>JAUPFV010000005.1:106346299-108746299 GCA_036936605.1 Limnanthes douglasii subsp. nivea | reverse complement strand
TCAGGTTTTGCGCCGCAGTGATGGCGCTGTGATGCTACGGTCACCGGAATGGCCCGGGGCCGGTATAATATTGTTTGTTGGTGTCTATTATATGTGTTTAGGCTATTTTTGTTACAAAAACAGATTTCCAAGTGAGTTTTAGTATTTTCAAGTACGCCTTCACATTTGCGTTTCTATTTACAGGTTATGGAGTTAGGTATGGACTTTTGTGTGAACGAAGACCATCGGTTGCTTCAGGTCGTGAAGTTTGTTAAGCAAACAATGTCCGATGATACGACCGATTCTTTTTTCGATCGAGCGCTTTGTAGGATGTTTTATGATTATGGACGCTTGGAGTATCCAAATCCGCCGCCACGTAGTCGTGAAGAAGTCAAAAGCAACAAGTAGCACTTGTTGATTGGAACCTGTTTAGGACAGATTACGTTACTCGACATATGTTGGATTATATCGAAGGTAAGGTTGATGAGATAGAAGATGACATTGCGAACTTCGGACATATTCCAGAGAACAGAATATACGGTTTCGAATAAGAAACTATATTTTCACTATGTAATGTTGTTAATCTCACCTTGCTGTGAGATCGTTTTATTTATATTTTGTATCAAATGTATCATTTTGGGTTTCGGATTGTATGATACTTTTTTCTATATTTTGGTGCTCTCGTTGATGTTTCGGTCCATGTATGATACTTTTTCCTTTTTGTTTGATATTATAAAAAAAGTATTTCCCGCCTCAAAACAAATGGACTGAAGGTTTCCCGCCTCAAAAAGTTTTAGGCGGGAACAAAAACACCATTTCCCGCTAATTATTTTAGAATTGAACCACAGACTTCGAATCTATAAATACTAGAATCTGACTATGAAACTAAACATTTAAGTTATAACAATGGGTGATTCAGGCTGGAACGTGCACGAAGATGCAAGCCTCCTAAGAGCATTTGACTTCGTCAGAGGTACGATGCAAGAGGAGATTCCTGGTTTCATCGATGCAGTATTGTGCATAATGTTCTTCAACCACGGTAGGGAGGCATCGTGTCTAGGATGCTTAATGCCCCAACCACGCGGACGCGAAGAAGTGTTCGATAGGCTAGCTTATCTTAAAACAGTGACTATACAGATTGAGTCACTGGCTTACGAAGTCCAAGACAACGTCCGAAAAATATTCAACATGGGATCCCAAGGTACAATTACGCAGGAGATGGTGTCACATGCGACGCAGCAAATTGAGCAAGAAATAGCCGACGTAATAGCCAGCGCCGTCGAAACTTACTCAACTCCCGACGGAAGTAGTGATGAAGACGTTTTTGGAATGAACTACCCGACTCCATAAAATTAAGTGTGAAATGCTAACTCGGGGTTAGCTTATCTATCATTTGTTTTAAGTTGTAATGCTTTGATTAGAGTGTAATGTTTTAATGCAATCGACATATTAAGAAGTTTAAGTGTTATTGTTTTTAAGATAAACATCCAAACAAAAAACATTTAAAGTTTACATTTATTACAATCGTCTAGTTAATCTATTCTCGGTGTTCTCTATCTTCTCCCCATCTCCTTAGACGCTATGTTAATCGAAAAACATAAAGACTTTCCCGTGGTTTTTACCCACTCGGTCATCGAGTCTAAGCTATACTCTTCGTGAGTGGTGAAATGATGAAATGATGAGCGTAGTCCGAAACAAGTGAAATTTCACATAGTGTAACATCATGCAACACATAAGAAGTAGTTAAACAAATTGAACCGACATTCCGGATTAGTTAACTAGATTTCGCCATGAGTGTGGCGCCGGACAACGTGATTTCGCCACATGTGTGGCAAAATACAGGGTGCCCACGCCATCAGTTGGCGTGGGGATTCCAACGGGCGTCACACGCATGGCGTACGACCCACCAACCACGCCAATGCGTGGCGACGAACAAAAAAACGGGTTTTTTCCAAAACAGCTAATTTTCGCAGAAATAAGAGGGGATTAAGTAATGTAACTCCTCGGCGTCCATAGTGCTCCGGATGGGAAGTGGTTCCGACTCTCTTCCGGCCATGTTTTGAAGGTTTGGAGGTTTTTAAAAAAAATGGGTTAATGGATTGTTGATTTTGGAGGTTTTAGGTAGTTTGGAGAATATGATTATGGTGGATGTTTGAAATTGTATTTGCAACTTCACGGAGTAGTTAGAAGTGCTTAATAGCGTGGGTTGTAATTAATTTGACTTTCAAAGGTTTTTTGGATTTTTTTGCCTAATGGCAAATTTGTAAATATTGAAAAATAGAAACAAGCGACTTCGCGGAGTAATTTTGGCCATTTTTTTTAGCAATTCCCTTAACTTTCTTTATTGCCAAAAAGATATTTGGATGTAAAGATAGCTTTGAAATAATTTGATGGGTTAGGTTTGTTGTCGTATTTTTATTCTCTGAATGTTCATAAGTTCAGATTTGGTAATCCTGTCTCATATATACATACTAATAGGATATGATGACCTACTAAACTTTGATTGGTTAAATATCAGAATGGAGAAGTCATAAATAAGATACAAGCCGAACCAAATATCTATAGTGCTACAGCCAAAACCCTATCCAATGTAAATGCTTAACAAGCTAAGTGACAAAGAAAACAATAAACCAGTTCAAACATGTAGAAGTAGATAAACATTAAGATCCAAATAACAATCAATTGTTTCTCAACAACCTCAGTACTTATCTCCAAGTGAAGGTTTCCCTAATGCGCTTATTCCGATGCACCTGGAGGTACAGATGCTGATGGCCCGGTCCCAGATGATGAAGCTTCCTGTGGTGCAGTCACTGGGCACGTGGGCAGTGGTTCAGAAACTGGGCCCGTGCCAGAGAGTGGTACAGATGCTGATGGGCCGGATCCAGATGATGAAGGCCCAGGTGGTGCAGCCGCTGGGACTGGACCAGAGGGCGGTGCAGAAACTGGAGTTGGACCCAAGGGTGGTGCAGAAACCGGACCCGAGGGTCCAGGTCTAGGCCTGGAATGATGGTATGGGTGCATTGCATGGGGAGCATGAGGGGCATGAGGTGGGGCCATCTGGTGATGATAAGGAGGGAACTGTTGATAAGGAGGCACATGTTGCATATATCCATAAGGCTGATAGGGCTGGTTTGCATAATGGCCGTGAGGTGGAGGTGGAGGCGGCGGCAGCATAGCATGATGAGGAACGTAATGTTGCTTCTCAGATCCTGGCTTATTCTCACCACCACTTGAAGAACCATCTTGGGACGGAATAACAGCGCCCATTCTTTGAGGGTCCATTGACGGATAAAACGCTCTTTCCTGCTGAGGTGGCAGATGCAGTGGTGGCATATAGTAGTTCATTGGTGCAGATGGATCATGGCTTTGATGTTGAGATATAACTGCTCGAGGAACCATGCCATTAAGAACTGTTTGCTGCTGCCTTGCTTCATCAGAGCCACCACTTTCAGTTTCTGGCTTCGGCATTTGCGGTCGACCCCAAGTTAGCTTCAGCCTTTGACCATTTATGACTAGTTTGTTACAGAGCTCGTTAGCAGCCTTCTCTGTCCCTTCTCGAGTTGTGTAGGTTACAAATGCACATGCTTTATCAGGTAAGATTCTGATTGATTCGATTTCACCATAAGCATAAAAGTTATCGCGTATATCTTGGTCAGTGACCCTTGTATTAAGTCCACCGACGTAAAGGGTTCTGATGCTTTCATCGTCTGGAGGCTCTAAAGTTGACATCTCGCCAGCTTTGCTGAGTAGCTTCATCGCTACCGGGTCATTTACTCTACAGACAAGGGTAAACAGATGGTATTAGGTAAGCTATTCAGCTTAATGGCACAGATGAGATTCATGATCGCTCTTTTATAATTTCAAAATATTTAAGGAGAGTAGATAAGCTTAAATATAATTGCCTTAAAATCACCATTAGTCACCTGGCTATCTAGGTGCCAAGAAATTAGTCAACTTGATGTCAAACGCAACAATAGTATCCTCTAGTATATTAGCAGGGTTTGAGTTTATTAATGACTCAGAGAACAAGTGAAAAGGACTACCCTGTATATGAATTTCAAAATCTTTCATGTTTGGGTCCAAAGAGAAAGAGAAGAAAAAACAACGTTTTGAGAAATAAAGAACTGTCAAGCTAAAATTATATCCAAGTCAATTTATTAACACATGCAAAAGAATTGGTACTAAAAGATTGATGTCCAAAGTCAAATGGTATACAAGAATTAACACAACCAAATCATAAATAGGTTGACAAGTGTTCTTACCCATAGTATCGATCTTTTATGTTCTGCTGTGATAACTCTCCAGTTACTGGCATCTCGTGTCGATAAGGACATTCAGCACCTCTTGTGCACTCACCCCTAATAAAGAAACTACAAACATGTGCTCTATTTCTTTCATAGTGTGGTGTTGTTCTCTGGAGCTTCATAATAGTATCATTTGGCCGAACATTTGCAAATGAGGATTCATAGTCTATACCAGCTCTAGCCTTCATAAACGAAAAGTAACTTTGATCAGCAATAAAATATAAATATTTAGAGCCAGCTAAAGAATCAAGAAACACTTAATAAAACAATCTACGTAATTTAATAGAACAGCTACAACTCGTCTAAAGTATAAAAGTAGAAAAGTTAAAACAACACTAAATCGCTGGTGTTTACACAGATAGTCAAAAATATCACATAAATCGGTTGGAATGGGTTTGTAGCTAATATAAAGCCTAAATGGACTAAGCTGAAGCTTGGTTTGGTAAGAAAAGACCAATCTCTAGAAGATCATCCATACTTTATTATGTTAATATTGTCATAAGCTTATCAAGACAAATAATAAAATATGACATCCGTCAATATAATATAAGTAATGAATGGATCAAACACTTCACGTTTTGAAACCATAGGTACAGTTGATCATCAAACTACATCAACAATGAAACCAAGAAGGGGAAATCAACATGGCTTTTTTTTCAGCTAATGACCCGTTGTTAGTCTTAGATACTTCAGCTTTTTGCAAGCTACTCCCGAGCCAAACTCGAACTATCTGTTTCTATACTACTGCTATGGGCAACCAAGTAGTTCAATTGAAGGTTGCCTTGGTCTCAATAGCTTCATCGGGGAAATTAAGATTTAAACAAAATTGTTCAAAGACATACCTTGCGATCATGCTCCTCTGCAAAATACTCCCTATTCACATCACTCTTTGGAATGGAATCAGCACCCCCAATACTAAGAGCTGTATCTAGAACCTGAACGGGAAGACCATACTCAAGATCCAGAAGACATACTTGACAAACGTTTTTCAACTTGCTACAAGTCTGGCAAATCTCGGACTTTTTAAACCTAGCATCACGCCCAGGTTTCCATCGGAAAACTGTAAATGGTCGAGTACAAATCTTGCACTCCTTATCATAATCTGCCCGCGTCTACAATTAAGCAAAAACATAACCAATTAACGGTAAAGCTAACTTGGTAAATTTCAATGTAATCTACGAAGAGTAACAATAGTACGGGATCTGAAAACGTGTTAATTGTACAAAAAATGAAAGCTATATCGAAAATTGACTAATATGTAACATAAACAAACTCAAGCGACCTCGAAGCTGAGGAAACAAAAACCCTAGCATAGTATATGATATGGTGAAATCGCGAAAGAAAGCAAATTGTAAGTACCATCCGAACGCAGGGATTGTCGCCGAGACAGGACTCGCATATAATTGGGAAATCGGATCGCTCCCATCCATCGGCTTCGTAATCCCGATGCACCATTTTTTGTGAGAGATTTGAGTAAGGTTTGGGTAAGGGAAAAGAAAGCTGAGAGGAAAGAAGAAGATAATGAGGTTGAAATTAGGGCTTTGAATTGGGAACGGGATACTTACAAGAATCCTAATTAGGAAGAATAAAATCGTAATGATGGGCCCAATTTATATATAAATGGCTTAGGCCCGTTTGTAGGGGATTATTCACCTAAATAAAGTTCCTATTTTGTCCTTTTATTCTTTTATATAATTTTAAAATTAGGAGCAAATATCTCTCTAATATTTTTATGTTTACCTTCGCATTTCATAAGTGTTCTCTACTAAAATTTAATACTCCTTCCGTCCCAAAATGGTTGTCGTTCTAGAAAATATTTATTATTCTCGTTTACCCATGCAAATTTAAATATTATTTATAATCTCTACTTTTTTCTATTTTTTATAAAAAAGAGAAGTAATTATTACATTTCTTAATACCCGTGTCTAACCTTAAAATAACAAACATTTTGGGACAGAGGGGTATCTTTTTTTGTGTTACTCTTTACGATGCTGGTTCCCAAATTAATCCAAAATATATATAAAAAATAATTTTACCATAAACCCTAACATTTTACTGGCCTAACACTAACATTATACTATTTAAATACCAAAACATTACCGCAACAAAACCAAGAGGAAATGAACATTTTTTTGTATGACTTGGTGGATGATGAGAACGCTTATCGAATTGAGGTAACGATTTCAACTTTATTTTTTGCTCATACGATATGCACGTTTTATACGATGAACTGCATGCGTGTCGTATAGTTAGCGCTAAAGAGTGTCAGAATATTTAGGGTGGTGTATCGGGACACATGTAAGTGGTGTCAGGCTAGCAAGTACAAAAGGTGTAGAGAGAGAAAGTAGGCAAAATCAAGTACTAATCATTAGAAGATCCCCTTTTTGGGGGACAAAATCTTTCTTTATATAGTGACAGATGTGGGGGTCATGGTCACATGCCAAACTTATTCTAATTGCATGTTACCCCCTTCATTTGTACTTATGTCACTTATTTCTTACTTTACAATTAAGCCCCTGCATTCGATTATATTACAATTTAAGCCCTCAATTACACTTGGTATTTTATGCCCTTATCAGCAGCCCCCTAGTTTTGCGGAGAGTCGAGCAAAAACTAATTGTGTGCAGAGTGCAGGGTCGGCGATTTCCTCCTTGATTTGGCCGCGTCGAACGCATGATCTCAATCCCACTATTGATGTAGTTGTTGCCAAGTTAGAACCCATTGATGCTGAAATGTCGTTGCTAGGGTCAACATTCTGACAAACGACGCTAAATGTCAACGCTAAGATCGACGATATTACTTATCTGATGATTATTATCGTTTGTCAAGGTCGACATTTTGTCGTACCGATTCTTGCAGACGTTGAGGTCGACATTTTCTCGTACCGATTTTTGCAGACGCTGAGGTCTACATTTTGTCGTACCGATTTTTGCAGACGCTGAGGTCTACATTTTGTCGTACCGATTTTTGCAGACGCTGAGGTCTACATTTTGTCGTACCGATTTTTGCAGACGCTGAGGTCTACATTTTGTCGTACCGATTTTTGTAGACGCTGAGGTCTACATTTTGTCAAACAGTAATTTGTCTTGCCGATGCTGTGATCTTCACACCAGCTTCAATCTTTTTCTCTTCAAGTATTGAAAATTTTCTATCTGATTTGGAACACTTTAATGGGCTTGAAATAGGGTCTAAGTTTCTCACGGACCACCAGGCCCCATACCCTGATTTGCCCACCTGTCCTTTTTCAAAAGATCGGTGGATTTTAATCATTGACTACTTATGCGCGTGCTGAGGTCATACTCCTCTAGGTCTGCTATAGCCTTTGGCTTGACATGTGTCATATAGTGATTGGGTCGTACTTGAACCCAATTTTGGTTAAGCGACTTTTGAAATTCCCAAGGCTCTTTTCGGTTGCACTTCTCCATGGGGCGGATCTTTACCACACTTGCTTCCCTTATAAATAGCCCGTTTTCACTTTCACTTTCACTTTCTCTGAGTAAATTCTAGAGAGATAAGCTCTGGCCAATTCACTTTTCTAGAGAGAGAAAATCCCAAGTTTATGAGAAAACCTCTTTCTCACAAGAAACCGACGAAGAAATCCGACGCTCCTAAAAAGTCTATCTTCCGTTTCGTCGACTACTTGCAGATCACTCAGAGGTCGGAAGAATACCGAGCAGCTGGACTGATCCACAAAGGTGTTGTTTCACAAGCATACCTGGAGCCTCTGATTTTTCCCAGACCCACTAACTCTGGTCCGTCGAACCGTTCTGCCTACAAGAATCTTTCGCCCTCGCAACAGGCATCTTCTTTGAGGCCCTCTGCTGCTCAAGCTTCTCCCAAAACATCCAATACCGAAAAACTTCCCTCGCCTTCACAACCTCGAAATCTCAACAACCGAACGAGAACTTTCTTTCTTCATATGGGTGACTCCAGCTCTTCTTCTATACCTCCTCGTGAGTACGTCCAACTTACTCACGACACCATTGGTTTAAAAACAAGTCACAACACTGCGACCACTACCAAGAGAGGCGTTTTGACCGACGAAGAAAGAAAGAAACAAAGGAAGGCTCCGTCAAATGTCGAGGCTAAAGGTCCTGGCCATATCCGAACTCACAGCAGCTCAAGTGATGTTCTCGCTACCCCTTCTCCTCGGGACCTGATGTCTGCATATAAACATCTGCTCCCAGGATCAACGAATGCTGATGCTACACCCCTAATTCCAAAATCTTCCTCAAAACCAGCGTCGGCTGATGTTAAAGGAAAAAGTACTGACCGACTCACCAAGAATCCTTCGCACAAATCTTCAAAGCCTAACGTGGTGATAAAGATCGGTGATGAAGTACCTAAAGAGATCGCCCCTAAGTCTCCTCCCAAAACCGTTCCACTGACAAAGTCTCGGGAGAAAGACTCTAGGTTGGCAAAATCTGGAATCAAGGATAGCCAATCTTCACACACTTCGAAATCCGTTGCTTCGACCGAGCCCGTCGTCGCGCCTACTACCGACCCTGAGACTATACTGGTCGATGCCGATGATGTTCATCATAATCAGTCATTGTGACACTCTTCCGTAATCCTGATCGACGACAATGAAAGGGAACCGCTGCCACCCGGTACGGAAGAAGTCGTGACTGGGTACCACGTTCAATTGACCAATTATCAGATCCTCTCTCTATTCAACGGCAAGTATCTGTACTACTCGCCTAACGAAGAGGAGGAGTTAAAAAGGGTATGGGGAATTCCTTCATGCATCAAGGTTCGGTTTCCTCAACCTGGAGAAACCTCTCTGCACATCCAAGGTCGGGAGATAGTTTTTTCCACCGAACTTTTTAATTGGGGTTTGAGACTTCCCCTCGACCCTGACATTGTTCGGTACTTCGAGATCCTCAGGATGTGTCCGACCCAACTGACCCCGAACGCCTGGTACACGCTGATGTCGACCATAATGGCCTCTCGGTTGTCAGGGATCCCTCTCTCAATGGAGCAATACGTAGGGATATCTGGTCTTTCAAAATCCGGGAAGCTTCCCTTTTTCTATTCATCCCTCGTCAACCCCAAGAAAATTGTGAACAACTTATTAAAGGCTGACAGATCATGGAAGTATAGGTTCGTCTTCGTCAGTGGAGCTTGGGAAAACGGTCTGCCTTATAACCAAGAAAATTGTAGGCGTCTCACCCTTAAATGAGTTCCCGAAGGTATTCGTAAGCACGAACTGTTATATGTTTTTACTATATTTATTTTTACCTAGAAATTATCCTTTGGTTTGCAAGGTTATTATCCAGCAGATGCGGAAGGAACACTTCGAAAAGGCCTCAACAATCTTCGCCCAGCTTCGATATTTTGCGAGGAAGAATTATGGTCAAAAATTTCGCCAGTGCTTCAAGAACACCAACCTGATCAACAGCAGCCTTTGGCGTTGTTCGGACAGTATCTTGAGTTCTGAAGAATTACGGACCCCTCCTGAAGTGGTTGACTTTGTCAAGAGGCTTACGACTATGGATTGTGAAGTGTTCTTACCTAAACAGGACCGTCCTCCAAGCAAGCGCGTGAAATCTGAGGAGTTGTCTGATACCGAGGGTGAGCAGGGTATCGCTGTGGACCAACCTACTGAAGTTCCCCCTTCCGAACCAGAAGTTGTTGTCGTTCTTCGTGACCAGGCTGTAAGTAGCGACAAATCTCCTCCTGCTGCCCCGGGGAGGAAAAAGGACCGTGGCGAGAAATGGAAGAAATATCATTTGGCTGAGGAAGGAAACAAGTCCTCTTTAACCAAGAAATCCAAAGGGAAAGCCGTTGCCCAAGAGGTAACCGTCGACCCTTCCCACGAGTAAACCACCATACCCTTGATGTTTGAGCATTTCGAGGGTACAAAATTTTATGCTCCCGTTGGCTGTCTCGAGACGAAGACAAATTCAGAGGACCTTATTCTTCCAGGACAAGGAGCTTCAATTCTTCCTGCTCACACCCAAAGTCTGAGCTCCTTCTTCCTTCGGGACTCAGATGTTCTTGCTAACTCTCTACAGGACCTGCTTGTTCCTGTAGCTCAAAAAGAAATGGAGGTATTGAAGCTTTGGAATGAGTTTGCCGAACTCAGGAGGAGCATGTCGACCCAAGCTAAAGAGTCACAAAAATTGGTCGATCTTGTTAGGGAACGAGCCGACATTGCTGAGGCTGAAGTCAAAGCTTTTGGGGGTGAAAGAAAAGGAATGGGAGAAAACCTTCTCCGAAATCGAGGAAACCCGCACCAAGCGCGACCAGAACCCAGATTTCGTAAATTTTTATGCGTCCAAAATTTTGGAGTTACAGTGCTTCGTACGACCAAGATGTTTTCCTTGTCGCGCGATCCATGTGAACAGACTGAAATTTTTTGTTTATGTTATGTGATTGTTTAGTTATCAGGTTTCATTAATATATTTTTATTCGTTGTAGGATGAACCATGCCAACCACCATATATGATGACTAATTATGCAAAAAGCTTTACAACTGATATGTTATTTTACGAAAGATGAATTTGATGCTTTTGTAAACGAGGAATCGAAGAAGTTTAAATTCGTCACCATTACAGAGCTATGTGATATTGAGAAATGGGAAAGAACTCTTAGATTAGATTACGTTTGCAAAATTTATGGTATTTTCATATCAAAAGTGAATCCGGAAACTTTAAGAAAGCGAAAGTGTACGACGAATAAATGTAATTGTCCCTTTGAATTAAAAGGGCATCTGATTAACGTACTAGCTATGCAATGGCATTTGGAAGTTATGAACGGTAAACACAAACATGATCCTTATGTTCGCTTAGACGGTCATTCTCGCGCTTGTAGGCTAAAACCGCATGAAGAGGAACTAGTTTGGAGTTTGTATTGCATGTGTTCACGTCTTGTGGAGATATATAATGTTTTGAAGAACAATAACTGAGAAAATATTTTGAACATTTGTGCAATCTACAATTGTCACCAAAAATATCGGGATGTTGAGCACGAAGGACAAACTCAAATGCAATATTTGTTGGCCTAATTGAAGGACCACGGATACTCTACGTGGGAGCGGTTAGAAAACCAACCAAAAATGATCATCGATTATTTTTGCACATCTTACGAGTATAAACTTATTGCGTACATTCTCTAATATGTTTTTATGGATTATACGTACAAGATGACGAGGTACAAGATATCGTTAATAGAGATTGTTGAAGTAACTTCAACTTCAATTATGTTTACCGTTGCGTACGTGTTTATGAGTGGGGAGAATATACCAAATAATACATGGGATGTGGATGTTCTTCGTGGTTTGATTATGGATAGTGTCTATGCATTTCTGAGCGTTATTGTTACCGATCGGGAGTTACCTCTCATGCGATCTATCAAGGAAATATTTTTGGCCACACACCATTTGCCATGTACGTGGCATATTTGTAAGAACATTATTGGGACGGTTTGAAATTTAATGCACAATGACGTGATTGCGAAATAATTTGCGGAGTTTTATGGCTACGTAGCCAGGGTAAAGACTATCAAAGGTTACGAAAAAACCTAACTACATTGAACAACATGTTCACCTCTTATCCCAAGTGTATTGATTGCGTTATGTCGACATAGATAACGAAATATAGTAACAAGTTTCTTCAACATTGAATGAACAATATCAAACAATACGGGCAAACAACAACTAATAAGTATAACTCATTCAATTCTCTTTTTATTATTATATCACTATAAATATACGTCTTAGTCGTCTAGTTCCTTTATGTAGGTGTGAGAATGCTCATTCGTTTCTAAAAATACATTGATATGAATCAATGAAATTTTGAACATTTTTGGGAAAAACTTCACAACCTCTTAATGAAGCAGCATGCGGGGATCGTTGAATCGTTCGAGCGGAGTAAGTTTCGTACTCTGCCTGGTTTTGATGGTACTTTAACCAATGTCCTTCTCAGCTTTGTATCTCATGTGAGGCTAAACGAATTGATGCATACTATTATACGTTCTAAAAAATAGGCGTAGATTGGATCGCATGTGGCGGATGCGTCCTTAAGAAAACACATGGGTTACCTTGCGCATGTGAAATTGCATCAATAGAAAAAGAAGGTAGATGTATTTCTGAGGAAGATATGGATATATTTTGGAGACGATTAGATATTGTGCATAGAGATCCTACTTCGCGTGAAGACGTCTTGCAAGAAAAACTATTCATCATGGATAGTTTCATTCATAGTTTTGGCCATGAACAACAAGATCGTGTGTTATGCAACTCTTAAAGCTCAAAACTAGTTATGTCCAAAAGCCTAAAAAAATGGTTAGATCTAAAGATAGGCCAAAATAAGGTGTGGATAAATCGACCAAACGGAACCCTAGTTCGTGGGAATATCCTATTGAACAAACCACTAGTGCTAGCACTCCACGAACTCGATATGTAGTACACCCGTTAACATGTTAGGAAGCATGACTGCCTCGAAAGTGCCTCTATTTGTAGCACCCAAACCACTACTTGCAAAAAAGAAATTTGGTCGGCCAAGGAAAATTATTAAGGAATAGAAGTTAACTTTATACTTGGATTGCATCCCGACGTTTCTATATCCATATATCACTAATTTGGTCGATGTTATCCCGGACGGACAATGCGGATATCGGTCCGTATCACTTTCGATATAACTTACCGAGGATAAATGAGAAAATGTTAGACGCGATTTTTTGAAGGAATTAAATGAAAATCGTGCATCATGGTTTGAGGTTTATGTTTCATCTGATGTTTTGAATGATATGGTACGAGGTTGGATTACTTCAAATCCAACCCTTCTAGTTGTTATTGGATGACATTTCCAGACATAGGATTAGTCGTAGCTACAAGGTATCAGTGCATGGTATACCATGTCTCTCAAGAAGGGTCTTTATCATATATACCAATTCGTAAAAGCCCACCCATGAATGTTTCAACGATTATAAAGGTCAGAATTGCTTTCGTACATGACTGTCATTTCGTTATTATAAGTATATCAATTTTATTATATTTATGGGGTTTTTATATTTTATTTCATACCCAATGCACTAATTTGACATTACATTTTGCAGATTACTACTCCTCTCGATGGATTGTTGTCGTATAATACTCAACGTGGGGTGCCCACGCCACCGATGAAGCGAGTAAATTAGTGTATCCGTACTACCAAAGGCTCAAAAAAATTACGAAAATTATGTCGGTTAGGATAATGAATCTCAATGAGGAGCCACATATTATCTATTTGACCAAAGATAAAATTTGATGTTATATTTTTTCGGTTTTCAGACTTTTTCCTTTTTTGTATTTTTAGTAACTTATAGATTTTTTGTTTATTAGTTTATGGATTGGATGTTTATTAACTTATGAATGTTTATATTTTTTTTATCGGTTCTATAGAGATTCTCGCTAAACATTGATTCCCACCAAACATTGATTCCCGACAAAACTCAATTCCCGTCAAATTATATTTTCCTTTAAAAATGACCTGCATCGTAGGCTAATAGTTCATCCACCAAAATTCTTAAACCTAAAAAATATAAGGGTTGTTATGGACGAAATTTTATGTAGATAAAGACTATCAGTTGTTTCATGCCGTGAAGTTTGTTACCCTAACAATATCTGATGATACAAGTGATGTTTTTTTTATTGAGTGTTATGTATGATATATTTTGATTATGGCTGATTTGAAGTACCAAATCCTCCATCGTGCAGTCGTGACTGATAAGTATTTATTTTATTTCCATATGTAAGATTGAGAGAAGTAAAAGGATGTAGAAAGAAGTATATTTCATAGAGAGAAAGTCAAGTAACGAGAGTAGTTAATCTCAAACGTCAGAGAGGTTTATTAGATCCGCCTTGGCCTTTATATAGAGGCGCAAATACTTATCTTTAACTGAAACAGTTACAAAGGGGGTCTAATTTCATATTAGTCACTTATCAAAATGTAAAGCTTTAATTCTCTCATATGATTATACAATCTGTCATAACAGGTTTTATACTTTTACATATTAGTCCTCGAAGTTCTGTTTCCTTATCAGTAGTCAGCTTAGTTCTTATGAAAGTGAAAGAATAATAACTAAGTATCTTCGAAAATTGTTGATGGTGAAGAAAATCCACTCTATCCACATTCTGAATTGCTTCAAACTTGTTGTCTTCATATTTTTTGCACAATCTTATCCATGTTTTCTCAACACTTCAAACATTTGTATACAAATTCATTTCCCTCAAACGATTATAATTGTTCGAAGTACAAATTGGATAGGTGATGATATCATATGCACTAGGGTTTTCCACTAGGCCAATCACATGGTAGATGTCAGATTTCTCTTACTTAACCAAATGAAATTTTGACCAATTTCCTTCTCCACCTCTCCCACTTCTCTCTATTCCAACTTTCACTTTAAACATTTCTTTATATCCCATCTTACTTCACGAAATATTTTTAGAGAGAGAAAGAGAGAGCTCGCTGGCTACCTTCATCTGAATCTTCATCATTATGCTATTTTTGCTGAAAAATACCAATCCACCACCCAATCCTTAAATCCGTTTATGAGAAAGCATCCAAAACTAAAAAAAGAGCCAGAAAACCCAGAATTTCACCCTCTCCAGAAAAAAACTTGTCTTCAAAGCATACGATTACTTCTGCATAAGTGAAAGCCAGATGAATATAGAGCGTCTGGGTTGATAAGCAACGCTTCTCAATTTTCCACATAGATAATTCATCACTGTAACTTTGATCCTAAAAAAACTCTTGTTTTTTCACCTTATCCTCTTTCAAAAGAAAGTCAGTCATCAAAAACTCAAACACCAAAAACATCTTGAATCTCATCTTCTCTGACTAAATCATTACCTTGAATCAATCGTAAGGTAAACAAATATTTTTCAAGGAAATCAGAATAGACTCATTCTCCAATGAATCCTGAGTCCCCTCGTTCATCGCACAAGAAAACAAAAACTCAAACTCCTCAAATCCCAAAAGGAAAAAACTTTCATTGTCATGCATGATGATGTTGATATTGCTTCGAATGTTGATGTCGCTACGAATCTATCAACATCTTCTCCTCCTCTAAGGGAGATTTTTGAGAGAACAACAACGTCTCAACAAAATCCCTCAAGTAACCCGCCTCGACTAGTGGATGAGGCATCCGAGAAAGAAACAAATTTTGAAGCCACACATTCAAATAACGAGGCTAAAACAGAAGAATGAAGCTTCGAAAGAATCAGAGAGTGTAAATGTGAAAAATGTTTCAAAGGAAAAATCTCGCAAAACAAGAAGAAGAAAAATATTATATAACGATATCCGAAGAGTTGGCTGCATCAATAGGTGAAATTTTAAAACCTCTCAAAGCACACTATATCTTGGCTTTAAAAATGTTGCCCACTTATTACCAAGAGAGCCAAGAAGATGATCTAAAAATACTATGGGGAATTGAAGACAACATTATACTTCGTCTACCCAAAGAATGGAAAACCCTTTGGATTGCAAAAAGGATGAATTACTCGTCTACCCAAAGATCATCAATTGGGGTCTTTGATTTCCACTGGACCCCATGATAGTTGAATATTTCGAGATTGTGGATCTGTGCCCAACTCAAGTGACACCAAATCAGTGGTTCGCTTTTCTCTCCGTGATCGTGGTTGGAGATCATTAACGACTTGTTGGAGGCTGAAAAACTTTGGAACAAAAATTTTTCTTCGCCTCATGAGCTTGGTAGAATGGTAAAGAAATTTCTGAAGCCAACCCATCAAAGTTGAACCTCGTATGCATGAGTAATCGTAAGTCTTTTTATTTTATTAACTTAAATTGTACCTCCAACTGATTTTCTTCTTATCTCTTATCAAATTTTGTGTTTTGTGCAGAAATTTTGAGGCTTTACAAGCTTCGTCGAAAAGATGTCAAAGAGACTTTTGTCAAGCTTGCAACCAGCGCTGAAAAACAATGGAGCAATGGATTTCACATAGATTTCCGACCTATCAACTTTCTCAATAGCCATCTATGAAGAATCAACTTGGGAGCTCCTCTCCTTGGAAATCTAATGGATCTACCCAACCCTTTGTATATTGTCAAAAGGTTAGTGGCCCCTGACTGCAAATTATTTCTACCTGTTCGAAACATATCAGATAGCCACCTTCCCCAGAAGAAGACGAAAAAGAATAAAAAGGCAGTTAGCACATCTAATGCTAGCCCTTTAGAAGATCTGATGCCTAAGACTTTGAAGAGAAAAAAAAATAGAAAATAACCTCTCCACTATAAAAAAAGGGAGTAGAAGGCGAGCCTTCTTAAAAAAGGAAGAAAACAACCGCCAAAAAGAGCACAGCTAAAACGACTTCTCAAAAGAGAGCAAAAAAGAAAGTTGTGCAAACCATTGAAGAGGTATCTTCCGATGCTGACAAAATTATAGTTATGGAAGATCAACAAAAATAAAATGAAACTGGTGTCGAAGAAGGAGGCACTCAACAATAAGAAACTGTTACATAAAACAACTGAAATGATGATAAATTTGATCCTGATAACTTCATCAACTTCGATGAATCTCAAGAGCTCGTGAGAGATGAAGATCTTGTCGTTCAAGAACTTGAGGACCAACTATACAATTTTGGTTAAAGGTCTGTTTCATTCCCTCCTGAAGCAACTTCACCAGAGGTTTATTTACCTCCATCCTCTAGCGATCTTATACATGTTCTTAATTATATGTTTTTTCCTACCGTTGAGCCATCCGAAAAAAGTTGCACTTGCTCTTCAACCTTTTGCCGATCTTGGTGTTGCAACATAAAAATTAACCCAAGAAAATGAATCTTCTCGAATTCAATTAGAACAAATGGAAAATGAGATGGTCCGCTACAAGACAGCTACTACTGTAGAAAAAAGCATGAGAAACATCTTTGGTGGCCTCGTGGAAAAAAAGTTTCATAGATTTCAACTGGCCAAATCTGAATTTATCAAAGGGCTCATCTATCTCAAAAATCACCTTAGAGATGTGCAACGAAAAGAAAAGGGAGAGCTCAACACTTCTCACCATATTAAAATAAATCAACTCAAATCCAAGCATTCTGAAGAATTAGCTACATAGAATCAAAAATCTGATGGTCTTCAAGTTTCACTTAAAAAAGTGAGGCATAGAAGGAAAAAGTGATAGATGATATGGTTGCTCTCAAAGCTCAATTGGATGAAGAGAAGAAGATTTGTTTTACCGCTGCTGATAATGAATGTGCAAAAGACATGCCTAGCAGTTATCGCAAATGCAGAATAAAAAAAATTAGTTAATCTTCTTTGCGAAATTCATGCTACATTTTCTAGAGCTAACCTTTCCAGCTTCTGGGAGAAAATTCCCATCGAAAGTTGCCCTTGCGAAGATTTTGATCATGTTTCTAGCTCTTCATCCGAAGAAGCAGAATTAAAGGAAAATGCTTCTGATCAAAGGGAAACTTCTGAAGAAAGCTCCGAAGACGAGTAACTTTGTTATCTTTTTTTTTGTGTCTTTCATTCAATTATTGTAGTATTTTGTTTTTGATAGATGCCTTTTTACTTGGCATTTAAGAAATTACTTTGTTATCATCGAATTGAATGCATAAAGGATTTATTTATCTTTTATTGTCATAGGTCATATTTGCCTTTAAATATTACCCTTATATAAAAATTCAAAGTGAAATACTCGTTTAACTTCATTGATGTATTTAAATAATACTAACACCTTAAATACAAACAAGGTACTTATATAATGTGACATTACAAATAATGTTGTGCACATCACCTTGAATATTATAGTACGTTTAGAGAACGTAGCACTTTCAATATTATAGTGTGTTTAGAGAATGTAACACTTGGAATATTATAGTGCGTTTAGAGAATCTAGCACTTCGAAGATTATAGTACGTTTAGAGAACGTAGCACTCCGAATATTATAATGTGTTTAGAAAACGTAGCACTTTGAATATGGCTGTTTCTTCGAAAAGTGTACTCAACACTTCAGAATAATTTACTTTTGGTCAACTTCAAAGATGATCAGTATTTGACTAGTTACCAAAATAAATTAAACAAGCATTTGTAAACGACCATTGAACAAAAAATGCATTTTTATTGATAGCTTCGAATATTTACATAGCACCTCATTAAAACCTCAATGGGCCAAAAGGGTAAGAAATAGTGTGCTAATTAGTCAAAGAAAACAATTTCAAAATACAACACAATTACTCCCAATACAATTTTAGATGTTGTATATTCCAATGATGCTGAAGAATTATCCCCTGATTGTCACAAAGACGATAAGAACCTGGCTTTATTTTTTCCACAACCATATAAGGACCATCTCAATTCGGGGCCATCTTACTGAGGTTATTTTCCTTAGTATGAAGGAATAAATTCCTTAAAACTTTGTCACCCATCTTGAAATCCCTCCTTTTAACCCTCGAATTATAGTTACTCATCATAAGATTTTGATAATGAATCATATTCATGTGAGCTCTAACTCTTTTTTCTTCAATCAAAACCAAACTTGCTCTTTTTACCCCGTTATTCAGGTATTCAGAATATTGAGATACTCTAAAATAAGGTAATGTAGATTCTGCAGGACTAACAGCATCCATCCGTATGCTAAGACAAAAGAAGTTTCTTTAGTAGCTTCGCTAAGATTTGTTCGATAAGCCCATGGCACCTCCTACTAATTAGGCCACTTTTCTGCAGCCCCTGTCAAATTATTTTTTAAACCTTCTAAAATAGTTTTGTTTGTCACCTCTACTCGACCATTTGTTTGAGGATGAAAAGGTGTAGAAAACACTGCTTTATCCCGTTCAAAACACAAAAAGAAGCCATCCCCTTGTTATTAAATTGAGGACCGTTGTTTGTAGTAATTTTTCGAGGTACTCCAAAACGACAACAGATACTGTTTACAATGAAGTTAATCACATCATTGGATTTGGTTCCACACAATAGTTCAGCTTCTGCCCACTTCGTAAAATAGTCAACTGATGTTAGGGTAAAGTTCCTAACAAATTACCTAAATCATTCTGATATAAAAAGAGATAAAAAGAGAAAGAAATATAGAGAGAAAATAAAAAAATGTGTAATTGTATTATCGATGGAATCCTCTCTCTTTACATCTGATACTCAGAGTTATGCGAGACCTTTGGTTCACTACTTACAAGCGGTTACAAATTAACCTACTTCCACTAAGTACACTCCTCATTTACTTTACATCATGGTTCCTAGAATTCTGACTAATATTGTTAGTGGTTTGACCAATTATGCCATATAAATAATAAATATGCAATAATAAGTGCCTAATTAAATTATAAATACATTGTATTCTTATTCGGATATTATATACGAAATATTTCCTTATCAACTGCAACAATAATCATTTGTCGTCCTCCAAAAGCTATTGGTAAAAGTCCCACTAAATCTATTCCTAATCTATCAAATAGGATGGCTTCGATAATGGACATAAGTGGAAATACCCTACCAGCAAAACTCGATAAGTCAATTACTTGAACCCGCATTGTGTTGAACCCTCTCCATCATGTAATTCTAATAAAACTTCTTGTGATTTTTGTTTGCTTAAGCATCGCAATAATGGACTACTCAATGTTTTTTATAAAAAAAAAAATCATATCTAACATCATATAGCCAAATGCTTTGCCTCGCAACTTCTTAGCTAATTTCATATCTTCAGCCAGCGCTCCTCTAATCAAGAAATTCAAAATGTCAGTTCTCCAATTGCCTCAGATTGTGTCTGAAGTGACGAATACCTCCTCAATGTGCTCATATTTCTCTGAATTGGTTAGAATAAATGGACTCTCATGTAATAAAATCCAAGGATATTCTTATTTGTACGCAACGGTTGCCAAGGAATCAACAACTGTATTATTTCCTTGGCTTATATGCTCTACAATAATGTGATCAAACAATATAGTCAGATTTCGAAGCTCTCGAAGATACATAATTAAGTGGTCTTTTTTAGCTTCGTAAACACCAGCCACTTGATTTGCTACTAATTGAGAATATGTTTCTGAACAGACTGAAGTTGCGCCACAAATTATTGCAAGCCTCAAACCAACCAATCCAGCTTCATATTCATCTTCATTATTCGATGCGTGAAATCCAAATTTAATAGATTAAAGCATCGTTTCGCCAGATGGAGTAATCAGTTGAACCTCAATGTTGCATCTTGAAATGCTAGAACCCACATAAGTTCGAACTATCCACATCGAACTGGTTGAAAAAACTTCCATGTTAATATCTTCATCCGATATGCTTGAATGAAATTCAACAAGAAAATCTGCCAAAGCTCAAGCCTTGATAGTCGTTCGAGGTGAAAAGGTGATGTTAAAATCTCCCAACTTAACTGACCACTTAGTCATCCTCCCATAAATATTTGGGCGCTGTCAAACATTTTTCCAGAGGAAATGAAGTTCAAACCTCAATGGTGTGAGCTTGAAAATATAGGCGTATTTTTCGGGCAACCACTACTAAAGCCAAGGCCAATTTTCGAGCTTGAAGTGCCTTTTTCTGCTGTTACATAACTCTTGCTGACATAATACACTAGCTTCGAAATTCCCAAATCTTCACTTATCAAAATAACACTTACTGTAAAATCTGATACCGCAATATACAAAAAGAGTTGTTCTCCACTTCGATCTTTGTAAAGTATTTCTCGTGATAAAAATAAATCTTTAACACTTGAAAACGTTGTTTCACACTCTAAGGTCCATTCAAATTCTTTTGGTCTTCGTAAAACTTGAAAGAAAGGAAAACATTTATCAGAAAATCTAGAAATGAATCTGTTAAGAGCAACTAACCTTCCTGTTAAGATTTGTACTTCTTTAATAGTTAAAGGAGAATTCATTGATACCATAACTTTTATCCCCTTCCTACTAATAAGATAACCCAAAACTTCCCTGATCGAACTCCAAATGTACACTTTTCAGGATTCAATTTTAGTATGATTACCCTTAAATTCAAAAAATTCTCCTATAAACCTGCCAGATGTGCATCATCCGTTGAACTTTTAGCCACCATGTCATCAATATACACCTATATGTTTCTTCCGATCTGAGAGGATTAATCTTTGATATGTAGCTCCAACATTCTTTAATCCAAATGCATACCTCTATAATAATGCAAGCCTCGATCTGTGACGAAGGTAATAATCTCTCCATCTTTTGGATCCATTTGAATTTGATTATACCCTGCAAAAGCATCCATAAAGTTCAATATTTTATTTCCCAAAGTGGAATCAATCAACTAGTTTATTCAAGGAACAGAGAACGGGTCTTTAGGACAAGCTTGATTCAAATCTGTGAAATCGCCGCACATTCTCAATTTCTCGTTCTTATTATTAACCACCAGTGGGTTTGTTGTCCATAAAGGATATTACGATTCCCTTATTTGTCCGACCTTCGATAAACGATCCACCTCGGAAACAATTGCTTCAACTTTCTTAATAGAAATGCTTGCCTTTTTATATAACAGGTTTGACCTTCTAATTAATTGCTAGGCTATGGAAAATAAATTCGACTAGAACTCATATTACATATTTTGTTTTCCAATAAAAAACATCCAAATTATGAGACAAAAACTGCAATAGTTGTTGATGTAAAATTGGGATTAGTAAGGCTTTTATTCGAACTACTCTTCCATCATGAAAAACATATTCCTATATATTTTCACTTACTGTCAAAGAACCTGGGGTTTCCCTCGGATCGTCAACCCCCTCCTCGAGGTCCGAGGTCAACCCCCTGGATGTTATTCATCCATTTTATCACGACTGCTAGATCCTCAGATTTGAAGAGCAGTGGCATAACACTCTCTAACAATCTTTTGATCACTTCGGACGACCTTCACTCGATCTCTGATAACATACTTAAATCATTGATGAACTATTGACACAACTCCATACATCCTCGATAATTAAGATCTTCCAAAAATAGAATTGTATCTTGTTGGACAGTCCATTACCATTAACGTCACCTGAATTTCTTTCTGAAAGGTCCCTTTATTAGACTCACCTCTCCCTCCAATTCTTATAATGTCATTTTTATTTTATGTAATTTGCAATTTTCATTTCTTGATCCTATTTGACCGCTATACATTACTAACATCATAAAATGGAATAATCGAGAATCGTTACTTGTATCGTCACTCCAGTTAAACCAATGATAGTACGCTATGATTGGAAAATCAGAGGCGGATTACGTATTCTATCATAAATTGTATTGAAAAGAATGTTCGCAGAGCTTCCCTCAAGCATCGATGTATACTTTCCTTTTTAGCTTTGTATTCCTTTCAAGATTTTCGAGGTTGATCTCTTTCCTCTTTAGATTATCCTCGCTACAATTTGAAATCAAATCCTGGACTTTTGATCTCTTCATTATTGGACATGACATACCTTTGTTTGTCTTTTTATCCTTTTGTTAAGTGTGACGCTTCTTAGAAGATTCAATACGCGCATTTTTATGTTCACTTCTAATCTGGCGAGTTGTCCAAAAATTTTATTTCTTACTTTTTCTTTTTCTTTTATTTTTTAAAAGCTTCATATCTTTCAGGTCGGAGACCCGAAAAATATCAAAAAGTACCATCACCTTTATTTGTTTAAGGAACAAAACTAGATCTACTAATGATTTTTTTTTTTATAAAATTTCTCTAGTAATATACGAGTTCTTTGAAAATTAACCATTAGAGTTCTTTAAAAATTAATCATGCGAGTTCTTTGAAAAATTAAACGTGTGATTTATTTGAAATATTAACAATGTTATTTTGTTTGAAAAATCAAAACTATGTGAGTTCTTTGAAAACTTAAACATGCAAGTTGTTTGAAAAAATAAATATGTCAGTTCTTTGTTTGAAAAAACAACCATGTCAAGTCTTTAAAAAATCAATCATGTGAATTATTTGAAAAATTAACAATGTTATTTTGTTAAATAAATCAACCATTCCAGTTCTTTAACTATTAAACATGCAAGTTCTTTGAAAAATCAATCATAAGAATTCTTTGAAAAATTAAACATGCGAGTTCTTTGAATAATCAACCATGCGAGTTATTTGAAAAATTAAACACGAGAGTTCTTTAAAAAATTAAACATGCGAGTTCTTTGAAAAATTAACAATTTTATTTTTGTTTGAAAAATCAACTATGTGAATTCTTTGAAAAAATAAACATGCGAGTTCTTTGAAAAATCGATCATGCGAGTTCTTTAAACAACAAATAAAAAAAATTAAAAAACATCATTAACGGATCTACTTTTTTCATCTTAAAAAAACAAAACCGTTGGCACTTTCGGGTATTTTTTCGAACTACGGTTTAAAAATATGAACTTTTTAAAATAAAAATAAAAAAAAGAAAAAAAAAATTATTTCAAAAAGAAAGAGATAGAGTCACTTATGATTTTTCGGTCTTTAAAGGTAGTTGATGCAATTTTTAGATATTAAGTAGTAGTTGATTCCCCAACTCCGAAGCTTCAAAAACTGCCTCCATTCTGATGAAGATCCGGCGAGTCCTTTGAAGCCTTTTGCCCTGTATTCCCTCCTAATTGCCAGCAATCTCTGCCTCCATGCATTTAACTAACAATATATCTGATTACATTGTTCTTTCCTTCATCAAAACCCAATGAACGAAAGAACAAGAAAAGCTACGTTGATGTTGTAAACCCAGAACTCTTCCTCTGTTTCAAGACCGCAAACCAGAATTTATTAAAGCAATAGAGGATCATGTATCAGTTCAATACAACAAATAAATCAAAGATCATTTGATTCAACAATCCAGAATGACTTTGATAGGGAAGTTCAGTAATAGCATTCTGAAAAGAAACTCAATAGATGGATTTCTTAACTCATTCAAATTTTTTAGATTTTTCAGATACGAAACTATTGATTCGCGACATATACTTATGGAATTCAGTTTGAAGGAAGATGTTAGTGCTATATGGTTAAGAAATGTTTGGAATTTCGATGGGATGACTATGCGAATATTAAGGTGGAATCTTAACTTCAATGGAAAGTATGAAAACCTTGTTTCGTTAATTTGGATTCGTTTTGAGAAAATACCAAAATTCTTGTATAATTCCTCGATTATACATGATCTTGCATCTACGATTGGCACTCTTTACGAAAATAACTGTTCCATAAACTACCATAAACAATACTTGTTATACCCAAGTTGAAATTGACATCACCAAACCATTGAAATACAGTATTTGGATTGGGTTTGGCGAGAACGACGGTTGCTGGATTTCATTAAGCTATAAAAATATGCCTCACTGTTGTGATGTTTGTTATCATATAGGTTATAAAATTTATGAATGTAAGAAAAATATCAACATCAAGGAAGATGAAGGTAGAAAGGCTGATAAATATTCTAGTTCTGGGAACTTGCAGGTTGATATGCCTCAACAAAAGACTGACAATCAGGAAAATCATTTTCAAACCTTTGCTAAAGTCTATAGAAGAAAAATGAAATCTATTATCACCCAAAAATAAGGAGACAATGAAAACAAAAACACTGGTATGCAGACACAATCTTGTCAAGATCAAAATAGCAAATGTAACAGCCACCATGATCAGGATAAAAATACAAGTCAGATGAAAGATTACAACAAGAACTTTACTGTCAGAGAAGACATGGAGATCATTGAAGCTCTTCATCAACTTGATACCTAAATTAATCTTCAATAAAATAATAATATTAGTTCCCTTGATGGTGATAACATAGGAAGTAGCAACAATGCGCCAAAGAAACACCACACTGACTCTGATACTGACCCTGAATTTAACTCTATCTTCAGTAGCAAGTTGAAATCTGCAGAAAAAAGAAACAGAAGTAAGCTTATGATTCATTCCCTGATGAAAAAGGGGAACAAAAACATCAAAAATCATTATCTGAAAATGATAAGGATGCTTAGTTGGAATGCTAGAGGCATCAACAACAAGCCTACCTTGACTAGGCTGATATCTATGATCAAAGATGAAAAAATGAAAGTGTTAGCTATTCAAGATCCCATGGCTACTGTTGATAAAATTGATAGTATTGCTTATACTCCGGGTTACAAAAAATTTGCTACTAACAGGTCTAATAAAGTCTGGGTCTTTTGGGATGATGAAGTCGAGATCAACATTGTTTCTGATCATGACCAGTTTTTGTGCATGAATGTAACTTACCCTGGGTTGAAGAACAGTTTTGATTTCACTTCTGTTTATGCTAAAAACCTTAGACTTCAAAATATGGATCTATGGGATAATCTCAAGTCTCTCTCTAATACTAACATGCCTTGGATTTCTGCTGGGGACTTTAACGCTATTACTTGTTCTGAAGACCAGCTTGGTTGCACTACTGATGATCGTATCAGTATAGAGAACTTCAACGGCACTATAAGGGCCTGCAATCTTGAGGATGTTAGGTACATTGGATCTAGATATACTTGGTACAGAAACAATCGTTGGAAGATACTTGACAAAGCTTTAGTTAACGAGGATTGGTTCAGCACCTTCAACGACATCCAGGTTTTCCACGTGATCAGAACTTGTTCTGATCATGCCCCCTTACTTATCACCTCTAGCTGTATTTTCATGGATCAATATAATATCAATAAAAAGAGCTTTAAATTTCTTAACGCTTGGACTAATTCTGATACTTTTTAAGAACTGTGAAACAGAATTGGAGTCTCACTTGCAAAGGAAGTCATAACCTGGTATTTTGGTATAAGCTCAGACGCCTTAAATCTTGTCTTAAGGCTTGGAACATCAACACATTAGGTAATATCTTCAACAAAGTCAAGATATTGCTGAGAAAGTTAGGAGACTGGAGATTCTCCATTACACAATAACAGTCAGTAATCTAATTCTAATCTCTCTAAAGTTAACAGCATGCATTTAAAGCTCTCAAAAATGAAGAAAGCTACTGGAAGAAAAGGTATTATAATAACTGGCCCAATGAGGGTGATGGCAATACCAAGTTATACCATGCTTATGTTTCTAAAAAAATAAAAATCAACTTAATCAAAGGCATCAAAGAAAATGGAAGTTGGATTCACAGTCTTACTAATATTGGTATCTCTGCCGAAAACTTCTTTAAAAATTCTTTAACTAATCCTCTTAGCATGGAAGAAGAAGACTCTTTAATGCAGGACCCAGACTTCAATAACATCCCTAGTTGTGTCACTCAAAAGGACAATGATTCCCTGATCAAACCTACCAACAAAGAGGAAGTTTGGTCGATCATCAATAGCATGAAAAATGATAGTGCTTCCGGTCTTGATGGTTTTAACACTCTGTTTATAAAAAATGTTGGCATATTATCAGTACTGACATTTGCAATGCTTTAAACTCCTACCTTAAGGGTAACTATGTTCCTAAGGGTGTGTTTGCAACCGGCATTGTTCTAATCCCTAAAAATGCCAACCCTATCAATTGGTCTAACTACATACCTATAAGCCTTTGCACCTTTTTTAGCAGAATTATTTATGGCCTTATTAACAAAAGACTATCTCTAATTCTCCCTAACATTATATCTTACTATCAAATTTTTTTTGTTAAGAACCGTCTCATTCATGAAAACATTCTGTTAGCCAAAGAGTTGGTTCACGATATCATCGTACGCCTAAAACTGGAAATGCTTTGATCAAGCTGGACATGTCTAAAGCGTTTGACAATATGTCTCATGCCTTTATAATCAAAGTTCTTTCCAGATTTGGCTTCTCTTCTGGGTTTCTCAGAATCATTAACCAGATGATTTCTAATTTATATATCCGTTCTTATTAATGGGCTGTTAAAGGCTACTTTCCTCAGAAGAAAGGATTAAGGCAAGGAGACCATCTGTCTCCTAGCCTTTTTATTCTTGCTGAGGAAGTACTCTTGATATGTATTTATAAGTTATTCAATTCAAATAAGAGACTTCAATATGCTACAAGAACAAATTACCTAGTGCTTTGTAATGGTTTTACAGATGATGTGCTCATCTTCACCAACAGTCAGGCATCAACAATAACAACTCTCAGCAAATTCCTTGATGATTATCAGCGAGTTTCCGGACAAGCTATTAATAAAGACAAAATAAAACTCATAATGTCAGCCAAGACTCATCAATCTAGGCTTAACGACCTTAACATTCTTACGGGATTCAATGTAGATACTCTATCTACAACTTATTTGGGGATTACGCTAAGTGGTAACAACAAAGAGAAGAACTTCTACCCCTTACTCAACAAAATAAATGATAAAATTCACTTGTGCGACTCTAAGCACTTGTCCTTTGCTGGCAGAATGACCTTGATATCTTCTGTGTTACACCCAATAATATACTATTGGATGCAAAACAGTTTGATTCCCAAAATTATTCTTAACAAAATTGAGACTACTTTTAACAAGTTTTTGTGGAGAACTAACCTTTCTGAAAATGTTATACATTGGGCCTCTTGGGAGTATCTTTGCAACCGTTTGAAGAAGGTGGATTGAACTTCAAAATTTTGAAGGACATTCAACTCACCTTCTCTCAAAAGTTGTGGTACATTTTCAGAATCATCATGTGTCTTTGGGCCAGAGTAACTCATAATATATATTGTAATGAGAACCATCCTATTAAAGCTAAAGTTGGAATAACTGACTCTTTGATTTGGAAAAGATTAACAGGAATTATAGTTGCTGCTGAAGGAAATATCAAATGGATTCTGGGTCGAGGAAATATGGATTTCTGGCTCGAGGAGTGGCATAATCTACCTCATCTGATAAATCATCTTAACACTACTGAAAATAACTGGTTTCTAAGTGCTAAGTTCAACTCTTTGTGGAGAGACAACCAGTGGGACACTAATGTTATGAGGCTTTTTCTAACTCAAGACAGAATCAACCACATTTACAAATATAAAGTCAATCGAAATATGGATGATCAGATGATTTGGAAGCAATCAAACAATAATGACTTTAACACTAACCTTACTTGAAGAAGTATAAGAAAGCACCACAACGTTTCAAGCCTGTACAGAAAGATATGGAACATCAAAATTCCCAGGAAGTTATCTTTTCTCTGCTGGAAACTCACAAACAATTATATTCCTATTGACAGTGTTCTTATAAAAAGTATTTTGTTACTGTGTCCAAATGCCAATTCTGCAACAACTGTGGAGAGAAAAATCACCTCTTCATCAGTTGCTGCTTTGTTTGGCATATCTGGAACTATTTTGCTAACTTTTTTCAATATCAAAATTGGCCGGTTTATGATTCCAACGCATATGCTTAGAGTTTGGTTAATAAGTTTCACATTACTCATCTGATTCCTCAAACAATTTGTTGGATCATATGGAAAACCCAAAACAGTTCCAAATTCAAAGGCTATCATGATTCTGTTCAAAGATCTATTGACTTAGTTATAAACATGGTGCTAGCTATAGACATGTCTAATAAATTGACCAATAAACATTGGTCTAAAGCTTTGGGTGCAGGTATTTCTTTAGGTTGTAGCTTTGTCTTCAACAGAAAGAAAGTTCTTTCTTACCTTAAATGGATCGCTCCAGCAGATGGAAGGCTGAAGCTGAATGTTGAAGAAGCGTGTAATCGAGACAGTGAAGCTAGTGGAGTCGCATTGATTAGAAATCACAATAGCGACACTGTCCAGGCCATTGGAGTTCGGTTTGGAAAATCCACTCTGTTAACTGCTGAAATTAAAGCCATTCTCGAAGGTTTGATACTCTGTAAGCAGCACAGTCTGACTAACATAGATATCGAATCAGATACTTTGATGTTAATCAGTATGCTTACTGAGGGAAAACCTGCTTTGTAACAGTCTCCTATCATAAATATTTGCCGCAGTCTTATCCACTCAAACATGGTTCTAAGACACATTTCCGGAAACCTGAATCAAGTTTCGAATTGGATTGCAAAGTACACTTTAAGAAAGAAGAAAAATCAGCACTTCTCTCACGACAATGTTCATCCTGAGCTATTTGCCATCATCTTCCTAGAATGCTTAGGTCTGGGCTACCTTGGCACTGACTAATTCAATACCCTGTTTTGTTGCTGCTTTTCAGTTCTCTTCATGACTTTGAAGATGGGATTGGATTGATCACTGAATTCTTGGTTCGATAGATGGCTTTGAAGCTCTTCTTGATTTGAAATGCTGAAATTGAAAGTCGTGTTGATTTTTAAATTTTTTGTTTTTGAGTACTAAAAATTTTGGCGCTTGAAATTCTATTTTGGCACCCTCAGAATCTAACCTGAGTTTTGAGTTTTAGCTAATAAAGTTCTTCCTATTTAGAAAAAAAGTAGGTGTTCGTCGTATGTAATTTTTAGATATTAAATGATAGCGTAGATATTTGCGTAAGTGTTCATAAATATTTTTCTCTATTTTTTAACTCTTTTTTTTTTATCAAAAATGCAATACCAAATGAAAAGCACTATTGAATATGAAATATCTAATTTTGATTTCATGATTTCAAAAAACAAATTAATTGATATTTTAAATATAAAAAAATTATAATATAATACCCGTGCCAAGTAGAGGGACTATTCTCTAGTACAAAGAAGCTTTATCAACTCCTCAAAAACATTCTTGTATCAACTGAAATTTAATAGCACACAACTTTCCATTAACTTTTTTTATTGCCAAAAAGATATTTGGATGTAAAGATAGCTTTGAAATAATTCGATTGGTTAGGTTTGTTGTCTTATTTTTATCCTCTGAATGTTTATAAGTTCAGATTTGGTAATCCTGTCTCATATACACATACTAATAGGATATGATGACCAACTAAACTTTGATTGGTTAAATATCAGAATGGAAAAGTCATAAATAAGATACAAGCCGAACCAAATATCTATAGTGCTACAGCCAAAACCCTATCCAATGTAAATGCTTAACAAGCTAAGTGACAAAGAATACAATAAACAAGTTCTGCATTCATATTTTCAGGCACCTCCAAAATTAAGGGTAAACCAGTTCAAACATGTAGAAGTAGATAAACATTAAGATCCAAATAACAATCAATTGTTTCTCAACAACCTCAGTACTTATCTCCAAGTGAAGGTTTCCCAAATGCGCTTATTCCGATGCACCTGGAGGTACAGATGCTGATGGCCCGGTCCCAGATGATGAAGCTTCCTGTGGTGCAGTCACTGGGCACGTGGGCGGTGGTTCAGAAACTGGGCCCGTGCCAGAGAGTGGTACAGATGCTGATGGGCCGGATCCAGATGATGAAGGCCCAGGTGGTGCAGCCGCTGGGACTGGACCAGAGGGCGGTGCAGAAACTGGAGTTGGACCCAAGGGTGGTGCAGAAACCGGACCCGAGGGTCCAGGTCTAGGCCTGGAATGATGGTATGGGTGCATTGCATGGGGAGCATGAGGGGCATGAGGTGGGGCCATCTGGTGATGATACGGAGGGAACTGTTGATAAGGAGGCACATGCTGCATATATCCATAAGGCTGATAGGGCTGGTTTGCATAATGGCCGTGAGGTGGAGGCGGCGGCAGCATAGCATGATGAGGAACGTAATGTTGCTTCTCAGATCCTGGCTTATTCTCACCACCACTTGAAGAACCATCTTGGGATGGAATAACAGCGCCCATTCTTTGAGGGTCCATTGACGGATAAAACGCTCTTTCCTGCTGAGGTGGCAGATGCGGTGGTGGCATATAGTAGTTCATTGGTGCAGATGGATCATGGCTTTGATGTTGAGATATAACTGCTCGAGGAACCATGCCATTAAGAACTGTTTGCTGCTGCCTTGCTTCATCAGAGCCACCACTTTCAGTTTCTGGCTTCGGCATTTGCGGTCGACCCCAAGTTAGCTTCAGCCTTTGACCATTTATGACTAGTTTGTTACAGAGCTCGTTAGCAGCCTTTTCTGTCCCTTCTCGAGTTGTGTAGGTTACAAATGCACATGCTTTATCAGGTAAAATTCTGATTGATTCGATTTCACCATAAGCATAAAAGTTATCGCGTATATCTTGGTCAGTGACCCTTGTATTAAGTCCACCGACGTAAAGGGTTCTGATGCTTTCATCGTCTGGAGGCTCTAAAGTTGACATCTCGCCAGCTTTGCTGAGTAGCTTCATCGCTACCGGGTCATTTACTCTACAGACAAGGGTAAACAGATGGTATTAGGTAAGCTATTCAGCTTAATGGCACAGATGAGATTCATGATCGCTCTTTTATAATTTCAAAATATTTAAGGAGAGTAGATAAGCTTAAATATAATTGCCTTAAAATCACCATTAGTCACCTGGCTATCTAGGTGCCAAGAAATTAGTCACCTTGATGCCAAACGCAACAATAGGTGACTCAGAGAACAAGTGAAAAGGACTACCCTGTATATGAATTTCAAAATCTTTCATGTTTGGGTCCAAAGATAAAGAGAAGAAAAAAAACGTTTTGAGAAATAAAGAACTGTCAAGCTAAAATTATATCCAAGTCAATTTATTAACAAATGCATAAGAATTGGTACTAAAAGATTGATGTCCAAAGTCAAATGGTATACAAGAATTAACACAACCAAATCATAAATAGGTTGACAAGTGTTCTTACCCATAGTATCGATCTTTTATGTTCTGCTGTGATAACTCTCCAGTTACTGGCATCTCGTGCCGATAAGGACATTCAGCACCTCTTGTGCACTCACCCCTAATAAAGAAACTACAAACATGTGCTCTATTTCTTTTATAGTATGGTGTTGTTCTCTGAAGCTTCATAATAGTATCATTTGGCCGAACCTTTCCAAATGAGGATTCGTAGTCTATACCAGCTCTAGCCTTCATAAACGAAAAGTAACTTTGATCAGCAATAAAATATAAATATTTAGAGCCAGCTAAAGAATCAAGAAACACTTAATAAAAACAGTCTACGTAATTTAATAGAACAGCTACAACTCGTCTAAAGTATTAAAGTAGAAAAGTTAAAACAACACTAAATCGCTGGTGTTTGCACAGATAGTCAAAAATATCACATAAAGCGGTTGGAATGGGTTTGTAGCTAATATAGAGCCTAAATGGACTAAGCTGAAGCTTGGTTTGGTAAGAAAAGAGCAATCTCTAAAAGAACATCCATACTTTATTATGTTAATATTGTCATAAGCTTATCAAGACAAATAATAAAATATGACATCCGTCAATATAATATAAGTAATGAATGGATCAAACACTTCACGTTTTGAAACCATAGGTATAGTTGATCATCAAACTACATCAACAATAAAACCAAAAAGGGAAAATCAACATGGCTTTTTTTTCAGCTAATGACCCATTGTTAGTCTTAGATACTTTAGGGCAATTATTTATTATTTTATAAAAATAAATTTATTATATGCATAGGCTGTAAATTGAATATTATAAGTATATAATCTAGGTTTTTTGTACATATCACCAAGCGGTCAGTGAAGCTATGGAGCTCAAATTTGATGGCTAAGCTCAACTCAATGAGCAAAATGAGGCCAAAATAACACTCAAGCTCAGCTCACCGAAGAAATGAGTGAAGCACAACTTGAGCTCAAGCAGCCTATATAATTTCCACCACTAATCAAACATCTACAAATTAAATGCATCAGATATAACATAGCAAACCTAACTGTGACTAGAAAGTCAAACCATGTTGAGTAGAACTAAGACACATTAACAGGTGTCAGGTGTTATATCGCAAAAGACGGGTTGAAAGATACGAGCTTGGTTTGACAATTTATCAAATATTCAAGCTCACTAAAATTCATAATTAGAACTAAATGTGACCCCAAGCTCAAGCCTCCATGTTCAAAAAAATTGTTCACAGTCATCCTATACTACACAGATTATTATACATATCATGTTTACGTATTATAACAGCTATAGGGTACACGAACTAAAGCTTGTTATGGATCTCAAGCCAGCTCGAAGGTCGAGCTCAGCTAGTTATAAAGCTTGTCTTGCCTCGCCAATAGCCCATGAGGCATATTGGGATACTCAATCTTGCCTGGCACAGCGTAAAAAAAAATAGAGCCTCTGTAAATGTTTCAACCCCCGCTTATAAATTAAGTGGAGATCAGCTTTTTGCAAGCTACTCCCGAGCCAAACTCGAACTATCTGTTTCTATACTACTGCTACGGGCAACCAAGTAGTTCAATTTAAGGTTGCCTTGGTCTCAATAGCTTCATCTGGGAAATTAAGATTTAAACAAAATTGTTCTAAGACATACCTTGCGATCATGCTCCTCTGCAAAATACTCCCTATTCACATCACTCTTTGGAATGGAATCAGCACCCCCAATACTAAGTGCTGTATCTCGAACCTGTACGGGAAGACCATACTCAAGATCCAGAAGACATACTTGACAAACGTTTTTCAACTTGCTACAAGTCTGGCAAATCTCGGACTTTTTAAACCTAGCATCACGCCCAGGTCTCCATCGGAAAACTGTAAATGGTCGAGTACAAATCTTGCACTCCTTATCATAATCTGCCCGCGTCTACAATCAAGCAAAAACATAACCAATTAACGGTAAAGCTAACTTGGTAAATTTCAATGTAATCTACGAAGAGTAACAATACTACGGGATCTGAAAACGTGTTAATTGTACAAAAAATGAAAGCTATATCGAAAATTGACTAATATGTAACATAAACAAACTCAAGCGACCTCGAAGCTGAGGAAACAAAAACCCTAGCGTAGTATATGATATGGTGAAATCGCGAAAGAAAGCAAATTGTAAGTACCATCCGAACGTAGGGATTGTCGCCGAGACAGGACTCGCATATAATTGGGAAATCGGATCGCTCCCATCCATCGGCTTCGTAATCCCGAAGTACACGATGCGCCATTTTTTGTGAGAGATTTGAGTAAGGTTTGGGTAGGGGAAAAGAAAGCTGAGAGGAAAGAAGAAGATAATGAGGTTGAAATTAGGGCTTTGAATTGGGAACGGGATACTTACGAGAATCCTAATTAGGAAGAATAAAATCGTAATGATGGGCCCAATTTATATATAAATGGCTTAGGCCCGTTTGTAGGGGATTATTCACCTAAATAAAGTTCCTATTTTGTCCTTTTATTTTTTTATATAATTTTAAAATTAGGAGCAAATATCTCTAATATTTTTATGTTTACCTTCGCATTTCATAAGTGTTCTCTACTAAAATTTAATACTCCTTCCGTCCCAAAATGGTTGTCGTTCTAGAAAATATTTATTATTCTCGTTTACCCATGCAAATTTAAATATTATTTATAATCACTACAATTAAATCTCTACTTTTTTCTATTTTTTATAAAAAAGAGAAGTAATTATTACATTTCTTAATACCCGTGTCTAACCTTAAAATAACAAACATTTTGGGACAGAGGGGTATCTTTTTTGTGTTACTCTTTACGATGCTGGTTCCCAAATTAATCCAAAATATATATAAAAAATAATTTTACCATAAACCCTAACATTTTACTGGCCTAACACTAACATTATACTATTTAAATACCAAAACATTACCGCAACAAAACCAAGAGGAAATGAACATTTTTTTGTATGACTTGGTGGATGATGAGAACGCTTATCGAATTGAGGTAACGATTTCAACTTTATTTTTTGCTCATACGATATGCACGTTTTATACGATGAACTGCATGCGTGTCGTATAGTTAGCGCTAAAGAGTGTCAGAATATTTAGGGTGGTGTATCGGGACACGTGTAAGTGGTGTCAGGCTAGCAAGTACAAAAGGTGTAGAGAGAGAAAGTAGGCAAAATCAAGTACTAATCATTAGAAGGTCCCCTTTTTGGGGGACAAAATCTTTCTTTATATAGTGACAGATGTGGGGGTCATGGTCACATGCCAAACTTATTCTAATTGCATGTTACCCCCTTCATTTGTACTTATGTCACTTATTTCTTACTTTACAATTAAGCCCCTTCATTCGATTATATTACAATTTAAGCCCTCAATTACACTTGGTATTTTATGCCCTTATCAGCAGCCCCCTAGTTTTGCGAAGAGTCGAGCAAAAACTAATTGTGTGCAGAGTGCAGGGTCGGCGATTTCCTCCTTGATTTGGTCGCGTCGAACGCATGATCTCAATCCCACTGTTGATGTAGTTGTTGCCAAGTTAGAACCCATTGATGCTGAAATGTCGTTGCTAGGGTCAACATTCTGACAAACGACGCTAAATGTCAACGCTAAGATCGACGATATTACTTATCTGATGATTATTATCGTTTGTCAAGGTCGACATTTTATCGTACTGATTCTTGCAGATGTTGAGGTCGACATTTTCTCGTACCGATTTTTGCAGACGCTGAGGTCTACATTTTGTCGTACCGATTTTTGCAGACGCTGAGGTCTACATTTTGTCGTACCGATTTTTGCAGACGTTGAGGTCTACATTTTGTCGTACCGATTTTTGCAGACGCTGAGGTCTACATTTTGTCGTACCGATTTTTGTAGACGCTGAGGTCTACATTTTGTCAAACAGTAATTTGTCTTGCCGATGCTGTGATCTTCACACCAGCTTCAATCTTTTTCTCTTCAAGTATTGAAAATTTTCTATATGATTTGGAACACTTTAATGGGCTTGAAATAGGGTCTAAGTTTATCACGGACCACCAGGCCCCATACCCTGATTTGCCCACCTGTCCTTTTTCAAAAGATCCGTGGATTTTAATCATTGACTACTTATGCGCGTGCTGAGGTCATACTCCTCTAGGTCTGCTATAGCCTTTGGCTTGACATGTGTCATATAGTGATTGGGTCGTACTTGAACCCAATTTTGGTTAAGCGACTTTTGAAATTCCCAAGGCTATTTTCGGTTGCGCTTCTCCATGGGGCGGATCTTTACCACACTTGCTTCCCTTATAAATAGCCCGTTTTCACTTTCACTTTCACTTTCTCTGAGTAAATTCTAGAGAGATAAGCTCTGGCCAATTCACTTTTCTAGAGAGAGAAAATCCCAAGTTTATGAGAAAACCTCTTTCTCACAAGAAACCGACGAAGAAATCCGACGCTCCTAAAAAGTCTATCTTCCGTTTCGTCGACTACTTGCAGATTACTTAGAGGTCGGAAGAATACCGAGCAGCTGGACTGATCCACAAAGGTGTTGTTTCACAAGCATACCCGGAGCCTCTGATTTTTCCCAGACCCACTAACTCTGGTCCGTCGAACCGTTCTGCCTACAAGAATCTTTCGCCCTCGCAACAGGCATCTTCTTTGAGGCCCTCTGCTGCTCAAGCTTCTCCCAAAACATCCAATACCGAAAAACTTCCCTCGCCTTCACAACCTCGAAATCTCAACAACCGAACGAGAACTTTCTTTCTTCATATGGGTGACTCCAGCTCTTCTTCTATACCTCCTCGTGAGTACGTCCAACTTACTCACGACACCATTGGTTTAAAAACAAGTCACAACACTGCGACCACTACCAAGAGAGGCGTTTTGACCGACGAAGAAAGAAAGAAACCAAGGAAGGCTCCGTCAAATGTCGAGGCTAAAGGTCCTGGCCATATCCGAACTCACAGCAGCTCAAGTGATGTTCTCGCTACCCCTTCTCCTCGGGACCTGATGTCTGCATATAAACATCTGCTCCCAGGATCAACGAATGCTGATGCTACACCCCTAATTCCAAAATCTTCCTCAAAACCAGCGTCGGCTGATGTTAAAGGAAAAAGTACTGACCGACTCACCAAGAATCCTTCGCACAAATCTTCAAAGCCTAACGTGGTGATAAAGATCGGTGATGAAGTACCTAAAGAGATCGCCCCTAAGTCTCCTCCCAAAACCGTTCCACTGACAAAGTCTCGGGAGAAAGACTCTAGGTTGGCAAAATCTGGAATCAAGGATAGCCAATCTTCACACACTTCGAAATCCGTTGCTTCGACCGAGCCCGTCGTCGCGCCTACTACCGACCCTGAGACTATACTGGTCGATGCCGATGATGTTCATCATAATCAGTCATTGTGACACTCTTCCGTAATCCTGATCGACGACAATGAAAGGGAACCGCTGCCACCCGGTACGGAAGAAGTCGTGACTGGGTACCACGTTCAATTGACCAATTATCAGATCCTCTCTCTATTCAACGGCAAGTATCTGTACTACTCGCCTAACGAAGAGGAGGAGTTAAAAAGGGTATGGGGAATTCCTTCATGCATCAAGGTTCGGTTTCCTCAACCTGGAGAAACCTCTCTGCACATCCAAGGTCGGGAGATAGTTTTTTCCACCGAACTTTTTAATTGGGGTTTGAGACTTCCCCTCGACCCTGACATTGTTCGGTACTTCGAGATCCTCAGGATGTGTCCGACCCAACTGACCCCGAACGCCTGGTACACGCTGATGTCGACCATAATGGCCTCTCGGTTGTCAGGGATCCCTCTCTCAATGGAGCAATACGTAGGGATATCTGGTCTTTCAAAATCCGGGAAGCTTCCCTTTTTCTATTCATCCCTCGTCAACCCCAAGAAAATTGTGAACAACTTATTAAAGGCTGACAGATCATGGAAGTATAGGTTCGTCTTCGTCAGTGGAGCTTGGGAAAACGGTCGGCCTTACAACCAAGAAAATTGTAGGCGTCTCACCCTTAAATGAGTTCCCGAAGTTATTCGTAAGCACGAACTGTTATATGTTTTTACTATATTTATTTTTACCTAGAAATTATCCTTTGGTTTGCAAGGTTATTATCCAGCAGATGCGGAAGGAACACTTCGAAAAGGCCTCAACAATCTTCGCCCAGCTTCGATATTTTGCGAGGAAGAATTATGGTCAAAAATTTCGCCAGTGCTTCAAGAACACCAACCTGATCAACAGCAACCTTTGGCATTGTTCGGACAGTATCTTGAGTTCTGAAGAATTACGGACCCCTCCTGAAGTGGTTGACTTTGTCAAGAGGCTTACGACTATGGATTGTGAAGTGTTCTTACCTAAACAGGACCGTCCTCCAAGCAAGCGCGTGAAATCTGAGGAGTTGTCTGATACCGAGGGTGAGCAGGGTATCGCTGTGGACCAACCTACTGAAGTTCCCCCTTCCGAACCAGAAGTTGTTGTCGTTCTTCGTGACCAGGCTGTAAGTAGCGACAAATCTCCTCCTGCTGCCCCGGGGAGGAAAAAGGACCGTGGCGAGAAATGGAAGAAATATCATTTGGCTGAGGAAGGAAACAAGTCCTCTTTAACCAAGAAATCCAAAGGGAAAGCCGTTGCCCAAGAGGTAACCGTCGACCCTTCCCACGAGTAAACCACCATACCCTTGATGTTTGAGCATTTCGAGGGTACAAAATTTTATGCTCCCGTTGGCTGTCTCGAGACGAAGACAAATTCAGAGGACCTTATTCTTCCAGGACAAGGAGCTTCAATTCTTCCTGCTCACACCCAAAGTCTGAGCTCCTTCTTCCTTCGGGACTCAGATGTTCTTGCTAACTCTCTACAGGACCTGCTTGTTCCTGTAGCTCAAAAAGAAATGGAGGTATTGAAGCTTTGGAATGAGTTTGCCGAACTCAGGAGGAGCATGTCGACCCAAGCTAAAGAGTCACAAAAATTGGTCGATCTTGTTAGGGAACGAGCCGACATTGCTGAGGCTGAAGTCAAAGCTTTTGGGGGTGAAAGAAAAGGAATGGGAGAAAACCTTCTCCGAAATCGAGGAAACCCGCACCAAGCGCGACCAGAACCCAGATTTCGTAAATTTTTATGCGTCCAAAATTTTGGAGTTACAGTGCTTCGTACGACCAAGATGTTTTCCTTGTCGCGCGATCCATGTGAACAGACTGAAATTTTTTGTTTATGTTATGTGATTGTTTAGTTATCAGGTTTCATTAATATATTTTTATTCGTTGTAGGATGAACCATGCCAACCACCATATATGATGACTAATTATGCAAAAAGCTTTACAACTGATATGTTATTTTACGAAAGATGAATTTGATGCTTTTGTAAACGAGGAATCGAAGAAGTTTAAATTCGTCACCATTACAGAGCTATGTGATATTGAGAAATGGGAAAGAACTCTTAGATTAGATTACGTTTGCAAAATTTATGGTATTTTCATATCAAAAGTGAATCCGGAAACTTTAAGAAAGCGAAAGTGTACGACGAATAAATGTAATTGTCCCTTTGAATTAAAAGGGCATCTGATTAACGTACTAGCTATGCAATGGCATTTGGAAGTTATGAACGGTAAACACAAACATGATCCTTATGTTCGCTTAGACGGTCATTCTCGCGCTTGTAGGCTAAAACCGCATGAAGAGGAACTAGTTTGGAGTTTGTATTGCATGTGTTCACGTCTTGTGGAGATATATAATGTTTTGAAGAACAATAACTGAGAAAATATTTTGAACATTTGTGCAATCTACAATTGTCACCAAAAATATCGGGATGTTGAGCACGAAGGACAAACTCAAATGCAATATTTGTTGGCCTAATTGAAGGACCACGGATACTCTACGTGGGAGCGGTTAGAAAACCAACCAAAAATGATCATCGATTATTTTTGCACATCTTACGAGTATAAACTTATTGCGTACATTCTCTAATATGTTTTTATGGATTATACGTACAAGATGACGAGGTACAAGATATCGTTAATAGAGATTGTTGAAGTAACTTCAACTTCAATTATGTTTACCGTTGCGTACGTGTTTATGAGTGGGGAGAATATACCAAATAATACATGGGATGTGGATGTTCTTCGTGGTTTGATTATGGATAGTGTCTATGCATTTCTGAGCGTTATTGTTACCGATCGGGAGTTACCTCTCATGCGATCTATCAAGGAAATATTTTTGGCCACACACCATTTGCCATGTACGTGGCATATTTGTAAGAACATTATTGGGACGGTTTGAAATTTAATGCACAATGACGTGATTGCGAAATAATTTGCGGAGTTTTATGGCTACGTAGCCAGGGTAAAGACTATCAAAGGTTACGAAAAAACCTAACTACATTGAACAACATGTTCACCTCTTATCCCAAGTGTATTGATTGCGTTATGTCGACATAGATAACGAAATATAGTAACAAGTTTCTTCAACATTGAATGAACAATATCAAACAATACGGGCAAACAACAACTAATAAGTATAACTCATTCAATTCTCTTTTTATTATTATATCACTATAAATATACGTCTTAGTCGTCTAGTTCCTTTATGTAGGTGTGAGAATGCTCATTCGTTTCTAAAAATACATTGATATGAATCAATGAAATTTTGAACATTTTTGGGAAAAACTTCACAACCTCTTAATGAAGCAGCATGCGGGGATCGTTGAATCGTTCGAGCGGAGTAAGTTTCGTACTCTGCCTGGTTTTGATGGTACTTTAACCAATGTCCTTCTCAGCTTTGTATCTCATGTGAGGCTAAACGAATTGATGCATACTATTATACGTTCTAAAAAATAGGCGTAGATTGGATCGCATGTGGCGGATGCGTCCTTAAGAAAACACATGGGTTACCTTGCGCATGTGAAATTGCATCAATAGAAAAAGAAGGTAGATGTATTTCTGAGGAAGATATGGATATATTTTGGAGACGATTAGATATTGTGCATAGAGATCCTACTTCGCGTGAAGACGTCTTGCAAGAAAAACTATTCATCATGGATAGTTTCATTCATAGTTTTGGCCATGAACAACAAGATCGTGTGTTATGCAACTCTTAAAGCTCAAAACTAGTTATGTCCAAAAGCCTAAAAAAATGGTTAGATCTAAAGATAGGCCAAAATAAGGTGTGGATAAATCGACCAAACGGAACCCTAGTTCGTGGGAATATCCTATTGAACAAACCACTAGTGCTAGCACTCCACGAACTCGATATGTAGTACACCCGTTAACATGTTAGGAAGCATGACTGCCTCGAAAGTGCCTCTATTTGTAGCACCCAAACCACTACTTGCAAAAAAGAAATTTGGTCGGCCAAGGAAAATTATTAAGGAATAGAAGTTAACTTTATACTTGGATTGCATCCCGACGTTTCTATATCCATATATCACTAATTTGGTCGATGTTATCCCGGACGGACAATGCGGATATCGGTCCGTATCACTTTCGATATAACTTACCGAGGATAAATGAGAAAATGTTAGACGCGATTTTTTGAAGGAATTAAATGAAAATCGTGCATCATGGTTTGAGGTTTATGTTTCATCTGATGTTTTGAATGATATGGTACGAGGTTGGATTACTTCAAATCCAACCCTTCTAGTTGTTATTGGATGACATTTCCAGACATAGGATTAGTCGTAGCTACAAGGTATCAGTGCATGGTATACCATGTCTCTCAAGAAGGGTCTTTATCATATATACCAATTCGTAAAAGCCCACCCATGAATGTTTCAACGATTATAAAGGTCAGAATTGCTTTCGTACATGACTGTCATTTCGTTATTATAAGTATATCAATTTTATTATATTTATGGGGTTTTTATATTTTATTTCATACCCAATGCACTAATTTGACATTACATTTTGCAGATTACTACTCCTCTCGATGGATTGTTGTCGTATAATACTCAACGTGGGGTGCCCACGCCACCGATGAAGCGAGTAAATTAGTGTATCCGTACTACCAAAGGCTCAAAAAAATTACGAAAATTATGTCGGTTAGGATAATGAATCTCAATGAGGAGCCACATATTATCTATTTGACCAAAGATAAAATTTGATGTTATATTTTTTCGGTTTTCAGACTTTTTCCTTTTTTGTATTTTTAGTAACTTATAGATTTTTTGTTTATTAGTTTATGGATTGGATGTTTATTAACTTATGAATGTTTATATTTTTTTTATCGGTTCTATAGAGATTCTCGCTAAACATTGATTCCCACCAAACATTGATTCCCGACAAAACTCAATTCCCGTCAAATTATATTTTCCTTTAAAAATGACCTGCATCGTAGGCTAATAGTTCATCCACCAAAATTCTTAAACCTAAAAAATATAAGGGTTGTTATGGACGAAATTTTATGTAGATAAAGACTATCAGTTGTTTCATGCCGTGAAGTTTGTTACCCTAACAATATCTGATGATACAAGTGATGTTTTTTTTATTGAGTGTTATGTATGATATATTTTGATTATGGCTGATTTGAAGTACCAAATCCTCCATCGTGCAGTCGTGACTGATAAGTATTTATTTTATTTCCATATGTAAGATTGAGAGAAGTAAAAGGATGTAGAAAGAAGTATATTTCATAGAGAGAAAGTCAAGTAACGAGAGTAGTTAATCTCAAACGTCAGAGAGGTTTATTAGATCCGCCTTGGCCTTTATATAGAGGCGCAAATACTTATCTTTAACTGAAACAGTTACAAAGGGGGTCTAATTTCATATTAGTCACTTATCAAAATGTAAAGCTTTAATTCTCTCATATGATTATACAATCTGTCATAACAGGTTTTATACTTTTACATATTAGTCCTCGAAGTTCTGTTTCCTTATCAGTAGTCAGCTTAGTTCTTATGAAAGTGAAAGAATAATAACTAAGTATCTTCGAAAATTGTTGATGGTGAAGAAAATCCACTCTATCCACATTCTGAATTGCTTCAAACTTGTTGTCTTCATATTTTTTGCACAATCTTATCCATGTTTTCTCAACACTTCAAACATTTGTATACAAATTCATTTCCCTCAAACGATTATAATTGTTCGAAGTACAAATTGGATAGGTGATGATATCATATGCACTAGGGTTTTCCACTAGGCCAATCACATGGTAGATGTCAGATTTCTCTTACTTAACCAAATGAAATTTTGACCAATTTCCTTCTCCACCTCTCCCACTTCTCTCTATTCCAACTTTCACTTTAAACATTTCTTTATATCCCATCTTACTTCACGAAATATTTTTAGAGAGAGAAAGAGAGAGCTCGCTGGCTACCTTCATCTGAATCTTCATCATTATGCTATTTTTGCTGAAAAATACCAATCCACCACCCAATCCTTAAATCCGTTTATGAGAAAGCATCCAAAACTAAAAAAAGAGCCAGAAAACCCAGAATTTCACCCTCTCCAGAAAAAAACTTGTCTTCAAAGCATACGATTACTTCTGCATAAGTGAAAGCCAGATGAATATAGAGCGTCTGGGTTGATAAGCAACGCTTCTCAATTTTCCACAGAGATAATTCATCACTGTAACTTTGATCCTAAAAAAACTCTTGTTTTTTCACCTTATCCTCTTTCAAAAGAAAGTCAGTCATCAAAAACTCAAACACCAAAAACATCTTGAATCTCATCTTCTCTGACTAAATCATTACCTTGAATCAATCGTAAGGTAAACAAATATTTTTCAAGGAAATCAGAATAGACTCATTCTCCAATGAATCCTGAGTCCCCTCGTTCATCGCACAAGAAAACAAAAACTCAAACTCCTCAAATCCCAAAAGGAAAAAACTTTCATTGTCATGCATGATGATGTTGATATTGCTTCGAATGTTGATGTCGCTACGAATCTATCAACATCTTCTCCTCCTCTAAGGGAGATTTTTGAGAGAACAACAACGTCTCAACAAAATCCCTCAAGTAACCCGCCTCGACTAGTGGATGAGGCATCCGAGAAAGAAACAAATTTTGAAGCCACACATTCAAATAACGAGGCTAAAACAGAAGAATGAAGCTTCGAAAGAATCAGAGAGTGTAAATGTGAAAAATGTTTCAAAGGAAAAATCTCGCAAAACAAGAAGAAGAAAAATATTATATAACGATATCCGAAGAGTTGGCTGCATCAATAGGTGAAATTTTAAAACCTCTCAAAGCACACTATATCTTGGCTTTAAAAATGTTGCCCACTTATTACCAAGAGAGCCAAGAAGATGATCTAAAAATACTATGGGGAATTGAAGACAACATTATACTTCGTCTACCCAAAGAATGGAAAACCCTTTGGATTGCAAAAAGGATGAATTACTCGTCTACCCAAAGATCATCAATTGGGGTCTTTGATTTCCACTGGACCCCATGATAGTTGAATATTTCGAGATTGTGGATCTGTGCCCAACTCAAGTGACACCAAATCAGTGGTTCGCTTTTCTCTCCGTGATCGTGGTTGGAGATCATTAACGACTTGTTGGAGGCTGAAAAACTTTGGAACAAAAATTTTTCTTCGCCTCATGAGCTTGGTAGAATGGTAAAGAAATTTCTGAAGCCAACCCATCAAAGTTGAACCTCGTATGCATGAGTAATCGTAAGTCTTTTTATTTTATTAACTTAAATTGTACCTCCAACTGATTTTCTTCTTATCTCTTATCAAATTTTGTGTTTTGTGCAGAAATTTTGAGGCTTTACAAGCTTCGTCGAAAAGATGTCAAAGAGACTTTTGTCAAGCTTGCAACCAGCGCTGAAAAACAATGGAGCAATGGATTTCACATAGATTTCCGACCTATCAACTTTCTCAATAGCCATCTATGAAGAATCAACTTGGGAGCTCCTCTCCTTGGAAATCTAATGGATCTACCCAACCCTTTGTATATTGTCAAAAGGTTAGTGGCCCCTGACTGCAAATTATTTCTACCTGTTCGAAACATATCAGATAGCCACCTTCCCCAGAAGAAGACGAAAAAGAATAAAAGGCAGTTAGCACATCTAATGCTAGCCCTTTAGAAGATCTGATGCCTAAGACTTTGAAGAGAAAAAAAAATAGAAAATAACCTCTCCACTATAAAAAAAGGGAGTAGAAGGCGAGCCTTCTTCAAAAAGGAAGAAAACAACCGCCAAAAAGAGCACAGCTAAAACGACTTCTCAAAAGAGAGCAAAAAAGAAAGTTGTGCAAACCATTGAAGAGGTATCTTCCGATGCTGACAAAATTATAGTTATGGAAGATCAACAAAAATAAAATGAAACTGGTGTCGAAGAAGGAGGCACTCAACAATAAGAAACTGTTACATAAAACAACTGAAATGATGATAAATTTGATCCTGATAACTTCATCAACTTCGATGAATCTCAAGAGCTCGTGAGAGATGAAGATCTTGTCGTTCAAGAACTTGAGGACCAACTATACAATTTTGGTTAAAGGTCTGTTTCATTCCCTCCTGAAGCAACTTCACCAGAGGTTTATTTACCTCCATCCTCTAGCGATCTTATACATGTTCTTAATTATATGTTTTTTCCTACCGTTGAGCCATCCGAAAAAAGTTGCACTTGCTCTTCAACCTTTTGCCGATCTTGGTGTTGCAACATAAAAATTAACCCAAGAAAATGAATCTTCTCGAATTCAATTAGAACAAATGGAAAATGAGATGGTCCGCTACAAGACAGCTACTACTGTAGAAAAAAGCATGAGAAACATCTTTGGTGGCCTCGTGGAAAAAAAGTTTCATAGATTTCAACTGGCCAAATCTGAATTTATCAAAGGGCTCATCTATCTCAAAAATCACCTTAGAGATGTGCAACGAAAAGAAAAGGGAGAGCTCAACACTTCTCACCATATTAAAATAAATCAACTCAAATCCAAGCATTCTGAAGAATTAGCTACATAGAATCAAAAATCTGATGGTCTTCAAGTTTCACTTAAAAAAGTGAGGCATAGAAGGAAAAAGTGATAGATGATATGGTTGCTCTCAAAGCTCAATTGGATGAAGAGAAGAAGATTTGTTTTACCGCTGCTGATAATGAATGTGCAAAAGACATGCCTAGCAGTTATCGCAAATGCAGAATAAAAAAAATTAGTTAATCTTCTTTGCGAAATTCATGCTACATTTTCTAGAGCTAACCTTTCCAGCTTCTGGGAGAAAATTCCCATCGAAAGTTGCCCTTGCGAAGATTTTGATCATGTTTCTAGCTCTTCATCCGAAGAAGCAGAATTAAAGGAAAATGCTTCTGATCAAAGGGAAACTTCTGAAGAAAGCTCCGAAGACGAGTAACTTTGTTATCTTTTTTTTGTGTCTTTCATTCAATTATTGTAGTATTTTGTTTTTGATAGATGCCTTTTTACTTGGCATTTAAGAAATTACTTTGTTATCATCGAATTGAATGCATAAAGGATTTATTTATCCTTTATTGTCATAGGTCATATTTGCCTTTAAATATTACCCTTATATAAAAATTCAAAGTGAAAATACTCGTTTAACTTCATTGATGTATTTAAATAATACTAACACCTTAAATACAAACAAGGTACTTATATAATGTGACATTACAAATAATGTTGTGCACATCACCTTGAATATTATAGTACGTTTAGAGAACGTAGCACTTTCAATATTATAGTGTGTTTAGAGAATGTAACACTTGGAATATTATAGTGCGTTTAGAGAATGTAGCACTTCGAAGATTATAGTACGTTTAGAGAACGTAGCACTCCGAATATTATAATGTGTTTAGAAAACGTAGCACTTTGAATATGGTTGTTTCTTCGAAAAGTGTACTCAACACTTCAGAATAATTTACTTTTGGTCAACTTCAAAGATGATCAGTCTTTGACTAGTTACCAAAATAAATTAAACAAGCATTTGTAAACGACCATTGAACAAAAAATGCATTTTTATTGATAGCTTCGAATATTTACATAGCACCTCATTAAAACCTCAATGGGCCAAAAGGGTAAGAAATAGTGTGCTAATTAGTCAAAGAAAACAATTTCAAAATACAACACAATTACTCCCAATACAATTTTAGATGTTGTATATTCCAATGATGCTGAAGAATTATCCCCTGATTGTCACAAAGACGATAAGAACCTGGCTTTATTTTTTCCACAACCATATAAGGACCATCTCAATTCGGGGCCATCTTACTGAGGTTATTTTCCTTAGTATGGAGGAATAAATTCCTTAAAACTTTGTCACCCATCTTGAAATCCCTCCTTTTAACCCTCGAATTATAGTTACTCATCATAAGATTTTGATAATGAATCATATTCATGTGAGCTCTAACTCTTTTTTCTTCAATCAAAACCAAACTTGCTCTTTTTACCCCGTTATTCAGGTATTCAGAATATTGAGATACTCTAAAATAAGGTAATGTAGATTCTGCAGGACTAACAGCATCGATCCGTATGCTAAGACAAAAGAAGTTTCTTTAGTAGCTTCGCTAAGATTTGTTCGATAAGCCCATGACACCTCCTACTAATTAGGCCACTTTTCTGCAGCCCCTGTCAAATTATTTTTTAAACCTTCTAAAATAGTTTTGTTTGTCACCTCTACTCGACCATTTGTTTGAGGATGAAAAGGTGTAGAAAACACTGCTTTATCCCGTTCAAAACACAAAAAGAAGCCATCCCCTTGTTATTAAATTAAGGACCGTTGTTTGTAGTAATTTTTCGAGGTACTCCAAAACGACAACAGATACTGTTTACAATGAAGTTAATCACATCATTGGATTTGGTTCCACACAATAGTTCAGCTTCTGCCCACTTCGTAAAATAGTCAACTGATGTTAGGGTAAAGTTCCTAACAAATTACCTAAATCATTCTGATATAAAAAGAGATAAAAAGAGAGAAATATAGAGAGAAAATAAAAAAATGTGTAATTGTATTACCGATGGAATCCTCTCTCTTTACATCTGATACTCAGAGTTATGCGAGACCTTTGGTTCACTACTTACAAGCGGTTACAAATTAACCTACTTCCACTAACTACACTCCTCATTTACTTTACATCATGGTTCCTGGAATTCTGACTAATATTGTTAGTGGTTTGACCAATTATGTCATATAAATAATAAATATGCAATAATAAGTACCTAATTAAATTATAAATACATTGTATTCTTATTCGGATATTATATACGAAATATTTCCTTATCAACTGCAACAATAATCATTTGTCGTCCTCCAAAAGCTATTGGTAAAAGTCCCACTAAATCTATTCCTAATCTATCAAATAGGATGGCTTCGATAATGGACATAAGTGGAAATACCCTACCAGCAAAACTCGATAAGTCAATTCCTTGAACCCGCATTGTGTTGAACCCTCTCCATCATGTAATTCTAATAAAACTTCTTGTGATTTTTGTTTGCTTAAGCATCGCAATAATGGACTACTCAATGTTTTTTATAAAAAAAATCATATCTAACATCATATAGCCAAATGCTTTGCCTCGCAACTTCTTAGCTAATTTCATATCTTCAGCCATCGCTCATCTAATCAAGAAATTCAAAATGTCAGTTCTCCAATTGCCTCAGATTGTGTCTGAAGTGACGAATACCTCCTCAATGTGCTCACATTTCTCTGAATTGGTTAGAATAAATGGACTCTCATGTAATAAAATCCAAGGATATTCTTATTTGTACGCAACGGTTGCCAAGGAATCAACAACTGTATTATTTCCTTGGCTTATATGCTCTACAATAATGTGATCAAACAATATAGTCAGATTTCGAAGCTCTCGAAGATACATAATTAAGTGGTCTTTTTTAGCTTCGTAAACACCAGCCACTTGATTTGCTACTAATTGAGAATATGTTTCTGAACAGACTGAAGTTGCGCCACAAATTATTGCAAGCCTCAAACCAACCAATCCAGCTTCATATTCATCTTCATTATTCGATGCGTGAAATCCAAATTTAATAGATTAAAGCATCGTTTCGCCAGATGGAGTAATCAGTTGAACCTCAATGTTGCATTTTGAAATGCTAGAACCCACATAAGTTCGAACTATCCACATCGAACTGGTTGGAAAAACTTCCATGTTAATATCTTCATCCGATATGCTTGAATGAAATTCAACAAGAAAATCTGCCAAAGCTCAAGCCTTGATAGTCGTTCGAGGTGAAAAGGTGATGTTAAAATCTCCCAACTTAACTGACCACTTAGTCATCCTCCCATAAATATTTGGGCGCTGTCAAACATTTTTCCAGAGGAAATGAAGTTCAAACCTCAATGGTGTGAGCTTGAAAATATAGGCGTATTTTTTGGGCAACCACTACTAAAGCCAAGGCCAATTTTCGAGCTTGAAGTGCCTTTTTCTGCTGTTACATAACTCTTGCTGACATAATACACTAGCTTCGAAATTCCCAAATCTTCACTTATCAAAATAACACTTACTGTAAAATCTGATACCGCAATATACAAAAAGAGTTGTTCTCCACTTCGATCTTTGTAAAGTATTTCTCGTGATAAAAATAAATCTTTAACACTTGAAAACGTTGTTTCACACTCTAAGGTCCATTCAAATTCTTTTGGTCTTCGTAAAACTTGAAAGAAAGGAAAACATTTATCAGAAAATCTAGAAATGAATCTGTTAAGAGCAGCTAACCTTCCTGTTAAGATTTGTACTTCTTTAATAGTTAAAGGAGAATTCATTGATACCATAACTTTTATCCCCTTTCTACTAATAAGATAACCCAAAACTTCCCTGATCGAACTCCAAATGTACACTTTTCAGGATTCAATTTTAGTATGATTGCCATTAAATTCAAAAAATTCTCCTATAAACCTGCCAGATGTGCATCATCCGTTGAACTTTTAACCACCATGTCATCAATATACACCTATATGTTTCTTCCGATCTGAGAGGATTAATCTTTGATATGTAGCTCCAACATTCTTTAATCCAAATGGCATACCTCTATAACAATGCAAGCCTCGATCTGTGACGAAGGTAATAATCTCTCCATCTTTTGGATCCATTTGAATTTGATTATACCCTGCAAAAGCATCCATAAAGTTCAATATTTTATTTCCCAAAGTGGAATCAATCAACTGGTTTATTCAAGGAACAGAGAACGGGTCTTTAGGACAAGCTTGATTCAAATCTGTGAAATCGCCGCACATTCTCAATTTCTCGTTCTTATTATTAACCACCAGTGGGTTTGTTGTCCATAAAGGATATTGCGATTCCCTTATTTGTCCGACCTTCGATAAACGATCCACCTCGGAAACAATTGCTTCAACTTTCTTAATAGAAATGCTTGCCTTTTTATATAACAGGTTTGAACTTCTAATTAATTGCTAGGCTATGGAAAATAAATTCGACTAGAACTCATATTACATAATTTGATTTCCAAGCAAAAACATCCAAATTATGAGACAAAAACTGCACTAGTTGTTGATGTAAAATTGGGATTAGTAAGGCTTTTATTCGAACTACTCTTCCATCATGAAAAACATATTCCTATATATTTTCACTTACTGTCAAAGAACCTGGGGTTTCCCTCGGATCGTCAACCCCCTCCTCGAGGTCCGAGGTCAACCCCCTGGATGTTATTCATCCATTTTATCACGACTGCTAGATCCTCAGATTTGAAGAGCAGTGGCATAACACTCTCTAACAATCTTTTGATCACTTCGGACGACCTCCACTCGATCTCTGATAACATACTTAAATCATTGATGAACTATTGACACAACTCCATACATCCTCGATAATTAAGATCTTCCAAAAATAGAATTGTATCTTGTTGGACAGTCCATTACCATTAACGTCACCTGAAATTTCTTTCTGAAAGGTCCCTTTATTAGACTCACCTCTCCCTCGAATTCCCCAATTCTTATAATGTCATTTTTATTTTATGTAATTTGCAATTTTCATTTCTTGATCCTATTTGACCGCTATACATTACTAACATCATAAAATGGAATAATCGAGAATCATTACTTGTATCGTCACTCCAGTTAAACCAATGATAGTACGCTATGATTGGAAAATCAGAGGCGGATTACGTATTGTATCATAAATTGTATTGAAAAGAATGTTCGCAGAGCTTCCCTCAAGCATCGATGTATACTTTCCTTTTTAGCTTTGTATTCCTTTCAGGATTTTCGAGGTTGATCTCTTTCCTCTTTAGATTATCCTCGCTACCATTTGAAATCAAATCCTGGACTTTTGATCTCTTCATTATTGGACATGACATACCTTTGTTTGTCTTTTTATCCTTTTGTTAAGTGTGACGCTTCTTAGAAGATTCAATACGCGCATTTTTATGTTCACTTCTAATCTGGCGAGTTGTCCAAGATCGATCAGATTGATCGTCAACATCATTTTTGTCATCCACTTGTCTTACTTCTTATTTCAGCCTAGTTGACTGAATTTACAGCTCTCTCTGGTCCTACTTCTCATTCAGAATTGTAACTTTGTCTAGCTGTTGATTCATTCACATTTCTACGTCCGATTGAGTTTGTCGAACCGAAACAGATTCTTTCTGCCTATCATTAGCCCCTTGCAAGTCTTTTTTTAACGTTTCAACAACAGCTCGAACTAAATGATCATTTTTGCTTCTTGGATTCATCATCGATTGAAGTAGTTTTCAAAGATTTGAAATGGAACAAAAGAGAAAAATCGAACAAGTAATATAGGCACCAATCAGTGATCAGTCACAGTGGAGTCACAATTTGATACATAATTATTTTATTCCATTATGTAAGATTAAGAGAAGTAAAATGATGCAGAGAGAAATATATTTTAGAGAGAGAAAGTCAAGTAACAAGAGTAGTTAATCTCAAAAGTCATAGAGATTTGTATGCCATAATACGATAGAATTATGATTCTTATATGATACCTAATTCCATCTCATGGAGGATGTATTAAGTGCTATATTTCGAAAAAATAAATATGATTAGATAAGTAAATAATTTAGCTAGTTACGAATATAAATTTATATTATTGATCAAATTTTATAAAAAATAGAGATCTAATAGAAAACCAAAACAATTATATAATTGAGTGTTTTAAAAAATTACTCATACATATTCAACATTAATGCATGTTGCATTAAATTCGACCATACATATAAGTTTGTATGACAATTGGAAAACATGAGAATAGTATTAGAATGTTTTTTATGTGCGATGTTTTTTTAGAAAATATAGGATTATAAATCTTCAAACTAAATCCAAGTAAAGATCCACTCACACAAAAACTCGACCATGTTACTGATCCCTTACTATTATTCCTCACATCTTCGTCCGTCTCGAAGACCCATATATGAAAATCAATGATCTCCAGAGAATGATTTGGAGGTACTCAAAAATTAATCCAATAGTCTGAAGAATATTCATTTTAAACATCATCAGAGATTCCACTTAAAGATTCATCACTTGACCAGTACAGTCAGTTATGAGGAAGAAGATTTTGTTACGTATGCCAGAACTAAAAAATGACATTGACAACCTAAAGATAGATCATCAAGAAATGTTCATAGAGTCTATCACTTTTTAGTTGATCATTCAAATGATAAAGATTCTAAAAACTGGTGTAATTTTAAATGAGTCATCAGAAGCCGCTGACACCATCCACGCGCGAGCCCTCTCTTTCTTTACCGGAGTCGAAACTCTTATTCTCCCTAGAAGATAGGTCATGTCTTGGTCATACTGACCAAACACGGCAATTACCCGTTTGACGGCTGCAACGGTTAGTCAAACTCTTGATGAACTGACTCAAACCCTCAATAAGGTGTCCTAAAGTTATTAATATACAACACACTACCTTTAAGGTATCCTAATCAACCTAAGTGCCAATTGTAGGTCTAGTTATCAACTAAAATTGATCATGTTGGTCTGTCAAGCCTAATATGCAATAAGTATGTAGGATTTAAACCATTTTCAACTTATTTTTATCACCGTTCGCACTGTAAATCCTTAAGAGGGGATCTACTCTCAAAGTTCACTTCATATAAAATGAATAGATACGACGGTGCCAGTGAGTTAGAGAACCATATTAAAAAATTGTGAATACGTGATAACAAATTATTGTGTCGTGCATTCTCAATGACCTTCCATAGAAGTACCCTCAATTGGTTCAACTAACTTTCTTCTTGATTAATCAACACTTTACAAACCCTTGGAATATTATTTTTGGATCAGTTCATCGTTAGTAAGATCATCTAAAATAATGGCGACTATATGGTAGGAGGAAGTATTACCAATAGATATATCTACATTATCCTTTAGGATTGCAATATACAATGAAGAAAATAATGATCAAAATAAAAGAGTGATAGTTGACCTAGTCGAAGAAAGAAGGATCAACGCACACCTTCGATCATAAAATTATAAGGAATTAATGAGAAGTAAATATAATTCTAAAGTTTGATTCACGAGTTTCAAACTAGAGGACAAAGTAATGAGAAGAGTATTTCAACATACATAAGAAAAAAAGACTTGGAAACCTAAACCAAAATTACGAAGGACCGTTTACGGTCAAAACAAAAATAAAGCCACAAACTTACACGTTGTAGGTCTGGCAGCCGCGAAAGATAAAGCATCTGAAACTCTATCATAGTCTTACAGACTGAAAAATCTTGTAACTTATGACTCATATAAATTGTATTTATTAAATTATGAGAATGTGTTATTTTCTCCCTTGGTTACGTGAGAAGGTTTTAATGAGGTATTCGACATGAATAAAATGATTTTATTTCAAAAAGTAATGTTCATCTCATATTTGATATATCTCAAATAGCACACAGTGCTACAAACTAAAAGTACCAAAGCGAAATAGACCTTCAAATATTGTTGAAGGGCATAATATCAACAATAATAGTAAAGCCAAAATTCATCACCAATGATGAATAAAAAAGAATATGTCGAATACCTTAGACAAAAAGTATAAAGAATAAAATAAATTCTATAAATACAAGAAGTAAAATGCTTAAGGAGGAAGATAAACTCCATATAAAAATGAATATGCCTCAGATAATAAAAAATTATAAATCCCAACAAATGCTACTAATAAGAAGAAGGATAACCAAGAGTTAAACAGCAGTAAAAATATATGTTTTTTTAAGAATGGAAAACCCATACCATGGAGTTATGCTCCCCGAATATACTTGGTAAATTTCATAAAAACCAAAATAAAGAACAATGTTATTCTACATATATAAAGATCGATATAATTTACTTGAATAGTGAGTAAAAGATATAGAGAATACAAGATATGCATAGACACAAAGACTCGTCCACAAAAAATCTTAAAAAGTACTCGCAAAAAATGTCATACAAATATATTGCTAAAACAATAATTGCAACGAAAAGGAAAATAAACACGAAAATGGAGAGTATACAAATTATATACCAAATCCAATGAGAAACTGAGATTGTGATGTAACAAAACCTATATATTTTTCCTCATAAGCATCCTTACGTAAATCCATTCTTTCTCCATCTTCAAAATAGTCAGAGGCAATCAGATCTCCACTCTGCTCAACCTTGACATAAAAGAATAACGGGTAACAAAATTATCAACCACAATAATATCATTCGGTAAAAAAAAGTATATATAGTTGATAAAGAAGCCAAAACTTTTTTGACCTTCTTAAATATTGAAAAATAACATTTTCTTTAGATTTTTCATTTCTAAGGATATTATAAATTTTTCTTGCATGCCTTCCAAAATAATTTTTTTGAATGAATGGCTAATAAGTTTAATTTTGATAGAAATAACTAAATAATGTTTTTTTAAATATCAGTTGGATATTTTAACATAAGAGAAAAAAAAATTATTCTGTATGTTTTCATTGAGCATTATTTGCAATCGTTTTCTCTCTCAGCACGAGATAAGAGAAAATTAATTAAATCAGGTCGTTCATCTATAGTGATAGAAATACCATTCAAAAGACACCAAAGATCTCGTAACTCATCCAAAGGATTTACTTGGACATGATGACACATGAGGGACCCATTGTAAATAAGTTGTAAACAAAGAAAAAAACCATAAGTCTAAAAAATAGTAATTAAAAAGTAAGAGAAAGAAAGATAATCACCTCAAAACCAAGGTCCATGTGACAACTAGCCAGCTCCATTGAAGAAAGATGAATAATAAAAAACTCATACCCGTAAAAATACAAAACTTAGCAATAATCTTAGTAATCCGATTATTCGAAAGAACAAAAGAAAAAGAAATGAAAGTTTCAGAACCCATAAGGTATGAAACGTAAAAGACCATGTTATCATTTGAAGTAGCATTACCATTGGATGCAAATTGAATGATACTTTTGGACATAGAAAAAGAATTGTGAAGAGAAACTACATTAGTAGGTACACATATTGGAAGCTCACTTCTATCACTTTTTTCATCTTTGGGAATCCCAAAAAATGGTTTCATTACCAAATTCCGTCGAAGCTAGGATACAATTTTCATTATCAGCGAGAAAATATAATTCAGAAACATGCATAGTTAATTGATCTTCATGATTCTCCAAATTCAAGAAAAATTCCAAACTCTAACTCGTAGGCACGTTATGCTTATAAACTCTTATGTCGGACGATACAAAACTATCCGAGTATGCAACATTTTATGGGTCGCATAATATTATATTTGACTCAAAAATTTGATAGCATACAAAACATCTTTAACAAAAAAGTGTCAAAAAACCTTTTTTGACAAAATAGTAGTCAACTGCAACACGATTTAGAACTGATGAGTTAACTGGCTCAAAATAAAAAATTCAACAATGTCACTGTATTAAGGAAAATGAATCACATAGTCAAGAGTATGAAAAAAGAAAACGACCTCATCATGGCTAACATCGATCAGAGTTTCTCCTTATTTGAAAAAACGAAGACGAATGTCATCAGGAATTGACCAATCTTTAAAATTTTAAAAACCTTTCATTTTTAATAACAATGTGTATGAACACAATATAAAGTCAAGATTTTTCTTATCATTCAAACCATTAACGACTAGGTTAGAGCGAATGGAGACACCATCATCGGCATCATGAAGGACAAAAGAAGTCACTCTCAAAGAATATGATTATTGATTTAGAAGAGTTAATGTTTTTATTTGGGAATATTAAAAAATGAGTTATTATTTAGTTATTACAAACTAATAAATGAAGAAAAATGTGAAGAAAGTGATAAGAAGAATAGAAAATACAAGTTAAAGGAAAATGATATTCAACCCATAATAAAATAAATAAAATTTTAACTGAAGATCATCTACTAAACTAGTGGCCAATATACTGCTAGAATAAATATGTCGGGTATATAAAATATGAAAAAATGATAAATAAAGACCAAACGCCTGCACGCGTACAATGATAAACACGTTATTGACACATGTCAAATTTTATAGACTATTTGCATAGATAAACGTTTAAACTAAATTTAATCCTTTACCTCAAATCAAAATTATTTATAACCAAAATAAAATGCATGATTTACACAATGTATCTACTAAAATATATTATTTATAATTGTTCTTATCCAATATAAACGAAGTTGCTTTGGAAAATTACCATAAGATGATGATGTTTGATAATGATAACTCTGATTTGATATAGTATTTTGGTTATGTAAGGTGCAATAAATGTAAGGTAAAAATTAGAGAGATAATTGAGCTTCAGTTATTATTTAGAGTGATAAAGTTCCATCATATTAAATACATTTTTAGAAAGTATTTATAAGCTAATTTTAGCCTAATGAGCCTAATAGACCAAACCATACTCATGGGCAAGTCCAAAGTTTGAAAAGCCCATTTTGACCCATAATAATAATAATAATAAATTATCATAAAACAATAATTTAAATAAATAGTAAAAAAAATGTTAGTATTTAGTCTAAAATACCCCTCGAAGATTTCTCACCTCATTAATGATGATGATGCCTTACCAAAGTGTGCCAATTTTTTTTGTATGATATAGTAATTTAAAATTACCGTACGTACTATTTTTCTTGTAATACATTGGTATTTAATATCAATTGTGCGTTAATCTTGTACCATATCTAAATTTTAATTATAAAAATGTATTTTTTATTTTAGAATTTTAATATACTAATCTTATGTATATGTTCATTTTATAGTAATTATAAATAAATTGGACTTTTGAATGATATGGTTTTTGTTTTTTAAAATATAACTAGTTTCTAATACAAAAATATCGTATTAAAATAAAATATTTAGACAAAGTTATGGTATATATCATAACAACCGTACTAATCGTCAAAGTTGTAGAATTTTTTTTTGTATTAACATATTATATACCAAATTTAAATGTAATTATGCATTAATCAATAATTTTTACAATTTAACTCCATATACCAGAGTGAAGGTATAAGAGACTAGTTTTATACGATAAGAAAATCATATTAAAATAAATGTTTTAGAAAAAAGTTATGACATTTCTAGTATCAATCATTGAAGTTGTAGTAGACTGATTTTTTATCAACATATTTTAGATCAATATAAAATTCAATTTAGAATGTTCAAAATTCAATTTCATATATGGTAGTAAATATTACAAGTTTAATTTCAAATAAAAAAAGTATCATCTCAAAATCATTTTTTGGCGAGACCAAATTAATATATCTGATTTTTTAGAATGTTAAAATTTGATTTCATATATGAGTTTAAATATCTAGTAGTTTAGTTTCTAATGCAAAAAAATATAAAAAAACTTATAGACAAAGTTTTCATATTTATTATAACTAATCGTCAAAGCTGTTAAAACCCATGTTTGCATCAACAATGTTTTGGATCAAATTGAGATATAATTCTACAGTGATTTAAAATGTTAAAATTTAATTTGGTATGAGGAACTAAAAGTTTTTTTTTCTAATGGAAAAAATATCATATTGAAATAATTAAAACAAAGTTATGACATTTCTCGTAACAATTGGTGAAGTTATAGAAAATTAGATTTGCGTTTATATTTTTTAGATCAAATTGAAATGTACTTTTACACGGATTGAGAATGTTTAAATGTGACTCTATATATTTTTGCGAAGATCAAGGAGGGTAGTTTCTAATATAAAAATAATATTATATTAAAATAAAATAAAATGGACACAATTATGCAATTCCTTATTACAATTAATTATACAAATTGAAATGTACTTGTTAGAGTGTCAAGATTAGAATAAAATGTATATGTGCTATTTAATATTAGTTTGTATATGGGGTAAATTTTACTTTCTGCATACTATATATATACACACTGTAGTTGTGATATGTCCAAAGAGGTGATTTGGTTTATGTGTTGAAAGAGTGAAGACGTGAGATACACATTCACGCAACGTTTCAAATGTTTTCTTTGTGTTTCTGGATTATTCACCGAATGATATTTTCCTGCTTAACTTTTTTCAGATCCTATCGTCATTTGTTTCATACATATAACACATCCACAGTTCTCTCAACATGGTATCAGATCCATATCCTCCAAAACTTCCCCATTGTGCCGACGTGTTTCCGACATAGTCTTCATCAGCCGACGTTTATATGGCCTTTGTTCTCTCAAGACCAACATATTTCCGGTCTTTTTTCTTTTACGCCGACGTGTTTCCGGCATAGTCTTCATCAACTGACATTTATCCGGCATTTGTTCTCTCGAGACCAATATATTTTTGGTCTTTTTTCTCTAGTGCCGACGTATTATCGGTGTAGTATTGTTTGTATTCTCATCACCGACATTTTTCTGGTATTTTTTCAAAATACCCTGATGGCATTTACGGTTCAGTCTAGTCCTCGAGGTACTTCTTTGTATGCCCCATGTTATTCACAATGTTTTTTTTAATTATTGTCACAAAATTGGTCATGAAAAATCTAATTTCTACGAAAAACATAGGTATCGTGCAAGCTGGGTAAAACGTCTGGACGCTACACCACCTTATGGCCGTTGAGATGGAGGTCCGCGCGGACCGCCAAGCGACGATGACGCTTCATGGCCACTCAACATGATGGCAAGGACAACCATCGTGGGTTCGTTAGTTGTGGCTATTACCAAGTTACCTGCTGACAAGGCTTCTTATCTTTCTGGTCAGTTGCAATAATTGATTTCCCTTCTTTCAGCAAACAAAGTTTCCCAGACTAATGACTTTATGAGTAGTGAGTTGTTTAGTACCCCTTGGATTATTGATATTGGGGCTTTTAATCATATGACATATGACATCGCTCTATTGCAAAATATTACTGTTATACCAGCCTGTGTAGTATATCTGCCCGATGGTTCTCAGGTTACTGCTACATATTGTGGTAGTGCGCGCTTGTCTTGTCAGTTGTGTTTGCATAATGTATTTTTGGTTCCAAGCTTACTTGTAATTTTTTTTAGTATCTCACTAAACTGATGATCTTGATTATATTGTTTATTGTGTTAAATTTGGTTGTGTTATTTAGGACCGACGATCATGGACTGCGATTGGACTAGGTGAGCGAAGAGGTAGAATGTAATACTTTAGCAGTGTTGAGAAAATCGAAGTTTGTAGTGTTATAGTGGTTGATAGTGATGCTGAGTTATGGCACCGTAGGTTGGGACATCCTTCAGCTAAAATAGTTTAGTCTTTACCTTTTGTTTCTAGAACTGGTGATATGAGTGTAGCTCACCTGTGTGATGTTTGTTTTTTGTGCTAAACAGACTCGTGAGTGTTTTTCTGTCAGTGATTCTAAAACGACTGCTTGCTTTAGATTAATTCATTGTGATTTATGGGGTTCCTATCATACTTTTTCCTTCTGTGGTGTGCGATAAGAAACACTTTAATGGAGTTGTTAAGAAAGTGTGTAGTGATAATTGCACTGATTGTTTCTCTGTGCGCCGTATTTTTGATGAGTTAGGTATTGTTTTCAATCTTTATGTGTGGGTACTCCTCAGCATAATGGTAGGGTCGAACAAAAACATAGACATATTTTGAATGTTCCTCGTGCTCTCCGAGTTTAGGATAACTTACTTAGTTAAATTTGGGGGGAGTGTATTTTGGCTGTCGGGTATTTGATTAATAAAATTCTTTCTCAAAATTTGGGTTCCAAGACTCCATTTGAGATACTTTTTGGTGTGCCTCCTATTTTCTCTAAGCTTCGTGTGTTTGGGTCTCTATTTTATGTACGTGATCACATGTCTAAGGGTGACAAGTTTCGAGTCGTAGTCATCGGTGTGTTTTTATGGGCTACCCATATAACAAGAAAGGCTGGAAAGTATATAATTTGGAGAGTCAATTTTTTATTTCCTGTGATGTGAAATTTTTGAACATATATTTCCATTTGCATTTGTTACTATGCTTTTTGAGTTGGCTTGTCATCAGACTAGGGTCACTGCACCTCCTACTACTGCTCCGAAGTTTTGGGAGGAAGTTGAGAAGGCCTAGCCGATTGAAGAGGAGGAGTCGCATCATGGTGGCGTCCTTGTGGTAGCGCCACTTGTGGAGGTTTTCAAGGTTGGTGATGTGCAATCTCCGCCTCCGGTTGGTAGCAACGGTGTGTGATATCCGCCAGTAGTTTTGGATATTGTTTCAGATACTCCAGGCATATCTTCAGATCTTAGATGAGGCAAGCGTAATAAAATTCCTTCTACTCATTTGAAGGATTTTGTGATGACTACAGTAGTACATTCAATGTCGTCTACTCCTCCTGCTCCCGATTCTAGTCCATCTCCTGATCATGATATGTTTTTTTCCTCGCACTCATTATATAGACAATTCTCATTTCTCGTTGGCACACCACTCTTTTCTTGCATCTATTACCTCTATGGATTAACTTGTCATTCCGAGAGGCTATGCTGCACCATGGTTAGAGAGAGGTAATGCAACATAAAATTCAAGCACTAGAGGATAATCATACTTGGGTTTTAGCGCATCTACCTTGAGAGAAGAATGCTTTGGGGAGTCAATGGATTTATAAAATTAAATATCATGTAGATGGGAGAGTAGAGCGCCTCAAAGCTCGTCTGGTCGTGCTTGGTAATCACCATTATACAGAGACCTTTTCCCCTGTTGCCCTAATAGTTATTGTATGTTTTTTCTTATCGGTTGCAACCGCTCAAAATTGGGAGTTACATCAGATGAATGTACATAATACCTTTTTGCATGGTAATCTGGATGAGGAGGTTTACATGAAAATTCCTCCAGGTTTTGAAAGAGGGCACGAAAGACAAGTTTGTTGCCTTTGAAAATCGTTGTATGGTCTAAAGCAGGAACCTAGGTGTTGGTTCGCCAAGTTAGTGGTTGCACTGAAGAGGTACGTGTTTGTTCAGTCATATTCGGATTATTCTTTATTCTCTTATTTCACGAGTGGTTGTCCCAACTGCATTGGTGGAGTTTAAGAAATACGTGAGCATTTGCTTTCATATGAAGGACTTAGGTCATCTCAAATATTTTCTTGGAGTTGAAGTAGCACGAAGTCCCACGAGTATCTTTCTTTCCCAACGTAAATATACTATAGACATTATTTCAGAGATAGGTTTACTTGGCAGCAAGCCTGCACCATTTCCTATGGAGCAAACCCACCAAATCGGCAAGAGTGAGTCAACGCTACTCATTGATGGGTCCGTGTACCGCAGGTTGGTGGGCAGACTGATTTATCTGGCGTTTACACGACCATATATCTGTTTTTCGGTACACATTTTATCTTAGTTTCTGCAGAAACCACAGGAGGAACATTGACATGCTGTATTTTGAGTTATTCGTTATCTGAAAGGGAGCTTGGGTCAGGGAATTCTTCTGCCGAGTAGTTGTAATCTCACTCCGACATCTTTACCAAAGCACTAGGTAACGATACTCAATTTTATATTATCAAATAATTATTAACATTATTTATTTAAAGAGATTGTTAGAACAACCATACCAAAAATCCGAGGAGTACTTCGAATGGGCTATCAAAGATATAAATAAAGCTGATGCTGAGAAGAAAGATCTTATAAGCCAAAATGAGGAGTGTAAAGATGTTTCCCTTGAAAGGTAAGCTCCTGATTGCGTCTCTAAATTAGATGATATGGATGCTAAAGTCATGTCTGCTATGTTAGAGCTTCATGATCGCTTCCCGAACAGGAAGTTAGATAGCTTATAAGCGCTTGTTCTTGATAAGTATTTCCTGTAAAACATTTCTTAGGAGGATGAAGAATCACCCAACAACTCTGATGACTCAAACAGCTCCTCATCAAGCTCGTCCAAAGATGACTCTAAAGGTACCCCTTCGGGGTAAAAATATACTTTGTTAATATTTTGTTTCTGTATGATTTTTATGAAGTCCTCGTATCATTTTGAGGCATTTTGTACTTTGAATGTTTTCCATAATAGTAATGTTCTTCTTCGGGTAATTTTTCTTTTTGCAATTTTTACTTATCAACCCAACGATTAACGATTATTACCAACCAAATTTTATTGGAGGACCATCATGATAAATAATCAAAAGATTGTTGACCAACATTTGTTGGAAGACCCTTCCGGTCCAAAGATAAAAAATTGTTAAACATCATTCATTCATTGGAAGACCCTTTCGGTTGAAAGATAAAATATTGTGCAAATTATTTTAAAATTGCAAAAAATAATATATATAAGTCGACTATAAGGGCACCTCATTAAAACCTTCCTATGCCACCAGGATAGGAAAGACTATGCCGCCGATCCTTACACAAGTTTCAAAAATATATACAGACTTTTACATTTATTCCAAATAAAATTTAAGGTGTTCGATGTTCCACGGATGACGAATATCTCTTCATTATTTATCTTTAAGTCGATATGTCTTCGGCTTTAACCCTCCCAGTTGGGTCCTAACTTGCAAATTCGTTTTTCTTTTGAATGCAAAAATACATTCCTTAGAACCATGTCCCCTATTTTGAACTATTGTCGTCTAAATTTAGAAGTGTACATGTTTCTCATTAAAGTTTGGTAGTGCAAAAATTTCAATTGCGCTATCATTCTTTTTTCTTCAATTAAGTCTAATTCTGCACGCTTCCTCTAATAGTTAGCCTTTTCAGAATATTGACTAATTCGATATGAAGGGAAAAAAGTTTCGGATGGTACAACAGTGTCGATCCTATAGATTAACGCAAATGAAGATTCCTGAGTTGCTGTTCGATTGGTGGTTCAATATGCCCACAAAACTTCTTGTAAATAATTTGGCCATTTTCCACCATTTCCTTCCAATTTATTTCTAAAACCATAAAGAATTGTCTGATTAGTCACCTCGACTTGACCATTTAATTGCGAATGGAAAAGTGCCGAGAAGCATTGTTGTATTTCTCTAAAAGAACAAACCGTCATCTTGTATTTATTGCCCAATCGTGGTTCATTGTCCATCGTCATTCTCCTCGGAACACTGAAGCGACAAAAAATATTGGAGACAATAGACTTGATCATGTCTTTGGATTTTGTTCCTGCCAAGGGTTTAGCTTTCACCTAATTAGAAAAATAGTCTACTACAACTATTATTGTTTGTCTTCCCCCGGATGCCAATGGTAAAGGTCCGACCATGTTCATAGCCCATCGATTAAAATGTAATTCTCCTGATATTGACTCAAGAGGTACTCTTGGTGCATGTATTGTGTTAGCAAATATTCGGCAAATGTCGCATTTCTTAACCAAATTTGGGAATCAAAAGAAATTGTGGGCCAATAATATCCTGCCAAAAGAAATTTTCGTATCAAAGTTTTGTACCCACAATACGCATTCTCCATCATGTAACTCAAATAATATCATTTATGATTCATTTTTTCCAAGGCATCAAAGCAGAGGTTTGTTAAAATATTTTTTATATAAGATATCTCTAAGCACCATGTAAGCATGCGCCTTGAATCATATTTTCTTTGTAATTACTTTATCAATGGGCAAAATATCATTTACCAAATATTCCTTGATGTCCTACCTTCAATCTTTTTTGGGACGTGTAGAAATTTTAAAAACTTCGAGTGTTCCTTCCACCCGCTCGGACCCCTTTTTTATCGAAGGAATTTCTTGTGCTAGACTCCAAGGATGTTGCTCATAATACAAATCAGTAGCCAGAGAATCAACCATATAATTACTTGCCCTATGAACCCGTTCATATTTGACACTTTCACCGTTAAGGCCTTAAATGCTCTCAAATACTTCACTAGATGATCTTTTCTAGCCTTGGATTGGCCAAATGCGTGATATATGAGAAGTTGTGAGTCACTCACTAGCTTAACTTTTTTAGCCTCATAGACGTGACCAAGCCTTAAACTTGCCAAAGCAACTTCGTACTCTACATCATTATTCGATGATTGAAAACCAAAGCGAATAGCTTGATACATGGAAATACCATCTAAAGAAATCAACTGCACTCCCGGCCCACATCTTAATGCACTTGAACCTCCATCTGTTCGAATTGTCCATTCTGCCATAGAAATTTCTTCATATATTTCTATCTCTGACCAATCGGAATGAAACTAGACTAAGAAATCTGCTAAGGTTTGTGCTTTGATCGTAGTTCGGGTTTCAAAGTCAATGTCAGAATCTCCCAATTATACATATAATTTAGTCATTATGCCTGACACATTAGGCCTTTGTAGCATACTCTTCAGCTGAAAAGATGTTCGTACAGTGATAGAATGAGCTTGAAAATAAGGTCGTATCTTCCTAACAGCAGTTTCCAAAGCGAGGGCTAACTTTTATAATTTCAAATACTGTTTTTTGCATCCAAAACACATTTATTGACACAGTACACTAGCCTTGGGAAGTTATCTATTTCTCAAATTAAAACGGCGCTCACAACATGACCCAGTACCGCTATGTAGATGTACAATTTTCCCCTAGACTAGGCTCTGTCAAGATTCCGAGAAGGACAAGTATTCTTTAATTTGTTCAAACGCTTCAGAACATTCTTAGATCCAGTTAAAACAATTTGATTATCTCAACACTTGGAAGAATGTAGCGCATTTATACGTGGACTGATATATAAATATGTTCAAGGCTGCTAGCATTCATGTCAAGTTTTATACTTCGTTGATCATTCGAGGTGGTGGCATAGTACTCAAAGCGTTTAGTTGTACAAGGTAGCTTTTATCTCACGTTCACGGACTATATACCCATGAAATTTTCTAGACCGTAATCCAAATGTACACTTCTCCAGATTTAATTTCAAGTTTATCTTCTTCAAGTTGGCAAAAGTTTCCTCCAAATCTGAAAAGTGGTCATCATCCTTGTGAATTTTACTAACATGTCATTGATATACACTTCGACATTTCGTATGATCTGAGCCTCAAAATTTATGTTTACTAAACGCTGGTAAGTTGCTCTAATATTTTTCAACCCAAAATGCATAACCTCATAACAATGTAGGCCTCTTCGAGTGATGAACGAAGTGCTTTCTTGGTTATTTGGATCCATCTTGATTTGATTGTAGCAAGCGTACGCATCCACTTATTGATCTATCCAAGGAACCAAGAAATGATAATTTCGACATGCTCTATTTTAAGTCAGTAAAATCCACGCACATTTACCATTTACCATTTTTTACCAAAACTGGATTGGCGGTCCACATAGGGTATTGTGATTCTCGTATGTGACCAACCTTGGATAACCGATCTACCTCGACCATGATAGCCTCATATTTTTCTTAAGATAAAGATATTCTTTTTTGGATGATTGGACGCACACTACTTCAAATGGTTAACTTATGACAAATGACTTCTGCATGTACCCCCGTTACATATTTGGTACATGATGCAAACATATATAGCCTTGTTAACAAAAACCAAATTAACTCTCCCTGACCTCTAGAGATAGCTTTGTACCCAAATTTAAACTCTTTTCGCTCGAAAAAACATGATCCTTAAATTTTTTGTCACAAAGCAAAAGTCTGAGGGTTTCCCTCGGATCATTAACAGGATCAAACCTCGAGGAAGACCCTACTAACTGATATGCCTTGTTCGAATCACCCCCTTGATCTACTTTGGAGCCAAAGTCGTTTGGTAACATTCTCTTTCCATTTTTTACTGTTTCGAATCGTTCGTACATTATTTGCCACAACATATTTCAAGCATTTGAACAGTTGATGTCACTGCATGCATTCTAGATATCCAAGATCTTCTGAATATCGCGTCGTATAACATTTGCGCATCTACAATAATGAACAGCACTATCACTTATTTCTTAAACGGTCTGCGACCCAGCTCAACTTTTCCTTCAAATTCCCCAACCAGTTTGGCAGTCACCTTAGTGAACCCTACAATTGTCCGATCTGACCGAGGAATATTTTTTTGGGAGGGGGTTCTCTATCTTTTTGTAAGTTTTCATGAGTATTATATTGGTAGAACTGCCCGTGTCTATCAAAATTATTCGTATCTCATCCCCAATATTTTTTACCACAATCACCACAGTGTTCTTATTCGGGCCAACCACTTCCCTCATATCATCATCTTCGAAAGAAAGTAATGGAGATGGACTCCTATGCAAATATGGCAAAGCGCCTGCCTCGAATTGAGTTGTTAAACTCACAATATATTTTTTCCGAGAATAATTTGATGTTCCTAAAATAATATCACCTCCAAAAATTGTTAGTTATTCAAAGAAAACGCACAATTTACTAACCTTTTTATTCACAATTGGTTCCTTTACCAACATTATCTGAATTATGCCTGACTTTGGATCTAAGTACTTCAAAGAAACATCAAAAGAATCAGCAGGCTCCGAAATCATCAAATAATTTTCTTACTTTGGAGCAGTAAGATAATCCTTCTTAACTAATTTTGACACTTTCCCATTTTTAATTAAGACTTGTATATCTTTTTACAAACCTACATAGTATTTTGTATCATGCCCAATATCCTTATGGTACTTTCAATATCTATTACTTCTGCTTTCCTTTGGAGTCTATATTGGAGAAGTTTTACGGAATTGTATGCGATTCCATGCTCTATCGAAAATTATTGCCATACACTCTGTCAATTTGGAAACATTAGTTGGTCAGACTCACTTATTTGACATTGGCCTGTCCTTTTCTTGTACATTTTCCACTTGTAAATTCACTCGTGGTATCGGAGGTAACCGGGGCAGAGCTTTTGGGCAGAAAATTTTAGTCGGATGATAAGTAAAAAAAGTTTGTGTTTGTTGATTATATGTTATCATCAGAGATTGTTGGAACTGATTTTGTTTAATTTGTGCCATATAATCCATTTTTGATGCTTGGCTTTCCTTTACCAAAATCATTTTTTCAACTTGATCTAACAACGCCTCAAACGCCATATCTTGTTTTTCTGCAATGTTATCTTTCAAGAGACATGTGAGAAGTCCCATTCGAAAAGCTGCTAAGGCCATTTGTTCCTCGCAACCTTCCATATCGGTCTTGGTTTTTATGAAACGATTAGTATAATCTTTCAAGTTCTACCCAAATATCTGTCTATAGTAAATTATCGTATCATCATTCGAACGATTTCTTCTAAAAAAAATCATGTCGTTTATTCATATCCGGAGAAGTAGAATAGTCATCTGAGGCATAAAGGGAACAATCAGTTGACTCAGTTGACTCGTATCGACGCCTAGGTTTTATTTTTATTTTTCAAGAGTAACAATTTTGTATCTCATACCGTCATGCATATCATTGGTCCGATAAACATCCTCTAATTTATCTTTTCGGTTACCTGCTCCCTTTAAACCTCTGACCCGAGTCTCTTCAAACTCAAAACTGTATCATTTTCCGCGTTTAGCCTTTCTATGTACTTTATAAGTTCCTTCTTTAGAGCTACCAAAGCAGACTCTTCAAGTTTCTCTTCGGTAAATTGTTCATCATTATGTTATTTTATTAACTATTCGTTGGTAAGATGGCCCTCGGATGAATGTCCAACTAAAAGATCATCAGTGCCAACATTAAGCTCCTCTAAAACTTATGTATCCATATCTTTCAATATATTAGTAAATTCCATAGTGGTTTTGGAATAATAAATTTGGGTACCATTTGTTCCCACAGACGACGCTAATGATAATTCCAAATATTTGTTAGATGGTTTATCTGTCTAAGCTATGTTTGGAGGTAAATATCTCGAGAGAGATACACGGGAAAAGTATAGAGAGAAACTGACAAAAGGAATCTAAATTAATGATTGATCCCCCTTTTCTAAGAGGTGTTGCTTTATATAGTACAATGGGTGGATCCATAAAGTACATGATTACCCTCTTTTATGGTCCTTCGTTTTACCCCACTACTTTACTAATCTCAACCATAATTATTATTTATTACATAAGGTCCCCTCAATATTACACATTTGTTGGATTTCTTTACAAGACTTTTATAAAACCTAATTATTTATTTTATTTAACCAATTTAGCTTATTATTCAATATATTTCTTCCCCTTATCAATGCATACTCGTACGACTAAAATATTTTAGTGTAGAAATAGCATTTTCCATCCAGTTAGCGTTCGTGTTTCTGAAATTCACAAATTTATTAGTTTTTTACGTTATGAACTTATCATTGTATGAAATTAACCAAAAGTTATTTATGTATTTGATTGTTTGAGGATAATCTTCGAAATCAAGATTAATTTGAGAGTAATTATTTTTGAATTTATCTAAAGTCTTCCAATACATTATTTTACTGCACACATCGTTTTTCTCCTTCATGTAATTTTTCATATTTGCAAGAATGTTCTTGTTAATGTGTCATTTACATACCATGTGTGTTATTTTTGGTAAAAGTTGTTCACAAGCATTAATCAACGCTAAGTCCCTATACATTAAAACCCGACCATTTGGTCGAGTTATCTTCCATCAAGGAATTCAAACAATCTAATATCTGCTTAAGGATGTTACCTTTTCAATAGAGATAAACACAATTTTGACATAAAGAGTCAACATAGTTGAGGTTGCCCTAACAATTTTGAGCAAATATTTTGTACCTTATTATTCAATATATGTTATCCATCATTAACCCTTCAAAAAACGAATATAACAAAACTATAATAATCGGGTGTAAAAAATATATGTAACAATATTGCTTTTACCTTTGGTGGACCTATGTCATTCAAAATAATTTAGCATTCTCCACATACCATTGTTTTTGTCAAGCATTGTATATCGTGCATATGTCAGACACATTTTTACTGTTAAAATGATTTAATCTAGTCACAATATCTCTAGGACTAACTCCAACATGGCAAGTTAATTTATGTATTCTAACTCATCTTTTAATAATTTACCCACGTTACAATGACCTTCAACATGTTTTGTCATCAGATGAGTGTTCATTCTACTAATTACCTCTAAGGACCATTGATCTGGGCCGACCAAATTTTATTTTAGCTTGAAATAACATTTATATTTATTTTCCACTCACCTTTCTTTTAAGATCCTCTTGATTAATTACCATTTTATGAACTCTGAAACTCTCTATTTAGATTTTAGTTGATGATTCCTTCTGAATGCTCATCATCTTTATGTCATAATATAATAGCAAACTTGTTTTTATTACGTATTATTTGAACTCACACACATAAATCGTTTCTAATATAATAAGGTGTTTAGAAAACTAGATAACTACAATCCTCGGTGAATTCAAATTCAACTTTATGCATATTATTTTCCTCTCAGTTTGGTATGTTATTTAAAGAGTGAATAGTTTTCAAAGAAACGTTATACCATTAAACTAATATGATAATGATTTTTATGATTAAATGATATATCATATGTTTTATCATGTATTATTTTGATGCATTTGATTTCGAAATTTAAGACAAAATCAACAATGTTAGCAATTCAATTTATTTTTAACTTGTATGTATTTTGATATATTGGTCAATATCAGTTGCAATGCATAAATTCGATTTTTTGGATCAAATTTCATGCTTGCAAATTCAATATTAGACAACGACAAACTTTAAAACCCTAAATTTTCAATCAATCCAAGGTTGAAACTAGAAAATGGACTTCGATAATAATTAAATGCGTCCTATAGCAAAGTTTAAACCATTAACACCTAAAGAAAATCAAAATTTTAGATATTTTAGACAAAAATTTAAAATTAATTTTTTTAATTTATAAATAATCAAAATAATATGTACTTTTAATTCGAAAAATTGGATTAAAATTGAAAATCAAATCTATATTTTTGAAGTGTAAAACTTCCAATAAAAATACTTTAGAAAAAAAGTGATAACTTCCAATAAAAATACTTTATATAATTTTATTCCAAAAATAAAATAATAGCTTTTTGGATGGTTTTTTTTTATCAATTTTAAAATATAAATTGAATATGATACTCTTTAAAAAATGGATACTTGTACCTAGACATAAAGTTAAAGTTATCTATAGTATACAAATCATAACTTTAAATAGCTTATATATTGTAAATTGTCTTTTGTTGAATTTTCTTTTTATATTTTTTTTGAGTTGTGCCAATATTGTTTCACAATATCTTTCTAAGTTCATATGTATTTAGAATGAATGATTCTTTTTACAATAAGGTAATATCATTGAACTAATACGATTATGTTAAAATTAATTATTGTTCATCAATGAGGTGGTTATATATGTCATTGATTAGGGATCATAATGGATCGGGTGTCGGTCTACCCGTCCGGACCCATTTTTTATACTTGAATCATAATCCTGTTCGGTTTGCTGCGAGTTTAATATTTTCAAACTCGAGTCTGGTATGTGTTCGTGGATCAGCTTGAGTCTGACCCGCAAACACTGATTTTGCTATTTTAATTGTTCGGACCGATTTAACCCGATTCGAATCCATCTCAAATTTTATTTTATTTTTTAATTTAAACAAAATGAAGATATAAAATTTTTAAACCAAAACAAAAATTACTAAATTAACAATTAAATATTACTCAAATAAACAAACATAATTTTTTAACAAAACAAACAATATAAAACCTGTCTTAAATAGTACGGAATAAAATATTAAAATAAGTACAATTTTTTTCAAAGTTTTTCTAAGTTCTAATAGTATCATCAATCATCACTGATAAGGTCATATAATTTTGGAAGTGCCCTTCTGCCTAATTCAAAGGGGTAATTTGGGCATCTTCTACATTAAACTTTTTGCGAATAGTAAATCTAAGTGGACCATGACTCAACTATTTGCTGACCCGTTTTTGTTTTGGATTTTAAAGCCTGACACAAATCCAAAGTCCAACCTGGATGGCCCATGGGTCATAAAACAGGTATAAATACCACAACCAACCTCATTTAATAGGTTGGACTTTTTCAAGAGAAGAACTTAATATCTTGACCACACCTATTTTATCTCTATACCCTTCACTCCAACAATAAAGGCCTGAAAAAGATAAAATTCTTTCCAAACATACCCTTTGATAAAAAATAATCCATAGCAAATTGGTGACCACAGTGGGAGGCGACGGTGCCTAAATTCTAGATTCAAAACCATCAAATAAAGAAGTTCAGATAGATCATAATGTACAAGACGTTCCACTTTTAAAGGTTGAAGATGTGAGAGAGAATAATGAGCACACTATTGTGTCTCATGTCAATCATAATGGTGATAAAAAACAATCCATACGGGATGAACGTGATCAGCTAAGGGCTGAGATTGAGCCTTTAAGGGCTCAGAAACAAGCTGAAAAAAGAATAAAAGAGAAGTCGGGTGCATCCGTACTCCACCTTACTGATAATCCTGGTGAAAATGAGTAGTCCATAAAGACTCATGTCAGCTCTAAGAAAAAACATCGGTCTAAACAAGTTGTGAGCATGACGTCAAAGTCTTCCAATAGTTCATCCAATGATTCAGATATTGAAGAATTGTTCTCATTCAACAGTGTTGAAGGCCGTCTAAAGAAGAAATTAACACTATCTAAGAAAAATTCAAGGAAAAGGGATAGATATGGTAGAATTAAAAATTATCAAGGAAAAACCAAGGGTTCAGCCGATCACCACATTGACCGTTTGCTGATCGATTTATTTGCCTTTCAATCTGCACCAGGTATTTTTGTTACTCCCAATGAAGATACGTATTTAGTCGTAGCCAAAATTGGAGGCAATCTCCCTTGTCTTCGAAAATCCTCTCCGGACATCTTCCCAAGCAATTTGATAGTTCCAAAATGGAGTAGTATGATGGAAGCAAAGATCCTAACAATCATCTCGAGCAATTTAAAGAATTTATGATGGATTTTGATGATGATGATGATAAGCTGTTATGCCGATCCTTCTCACAAACCTTTAAAGGAAGTGCCCTTAAGTGGTACAATAGTCTCTCCCAAGGGTCTATAAAGTATTTGTACATATTATGGGTAGTATTCCGGAGGTAATTTGTAGAAAGCAATGAGCTTAAAGGGAATGTTAATACAATTATTCATTGTTCCCAAGAGCCAAACGAATCTTTAGAAGAATATATTAGTAGATTTGTGAACACGAAGAATGGGCTAGCTTATTGTTTTGAACAAGTAGCAATTACCTCTTTACGTCAGGGCTTGAATCCGGGTAATTTGGCCGACTCAGTAACCCTGAAAAAAACAATTACTTTTGGAGGGCTGTTAAATCAAGTTGGAAAGCAGATTACTGTTGAAGAAACTAAGAACTCTAGAGTGCCCTGTCAGAACAGATCCACCACCACAGTGTCAATTCTACTAGCACAACTCAATCCGTTTACAAATCAAAGGAAACAAGACAGGGATCACATCAGCCCAAGCAGATCAGTCCAATCAAAACCAACAAGTTAGAAGTAAAAGGGGTCCATGGGTTCAACCTGAAAGGTTTGCTGAGTTGGGAGAGCGTGTAGCGATAATTATTAAAATACTAGAAATGATGTGCACTTTAGAAGGCCAACCCCATTGCAGTCCCTTACAGAAACCCAAAGTAATCGTTTATGAAAGTATCATAATAATGTGGGTCATGACACGCATGGGTGTATAACATTGAAGCAAGTGGTACCAAATATCATTGAAAGAGGAAAATTGGGCGCTTTTGTTAAAAACAAAGGGGCATCAGATCAGATGATACATAATCCAATGCCAATGCTCCCCGAACGACTTCTTCAACAGTCCCATGAACATCCAGATATGAAGATACCATGATGATTGTTGAAAGATTTGATGTGGGCATTGAATACCTTGATCAAGACCCAGATCAGAATCAAGTGGGGGTGATAGTGGATAAATCTGCTACAGTTTCCGATTTGATAAAGTTTTTTTAATCATTAACCATATTTGGGGGGAGGGGGGACTATGACAACGCCCTCAAGTTGTTTAAGAAAAAGGCATGCCAACACATTGACTACTCAATTCGAAGGAAAAATGTCCACACATTTGTACCAAACCCAAGCTCCTTTCATAGTTTTTGATGAAAATGACTTAAGAGATATCGCGGGGCCACACGAATATGTTGTGGTAATATGGGCATCCATTGGGGACAATGACATATGTCAAATCTTGATTGACACTAGTAACTCGACAAATATTTTATTTCTGAATACTTATAGGTAGATACAAAATCATTTTGTTATTCAACGATCAAACAGAACTATTGTGAGGTTTACTGAGAGTTCAGAAGATGTTTTTAGTGAGTTTAAAGAGGAAGTACTATTGGGTAGAGGGTCATTTAAGAAAATGGTAAATGCATTATTTGTGGTGGTTGACGGCCCAACATCTTACAATGCTATCTTTGGAAGATTTTGGCTTTCTACGATGCATGTTGTGGCGTCTACTGTCCATCAATGTTTAAAATATGTTGTGGGTGCACAAGTGGGCGTTGTCTGAAGCAGTCCGAAAGTGGCTAGAGAATGCTATGTAATAGCTCTTACTTCAAAGTCATTGGAGGCAGTCAAGGCTAACAAAGAATATAAACTACTGGAGCCTTCCATCGATGAGAATGACATAGATGATCCAAGGGAGGCTCCTAGTGTAATAATACCCACAGAAGAAGTTGAAATCCATTGCCTATCAGAAGGCAAAAATGTTAAAATTGGCACTAAATTGCCATTAAGTTTGAAACAAAAGTTAGTGTCTTTGTTGTCTAACAATCTATATGTGTTTGCATGGTGCAATAATGATGTAACTCGGGTACCCGCCGAAGTAATCTGCCATAAATTGTTAGTCCGGTCTAGTGATGGATCAGTAATAAAAAGAAGAAGAACCTTTTCCAAATAAAAAGCCAATGTGATAATATAAGAAGTTGATTGGTTCACCAAGTAGGGTCATATTAAAGAATCTCAATACCCATTTTGGACAACTAACCCCATTTTAGTCAAGAAAAGTAATAGGAAATGGTGCATATATATTGATTTCACCGATCTTAACAGAACATGTCCTAAAGATCATTTTCCAGTACCTCAGATAGATCAGTTACTAGACTACACATCGGGGAACAAATTGTAATCCTTCATGGATGTCTTTTCAGAGTACAACCATATACCGGTAGATCTGAACGATCAAGATCATACTATATTTATCACAGATAGAGGGCTTCATTGCTATAAGGTGATGTCATTTGGGTTGAAGAACGCTGGAACTACTTATCAGTGACCGGTAAATAAAACATTTGCTAGGTAGATTGACAGAAACATGGAAGTATATATATATAGGACAGTGAAGAGTCTCGAGGAGGAAGAACACATATCCGATCTTCAAGCTTTTTCTAACTTAGAAGCCATCAACCTGAAGTTAAACCAGGAGAAATGTATTTTTGGGGTCCGATCTGGCAAGTTTCTAAGATATGTCATAAGTGAAAAAGGGATACATGCCGATCCGGATAAGTTAAACGCTCTACTGGATACGGATCCTCCTCGAAGTATTAAAGAATTCTAGGGACTAACCGGGCGGTTGGCTGCATTGAATAGGTTTATTTCAAGATCATCAAACAAGTGTGCTCAATTTTTTTAAGTTTTAAGGAATGCAAAAGAGTTCAATTGTTCTCCGCAATGTGAGCAAGCCTTCCTTGAAATCAAAAAACATATGTCTTCATCCAAGACGTTGTTCAACCTATCCAAGGGGAGAAATTTTATATGTACTTAGTTGTGTCGGAGTATGACCTGAGTGCTGTTTTAGTAAGGGAAGTGGATAATTACCCTTGTCTGGTGTATTACATAAGTAAGAGTTTGCTGTAAGTAGAAAAAAGGTATTAAAAGTTAGAAGAATTAGTCTTGCCATTGGTGATAGCAACCAGAAAAATAAGGCCATATTTTTAAGCACATTCGATTACAGTTCGAACATCTTTCTCCTTAAAGAGTGTTCTACAAAAAGCTGACATATCAGGAAGAATGACTAAGTGGTCGATTGAGCTTAGAGATTATGATCTTTATTTTGCACCACATACCGCGATCAAGGCTCAAGCTATAGCTGATTTCTTGGTAGAATTTTATATTAAAAGTCCTTACAAACAAGAGCAGGAAAATAATGTTAAGAAAAAGTGGTTAATCCGAACAGACGGTGAATCTAGTACAATGGGATGTGGGATAGAATTTGTTTGACTTCCCCCTATGGTGATACTATGTATCAAGCTGTGTGTTTTGGTTCCAGGGCGTCCAATAATGAATCATAGTATGAGGCGACCATTGTTGGGTTAAGACTAGCTCAAATATGCGGGGCAAAGAGGATCCGGTTAGTAAGTGACTCGCAGTTACTTATTAATCAAGCTCAATGGCTATCTGAAACTAAAAAAGACCAGCTAATAAAGTATCTGCAAGTACTAAGGGAAGTTGCCACAAGTTTTAAAAGCATCCGGTATGAACATGTCTCTAGATCAGAGAATACTATGACATGTTCTTTAGCTACCATGGCCTATTCAGAATTATATCCATGGGTTATAATGCAACAATAACCGTCCATAAGCTTGGTTAAAAGTAAATAGGGTGAATATGAAGAAAGTATGAATATATCTGGCATACAATCCAAAGATTTGAGGTATAAAATACATCAATTTATTTCTGATGGAGTTTTACCTTCAGATAAGGTCCTGGCTAAAAAGACCAGGTACAAGGCTCGTGGTTACCTGGTCTTGAGGGAATTTTTTTATAAAAAATCTTTTAGCAGACCTCTCTTACGTTTCTTAGGATTTGAAGAATCCTAAAACGTTCTATCTGAATTGCACGATAGAGAATGATCGACACATTGTGATTATAAGGCTTTAACCATGAGAGTTTTGTTAGCAGGATATTATTGGCCTACTATAATGGCAGATGCCAAAGATATGGTTAGAAAATATGATTTTTTCCAGAAATATGGGAATGAAATCCATGCACTAGCAGTTCCTATGAGGTCAATATCTGAACCTATACCTTTTGATAGATGGGGTTTGAACTTATTTGGACCTCTTCTCATGGCATATGGAGGTTGTTGAACAATAATCATGGCAATAAATTATTTATCTAAATGGATAGAAGCTGCACCACTAGCTGGAACCACTTCAAAGGCAGTCATAAACGTTATCCTATCTATAATATTTGTTGCCGATTCAGAATTCTGTAACGAATTACTACGGACAATGGGCCACAGTTTGACAACAAAGACATGAAGACGTTTTGAACTTCCAGAGGAATTCAACATTGTTTCTCCTCTCATTTCCACCATCGGGCTAATGGGCAGGTTGAAGCTGCTAATTGGAAAATTTTAACGGGGCTGAAAAAGAATCTGGAAGAAGCTGCAGAGAAATGGCCGAGTTATTTACAAGAAGTATTGCGGGCCTACCAAACTACTCCAGGGAAATGTCTTCATTGAAAGTGATCGGATCTATTAAGTATTTTTCATCTGTCAAATTAAATATCTTGGAAGTGCTTTAATAAATTAAATACTTATTAAACACGTCGGAAGAATCAAATATTGATTAAATTACTAGACATAAAAAGAGAAATACATACGAAGGAAAAATGAAAATTAAAAAATTGATCGAAATATATCTAATCCACCATCACACAAATTGCCTTGGCCATCCAAGGACTTTGATTCACAAAACAAAGTTTGAAAGAAAATAACAGAATGTCTTGGCCATCCAAAGACTTTAGTCTTAAACATGAAAAGTAAATACAACAACCTTAGGGCCTGTTCCCTTCGGTTTTTTCATTGCCATCATCTTTCTTGGGACTCTTGGCATCGGTGCTTGAGCTTTCATTGGTTTCTTCATCAAAATCACTTTCAATTAGTGAAGATAACCATGTTTATCACCATCTGGTATAGTATGAAAAAAGTATCTCATCATTTGGTCTGAAGTTCCATAAAGGTCCAAGGTTCTTCTTTGGAAAAGTCTCATGAAATAGCAAAACCATATATGATTTGATACCTTCATCTCTTTTTTCAAAGAATCCACAATACCAGCAACATGCTTATCTATGGCTCCAGTTATCGCTTGAGCTTGATTATTCTTTAGAGAAATATTTTCTTCTTCGTTCTCTTTAAGAAGTTTATCTAACTTATCTTTTTCTCCGGATAAGGTGCTGATAGTGTTTGTATTGGTGGTTTGTTGTTCCTTCAAAGATTTGATCTCATTAGAGATGGTAGTTTCTAGTTTGGAATACTTAGTCACGATGTCCTCTTGGGCAGTCTTAGACTGATGCAGTTCAATGCTCAGTTCTTCTTTTTCTTTAGTTAAAGCCTCCATTTTTTGTTGTTCACACAAAAGAGAATCCTTCAAGTTTTGGCTGCTTGTGAAAAGAGAAGTTATATCCGTAGCCGGATCCATGACTTGTCTTTCCAAATTAACGATTGGCCTAATATAGCCCAGGATTGTGTGGCCCAAAGTATTTTGCTCACTTGATACTGCGAAAGATTCTTCTTCATAAATCATAGAATTAGTCAGGATGGTTGTTTGGGGAAACGTTCATTCAAAGTCATTCTTGTCAAACTCACTAAAATATATATTACCTAATTCATCCAGGATAACGTCAACCTCAGTAGAATGCGGATCGACTGTAGAAAACACAGGAGAGAGAGGATCATCGTGTACTTTTTCTTGTGGAAGAATATCAGTTGTCGGAGTATTATCTCTGACCCTATGACACCTTCTTTTATTTTTTCCAGACCTTCGGCCACTTCCCTTATTACATTTTTTATGATCCTTTTTCTTGAGTTGAAGTGATAGATTCGTTCCCACAGTCTCACGAACTGTTGCAGCAACTGCCTCTAACAAAATGGTATTGATCCCTTTAGGATTCTCCGAACTAGCTGCTTTGGGAAGCTGATGAGATGAGTCAACTTCAGTTTTCTTCTTCTTGTTCTTCATCTTGTCCAGATGGTTGGGAGCTTTATTTCGGGCTGGTAAGTAAATTTTGTCATCCTTCGCCTCAGTTATTTTAAGGATGACGTCTGATGGAGTGGGAGTGGTCAGTTGTTCCCAAGAAATATCTTTGCTTCCAATGGTTTTCCATAAGTGAGCCCTCAACATGTTTCCAGAAATGAAACAATTCTGAAAGCCAAGCCCCAATTCTCTGATGCCCATTGATTTAATTTGGCAAATGTAACCTTCCCTGCCTCCGAATGCTCTAAGAATATTTTTGAAAAAACTGTAAAGAAACACAATAATTAGTTTCGTATATCAACATAAAGTCTAAATACTAATAAAAATCCGAACAAGAGTTACAAGAACTATTCCAGTATCTAGTCAATTGGCTTGGATTTGACTCATAGTTTGTCTTCTTCCCACTCTCCATAGCTCAACTTATGAAAAGAAACTGAGTCCTCTATGGTTTCTCACCCTCCGATAGATCATACACTACTCTTTAGTCGTTCATCACGTTGTAATGATAAAAATGGATTTGGTGATTTCTACACAAACTAGCCACGACAACAAATTGCTCCATAGGCATATGGATTTTTGACAATTTAAAAGCAATAATGTTGGCTAGCATAGTATACCAGGCCTTCAGGCTCAGCTAGCTTGGGAAAATCTTGATTAAATGAAAATATCTGACTATTTCCGGGTCTAAGGGGAAATGAAGACCCTAGTTCAGCACCTTGGTGCATACCACCATCTCATTAGTTTTACAGTCTAGAAGAGCTTCTGGAGTGATAGGAACCCTCACCTTAACAGAATCCGGAAATCCCCATTTGATTCTTATCCTATCTAATTCGGTAGTGTGTCTATAGATATCAGAGATTTTTTGAAAGGCCAGTCATTATTTCAAACTAACCTTACGAAAGTTGGTCCCAATTTTCCCTTCCAAGCACTCCGAAAGTGACTCACTATTTGGATGTCCCACCTTTCCTCTATTTGTCCAATCTGATATGGTATTCCCCGTATGTCTAGATGTTTCCAGTGGGGTGTTTTCCCCGCTATATTTCATACGTTCTTCCATTATACTGGGTTATTTTTCGACCAATTTGGCACAATAGTTTCTTCCTCAATCTGAGTAGCCTCGTTGAGGGGGGGGGGCGACAGATTCGGGTCTACCGGAGGTTAGGCATGAGTTTTTATTGCTCTTGAACTTATGTATTTTAAAGTGGAAGGGGTACTCTTAGCCTGGAAGAGTCGATTGACTATTCGGGTGTTCTCAATATCCGATCCCATAGCAATGAACGGTGAGGGTTTCTTTACGGTTGAAGTTTTTTTTATCCTTAGAGAAATTACTTATGGGTATTTGAATGGAAGACTCAGAATCCAATGTGGGTAAGATGGGGTGAAAGAAGTTTTTCGAATTACTGAGGTTCTGGATGAGGACGAACTCCTGTCCGGCTCCGGTATTGTCTAGCTAGTTACTCCACCATAAAATACAGGAATTCGAACAATGGTTCTTGCTTCCTTTCTCGCCTATTCTAACTCGGACAAATTTAACCAATATTTTTTTATCAAAGTGGTTCTGGTTGTGAACATATAAACTCTCAAACTTAAAACAAAATTGCAGCTTCAAAGTTTTCTCTCTCTATAAAGTTTTCTTGTTCTAAAAACATAAATAGTAAAACAATGTTAAATATAAGTGAAAAGTACTTGAGTGATTTACCGAGGGGAGATAAACCGTTCAAGTAATGATTCGGGGCTATTAAGTACACCATAATTACTTTTTGAAAAATAGGTGTAAGTACAAAAAAAAAAACGGTTGGGAGGTCAAATCAGAACATGACACGTGTTGTTTTCAAAATTCTAACCTTTGGTTAGTCCTTTGGCAAAAAGATAAACACTTCGGATTTTGTGAGGATCTACTCCTCGGAAGCTAACTGAAAAAAACACTTCGAATATGATCCAGGTTTTTTCATTGATAACTTAGCTCTTCCAAAATATTTTTTGAAAGACCTAAAGGGGCTACTGATAGGGTGAGATAATTTTGGAAGTGCCCTTTGCCTAATCTGAAGGGGTAATTTGCCTAATCTGAAGGGGTAATTCGGACATCTTCTACATTAATTTTTTTACGAATAGAGTAAATCTAAGTGGACCATGACTCACCTATTTATTGACCCGTTTTTGCTTTGGACTTTAAAGCCTAACCCATATCTAAAGTCCAACCCGGACGACCCATAGGACATAATCTCATTTAATGGGTTGTTTTTCCAAGAGATTAACTTAACAACTAAATTAAGACAAATAATACATTATACCTCGTTCGTATCATGTTAGTATTCCTAAAACTGCCTGAAACCTAAATAAATAAATGAAGTGGTAAAAAAGATGATATAAATATATAGTCCAGGGACTTGAAAGTGCAATCAAAACAGATAAAGAGATGGCGATAGAAGGATAAGATGAGTGAGATATTTTTCTGTCAAAGATGTTGATATTTAATTGGTTAAATATCCGTACTATATCTATATCACGAAACTCAAGCCGACAAACAACCAAGCAAAATCTACTACATTTCTTTCTATTTCAATATTTAAAATACGTTTATTTTAGAATGTCAATGCACAATGCAGCTGCATCACAGACCATATACCACCACAATATTATAATTTAGTTAAATTATTCTAATATATATATATATATATTAGAATAATATGTTTTATTTTATTTGTTTAATTTAAGTATTTTGAAATTTTTTTGGCGATAGTTATAATCATTTTTCGTTGACTTTTGAAACGGATATGGAAGAGTGAATTTAAATGAATTTTCAAAAATCGTAAACAAAAAAAAGTAAAAAAATAAAAAAATATATAAATACACATTAATTGTCCAATAAGTCTCTTCCAAATATGTAAAGATAATTAATGGAATTATTCTAATGGTTAAAGTACGAGGTTAAGTTTTACTTAATCAATATAGATATTCACATGTTTGGATAAGACTATGAACTGATTGGATTAGATTGGACTACTTACACTCTTATCAGTAGTCCATCACTTTTGATGGGAGTAACGAAGGAAGACTAGCCCAGTTTTGTCTGAAGCGATCTTGTTATTGGTTGAAGCCTTATTTGATTTTTGCATAGGTACATCTTGCTTATCCGTTGTATTTTTTGTTCTTGTTCGAGCGTCCTTTATCTTTTAGTTGCCTTACTTCATCGATAGTAGAGCTTTGCATTTAATCATTATTTTGGAGGCTTCAACTTATTGATGATGATGCTTTGAAGTTTTGGTGCCTTGTAAAAAAACTTATTTTTATTCGACTTTCTTGGCTTTGAACAGTACATCGTCCCTCGACTATCGCGTTTGTTGGCAGATAGTCCATTGACTTTCAAATGTCCGTTAGTCCACCAGATCCTCTGATCCATGAGAGGCTGCCACCTGTCACCATAGTCCCCATATTTTTGTATCACCACTAGTCCCTTGAGTTTAGTTATCCATAATATTCTACATTTTGGGTTTGACCTAAACTCAAGGGACTAGTGGTGATAAAAAAATCTGGGGACTATGCTAACAGGTGGTAGCCTCTCATGGATCCGAGGATCTGGTGGACTAACTTTATCCAAACGCGATAGTCCAGGGACTGTCAAAGGACATTTGAAAGTCAAGGGACTATCTGTCACCAAACGCGATAGTCGAGGGACGATTTACTATTCAATGTCTGACTTTCTTTGATCTTTGCTTTTGATTTTTTTGTTTTATCATTTTTCTGATTTTATCCTAGCATTTTTACACATGTACTTTAGTAGTCTCATACCCTTTAATAAAAGATGAGGGAACGAATATGAATTTAAAGGAATTTATTCTTGTATTTTTGTTTTAATGTTATTCATAGCTCCCACAGTCTTTGAGAACTGATTGTAAAGGTTATGCAAAACAATAAAACAATACAACTGAAGCAAATTATTATTTTTTATTAAACTATAATGTAGATTAGATTATTTGTGTATTTAACACGATGTGCGTTGTAAGCATTTTATTTTATTTTTAAATAAATATACGCTTGGAGTTTGATTGACCCCTTTAATCATTCTTAAAGGCTAAGGCTAAATGTTAATTTATTTTTATCCACCATGTCGAAGCAATTTTGCTCATTTTAGCTAAAGATAATTATAATTAATAAATTTCCATACTTGATTATATTGTGCAATATATATGTAAATTTAATTTAGTTCCAAGTTATTATACGCTTGGAAATATGGTATTCCCTTTAATTTTGACACATGTGTGTGCAAGTGGGTTATTTAGATTTACATGTGGCAGTGGTATGACTAACGTGACGCGCACGTTACCATTTGGGTATCATTATTTCTTTTTTGTATCAGTCGTATTTGATCGGCCAAAATCCAAGTCGTCGATTTGAGATGACATCGATGGTCCAAATTTAATTTTCTCTTTTTAGTTTTTATACTTTTTATTTTGGATGTTGGATTTCTTTTTTTCTTTTTTGCATTTTTCGTTCTTTCATTTTCTAACAGCGAGTTATCATCTTCGATTTTTTTATTGTGACAAAATGGTTCTCATTAGTTTGTACACGTTTTTTTTGTAAGTATGGCATCTCTCCTAGTTCTAAAAATTTTAATGGTGCTGATTATGTTTGTCATGAATCCATATGAAAGATTAATTTGGTAATATGTTTATACTCGTCACTTTCTACGAATGAAATTGAGTGGACACATAACGATTAGGACATTCTCCACGAATTTCTTCTATGATCAACCATGAGCGATGCTCAAGAAGGTGAAGTTGTTTTCTTTAATTGTTGTTTGTTTGATCGTGGACTTCGATTTCCACTAGATATGGACATTGTTAAGTTTTTTTAACTTAGTCAAATGTGTCATAGCCAAATATCTCCATAATGCTAGCTCTTACTGCTTTCTAATATCGGTTTGTCAAGGTTTTGCTTTATGTCATTTGTTGTAGACCGTTTCCTGGCTTTTATTAATGTTTTTAGAGAAGGAAAAGTCTTTTTTGAACAATTAGAATGAATTCATTCACCTTCGTTCTTCGAGATTTTCGATTTAAAGGTTGGAAGGGTAGTTTCTTCTTTGTTAAGGAAAATTTGGCTTATAAGAGTGATATCACGCAAACAAATTATCAATTGTTTTTGGACCACTACTCGTAATTAATCATTGCCTCGAATATGTCATGTATTATATTCTTATTGTAAATTTTGGGAGTTTGTTCATGTTTTTCAGCTCTTTCGACTAATATTTATTTTTGCCCTCATATGTAGAAATATGTGTATGAAGGATATTACATATTAATGAAGAAAGCCAAATAATTTGATTATTATTGTGTTTCCATATTGGTAACACGTTTTTTCTCAGTATTTAAATTATAGACTAGAGATGTTATGAAGAAGAATTTTTTCTTTTTCTAGTTTTTTACAAAGTATTGCGACTAAGATTTATATCTCGAAGAGGTCTATAGATAATGTGCCTTTGTTAGAAAGTCATTATTCTTAGAAGCACTTTTGTGATAGTTCATGTACAACACATGGTGCATCACTTGTTATTTATATGGGACTAAATTTGTCAACTTTTAACTTCCGGGTATATGAAGGTGATGAAAATTTGGCTTTTATTAAGAGACTTAAACACTCATGTACTCTATAGTTGTTTAATATTTTTCTGGATTGCTTAAAAAATATAAATAAATTTGTTTTAAAATCATGCATCTTTTAATTACATAACAATTTCTCATGATATTATTTTTGTTTTTGTTTCTCTTTCGATAGTTTTTGCTACTATTATTGCTTCGTTTTCTCTTACGAGGAGTGAATTTATGCAGTTAGAAGATAATTTCATTTCTTATAGTGCTTTAAGCCCTAGAAGTATTGCTCCAGTTATAACCATTTTTCATTCAATAGTCACGATATGATTAACGATGTCGCCATCGAGCTTAATTATTCAAAATCAATAGATGATATTTTTCCACAACCTAACATAAATATTTTGGTAAATGATGTTGTTGTAGCGCTAATTTGCTTTCTTCAAAGACCGTGACTTGATTATTAGTAAAAGAAAACGATTTGTTGGAACGACTTCTACCTTTGCTTCCCATGTTGCTAATTTAGTTGTTACCTCAGATTCGATATCTGTTGTTACTTCCGTTCAGAGTTTATGTTTGAATACTTCATGGTCCTTGGGTTTATAAGCTATTGTTTTTTTTTGTTATTCTAATTGATAAAAACCTGAAGCAGATGCTCAATTTGGTGTTTTAGCTACCCCAAGGCCTTTACATGCACTTTTTTTTGAATTAGCCAATCAACATTTGAATATGGGACTCGAAATAATTGTTCTTTTTTCTTATATTATGATTTTTTGTTATCTTTTGAGTCTCATTGTATGTTATATATTTACATGTCATTTTTAATGAGTTGATAATGTGGTATCACGTCCAAATGAACTGTTCGGGCCATCTGTAAGATGTTCAATCCTTATTGAATGGTGCTTCATATCACATAGATGAGGGTCTTGAATTGAAGGTTGCTTTTGCTGCTAGTGTTAAAAGAGGGAAACATTTACAAAAACTGTTAACTGGTAGTCAATAGATTGATAAATTTTTATTTGTTCATCTCAAGTCCCGAGTTTCTATTTTTAATGACAAATCATTGAGATGTCATGATGTAAAGAAGATACTTTGGCCCTGCAATATAAAGTTTATGTTTCACAAAGTGTTTGGACATATTTTTGGAAGATGATTGTAGAGGATAGATCTAAAACCGAAGTTGTCACATCCCAATTAAAATATTTACGCCAACAATTGGATTATGCGTCAACTAAGTACGCTATCATGCTAAAACAACTTGTTGTTAAGTGCAAATCTCGGTATGTTGATTTTGATAAGTATAAATATCTTCTGACTTCTTGTTCTTAAAAATTTGTTATGGAAGCTCATTCCAGATTAGTATTAGATATCTATGCGGTTTATCACGAGGTTCATCTTTGATCATTTTTTATATATTGTTCCCAAAGTACAATGACCGGAGGATATAATTTGAACCCATGAATTTCCTAGTTTTATTCATCTTTTTTCGAAGTTAACTGATCAAGACAAACAAATTTATAACGTGATTGAGAAACTTGAAAATAATGATGATGAGGATCAGATTGTGTCTTATCACAATGTGAAGATGATGAAGAAAGTTTTGTTAATAAGGATGCACATGAGGGAGTTGACCCCCCACTTGTTGGCGCTAGTAAAATTATTTCCATTATTGTTTCTTCTCAATCTAGTTCTCTTCTTTGAGTTCTTGTTTGTGATATACTTTGTACAATTTTTTATTTTTCTTTTTGTTATTGTTATTGTAGTAATATATAGTTTGTAAGACTCTTGCTTTTGTTTTTATAAGTATTATTTTTTATTTTTGTGGATTAGTCTTTGTGTCTACTAAATATTTTTCATTCTTTATTTTTTAAATTAATTGATCAGGTACAACAGGCAGAGAATTGTTTTTCAAAAACAATATGGTTATTTACTTGGATTTTTATAGAATTTTCCAACTATGGTAGGGGTGTTCCTTTCTTTTTAAGCATATCTAGCTTTTACCTGCGGATTAACTTTTGGTATTATCTATTTTTATGATAAATGATTTTTTTATCATCCAAATCATATTAATTTTTCTATGTAGTTTTTATTCCTTCTTAAGCATTTTCTTGTTTCTTGTATCTTTATTTTCAAAGTTTGTTTATTCTATAGACATATTTTTGTCTAAGTTATTCTGAGATATATTTCCTCTTCGGCATAGTATTTAGCATTCATAACTTGATGTTTTTCTTTACCATTAATTTTGATATATGCCATTTTCCATTCCTCGTAGGTTAATCTCACTCCAGACTTTTATTTTGTAGCGATTTATGTTATTCTGGGCTATACAAAAACATTAACCAAATTTTTGATAAAAAAACATTTTATTAATGTTGAATGTTTCATTAAAACCTTCCCATGCCATCGAGGAAGGAAATAGTAAATCTTTATAGTTTATTAAACATAATTTACATGAGTATTGAGTTACAAACTTTTTTCATAAGCGGGACTATGGTAGAGTTACAAATGTTCAATGTTCCAAGGGTGCCACAATTGATTTTTATTTTCATTCAGAAACATGTATATTCTTGGTATTATTTTTACTTCGACCGTAAATAGTTATTCCCATGTTGGGTTTAGTTTTCCAAGTATGCTAGAGTTTTGGAATTATGTTTAATCCTCATTAATTCCTCAATGGGCTTTGACTAAGGGTATACGTTGATCCATCATTCTTTGATTGATTGTTATTTTATATATTGTATATTGCGATCTTGTAAGATGCAATATACATATGTATTGGTAAACCTCCTCTATATCGTATACCATGTCGAATAATATTTTTTGTGGTAGTTTTTAGTTTTGTTTGGTATGACCATAAAATGTCTTGTAGGGTCTCTGGCTAACTTTTTGTTGCTTCATATAATTATTTTATTGACGTATTTAATTATCGTTATGTGTATCGCTTTGACTTAGTTATTTGCTTTATCGTCGTTACATATCATTCTGCTTTGCTTCTAACATTTTGGAGAAGTTGTTTATGAAAGATTGAGTATTTTATTTATCTAGAGGCCATTGGGAATGCTCCCACAGTGTCTGTACCCATTTTTTGAAATTTATCGCATGCTTTTGCTTTTTAATTTACATCTTTCATGATTGTCATCCAATGATACCCTTGGAGAAATATTCTTTTGTGTAATGCTTTATATCTCCAATGAGCCTCTCCTTATATAGTTCTTTTATTACGAAGTCTTTTTTTATTGTTTTCCTCCCTTAAGTATTCATGTGTGATTCTTGAATACGGAAATTTGGGGGTTTCATGCATTGTAATTCTTGTAATATTTCTTATAATGTTGAATACGTACAATCGAGAAGGTCAATACGTTGACTATTGTAGTCTGCAACTTGGTCTTTATTTTACTATAAATATTCCAAATTCGAAAGACGACCCTTTATTTGGCTTATTTATTATTTGTCAAGAAAAATAAGTTGTTGCTCTTAAGGATTTTCGTAATCAACATCATGTTGTGGTAATTTTATATTTTGCTTCATTATTCGAGGTTATGGTTCCGAACTTAATGGATTATTTTTTCAAATAACCTCAACTGGGGAGTTAAGTTATATCTACACTCCCAAGCCTTGGTATTTCAGATTAAACTTTAAAAAGGTTAACTGGTGTTTAGGCCAATGTTACTATTCTACGTTCAAAATTGATATCATACTCTCTTAGTTCTATTGGCCACTTAGGCAATCTTCCCGAAGCGTTGTGATTTTGTAATATAGTTTTAAGGGAGAATGAGGTCCATGTAATTATAGTGTGTCCTCGAAAATACGATCTCATTTTTCTAGCAACTACTACCAATGCTATAACTTATTTTTCTAATTGCGAATATATAGTTTAAACCAATAATAATAATAGTTACATAACATGCGACTTTATGCTTCATTCATTCATCTTTGATGTTGATTCCATAGTCCCACATTATCAAATATTTGTACATAATATTTATTTTCTTGAGCCAATATTTTCCCTCGGGACCTACATTAACACCTGGTTAGTTAATTGCATTGGATCTGCTTTGATTCCTTTCGTACTTACCTTGTATCTTATAAATTTATCTTTGACTGGTTGTTCTAATTTTTTTTTAATATAAAGGGCATCACCTTACAGTTAAATCACCCTATTTTTTTATGTACTTCACATGTTCTTAATCTTATAATTCTATTTGGATTTGACTATATGTTGAGATTAGTTTGTATGTTTATGTCGATCTTAAAAAAAGTCTTATTTCATAATAACTTCCTCTATTTTTCCCTCGGATGAACCAACCGAACGTATTTCTTGAGGCCATCCACTTCATCTAAGACGATCCTTTTATTCTATGATTACTCATGTTTTGAGAGCCACGAATGTTGCATAACATTCTCTGCTTGTTTTTTGGTTTTCTCCTATTATGGAAACTTTACCGTTTATAGGATATTTTATACATTGGTGCATTGTAGATACTATATTATGCATTTTATCTAGTCATGACTACCCTAAGATAATATTGTATGGGGACGGTCATCAACTAACAAAAAAAGACATGTTAAATTTTTGCAGAATTCTTGTTTTCCGAGGGTAATGTCTGAAGTTAAATCTAACAGGACTGTTGTATTTGCACCTGCAAATCCTATCAGCAATCCTTAATTTTGGATCCGCCTCAGTGCTCCTCTCATTATTTAATATTCTCGTTGTTATAAGATATTTTTCTAGCTCCCAGTATCAATCACCGCTCTCTTAATATTTATGTCATCCAAATCTGTTGTGATCAGTTCGACATCGTTGTGAGGAGAAGTTACTCCTCTTAGATCATCATTTATGAAATATATGTTCGAGTACAGATATTTGTACAAGTGCGGGGACATTTTCCATTAGCTGTTATCTCAATTTTATCGACATACTTCATCCTTGATCTATTTGTTAGCCCATAGTACAGATCTCATCTGGAAATCACTCTTATTGTTGATCTATTTGGATCAGGTTCGAGGTAATCATCTTCCTCTAATTGCTCTGTTTTGGTCATGGCTTGAACCCTGTCAATTTCCTCTGTTGGTTATGCTCTTTGGTATTACTTGAACCTTGTCAATTTCCTCTCTTGTTTTTTTTTTCAAACTCATTTAACTTTCCTTCGTCTATCAATATTTGAATTTGATCCAACATAAACCAATTGTTTTATAAAAGTGACTTATGTCATCATGGAACTTACAATATTTTTTTTTATCTTTGTTCTCCTTTGGTCTAAATATTTTTCAAAGTCTATTGTATTTTATAAAATTTATTGTTTTCTTACAGATCTCCACTAGTGACTCTGTTAGTTTTGTGAATGGTCTTATCGGTGGCTAATATCTCTATAGCACTTCCCACGTTATAGTTAACTTTTGTCTTTGTATTTTTATATTTATTTGGACTCAGTTTGACCATAGTCGAAGCATAATTACTTATTGGCGCTCATTTCTTGTGCTTACTTGCGCCACAATATATTTCTTACTTGTCGAGGAGAATTTAGTCGGATTATCGGTGTTTTCCATCTTCTTTGCTCTGGCCACTTTACTATGGCTCCAATATTTAATGCTTTCTTTTTAATAATCATCTAAGATAAGGTCATTTCTTTAAATCATTGTTTGAAATCTGCTACAGCAACTAGATCATTGCAATCATGTAGTTTTTGTTTTATTTCAACAAATCTTTTGGTGTAGTCCCTTATACTCTCGTTGACTCTTTTACAATAGATTACGTAGTCCTCATCTCATTTGGTTTCTTTCGAGCCTATAAATTGGTTTTTAAATGTTGTTCGAAGCATCTTGTAATTCTTTACACTAGTCGGATATTATTGAACCATTGCATTGTTGTTCCTTTAGGTATTGGCAAAGACTCGACTCGATTCCATCATGCCATCCATAATACAACATTTTGCTGTTAAATTATTAGATGTGGTATTATGGATCTTATTTATCATTATGTTTATTTATTTTGTAATTATCGTAATGTTGTCGGCCTGACTCGATATATTATCTCTCAGGCTAGTGGAAACTCGTCGTTTTCTTGAGGTTCTTCATCCTCATCAAAATCATTTATGCCATCCATAAACAGGTAAGTCTGTTGGAACCCTTACCTTTTTCACTTTGCATCCTTTGGTTTAGTTTTTATCCTTCAGTCTACCCACTTGGTTATATGTATTTGGTTACATGTATCATGGTTGATACGGTGGAACATCGTGCGTCCACTAGGTACATTGTATTTATGTTTTCCTTAGGCAATATATGGTGGATATTTAGGTGGGACTCATTTTCCGCTTTGGGGCATGCCTCGTTAAGAAACTTCACCTGGATAATTAAATTATACATAGTTTGGATATAAAGGATAACCTGGTAGAAGTATAAAGCCTTGTGGTGGTGGTGCATGTTCTAGCACTTCTCCCATGGTTATTGGCATTCCGACATCTTTGATTTTAAAGATGATCGAGTCTTCTATTTATGTTTCCATCATTGGTTCCGATATACTCATTTCCTTTCTAGTGTAGTTGAATGTCGAAGTCCTACTCCCCTTTCTGTTCGTGTGACACTTTCCCCACCTCCGATCTCTATTATTAAATCTTCTATCAGTATTATCGTTCTCAACTTCTCGTGCTCCCCTCTTTCCTTTCTCATTTCTTTGAGCTTCTCCTTCATACTTATTCTGCAGCATTCTCGGGGTAATTTCATCTCCTTCATCTTCATCTCCCGTATCGACTGTCCGGGTAACAGACTTAAGACTATAAGCTTGTCATAGAAGTTTCTTCTGCAAGTCTAGAAAGTCTTTCGCTTGTTCGTTTCTCAACTGCTGAGCCAAACGATCGATCTCAGTTGGTGGTGGCATCTCCAAGCCTTTCTTGCTTGGTATGATTTCGACTACAGAAAAGTTTGTTTGTTCTTTCGGTGGAAGTTCCATCTCAATCTCATCGTCGATGGACAAATCTACGTTTACGACCACGTTTGATATTTTCCATTTTGGATTTTTGAATTGCTTTATTTTTTATGCGAACAAAATCTCTCAGACTTACACGTAAGACACCCATTGATGTAGCTACTGCATTTAGCTTAGCCAAAATGGAGATTATTCAAAAAATAAATCTAATAAATATTTAAGAATGATAATAGTAAAATAATAATAAAATAATAATTAAACTTTTGATTTATAAATTATGTTACAATAAATATCTCTAAAACTCAGAGGATGATAGATGTTTATATGACCATTCAAATATATAGATAAATAAACCTTATTTTCAACATCATCAAAATAAATATTTAAATGTTGTAGATAAGATTATGAACTGATGGCCAACTTAAACAAACATTTTACACAAAACATTATTGAGATATTTGATTGTTCAACAATTTTCATAAGTTTTAATTAAAATATTCAACCCTATAATATATTCTACATATAGTTTACTAAAAAGATACTTCTAGGCTATTTGTTGAATTTCTTTTGACAAAATGTATAGATTGATTTTGAGTAACTTTGGAAATTTGTTTTTGCATTTAAAATAGAAAGGATTGTAAAATCAGAACAAAACTTATTAAATACTCCTCACCAGGTGTTTGCTTTTAATAATAATAATAAAAGAAATACTAAAATCAAAATTCACTCAAAACAAAACAACAAACATCTCTTCAACATTACTAGAGAAAGCTAGAGAGAGAGGGGGATGGAGAGACCAAGCAGGAGCGACCTTCACTTATCAAGGGAAGAAGAAGAAAGGATCGAGAAGCAAACCAGAGAAACATTTGATGAAATCGCTCCAAAACGACATTCCAAGCCACAGAGAAGTGAATACTCTTCTCTCTATGTCGATTCTCAATCCGAGGCGGATAATAACATCCCTGAATTATCTGTGTTTCAGCAACTTCAAAATGTTGATACACAGGTTAGTTTTTCTCATAAATTTTATTTTAATAGAATATATATGTATGGATTTTTTGTTTATCTTTTTATATAAAATTGGAACCAGAAATTGAGGTACAGTGGAAGCCAAGTGAATGAAGAGTTTGTAGAGACTGATTACTACAAGGATCTAAACTGTATCGACAAACAACACCATCAGGTATCTAATTTTGAGAATTGTTTGCTTCTTTATTAGTATAAGATAAAAACTAACTTAATATATTCCTTGATTTATTTATTTTTAAAGCCAATGACTGTTTAGTGCATTTAGAGCCGCTGGGATTGCTAAGTCTATCGGACCGGACCGGAAGGCTAAGCTGATTTGTAACATCGGTTTTCGGTTTTAGTTTTTGAAACCATTAGTTTATAATCCGGTCCGAGCTGGTTTTGGTTCGTCCAATTTCAATTCGGTCAGGTTTCCGTCCGATCCGGTCCACTGTTAAAAAATTTAACTGATTTTACCGTATTAAATTGCAAATTTTCAACAATCAACCAATTTTTTCAATGGAGCGAATTAACAAAATATTTTCCGACTTCTCTCTTGGCAAGAACAAACAGGATAAGAAGTAAGAAGCTAATAGAAAGGCTGAAAATAAAAGACTTAAGCAAGAAAGAATTGATAAAATCAAATAGACAGTTGGCTGTTTTTGAGCAAAATAGACATAGTATTGAAATAAATCCTGATATTACTTGTATTGATCGAGATGGTCTTACCTAAACCAAAAATATATATAAAAATTAGAATTTAAAAATTAATTTTTTATTTAATTGTTTTGATAATGGGGTTCGATTCCGTATTGGTTCCACCGGTTTATCGGTTCCATTCCGAACCGATTATATCTTGTTTATGTTCCTTGTTGGTCTCTGTTTTAAAATAGAATTGCAAACCGGACCGTAGAATCCAGTTTTTGGTCCAATTTTTATCATGTCCGATTTCAGTTCTCAGAAATCATTTACCGCCCTAAGTTCAATAGATTTCTTTAGTCTAAGGGTGTTCATTTGGAAAAAAAATTGACAGAAAAAGGGAGAAAATAGAATGGAAATGAGTGTAAATATTAAGTTTGTAAGAGAATATAGCTTTACCAATGGTTCTTCAAAGTAAGAGTTGGAAGGAACAAATAAATTTGCTAAGAACCCACAGAAAATTAAATGTGCACCGATAAATCCTGAGCAAGATCGCTTCAGATCTATGATGAATTGCTAATCAGGTTCCTGCCTAGCTAACTGGATTTATTCTGTAAATTAGTTCTATGGAATCCGGTGGATCCAAAGGGTGGGCATGTATGCCATGGACCATTAAATTCTAAAAATAAGTTGGGTATAGCGGTAGGAGTGTTCAATTTCTAAGCCAAAACCTGGACCACATTGAAATATTTTTTTGGCGCTAACTAAAAATCCGCCCCTGCCTGGATCTATTATCTACAACTTGATAATGCCAAATATATAGCACCTGGATTTATCTAGAACTTAATAATGCTATTTTTTTTAGACCGGAACAGGATTCATCAAAATTGAGGACCGAAACAGCAAAGCTTTCAGTTTGGCACCTGATTCATCCACCGACCATCACATTCCCACTCATGGAAACCCAGCTACCAATGATTGGATTCCAGTCGTCGATGACACTGTAAGTCCAACAATAGCTATTGCTACCCATAGAGTTTAACTCTTAACGTAAAACTAAATTGCATTCAATCTGTGCAGGTGACTTTTACTTCGAACAAGCCCTGCCGAAGTGATGACTGAAATGCAAACTTGCTGCCTTTGAATAAAAAGCTGTGTTAAAAAGTGAAATTTTAATAAGCTCTAGTTTTGAGCATGGATATAGCTGCCAGGTGCTATGTAAACTGAATGTCATTTTGTGCTTTAATCGTACAATTTCAATTTCATAAGCAATACCATCTACAATTTATCTGAGTTTGAGTTTATGATCGTATGTATATGATACCTATCGACAGTACCATATTATGGTCCGTATAAGTGATCTTTTTAAAATTCAGAAAGATTTTATATAGAGTACATATATCCAAAGATTTTATCTGAGTTTAGTTTTAATTATGTTTAATTTCTAATTTAAAATTTATATTTATTCTTTATAATAACCGTAAGTTTAAGTTTATAACCGTATCTGTATTTTAGTTGTTAATCTCTAACTCTTTAATGTAGATTAGTTTAAAACTAGAATTAAATCAAGAGTGATTAAAATTTAAACCAACCATTAAGGACGGTTCAACGTGAAAAAAATTATGAACCTACCCTATACTATACTTTTGAAGTGAAAAAAAAAATCTAATCTATTAATCTACATTTCACTTATATATATAAGAAAAACAGAACAAAAGTTTCTTATTTTTTTCTCATAAGCTAGTAGCTTCCCATACAAAAACTATATAGATATATATAGTTTTTAATAGATAGCCGTATCTTATAATACGATAAGATTAGTGATAGACGATACAGAAAAAATCAAAATCCATATTATCCATACGCAATACGATACACAATTTGACAATTATGTGTTAAACCCACAATTTTAATGATAAACAAGGCCTAACTTATGCACACATGTACCAGTGTTGTACTGCATTAAATATTTGAAGGAAGTACAGTACAAAATAAAAGTCAGTTAAGAGTACTCATTGCCTTTGAGGGTACCTTAGAGGCTTAGGGTGAAACAGATCCTGGTAAATTAAACTCCTGTTATGTACAAGCTAGCTGCAAAAACAATATCGCGCTTTATCGCATTTGAAGCTGCTTCCATTTTTTTGTAAAGCGCAGAATTTCCCATGATAGATGCGGCATTTTTGAATTCACGACATGTCTCATCTAATCGGACAATTGTCCGGACTATCATACCTTCGGGAACATCTGTAAGCTCACAAATTTCCGCAAAGGGAGTGCCCTATATAGAGTTTAAGATAGAACAATTAGAGTACAAATTCAGTAGATTTAAAGAGTTTTCAAGGGACTGGCAACTCCGATATAAAGTAATACTATAGCTAAACTCTATTCTGATCTTAGGAAATACTAAGGGTTTCTTTTTCATGTTCGGTAATCCGACGGAGAATAGTTTTGATTGAAAACTTTATTTCGAAACTTGTATAAACCGAACTAATACTTGTAGAAAGGCTTAAAATATACATTTTCAAATAACAAAGAGCCTAATTTATATAATCTCTCAAAATATTCGATATAGAAATTAGAGCTTCCCCCTGAGAGAGCTAACCTTTGCCCACTCGTAGACAACTTCAATTAGACCAAATTTGAGATTCTCTTGGGCATACTCTTCAGGATTTATTTGTATTTTGAAATGGGCTTGAAGCTCACCAAGTCTTATTGCCGTGTTCTGCAACCTACAATATATTAAAACATTGTATCCGATGAACACCAATACAGCAAAGACACGGTTTTCTACTTGAGCAAATATCATTTATAAATAAGTAGAGTAGAAGTATGCAACAAAGGTAGCATAAAAAAAGTTTCAATATTCTTTCTCCCGCTTCTGTTAATTCCGATTCTGGGGATAATTTGAAAAGAGTTTGATGTAATAAAATTTCCTGTCACTCCACAGAATAAAGATATGTTTTGGTGTGCTGATTCATTAATAAAGAAGATCTCGAAGGGGCATTTTGTTTTCTTACACGATGCCAGGTATTAAAAGCTGCAAGAGTAAAGACAACACAATACTTGGAAAAATGTATTTAGTCATATGAAACAACTATAGAAACGAGATCTGTAAAGTCAAAACACTGGAGCAACCAAACGAAATAATCTAACCTTTGCTTAGCCTTGGCCAGCGTGGGAGTAAGAGAAGGCTCGGAAGTTTTCTTTTGCTGAAATACAAAGGCAGACATTAACGCAACTGCTTCTTCTGGTTCCAAGTCATTAAGTTGATTCTCAAATAAACATTCCGTGGATATCAGCTCTTCCCCTGAATTCATCTCACAAGCCACACGACCTTTGATTTGAACTACAAGGTCATCATCTATACATCCAATTTCCTTGAGAACATCTATCTGCAAAGGAACTAAAATTGCTCAGGAAACCATCTAAGATAGTGAAAACAACAAAGTCTGAGAGTTCCATGACAATACAACATTATTACTATAACATACCCGGCCCTGAAAGTCCGGCATCTGTTGGAGTGCCTCATCAGACATTTCAAACTTGAGAGCATCAACTTCCTTTTTATGCTTCATAATATCTTTGGCTAACCTAATGTGCTCTTCCAGTTTAATGCACCCATGGCATTTATTCATGGACATCTTTTGCAGCAGCTTTGTCCATTTGTAGTACATTTCCACAAGTTCAATATCTTTTAGCTTCAGATCTGAAGAATATTAGTGCATAATACATCAACAAAAGACTAATCCATCTTTTTCTTTCACAAACCGCTCCTTGAGAACAGAACGAATTTCTAACAGTTTGGTATACATTCCAAGAATCAATAACCATCAGAAACATATATATAGACCATAGGCATCAATAGAAATATAGAGAACAAGATGTCTTTGAGAAAGATATACCTTTGAGTGGATCTAGTGCTGGAGGATATTTGTTTTCTTCAGATTTTAGATCTAATAGTTGCTGAACCGTCTGAGAGAAAGCAGAACTGCTGCCCATTTCAAGAAGCCGAACTTGATCGATTTTTATCTTTTTATTGCATATGCAAAGGAATTCATTATTATCAAATCCTCTAACCTCGTAGCTTACCCCAGCCGCAACACCATGATGTGGCAAAGTTATCTTAATCACACCTGAGCCTTTGCGAGAAGTACTTGCAGAATAAAACTCATCTTCCAGACTACGTTTTGACTTTGGAAGCATATAATAGCCAGTAGAATCAGAACTTTTGCTATCACTAGTTTGAATTGTTGGCGGTAGATCAGGTTTAAGGACCATAACGATATATTGTTTGTAATTGGCAGAAGATCCTTTTAAAACAACTCCTAGTAAGTGGTCCTGAACCTGTCCGTTGGTTTTACAAATTTAGAAGCCATACAGACACCACATAGAGTCACAAATTAAAGATGTAGTTACACACATAACATGAGATGAAGAGATAAAAAGAACACAAGCATGCGTAGCATGAGACCTGATTAAAGTACTCTAAATGCATGGCCTAGGAGGAGTTAGTGGGAATTCTTCAGTACCTATTGACTATGCAATCATGGAAGCACACGCTTGCTTAGTTTCAGCTTAACTTTCTCCTGAAGTAAGGTACGGGAACTATCTTTAGTGAATAATCAGATATTCATATATTAGGCTTCCATCATCTGGAAGATGAACATCAAAATATCAATGGTTCATCTCTTCCCAAGTACAATCCACAATTACTATCAAGTACACGATATCTTTATTCCCAGCCCTCTTAGTAAGAAGCTGAATCTTAAGAAAGACTACACGACAGCAAACGTATTGCATCAGCATCCTAGACTAGTACACATATAGAGTTGCAGGTCAGCGGTAAAATCACTCCTATCTACCATGCAAAATGGAAGATCTCAAGCATTTCCATGTAACTTATAAGGAAAAAATGCAAGTAGTGATAATTGATGGACTAAAATCATAGCATAATACAGAAAAGAAATTGTAAGAACTCACTGATTGTGATTTTACAACTACTACTCTTCCAGGAGTAAGATATGGTTGTACGAGTGCAGACTGCATTACGGCTTCTGATATATAATTGTTATATTTTTCAGCTTCATCATACAGCTCATAATACTCTTCGATTGCCGGCTCACCTTTGATACATCTGAAAGCAAACTCCCATATATATAAGCTAGACCGTTAAAATGGAAACATACGTTTCCTTTTATAAGCAAAAACCAAAATCCCAAAAACTTAGAACGCATGATGTGGCCAAGTTAACAAATATGGTAGGTTCAGCAACTCAAGACAAGTGCGTAATAAATTGGCTGTATTAAAGAGCAAAGAAAATGGAGAATCTTGCAAGAATTAACACCTTATATCATTTGAAAAGGATAAGGATACCACGGCAACAATGTTATCCTGACCAAATTTTATCCAAATACGCTTATTCAATGAAACTAGGGGTGGCAATTCGGGTGTTGTCCGGGCCGGGTTTGGGTTCAGAAATTGTAACCCGCAACCGGGCCGGGCCGGGTTCGGGTTTCAAATTTGTCCGGCCCGTTCAGGCCCGAAAATCATAAAATATATATATAAATAATTTTTCTATATATAATAAAAATAATATATTTAAAAAATAAATTAATATATTTAAAATAAATTAAAAAATATTTAAAAAATATTAAAATTAATGTCCGCGGGTCGGGCCAGGTTGACCGGCGGACATTAGCGGACGGGCTCGGGTTTGAAAATATGAGCCCGGAAGCGGGTCGGGCCGGATTCGGGCTCAAATGTCAAAAAAACGGACTCAAGCGGGCTGGCCCGAACCCGGCCCGCGGACGGCCCATTGCCATCCCTAAATGAAACATTATGTGCTAACTAATGATAGTGCCATCAACTGCTCACTCAATAGCTTTTCGTAAATCACAAACAAATATGATAAGTTAACTATTCTGCCATTGGCTACTTACTCGATAGTTTTGGTTGGCTGAGCAAGCTTTCGCATCAGAAGTTGTTGTTGCTCTGGAAGTTTCTTCTGGGAATGAAATTCTGCAAAGCTTCTTTTCAGCATGTCTTCCACCTGTAGTCAACGGTGGCACCAGTCAAAATAATTAATGTGTATAGCTCGTATAAAACTTGAACTCCGACTTCTCTTTCTCAAAAAAGATAAATTCCTGAAACGACAAATGCTACAGTACAATCATTAATGCAACAGCAGTAAACCCATATTGCATCTGGAAAACAGTTCCAGACATTTTCTTTAGGTTCTGTTTTGGTCAGATGGTATTCGACTATTAGTTTGATGAATTTTTTCATGTTTTATACAACGAAACCGAATTGGAGATGGCTGGAAACGTGCGGATTCAAGGAACTAATGTTTTTTTTAGTTTTTCTCTGTGTTACAAGCAGGTTTCTTTTGTGTATTTGTACATGTGAGACACACGTGGATATTTGTGCCTTGACCCTACCCTTACCCCTCCAACTCCTAACAAAGCAAAAGGTTTGTTAAGACATGCAAATCATAAAGCAAGGCATTCGATTGTCATATAATCACAGGTCGCAACAATTAGCCATTTGTGGCTCAGTTCTAGCTAGTCCAAAATCTAAAAAATTGACATACCTTCAACTCTTCAACACGCAGAAGATGCAGAATCATAATATATGTTAGGCGAAACTGCGATTCAAGCCTAGTTGCACTTCCAACTATTATACGTCTCAGGTCTCGCTCTTCTGGAATTTCATCACGACACATGACAACAACTGTACCAATTTTATCAAGCCCTCTTCTACCAGCACGCCCGGCCATCTGAGTGTATTCTCCAGCAAGCAACGATCTAAACTCTTTCCCATCGAACTTCCTTAAAGCATCGAAAACAACCTGTAGAAAATGTCATGGCGGTAACAATATTTGACCCAGACAAGCCAGTTTTAAGTCTAATATAGCCATCCAAGTTTACAAAGACCTAGAACTGTATATTTTGACTAAGACCTATACTAAGTCAGGAAAATAATACCAAAGTATCCGTCTTGGTTTTAATTCTAAATTCCAATTTATGTAACAGTAAGTAATCTGAAAAGTTGAAAGAAAAAAGGTACAAAACCTAATAATCCGAGTGATGTGAACAGGTCTGCTAAACTTAATACCATATAAATATAGCACAATAGACTGGAGAATACGCTTCTATAGTCATTCTAAGCACCTGCTTCTATAGTCATTCTAAGCACACAGCAGGACAAGATTGAACAATGATGGAATATCTCATTGATATTTAATGAAAATTCTACGCTAATCCAGCAATGATAAAAACACAAGCTATACAGAGAGAGAACCAAATTTATAGGACAAAAAAATGATATGGTTTTATTCCACTACACTCGTATCAAAAGCAAACATAATTTCTTCTCTGCACATTAATAGCAGCATAGGATAGGATATATATGTACAAAACGATAACCGCTTCTTATTAATACATGCATATATCAATGTAAAAACTCACCGTTCTGGCAGGAGCATTAACCCCCATTGCAAATGTCTCTGTTGAAAACAGTACCTAAATGCAAAATAGATATACGCATAAAGAAAGAGCTCTGAAATTAAATATAAATTCATGCAAAAGTACAATAATATGTAAGATATATGGATCAAATTCATTATTAATGTAAAAATCATTAATTGGATCATGTCAACTCTAAACGCCATCAAGGACAAAAAAGCAAAATCTACTATTATTAATAACTTACTACCGTTCTAAATCATATAACAAAATTAAATGGAATCTTATACTTTAAGATATTGTGGAGGCAACATAAGAGTCCTAGAAAATTTTAACATGAAACAAATTTCTAGGACTGCAAAAGAATATACATAGCAGAACCGGCTGAGGACTATTGAAGACCAAAAACTGTATGTCCGATAAGTTACATACTGTAAAACACCCTACGATAAGTTATCACTCATGCAGCTTGAAACTGATATTTGATGAAGATATGGTAAGAATAAGATAATTACACATGTATCAATAGATACGTGCCAGGATGATAATTACACATGTATCAATAGATACGTGCCAGGATGATGAACCGTGATTGCAAGCTTATTTATAAATGCAGAGTTTTAGTGGTGCATCATACAGAAGCAGATTAGCTAAGAAAGAAGGTTACCTTAATTACTCCATGACAAAAAAGCATTTCAACAACTTCTTTTACAATCGGAAGCAGTCCTGCATGGTGCACACCGATGCCTCGCCGAAGAAGGCTTTGAACTCTGACAACCTTAGAGCATATCACATCAATAAATGTGCATAAAAGTCAGAAAGTCTACCGACACTTGAAATAAGAATTAATGGAAAAGAAACATCAACAGCCAACCTGAGGTAAATTTCGATCAGATCCCTTCAGTCTTGAAAAGGCTTTGTCACAGAAGACGCGGATTTGACTTTTCTCAGAATTACTTGTCAGATCTATTGTAGACAAACTGTCAGCAGATCTATCACAGTGATTCTTTGAGAAACTGAAGATAACCACCTAACCACACGTATAAGCGCAAACAAATGCAAGATATAACTATTAATAAATAAAGGCATGGAAGATAAGTTGCTGACATGGTAATCCAGAAACTTAAATTCATGTCAGTAGCTGTTTTATGTATAACAACTCCTAAACTGGAAATTTATGTATGCCAGCAAAAAACCGCACTAGCAACAAAAGTAAAAGGATAATTAAAATGTGGTAATAGCTTCTTGTATACTTGATTTTGCATACTCAATTAGTCAGCCTAATTGATGAATGATGACAATGCGCATGTTGAATACAGTGTATGAGAGAGATATTGAAAACACATGTACAACAAGATTATTAAGTGACGAAAAGAAAAGTGCAAAAGACGTTTTTACAAAAAATAGTTCAAAGATGACTCTTCAGAGTTTTATTTTTCTATATCATACCTAATCCGTTTCACGCAATGCAGAGACAAAAAGTTGTTCTTTATAAGCTTTTATAATATACAATTCCTCTTATGATACAATATGGTCTGGTAGGCAGGTAGTCCTTACCCTGAGCTAAATAAATTCTTCCTTCTTTAAAAACGAAGTTCATTCTATAAATTTAGAAGTTAGTTTACAAACTTATGGTTTTAATTTCATTACCTGAATTGTTCCATATATTGAATTAAAAATATCAAAGTCGTGTTATCTTAAGGTGACATTTATATTACATAAAAATATACGTTAGCTTTACAGTATTGAAGAGATTCCACATGTTTATATGTTTTTAGTTAGTATTCTACATAATCAATGTACACATGACATGTGAAAAAAAAAATCAAAACACTAGTGTGATACAAGATTTGACAGCATTGACTTTACCGGTAATAAAGACTTCTTCAAAAGCTTGTTGATAAGCAACAACCAAAGAGAAGCTGCTGATCTCCGTAAACCCCAATTGTTCTGACTACCACTATTATTTTGATACCCCCCATCATTCCCATGGTAATTTCTTGAATTTTGTAAACCGGAATGCTTATTCAGTTTCCCACGAGAATGATTTTCACTTTTCTTAGCTTGGCTCCCTTCTCGGGGAGCCAAAGATCCTGCGTTTGGTCCAGGATGTCCACTGGCAGGACTCTGCATCTTTTTCTTCAATGCATCGTTAGCCTCCATCAGACCTCGAGGAATAAAAATTTCATTTTCACACACTTTGTAAAGTTCTCCAGAATAAAATATGCAATGTTCAAGGGGGACTGGTCTTTTTGATGTCCTGTATATAAGCAACAAGCAGGGAAATAGACAAAAAGTTATAAAACATTAGCGAAAATTACAGAGCAGTTTAATTATAATTGTGAGGATGCTTTCAGTGCTTACCCGGTAACACGTATTTCCTTTTGCTTTGTTCGGCCAATCCAGTCAGCGAATTCAATCGTGTTTGGCACCTGTGGCAACCAAGATTGATGATCCGACCATATTTTTTAAGATGTAAAGGAGAATGGAACAAAGCACATAACCCACCATCAGAAATTACACAAGCAAAATACGGTATAATAACTCCATATGTACATTTTAAAACATCTTTATGTTGATTACGTATGTAAGGGAATAACAAAAAGTATTACTTGCAAGGCGTGGTACAAAAAGAAAATTAAGATAGACCAGAGCAGGCTTCACAAAGTGGATGTCTAATTACAACTAGCGTGATGGAAGTCCGAGGTAAAGAATTTAAACAAGTTCAATATGTGCATTGGACACAAAATAATCAAACCAATTTATGCCATTAATGAGGTGTCATATATTTCTACAAGACTGTAAATGTCTATCGCAGCTACAGACAACATACAAGCAACAAGTTAATGCACATAGTAAAGCAGGAATACCGTGGCCGAAAGGAGGACGAAATTGATATGCTTTGGGAGCATAATTATTACTTCTTCCCACACAACACCTCTTTCTACATCGTTGACATAGTGTACTTCATCAAATATAACCTATGGCACATACACGGCCACAAAGAGCAAAATAGGTTGATTAAGATGTAACGGTTTTCTAAGTTCTAGGTAAGGCAAAAAATAATTAAGAGGAAAAGTATGAAGGCAAAATATTTACCCATTCGATATCACGTATAATATCAGCACCGCGGTAAAGCATCGACCTTAATATTTCGGTGGTCATGATGAGACACGAAGCCTCTGGCCTTAAGCTAATATCACCCGTGAGAAGGCCTACATCAAATTTCCCACAAAAATCCCTATATTTTTGATTGCTGATGGTCTTAATAGGAGCAGTATACACAGCTCTAGTGCAGTGCTGCATGTAATGAAAATTTACCCTGAGAAAATAAAATCTAATAGCAGATGACATGAACTAAAAAGAGAAAAAACTCTTTGGGTTTTGATCAGTCTTGTACTAATACTAAAAAGTTCCATAGATAGTTATAAAAATGCCGTACTTTTGTTGCCAAAGCAAATGCATATTCTGCAACAACTGTCTTTCCAGCTGATGTATGAGCTGCCACAAATACAGACTCTCCCTTTTCCATATAGTAGATAGCCTGAGAGTAAGACATAAAGAGCAGCCAAATCCATCAGTGAACTCAGAAAACAGACAATCAGCCGCTAAAAAAAAGTACATGAAAACCATGGTTGTTTCTTTTGAAAATCATATTTAATTTTTATTTTCTGAACATCAAATAACTAAAGAGTATATACGTTAAACAGCAAGTAAAAGTGCGGTTCTGTGTAACTAGTATCTGCTACATGAAACACAATCATATCGATAAGAACTGATGCAAATCAAGGTTAGTATGAGGCATAGGTACTATAAAGCACAACACGAGAACATTTTAAAGGTAAAGGGCCTAAAGACCAATAAATATTTTAACTGAATAATCAGCTCATGTGGTGGTAGAAGAACCAGAACTCCATTTCTTGTTTTATGAAGAAAAATCTACATTAAAATTTACAACTAGACAATGTTATACCTGATTGATAGTAGCAACGAGATAAAAACTAAATCAGTAGTACCTCCTTCTGGAACTTATCCAATTCAAATGGGAACTCCATTGCCATGTCAGGAACAAGTTCATTGAAGTGATCCGCAATATGTTCGTTACCTCCAGTAACTGCCCAAGCCTGCAAGGAATAAACACAATGACAGATATCAAAATGATGCTTAGATGAAACTTGTGCATGGTCGGTCTTTATAACCCACTCTTTAGCACAGGAATCAGTAAACAAATATATAACAGTGATCAAACAAAGAATGAAACAGATTATTGCCTTCTGCTGCTGTCCATCAACGTTACTAGTTCCATCATCCCTAGATGATAATACTATTTTATCAGCTGACAAAATCTCATCCAACACGGATGATTGAGGGTCAGGGTAGGTTGTTGTCAGATCAGTCTTGGTTGCTTCTGCTTCTGACTCAATAGACTCCGATTCTGATGAATTTCCTTCATAAATAGCAACAAGTGAGCAATGCAAGAAAAAAACTAAGCGGACATGTTTGCATAAGCAACCACAGTGCAAAAGCAGGATCAAAACATGCATGTTCCTAGAAGCACAAGTCAGAGAGCACATTGTACGTACCATCTCCCTCAAATTCATTATATACATCCTCTTCCCAAGCTTTCTTGAACAAATCATCAAACTGTACTGACAATTTGCCCTGCAAATACCAAATGCAGAAGAGAGTGATCAACCGTGAGCCTTTAGACAGTATGTATGCATGGAAAGTAAGTTTAAGGGGGCACTACTAAGACAGCTAACCAGCTTTTCAACAGGTTCTTTGCTTAGCGAACTCTGGTCCTCGTAAACATTCCAAGTGTGTGGATATACCTTCATATAGATTACATGACAGCAAGGACTAGTGAGAAATAAAATTTTATTTTGTTCTTTCAGTAAGAAAGAGGAAAAAATTCTGTGAATGTTCAACTTCAATAGGAATATAATATTTCAGGCACAGGAAATATACCTTAAGATCCCCAAGATCCAATCCCTGCTTAAAGCTTGGAGGAACGCTCCGAACAGGGCCCCCATTCAGTAAATCACAAGCCCATTCACCATCACAAAAACCATCAGGAAGATTTCTCTCTACAGATCTGGAATCCTCCAAACCACCTGGGTGAAAAGGGCGATTACAGAGACTTCCCCTCAGAAAATCCCGAGCGGGACCAGCCATGCGTGGCAAGGAACCAGTCTCTTGATCTCCAACCATTAGTTCTGACACATCCACCTAAGACAATACAACAACCCAGTTCTCCAGTAAACGTTTGAAAATAAAGGCTAACAACAACAACCAATAATTCATGAAGAGCCAAACATTCATGTTACTTTCCTTAGAAAAAGGACTGTAAGCAATAGTTATCAAATTGTGCATTTACAGTCTCTATATGTGTATCGTATGATAAAATACTCTTTGAAAATATAATTTTAAAAAAACTCTTACATACATGAAAATACTTAACAAAGTAACAATAATCCATGTAGCCATTATATTATAAAAATCACCAGAGTAAATGGTAAAACATATCATAAAAATAGTAATGTATCATATTTTGCAGAGAAGCCGTATGGTTTTAGATAGCAGATGCTATGGTGAAAAATTCAAAACCAAAAGTCTCCGCTTTGATTTTGTCGCATAATCCATTATAGTAGTCCCAATATGTTTATAATGTGTACTGCCTTCTTATGAAATTTGTATATCATAATTACACGGACTATTCTTGCAATCTTAATAGTTTTAATGGAGATAGATGTATAAGTATTTTTCCAAAGAGTTAAGTATCTTACAATAACCATTGCATAATTTGACAATTATACCCATAACAATAATGAAACAAACATATACACTAACAATTACAAAGTCTAAAGATGAAAGGGCTTAAAGAGATATCAAGATACCTGCACTGAATTGGGTTCCCACTTGGATTGGGTTGGCTCCTTTTGATGTCTGAACGGTGGTTCCCAAGTGGGAACTGTAACAGACCGAGAGAATGATGGATCCAATGGTGAGTTTGCCCTTCCAAACCAATCAAAATCCCACTGCTTTCCAGCCATTTGGGCAGAAAATTCATCAGGATCCAATCTTGGTAAGATATATTTCTCCTCAATATGCTTCCTTATTGACTCTTGTGTTTCCCTTGCAAATGCAGGAGGCTGATGAAAAGACATGTGTGCATGATCATAAGACTTTCCATAAGAATAAGCTCAATTTCACCCTAGATACAACAGATTGTAGTTTCTTATAGCTAAACAAAAAAGCATGGGTGATGTAAGAAGTTGCATTGCGTCAGAGACTATTACAGCCGTGTGTTGTCATGATAGTGTGAAAGCATAGCATAAATATTTCAATATTGAACCTTGCCATTTTGAATAATTATATATAACATGTCCTTCAAGGTAAGTATAAAAGTGAAATAGTATGATAAAAATGGCTCTATTACTAGTACTACACAAAACAACATAGTCTTACATTAATCACAAACACCTAGTACAGTACTGCACAAAACAACATCATCTTACACTAATTACAAACACATATTAGTACTACACAAAACAACACCTTCTTTCATTAATCACAAACACCGTTCCCATTTCACTAAATATAAACCGCAATGACTCTTCTATTAGTACTACACTAAACAATGTTATTCTTCAATAATCACAAACATTATGTCCTATTAGCGAATATAACACTAAAACAGTGAAATGGCATTGACTCTAAAACCACTAGTACATCAAACAATAACGGTAAAGCAATCAACAAAATAGCCCTAAGCAATCAATTTCTAACGAATTTTAATTCCTTAATTGATAAAATTCAGTTTCTTCGCATATACCTAGTTCACAGACACCGGACACCAATTGAACTTCGAATTTAGAATAAATAACAGTTTGATTACATAATCAAACTTACGGATACGAAATCAGGAAGTGCGTTGACAGGATTGCTAGTCTCCGGCGTGTAGAGAGGCTCGAGACGGAGGTGACCACTGTGGCCGGAGATTCCGATACGGAAAGAAAGCTCGTTTGCTGCTTCGACTGTAGCCATTGGAGGGTTTCGCTATTCAAATTCCCTGTTCTCGTTCAGTGAATTGTGAATTTTCGCGGGTTTGGTTTTGAGCGACACCGAGAGCAAGAGAGCTGAATGAGATAAAGCGTTGCCGTTTTACGGCCTATATTTGAGTGGTATGCCATATCCGTTAAATTTTACTCGATATTGCATTCTAATTTATTATATTTTTTAATATTTGGAACACTTTTTTTTTGTCCATTAGGGTCTAAGTTATATACTCTAGTTTACTCAAAAATCATTTTTGATTTTAGTTTGATTTTTTTTTTATGAAGTATCTTCAGGTTTTTATTTAATTATACAACTATTATTAAGTAAAAAAAATACTAACTATATTCTAAATTCACCTAAATCAGAAAATAACCTACTTTACAATCTTTATAAAAAAAACACTTTGATTTAGTAGATCAAACTCTATATTACTACAATTTTATGAAGTTCTTAAAAATATTATTGAACATTCAAAGTTTGCCCAAAGAATATTCAAACTTTCTTCAAATAAATTTGAACTTCTTATAAAAACACATTGGATATCGGCTTGTATGGTCATAACTCGATTTGAAAGTTACATTGGATGAGTTGTCATTATCTATTAAGATGTGGGATACCATGAACCCCCTTATGTCTAGATTGATGATCAATGCATCTTCATGGGGTGTGAACACGCCCCGTAGAACGTCATCGTGAAAGGTGAAGCCCGAGAGTACCATTCGGTAATGGTGATGGGAAGGCTCGTCTACCATATGGACCTCAAGATCTTTCTTATGTATTTAATGAGCATTTATCGTTGATCCAGACAAAGTATCATCCCAGAGATGGTATACAACCATTGTTGTTTTCTTTTGTCGTCTAGTCGTTGGTCGTATTCCATGTTGGCCGATTCAGAAGTGTTTTTATCATCGTGACGCTGCTCTTTTTATGTATGGCGAATTATATGAGCTTCTCGTTATCGATCAGTTGTTGGATCTCTTACCGTAGCATCCAACAATCGATGGGGGAATGCTCGGGGTCATTATGGTAAGCACAATAGAAATGGCAAGACATGTCGTTGTGTGGGGCCATCATATGACGAGATGATTGGTATCTCATCTTTCCTTTAGTCTTTTTGTCAATGACAATAATTTTCTTTAGCAATAAGGTGAAGTTTCATGCAGGTTTATAAAAGTACGAGGGACTCAGGATGCTCGGTAAAATACAAGCGTGCTCGTATCGCCTAGTGTCATAGTGGCTGCCCTCAACCCCCCCCCCCCCTCATTTTCATGTTTGGTATTGAAGCCTTTGGTGGTTTAGGAATTGGATGAGCATATATATTCCTCACTTTAAATCTTTTACTCTAATGAACTGGTCTGATCTAGCAAGAATATCCCTCATAATTTCAATTACGAATCACACGAGATCATCATATAAAAGGCCTTCGGTAACCAATTTCGTTTAGAATAAGACCGCCATCATCTTCTTCACAAGAAGACAACATATTCATCTCATAGAAATCTTCACATAACAGTTGATTGTATCTATTTGTCGTTGGTACATGTTCATTATGGATGACACATCCTTTTTATGTTTTTTTATTCCTCACAAAGTGATTCTTAAATGCACTCCACATGCCTTCAAAGTCAAATACTATCTCATTTGAAAGGCTATTAAAACAGTTGAGGACATCTCTTTTGAACTCCATAGAGAACGATCGAAAAAATCATGATATATTTGAGGATGAACACCATTATTATATATCTGAATTGTTCTAGATGATGTGTATGGTCCCCCGAACCATCATAGGAGTTCATCCAATATGGGCCGAATTTTCTAGGTAGGTGTCCTTCAAGGATCTTCCTTACGAATGGGAGACTTATGTAGCACATAGGCCACCGTTTTTTGTCTCTCGTAGTTGTACTTGGTGTCGTATTTTCATTTGCATTTTATGGAGACTGCATTATATGACTGCTCTTCGCACTCAGGCCTTTTGAATTCTTTTTCGTTCGTTTGTCTCCCCCATTTTTCTTTCGTACTTATCGATTTACTGTCTCTTTCTAACCCATCGATGGGCTTTACTACCCTTTCACTCAATTTTGTTTTCTCATTTCCCTCTAACATGACATTTTCCTTCAATAGTTGAAGTGCCCCAATTATTTTTACGTTTTTTCGTAAGCCTCGTGGTCTCTATCAACCTACACCTGGAAAATTATTCTCAATGTATTTTCTCCATATGAAATTATAATAGTTGAACATTAGATGGTGTAGCAAATATACCTTGTTTAGAGGGGATTTTCTCCTTGAGCTGGTGTGGGGTTAGTGTGCGCGATGACATTGAGTCTACAGAGTTATCTTAGTGATGGTCTCCCCATGTTGGGTTACAGAAGTGACCCTTAACTGAGGATTAACGACAATGATTTCAACTTCATCCTCACTTGCTGCTTGCATTGCACGACACTTGATAGTTGTTTTTCAGTCTAGAGTATTCTCGTTGGCAGACTGCCTTGTCACTCTTCTCGGACTGGCAGCTGAGTTTCTCCAACCCAATCAGGTATATCGGTTGTCCTTTTCAATTCGTGATTATGTTGTCATGATTGGTTAGTTAGTACTAACATGGTAAGAGAAGTTACCACGTATGATGCCAAATTTTGTAAATGAATTCTTTCTCAAATAGGATGCCAATGTGAAAAATATGGATTCAAGAAAGAAAATAGAATTATATGAATAAATATGTTAATTTATGAATATTATTTTATCTTCAAAGAAGTATTTTTAGGGTTTTCCCTTTATTTTATATTATTTACAAGTGTTTTTTATCCTTATATTAAATTCTTACAAGACTGCTATAAATATCGGTCGTGCCTCATAAAGAGCGTTCATGCGTGTTAATCTTCATTATGTCGACATGTATTACTTCGTGATAGAAGCTCGTATACATTAGTATACTTTCCTCATGCACTTGTTTGGGTCCTCGCTCGTGTATAAATATTATCCTTGACTCGTTACAATGCTCGTCTTGATAGTGGGCCTCGTCTAATATTATCTTGAGGGCTCGTATCAGTTCTTGTTGCACGCTAAAATTTTAGTTTCAGTTCACATTATCATTAATGCTCATCTTGATCATGAACCTCGTCTGAAATTAACTAGATGGATAATCTTGATTCTTGTTACGTGTTGGCTTATTGTCTTTGGTTTGTAGTATTATTACCCTTGTCTGATGTACAATCATTCTTTAAGTGGTTAATTATCCTTTTGCTAGTCCTTTTCATGAGCGTACATCTCCAACATATGAAATATATGCTATGTGTAGGATATATACCCTTATATAACCTCAACCAATCGTTTTTTATGGGTCCATTACTTGTCCTAATAATATACCAACCGGTGGGTGACACATCCCCGAATAAGATGTTATCTTTCATGAATACATATTCGGTCTACAATTAATTGTTATAAATTTTGATGATGAATAATACACAACCTTCATTACTAAGAGAGGTCTACGCTGCTAAAAATAAGTCTCGTACGATCTAAAGAATACAAGTGTAATATACTGAAACTCAGTGAACAAAGCTTTCTCTAGCCAAATTGGGCGGGATTTTTAGGCATATGTCGATAATATGTTAGTCACCAGTCAAGAGGAATATATCTAACTCGCAAACCTAGAACAAACCTTCGCCAACCTCCAAGAAATCATTATCAAACTCAATCTAGAGAAATGTACATTAATAATATACTATATGAAATCATTAAGCTACTTGGTTAGTGAAAAAATAATCAAAGCAAACAAAAAATAAATAACAAATTTAATGATTATAGAGCCACCACGAACGATAAAAAAGATCAAGATGCTCATATGAAGTTGGCTACTTTAAATCAATTGAGTTCCCGATTCTCTGTAAGTGCGCCTCATTTTTTCCGAGTACTTAAGGGCTTCCGGAAATTCAGATGGATGTCTGAATGCAATGAGGCATTTCGAAAAATAAAAAACTCATAAATTCTATTAAAGTCCTCACGCGATCGAATCTAAGTGACATTTTTTTATCTATAATTAACGGATTGTGATCGTGCTATCAGTTTAATGTTAGTAAAAGAAGAATAAGACATGTTTCAATACATTTAATACATAGGAAAGTCCCTCATTGCAACTTGGAATCCGCAACTAGAGAAGTTAGTGTTATGACTTTAATGTTTTATTTGAGGGATCCAATAGTGCATCTAATAGAAAAGGACACGTGCATATGCATCTACCAGCAGAGGTATCTAATAAGTGTCAAGACTTTAATGCTTTATTTGGTCAAGATAGGAGTTACACTCCACTTCAAGTTTGTGTCATTTAAGTGTATTTCCGTTTTTTATATTGTCCTTTCAGTTTATGTTCTTAGTTGTCGTTTCATTTTGTGTACTCAATCTTTGACTATTTGATAGTCATTTCTATTACCTAATAAAATTATTGAAGCTTTTCATAGCTTTTGTTTGAGATTTATTCATCTGAAATCAGCAAATCTGGTATCAGAGCCATTAAATTAAAAAGAGAAAGAGAGCAAACACATAGAAAAGATAGGAGAATCGAGTAATTTTGGGCAACCTTGTATACCAAAATTCGATGAAGATTATGACCATTAGAGTCTCCTTATGGAAAATCTTCTTCGGTCAAATGATTATTTTGATGTTGTGGAAGATGGAATTGATGAACCAATTAACAAAGAAGGATTGACCGAAGCAGAGAATATGATCTTTGCCGATGCAAGGTTAAAGGATTTGAAGGCAAAGAATTATTTATTCAATGCAATTGACAAATCAATTATTAAGGTGATAACTTTGAAAGAGACATCAAAGCAGTTGTGGGATTCTATGAAGACCAAATATCACGGAAATGCAAGAGTGAAGCGTGCGCAGTTACAAAACTCGAAGATAACGTTTTGAATTGATGGAGATGAAAAATGGATAATCCATCTCCGATTACTTCACAAAGGTGATGAGGGTAGCAAACAACGTGATAAACTGTGGGGATGATATGCAAGATGTCAAAATTTTGGAAAAGATCTTGCGAACTCTGACTGAAAACTTCAATTACATTGTGTGTTCAATTGAATAATCGAAAGATATTGACAGTTTATTAGTCGATACCTTGCAAAGCTCATTACTTGTTCATGAGCAGAAAATAAGAGAGCCAAGAATAGTATAAGAAGAACAAGTACTCAAAGTTCCATACGGGTATCGAAATGGAAGAGGCAGAGGAAGTCAATTTGGCCGATGAAGAGGAAGAGGTATATTTAACAAGGAAACGGTGGAATGCTTTCGTTGTCACAGACTTGGACATTTTGCATACGAATTTCCTATGAAAGAGAAGGCGAACTATACAGAGATTGGAGAAGAGGAAGGTGATGTTTTGTTAATGGCGTACACACCAGTTCCAGAAGAAAGAAAATTTGTATGGTATCTTGATTCAGGTTGTTCCAACCACATGACAGGAGACAAATCATGGTTTTAAAGCTTGATGAAGAGTTTCAATCCTCAACAAAACTCGGTAACAATTCTATTTGTTCTGTAATTAGAAAAGATGATGTAACTTTACGTGCCAATGGAAGGGCTCATGTCATTTCAGATGTATATCTAGTACCAGAGTTAACGAGTAACTTCGTAAGCTTGGGAAAACTTATACAAAAGGGCTGCGAGATTTTGATACATCATGAAGTATGCAAGCTTTATAATCCAGAGCTAGGGCTGGTTATGCAAGCACAAATGACGGAAAATAAATTGTTCAAGATTTTGGCCTCAAAATGTAACTTGTTTACGGGTGAGAAATGTTTGAAAATAACAGCAATGGATGAGCTTAAACTTTGGCATCGAAGGTATGGGCACTTAAGTTACAAGGGTTTAAGAACTCTCAAATATCATAATATGGTCAAAGGGATACCACATCTGAGCACCAACAAAGCTGAGAAATGTGTTAGATGTTTTGTTGGTAAACAGCATCGTGAGAGTATCCCTAAGAAAAGTTTGTGGTGTTCGTCAAGGAGGTTGCAGCTGGTACATTCTAATATATGTGGGCCAATTTCTCCAGCATCGAACTCTGACAAGAGATATATTCTTACTTTCATGGATGACTTTAGTAGAAAGGTATGGATATATTTTTTGTCATTGAAGTCGGAAGCTTTTATATTCTTTACTCGATTCAAGATCCAGGTAGAGAAAGAGAGTGGAGAAACGTTAGCATGTCTACGAACGGATAGAGGCGGTGAATTCACTTCAAATGAGTTCACTGATTTTTGTGAGGAAGCCGAAATTAGCAGACAACTCGCTACAGCTTTCACTCCGCAACAAAACGGAATTGTTGAGCGCAATAACCGGACAATAATGAATATGGTGCGGTGTATTCTGAATGATAAAAGAGTTCCTAAACATTTTTGGGTGGAAGCATCAAAATGGGCTATACATGTCTTGAATCGAAGTCCAACTTCCGTGACACAAGAAAAAACACCTGAAGAGATGTGGAGTGGAATAAAGCCTAGAGTTGATTACTTTATAATTTTTTGGTTGTATCGCTCATGTCCATGTTCCATATCAGAGAAGAAAAAAACTTGATGATAAAAGCAACATATGTGTGCTTATTGGAGTAAGCAGCGAATCCAAGGGTTATCGCTTATACAACCCAAAAACAAAAAAGGTCATTACAAGTAGGGATATGATTTTCGAAGAAGAGAAAAACTGGGATTAGGGACATAAAACAAAAGAATTAGAGGCTGAGCAATTAATCTGGGAGGATAGAGAAACCGAAGCTGAGGATAATGTTGAATAAGTGACTCATGAGCCTGAAAGAGAGCAAATAAATGAAGAAGAAGAAGAAGTTTTGAATCCAGCAGAATCTCTTAGGCCTCAGAGAATCAGAAGAATACCAACTTATTTACAGGATTACGAGACCGGATGGGAGAAAGAAGAAGAAGTTTCGGGTCTTGTAATGTTTGTGTCAAGCGATGATCCTGTAACATTCAACGAAGCTATTAAGGAAGAAAAATAGGTTAATGCTATGAAGACAGAGTTGGAGTCAATAGAAAAGAACGGAACTTGGTTTCTCACAAATCTTCCAAGTGGAGAAAAGATAATTGGTGTTAAATGGCTTTATAAAACCAAGCTCAACGAGAAGGGAGAGGTTGAAAAATACAAAGCTCGATTGGTGGTCAAAGGCTATGCGCAAGAAGAATGAGTAGATTACAGTGAATTCTTTGCTCCTGTGGCGCGTTGGGATACTATTCGTACGATGCTAGCTGTAGTAGCTCAAAAGAATTGGTGTGTTTATTAGTTAGACGTAAGGAGTGCGTTTCTTTACGGCGAACTAACAGATGATGTATTTGTAGATTAACCGCAAGGATACATAAAGGAAGGAGAAGAACACAAAGTTTACAAGTTGGTGAAAGCTTTATATGGTTTAAAACAAGCCCCAAGAGCTTGGTACAGTAAAATTTAGGCATATTTTGTTAGAGAAGGATTTCAAAAGTGTGAGCATGAGTACACACTATTCGTGAAAACTGATGGAGGTAACAAGATTATTATTGTTAGTCTTTATGTAGATGATTTAATCTTCACAGGAAATGATGAAAATATGCTTGAAGAGTTTAAATTATCGATGAAAAAGGATTTTGAGATGACTGATTTGGGGAAAATGAAGTATTTTTTGGGTGTTAAGGTGACACGGGATGGTGATGGAATCTTCATCCATCAAAAGAAATATGTTGGAGAGATTCTTGAAAGGTTTAATCTGCATAACGGAAATTATGTCAAGAATCCTATTGTGCCCGGAGTGAAGTTATCAAAAGATAGTGATGCTAAGAGAGTTGATTGCACAATATATAAACAACTCATTTGAAGTTTTATATATACCACGACGACAAGGCCTGATCTGATGTTTGTGGTTTGTCTATTGAGCAGATACATGTCCGATCCTATAGAGGAACATATGCAAGCAGCAAAGCGTGTGCTAAGGTACATAAGAGGAACGATTGGATTAGGTGTGTTTTACAAAAAGGGAATGTTGGAGGAGTTGATTGTCTATATTGATAGTGATTATGCTGGAGACATTGATAATAGATGCAGCACAAGTGGATATGCTTTCTTATTGAGTGGAGGAGCAGTTTTTTGAGCGTCAAAGAAACAACTGATAGTCACTCTATCCACCACTGAAGCTGAGTTCATAGCCGCATCATTTTGTGAATGTATTTGGATGAGAAAGATTTTAGAAGAAATTGGTATGATACAGTCAGGTTGCACTATGATTATGTGTGATAACAGCTCAACAATTAAACTATCAAAGAACCCTGATCTTCATGGTCGTAGCAAGCATATTGATGTTAGGTTCCATTTTCTGAGGGATCTTGTCAAAGATGAAGTTGTGAAATTGGTTCATTGTGGTACCAATGATCAGGTTGCAGACATATTGACTAAACCATTGGAGTTTGAAGCTTTTGTTCGATTAAGAGAGAAGCTTGGAGTTTACGAGAAGATAAACTGAAGCTATTGCTTTCAGTTTAGGGGAAGCAATGTTAGGACTTTAATGTTTTATTTGAGGGATCCAATAGTGCATCTACTAGCAAAAGACACAGCGCAGATGCATCTACCAGCAGAGGTATCTAATAATTTTTAGGACTTTAATGCTTTATTTGGTCAAGATAGGAGTTACACTCCACTTCAAGTTTGTGTCATTTAAGTGTGTTTCCGTTTTTTTTATATTGTCCTTTCAGTTTATGTTCTTAGCTGTCGTTTCATTTTGTGTACTCAATCTTTGACTATTTAATAGTCATTTCTATTACCTAATAAAATTATTGAAGCTTTTCATAGCTTTTGTCTGAGATTTATTCATCTGAAATCAACAGTTAGTACTTGTCCTAATGGTGGCTGCTAGAAAAATAAGACCATAGTTTCAAAGACACGCGATTATGGTTCAAACATATCTTCATTTAAATAATATCCTCTAAAGCCTGGAATATCTAGAAAACTAATATAATGGTATGTAGAGCTGGAAGATTTCGACATTATATTTGAACCACAAAACACCATCAAAGCCTAAGCTCTAGCAAATTTCCTCATCAAATTCCATGTCAAAAGATCTACCCTCCCAAAGAATAGTCCCAAACCAATGTGAATAGTTTACACTAAAAAATGCTCAAACAACTTGGGATATGGAGTTTTATTCAACTTATGTCTCATTCGAGGGACCTTTCCATCAATCTATCAAATTTGGATTCCCAATCTTAAGCTATGAGAATAATATAAAGCAATAGTTGTAGGGCTCTAACTCATCTATATTGGTGGATCACAACAAGTAAAAATTCTCACACACTCACAATGGCTAGCCAATCATTCTTATGACAAGTTGAAGCCAAAAAGGATTTAACTCATCTTATAGAAAAGTTACGGGCCAAAATCTTAAATTTCGAATCTGTGCAGTATGAACATATATCACGAGCTGAAAGTGAAATAACCAATGAACTCACTTATACTAGAAGTTCTCAATCATAATTATAGGGAATCACCCAAGAAAAAATGTCATGTTCCAGCAACACGAGTCGAGCCCTCTGAATTATCCCACAATGGTATGATTATCGATGCACCATCAGATTGATAAACTCTAATCCAGGCTCACTTTACAAAAATGATGATTCTAATGACAAATTGAAAGCTAGAATTATCAAAATATGATCATTTTCCTACGTATTTCTTAACAAAAATCTATATTTCTGAGGGTTAGCAAGAATACTTATTTGATACTTTGACTCAAACGAACCAACCTGTGTAATCGAAGAACTCCACAAAGTAGAATGAGGTGCACACTACGGGTTTTAATCCCTTCATTTGTGAAATTTGATATATGGTACTAGTGGTGCACAATACATACATATGAGAAGGAACTTGTGCAACTCTACAATACATTTAAATGATTTGTAACCTTAATTCACGTTCTAACAATACCTATAGAGTAAATATCTGATGTTGTTCCTTTGAAATGTTAGTGGGGATCATACCAAAAGGGTCGGAGGGTTGATGGTACATTTAAGTTGTCGTAAAATACTTCTTCAAATGGTTGAAGGCGGAAGTATTGGCCATAATCCAAGTCTAAAAAATGATACACTTCATAAAAACTAGCATATGTTACATTTACGAGGTCTTTAGTGTCTTAACCCTCAATAATGGGATGCAACTCCTGAATAAGGAGTTAGTCTTATTTTGCAGAAGCATTCAAATTCAACTTAACTTCTCTGCTCTCTTCCATCTTCGAGAAAATGGGAAAATAAAAGTGAATAATCAAAACATTATAGTCGAGATATGACATCTTCTCAAGGTTCTATATGGAATTATTATAAAATTCTCAAGGATATATTAATATGTTCAAACAAGACAACCTAAAAACTGGAGCATGAACGCTAATACGGAATAAGTATAACTATAGGATTCACTTTCGTGAATTCCAAATTGGATATAAGATCCTTAGAAGGACGTTCTTTTAGACATAAGATAAATTGTATAACAAGCTATGAACAAACTAAGAAGGACCTTAAATTGCGACAGGTATGGTAAAACTTAGTACTTATAAGATGATTGATAGAAAAGTACATAATATCACCCACTTATGGAATGTATGACATTTGAATTCTATGTTTTAATTATTATATTATCAAAAATATTTTTTACCCATTTTATTTAAAGTATATTTCTACAAGTCGTAAGTGTTTTTTCTAATCCATAGTGTATTTGTGTAATGTTGGTGCGCTCATTTTTAATTCATTGGAGTTGATAACTTTTAATAAGCTACACTATCATGAATACATTTTGATACCATCTTAATTTACGTGATCCTATGTTTATATATTATAATTTTTAATGGATTAAATGTTTTAAGTCATATCATCAATATATGCTAAGAGACCTAATGTTATATCATCAGAATTGACCCCTAAGTCATAACGTTAAATTGTGCAAAATGGCTCTCATGCTAGAGCACCAAATGTTCAAAGTGACTTACATTCTAGAGCACCTAATGTGAAAAGTAATTTGCGTTCCAGAGAACCTAACGTGCAAAATAATTTGAACGAAAAAACACCCAACTTATGAAAACTGACTTTAGAGTCAAAACACCATGTACATGGCTCCGAATCAGGTTTTCCAACCAAGCATTAGCCTATACATTTTCAATTGGTCACCCTGAAAGATATTCAACATATTTTTTTGTTGTGCGAAAACATGTTAAAGCTAAACTAAACCAATCAAAATGCTATACTAAACCAATAAGAAGGTAACCAACCTAAAATATGAGTTCTAATTAAACAAGCAACAACAAAATTTGATTGTACTAAACGAGCAACAATCACTTATATCAATATGCATACAATATGCATTATTTTGTTATGTTAAATACATATTTGTTAGTGAAAACAAATAATTTATATATAAAAAAGAGCATGTGGAACCCATATTCTCGTATTAAATAATAAAACGTGTTCAAAACCATGCAAATAAAAAGTAACTTGAATATCGTAAAAAATGCATTTTCCTAATATAAAGCCAACTATGACGCAATCAAAGATTTTATAAAATCATAAAAATATGTCTCAATGTGATAAATATTATACAGAGAGATTATTTAAATCAATATGTCTACAAATAAGTCATATGTTTCAGGCAACGTATTCCCCCTTCCTCAAAACCTTAAGCTAAGTATGATAATGCATCAGTTAAGCCACTTGGTGGCAAATCATGTATCACTACCACATATGTTATCTCAACTAATTTTGGAACAAAAACGACATCGTTTTGTCTATCCCCTGAGTCGGAATTACCTGTCGTATAATTTTATGAGAGAAATATAATATAAGTGACCGCTTATTGGACGACACCAAATCCTAGAAAAACCATAGGTCGAGATCTGGCACGACATCATCCTTTTATATAATGATAAACCTTAGTGGTTTACCTATGCTCAAAGACCTCATGGATCCAAAATTCTCAAGTCACCTTCATATAGGTTTCATGTTTGGCCTTGTTTTCTTTCAAGATTCAGTGGGCACATCAAATGCTGCTTGCATTATTATTCTAGCCCTTTTAGAATTCACAAGCTTTACTTAAAATTTGTGATGTTTTTTCCCGGGGAATACTGACGATTCTGCCCATTCTTTTGCTATTTTATCTATAAATACTTGGAGCTCCAAATAAGAATCATTATTTAATTGCAATGTTTGATGATGGGTAACATGTCCTGTCATTTTATTTTTTTAGGCTTGTCTGCCTTTGATCCTCCATAGGTCTACCAGGTCCAACAATGGTAGGAGTTCTTGAATCTCCCGCTTATCATCTGTATTTGTTCCAACTATCATGTCCAATACGTTAAAAATGGTTCATATTAAAATAAAAATATACATTTTTTTAAAATGATTTACACAATAAAGATTATTTAGAATAGTGTATAACCTTCTACCTCGAACTGAAGTTTGATCGATCAACTGCTAGTTTCACCACAAGATGACTTGTCCATGTGGTACGGGCCGGACATGATTTCATCATCCGATATACAATTTATTATATCCTTATAAGCATCAAACTATAGTTGGTAAGGAGATCAACTGGGAATGTCGACGGTTTCAGACTTACGAATCAGTCATCTATATTATGCATATGGTATATGGTCCGCCACTAGACCATCTATAGTTTTTACTATTGTCCATAATTTTTAATTGATGAGAAACCACAACATCCAGCTCAACCTCCACGACGTATGCATTTCCTTCCGATCTAAGGCCTCGACCTTTGCTAGAGTCTTGAGGTCGAAAGTCATGATAATTTTTTATTTTACTTCCATTATCTTTGGCATGAGATTAGATGCGCCCTCCGAAATAACAACCTTTTTTATCAAAATATGCACAACTACTTTCTGATTTAATAATCTAAATATCATTTGTGAGACTGCATGTGCTGTAACATCTAAAGCTCATCCAAACAAATACATTACGATAGACTTTGTTACATGTAAATAGATATTAAAAATTATTTATACCATTCCCTTATTAAGTTTATATGTTTTTTGGGTGTCTTATCACCTAATGACTTAAGCCAACGCGTTTGAGATTCATTTATTGTCACATAGAAAAAATGAATGATATCTAAATAAAAAAATACAATTGACAATTGTCAAGAATAAAATGATATTATTAAGGTTTATTAATTAAATGTTTAAAAAAATATTCAAGTAAACAGTATATAATGAAAATTTGATTTTTTTTTTCGAAACATGTTGAAAGTTTTTTAGAATTCTTCAAATTTTTATCTATAGCATGCGATTATGAATTTTTCATTTGAATCATTAACCTGTTTTGAAATTAAAAAATCTGGTCTTAATTTATATCACATGATAATATTATTTGATCATAATTTTAATTGTGATATTTTATTTTTTGCGTGGACTAGTAAATTAATAAGTGTGGGTAATTTGATCAAACGATATTTATCCTTGGTTTTATATTATTTTTATAGCAAATTAATTGTTAGTTTTAACTAATTATGTATAAAAATACACCCATTTGGTTATTTTTGATTTATTAGCAAAAAATAAGCAAAAAAAAAATTAAGATTATAAACAAAAGCTAAAATTGAAGAATAAAATAAAAGCCAGAAACTTGAAGATAATTAAAGAAATAAAAAATATGAAGAATTACTTGAAGATCAATACGCAAATATTTTGGTCTACTAAAAATATATTATAATATCTTATTACTTAATGTAAAACGATAAAATAATTATTTTACTTTATTCCTCAGAATTTGGATGTTATTCTTAGAAAAATAATAACGATTTGATCTTCAATAATAAATTATTATTTAATTTTAAAAAATAAATTAAAGCTTTTATTTTATTTAATAAAGATTATAATTATATTCTCATAAAGATTTGTTTTACTTTTAGAAGATTATGATTCAATAAAAAACCTAATTCGTCTTATAAATAAAACTTTAACACATAAAACACAGAGATGGAGGCGGCATAGAATCAAGCTTTGTCTTTTTATTCTATCTCTTTCACTTTAGTTTTTATTTTTTATGTTTGGATTATGCTCGATTGAGCTAAACTTCATGTGTTCTAGGTCGGAGAACATTTGCTATATTTTTTATTTATGAATTAAACTTTTTAATTTTAATTTTAATACCATCGGGTTGAATGATTCGTACACTATGATCATGACTCAATGAAGTCTAAAGTAGGTTCTTAGATTCCATGACCTAATTGTAGAAGATAGAGGACTAGAGATATAACCAACCATACAAAGGGTTAGTTGCGTGAGATGGAAAGATGGTCACTACACTCTCAAGGAGAACATGACTTTAATAATTATGTTTAGATTAAACTTATTTAATTATTAAAATTCTAAATAAATTAAATATGCATGTCCAAATAATTAATTTGTACTTTCTATTTTTTAATTATTATTTTATTAAACTTTTCTATTTAATTTTTTTAATTTATTTATTTGGGTTTGATACACGAGTCTTAAAAATACTCAAAACTACAACAAAAATCGTACACTTGCGATTTTTCGTACCATCCTAATGATAAGACATGGTTGCTAAGAAAATATGAATATTAACACCAAACAATGAATAATATAAAATGTTTCTTACCAATTTGTGGTCATATCTGCCAACATACCGATTTTTCATATCTCTCAGTACCTACTCACAAAGAAAAATATATCCTTCCAACTTCTCTCGGAATCGGAGAGCTCGGTTATCACTTGGTAATGAAAAGGAAGCCAAAAATTATAAAGAGGACAACGGTCGATCAACTTAATTTGGACCGTTACAAGAAATTCTTGTATCAAAACATAAAATGTAGCATAATATGATACCATATTATGACAATAATCAACATGCAACTAGATGAGGTGAGTTGGCTCGGACACATCCCAATTAGTTAGAAACAATCCAACATAAAAGATTGTAGTAGTGGGTAAACCCCTATTTTAAAAACATTGTAAAAACACTATTTTAATTTCAAAATAATCTACAATGGTCTATTTATTCATTGAAAGTCTTATCACCATATATTCTGGTAACTTTTAACATTATTATAAGTGATAGACTTTTTATTGTGCTTCTAGCTCGTCTGATGCACCATAATCCTCCGAATGAGTGATTCATAGAGGTAGATGTTAATCTTCATTAGACTTGGTATCATCTCCTCAGTCACACCTGGTGATGTTACACCACTCTCATTTTGGGTTATTTGGGGAACCACCGTCACCCTCGACGGTCTGTGGAATAATATATCATCATTCGGTTCTTCATATTCTGAGCTAACCACTTATCTTTGGGCTATGATCGTTTGGTTGAAGTATGATAATAAAATGCGTTGGTTGGTTTTTGTATGGAGAAAAATCAAAGCTTCACTAAAATGGGAACTATAATGAAAAAGTATAAAATTACTTCATATTGGGTATTTATAGTAGGATATAATCATGACCATACACGTACCCACTTGTGTACATGAGTACCCAAGTAACTAAATGGTCGATGTTATAGACAAAGTCATGCGTCATTTTCTACTATGGTTAACCATCAATTACATTTGTGAGTTTTTTACTTTCCGAAATACTCACACGCTTCTCCTACTCCCAGTAACATTTAATTACTACATAGTAAATAATTACCTTATTTTTTAAGGATTTGATTTCTTCCAAGGATTCAAATAAACCATAAAATACTCGTATGATCATATTTTATTTGTTAACTTTATTTTTACTAAAAATAATCATAATGTTTCACTTTAAAGTACTATGGAGGCTATCAAATCAGGTAAGATCAACAAGAACATATTTTCCCTTAAGAAAAGTGCACTCGTTATTCTAGTAGCATACTAGCTATGTTTACAATATTTTTTTCGGTAGAATTGAGTTTTTTTGTTAAGAAATATTTTGACGGTGATGGGTTTTTAATGAGGTAAAAATATAGTAAGTACCAAAACGATATCTCAGGAGTCACGACAATTTGGCTAGAAGTAATTCGACCCAACAGAAGATGAGAGTAGCACATCGCAAATATTTTCTAAAATCAGAAGCTCTCCAGACTTATTGTTCAATTTTAGAAAAACATCAAAATTCATGAGATCAATATCTCATTTAAATCGAATGAGTGAGGCTTGGTTAACTCAAAGTCACAAGTCTTGATCATTAGACCAAACCATTAATTTATACCTTTTCGGCTTGATAAATTAAAAATAAACAAGGCAACAGTTGAGCTACACATAAGCTATTGGGCTTCAATTTGTGCTCATCCCTTACTTCGTTCACAAAGACACGGGAGGCTGCTCATAAGGGTAAGAATTGTAATAGAGTTGAAACCTCGCTTATAAAGGGCCACGTAAGTGTTTAGGTAGTCGATTTTGTAATAAACATGACAAAACTATGACATAATGGCTATTAAATATATAATTAATTTAACTTTTGCAATTGTAATTTATACTATAAACAAGATATTAGACCTAATAATTTGGGACCGTACTCTGATAATTCAGTAGTACTTGTGCATCATCTTCCTCTTTTATCTTCTTTTATATGATCTCGTTCTAGTTAGCTTAAAACTCTAATTATATACACTTACCTTATTCAACACCATACATTTCAGCCAGACGAGTTTACTACTCATCGGCTTTACATTTTACTTTTGTTTTCTTTGGTTTGTTTTTGTAATAGTTATAATTTTGTTTCTTGACAAATTAAGTTTCTTTATTCGTCCCCTTATGTTTTTAAATAAAATTGTAAAATCTAACATTTTTGACACATTAGTTAGTCATAAGTTGCACTGGTTAATCATGTTGTATCGATTTTTTTACAAAACAAAACATACAATTTTCATCTAAGTATAACATGACTATGATAGTTTATATCTAATGATAACACAAATATAATAAGAAGACCACAAATATGATAATCTTGATCTAAAAATGATACAAATACTACACACAAAACCACATGAGCACAAATTAAACAAATACCTAATAACAAAATAAAAAATATAATTAAATCCGTTATGAATATGTATTATATTAAAGACAAACATTTGCTTTGGAATAAAAAAATAAAGAACTTATTGGCATTAAAATGTTGGAATTGTCAGACTGAATGAGATTATTAAAAAATTGATTGAGAAAAAGAGTTTGAATAAAAAAATGACCTAGATTTGCAGAAGGAAAAGTTGTGGGCAAAAAGGTAGTAATCCAAGCATTGGAGGCCAAGATGGTCATATCAACACATAAATGAGCAAGACTCGTTGTGGTCCATTATGAGCAAATACTCAAAATCCTAAAATCGCATGCATTTTATGCAGCAAAAAGATTGGGTTTTGCGAGAATTTGGGTTTGACTATCTTCAAGAAATTTTAAAGGGGTTGGTTGTCACAATAATGTTTGTTGTTGCGGTAAAGAATTGCTTGCTACGAAAATATTATTTTTTGGAAATGGATTGCTTGCCATGACAACATGTTTATTTACCATGGAAAATAACGTTCTTTCTCTTGCAATAGTACACAACATTTATTCATTGCGACAAGCTGTTTGCTTGCACGATGAGCATGAACGAGTATTTATATAAAACAAAATTTAAATTTTTTTTACCTTTTCAAAAAATATATCATATATTGTACAATTTCTTTGAATCTTATACGTAGCCTACACGATTAAGAGATGAAAGTACATAAACTATTAATCTCTTTTAAATATTTACATTATTGAAGTATTTCCATAAAATTTATCATACATACTTTTAATTTTGTGTTGCTTGTATAAAAGATAAAATATTTGTTATATCTGAACATAATTTTCCAAAGTTATGTAAGCAATCATGAAACATAAATAATGTTTTATTGGTAAACGAATCTAGTATGTATCTCAAGTACGACATAAAAAAAATCAAGACAAAACAATTTTTACGGTTAAATTCCATTAACCAAATTATGTAGGTTATATACGTCATTTTATTTCTCGAACTATAAAAAAAACTACTATTTATATGATATCGACAACATAATAATTATATTACGAGCTAGATACAACGTGTGATAAATACGCGAGACAAAAATTGCCAACAACACACAAAAAGAATTTTTTTTATATTATATTGAATAAATCAACTTATGCAAAAACAAGATCACACTTCAAATGTTATAATTCGAAAGTAATATAATTCATAATTTTTTTTAAAATTTTCTAAATAAATATTATATTAAATAATAAACGATCTAAATAAAATTAAGTAATAAATAATATTTATAAGGGTATGACTATATATACCCAATTCCGGTTTAAGTATACCCAAAATCCTCCTTTGATTTTAGTTTGACTTTTTTTTACCAAATTACCCTCGACAATTCAATTAATATCGAAACTACCATTAAGTAAAAAAACTACTAAGTGTATCATAAGTATACCCAATTCACCAAATAACCTATTTCGCTATCTATACCCAAACAAACACTCTTCTTTAGTGAATTTATCATCCAAATAGTCTAGTTTTCTTAAAATCTTTGAAACCAAGTTCAAACTTCAACATAAAATCAAGAACATTCAACCTTATTCTAGAGATAAACACAAAATCGATCATGACTCACCCAGAACTAGGGATTAGCGTAGATGATTTTATGTCACTGGAGATAAGAGATGATGAAATATTGCCGGAAAAGGAGTTGGAGTCGCCGGAGAAGCAGCCATCGCCGGAAAAGGTAGCAATTGGCCCGGTAGCCTCAGCACCATCGGTTCCTGGCCATGGAACCGGTGGTGATGAGGCCTCAGTACCACCGGTTCTGTGACCTTGAACCGGTGGTGCAGGGGCCTCAATCCGCTCGGTTTAGAGGCCCCTTCACCACCGGTTCAAGGCCATAGAACCGGTGGTGCAACTGGTCGTGTACGAGCGATTATGAGGCCTAGAACCACCGGTTCTAGGCCTCTTAACATTTGGTTTGCACAAATTTTCTGTAAAAATCAAGGTTTTTTCATTTTAAATTATACCTGATTGTTTATTGTGATTTGTTGTTGCGTAACAGGGGACAGATGTCGCCCATGGGACTGAGGAAGCTTTCGCTACTGACTAAAGTCATTTGTTCTTCACTACCGAGTTCTATACACAAGAAGCGTTGATTAAGTGGGTAACGAAGACAGGAAAACGACATGGTTTGGTTATCAACATAAGTCGGCGCGACAAAGTAAATAGTAGAAAAAGTCCTAGGATATTTTTCCAGTGTGAGAGGTCGGGAAAGTATACTCCAAGAGTAGCTGAGAAAGACCGTAAACGCAAGTCTACAGGTGGAACCAGATCAATGGAAGTTAGAAGTGAAATGTGGTATTCATAACCACGAGAGTTCAAAACAGCTAGACGGCCATTCTTTTGCTGGCCGTTTGAATGATGAAGAGATGGAATATGTTGAACCAGCAACCTACATTGGTACTAACCCCAGAGATATACTGAATGGTGTTAAGAAGCTAAATGGAGATAATGTCTCTTCTATGCGCAACATCTACAATGCACGACATAAACGTAGGATTTTAAAGAAGACGGATAGGTCACAACTCCAATTCTTGTTGGGGGAGCTTAAGTCACATAATTATCACGAATGACATAAATCTGGTGAAGACGATGGACAAGTCATTACAGATATGATTTTCGCCCATCTAGTCAATGTTGACCTTTTGTGGACATTTCCAACAATTTTGATCATGGATAGTACGTATAAAGTCATACGATATGGTATGCCATTGTTTGAGATAGTGGGTGTGACGTGTACCAGATTGACTTTGTGTGCGACATTTGCCTTCATGTCCGGTGATAAGTTAAACAACTTCAAATGGGTGTTAGAGTGTTTGAAGTCGTTGATTTTCATTCACAGAATTCAAGAACCTCGTGCCATCCTGACCGACATAGATTTAGCGCTGATGAACGCCATAGAAGTGGTATTCCCAGAGACAACGCATATGTTATACCGATGGCACATAGCACAGAATGTTCAGGGAAAACAAGAAAATACTTCTCCGAGAAAAGTGATAATTTGAAATTTGTTTCTGCTTGGAAGAAGATTGCGTATGCAGCATCAGAGATTGAATTCGATCTTGCCCGACGAGACAAGCTATTGGAGTACAAAGACTACCCTCTTGCAATTGAATACAGTGAAAAATCATGGCTCGATAAATACATGGACAAATTCGTTGTTTGGAAGACGAACAATAACTTGCATTTGGTACATTGCACGACTAACCGCGTCGAGAGTGCTCATTCTAACCTAAAGCGTTACCTACGTACAAGCAAATTAAACTTTGAGTTATTTTAGGGGAGGGTTCATTCGCTAGTCAAAATCCAACATGCTGCCATTAGGTCGTCATTCGAGAAGAGTCGTCACATAACACTGCATAAGTTCGCGGACAAACGTTTTGATGAAATTCGAGGCAAGGTTTCCCACATGGCATTAGAACTATTTTTGGACGAAGTAGAGAAGGCCGAAGATAGCAAGATGGTCGCTATTGAAGATGGATCAGATGTTAAACACAATGACATATGTACATGCGCTATAAAATCTACCCATGGTATACCTTGCTATCACCACGTCCGCAAGTGGTATAAAAACGGAATAACTGCATCGTTAGAAGCGTTTCACACCCACTGGACAAGGTTAGAAATAATGCCTCGTTCATTCCGTACGACCATGGATATTCTTAAAGATGATCTGCAAAAGCTAGTAATCGATGTTATGGAGACAAAAGATGAAAGCTGTATAAAACACATTTACAAGAAATGGTTTGAAAGTGTTTATCCTGAAACATCCTCATTGCTAGATCCATTGGAGAAGCAGAAACACCGAGGCTGCCCGCAAGTGAAAAGAAAATTAGTTGTCGATACATCATCCACTAAACGGGACAAATACTATTGGGAACACGTGGATGATGCTGATATGGCTAGTCTTGATGCTGTATGATTCAGGCAGATGTGCCTAAAGTACCTCGTACTCGCAGTTCTTCCATTGCCTCGCTCGCTAGCAACATCGTACAGTCATCCATTTGTGGAGTCAAAGAACTTATATACGACCTGAAAGGTTTTTTGCGTTGGTTTCCGACTCACTTCAATCCTTTTATATCGGGTATAAATGATGTTAAGGCCGATGGTCATTGTGGATATAGAGCAGTTTTGTTTGGGTTGTACGGTCATGAAGAAGGTTGGCGAGGTGTTCAGAAGGAAATATACGATGAATTTATGGACAACTATGACACATAAAACAAGATATATAACGGTAAAGAGGAGTACCTGAAGGTTGCAGAAAGTATAAACTACTACGACACACCAGCATCCCCCAAATATTGAATGACAATGCCGGAAATGGGCATTGCGATTGCGACCAAATTGGAATGAATTGTTCATTTTGTGTCACTCGTGGGGTCTCGCAACTGTAGTCATACGTTTTTACCTTTGCGCGGTAAACCCCACATTATGGCCCAAAGATGTGAAATTGGGTTTGGATTCGTTGATACTAATCACTTCGTCCATGTAAGTCATTCGATTTATGGTTTTGTTATTACTTACAACTGTATTACTCAATTTTTTGTTCTAATTTAAGTAGTATTAAACAGCTATCAATCAAGCCCCTATGCTCTTGCGCACGCATACGTCCGACGTGGCAGAAGTTGAAGAGTGAAGAGGCTACGTATTGGGAGCTACCAATAGTTGGTCGCTGCAAAACATACACGGAGCTCGAAGGGAGAAATCCAGTTTGTTCATTCCCAGAAGTAACTAATATTGATGAATTTTAGTAGTCGATTTATATCTTTTAGTCGGATTTATGTTCATGTTTTGATTGGATTTATGTCTTTTGGTCGGATTTATGTTGTTTAGAACTTTGTTTACTTTATCATAACGTTTTGTACTTCAGTTGTTTGACCGTAATTTATGAAATTTTCCAACTTATAACGATAAGCAACTAATCATTTCATAACTTAATATCAAACATTACAAACAAGAAACAACAATATCGCAAAATATGAGTACATAACTTGAGATTGAACAGACAGTTAGTTTAAATCGTAGCCTCCATTATCACTGAGAATAGGCATTATTTCCTCCTTCATGGAAATTTGAGAATGAAAATATTATGCCATTTCTAAAGACAAATAGTATGTGATCATTAAACCAAACAAGTCGAATGCCTCGTTCCTAACTTCTGGGGGCTCGTTAAACACCAAGAAAATCGGTCTACTAGTTATACACCTGTACCGAATGGCTACCTCCTCACGAGTACGAGATTGAGGCATTTGTCTAGACGTAGACATTTCGCCGTACATGAAATACATCATACACAAAACTTCATCGAAAAAATCATCGGTATTATCGTCCGACCTTTTGAACTTCACGTGTTTCGCAACCTTGAGTAGATGAGCATCATCAAACACACTCTAACCCATGAAAAAAGACTTCAGCTAGGTTTGAAGAATAGTTTTGTGTGTTTGGTGTTGTAACTTAGACCTCTTTATATAGAAAAATATAAAATTACTTTGGCGGGAATTAGAGAGCGCGAAAAAAAAACATGGGAAAAGATACCGGGAAAAAATTTCAAGTACCAATTGTGCACCATAGGTACTGCCTACTGTGTACCTATGGTGCACAGTGGAGTGTACTGATGGTGCCAAGTCCATAGAACCATCGGTACACCACCCTGTGTACCTATGGTGCATAAAGGTTGCACCATAGGTACACAGTGTAAGGCACCATCGGTACAACGCACCATGGGCACGCCTTCTATAGTACCCATGGTGCACACATGGTTGTACCATTGGTACGCAGTAGTGTGCACCATAGGTACTCCTGACTGCATACCAATGGTGCACAATGACTTGTAATTCTTTTTAAGGTTTTCACTCATTTATCTTGTTTTAGGTTTTTTTTTGAGCCGTTAGAACGTTTTTTTGTTAATTTTTTAAAAACTCTATTTTTGTTACAGTTTAAAAGTTTGATGGTTACAATGGTACGAGTTAATTATTTTGCGGATTCGAAATTGTAAATAAGCATTCAAAGAAAGTTTAACAAATCTAAAGGAAAAGATGGAAATAAAAAAGTAGATGTTATAATACAAAACACGATAGTTTAACAAATCCTACAAGTGGATAAACAACATCAACGTGAATGAAAAAGATAGATAATAACAAAGCTAAAACAAGTCCAATGATGAGGAAAAATAACCAATGAGAGAAGAGCTGCAGGACTTGATCTCTCCACCTAAGCGCACCCTCTTCCCCACGACCTACATGCAATGTAACAATCGACTGAACATCGTCTAGCAATCTGTCGTCCGTGGTGCGTGGTGGTGGACTAATAGTATGCCAACCATACTTATCCAAGTACCTCCAGTAGGTGTTCATTGCCGGCTGTCTATATTTGGTGATGGTAACGGTCAACCGATCCTCAGAAATCAAGTGTTGACGCCAATCTAGCCATGCGCTCTCTCGCCATGTGTACCTCGCCAAATCTCTCTTCTTGTAACTCGGTCAGAGTACAAGTGGGAGTTCGGGTTCATCCTGAACCCGTCCGAACTGGCGCATAACACGATTAGGCATGTAACCTTTCACCGTGCTCATCATCCGCAAAGGATACACGATGGTGCGGACCTCCTGCACGGGGAACTGGACTCTGATATCCTCGTACAGATAAAATATGACCTGTTCCAAAAAAGTAAAACACTTAGAATGTTTTAAAAAATAAAACTTAATATGAATATGTTACTGACTACTAAAATTTAAACACTTACATCTATCTCATTTTGATCTGAAAGGAGAGTACGAACAACCGATTTGGGGCGGATGTTTTGCCTAACAATCCGCTTCGGTAGCCACTTTACAATTCTAGGCTGCCTCGCTACGTGGTCCGCGTTCTCGGAAGCTCTAAACGCGGGGAAATGGTCATAAATCCAGCAATCTAGCATGGCTACAAATCCGTACAGGTTATGCTTCGATGCTTTCGAAACATCACCCAAACCACGGAACATGAATGCCAATGAACTCGTACCCCATGCTATGTCCCACAAACCAGAATCCACATTCGCCAACTCGTACAAGTAGTCACCCTTGACACTTTTCTGACTAGTATCCGCAAAAATAGTACAACTAAATAAGAACATCAGGTATGCTCGTGATACCTGGAGGATAGTCTCAACATCAGTCTGCTCGATGTAGCGACCCCTGGTGAAAGTCTCCCGCAACCACTTGATCTTGAAGCCAACGCCTCTAGTGGACTGTATCTCTACACGGACCTCATCCACTGTCAAACCTAACATACTAGCATAGTAGCTGTACGCCTCATCACGTGGAGGCGTGACTACATACAAGGTCCGACCAACTAGAGGGAGACCTGTAATGCAGATGACATCGTCGAGGGTAATCGTCATTTCCCCAAATGAGAAATGGAATGTGCTGGTCTCCTGATGCCAACGCTCAACGAATACCTCATCAAGTACTGAGTGCGTGAAGTACTGAGGTAAGTGAGCTATAAGAGGACCAAAAGGAGTCCGCGCTAAATTTTTCTGCACCTCTGGCTGAGCACTAAGGTCCCACATACGAAGCACATTTTAATGTTCCTGTATGCCTAATGAAGTGCGGCCCTGTAAATAAAAAACTAAGTCAGAAATTAATAATAGTAAAACCTTAGACTAGACGTTTAATAATTTGGTACTTACCTATCCAATGAAGACGTGATATGCCTCGTGCTCCTTGTAGTCAGGAAACGGTGGTATCTTGTTGCATTTCAGAAATGCAAACATCTTTCGCTGCTCCTTTGTGTGGATCGCATCGATATGCTTCTCATCGATGATGTCCTGCTCAGGGTCCCCAGTGGCATTCACCTTCTCACTAACAGGTGGTGGATGTGTACTAGTATGCGCAGGGGATGGAGCACTGCGAGCGGGAGGTGGTGGATCACTAGTAGTGGGAGGTGGTGATCGGTGTGAATGCGACATCTCGCGTCATGAGGAGCCTCCGCCTCTACTATCATCCACTACAATTTCTACGGCTTTTTCTTTCCTCTTTCCATGGTTGATTCGGCACAAAGACCGATCAGACTTTATCCTCTCCTCCTCCTCTCTAAGACGAATAGTCTTAGGGTCCTCAGATGAATCCCGTCCACGCTTAGCATCGCGGACCCGCTCATCTTCGACGGCCCGTACCGTCTTTAGATTCTTCCCCGGGTGTGGCGCTCGTGATCCCGGGGGATACGCCCTATAGTGAGGAAGACTTCGCTCCTCAACGACGTCGGACCTACAATAATACAAAAAAAATTACGAAATTATTAACAATAACATATGATATAATCCGCAATATTAAAAAAACAAAACTACAATTCGAAATCAAACTTCCATTTGAAATAAATTTCTTAAAAATTTCAATTTGTTTTTTAAAAATTCAAAAGTAATTTTTAAAATTTAGTTTTGGCAATTTAAAAAAAAAATCGGTTGTGCACCGAGCGACACAGATCCCTTGTGTCGCTCGGTACGGAGGTCCTGTACCGAGCGGCACAGGTGCCTGTGCCGCTCCGTACACAATGATTGTGCCGCTCGGGACAACCATTTGCACCGATGGTGCGCCTAGGGCAGCACCATCAGTGCGAAATACCGACCATTTTCCAGCTGGCAACCGGGCGGGAAAATGACCCCTAAACCCTATTTTCTAGCCTAAATTCTACCCTAAATCCATACCTAAACCCTAAATTCATAACTTAATCTAACCTAAATCCTAAATTCATACCTAAAATAATTAAATTAATTTGAAAATTAGATTAGGAAACTTACGTAAGTGGTGGTGGATTTTTGTTCTTCACCATGATGGAGGAGGAGGAGTGATGGTGGCTCGCCGGAAAATTTTAGAGAGAGGTGAGAGAAAGTTTAGGGAAAAATGTGTTGGATGGAAGTTAGTAAAAAAATTTGACTTATATACCTAGAAAATGGTATTCTTTGAAAAAATTGGGTATACTTAGATCACCTTTGGGTATACTCAAAATTGGGCATACTTAAACCAGATTGGATATATATAGCTTGACCCTATTTATAATTGATACTACCATAAATAACTAAAATTAGTCAAATTAATAAATTTATAATTGACTAAATATATAGTATCATTAATTATTGAGAGATAACTAAAATCAATCAAACTATATACCTTTAGTTGGCTAATTTATTGTTAATGATCAATAGCTATTTTTTTAATTCTTGTGCATTCATGGATCTTACTTGAAAAAAATTAGTTATCAAAGTTTAAGTATTGACCCATTGAGTTTTCTCACCCGAAACTTGTCCATGATGTCTACATTACTTTAAAAAAAGACAACTTTAATAGAGGTATAAAATGTCATACACCACCACAAGTTAAATTAAGTATATGACTTGTTGTCATAAATATTCAACTATCCCATCTCGAATATTACGATTACGAAAGTGAAATTCCTCCAATGGAACATGCTCACGACAACGACTACCATAAGGCATTACAATTGATAAAATTACTCAAAAAGGGTAGATTGCAATCACGATAGTGAGGTTCATTGGTTTTAAAATGCTTATGATGATCCCCATCACCAGCCAGTGAAAGTTTTTTCAGAAACATATCGAAAATCTAATACCAACTAATGTTGAAAAATAACGATTATCCTATAAGATAGATACAATAAATCATCTTATAAGATAAAGGTTTTAGCTTATAGCCATGTTCGTGATTTGATATAGTATCAGGTGAAAAATATGGACAATTGTGTAGCTTCAAAGGCTTGGTTTATAGTCATGTTTAATATAAAAAATTGCATATCCTCAAGGGTATGGTTATAATCATGTTCGTTTTAGACACATATTTAGTTTGTAACCATACTTACCACATTGTTTAATAATTTTCAAAAAAATTACCCATATGTTATTAATATTTTGTTTTTGGCTCATTTCTTCATAATACTTTTATTTATCCTTTAGCGTTACATTTATTGGATAATTATTTAACTGGTAACTTTATTCTTTACACCGTTTAAACTGTATCTATATTTGTTTAGAGATTTATTCAAATTTTAATTTTTACTAAACACGTCATCATACTTATTAATAATATATATATGTATATGTAGTGTTTGTTATTACCTTTACTCATTATACTTTTAATAAAATAAATTATATTACAAATTGGCTTTATCGGTGTCTCGTTAAAATAACTCTGCGCTACTAAAATTAAAAAAATCACACACTAGCCTCATTTACAATGACAAAGTATAAATTTTCAAATGTTAAACATTTCAAAGATGTTTTAGAAAATTTAATTTTAAAGCAACCAATATATATTCCTGGTAATTTAAAGGGACCATCACAATTTGGTGACAACTTCGTAACATTTTTATGCTTTATTCTATTAAATAATTTGCGTAAAACAAAATCCCTTTATTGAAACATTCTTACATTAAGTTTTGAATTATTTATACACCTCATCGACCCATGATAATGCTCATCTCGAACTTGAGCTTGTTGTATTTATTCCTCAATTAAATCAATATCCAATTGCTTATCCTCGTCATGTTTATTTGAAAAATAATATTTTATCCTATGCATTGGTATTAATATTTCAGCTAGAACCACGACCTTCGTCCCATATACCAATGTAAAACAAGTTTCACATGTAGTTATCATTGAGGTCGTTCTATAAATCCATAATACTTCTTGCAAAGATATGCAATTTTGCCTTAGCCATTTCAACTTTTCTTTTTATACCACTAATATTAGTTGTGTTAGTAACCTTTACATGTCTAATAACGTTAAATTAATATGGGGTAAAAGTGTTGCTTAATCTCATATTTTTGATAAAAACTTATAACTATTTAATTTTAAAACCATGGTCAATTATCTGTTATTAGCATTCTAGGAATCCCAAGCCGACTTAAAAAATTCCCTTACACAAATTCACATACTTCTTTAGAACCAGTTCTCATCAACGGCTTTGTCTTTACCCACTTGGTAAAATAATACACAACCACAATCGAAATTTCTTTGTCATACTGTCATTGGTAATAGTCCTACTAAGTATATTCCTTTTATATTAATGGATAAGAAGTACGAGTTGATCTCATATCTCAATTCGAAGGTGACTAATATTAGTAAACTTTTAACACGTATCGTAATTTTTTACTAATATTTTAACATGCCAACGTTAGAATATAAAACCATGCTAATAAAACCTTTTTGTTATTATTTTATATAAACAATGTGGCTACTTCTTTATACAAGCTTGTTTTTCCTTAAATATTTTCAAAACGATCGTTTCTATATTACGCTCTGTCAACTAACCATACTTTGTCGCTCTTATCTTTAATGCCCGTGCTTCGACTTTATTTTAGAGAAATATTTTTTCACTGAAAAATAGTATATACTTTTGACACCAATCATCAATAATATCAGCAAACAACACTTATTCTTAATTCCTTTTATTTTGATTAACAAACTTTTCTTGAAATATAACCATAATATTATCTTAAAGACAACCAATGTTTTCAAGAAAATATGCATTTGCATCTTCTAACCGTGGTACTTTTCAAATGTTACACTTTCAAAAATTTCTTCCATCTGTTTGACCATACTCAAGTATTTTTTCATATTTTATTGTTTTACTTCACAAAATCCTTGGATTTGGCTTACCACCAACTAACAATATAACATTAAACCGACCACTATTTCTTTACAAATATGAGCTAATTTCATTTGTGTCAAACTAACTTTGTATTTCGCTTCATTATTAACAGTCTCAAATCAAAACTTAACAACTTGTTTTGTTTCTTCGCTAAATGGTGTAATTAAAACAATCTAAGAACCATTACCATTTTAAAATTGAAGTTTTATCAGCTCATACCACCTACTTGGCATTTAAAAAAATATCTTCACTTAAGTTCTTATTTTCATTATACATTCTTTCTTCTTGAAACTCATTTACAAAATTTGTTATTAAGTATGTTATTATTGTCATACTTGGTTCGTACTTTATATCATATTTATCTAGCTCAATGGAACATCTTGTTAATCACCCTTATAAATCTGGGTTTTATAAAATATTTTTTAAAGGAAAAGAAGTTCATACGACTATAACGTGACCTTGAAAATATATCATTATGTTTCTTTCAACACTACCAAATCGAGAGATAAATTTTCCAAATCAAGATATATCATCTCATCATCCATTAAACTTATACTCATATAATAAATTGGTACAACCTCATTATCATCTCATACCAAAACCGCACTTACTGCCACACGATAAGGCATAACCCCTCGGTCGGATTAAGCTTCTCGATAACGACGAGGTGAGTTCATCATCCAACTAAAGAACAACCATTTAGAGAAGAGATCGGTCAAGATTAATAACAGAGGGACATCAACCAATAAAATGCAAACACCGCTTTCATCCAGAGAAATTCCAAGCGACACGTCAGAAATAAATGTGACATGTTGCTGAGCGAATGTATTAACTGAAAGACGGTTACTAAGGGCAGACAAGGCCACTAAAATAATTATCAAGCAAATGAAGAACGTGGGGGGTATAGTACTCACCCACGTTTGATATAACAACAAATGGTAGTTGCTCTAGAGATAATGAGATAATGTGTACATCGATTGTAATATATAAAAAGACCGAGAGACTTAGAAAGAATGTATGACTTTTACTTGATTAATAGATAAAAAAATTATTTGATCTTTTCCTCTTAGTTTTAGTTAAATATTGTCATTAAAATATCTCACTAGATTTTGATGTCGTATGTGGGAACGAGATTAATTAGTTTTCGTTGAAAACCCATTGATGGTGTTATACAGATCAGGAATCGAGAAGGAGATCCCAATAGTCTATTATGTGCATGGTGGGAAGGATAACCAGGCTGATGTTCAAAGAATCTCGAAAACTAACAAAGTGACAAAAGAAACATTGGGGCCAATCTGGCGGACCATCAGGCAGCCTATATGGCGGTGGTAGAAGGTGTGGGTACGAATCCAAATCAATTATGAAGGCACCACCGATAGGAAAACATATGAAGATAATCCTCTTAACTTAGGTATGATATCTACCTCATCTAATGATCAAATTTTAGAATCTCAGATAGAAAGGATCAAGCGGGATCAACTTAATTCCTTGCAATGACAACTTGAAAGGGACAAATAGGCTAAATAACTGTTGAACATGATAACTGAGGCCCTTCAACGATTAAATGAAAAGGTTCTGTCATAAGACACGAGGAAACAGAACGTTCCCCTAGAAGCTAGTAAGATTAAGGGCACTCGTAGGACTGAAAGGCACATTGATGGAAGCTAGCTCATCGACGAGAGCAAAAAAAGGAAAACATCTGAATCTAACCGAGACGACCAATTAAACAATAATGTCACATGAGAAGGAAAGGGGCTCGAAATGAGGGAATATGAACATGTAAGACCGGCTATGACGGCTTACGTGTTACAAGAGTCCCCGTTCATCAAATGAATATTTGAGAGAAAACTCCCTCGAAAATTCGACCCCCACAAGATGGATTCGTGTGATGGATCATGAGACCTGAATCACCACCTAGAGTAGTTTAGGAATATGATAATAGCCTTTAATCTGAAGGATATCTTGTTGTGTAAGTCCTTATCCATGACATTCAAAGAAAACTCTCTCAATTGGTTCAGCTGTCTTTCCAAGGGGTCGGTAAGAGATTTTGAGAGGCTTTGGGTCGTCTTCAGAAACCATTTCAATTGGAAACAAAGAGCATAAACGGGAGCGTGGCGCGATCATGGATTTGTTTCAACAAAAAAAAAGTCACAAAAAAGCTATGTCCAGAGGTTTTCGTGAAATAAACTTCATATCACCCTGTGAAGAGCATGTATCTATTGCTGTTTTTAAAAGGAGACTGGACCGTGATGGATCTCTTTTCATAGACCTTATCCGTTTTTTTGTTACAATAATGGGAGACATTCTTACCAGATCAAACTAGTTTATCCGAGTGGATGACTCAAAGAAGGGGGGACCATATACACCATTTTCAACAAAAGGCCCAGGAGCCCATAGCCTCAAGTGGTGATATGATGCGCTATGAGGAGACACCCCGCACATATTCGTCCATAATTCAACTAAGTAGACCACGACCCTCTAATTTTGTTAAGCTTGCTAGAAATTCACGCCTCTCACGAATAATATAACAATTATATTATAATAATAAAATAAGCGACATGTCAAATACCAAGCTCCGCTAAGTATATTCACAGCTGGCTACAAGAGTTACTCTCAGTATTTCTACGCATACCCGAATGACGACAGTTATCCTACGGACAAGTGTTGGTAGTTAAAGGAGGATGTGCATTGGCTAATCGGTAGAGAAGAGTTCGTACAATTCGTCAAGCAAAGGGAAAATGCGGCAATCGAAGACAAGGAGTTAGTTGGAAACATAGAAAATGCCTACGACAAAATGAAAGAGCCAGAGGAAAATCATCAGTGGTTATACATAATTTTTGGGGGCAACACCATGTCCGGAGCCAATGTTGCATCTCAGAAAAGACACACGAGGAAGTTGGATATCCATCATACCACAATTATTGGGAGCCGTTAGCCGATCTCAAATTTAACGACGATGATTTAAAAGGAATTGTTACCCACCATGAGGACGCCCTAACAATTAATACAAACATTTATAAGTAATGATCACTTGAGTCCTAGTTGATAAAGGTAGCTCGGCCAATATCATTTTTAAGGCGAGTTAAGAATAAATAATGGGGTAAACTTATTTAAGCTATAGACACGCAACTGGTCAGTTACGCAGGAAAATCAACCAGGTGCATGGGCGAGGTAAAACTCATGGTCATTGTGGGGCATAAGAACATTAAGAAAGTGGTAAGAACTTTATTTATGATCGCTGATGCACCAAGATTTTACTATATGGTATAAGGTGAATGTGGACCCATAAGCTCAAAACGATCCCGTGCTCATTAAGAAAGTGTGTCAAGTACCCGATCGGTAACCTCGTAGGCATAATTAGAGGAAACCAAAGAACAACAAGAAAATCATACGCCATAACATCAAATCATACAAAGAGAACCCAATAACAATTAACCAATATATGGTGTGAGGATCACCATCAACAAACCAAAGTCACTCAACTGGAACTTGAAGATCCCATAAAAGACGAACGAGAAGAAAACCATTTAGAAGAAGATATCGATGTACCACGTGAGGAATGAGAAATGGGTTGTATAGGTAATAAACGCGACCCTCTATTCAAAGAAAAATTGATAGAACTACTACAAAAAAAATAAAGATATGTTTGCATGAAGTGTTGAAAAGGTCACTATGGTCAACCCAAGAGTCACGTGTCATGCACTGGCCATTGACAAAAAAGTATGAATGGTAAGACAAAAATAACAAACTTTCTCCTCAGAAAAGTCAAGAGGCAAATTTCAAAGAAGTAGACAAGTTAATCAAACTCGAGCACCTTCAGAAATCCCAGTACCCGACATGGATAGCAAAATCCATTCTTGTAAAAAAGAAGAATGGTCAATGACGTATGTGTGTAGACTTGACTGGTCTCAACGAGGCATGTCCAAAATATACATTTCATTTCCAAGTATTGACCAATTGGTACATGTTACATCGATTAAAGTGCTGCTCTAATTTATGGATGTCTATTCTGGGTATAATCAAATACGAATGAACCCTGCAGAAGAAGAGCATACTATATTCCAGATTGAGCGGGGTCCCCACAGCTATAAATTCATACCATCGAGATTAAATAATACAAGGTCAACGTATCAACAATTACTTGATCAAATATTCAAAAACCAGCTCGGTCTGAACATGGAAGCTTACATCGACGACATGATTGTCAAAAGCGAGACTGAGAAGCAACATCTCAAAGTATTAAAAAGAATCTGCATGACCTTGCACATGTATAATCTTAAACTTAACCCTTTAAAATTATATTTTGGTGTATTCAGTGGAAAATTCCCAAGCTTCATTGTCAGTAAGAAAGGGATTAAGGTTGATCTGGATCAATTGAAAGCAATTTTGACAATGGATCCCCCTAAAAACATCAAAGAGCTTCACAGGTTAACCTGACATCTCACCTCCCTCTCCTAATTTATCTCAAGAGCATTAAACAAGAGACAACCCTTCTATCAATATATCAAAAGTGGCCAAAATATTTTCTTGGAAAAATGAATACAATATGGAAATTCAAGCACTAAAAAAATACTTAACCTTGCTAGAGGTGCTGCTAGCACCAGACCCCGGTGAGCAACTCTACCTTTATTTGTGGGTGTCAAGTTAGGTGGTCAGTAGTGTCCTAGTAAGGGACACAAAAAAAGTCTAAAAATGGTTTAGTGCGTCAACAAAGGCATGGTGGATGTTGAAACCAGATACTTTAACCTGAAAAAGCTGGCCCTTGGCCTGACAATAACAACTAGAAAAATGTGCCCATAATTCCAGAGTCTTGCGATTATCTTGCACATATCATTTTCACTAAGGAACGAACTCCAGAAATCGGATATCTCTTGGAGGCTAACAAGGAGGTGAGTCTAATTGGAGGCATACAAAAGCATCTACGAGCCACAAACGACATTAAAAGTTCATGTGGTGGCCGACTTTAACAATGAGTTTGTATGATACATAGGCTCATACAATAATACACATCAAACGCAAAGAGAGAACAAACTCCATTGGATAGTCGAGACCGACGGGGACTCAAACATTACTAGGGGGTGCGAGAACTTGTGTTAAAACACCATTTGGAGAAGAAATACGACAATCAATTAAGTTTAGATTCAAGGTAACAAACAACGTAACTTAATATAAAGTTGTCATAAGTGGTTTAAGGTTCACTCACATCTATAGCGTTAAGAACTTACCTGTCCGATCAGATTCACAATTGGTCATCAATCAGGTAAAGAAATTATACGAGGCTAAACAAGAAAGTACACAAAGGTATCTTGAGGGACTAAAGGTATGAGAAATGAAGCTCTCACACATTAAGTACGAGCAAATACCTCATTCGGATAACTTCACTGCAAATTCCCTCGCCAAAGCAGTTACTCAAAATGAAAACCCCATGATAATTATCCAAGACAACCCAGAGATGAAAGAAAACACAGACGCACACGAGGTGCAAAAAATTACAACAACCACCCACTGGGAGGTCAAGTATGTTTCTTACTTACAACACCAAAACCTCCCCAATGATAAAGCAGAGACAATGTCCCTCCAAGTTCACGCGGCTAAGTACACACTCTTTGATAACATTTTGTATACGAAAAGTGCCACACGACCACTACTACGATGTGTCAACCAGGATGAAGCTAACCTCATTTTAAATGACTTGCCTGAAGAAGAATCTGGGGCTATGGAAAAAGAAGCTTGATTGGACGGTTCAAATTGGCAGGTTTCTACTAGCCTAATATAGCAGCCAATATGGAGCCCTTCGTACAAATGTTGCATTCACGCCAGCAGTTTTCAAATAGAAATCACATACCTAGTGAACCGATGAGTGTTGTTCCAGTACCGTGCCCATTCGATAAATGGCCAATAGACTTTGTCAGACCCCTCACTATGGTCATTGAAGAAAAAACCTAATAGTAGCGGTGGACTACTTCACAAAGTAGGTCAAAGCAAAGGCCCTAGAAAAAGCTAGAGCCCATGAGATATGCAACTTTCTACAAAATTAGATCCTCTCTAGATTTGGAATTCCACTTGTCCTCATGACAAACAAGGGACCACAGTTCGAGAATACTACTATAACGGCTTTCTGCAACAGGTACATGATAAGTCAGCATTTCTCAACTTCGTACTACACACAGGCTAATGTACGTGTAGAGGTAACTAATCAGACCATCTTGGAAGAAATTAAATTTTTTTTAGAAAATTCCAAAAGTAAATGGCCGGATAAATTAGCCGAACTACTATACGAATATGGAACTACTCTAAGGTCGGGTACAAGAGAAACACCCTTTTTATTGGTATATGGGATGGAATTTGTAGTTCCAGCAAATATATTAAATCTACCGCATGGATAACAAACTACTAGGAAGATCTCAATGTAGAGGAACGACAGTTATCCATAGATCTGATTGAATAAAAACGATATCATGCGAAGGTTTGCTCGTAACACTACAAATATATAATAAGTACCAAGTTTAATTATAAACTAGAGCCTCGAAATCTCCAAGTGGGTGACCTAGTTATGAAAAATATATTACATCAAGCACATGACAAGAATGCTGGCAAGCTGGCCCCAGATTGAGACAGACCATACAATGTAATCTCCAAAGGACACCACTGAACTATAGAATGGAAGATATGTATGACAACGCATTAAAATATCCTTGAAATATTAATCATTATAAAATGTATCACCATACCATCTAGAGAAACTATGCACTCTATATCCCTTTTGGTGGCACTTAGGTTTTTTTAAATGGGACACATTATAAGCTAAAAGTTTATTTAAATGCTTTATTCTCCAAAGTCTCATTCGTTTTTATATACTTTATTTTAATTGCAAAAAATATATTTCAATATAACACCATAAGGAATAAAATTTACTACAATCTCTTCTTAAAAAACAAGTTAACTCTAAAGTACGCATGAGGGGTCGACAAATATGATAAAAGCAAAATGGGTTATGATAAACAATGTCGTTCAGGCTACATAATGGGCCATAATGAGTCATGACTCGTAGAGTCAATAAAATAAAACTGGGTTTTCTAAACCAAGCCTATAAAGCCACGTAATGGGCCATACAGAGCGTGATCGCCAATGCTCAAATAAGCGAATGGACAAAAATTCCAAATCATTAAGACTATGCTAGACGTCATACTGAGCATAGGGTTACAAAACTCTAACATGTTAATTAGCTAATATTCTAATCCTAACAGGCTACACAATAATCTGAATTGTGTTAAAATAAAATAAACACCATTGTTGAGAATACAACACATAATAAAAATAATCGCCCCATACTACCCATCCCCTCGCTCCCTCTATATTTATACGAGCTAACCAAGAACCTAAATTCTCAACATAAATAATGTATAAAAATAAATAAATATAGTCACAAGCAACGTGTTAATATCATCACAAAAATACAAGCCCAAAAATAGAACTATTGTTCAAAGATTTATAAACTACAAATAATTTATTACAAAAACACAAAATATGAGACTACCTACGTTGATGCGATAGTAGCATCATTGACACAAGTATCATCTCCCATCTCCTTGAGATTATGGACTTCCTCTCTAATGTTACCCTTACCCATTTCAGAATCAACCAATGTATCCTCATTAACAACTGGATTCGTACCCACACCTTCCACTATTCAATCTTTAGTAACATCATTTTCAACATCCTCTTTATCCTATTCGTCATCCGTTTCCCAAGACTACTCGTATTCAGGTACTAACTCTTTTAGCTCTCATAATTTTAGGTTAGGGTTCATTTTCCATTCCTCCAAAATTGTATCCTTTTGAACCCTCTCAAGAAGACTTTGAGAACCCCAGAAGTATTTCTCTCTCCATCATTATAATCTTTGGAAGCAAGACGTGATGGTAAAATATTCCGATATGTGGGCACAAGACGTTTGATTTCTGCTTTCACTGTAGCATTTTCCAATAGATGGGCACATGATATTATGGTAGACTATTCCACCTTCTTCAATAGTAAAGTATTTTGTTCAATCAGCTCGGTGGATCGTTTCACTAAAATGTCATTATGCCCGGCCTTGTCACTAGTTTAAGTAATCAACGATTCTTTCAACACAACTTCTCATTCTGTGATTTTAAAATGCAGCCGCCGCATATTTTGCTGCTGTTTTTCTATTTAATAAGCTATCACACAGAAACTTGGAAGATGCATAGCCTCGTTTGTACCACAACATTTTATATTGAAGAACTTACTAAAATCGAACAATAAGGGCTTAAGCTTGAAGTCCTCCATATCTTTGGTATCAGATGAGGTCATCTTATGATAGGCTAACACCATCGAATTATGGTTACTGTACAAATACAAACACATCAATATATAAGGATAAGTACACACTTCACACTGAAATTTCTCAATAAAACAAATACTTTTACACAAACTCACCTCCACTACTAGTTTCAGTTGGCATTGAAGAATATCAGCCATTGTCATGTCGTTGTAATGGGTCAACTCCAGGAAGGTATTTTAATTAATGATATATAAGAAGAGAGGGCGTCGACATACTAACCATGACTGGGCGTTCGACTAATTCTGAAATTGAAGGTTGCTCTACGGAAGAGGGATCCAAGGTAAGTTTTGCGACTACATTCACTGCACCGACCATCCATTGAAAGGTCTTATTCCACTTATTACCATCGCCCACAATACCAACAGAGTCAGAAACTAACCGATCTGTAGACAAATTCTTACTTGAGAGATCCTCGATCATAATACATCCCCCAATAGTAGTGATACGAGGAGGGGTACGATCACCAAACTTAGTAGCTTCAGTCGATGGGATGCCTGCAATATATTTTACAAATGCGGGATCATCTCATAAAACCATTGGGGTAGAACTCACAACAATGACCAGTTTTTCCAAAGCAGTATTTGGCTGATGACCGAATGACTCACGTTGCTCTCCAATTAGAATACTATTTTTCTTTAACACTTTCTTCTTTGTCACCTCAGGAGGTTACTGGAAAAAGGAGTCTTCTGCCCCACCTCGTCATTATTCTTATTAGAATGGGATAATATGACACAATCATTAGAGTCTCTCTGATCAAATAAATTCAAAGTTCTTATAGTATCAGATGGACACGCATTCTCAACCATATGGACCACCTTCTTATTCTTTTTCAATTTAGGTTGTATGCGTTCGAAATCCGGGAAAACCCTCTTCTTAGCACCCTCAACAATGTGCACTTTCTCTCCATATTACCCAACTCGTCTCACAAGAATATCTAACCCAATACCGCCCAAGTTTTTCCCATATAATCGCTCTAAAAGAATACCTCACACTCGTTCAGCAATAGCCACATCTCTTGTAGCAATAATTATTACATATTCATCATTTAATATTGTAATCTCTGGCACATGCCAAAACCATGCTAACAAAAGGCTTACAAGTGCGAACATGAGAGGGTAATCAAAATACCAAGCAGAATAAGCACCAGGTGACAGTTTCTATAATGGATTTATCTTAGGTTCTCCATATATCTTCCTGTATAATTTCTTGTACTTCCTAAAATTTGTACCGCCTGCAAAACAAAAACATAACAATTAGAAGTTATCATTAATAGAGCATCATTAAAAAAAATAAAACTAAAATTAACTCTCAGTTTACATGTACTCATCTATCTCTGTTCTAATTGGAGATTGTTTGCCCCGATGGGATGCACCTAGTTACCAGAAATGAAAACAAAATGAATGCTTCCAATGTTTATCGGAATCCAACATGCTAATGATCTTCTTAACACTACGTATTGATATATAAGTATTAAAGGGTATTGGATGACTTGTAAAAGTCAACAATGGATAAAATATTGGCCAGGCACACCGAGATATTTAAAACCTTAGATCTATCTAGTATGTTCAACATCAAGCGCCAACCATTGGCAGTAAGTTGAGTGGGACATGTGCTAATGTAACTAAATTTTTTGTTGAAAAAATTGTAGAAGTAATCGCAATCCTCAATAAAAAAAGGTAGTATAAAAACATGTTTTGCCCTCACGAGCATAATAAGGGTGTTCACCTAGCTCGGGGATCCTAGTCTCTCCAAAATTGGGAAGGTCGTACATTAATCTAAATTTAAGGTGGTCCTCAACAGCCATGTATTTATAAGAAGGGGTCAGACAATAAAAAAATCGGTCCATAATTCTTTATCTTCCGCCTTATCCTCCATAGAAGACCGAAAATGGTGTTAGTCGATAACTTCTTCTTCTTGGCAACTTCTTTGCGAGGAATTTCTTTATTGGGGGAATTGATAACTCATCAGCAGAGAATTGGAAATTGATATATAAAAGGGTTCATAATTTCTTAATAATTGGTTATAGAGTATCTCAAAGTCACTACGATAAGCTAAACAACAGTATTACCCACAAATTAAACAAAGGTAACAAGATTAATAGTGAGTCATTTACCTTTGAATTATTAAAGTCTTAGAAAAGGATAAGAGTAGAACAAAAGAAACAAGAGAAGTATGATGGATCAACTCTCTCTTCACAAGTGATCCAAATAATAAGAAATTGTATCCAGCTAGCAAAGATATGATCTATATCACTAGTTAAAATCGCTGCACAACGGGCACCGAATTTATTATATTATGACATTGTATGGGCATATAAGTCATAACAATATTTAAAGTCATAACGACATAAAATATAAAGCGTCATTTCTCAAAGAAGTGAATGTAGAGTATGCAATATCAGAAGTAGTAATAAAATAACTGACACGTGGCAAATCAATACTGACATCAGCACATTGCACGTCTGTCATTCCATATTAAAGGTAAAGGCATGTAATTGACACATGAAAAACAAATGAGAACTAAAATATATGATATCTCGTCGTCATATTTTTCTATTTATCTCAAAAAGAAAATAAAGAAGGTAACGTGTAAAAAGACTAAGAGGAGTCTTGATAAGGTATAATGCCTCGATCATATTATGCTTCTCGACAAGGACGAGGTGAGTTCGTCATCCAACCAAAAAATAACCAGGCAAAGAGGAAATCAGTCAAGATTGATAGCAGATGGACCTCAGCCGGCAAAATGTATTAATCGAAAAATGATTATTGAGCAGAAGATGCTACTAAAAGCATTATCATGTAAGCATGACGAACGTGGAGGCATAACACTTATCCACGTTTGACATAACAAGTGGTAGCTTCTCCAGAGATAATGTGTAGTATATACGTTGATTATAATATATAAAGGGTCTGAGAGCCTTCAAAAAAAATGTATGATTTTTACTTGATTAATAGAAAAAATAGAAATTTAATATTTTTCTCTCAAGTCTAGTAAAATATCATCACTAAAATTGCCCACCACCACACTTGATACTGACAAATATACAAAACAAAACCTCATTTACCAAATATGTCGATTGAAATTTGGTATATATGAATTATTATTTTAAGTCGTCATGACTTAACACATTCATGATACCACTTGAATCATTTTGCCCCTTTTAATACTTCAAAAATTGGATGACTCTTATATGAAAATCTAGATATAGATCTAAATAAAACTGCAAGATGACCTCTCAATATTTGCACATCTGTAATAGATTTTGATGGAGTTATTGTCAGCAATACTTTCAACTATACTTAATCAACTTCCATACTTTTGTTTCTAGTCATATAACCCAAAATGTTACTATCTTGTACACTAAAAGAACATTTTAATATATTCAACTTTAAATTAAATATAATAAGATTATCAAAATTTTCAGATAACTCCACCAAATGTATTCCCTCATCATTATCTTTCTTGATCATATCATCAATGTAAACCTTCAAAATTTTACCTATTTCATCAACAAAGATATGATTAACAAACCTTTGATAAGTTACACATGTATTCTTTAACCCAAAGATAATTACTTTATAATAATACAACCCCCATTCATATTACAATTTTCTCTTTATTTTGGTGCATTTTTATTTCACTAGACCCTGAATAGCATTCATGAAATACAATATTTCACGATCTACTATTGCATCCACTAATTAATCAATACGAAGTAAATAAAATATATATTTATATAAGCTCAACTTGAATCAGTGATGTCAACACATGTTATGCATTCTCCATTTGTATGTTTACTAATACTGTATTTTCCATCAAAGTAAGGTATTTTGACTCTCCTATATTCTAACTTTGAGAAATATTTTTACCGTACTTAATATTGCATTAAATTTTTATGGAGAAAATGTAATTCTTATTTGCTATATCAGGCTTAATTTGTTATTAATGGCTAGTTTGTGACAAATAACCGACTTACTTACCCCTTGATTTGTTATTAATGGCTAATTTGTGACAAATAACCGACTTAATTACCCCTGTAATATCAGTTAGTATTCCAAGAAAACATTCATACTCAACTTTAGACACTCAATCATTAAAATTTTATTTATAAATTACATGACTTCCAACCATCACTATTTTGCCACTAATAATTTCCATATTAACCTTTGCATCCAAAGGTTAAGTCAATCGCAAGACTTCTCTTGTGTCGTTAATTTTTTCTTCATTTAATACATTAAAGGTTTTTTTTATATTCTATCAACTTCTCATCATTTAATGGGTTATCTAATTGTTATGTAATAATATTACTTAGAGAAATAAAGATTACATTGCATTACGTTGACATTATTTGACTTACTCTAATAACCACAATATAAAATTTCACATAATATTTCACACATTAACGATAAGATGAAATCATTGTTTCTAATTTATATAACCAAAGGCGACCCAAAATAGTATTGTGCGAACCAGGTGCATCAACCACCATAGTCATTATATTAACCATTTTCATTGTTACTCATCGTACCACAATCACTGACAATTCTACCTCTCCTATATAATTAATTTACTGTCCATCCACACTAACTAAATTTATTTGTATACGGTGTTACACCGATTATTGTATCTTAACCACTTAAAAACTATATATTAACTACATGTATATTATAACACTTCTAATAATTAATTCCATAATTTAAATTGTAATTAATAGATAATATTCACGAGGAGTAACTGAACCTCGCATGTCGTCAACAGTAAAACTAAAAAAAGAACAGGAAACCTGTTAATATAAATTATAAAAATCATCAATAAGATGTATTTCCAAGTATTTCCTATATATTTTACTTGATTTATTAGACGTTTCCACTAAAGTATCGCATCAATGAATAACACTTAAAATTTTACATATTAATATCTTGTTTCTTTGGACTATTATATCTAATAACCTCTTTTCTAGTTCCTCCTCCTTTGTTTATAACAAACTCAACAAACTCACCGTCCTCTAGTAACCTTTGAATATCATATTTCAAATGAAAAAATATCGAATATTATGTTTATGATTATGATGATAAGCATAATAATATCATATAATTTTTTTATTATATGGAGATATCATAATCCGTGAAGGTCAATAATTCACCTTATCCCGCATTAAAAAAAACTTAGTGCAATAGACTCATTAAGATGAATAAACCTTATGTTCGGATTGTTGTAATATGAATGTCTATGTTGCTTTTGCACCTTGATGACCTCTTTTTACCTTAGTTTATTCAGGTATAAGTTCCTTCACATTAATTAACATCTCATATATTCTCAACAAATTTCTCATATTATAAATTGTAAATTTAATTAAATTTTAAAATAATTTACTATATGTTGGTAGATCTTTTTTACAATTTGTCAAAACTACTATTTCTACACATTCATTCAAAATATTCATCTCATAAAAAAATATTTGCACATATTTCCTAAAAAATTACCTTATTTTTATACAAAGTCATTACATAATCTCCAACTTTATTTATTTCCATGTTTCCAAGGAATTGACTTCTTAAAGAAGTGAATAACTATTCAAAGCTATGGATAGATCCAAAAGAAATAATATTAAACAAATTCAAGACATTTCCTTTAAATATCACAAAATGTTCTATAAATGAGATTATCATGAAGATTGAATCCAAATATTATATTTCTTAATTGTCCAAATGATGTTATAGATGTTTAGTTTCATCATATCTATTCGTCCTTAATGGTTAAATTTTATTAGAAACTCTATCTACAAAACCTTTTGAGATAAACACGATTATGCTAACGTATACATAGCAAAGCAAACTTTGACCTTTAAAAAGTTTTTTAAAATTCATTATAATCATTTTCTTTCCTTTTGTATTCATTTCATCATTTGAACGTTCGTCATTTACGTTATATTTTTTTTTCCGTTATTAGCATCTCTAATAACTACATCGTCTTGATTTTTATTTTCTTATTATGTTATTTTTTATTTCAACAACTGTACAGATTTAGATAATTTCTCAAACTTAACACGTCACATATTTATGACCTTATAACACATTAATTTTATATTCCTCCTGATTTAAATCATTCATTTGTATTTTAAAAAAATATTAACTGGTGTGGACAATTTATAGTCGGGGAGTATTTTTGGAAATTTATGATGTGAGCATTAACTTCTGAGTAGTGAGTAGTGAGATAAGAGAGTTGTATGCTTTTATTTAATGTTTTGGAAAACGTTTAACTTATTAAATGAAGTTGATTGGTGTATTTATACTATTTTTATGACCCATGGGTCTTTCGGGTCGCATCTTAGATTCACGTCAATCTCTAAAGCCCAGACCTTAAATGGTATTAGCACACACTTGAGTCATGATTGACTTGGTCAGACTGTTCATAATATGCTTGGTGTAAAATTGTCTGAAATGTCCTCCGGATTTAAGCAGTAGTGCCCTTCCAAAAATATCCGAACCTATTAGTAGCCCCTTTATATCTTTCAAAAATATTTTGGAAGAGCTAACTTATTCATGAAAAAATCTGGATCGTATTCAAACTGTCTATTTAAAGGGTTGGGTATCAAGGAAAAAGACTTTGGTCGGATCCAAAGTGTTTCCTTTTTATAGATGAAAAGCCAACGATCAAAATTTTAAGACCTAACACGTGTCATACTTTGATTCAACCTCTTACACCTTTTTCTTCCTTCGTACTTGCACTTATTTTTCGAAAAGTAATTAGAGAAGGCTTAATAGCCCCTAATCATTATTTGAATCGTTTCATCTCCCCTAAGATAAACACTCAAGTGCCTTTCATCATTATATAAACTCATTTTTTTTTTCATAATTAGAACCATTTTCTAGAGAGATAAATTTTGACTTTTCCATTTTTCTTTATATTCAGGAAGTTATATGTTCACAGCCAGAACTGCTTTGATCAAAGGGGGTTGGTTAAACTTATCTGACTTGGAAAAAGCAAAAAAAGAGGCAAGACACGAGGCGATGATCACATTCGGACTCCATGCTTCTCCTGGTGGAGTAGCTAGCCAAGCAGTACCAGAACCGGATAAGAGCACATCATCGTCCCAAACATCGGTAACTCGAAAACCTTCTTTAATCCCAATATTATCTACACTAGAATATGAACCTTCAGTTCAAGTATCGTTAGATGCTTCTCCTAAGGGTGAAGTAGTTTCTAGAAATATGAAACCCTCACCATTCCTAACCATTAGATCAGATGTCAAAAATGTCACACCCCGGAGAGTCACTCGACTCTCCAAGTCCAAGGGTACCTATTCTTCTTCAAAGAACGTTAGTTCAGAAACATTAAACCTTACTCCCCAACCCCTTGTGAATCCGAACACCATGCCTCTCCATAATGAGGCCACCTGAATTGAAAAAGAGGCCATAAGTGCTAAGTCGACCGAACAACAATCGATTATAATGGAGGAAATTATAGAAGACAATAAGGAAGATACCCTATTGGAGACATCCAGACAGAGTGAAAATACTATATCGGACCGGATCAATAGGGAAAAGTGAGACTACTCAATACTGAATCACTTACGGAGTGCTTGGAGGCGAAATTTGGGAATAATTTTCGCAAGGTCAATGTGAAATATTTGTTGGCCCTTCAAAGATTGCCTATGTGTATACACACACCGCCAAATTAGATCGGATAAGAACAAAGTGGGGCTTCCCGGAGTCTATTAAGGTTAGGATTCCAATTACTTTAGAGACTCTTTTGGATTTCAAAGCTAGTGAACTGGTGGTATACACCGAAGTGATAAATTGGGACTTCGTTTCCCCTTGGACCCGAAAATAGTTTGGTACTTTCATCTAATCAAGATTTGTCTAAGCCAGCTGAGTCTGAACGCCTGATATACCCTGCTAGCCAGCATTATTGCTTCCAGGTTATCAAAGATTCCAATACCTATAGAGTAGTTTATTTTTGTGACTGGTTTATGTAGGAATCATCAGATCCTCTTTTATCATTACAACATGGAAAAAATTACAAAGTAGTGACCGATCTGTTAGAGGCTGATAAACATTGGAGGACTCAATTTTTTTCCATATGTGGAGCCTGGGAAAATGGTAAAAAATCAACAACCAATCAAATCTGAGTCAACTGACTAGGTATTGAAAGAGCCCAGGTAACACTTATTTGGATTTATAGTTATATTTAAACTTTATATTTTTATACCGAACTGATTATTGCGTCTTTTAGCAGCACTTTCAAAGATGTTTTCTGAGCATTTGAAGGCATGAAAAACTACTTTTTCCAAATTAAATCAATGGGCATCGGAGAAGTGGGGGCTTCTCTTTCATAATTGTTGCACTTCGGGAAACATGTTGAAGGCTCACTTGTGGAACACCACTGGAAGCAGAGACCTCACTTGGGAACAATTGACCACTCTCCTCCAGCGAATGTCATCCTTAGAAGGACAAAGGCAAATGATGACAAGCTTTACTTACCAACCCGGAGTAAAGCTAATAACCATCTAGATAAGATGATGAAGAAGAAGAAAGTTGTAGCTGACCCATTGTTAGACTTTTCACACGCAAGTATACGTGATCAAATAATAGCAAGTAGTAAGTAAGTTCGTTCCCACGAAGACCAGGTGTATATGAACAAAATTCACTTATGCATAATGTATGATTAGTAGACTAATATTTGAACAAGTAATAAATTTTGGGTGAATGATTATAACTAAGCAAATTAACTAACGAGATAAACTAACGAGTTTGCTTACGAGAGAGAAAACATGGGACCCTAACTTCGTTGTTTATTTTACTTAGAGTTTTAATATACTTAATCAATATGTATGATAACATCGATTACTAATCTGATAACACGAAATCAGTATACGCTACCTTTCAGTACACGTAAACCAAACCATTTAAACATCCACAAAAGAGATAGCAGCTAAGCAGACACCGCTTACATGACAAAATTATATGTCTATACGAACTGAGGTACAATTGGTTTTAAGCGCAAGTTATCTATTTCAATTACATAGGGTAATATGATATGGTTAGTGACATATTACGAATCATGAACAATCATAATACGAATCATTCAAGAACCTATGCTAGCATGGCAAGTTCTAAACCCTTAAATCCCATTTCGCATTCATTAAAGATTAACAACCTAGATGTTCGTGACACATCTAATGATAAGTGCAACCATAATAGGTAACTGATAAACGTATCTCACAATTCAATAAATATTATTCAAACCCTAAATATTATTCAAACAAATCCATTAGAGTCTCATGACAAAGATTAGTTCATGATCGAACGAATCATCATCATGGGCTCAAAGGTTAACATGATTCTAAGACGTATGTAAATAGATGAATAAGAGTTTAGAGAATGTTCAACCGAACGATAACCGCAAAGTATCGCATGACAAGAGCAATGTATAAGCTGCAGACGGAAAAATACAGTAGCCGTCCCTTTTTTCCTCCCTCCGTCGTTGTATATACCTGTCCCCCCCCACTTAATCTCTGCCTGTCATACTCTCACTTAGACTAGGGTTGGGATCAGTACGGGTCAAATTTTAGGCCCAACAGATGAAAACACTACCATGAATGGGGCTGGCTTGGCATTCACACGTGCCACTGGGGGTGTACAATATCCTAACGGATTCTTGGTCGAATTGATGTAAGAAAAGACTTGAAGCCCGTCTGAGAAGTGGATTTGTACCGCAGGAAGAACGTGAGGATCAGAAATAATTTCGTTGCCGCTTGCCTCGTCATTACAAGGGATTATTCCGACAACACCAACGACGAAATTCCCTCCTGATTTCTTCCCACCCGACATGCAATGGTGCTTTGACCCTTAAATCCAACATAAAGTCACCGAGAAGCGGTGAAATATTATCGACCAACATCCTACGAGAAATGAATGAAAAACACGTTAAAACACAACGAACACTTGAGAAAAAGGCAATGATTTTAAAAATAATGGAAGCGGAATAAGTGATATGAAATGCACTTATCAAACCCCCAATCTTAAACAGTTGCTTGTCCTCAAGCAATGCAAAACAGGTTTATCAAATGATGCATGCGTGCAACTGAATTTAAATGAATGTAAGAATGCAATGATCCCGAATGAGTAACCGAAACTAACATAACATAAATTCCTCAACGAATATAATGACCTCGAAATGTGAAATAACTAGGTACTCAAATGCTAGAAATACGAGTGTGGAAGCGTGCATGTGTGCTCAAACTCAATCGACATGTTTTTTTGTAAAAGTTAATGGACCTTGCTCGTTCTTATCATAATAATCACAAGTTTGGAAATGAATCAGATAACACGAAATCAGTTAATGGACCTAACTTCGTTGTTGATTTTACTCATAGTTTTAATATACTTAATCAATATGTGTGATAACATTGATTACTAATTAGATAACACGAAATCAGTATACGCTACATTTTAGTACACGTAAAGCAAACCACTTAAACATCCACAAAAGAGATAACAGCTAAGCAGACACCGCTTGCATGACAAACCTATATGTCTATACGAATTGAGGTACAATTGGTTTTAAGTGCAAGTTATCTATTTCGATTACATAGGGTAATATGATATGATTAGTGACATATTACGAATCATGAACAATCATAATACGAATCATTGAAGAACATATGCTAGCATGGCAAGTTTTAAACCCTTAAATCCCCTTTCGCATTCATTAAATATTAACAACCTAGATGTTCGTGACGCATCTAACGATAAGTGCAACCATACTAGGCAGCTGATAAACGTATGTCACAATTCAATAAAGCAATCAAACCATAAATATTATTCAAACAAATCCATTAAAGTCTCATGACAACGATTAGTTCATGATCGAACGAATCATCATCATGGGATCAAAGGTTAACATGATTCTAAGACGTATGTAAATAGATGAATAAGAGTTTAGAGAACGTCAAACCGAATGATAACCGCAAAGTATCGCCTGACGAGAGCAATGTATAAGCTGTAGACAGAAAAAAACAGTAGTCGCCCCCTTTTTCCTCCCTCCATCATTGTATATACCTATCCCCCCACTTAATCTCTGCCTCTCCTGATCTGACTTGGACTAGGGTTGGGATTAGTACGGGTCGAAGTCTAGGCTCAACAGATGAAAACGTTACCATGAATGGGGTTGACTTGGCATTCACGCGTGCTACTGGGGGTGTACTATATCCTAACGGATTCTTGGTCGAATTGATGTAAGAAAAGACTTGAAGCCCGCCGAGAAGCGGATTTGCACCACAGGAAGAACGAGAGGATCAGAAAGAATTTCGTTGCCGCTTGCCTCGTCATTACAAGGGATCATTTCGACAGCACCATCGACGAAATTCTCTCATGCTTTATTCCCGTCCGACATGCAAAGGTGCTTTGACCCTTAAATCCAACATAAAGTCACCGAGAAGCGATGAAATGCCATCGACGAGCATCATACGAAAAATGAATGAAAAACACGTTAAAACACAACGAACACTTGAGAACCGACAACGATTTTAAAAATAATGGAAGCGGAATAAGTGATATGAAATGCACTTATCACCCATCTCACCAGATTCCTGAAACAGCCAGTTCGGAGAATCCTGAACGAATAAATGTCGTTTTGTTAGAGGCAATGAATGCAATAGTTAGGGAATCTGGGGGATCAGATCAGTTACCTCAAGCTAAGAAGAAAATTTATAAGAGGCCACAAAAGGTGATGACCGAAGAGCCAAAATGAGGAATAAGGGTAACCTAGGGCCGGAGGTAATTTTCCGCCCTTCGGTTGACAATCATACTCTTCTAACTGATGTTCCTCCACAAGTAGAGGCACCATCTAACCCTCATTCTTCAGTGTTTCTCTTAGCTAACTAGCCATTTATTAAAGGAGAGGTTAACCTGGATGACCTTCGCAATATGTACTTTAGTGATCTTGACAAGGATAACTTTGTTGGGTCATTTCATCAGACCATAATTTTTGATGTTGTCACTTACAATGGTAAATATTTTGAGATGTCAAGCAAGCATGATACCCTAGGTCATGCAGTTTTGGGCTTCATTAGGCCAATAATGCATCTGGAAAGGTAGGTTAGGGACTAGGCTGGGAACATCAGTTCTCTCATCATAGAAAATCAAAACTTGAAAGATTCTCTTTCTACTGCACAACAAAAAGTAGAAGCCTTAAGTAAGGAAAAAGAAAAACTGAGCACCAAACTGCGCCAGTCTAAGACTGCTCAAGGGGACCTCCAGACTAAATATTTTGCACTGGAAACCGCCTCCTCTGGTGAGATCAAAGCTTTCAAGGAACAAAAAACCAACAACACAAATATCACTACCACTTTAACCGAAGAGAAAGAGAAGTTAGAGAAACTTCTTACAGAGAAATAAAAAGAAAATAAATCTCTAAATAACAGCCAAAAGTATGTTGTTGGTGTAGTGGACTCTTTGGAGAATAGCGATGATAGATATGGTTTTGATTTTCCATCAGACCTTCCCCAAGAAAAATCTCTGACCTTTATAGAAGTTTGTATCATACGAAGATATTCATTTTCATACCATGGTAGATGCTGATAAACATGGTTTTTACTCCCCAAGTGAGAGAGATTCTGATTAGGGATCTGATAAGAGCTCAAACACTGATGACAAGAGTCTCCAAAAAATGATGGTAAGGAAAAAACCGAAGGGACCAAGCCCTAAGGTTATAATATTTATTTTTATGTTAAAAAATAAAGTTCCTTGGAAGGCCAAGCCATTTTGTTATATTTTTCAATTCTTGTTTTGTAAACCAAAGTTCTTGAATGGGCAATGCATTTTTGTGCCGATCAGGATATAACGTTAAGCTTTCCCTTCGTATGAACTTATTTTTCTTCTTATGACTAATCTTTAATTAGTATTTAATTCCTCCGACTTGTTTAATAAACGTTTAATTCATTGAATCACTTTAACAATATGTCACTTTAAGAATGAAAGTGTTTAATAAATCAGATCATGTGTTTAATGAATCCGATCACCTCAAAGATAATTCATTTGAGGGCCGGGGTGTTTAATAGGTATTCAATTTATCCGATATCCTTATACTCACAATTGTTTTTTGAAAAAGACATAAGATATCATTAATTGAAAACCAGACACCTCATTATAACCTTCCCGCGCCAACATGATAGGAAAGAGTATGCCCTTTAATATATATATATATATTGAGGTACGAGAAGGTAAATATTTACAAGATAGTTTTATTCTAAATACAACTTGAGATGCTCAATATCTATGGATGCTTCAAAACTTTGCATTTTTTGTCTTGAAGTCTGTATGTTTATGCCTTGACTATTTCACACACCATATAAGGCCCTTCCCAATTTAGAGCCAACTTCCCAAACTGTTTCTCTTTGGTATGTAAAAAGACTTTTCTTAATACCTTGTCTCCCAACTGGATCTCAAATCTTTTTACTTTGGATGAAAATATTCTTCACATTAAACCCTCATATTATGTCACTCTTAAATATGCCTTTCACTATTCTTTCTTCAATTAAATCCAACTGATTCATAACTGCCATTTCATTAGCCTGTTCAGAATAGTTTTGAACCCCAAAGGATGGCAAAGTAGATACTATGAGTGTGATCTCATCCATCAAATGAGAGCAAAATGAGATTCTTTGGTGGCTATTCAGGTAGTAGTTCGGTAGGCCCACAATACTTCTTGCAAATAACTCGATCACTTTCCTGCAACTCATTCTAGATACTTTTTTTACCCCGTCAAAATTGTACGATTAGTAACTTCAACTTGCCCATTATCCTGAGGGTGAAAAAGAGAAGAAAAACAATATTTAATTCCTTTAGAAGTGCAAAATATCTCCATGTATTTATTGTCAGATTGTGGCCCATTGTCTATGGTGATTCATTGGGGGATTCCAAATCGGTAACATATGTTGGGTAGAATAAATGTTATGACCGTCTTGGAAGTGGTACCAACTAGTGGGGTGGCTTTTATCCATTTAGAGAAATAGTTAATTGCCACTATTATTGTTCGATACCCACTGGATGCCATAAGAAGAGGTCCAATCAAGTCCAAACCCCATCTATCAAAAGGTATGGGTTCGGATATGGACTCCATAGGAACTTCTGGTGTATGGATTTCATTCCCATATCAATGGAAATGATCACATCTCCTGACCATAACCTTGGCATCTGCCATTATTGTTGGCCAGTTGATTAAGGCCTTATAGCCACAATGTGCTGATCCCTCTCCATCGTGCAACTCAGATAAAACACTTTGGGATTTCTCAAAGCCTAAGAAACGTAGGAGAGGTCTGTTGAAATACTTTTTATAAATAATTTCCCTTAAAACCAATAAACCAAGAGCCTTATATTTGATCTTTTTAGCTAAGATTCCGTTTGAAGGCAAAACTCCATCGGAAATAAATCGATGTATCTCAAACCTCCAATGTTTGCATTGTAGGCCAGATACACTCAAAATTTCTTCATATTCACCATATTTCTCTTGAATTGAACTTATGGAGGGGCAGTTTTGCATAAGAATCCATAGGTATGCTTCAGAATAGGCTATGGTGGCTAAAGAATCTGACATAGTATTCTCCAATCTAGGGACATGCTCATACTGGATGCTTTTGAAACTTATGGCAACTTCCCTTAGTACCTGCAGATACTTTATTAACTGATCTTTTTTTAGTTTCAGATAGCCCTTAAGCTTGATTAATAAGTAACTGAGACTCACTTACTAACCGGACCCTATTTGCTCCACATATCTAAGTTAGTCTTAACCCAACAATGGTTGCTTCATATTTTGATTCATTGTTGGATTCCCTGAAGCCAAAATATATACCATGATACATAGTATCACCATAATGGGAGTCAAACAAATTCCAGCCCCACATCCCATCATAGTAGACCCACCGTCAGTTCGGATTAATCACTCTTTTTTAGAATTGTTTTCTTTCTCTTATTTGTGAGGCCTTTCACTATGAAAATTCTACCAAGAAGTCAGCTATAGCTTGAGCCTTGATTGCGGTTCAATATCATAATCTCCAAGCTCAGCTGATTATTTAGTCATCCTTCCGGATATGTCAGCTTTTTCTACAACATTATTTAAGGGGAAAAATGTTCAAACCATAATCGAATGCGCTTGGAAGTATTTCCTCATTTTTCCGGCTGCTATTACCAATGCTAAGGCTATTTTTTAAAACTTTAGATACCTTCTTTCTGCTTCCAGTAAACTCTTGCTCACGTAATAAACCGGACATGGGTAATTATCCACTTTCCTTACCAGAATAGCACTAACGCCATAATCCGATACAACCAAATACATAAAAAGCTTCTACATTTGTATAGTTTTAAATAACATCTTGGGTGAGGATCGATGTTTTTTTTAGAAAAGATTGATCACACTGTGGAGACCAATTGAAATCTTCAGCATTTCTCAAAACTTGAAAAAATTGAGCACACTTGTCAGATGATCTTAAAATAAATCTATTCAACGCAGCCAACAACCCGGTTAACCTTTGGACTTCTTTAGTATTTCAGGGAGGATCCATAGCCAACATAGCATCTAGCTGATCTGGATCAGCCTGTATCATTTTTTAACTCACGACATACCCTAGAAACTTGCCAGATCGGACTCCAAAAATGTATTTTGCCGGGTTCAATTTTAGGTGATGGCTTCCAAGTTAGAAAAAGCTCTCGAACATCGGAGATGTGTTCTTCCTCTTTGAGGATTTTCATCATCATATCATCTATATACACTTCCATATTTTTTCTAATCTGGGTAGCAAAAAAATTATTCACCAATCGTTGATAAGTAGCTCTTGCGTTCTTCAATCCAAATGGCATCACCTTATAACAATGAAGCCCTCTGTCCATGATAAAGGTGGTGTGATCTTGATCGTTTGGATCTACTTGAATCAGATTGTACCCTGAAAAGGCATTCATGAAGGATAACAACTTGTTCTCAGGTGTGAAGTCTACCAACTGATCTATCCGAGGTATTGGATAAGGATCTTTAGGACATGCTTTGTTAAGATCAGTGAAGTCAATACACATGCGCCATTTTCCATTTTTATTTACTAAAGCGAGATTGGAAGTCCATAATGGATATTGAGATTCTTTTATATGACCCATCTTAGTCAGTCGATCCACTTCTTTTACTATTACATCGATTTTTTCTTTGGAAAATGACCTTCGTCTTAGAACTACCGATCCAACATCAGTTCGAACTGACAATTTGTGGCAGATTACTTCAGCGGGTACCCCGATTACATCATTATTACACCATGAAAATATATGTAAATTGTCTGACAAGAAATACAATAGCTTTTGTTTCAAACTTATTCTCAACTTAGCACCAATCTTAACACTTTCGCTTTTTGCAAGGTAATGGACTTTAACTTCTTCTATAAGTATTATAACACTAGGATCCTCCCTTGGATCATCAATTTCATTCTCATCGGTGGAAGGCTCCAGTAGCTGCTATTCTTTGTTAACTTTGACTGCTCCAAAGACTTTAAGGCAATAGCTGTTACATAGCTTTCTCTAGCCAACTTCTCACTGCTTCAGACAACACCTACTTGTGCACCCACAACATACTTTAAACACTAATGGACATTAGAGGCTACAACATGCATCATGGAGAGCCAGAATCTCCCAAAGATAGCATTATAATACGTTGGGCAGTCAACCATAACAAACAATCCCTTCACCGTCTTCTTAAAATGTCATTTGCCCAATAATACTTCATCTTCAAACTCACCAATAACATTTGCCGAACTCCTAGTGAATCCCACAATAGTTCTGTTTGACCATTGAATAACTGAGGGATTTTTCATTTGTTTGTAAGTATTCATAAAAAATATGGTTGTCGAACTACCTGTGTCAATCAGGATTCGACGTACATCATTTCCCCCCAATTGATGCCCCTATCACCATAGTGTCTTCATGTGGCCCTGCAATATCTCTTAGGTCATCCTCATCAAAGAATATGAAATGAGCCGAGTTTTGGTATAGATGCGTGGACATCCTTCCATCCAACTGAGTAGTCAAGCTGCTGACATGCCTTTTTCTTGAACAACTTGAAGGAATTGTCACAGTGTCTCCCCCAACTATGGTTAATGACTCAAAATATATTACTAGATCGGAAACCGTAGCAGACTTATCCACTATCACCACTATCTGATTTCGATCTGGGTCTGGATCAAGGTATTCAGAATCCACATCAAAACTTTCAACAATCATCATGGTATCTTCTTGTGTGGATGTTCCAGGGGCCACCGAAGGAGTCATTCAGGGGGTATGGGTATTGAATGGTGTATAATATGGTATGTTGCACCATTGTTTCTTAACAAAAACACCCAATTTACCTATTTCAATGAGATTTTGCACTTATGACTTCAATGCTATGCAATCATGGGTATCATGTCCCACATTGTTATGATATTTGCATATCGGGTACTTCAGGTCTCTCTATGATATTACAGTGGGGCTGGCCTCCTAAAGTGTATATCATTTTTAGTCTTATCATATATTGTTGCTACACTTTCCCCCAACTCAGCAAACCATTCACGCTGAACCCAAGGACCCGTTTTACTTCTAACTTGTTGATTTTGGTTGTATTGATTATGCTTGGGCCGATGTGACCCCTGCCCAGTTCCCTTTCATCTATAACCGTACTGAGTTGTTGTTTGAGGAGTTGACACTATGGTGGTGGATCTGTTTTGACGAAGCACTCTAGATTTCTTAGTTTATTCGACATGAATCTACTTCTCAACTTGATTTAATAGTCCCCTAAAAGTCATTGTTTTTTTCCAAATTAGTGAGTCAACCAAATTACCCGGACTCAAACTTTGTCTTAAAGAGGCAATTCCAACTTGTTCAAAACAGTCAGCCATCCCATTTTTCGTATTCGCAAACCTACTAACATATTCTTTCAACGACTCATTTTGTTCTTGGGCACAATGGATAATCAGATCACCGTTACCTTTAAGCTCATTGCTTCCAATAAATTTCCTCCGGAACGCAACCTAGAATATATCAAAATTCTTTATAGATCCTTGATAAAAACTATTGTACCATTTGAGGGCACTTTATTTAAAGGTTTGTGAGAAGTCCCTGCATAGTAGCTTGTCATCGTCATCAAATTTCATCATAAAATTCTTAAATAGTGAGAGATGATTGTCTAGATCTTTGCTCCCATCATACTTTTCCATCTTTGAACTATCAAATCTTTTGGGAAGATGTATGGAGAGTATCTTTGAAAAAAAGGTGATTGTCTCCAAGTTTGGCTACGGCTAAACACAATATTTTCATTAGTAGTAGCAAAAATACTTGGTTTGGATTGAAAGCCAAATGGATCGATTAGCAAACGATCAATATGTTGATCAGCCGAACCCTTCTTTCCCCCCTCATACTTTTTGAATCTGTCATGTCTATCTCTTTATCTTGAATGATTCTTGTCAGCCTTAATTTCTTCTTCAGCCGACCTTCATCACTACTGGATGAGACTGATTTTTCAAATTCCGAATCATTAGATGAACTATTAGAAGACTCCACTGTAAAGCTTAGAATTCGTTTGGACCGATGTGTTTTCTTGGAGTTGAGATGAGTCTTTATGAACTGCTCATTCTCACTTGGATTATTAGTAGGGTGGGGTGCTGATGCACCATAATTTTCTTTGATTTATTTTTCTACTTGTTTTTAGCCCTTAAAGCCTCAATCTCAGCTTTCAATTGATCTTGTTCTTCTTGCATGGATTGTTTTTCATCACCATTGTGGTTAACATCAGACAGAGTAATGTGCTTATTATTTTCTTTCACCTCTTCAACTTCTGGAGGTGAAACGTCTTGTACATTTAGGATCCATTCGAACTACTTTGTTCACTGGTTTTGAATATGAAATTCAGGCACCGTCGTCTCCCACTGTGGTTGCCAATTTGGTGTGGATAATTTTATAGTCGGGGGTATTTTGGGAAGTTTGTGATTTGAGCATTAACTTCTGAGTAGTGAGTAGTGAGATAAGAGAGGTGTATGCTTGTATTTAACGTTTTGGAAAAAGTTCAACCTATTAAATGAAGTTGGTTGGGGTATTTATACTAATTTTGTTACCCATATGCCTTCAGGGTCGAATCCTGGATTCGGGTCAATCTCTAAAGCCCAAACCTTAACTGATATTAGCACACAACTGAGTCATGATTGACTTGGTCGGACTGTTCAAACTCATTTCTGATTATTTACTACCCTAACATGCACATTGTTTATTTCAATTCCATGATTAAGCAAATAAATGGTAGATGGGCCAGCATCGTTCAAAACTATTTCATTCACAAATATTGAAAAATTTATTATAGAAATCTTTTGTATTCCTTAACTTTCACATACCGAAAATACAACACTCGGACCATCTTGGTTTTTTTAATCATTTCATTACCAATAACTGGCGAAAACATTAGCGACACTTAGTACAAATATTGAAGATTTACGAAGCAAAAATCACGAGAATATCTCTCAACTCCGGAGTGAGTCAAAACTATTAGTTCAAATAATTCTTTGCAAAGTGTTTCCTATAAAAGCGCCAAATACATCAAAAAAAACTTTTTCCAAAGTAATTACAGTGATTATAAAGGTTAAAACAACTTTTAATATATTACCGTCGTCAATTTATTATTTTTTCATATATTATTTTTTCTTGATTTATTATTTTTTAGTCGTCATTCTATTTTGGTCGTTAATTTTTAATCATGTTATGTTAGGTTATATTTAGATCATCAAATTTCAGTCATTTATGTAATAACTAATCTCTTGATTATTATGTTTTTTTTTTCATTCAAAATCGTCTATTTGTATACGATCTACCATTTTTCTGTATTATATGACTAATTGTTATAAACTTCCACATCTATAAATAAAAATATAAAAATAAAACCTCTTAAAAAAATATGATACTGTTTACGAGATTAAATACCATATCACTATATATATGTAAAATCAAAAATAAAAGCATAAAATAGTTCATTAGTTTGTGGTTAATAAAAATACAATAAATATATACGTGATTGAATTTAGTGCATTAAAAATTATTGACATTACCAGTGTGAATGGTAGATTCATTATTTGTGTTTAAAATGAATAAAAAAATGATTGATAATATTTTAATGTTTTTAGGATTTAAATTTAAAAAAACTCACAAAAAATGAATCTAATGTGTCGATAAGTTTTATAGAAATAATAATCGGAACACGTTAAGCAAAGTATAAATGATGCCCAGATCTTATATTTTTCATGAACATGTAAAATATAAAACACTATAAGAGATGAATTTGGAAATTCTTTAGGAAATGAAGTTGCAAATTAGATTTGATATACTGTAAAAAAAATTATGTTTTATAGTTCTGTTTCTGTATAACTTTTGTCGTATAAGAGATATTGCGTTAAAAAACGATATTTTGATAATTTAGGATTATAATGTGGTCGTTTGAAACTGTATATAATTTGTAAACAATTGACTGTTTTTATTATTTCGAGTAATTTTAGTCTTTATTCTTTTATGAGTATGGCTATATATACCCAAATGTGATTTAAGTATACCAAAAAAATGCAGTTTACTTTTGTTTGATTTTTTTAGGATGAAAAAACCCTTGAACTTTCATTTAATATCCGAATTGCCACTAAGTAAAAAAAACACTAAGTATATCCTAGATACACCCAATTTACAAAACAATCTATTTGGTTATGTATACCCAAAAAAACACAACTCTCTACTAGATCAAACCCCATATTACTACAATTTTGTGAAATTCTTCAAATTGTTCTTAAACATTCAAAGTTGCCTCAAGAACATTCAAACTCTTTTTAATTTTTTAAAACTTCTTCTAATGAAAACACAAAATCAAAACTTATTTTTTTGAAGTTTTTTTTTTAAAAATTAAAAATTTCATTACTAAAAAAAATCATAATTTTAAGGTGTTTGGAAGCCATTTTCGAAGGCTGAGTGTACCTATGGTACACTCTGTACCATAGGTACAGAGGGGGTGTACCGGTCGGTACAGGGGGGGCGTACCAGCCGGTGCGTACCCCTTGTACCATCGGTACAGAGGGTCTGTACCGACCGGTACGCGCCCCTGTACCTATGGTACGCTCAGCCTTCGCAAATGGCCATTTTCCGGTCGAATTCCGGTCGGAAAATGGCCTCCAAACACCCTAAAATTCTGATTTTTTTACCTAATTCAACCATAACCCTAAATTTTGATACTAAGACTAAGTTTTTATATTTTAGTTCGCCGGATAAATTAGAGAGAACTTGAAGGTTTTAGAGAGAAGTTAGAGAGTGTAAGAGAAAAAATGAAGTGGATAAGATTAGTAAAAAAAAAACTTTATATACCTAGAAAATGATATTTTTGTCAAAATTTGGGTATACTTAGATCACCTTTGGGTATACTCAAAATTGGATATACTTAAACCCGAATTGGATATATATAGCTTCACCATTCTTTTATATTATTAGAAATACTGATGTTTATGAAGCATTTTTTCATAACTATTTTCAATTTTTACCCGTATACGAATTTCACGTGCTAGACCACATGATTTACTAATTAGTTGTGTCCAAAAACTAAATTTTATTTTAAATGTATAAAAAAGTTGCTTTTGATCATCGACCAAAAATTAGGTCTTTTCATTGCAATCTGGCAGGAAGAGAGGTATGTCTTTTCCATGTGGCAAAAACTAACATGTCCTTCCCATGTGGCGGGAACAACTATTTGATAGCGCAATTATTGCGAGGAAAGAGTTTATCTTGTCCATCTATTTTTATATATGGATGAGGTTAACTATATTTTTTCAATAAAAATATTATATATATATATATATGAATAGAACATATTTCGAAAAAAAAATATATTTTAAAATAATAATAAATTATAGTTAATAGTTCAGTCTTATATAGAGACTCATATATAATAAGAGAAATATAAATTTAGAGTGATCACATAACCACCTGAATAAGTTATAATTAAATTAAAATATTATTTTGGTTAGTTTAAATTTTGTTGAAAATTTAAACCGAATGTTTGAAAAAATATGGTACGAAACTGTTAAGATAAGGTTAGGAAGTGACGTGGTATATAATCGTGTCAAAACAAGAACGTAGGGATGACGGTCTCGAAAAGAAGACCAATTTGACACATCTCAAATTGAAAAGCACCAATTAAGAGCATTTAGAATAAACCCGAGTTTGGAACTAGCATAGCCCCAAAGACTCTGAATGAAGTTACGATCATAATCATAAAGGATATGATTGGTAGGTTTCAAATCTGAATTGCATAAGACACAATCCAGTGGGGTATTTAAACTCAAACTCATAAACTTATCTCGAGTAGATAACTTGTCTTAGATCGCAAGCCTAAGAACAAAAGAGTGATGAACAATAATATACTTATTCTATACTAACTCGGCTCGTCCGACACTAGGGTAGACGTATAAATGACGTGTTAGATGTCCTTGATAGTGAACTTTAATTTCTTCTCTTTGAGGTCTAGTAGTGCACGTTATTGAAATTGATATTTGGAGAAGAGAGAGAGAGAGAATGAGATTGTTAATCACCTAAAGATTGTTGCGTTCCTTACTCGCACATATCTAATATGAGATGACCAGTTCCAAAGACCATCTTGAATGATGTCTGAGACCTTAAAATTCTTCCCAAATCTAAAATATTTAATGATGTTTATCCCATAGTGATTTACAAGAGAGGTGATGATGAGCCAATGATCATACGAGAATAAAGTATCAACCCATTTACCAATCACCATCCCGTACAAATTATACACTAAAGATCTAAGACGTAGAATTCCTACAAGTCCAAAATTGAGATGAGTATTATATATAAAGTCCATAAATAATCATTTTTGATTTTTTAAGATTTAATCCAATAGCACCGGATTAAAAATTTGTCATCACTTTGAGACAACAAATGTTAAAAAATAGACGTCTGATTTTAGATTTTTAAATAAAAAATCTCAATGTCTCATACATTATCTGTAATGACCAAACATTTAATATTTATTTTTTTCACTAGTGAATACCTTCATTTTAAGAATAGTAATAATGCCTACTTATAAAAAATTATAAAAACATAATAATATTTTTTTATACTAATACATTTTTAGCATTAAAAAAATATTATAATCAATAACTTTAATAATTAATAATATTTTAGTTATTCAAGTTTTATTATTATAAAACAAAAATTATTAATGGTATACTATTATTTTAATTAAATTAATTTCAAACTATTGAATATCGTTTACAAATTTTATATTATAGGAGTTATTTATTTTTAAATCCTAGATATAAATATAAAAAACATGTTTTCAATATCTTTTTAAGATATCAGTTTTGTATTAATCACAATAATTTTGGTTATTTAATGTATTTTTCTTTTTGTAGTTTTTTGCAAATCCTTTATCGCTAAATTCGCATAGGATTTTGACATTTAACGGGGTATATATTTTATTGAATGTTTCAAAATCTATCAATTTCATTTAATTTAATTTCCATACAAATAAATAAGATAAATGTATTTTTAAAAAATTACGAATTTAATTTGCTACAAATGTATCTTAATAAGTACTCAACGAGTTACTTAAGATTGTCCAAACACTGGCCAAGACTAAAACCGGATGGCTAAAAGCTTGATCAATTCTAGGGTTAGAATTGAATCAACTCGATATATTCTTATCGCCTTCTATTTTACTCTTCAGTGACTCTTTCTGTACTGCCACAAATTACCATAACCAGCTTGTTTTCTTTGACCACCGTAATAGAATTGCACAATTTGTTGTTAACGGGAAAGATGTGCTAAAATCCTAATCCAGAGATAACAATCTACATCATTCAATGCGGAAGCAACAACAATCATTTTCCGACTCGATTTTAGCGCCCACGTTCATTGGCAACGACATACCATAAAACAAACTGCAATACTTTCTCTTGAAGAGACGACAAAATATAGTTGAATTCATTTTGAATATCAGATTTTGAAATTACAAGGGATTCGTTGATGTAGATTTCAGCAGCATAAACCTTGACACCTATCATAACAAACAATATCTCAAAGATTTGGTTGAAAATGGTAGTCTTGAACTGGAATTCTACTTCTCGATTATGATCGACGATTCAAGCGGCCAAACCAATCCTTATAGCCATGGTTACAACATTATTACAATGTGTATAAGCTTCAATCAGAGAACAAGTAGATCCGAAGAGAAGTTTGGTTGTCACAAAATCCCTTAGACTCCATCGATGAAGCTTAAAATTAAGGTAACTTAAAACTTTTCAGAATTAAATTATCTTTATGTGATCAAGATCGAAGACTTAATCTCTCTCTTGTAATTTTATGCTACTTATTAGGTATCCATAATCTAAAGCTTATTGTAGTATTACTTGTCATGCATTGAATTTCAGATTCTAACTTTAAAGGCCCTTGATGTTTTACAAAATACAAAGTTCCACATGCTGGGAGGAAGTCAAATATTTATACCTACTTAAAACACTGTTTGTAAAAATCATAGCAATATTTTGAAAATCCAGCTTTGTTTGATGATGATAAAACCTCTTCGAAGGGTATTTTTTGGTAAGTGTTTAGATGTATTAAATTCAATGTAGATGGTAGAGAGATAATCAACGTTATTGTATATAATATATAGAGAGAGAACGTTTTAACCCTCTTAAATGTTAGTTTTTTAGCCTTTATAGGATAATTTTGGATCCATTGACCAACTGGGTCGGATCACGAATATGGATCAAACCCATCAACGATTAAGACCACAAATCATTATTCTCATAATTAAATACATAGTTGGCACAGAGCTTATTCAGCTTGTATAGCTAGCTCATAACTTAGTCAGCACGACTTTTATTATGGGTCTAAAATCCCCCTAAGATATATCCAACCCACTCTATGTTCATTACTCTCAAGGATTTCTGACACTATCATCTAGCCCCCTTATCTCTCTCAAAGGTATTTTGGGAGAGCTAACCGACACATACCTGAACTACCTCCGATGCAGTCATTCGAGAATGGTTACTATCCAAAGGTCGCAACTTTTAACCAATTATTTTCTAGGACACGTGTTAGTTCGTTATTGGACCCATGAACTCGTTTTACCATAGTTAAAACCATCCAATCAAAAGAGAGATACGTTTACACTCCTCTAGAGCCCCCTAGATACTATGTCGATTCCAATCCACTAGAAGGGCACTCAAACATTTTTTAGTCTTTATATAATTTTATTTTTATCTTTTTCACTGTAGGTATTTTTAAAGAGATAAAAAAATTTGTATTCTAATTCTAGACAGAGAAAACCTTATCCATTAAACTTATTTCAGGTAAAATTTTCCTTTCCTCACCATTTTAGCACCGTAAATCAATTTTCTCGGTATCATTTTAAGATTTGTATATTTGATGCTAAAAATATACTAACCAAAGGCAGTTGGTTAAACTTATCTAAACTAGATGAAGAGAAAAAAGAGTTAGAGCTGCTGGGTGCCCACCACATCAGGTACGGTTGTTGTTACTCAATTTACTGAGTACGGAGGAGCTTACCCGTACAACAACCGTAACATCCCCTCCGAACCTACATTGATGTCTCAATCGTTTATGTCACCCAGTCATTCTCCTCAGTCAATCAGGTTATCCTAATCCTAGTCCCAAGGGGCCACCAACCGTTGAATTATGTCACCCTGGACAAGAGTACTCCGCACATGGTTATTAGACTATCTAAAGCAAAAAATAAACATGCTTTAAAAAATAAGCCAACTGAACAACCGGTACTTATTAGCAATCCCGCACCACAAGTTCCAAACAGGGAAGAATAAGCTACTAGTCTCATTATCGAACTCCTATCAGGCTCAAATATGGGAGAAAACCCTACAGCTTTAGTAGATGAATCCTCTCATCTTGAGAAAGAAAATATTGGTACTTAACCCACTGGCCCTTCAGAGTATAAAGCAAGGGTTATGGAAGAAAAATTGAGGATAGTGGTGAAGATTCCCCTCTTGAGACATCTGGTCAGACTGGGGAAACTCTGAGACCATCGAAGCAATATAATCTGAAGACGACAGAAGGTGGTGATAGTCAATGCAAAGGTAAAGCCCCAGACCTCTTCCTCTGTCTATCGTAGGCGTGTCAGACCTAACTTTTCCAAGGTTAGTGTTAACTACATCTTAAATTTGGATGAAATCTCATATACTTACTTTCATGAGTCTGAATTAGAATGAATTCAAGCTAAATGGGGATTCTCTGATTCAGTTAGGGTTAAGCTGCCCCAACCTAGAGAGACTCTGATGAACTATGGCACTAGGGAGTTGGTGGTTTACACCGATATGCTCAACTGGAGCCTTTGGTTTCCCTTGGACCCTAAGATAGTGATGTAATTCAACTTGTTTAGGTTGTGCCTAAACCAAGCTAGCCTAAATTCTTGGTTCTCACTATTGGTGTGCATCATAGCCTCAAGGTTATCTGATATTTTGATGCCAATTGAACAGTTGACTACTATGGCAGGTCTATCTCGCAATGCATATATTCCCTTCTATTATTTTAATAAGGGGAACAATTACAAAGTGATGGATGATCTTTTGGAGGATGATAAAATCTGGAAAATCCAATTCCTCTTCATAAATGGTCATTGGGAAAACAACAAGACCAGACACTAAAAAGAACATAAGTAAGTCTTTTCGGATTTGTTTTATATTTCTATTACTTTTTGTGACATTCTTAATTTATCTCTAACTTATTTTATACCAGACAGTTCGAAGCCCTTCATACAACATTTAGACGATGCAAAAGTGACCTTCAGGAAGTTGAATCAATGAGCCAATGAAAAGTGGTCTAATGAGTTCCACAATTGTTTTACCTCAGACAATTTTGTCAGATCCCTTGTTTGGAGGACCAAACCTATTTGGGTACTTTCGTATGAGCAGTTCACCACTCGTCTTCGAGCTACCAAAATACTTACCAATAACTGAGGCAACCAATGGAAAATTATTTTGGCCAGCCAGGATTAAAGCTCTTAGCCATCAGAATAAGAACAAGAAGAACAAGGAGGGCTCATTAGAGTTTGTTTCTGCAACAGGATATGAGGTGTAGTCATATGAACTTGATGTAGCTTTGTTGGATGTTGTGATTGCCACTGCTGAGGAGGGTAAGGTGCCTTCCGAATCTCTCGTGCCCAAGAATAAGAAAGGGCACAAGAGGGGCGATTAGGGAACTGATAAGAGAGAAGATAAAAAGAATAAGACTTTGACTAGTTCAGAGATAATACTTCGTTCAAAACTTCCCTCTCAAACAATCCCAGTTGATGTTCCTCCTAAGACCATAATGCATGACCCCCTTTCTCTATTACTTCCCTCATCTGAAAAGAATAATGATCCAATAAGAGATGAGGGTCTTCGACTTTAAAGCATTTGATACTGAATTTCCTGATCTACAAGCACCACAACTGTTGTGGTATTCGATGTGTTTCCCTTTGAATTATCAAAGGAGAATGATGTGTTAGGGTATTGAACTTTGGGCTATGTAAGGCCAATATTCGAATTGGAAAGACAAGAAATGTCTCAAAATAAAGATAACACTTCTTTTTGGGATGAAAATCAGAATTTGAAAAATTGCAGCTGATGAAGTAAAGAGAAAGGTTGAAAACCTAAATGGGGAGGTGAAGTCTGTTAAAGACAAGTAGTCGAGGTGAAATCCGATTATAACAACTTACAAGCTTATTATAAAAATTTGTAGTCATCCAATTCTGAGGAGACTACCTCATTAAAAAATCAACAATTCGATGACATAGCTACCATTAAGCGCTTCTTAGATGAAAAGAAAAACCATGAGGCTTTTATCAAGAAGCAAGAGGGTGAGATTACCTCTCTCAAATCTAAGTGTACTCAAGATATAACTGATGCTGTAGATGCATATGCTGAAATAGTGATAGACTCTTTGCAATGAAGGGACGACTCTATCAAATCAGACATGGTGTTGCTATTTCATAAGAAATTCCCTAAGTTATCCCTTGGAGATTTATAGGGACACGTCCCAGTGGATTTTCTACCTCATGACATATTTTTAGTCGATCAACTTGGTATTTATGATGATTTATGCGATGATGTTTTTTATGATAGCAATGAAGAGGGCTTTAATGGTGAGAGTTTGGAAGAGAAACGTGAATAAAAAGCCAATGGAAATGAGCCCTAAGGGCAATATGTTTTGATGTAATTATTACTATACAAGACCTTAATGCGTGCAAGATATTTTGTTATTTCAATCAGATTTTTATGCAAGTGCTTGGCATAGCCAAGGCATTTTATAATTTTCTCCTCGGTTTTTACTAAGTCTTTGGATCACCCAAGACACTTTATATTATCTATCATTTTATCAACTTGTTCTACCTCTTCATATATTATTATCTTCATATCTGAGTATTGGTTTAATCGAATATGATTAATGTTAAGATACGATTCATTATAGGGTAATTCAGACTTGGTACATATGAACCATTCGAAGGTAATAAAAACTTGATACACACGAGCCATTCAAAATTAATCCATTCGAATGAAATAAAAACTTGATACTTATGATCCATTCGAAGGTAATTCATTCAAAGGCAATAAAAACTTGATACACATGAGCCATTCAAAGGTAATCCATTCGAAGGCAATAAAAAATTGATACACATGAGCCATTCGAAGGTAATTCATTCGTAGGCAATAAAAACTTGATACACATGATTCATTCGAAGGTAATCTATTCGAAGACAATAAAAAATTGATATTATAAGCACATTTTCAAAAGAAAAAATTGTAGATTAATAACGATTCAGAAACCTCATTAAAACATCCCCGCGCCACCAGGATAGGAAAGAGTATGCCCCTAAATATTTACATTGAACAAGAATGAAGTAAATGTTTACAATATATGTATACACAAGATATAAACTTCGGTATTTAACACGAGGGGCTCAAAGGATTTCCTTCTTGGTCAACTAGCTGATATGTCCATTGTTTAATCTTCTCACACATAATGTATGACCTTTCCCAGTTTGGAGCTAACTTCCCGAACTTCCTATCTTTGGTGTGCAGAAATACTTTTCTAAAAAATTTCTCCCCCACTTGGAAGTCTCTTCTTCGTACTCTAGATGGAATCTTACTCCTTATTAAACCTTGGTAATGTATGATTCTTAAATAGGATTTTATTATCTTTTCTTCAATCAAATCAAACTGAATTCTTATTGCAGCTTTATTTCCCTCTTCATAATAATTTTGAATTCTGAAAAAAGAAGAGTAGCTTCTATTAGTGAGATTTCATTCATTCCATAAACCAAGGTAGAATAAGATTTTTGTGTGGTCGTATGTAGAGTGGTTCGGTAAGCCCATAACATTTCTTGCAGGTATTTACGCCATTTGTCGGCCGCTCATTCTTAGTTTTTTTAAGACGCATCAAAATAGTTATGTTTGCCATCTCTATCTGTCTGTTGGCTTGAGGATGAAAAGGAGAGGAGAAACAATGGTGAATTCCTCTTGATGCACAAAACACCTACATATCCTTGTTGTCGAATTAAAGGTCATTTTCTATGTTAATGCGTTTAGAAATTCCAAACCTACAACAAATATTGGAGAGGATAAATTGAATTAACACTTTAGAAGTCATTCTAGAGAGAGTTGTAGCTTCCATCCACTTCGAGAAATAATCAATTTCCAAAATAATAGTTCGGCACCCTCTAGAAGCCATCAGAAGAGGTCCAACCCAGTCAAGTCTCCATCTATCAAAGGGTACTGCTACTCCATTGGAACTGTTGGTATGTGTATTGCATTTCCATATCTTTGACATGGATCACATTTTATAACTAACTCTTTAGAATCTGTCATAATAGATGGCAAGTAATACCCTGCCAATAAGACCTTTCTAGTCAAATCCTTGTAACCACAATGGGTTGATCCTTCCTCGTCATGTAATTAAGATAAAACTGCTTCAGGGTCACTGGATCTGAGACAATGTAATGAAGGCTTACTGAAATATCTTTTATATAGGACCTTTTCAAAACTAAGAATCCATGTGCTTTAAACTCTAACTGTTTGGCTAAGATTTTGTTTTCAGATAAGATTCCTTTAGTTATAAGCTCTTGGATATCATACCTCCAATGTTGACTAACGATGGCTGATATTTGGAAACTTTCTTCAGCATCAACTTCAATTTCAAGAGTTGTTGCTGTATAAGGACACTCTTGTACTAGAATCTAAGGGTAAGCTTTTGAATATACAATAGTTGCTAGAGAGTCAACCATCGAATTTTCTGATCTTACAACATGTTCATACTTTTCATATTTAAAACAAGCCGAAACTTCTTTCAATACTAGTAAGTACTTCACCAACTGTTCTTTCTTAGTTTCATAATTTCCCTGTGCTTGATGTATGACTAGTTGTGAATCACTCAACAACAAGATTCCTTTGGCACCACAAATCTGAGCTAGCTTTAAACCTACTATAGCTGCTCGTATTCTGCTTCATTGTTTGATGCATTAAAACTAAAATGTATGGCATGGTACATTGAGTCCTCGAAGAGGGAAATTAACCAAGTTCCAACCCCACATCCCATCATACTAGATCCACCATCTGTACGAATTACCCAGTTTTTTAGGCTTGTGAATTAAAAATTCCTCATAAGGCCTCTTTAAATGGAACTCAACCAAAAATCAGCTACATCTTGAGCTTTGATTTCTGTTCAAGGAGCAAAGCCAATATCATAATCCCTTAGCTCTATAGAGCACTTAGTAGTTCGACCTGATATATCTGATTTTCAATACGTTTTTAAGTAGAAAAAAAGTTTGAACCGTAATGGAATGCGCTTGAAAATGAGGCATACTTTTCCAAGCCGCTATTACCAAGGCTAAAGCTAACTTATAAAACTTGAGGTATATTTTCTCAGTATCTAACAAACTCTTACTAATGTAGTAAATGGGGCGAGGATAATTGTCAACTTCTCGAGCTAACACTGCGCTTACAGCATAATCCAATACTGCTAGATACATGTAGAGTCTCTCTTCAATGAAGGGTTTGAATAGATTTTTAGGCAAACATAATTATCGCTTGATTTTAAGGAACAGGGTGATCTTGAAATAAACCTATTTAAGGCTATCAACCTCCCATTCAATAATTGAACTTTTTTAGTGGTCCAGTGAGGGTCCATAGTTAATAACGTATCCAATTGATCTGGATCGGCTTGGATCCTTTTCTCACTGATAACGTAGCCCAAGAATTTACCATACTGTACACCAAACGTATGCTTTTCAGGATTCAATTTTAAATTTGTGGCCTCCAAGTTAGAGAAAGTTTATTGGAGATCATATAAATGATCCTCCTCCCTTAGGCGTTTTACAATTATGTCATCAATATAAACTTCCACATTTTTTCAGATTTGACTGAGAAATTCTTTATTGACCAATCGATGGTAAGTGACACCAGCATCCTTTAACCCAAAAGACATTACCTTGTAACAATGCAACCCCTATTAACGATGAAAGTAATACAGTCCTGATTGTTCGGATCCATCTATATCTGATTGTACCCAGAAAAAGCATCGATAAAGGATAAAAATTTATTTCTCAAAATGGAATCCACCAATTGATATATTCAAGGAACAAAGAAAGGATCTTTGGGACATGACATGTTGAGATCTGTGAAATCAATACACATCCGCCATTTGCCATTTTTATTTTTAACAAGCACCGAATTTGCAGTCTATTGTGGATACTAGGATTCTCGAATGTGCCCCACCTTAGTCAACCTATCTAATTCTTGAACTATGGATTCATATTTATCTTTAGGAAAAATCTCTCCTTCTTTGGACTATCGCACATGCATCAGATCGTACAAATAGTTTATGGCAAAGGGAATTTGCTGGTACACTAATTATATCTTCATTGCACCATAAAACACATGCAAATTTTTGGATAAAAAATATAAAAATCTTTCCTTCAATTATGATGGAAATTTGGATATAATTCTAACATTCTTCCCATGTGCTAAACTGTGCACTTCGACCTCTTCTATTGTGATAACAACACTAAGAGTCTCTGTTGGATAATCTATTTGTTCGGATCTGCAGAGGACTCTACAAATTGTTATTCTTTTTTTGTTATCACGGTTTCCAAGGATTTTGGAGCAAATCCACTTTTTGTCTGCTCTGAACCACTCCTACTTGACTTCCAACCGCACATTTCAAACACTGGTGAACTGTTGACGCGACTGCATACATCCTTGATAACCAAGATCTGCCCAAAATTGCATTGTCGGGGTTGGAAAATCCACTATCACAAATAAAACTCTCACCATTTTCTTTAATGGTCATTTGCCTAACAATGTTTCTCCATAGAAATCTCCAATGACATCAATAGATTTGCCTGTAAACCCCACTATAGTCTTGTTTGATCGTTGAATAACCGATGGGTTATTCATCTTTTTATAAGTAGATAAAAATAATATATTGGTTGAGCTAGCCGTGTTGATCAAAATTCTTTGGATCTTTGTACCCTCAATAGATGCCCCTATTACCACGACATCCTCATGTGGGCCTGCGATGCCTCTTAAATCATCTTCTTCAAGCACTATGAAAGGAGAAGGGTTTCGATAGAAGTGTGTAGAAATGTTCCATTCCAATTGTGTGGTGAAACTATCAACATATCTTTTCCTAGAGCAACTCGAAGGTGCTATCACTGTATATCCTCCGAAAATGCGTAGCGATACAAAGAAATGGCATAGTTTGAAAACCTTTCCAATATTTTCTATCACCACGTTGATTCGATCCTGATCTAGATCAGGATCTACATACTCTGAATCCACATCGAATTGTTGAATAATTACCATTGTACTTTCATGTTTGGAAACTTCAGTAATCTTCCTTTAGACACTGGGTAATGCAACTTAAGCCCTACTGAGCTAGGTTGCAACTTATTGTTCACTTTCCTATCACCCATAGTTAGCTTTCCATTCTCAATCAACACTTGTATCTCTTGTTTTAGATCAATACAATCCTTAGTGTCATGTACACATCGTTATGATACCTACCGTATCATGTGTTTTTATTTTCCTTCAGAGTTTGGATATGTGATGGCCTTCAGAACTGCACAACATTCTTGGCCTCGTCAAAGATGGTAGCCACATTCTCAATTAGTTGTGCATAATAATCAAGCTAGACCCATTGATTCCCTTTGGCTTGGACTGTTAACCCTGATTAAATTGGCTCTGTCTGGGCCGATGAGAACCTTGCCCTAAGTCCATCAGGCGGTTTTTGACTGTGGCTTGCGTCTGGTTGCTAGCTTGTGAGACAAAGGCTGTAAGGTCAGGCCTATACTGATGAGGTTTCCTCAATCTCTTGGTTTTCTCTACATTGATTTCCTTTCCGACCTTGTTCTACAATCCTCCCCAGGTCATTGCTTTCTTCCGAGTCATTAAATCAGCCAAATCACCAGCTAATAAACCTTCTCGCAGTGAAGTTATAACCACTTGCTCAAAACAATATGCAAACCCATCTTTAATGTTCACAAAACAGTTGATGTGATCTTTTAACAATTTATTCAGATATTGCCCATAATTAATTATTGTATCGCCATTTACTTTGAGTTATTTACTTTCCACAAACTGCCTTCCGAATGCCATCCAAAACATGTAGAAATTCTTGATTAATCCATGCAAAAATCTGTTATACCACTTCAAGGCACTATCCTTGAATGTTTGATAAAAAAACTCTATATAATAGCTTGTTATCATCATTAAAACTTATCATTAAATTCTTAAATTGCTCAAGTGATTATTATGATCTTGGCTCCCATCATATTATTCCATTTTCGAGTTATCAAAACACATGGGTAAATGTATGGAGAGAATCTTTGAAGATAATGATGACTACCTTTAAATATGTCTTTGGCTAAACATATGGTCTTCATTAGGAGTGACAAAAATCCCAGGTTCTGATTGTACAACAAATTGAATTATGCTTGGGATTACTATCTGGCTCATCAAAGGTTGGGATATTTTGATGGATTGTTTCCACCTATATCCTTTTTAGTTTGCCTTTGGGCTCTTAATGACTCAATTTTTGCCCGCAGTCGATCACGCTCCTCTTGTATGAAAAGTGTTTCCTCAGTATTATGATTCACATGAGACGTGTTCTCATGATCTTCATCGCCTATGATCCTCTCAAATTCAAGAGGAAGATCTGTCTGTATATCAGGATCCATGTCTTAAAGAACTCTGAAGGTTAATTTGTAAGTTAGGTTTTGAATACTGCTATTCGGGTACCTTCCGCTCCCACTATGGTCGCCAATATGATGATGATAAAACTTATTCGAAGAGTTTTTTGTAATTATTTAGTTGTATTAAATTCAAGGTATATGGTAGAGAGATAATCAAGGTGCTTGTATTTAATCTCTAGAGAGAAAATATTTCAACCCTCTTAAATTCGATAATTTTGGATTCATAAGACAACTGGGTTGGTTCACGAATAAAGATAAAACCCATCCACCATTAAGCACACAAATCATTATTCATTATAATTAAATACATAGTTGGTACACAGCTTATTCAACATGTATAGCTAGCTCACAGCTTAGTCAGTATGACTTTTATTCTGGGTTTAAAATGCCCCTTAAGATATATTTGACCCATTCTTTGTCCATTATCCTCAAGGATTTCCGACCTTATCAATGTTAAAAATTGACAATATAGTTTATGTAATAAGATGTAAATATTGCTCAAGATTAATTAATATATCAACACAAAACCCCTCAGACCAGAGGATCCAAATTTTGCTGCTGATGTTTGCAATCTTATTATGAAACCCAGTTTTTTTAAAAAAAATTACTAAATTTTCAACTGTTATAAGGGCTCTTGAAGAGCCATAATATCCATTTTTTAGATTTTTTGATTGATTTAAGCCTCTTAAAGGTAACTTTATTTTCCTATACCCCGCACGTTCCAATTGAGGATATAAATTGTTATTTAGAAATTATAATGTTGGGGTCTACCATACCCAATAGTATGTAATGCTTTGATAACTATAAAACCTTTAATATATTTAGGTTTAGTTTTCGTCATTTTCTTGTTTATGACCTTTTGAAGTCTTATCAATCTTCTATCTTGTTAGGAACATGAGGTGTATGAAGAATCCTTGTAGTCCTTTGGGTAGGTGAGTTTGTATCTAAATACAAGTTCTCAAATTCATTTATTGATATAAATATAACATTTGTTTCAATAGAATGACGACCTTCTACAATTTCAGATTTTTTTTTATTTCTGAATTATCCTTTTGATCTTCATTTTTTCCATTGAATATCTTAGTAATTTGTTTTCCTAACTGTGATGTTTTAATAGGTTGAATATGTTCTTTTGATGTTTGTTCTTCTTGTATTGAGGTTTGACATTAAGTAAAGTTGCTTTTGGTAGTCATCATCTTTTTTATTATAAGGATCTTCATGATTTCTTGAGTGCCAACCGGTTCCATTTCTTTAATAATTATAGATTTCATTTTTTGGACCCAAGTTTCTTTTTGGTAATTAGATCTGGCAGAAGAATAGGTTGAGATTTATTGCTTTTTTCATTCTAATATTCTTTATCAGTCCTTATCATTTTACAATCTAAGTAATTATGTCGTAGGTGAAGACACTTAGAGCAGTAATGAAGCAAGACCACATACTCGATATCTAACCAAAACTCATCGTTTTCACCAAAACCAATCCAAGCTTTATGAATAATTTTACTGCAAACGTCCAATTCAACTAATATTTTACAGCAATTATGTCTAGCTATTTTTTTTGTGGGAACCCAAACATCTATATGATTTTCAATAGACATACTTAAACTTCCAATTGTGTTCTTATTGAACATACACTGAGTAAGTTGGGGAAAGTAATCCAAATTAGGGTGATGAGAGATTCTATCTTATGCTTAAATTATGGGTTCTACTTTAGTAATCTCATCGAATCTTAATCCATGGACTAGAAATTCCCTTTTCATAACCTTTGAAGATCAGTATGATGATCAAATTCGATCATAACATGTCTTAAATCCCAATTAGAATATTAAGACATTAGTGATTGTTTTTAGAGAATTTTCCAACTAGTGTAAATTTTAGATAGGTAAGAATAATTTCTTTGTCTTGGTCTGAAAACATGATTATCATATGGTCACCTTTATTTTGAATTGTTGATTTTTCATGTATTAGTTCCTTGGATGTAACCTTTGTTGCCTCATCATAAAATTTACGCGACATTTTGGTTTCCTACTAATGTTCAAGGTTCTAGAATTGGTGATTATGGCATTGGATTGATCATAAAGAGGGTTAATTCTAAGATCGAAATACTGGTTTGTATTCGAATCAAGATTTCTTTTACTAACTTTATTATATTCTTTATTTTGTGGTAATAAATGAAAGTCTTCATCTATTTTATTTGTAGATTGAAGGTTTGGATGATTTCATCGTTGTTTTCATCAACATTTAACAAATAAGAGTTTTGGTTTATCTTGTTTAAGGATGAAATTGACTGCAAGTGCAAGGCCTGAAGCTTGTTGGTTGATTCTTCACCGGTCTTCACTAAGACCATTGGAGTAGCTGGCAAAGATTCAGTTAATTTGCGATGGCCAAGTTTTGAAGCAGTTTGCCTACCAAACAAGACTCTGTTTCTTAAAGCAAAACTTTGTTTCTTGGAGACCATCAAAGAATGTTTTTTCATATATTCTTTCAAAAAAAATGAGACTAGGACTTTGGATTTGCGAAAATCAAATAAGAGAGCATCAATCAAACTGACATTGATAATGAAGAGTAGAGTATTTCACGAATAAATTTTGATAGTAATTGACATTAGTGACGTAGAGTAGAGTATTTCACGAATTGTTGTTCATTGTTGATGATTTTTTATTATTCTCTAAAAAAATGTTTACAATGTTTTATTATAATATAAAAATATAACAATAAAAATAAAAATGATACAATTAAATTAACAAACATAATTACATTAATGTGTTTTTATATTTTAATAAAAATATAATCATCAACATAAAACGTTAATAACTATAAAATTATTTTTGTTCCAATACAATTATCTATAATAAATATTAATAATCTAAAAAGTATAAGTTATGAAATATTTAAAATGGAAATCAATAAATCTTTAAGTAACAAATATTAATTATCTAAAAAAATATCGAAATTAATAAATCTCATAGCATTAACATGTGCTTAACATAATCTTTTATTTCAACCATTTTTTTATTATTCTAATATGAAAAGGACATCTTAACAGTTTTTATGCCAAAGTGAAAAGGAGATCTTAACTGTTTTTATGACGGATTATATTTGTGAAATACATTTTTGTATTTGTCTTCGTCTACTGCAAAATGAAAATATTCATTTATTTTATTTTAATATTGTTATGAGTGCCTATAATTTCCTAGAAAATAAATGATGGAGACTATAAATGTCTCTTATATATGTACATCTATATCAGTATTACACTGTTACCATATAATATATTATTATTTAATTTAATTACCAATGATATTTTGTATTTTATAATATTAAAAAACATCTATCAAATACGATTTCACGTAATTTCTTAGTTCTAAATCCTAGATTCTTATTTCTTATTTAATTAGATACAATCTTTTGACGTGAATTGCTAAACCCTAATATTACATTTATAAGCCCTACAGATGGGTTTCAGTTGAAAATGTTTTGGAATGCAATGAAAAATAAAACACTTACAAAAATCAAATTATATTGTATGAAGTTGGTTTATATTATTCGGTACATAGTAATATATATATATATATATATTATTTTTTAGTAATAACTCTTTTAATTTAAATATTTGAATAAATTAAACTTAATCTACCATAACTCTTTTAGTTTAAATATTTGAATAAATTAAACTTAATCTACCTTTATAGATTTTATAAAATATCCCATAACAAATAATTGTGAAAATTAATCGATAAATAATAGAAATTTACCATAACCAATTATTAAGAGTTGAACATATTTGATTTTGAAATCAAATCTAAGAATATATAGTTCTTCATGAACAACTATTTTTTGCATGATCAAGTGGATGAACTATGATACTTGTATCTATAAGATAATCAACATTTGTAACATACTTAGTATATAACATCCATTTTGATCTTCCAACATTAATTTTGTCATTCGTCATATGACCGAAATTGTTGAGTCAGATGAACGAGATGATGCATTTGACGCGAAATCATTATAATGCTTTCGTATTGCTTGACTAGAACTCTCTGAAACTCCCTACAAAATTTATCACTAACATTGATCTTCTTATTATAAGGGTAGTTGTCGTTCTTTCTGAGGTTAGTTTTTGGTCCTCTTTATAGTTTAGAATCCATCACCAAAAAATATATGCATTATCATATAAGTTAACTTTTGTCAAAATTTGGTAGCCAATTTGTCTGATGTTTAGCTAAGGACAAACTTATTCATAAGAAATAGGTTGCATCATCTGTGCTCTAGGCAGTTGATCCCAATCTTAACACCATATCGAAATTCGATCATCTACATATGCATTATGACTTTTAACACTTGTCGTCCAAGACTTCTCATAGTCAAGGGTCTAGTTTGAAGTATACAATCTAGAAAAGTAATTATAACCTTAAAAAAAATTCAAGGTGATCTCACCTAAATACCCAATTAATAAAACATGCATAAGTACGGTGCGTCTGATAATCATACGCATCGTATAAAAAAATTAGCATTGAATTCTTAGATTTACGAGAGATGATAACCTTTTATGTCAATCATTAATTATGAGTTTTTAAGAAATTCTCTAAAATAATTTAATCAGCTCATGTTAGGTTTCATCCACACGTTTAAGAGTTTGTAGATGTAGTTTTAGGATTAGTTCATTAAAAGGAACGTTATGAACTAGCGACAACGAAATTGATGCGGAATATCATTACAACATGCATTGCAACCATGTCGAGTAAGATTCCATGTGACTACACTTAGTCTTCTTTCATAATAAATAATTAATTTCAAAGAGTGTTATTAAGTAATTTTTGTGGCTTCGTATCGCTAGGTTCTTCTTTTGAGGCTATTAGCCAATGATCTGACAAAAAAAAACTTAATATATTTATCAACACATATCTAAGTTTATATAAAATTCAATGAAACAAACACGAATTAGAGATGCAAGAAACCTGACCATAATTATCATGTTCTGTATAACCTTATGATCCACCAACCTATCCTTTATCTGAGCTCCATGCCGAGTAATATTCTTTGTGACTACACTCAGTATTCTGTCAAATCAAATAATAATTTCAAAGAGTGTCATTAAAAAAACTTTTGTGGCTTCGTATCGTCAGAGCATTCTTTTGAGGCTCTTAGCAAATAATTTGACAAAAATGTATACACCTTAATATATTTATCAACAAATGTCTAAGGTCATGTCAAATTCGATGAAACAAATACGAATTAGAGATGCAAGAAGCCTCACTATAATTATCATGATCACATATAAACTTTTGATCTATCAAACCATCGTTCAATCAGGCTCCATACAATCTAAGGTCAAAATAATAACAAGCGACTGTCTGACCATGAGATTCGTATATACAATAAGCTAACATATTTGTAAAATTTTAAAAATCATATTCGCTGATAAAAAGTGTAATTGTGATAAGTTTTTTAAGTATTCGTTATAAATTTCATGAATGTTGTGTAATGAAGAATCAAGGTATCGACTTCCATAAATAATCCATAAACTTTGTTGGTATTCAACCATCATATCTTTATTACTATTGCACATATTCAGAATATTTCTCTCTAGAATGACCCTGTCATCTCAAAACGGTACGAGGTAGACGTCAAAGTACAATACTATAGGCAGACTTCCACATATTTATACAAAAAGTCCTTACTTGAGAATCATTTCTGATGAAAATGATATGTAAAGTTGTACATATATCAAGAGTCAAGGTATGGTGAATCATGACGAGTAGTGGAAATTTTGTCAATGTTTTTTAAGGCCAACGATTATAAAATGAGGAATGTACCACCGTTTTGACCTTTTAAATGTGTGCTCATGGGTTTCACTAAGGAATATACCAATGTATTTGGGAAATTTCAAGCACATGTAGTTATTGTGGAACCTGCTGAGTGTAAGAAGATTCTCTATTTGTTCATGGTGGTTAACAACACATAGTCTTGTAACGTGATTTTTAGCCGATTTTGAATAAACCTAATGTATGTTAGTGTATCCATAATCTATAAGTGCATCCTCCATGTGGTAAATAGTTACTTAGGGCTCGTCCATAGTAGTTAGAGGATAGTTAGGGACTCTTACACAAATTCTTTCTAACTTATAAATAACAATTAAAAAAACTTTGGTCGCGCTCAAAGAGGTGGATAAGACCCTTCATATATTCTAACCAAAAGAATCGATTAAAGAAGTCAAAATTTACCCTAACCAAATCTTATAACTTATAAAAGTTTTATATGAAATTTTGAATGCGTTTACATGAATTAAAATACGTGAGCCGGGCACCCAAGTACATTATATACTATTGGTTTTCCATTTATTCAATGGTATGTTTAGTTAAATATAAAAGGCATATGTTCTCACAAGACAAGATATAAGCCACTTTGGGGAATATGGATAAACTTAGTAAAGTCTGAGACATCCTAGAGGCCCTTTACCTCGTTTGAATATCAAATCTTATAATAGTTCGTAAAAAGTCGTGGTAGTAGTATATGTGTATCGATCAATTGGTTAATACAATTAGTTCTTCTTCTTTATGGACTCATACTCTGGATACAAACAAATACAAAACACCCAGATTATTAAGATGGACAATAAAATTGACACAACTATAATTTTCATCACCGAGATGGGTCTATATTGTTATAATGTCATGTCATTTAGATTAGAAAACAAGTGAGTCACGTATACCCACTAACATATATAAATATTTCAAAGTCCAAATTTGTTCATTGGTTTCAAAGGTGAAAAGTTATAATATGTATGTCTTGATGCATCTTCTCACTTACTAAAAAACTCACGAATGTATATGATTAAACCCTGAAAGCGCACTTATCTAGTTTAAGCTTCAAGTTCACGTGGTGCAACTTTTTGAAAGTATCAACTAAATCAGATAGGTAGTTGACGTCATAATGAGTTTTTACAAACATATCATACACATAGGTAGTTGACGACATAATGAGTTTTTACAAACATATCATATACATAAAGCTTATATGATGACCTAAATGATTACAACGTATTTTATTAACCTTAAATTTGTTGATACCATAGTAATATGAAAAGTGGTTATATTTTTTTAAATCCTCAAATGGAGCAAATGTTTTCAATAGACAACGAAATGTGGTGAGGCTTTCTAAAAAATCAATGAGTAATGAGTTTTTCCTCAAGTCGTGTCCAAACCTACCCCCAACAGTCCTTTTTTCTTTATTTGGTTATATCACACTACATCGTCCACACCGTATTTGTTGGAGAGAAAGATAAAGATACTAGAGAGGCATAATATTATGTTAATAAAAATCTTATCATGATAACTCAATACTTTAAGTTGAAAAAGTTAGTACTAAATTTGGAGGTAGTTGTCTGGAAGATTAAACCTTATTTTCCATACATTTTCCCTTTTTTATACATTTTTGAAAAGTTATATACATCTAACTAGTTTAACCCAAATGTATGTAGAAACGAGATTCTTATATTCAAATTGAGTCAAGTACTTCCATTTGAGTGCAAGTTCTAGTCAATTTCATCTCAAATTTGCAAGTACAACGATATCTACAAACAACCAATAGTCCAGAACCAAAGTGAACAACCCATGCCAATGAATGGTATAACAATTATGACAGTAGATCAAGACTGCAGCTAATTGTCCTTTTCTGGAAGATGTTGCACCAATCGACTAAGTTTGGATTTTGCGCTTTAATTAGCGGTGGTTTATGTTATATCATCCTACAAAATCATTTATGTCACTATCATTACTAATTATTTGGTATTGTAAAATTGATTATAATAATCCTATCAAATTTTTATTATACCAAAATATTTGATTCGATATGATTTGATACAGGTGATTACTATAAAATAAAACAACACAAAACTAAATATAAAAATGATAAGATTTTTAGATAGCTAGTTTGTTTTCAAAAGAAAAATAAATGATAAATTTGAAACTTAAATTTTTTCTTTTAAAATATATTTTTAAATGGTTATAAAATTAAAAAATATCAAAAATAATAAAATAAAATAATAAATATTTTAATTATTAGTTGGAAATTTAAATATCTCATATATATATATATATATATATATATATATAATTTAAAACCAATTAAAATTTTAAAATTTAAAGATATTAATAAATAAAGTATAAGCATTAACTTCTTAAATAGATGAAATTATATCTACAAACTATATAAATATAAGTTAGGATTTATTTTCTAACGAAAACTACTCATAATTTAAAATTTAAACTTATAAAGAATTACAAATAAAAATTGGCAATATATAAGAGTTAATTTATAATTATTTTTTGGAATAAAAACTTTAAAGAAATACCTAAAATTCTTCATAAAAATACCCAAAACATGACATGAATCTATTCATATAGCAACAAACAATGACATGCAAATTATCACACCGACCAAACAATTTTGGTATCAGAAAATTGAAGGTAAAGAACCATATGGTGTGAAACCGTAGAGGTAAAAGCGACAAGAGAGCAAAAAAATCTTAAATTCTTCTCCCGCCAAACGTGATATATTACCGCACCAAAATATGAACCCAAATATGATGATTGCAAGAGGGATAAAAACTTGAAACATCTTTCTATCAAGGATGATCAATCATGACTGTTTAACAAAAAACAAGGTTCGTATTAGTTGTACCCCATATAGATTGAATAAAAATAAAGTCGTAAATGATTTGATTTATAGATTCATCACATGGAAAACACAAAACACGATTTGGAGAAGTTTATAAGCTTATATCGGATTGATAAATTATCATACATAATAGTTAATTAATAATTGGTTTAAATTTTAATAAGCTACCCATAACTCTTAAAACAAAAATGGTGTTATATGGTTTTTATGCTCATTATTTTTTCATTGATCATGTTATAGTCAAAATTTATATATAATAAATCATCATATTATGCATAGTAGTATTTGTTTATAAATAACTAATATATATAATTATATTTGTTAAAATTATTTTTAAAATATTATTTTATTTATAATTAACATATTTAAAATATATATCTTATTTAAAAATTTGTAGGATCACGTATTATTGTAAGATTGATATTTTATACCAATATCATGTTAAACAAATTTGTTATTATTATGTCGTATCAAAGTTAATAAGAAAAAACAATACGTTTCGTTTTAACATTGATATCGATATGGAAGAATAATATGGTAAATACTTTCACCCATGATTTTAATAACGAAACCGTGTATGAGATAATCATAAAACTTAAACTTATGAGTTTTTGTAGGGCCCAACAATTCAAATTTCTAAGTTATTCTCACCTCCTAATTAATCACGCCCTTAGCAGTAGTATTCCATAAAAATAACATTGTTAGGTATGTGAATGTATTACAACAGGAAATATCATCTTAATCATGTCCATTGTGAGCATGTGCTGCACTCAAAAATATAATTGTAGATATATTAACTACTTTATGGTATATAAACCCACACTTTGGATACTCACTTGTGAACATCCTTATATGAAACCTCAATTACACATGGCGTGAAATAAAATAAATTAAGTTTTCGTAAAATATGATTAAGATGATTGGCGAGGCTTAATTTTTGCATACCTTCAAGATGATTTCCTAACTCCGGATATAACCTATGCTCGTAATCTCAAAATATAATATACCCGATATGTGGTATTTATAGGCACACTTTACAAGTAAGTTCTTACATGATCGATATTGCAAGATAGATCCGGCGGTCGTGGGATACTATTGCTTACATGGTCTTTGTTGCAATACATTAGCCTAGAGGGAAACAACCCCTCTTTATTTTCTTTAGATATTTTATCATAGTAAAGCACATATTTAGCTAGTTTTCCTAACTCTTCTCTGTTAAATCACTTTGGGGCTAAACCCTCTTCGACGCTATCGTTTTTTTGAATTATATGCTTCCATATGGATCATATATATACTGCGAGGCCAAAAGTATAATGGAATCCAAAATACATATTAGTTTTGAGTACATTTGTTGACCGTTGGTTGACATGTACGCAACTTCAATAATATGTCTACCTTTTTTTCTAGCTTTTTTCTCTCTGAAGCACCAATTTGATCTGAAGCAAGCTGGACCATAGCACCACAACTGGACTTTAGCAACACAATTAGACCAAATTAGAGTATTATATTTTCTAAGTATCATATATTAATTAGGTCTAATATTTTAGTCTTCTTATATTAATATGATTATCCATATTAATTGGGTCTTCTATTAATTAGGATTTTTTATTTATAAGGATTCATATATCAAGGTTATTATGACAATCAGAAGCAAAGACGTTAAAAGCATCACTGAGTCATATTGAAATTCGTAGACGTTTACTATTGTCCACCATTTACTAGACAAATTGGTTCAAAATATTAATCTATTAAATAGGGTTGACTTGACATGTTTATGAGGGTCACACCAGGAGCTCGATAAGTTTCAGATATTTATAGAAAAAATAGTTACTATGAGCTTTGTATTTATAGTTATAGTAAGTCCTTTTGGCCTTCAATCCATTTTAATGGATGGTTTAAATTTACTGATGATATGTGATGTAATATTAGACGTCCAAAGAAAACGTATCCAACAACCGCTTACCTTCTTATGTGAAAATTCAAGAGTCACGTAATAATCATGCATACGCCATATTGGTATGGACGAGGTGAATTCTTACTAAATTCCCAATAATCAAAAAATGATTCATAATGGTTATAAACTATTCAAATCCTACGACCGAGACCCATCAGGTGAAATATAGCAATAAAATACCATTTGGTGGCCTCATGTTGTGGGCGATCCATGATGTGTGAATAAACTCCAATAGTTGTCTAATGTTCTTATTTAAGGTTCACAGTGAAAAGAGTTCAAATCCACGAATGGCCCAAAGCACCAAGTCGGTTTGACCCAACCAATTGGTTGTCAACCATCTAAAGATTTTGAATTTTTATCCAGTATTTTTACGACTCATGGCTCGAATGGCCTTGAATCATTGAGATTTAATTTGCTCCCATTTTATATGTTAAAAACTAGAGGAATACTGATAAGAAGAGAATTATCGTAGACTTGAATATTTAGACTTTGGCTAGCCAAAAAATCTGACAATGATTTTATTTAATATTAGACAAAAAATCTATATAAATAGATTATCATACAACTTGAGTTGACCGTAGTATAAATCTCACATTATTAATTATAAATGAATAATAGACACTCATTCATGAGATGATAAACATTTTATTATTAAAAGTCTTTTTTCTAGTTTATTTATTACATTCCTAACATTGACATAAATTTTATAGTCTAAATCTTCAGATTTGTCTCATCCATTTGATTTGCATTTTCCCATACCAATTGAAAATGAAACTAGTGTTAGATATTTGTCGGTTAATACATATTCATTTATATGTATATTTTTGCAAATATTAATTAATATGTTAACTTTATTTTAGTTTCGGATAAGATTATATCTCTATATAATTGTTACGTTTAGGTTTTTTAATAAATATTTATCAATCGTGAAATTTTATATTCTTAAAATAAAATCTTTATCAAAATAAGGATATAAATATACATAATTATTGATTGAAAATATTAATGAAATGATGTGATCATAATCGATTCGGAAACAAGTCTAGATTATCAGAATCAACCAATGAACAAATGAATGAACTAGTAGCAAGAATATGTGACTATCCAAAGCAAAGTGGATAATAAAGGTTCAGATCTCTAGAATAAAAAGTATAACTCACCACTGTTATTTGAGCATAATTAACTAAAATGAGATGTCATGTCCTTGTTGTTATAGATTGTTTGATTGCTCCAATAATTTGGAAATAACACGTCTTTGTCGTAACAAAAGGCAAACGACAACACATGAGATAAATCTTATTAGAATTAATTTAAATTTCTTTGTTATGGAAAAATTTGGGCACGTCGCGACGAGTCGCAGCGAAGATCCCAATAGTTAAACAAAGATCAATAATCATCAGCTCGCTACGATGATCTATATTTATTATCGTGGTTAAAAAAAATTCATTTTTATAGAGATACGTTTCTCCAAAAATAAACCTATTTCACCATCATACTTATAAGAATTAGATATGTCCTATAAATATACTAGTGAGATAATAAATGAACTACAACTTATTATTCTCTCTAAATTTCTACAGTTAAATATTCTCTTGTATACTAAATTTAATTCAATTTTCAATTTCTAGTTCTTTGCATAAGAAGTTAAAAAGCTTATTATAATTATATATAAATTTTATAAAAGGATTTAAGTAATTGATCAATTGAAATAATTATTTTTTATAAGTGTATTCACACGTTTCTCAAATATATATTTCCAACAACCTTCTGGTGAGAGTTTTGTGACGTATTTTATGAGTTTTGCTTATGATATACTATTTATTTAACCATAAAAAATAATTTACAAGACTTATTATATCCTAAAATAACTTTCATAAGAGGATATAAGTAATAAAGATATTCAAAATAATTATTTTTTAAAGCATATTCATACGTGCTTTAAGTCTCTACTTTTCTGCTAAGATTTTTGTAACGTAGTTTATTATTTTTATTCCTGTTATATTATTTTTCTAACAATAATAAAGAATAACATCTATGATAGGAGAAAAAATAATCATTACCATTAAAGTTGTGAATTATGACCCACTTTGTTTGGAAAATTTTAAGAAAACAAACTTTATATGTTGACAATATAAGTTAACATTCTTGTTAACTTGTCGAAATTTCACTAATCCTTGATCCAAAATTGAAGAATATTTCAGAGCATATCAACAATGATGTCGATGACACCAAATAGAACATACACAAACGAGAATAAGATGATTTTTCATGTCTAAGACGTATATTGAATACTCTCGTGAGACTTTGGTGGTGAAGAAATAAAATGCTTTAAAAGAGAAATATAAAATCGAAAACATGGTACATATAAAATTTTAATTTCTCAATCTTTTGATTATAAATTTCTTGATAAAAAAGTATGTTTACCCAAATTTATGAGTTACAAATAATAGTTAGTAAGCTCGTGTCCGTGAAAATAGTACATTAAAAAATGTCCAAGTTGGAGCAACTATAGCAGAAAGTTATTGAATAATTCAGAAAAGTATAGTTTTGAACATATCGAAAACACTTACAAATTGAAGAAGAATCATGTGTTAAAAATACACAAAAAATTATGATATGAGACCTTATAAGGGAGTGAATGCATAAATCCTAAACATAAAAAAACATAAAATTTATGGAAAAAGAGTTTGGCACCACGACCAAGAATACATTTAATAGTGCAAAGGAAAATTTCTTAGTTTGTAGAAAAAGCGTGTGACATTGCTCGTAACTGCAACCTTAAAAATAAATAAAAGCATAAAAATTGTAGAGAAAAACATTATGGTCATGGTTGCATTATTCTTCCCATGAAAAATGTTTATTCAAAATAAAGAAAGAGAGAAATAAGGAAAAATTAGTGCAAACAAGAAACACAAACAAGTCCAAGGTGGAAGGACGCACCATCGTTGAGTTAGTATTTACGAGTAGTAAACAAATAACTATTGGAATGTATTATATATTATGAAAATGAAAAAAACCATAGTGTATGGTTATTTTATTGGCTAAAGCTGGATTTTGGTTTGTCTACGAATCTACCAACATTGTTTTGTCCAGGGGTGATACCTTCATTAGATATAAACCCTCTTGTAACGACACGACAAAACTATGAACTGATGATTATTTTATTGATAAACTGAAGATTTATATCTACTTTTTTTTATAGTAATAGTTATTTATTGTTTATGGTAAACTTGCACATATAGATCATAACACGATTAATAAATTTATTAAAATTAGACTGATATTTTGTAATATAAGTTTCTATAAAAATATGATTTATGTGTAAAATCAAAGAAAATTAAAGACCCTTATAAATCTATAGATGCATAAAAAATATTGGACTTAATATACACACTTGCATATGTGAGTTAAACGGTGACTTGACGCGTATATATACAATAGACTTTGAACAGTAACTCGTCCCCGGACTATCGCATTTGGTGACAAATAGTCCCTGGACTTTCATAAGTCCGTTCGTAGTCCCTGGACTATCCAATTTGGATAAAGTTAATCCCCTTGCATGTGTTGACTATCAATTTTTGTGAGAGAGAGTCGCTCAACTATTCATTTTCGATAAATTTAGTCCTTTAACTTTTTATTTTTGATAAAGTTAGTCCCATTAACAAACATGCGAATGAGACTAAATTTATCCAAACTGGATAGTCTAGAGAATACCAACGGACTTTTGAAAGTCTAGGGACTATATGTCACCAAAATAGATAGTCCCGGGACTACAAACGGACTTTTGAAAGTCCAGGGACTATCTGTTACCAAAGTCGATAGTCTATGGATGAGTTACTTTTCAAAGCCATATAAATATATTTTATAACTTTTATAGTGATTACTTTAGATTTACTTATGTCTACTTTCTTAATCATAATGATGAGGTCTTTAGTATATTTAAAATATTCAAAATAGAAGTTAAAAATCAATTAGACAATAATATTAAAATTTTATGTAGTGATAAAGGTGGAGATTATTCTCTAGAGATTTTTTTTGGGTTTTACGAATAATATTAGATAATTTATCAACATCCGGTAACTTATATGCCTTAAGAAATGGATTGGCTCAATAAAAAAATTGAAATTTCATTTAGATGACAAATGCTATGCTAGTTAATTCTTCATTGCATATTAATTTACAAGGTGAAAGTATATTAACTGAAATTATTAATCATATTCCTCTAAGAAACCAAAAAGTTATCATATGAGTTAAAGTGAAAATATTATCATATTGTAAAGTGGGGGTGCTTAGTATTTTGTAAAGGCGTGGATATAAAAAGATTAAGTTTATGTCCAAAATTTATAAAGTGTGTATATTGGTATGCATCTAATTGCAATATTTATAAGCTATTAAACTTGGATTTTAATGTTATGTTTGATTATAGATTAATGTATTATGAATCTAATTTATTTAATGATAATATAACTTAAATCTGTATGAAAATCGAAAAAATTGGTTTTTGCAAGAAACACTTCTGGTTGAAGAGAAATCACATGAACCTCGTATGAGGAAAATAGACAAAATTCTTAACGATCTAGGATCCGATGAGATCAATTTGTAAAGGTTTTTTTCTACTTGGTAGATGAAGTTGTAACGAAATCATATGAAAAATATCACTGGTGTTTTATTTATAAGACGACTTTGAATTTTATAGGGAAGCAATATCCTCATGAGATTCTATATTTTGGAAATATGTCTTAAATGATAAAATGGATTCAAATCTCTAACAATACGTTAAAATTTGTTGATGTGCATTTGGGTTCAAGGCCAATTGGTTGTAAGTGAGTATTTAAAAAGAAATATCGGATGAATGCTATCATTCAAGCATTCAATGAAAGATTGGTAGCCAAATGTTTTGAAAAATGGAAGTAATATATTATTTTGACATGCATTTTCCGGTTACTAAAACCATGATGATAAGAATGTTTTTGCAATTTCATCGGTATACACACTAAAAATCTTCAAATTCATATTAAAACAACATTCTTAAATACATATTTAAAAAAAATTACATGAAAGATCCCGAAGGTTCAGTACTTTTTAGAAATTAAGAAAATTGTGTATGCTTGTTAAATCATTATATGGTCGGAAACAAGCAAGAAATGACATGAAAAGTTTGATCATGCAATTGTATCCGATATGCCGTGACACAATATAACAAATATTTTTACTTATATTGAGTAAGAACATGAAAATACTTATTGAAACAAATATATTTTTATCTTCTACTTTTAAGATGAAAGATCTTGAATAGGTAAATGCTATTTTGAGGATAAATGTATTCAGAATTATGGGGATATTTCCATAAGTCAATCCCATTACATTAAAAATATACTTGATAAATTTAAATATAGGAAATTCAAAGAAACACATACATCATTTGGTCATAGTTTAATACTCGAGAAAGTAATAAACGACCAGTGATTCAGTTGAAATATGGTAGTGCAATAATAAGTCTTATGTATACATTTTCATACACTATGGAAGATATTTCATTTGAGGTAAGTAAAATAAGTTAGTTTACTAGTAACCTAAGTACATAACACTCAAGTGTGATTGGAAGAGTTTTTTCTTAATTTAATAAGATAATAAACGCATGCCTTCAATATACTAATTTTATGGGGTACTTAAAAGATACGCACACGTAAGTTAGATCACCAATCTAGTGGATAATAAATCGATTATACGGTAGGTGTTCACTTTTGTAGGAAGTGGTGTTTCTTATGGATAAAAAACACGTGTGTATTGCCCACTCAACTATAAAGTCTATGAGTTCGCATTATTTTTCATAAAAATAAAATAGGTTGTATGGTTGAGAGAATTAGTGTTGTCAATATTATTCACCTCTAAGGGAAATGAGACAATAAAAATTATTGTGGTATTTAATCAACTCTAGGTAGAGCGTATAATTACATCTATAATGGGAATTTTAAGACATGCAAAAGTTAGACTAGCGATTCCAAGTACAATCATATTGGTTTTGTATGTGCATTTTAATTAGAACGAGATAAATTCATTTACCAAGCTATTGGATTGAGAATTGGTAAACTCGACACCTAAAACGATGAGACTAAAACTCTTATATTGGTATTTTTTTCCAATATTGGTAACCCAATTCAACAATAAAGAACCTAGATATCAAATTTTCAATGGGTAATAACAGGTTATATGTAAAATGTTTTAGCATATAAAATTGAATTCCATTAATGACGTGTGATATATGTTGGTCGTTAGCATGGAATGATAATTTCAAATAACTTTTAATACAATTCAGTCTACGTGTGAAATGTATTTCTAAAGATAACACAAATACTGTAAGAATTGTACATATAAGAATCTATGGATGGTGTAGTCTCTCATGAGAGGTAGTTAGTTTTTTTCAAAATTTGTTTATTAAAATGGATAAAGCACGTGACAAAAAAGTATTAAATAAAACTGTGGATAAACAGACTAGTACAACGATTGGGTGTATGAGATCCCCGGTTAGGCCACATGGGATGTTGGCTTAAAGTTACGATTAGCAAACTCTTGGTATAACTTTGTTGTCTTTCTACTAAAATAACATTCAAATTGAAAAATATTGTATTTTATGCGCAAAGGTTTTATTAATGAGTATATAATAGATGTCATTTAATTAAATGAAGATGTGTTGGAAATATTAATAAAATGATGAATCCAAATTGATTCATAGATAAGTCTGGATCATCATAAGTAACTTTTGGCGGAGCAAACATATATAGTTATCCAAGACAAAGTGGTCATAGAATAATTGGATCATGTTATTTAAGGCATGAAACATATCAAATGATCCAAATGACTCTAATTTACTCATATATATATATATATATATATGTTAAAAAGATTTTGCAGGTTCAATTTTTATGGAGGAAGATGGACAAAATTGAAGAGGAGAAGATCAAAATATTGAGGCAACATATCAAGCACTAGCAAAGAAGCATGAAACAGTATTGGCTCAATCATCAAACAACCATCGAGAGATATTTTGTATATAATTATCAAAATTCAACTTATGTAATCTTACAAAATTTGTCAAACCAAATACAATGGTTAACTTGTATCTATACTTTAATCAATAAATTGTTAAATATGATTTTTTTAAAAAACTTACGACATTTTAAAATGGTAAAACCCTATTAATATAATTATACATATAACTAGTGACTAAACAATATATTTTTAAACAAAAAAGTAAGTAAATAATATAATAATCTAGACCTTTTAAGTTTAGAGTAACAAAAACATCATTAAGTTATAATATAGGATATTTATTCTATATATGTTAAGAGAAAAACTGATGATGGTTAATTATTTTTTATCTCCAAAAATAATAATCTCGAGTCAAGTGACCTTATTTATGATGTAAGGTTTAAATTACGGCAGGTTCATGCTAAAATCACTCAAAACCAATATATCCCCATCCAATTTTAAGTTCGCCTATATTTGGTGTAAGCCCACCATTTTCAAAGAGTTCTATTTTAAACCACATCCACTATTATTTCAGAAATACATCTCCTAAACCTGTGTCTCTCTCTCTCACTTCTCTTTACACACTTTTCTCTCTCTTTAGAATCAGGTCACCCACAATTATGGCGTGCTTCTATTTCTTATCATTTACGTCATTATTTTCCCATCTTGCATCATGGTGAAGAAAAACGAAGCTCATCCTCCTCCACCATTACCAATGTAAGTTTTCCTATTTTTCAATATTTAGGTTGAATTTTGTTTGTATTGGTTTTTAAGTGAATTTGATAGGTTAGATTTAGGATTTCAAAATTAGGTTCGGATTCATGGGTTTATGGTAGGGTTTTTTTAGGTGGTTGGTGACTGATTTTGACCATTTTTCTCCTCAGAATCGGCTGGAAAATGGCCACACCAATGGTGCGAGTTCAGAAACCCCATCGTTGTGTGAGTCCTATACCGATGGTGGCTATAGTGTTGCACAATCGGTATGGTACTTACGCACCGCATCAGTGTATGTGTTGTGCACCAATGGTGCAACCCCCAAAAATTGTTTTTTCTTTTTAAAAAAACTCATATTTTTTTAAAGAACTTATATTTTTAAAAATACTGTTCCGAATTATAATAATAATTATTATTTAATTTTTTAAAATTTTAACCTATTTCATTTTGTCAATGAATATTTTTTATGTATTAGTAGCAATTTTTTATGTATTTTTTTTACTAATAAATGTTTTTGTGTTTTTTTTTATTTTTTCATAATAATTTCTGAATTTTTAATTCTTTTAGCATATTAACTTTGTTTTTATTTAGTTTTTAATATTTTTTTATTACATTATTTATCTAACATTCATTATTTATTGACTCAATTTGTTTTTTAAAATATTAATGTACTTATTTACTAATCATTTATGTATTTGAAATTGATTTAATTTATTCAAATTATAAGTTTGAAATTTATTTAATGTGTCATTATAAGTTTTTTTAAATGTATTTTTTTTAAATCTCATATAAATGAATAAAGACACATAACTAATGATGAGATCAGTTAAAAAAATTAAAACTTAAAATTTTATTAATGAAATTCATTAAAATAATAATTATAAACCTTTCTTAGATAAACTATAATAAACTTTATTAAAATATAAAATAATTATGGCTTTTGCTAAATCTGATCCCTAAATGGTAACCAACCCCATTTTTATGTAGCCACATACAAAATTTAACTATCCCCAACTTTTTATCCAAAATACCCCGACTAATTTACTAAGGCTTAACCTTAAACTCTAACCATCCTCAAAACCAAACAGCCCAAACTCTATCTTCTTCTCTATTTTTCCCCTCTCCCTCACTATACTTTCAAATTCGAAAATCACAAAACTAAAGATTCGGCTTACAAGAGAGTGTTATTCATCAACAAAAGAGTACTCTAATCCAATAAAAAACAACAAATGGGCAAAAAGAAAGAGTAAAAATCTATTTTCCTTAGGTTTTAATGGTTTTTGTAGATTTGAGTTATTTAGGGTGTTAGAATAGGTAAATCTATGTTTATTTAGTTGTTTGAAGTTATATGTTGATGTAAGATGCTTGGATTTGTGTTATAATAGAGTTTTTAGGTTCCATTTGTGTTGGAATTATGGATTTTTGCGCATGTGTCCATGGTCCCCGCCGGGTGAGAATTTGTCAACCGACGGGGAACATATTTATTTTCCATATTGTTCTCAACCAGGGGGTCTCAACTGGCAGGGGAACACGGGTTCAGTTCTTTTTAAATTGGGAAGAACTTCAAAAATATATTTTTTTATTAACAAATTGGTTCAAAAGACTACATTATTTGAAGTTTCATGTTCCTCACCAAGGTTCTTCTCCTTAATATATACATCCGAATATAAGATGAGTTTTTTTTTAAATATTTTTTGGAGTTTTTGGACGTTTGAGGGTTTTTTAAGTTTTGAGAGTTTTTTGAATTTTTTGAAATTTTATAAACTTTTGTGTATATGAAGGAGATTAGGGGAGATACTTTTTTGTTTTTAATGTTTAAGTTAAATGTACCCAAAAACCACTAAAAGATAAAAGATAATCTACTTGGTCAAAGAGTAAAATAGTAAAAACCTAATAATTAAAAAATATTCAAAAAACTTTAAGGGTAGTGAACATTATTTGAGACCAAATTTAGCCAATCCAATAATTATATCTAAATTTTAATTAATAAATACATTAGTGTACAATTTTTAAATCTAAATTTTAATAAACACAATATATGTTGAGGTCAGTTAAAAAAGTAAAATTTTAATTTAATTTTTTTTCAAAAATAAAATAAAATTGTAAAAGTAAAATGTCACGGCCACCCCAAAAGAGGGGTAGACAATTACAAATGAAATTAAAAGAGTGAGATTGAATGTAAAGCAAGGCGGTAAAAAATTCTCGCTAAAACCGAAAAGCCGAAAGCCAATCTTGAGTTGGATTTCATGTGAGAATGAGAGACATGAGAGTTTGGGAGGATTCGAGAGAGATTTTGGGGATTGAAATAACAATCTAGAGCCAAAGATTCAACCAAAATGATGTCTGAAGGGAGAGAGCAACTCATAAGAGGATAAAATCGATCAAAGTCGAAAGAAAGAGGCTGAAAGCTGGAGACTTGGGATTTTTTTTGAAAACCAGTCAATTAGGAAGAATTATATGCAGATGAGAAGTGATTCCAACATACGCGAGAGAAAATAGAGACAAGCTTAAGAATGGAGATGAGGAGAACCTGAAAGATAAAGTCAGAATTTGGATTCTACTTGACGAAATGTTAATTAAACACTTAGGTATAATTGAGATGACATGAATAAATTATATTGGTAAAAATAACATTAGAGTAATAAGATTTTAATTGTTCAATAATTCTTTAATAGAAGTAAGCTCCAGACTATCCAGAATAGTTATTGCTTTAAGATAGTTATGGATAGTAGAAGGATGCATGTCTATTTTTTTTGCATTTAGAGGTCCATTTCGCTAACCAGTGCACGACTCTATTATACCGTTTAGAAGGGATCTTCATTTAGCAAAGATGCGAGTTTGTTTACCATAAGGTATGCCAATGGTAGCGAGGATGTCTCCTTTGTGGTCTATGATTATTGCACCACCAGAAGATTCATCATAAGGAAGGCAACTGACATCAGTATTGAGTTTAAATCTATCGACCTTAGAAAGAGTCCAACTACTTGTGATGAGCTTTCTAGAACAATTTAAATGGTTAAAGCAACTAACATTAAGAGCAATATAATTACCTTTGACCAGTGTATACTTTTGAGATGATCAAATTGGTCTAGGCTAATGAGGTTTTTTTACATAATTGATAATGTTAATAACAGTAATGTTATCTTGGTTAAGCCTAGTGTGGTTTCTAGCTTTCCAAATACTTCAGGTGATAATATGAGGTAAAATAGTTCAAAGATGAATTTTTGTAGAAGAAGAATCAAACCATTAGGTAATCATATGATAAATTGTTATATAATCACCAGTTTTGAGATTGAAGAGACTTCCAAAGTCTTAATGATGCCGTGAATTATTTTTCAAAAGGATTAAGAGTGATGAAGGGACTAGGGCTGCACCATGTATCCAACCAGGATTCCACTTGACAATTACCAAGCTGCCAAAAAACGTACTTCTCAACTATAGGTCAGACCTTCGTAAGTTTTTTCTAAGTGAGAGAGTTGTTAGGATTAGGACTAATTTGCATTAGGTGTCTGTTTTTGCAGTATTTATTGTGCATATAGTTAGTCCAAAATGAAGACAAGTTGCATATCTTCTAAATTTTTTGAGATTAAGACCTCCTTTATCATAGGGAAGACATATGTCCTTCCAGTTGGACCAGTGAATTGTTTTATGGTCAATAGTATAACCCAAAGGTTTACTACAAATGCTTTCAATTCTTGTGATAACAGCTTTAGGAATATGGAGCTTTAACATGTGGTAGTAAGGAGTTACATTTAGTACAGTTTGAATAAGTGTCAGTTTTCCTCCATAGAATATAAGAAGTTTGTTTCAATCAGTAGTTTTATAGTCTTAGCTTAACAATATGGTTCTCAAACTGGTTTACTCTGGTTTTGGTTCTTTCGCAATAATAAAAATACTAAGGGATAGAGCCCCCTGTCTCAGACCATTAGTAGAACCAACAAAGCCTTTAGGATTTCCATTGATGATAACTGAGAATATAACATTTATAGTAAAATTTCTAATTAATTTAATGAATGATTAACTAAATCCAAAGGCTTGAAGGACCTAAAAAAGGAAAGGGAGAGAGAGCTTGTCAAAAGCTTTAGATATATCAAGCTTTAGGATGAGATTTCTCCCTTTATTTTTCTTGTGAAGGTCATTAATCATTTCTTGCATTAGGATGACGCTATCTTGAATATGTCTACCCTTGACAAAACCACTTTGCTCTTTAAATATGATCTTTGGAAGGATTATAGCAAGCTTGTCATTTAGAACTCTAAAGATTATTTTGTTGAAGACCGTACGAAGACTTATAGGTCTAAAATCACTCCAAGATTTAGGATTGTCTTTCTTGGGGATTAGGCTTATAGTTGTAGCAAATATTCCTTTAAGATCATATTCACCTTTGAAAAAATCCATCACAACATTACATAGATCAGAAGCAATAATGTACCAATGGCTTTGAAAAAACTTAGCATTAAAGCCATCAACTCCAGCTATGCTCGTAGGGTTTAAAGCTTGAACGAAGTTAAGGATTATATTACATGTCAGAGTAAACATCAAAAGAGTGTTATATTTTGTGGAAATGATATTTCAAATTAAGCTTTGCAGGTTGAGGAAGGGCCCGAAGTCTGTATGACAAGATATAAAGGTTTTATAGTGGTCAGCAACAGAGTTACTCAGCTCAAAAGGGTCTTCAATCCAGGTATCATTGACTTTGATCTTATGAATGTAATTTTTTCTCCTCATTTGCTTAACATAATTCTGGAAAGTAGAGGTATTTCAGTCCCCATTAAGAGTCCAGTTGATGCTAGCCTTTTGTTTTCAGTATCAATCATCTCTTTGTAGAAGAAGAATAAGTTAGCTTGAGCCTTATTAAAATTCAGTTTGTCATCTTCATTCTTAGAATCTGCACAAAGACTTTCATAATAGAATAATCCTTCCTCTGATTGGGTTAGAGCAGTAAATATATTCCCAAAAGTGTTTTTATTCCAGTCCTTGAGAAATGATGTGAGTCTTTTTAGTTTATGCCAAAAAGAGATCATTGGATGGCCCTCCATTGGCTCGTTCTAGTTACTCTTAATGGTTTTAAAATAAGTGGGAAGTAAAGTCCACATATTTAAAAATTTAAAAGAGGATATGGAAGTAGTTAAATTATTTGAGATAAAGATGAGAAGGGGAAAGTGATCAGAACCTGTTCTGGTAAGATGCTTAACAGAGGTAGTTTCAAAGGTATTATCCCACTTGTTTTTTAATAGTACAAGGTCTAGCCTTTTCCACTCATGAGTGTTAGTCCAGGTGTAGGTGGAGCCAATGAATTTGGCATCAATTAAATTACAGTCAGTGATCATATCATTCAATTGATCCATATTGTGATTGCAAAAAGTTTTCAAATGAGCTACTCATTATGGCTTGAGATGGTGTTAAAGTCCCCCATGATTATCCAGGCTTGTGAGTTATCCTTAACTTCTCTAAGATTGTTCCATAACTCCATTCTAATATTCCTGTTACATTTGGCATATACAATATATGTTAAGGTAGGAGATAAGAAAGTGACCTAGAGGTGCATGAGCTGGTCAAGATTGGCCAGGGTGTCCACTTTGAGATCATTGCTCCACATAGTTCATATTTTGTTTGAAATATTAGCAGTGCAATTCTAAAAGCCAAGGAGGTTGGCAATTGTTTTGTAAATTCTTATGGAAAATTAAGGGCTCTTGAATAACAATAAATTTGACTTGATTAGATTTGCAAATGGATTTGAGTCTTCTTCTTGTGAGCTTATTTCCAACACCTCGAGTATTTAAACATAAGATTTTATAATTCATTGAGATGAGCCAGTTGAGGGTCTGGCATACCCTGAAAATGTTAAAGCTTTTAAAGCTTTGTATTTGATATGAGGCACATATCATTGATAATTTTTTTGCAGGGCCAGTAGGAGTGGAAGACAAGCTTAAATAGGGTATGGTTTTTAAAGGGGGGAGGGGAGAAGTTTGCAGAGGAGAATGGATGGAAGATGTGATCAACACATAATGAGTTTTGAGGGTTTGGATTTGAGATAGATTGAGAGGCTTTAGTGACTAACTTAGAGTCATCTTTAAGAAGATTTCTACAATAAGATGATCGATGGCCTATATGTCAACAGACCTTGCAATAGTGAGGACGAACACCATAGCTTACGAGTTACCAGAAACTAGAATTATTTCCAAAACTGATCCAGATTTTTGGAATAGGATCTATAGATATATCCAATTCAATTAAAGCCATACAAGGATTATACATAGATTTGTTTTTCTTAGTATTCTAGTTTTGAAGGGGGTTGCCAATTATCTTGGAAATTTCTTTAATGGCGTCTTCTTGATATAGAAAATTAGGAAAGAGACCTGTACTTTTGATCTTGGCTTGATTGTGTTGACGATTTCTCAATCTTTTATGGAATTCAGCCATAAGAGAAGCTTGGAAGAGACTCACTAGCAGCCAGAGAAGCAAAAGCTTGGAAGAGACTCACTTGCAGGGCCAGTAGGAGTGGAAGACAAGCTTAAATAGGGTATGGTTTTTAAAGGGGGGAGGGGAGAAGTTTGCAGAGGAGAATGGATGGAAGATGTGATCAACACATAATGAGTTTTGAGGGTTTGGATTTGAGATAGATTGAGAGGCTTTAGTGACTAACTTAGAGTCATCTTTAAGAAGATTTCTACAATAAGATGATCGATGGCCTATATGTCAACAGACCTTGCAATAGTGAGGACGAACACCATAGCTTACGAGTTACCAGAAACTAGAATTATTTCCAAAACTGATCCAGATTTTTGGAATAGGATCTATAGATATATCCAATTCAATTAAAGCCATACAAGGATTATACATAGATTTGTTTTTCTTAGTATTCTAGTTTTGAAGGGGGTTGCCAATTATCTTGGAAATTTCTTTAATGGCGTCTTCTTGATATAGAAAATTAGGAAAGAGACCTGTACTTTTGATCTTGGCTTGATTGTGTTGACGATTTCTCAATCTTTTATGGAATTCAGCCATAAGAGAAGCTTGGAAGAGACTCACTAGCAGCCAGAGAAGCAAAAGGTTGGAAAAACGGCAGATCCAATGGGCAAAAGAGGAGAAGAAACAAGCAATAGATGAGAGAAAAACTTTCTTATAGATCAAGAAAGCAATTCCTTAGAGAGAAGTCTCCGCAAAGCCATCTTTTTCTTCTTAACAAAAAATCATTTAAATTTAAATTTAATTAATAAAACATCACAATATTTTTATAAATACATATAGTAACGAACCATTTTTTTATATAATATCTTAAATAATAATTATATTTTTACTTTATTTATTAAAAAAACGTTCGTAAAATACATTTAAAAAAATATGAACTCACTACTATCATAATAATTGAATTAAATCTATTATTATAAACATTTATTTCAATCGATATTGATGTAACTTTTTCAAATAAATCAATAATTTGAATTAAATCAATCATTTATCTCTTGCATTCAAAGAATATTCGAGTGTAGTCCGTACTGAAATCTTTAGCGTATCCATTTGTATCATCCAACGCTTGCAATACCGAATTTTAAAAAGAAGAAGATCAAACTAAGTAAATAAAAACTACTAAAACCCCAGTAGAAATCGAATTTCAGAAACACAAATCAAATTATGGCTACGAAAACCGTTGATCATTCACTTAATACACCACTGGTGTACAAGCACCAGCACAAGGGTTTATAGAACCAGTGGTATAAAAGTGCACATGCACCAATTTTTTAAATAAAAAAAATAGATTGTCGTTACATTTTCCGGCGAATGAACCGCCTTCTCTGAACAGTGAAGCTCCTCCTCCATTTCTGCCGATAATAACTCTTCCATGCTATTCCCATAATCCGTTTCACTCATGTTTAATCTTGTGTTTTGAAAAAAATAGGGAAAATGTTTGAATGTTCAATTTCTTTTTGTTATAAGAATTTATGAAAATTATAGCAACATAAGATTAAATCTGGTGAATGAAAATATCTTTATAGGAGATTAGCAAGTTAGATTGTTTTTAAAATTGGATGAAGTTATGAACTGTTTTTTCTTTTACATAATTAAATAAAATTTAGGTGTAAATTTGGTATAACAAAACTATAAATTAATATAAATATTTTATGGGCATGGGTAGATTGGTTTTTGGTATTTTTAACCCGACCCATTACCATAATCGGTTATATACCATAATATAATTAAACGATAAATAAAAGTGGATTGCGCCATCTTTTTATTTCAGTTTAGGTACAAAGTACTTTTTGAAAATTTATGGAACTAACTTGGAAAGTATACCATTCCTTTTTATGTTAGGATATTTCATGTCATTCTGGTGATATGAACCTTCACATACGATTAAAAGAAGTCACAAGTGTTAAATCTGAAAATGAGATATATAATATATCGTTTTAAGTTGGAAGGTTGAGCAGATATATAGGAAACAAATCAGAATTCTAATTGTAACCTGATCCAAAGTATAAAACCATTAGCATAATAGATGGATAGAATAGTATTTATACTCCGACTCGTTTTTTTTTTGCTTTTGAAGATTCCGACTCTTTTATTTTTTACCTTTTGAATTCTTAAACACAATCTTTGTGCGTGCGAATTTTAAAGATAATACTCGACAAAAAAAAGATACGGAGATGATAATTTCGTTATTAAAAAAAACAAAAAAATTAATTTCATATGTTTTTTATTAATTTTAAAATATTTTGTTGTGTTTTCGGTTTAACTTTATACAAGGAAGTGAAGATATTCCGGGTTATATCTAACCTATCATCATTTTACGTGATAATATGAATGTTATTTTATGCAATACAACCGAGTTTATAGAAAATGGAAAGAGTTTTACTTGGATGGAATTTTGCTAACTTTTTTAAAGATGTATATTTCCTTTTTATAACTAATATGATTGTATTTGTTTTATTAATTATTTTAAATATATTTTTTATTTGCTAAGTTTTAGGTTATAAATCATTAAAAGATAGGAATTTGAGCTCAACATGAAGTTTTAGTTTTTTTTAGGTTTCGATTATTATTTTGGTTAGTTTTCTTAAAGATATGTATTTATTTTTTACAATTGAAAATATGGTTGTGTTTTTTTGAATAATTTTTTAGATGTACGTTGTACTTGTTAAGTGGTAGGTTATAAGTTATTGATAGATGGAATTTGAGCTCATAATGAAGTTGTAGTTCCTCTTTTTAAGTTTCGATTATTGTAGGGTTTTAGTTTTATAAAAGGGTTTGGTCATTGGAGGGTTCCAGATTCAAAGTAGTGGATTTTGCTCACTATAAGATTTCAGTCTCAACGTAGAGTTCAGTATTAGTATACGTTTAGACATGATACACGAAGATGAATATCGGCGTGAGCTAAGTCTCGGAACTAGGAGATTTTGTTTTAGGGAAGCTGTAAACTTTCATTGTTATCTGGAAATCAGTTTGGAACTAATCTGATACATTTTTTATGTTCAAAATGGAGAATATTTGGTATAAATTAGAAATGATTAGGTATATTGTCTGATCACATCCATTAATCTAGATATTGTACGAGATTGTTATAACTACATAAAATAAATACTTTAAGCTGAGAGATACCACTTAAACTTGATACCTTATTTTAGGAAGTTTAAAAAATGCGTATTTGTTTGTATTTTTATGTTTTTTCTAATTCCTTATAATTGCTTTATCTATAGAATCATATAGGTTGCTCACAGATGTAGGATTGCTCCATAATCCAAATTATGTAACTTATATATTGTTAATTTATTTTTTGTTCTATATTTGAAATGTACATGAGCTTTAATAATTGTAGTGCAAGAACTATTGCGTTAAAACACAAGTATTAAAATAAAAATATTATTAGTCGCACCTTATTGGTTTTTAATATATTCATCTTTATATTGTAAGTGGGTTCATTACCTATTGAATATAGTTTTTATATCCATAACAAGTGGTGCCGTGAGCGTGAAAATTTGAAAATTGATATTAAAATCAAGTGGTTGTTGATAATCAAAACTGGAGATAAATGAAGGAGTTCTATGAAGATTAGTATAATGAAATTTGATTCTGATAAATTCTCTATAAGCTAATTATTTTAATTTATAGATAATTGAAAACAAGGCTTTCATTGTACATAAGGGGTTGGTTGATGTTATCGATGACAAAAATACAAAGAAGGTTGATGTCGAAGTGTTGTCCAATGTCTGTGGTGCTTTTATCTTGAGTTCAGGATATGATGTATTGAAGGAGGTGTCTAAAACTTATAGTGCCAAGATTTGGAAAAATCTTGAAATATTTATTTAATGAAATATTTGGAAAATAGATTGTATCTCAAGAAGCAGTTGGATACTCTGACTATAGATGATAACAAAGAGATTCAGACACACTTTGATGTTTTCAACAAGATCATTATTGACTTGAATATAATTGGTGTCAATGTTGAATACAAGGATTGGTTAATTATATTCTTGAGCTCTTTGTCTAAGGTGTATGAACATTTTGTTGACAATATATTATATGACAAACAATCTTTTACCATTTATGAAATGACGAGTGCCTTGAATTCAAAATAACCTCAAAGGAAAAGTGCTTTGAAGAATGCATTGACTTGAGATGTTTTGAGTGTGAGATAAAGGCATAGAAATAAAAATTCAATTAATAATGGATGAAACTCAATATTTATATATAGAAGACCATTTATTGATTCTATAGTGAAATGTTGGTACTGCAAGTAGGAAGATCACATCAGGAGGAATATTCTCGAGATGAATAATTGAGATATTCATTAGAAGTTTGAAGTTAGAGAAACCTCATTTATTTTGGATAATTATAAATATACTGACGTCCTAACGGTTTCTACGTATAGGTACGATAATAAAATAGGTTTTCGACTACATAGCTTTATTTCACATGACTTCCAACAAATACTAGTTTGAAAACTTGAAATAGTTTGTTACCAAAAAAGTCATGTTGGGAAACGATGAACCATGTGTTATAAAAAGAAGAGGAACATTCGGTTCAATTTGTCTACAAAACTTAAGAGAATGATAACAAATGTAAGGTATGTCTTTGATATTAAAAACAACCTTTTATCTGAGAGATGTTAGATGAGCAAGGGTATAACTATATGGGTGGAGATATTATACTTAATATTATGCAAGACTAACTGGTTGTTATGAAAGCTTATAAAATTAAGAGTGTATTAGTTTTGAAAGGAGTGTAGTGGTCAAAGTTGTGTCTAATATTCATAATAATTTTACCAAAATGTAGCATTTGAGGTAGTATATTTGAGTGAAAATAATCAAAAATAAACTTAGAAAATAGATTTATTAGATGATGATAAGCTTTAGTAATTAAGCTTATGTGAGAAGTGTGTGTAGAGGATTAGTAAGAAGTTATGTTCCTGAGTAGCAAACATACACCTAATAAAGTGCTTGAATATGTCCATTCTGAATTTTGGGGACCTATATATGAGATGTGACATGTACATTATGTTTCCAAATGATGATTATTCTGTACAATATGGGTTATACTTGTAAAGACCAAAGATGAAACAGTTGATGCTTTTAAAGATTGGAAGAAGTTGATGGAGAATTAGTTTAGGAAGATACCGAATAAGTTAAGGAATACCAATAGATTGTTTTCTAATGAGTCATTCACTAGTTATTATTCTAAACTTGGAATTTCCAAGAACAAAACAATAAAATAAAATCCTCAACAATTTTTCTTATTGAGATGATGAACCAAACCTTACTAAAAAAATGTAAGGTGTATGTTTCTGATAACTGGTATGAGCTAAACGTTTTGGGGAAAATTTATCAAGACATCTACATACATCATAAATATGAGCTCATCTTATACACTGGAATTTAAGTATCCTCAAGATAGATAGCCTAGACGGAAACTAGTACGGAGCCATTTGAGGGTGTTTAGATTTGATGCTTATGCACATATGAAGCATGATAAGCTTTAGTTGAGAGTACTAACGTGTATGTTTCTTGGTTATCTGGAGGGTGTAAAATGGTATAAGCTATAATATGGAGAACATGAGAATGTAATAGATCTAACCATCAAGGATGTGGTGTTTGGTGAAATTGAGATGATACCGCTCAAGAAGGTGATGGTTACACCTATTATTATCGAACGTGGAGTTGAAGTTTAGATAAGGTTCAAACAAGATAGTGAAGTTGAGGATGTTTATACGAAAACTAGTTTCAAAATTAGTATATGTTCAGATCTTGCAAAGGAATTCCAACCTTTGTGTAGGTTCCATCTTGACATAGAGTTTGATATTTTAGATGTTACAAATATTCAGACCTAAAGAGAAACATGATAATTATGACACTCATTAATAGGTGAAGATTAAAGCACATAGACCTAGTAACCATACGCAGAGGTACAACTATTCTGATAGCATGTGCTATAATTTTTCTATTTAAATATAAAGATATATTCTTAAACCCGAGAGTTATCTTGATACTATAAAAATCAATAATAAAAGGTCATGAGAGAATAAATGAATTATGAGAAACATAATGATACATGGAATCTTGTAACGAATTGAATCGTTATAAGCTTCATAAATGTAAATGGATATTCAAGAGAAATAAAGGTATTCATGAAATTGAATTATATAAATACAAAGATAGGATCGTGACAACGAGCTTTACATAATATGAAGGTTTTTATTTCAAATAAATTTCTCATCAGTTGTAAAACAAACCTTAATGAATGTTATGTTGACAATTGTTTCTAGATGTAATATTGAAGATGTTACTAATATCTTCTTACATGGGGCCAATGAATCAGAGATTTGACTATTTTATTAAGCCAATCAATCACGTGAGAAGATGCTATGACAAATATGTCTATTGTAATGGGGAAACACATATAAAAGGAATATTTTGATGTTGTTGTATGTTAATAATATACTTCTAGCTCGAAGAAACATAATGAAGATTGAAATTGTGAAGACTCAACTTGAGGGAGACTTTGAAATGAATGATATGGGAGAAACTAAGAGAATTATATGAATAAAAAGTAAGAGGATCAAAATGATAAATTATTTATTCTTATCTCAAAAAATATATATATACACGATATGCTCATAAAAGGTCGGAATGTTCAAAGCTATATTAGTTGAGACTCTCATTGGTGCACAATTCAAACTCAACATTACTCAAACATCAGTCTAATTAAAATATATAAAGTTCATGCAAGAGATACATTATGCAAACACCATCGGAAGTATCATGTATGCTATGATAATCACCATATATGATCTTGCATACTCAATTATTATTTTGAGTAGATCTATGACTGATCCAATGAGGTCTTGTGGGATTTTCTAAAATGGCCCATGAGATTCTTTAAGGATAGTTTAGTTATTCGAATATGCTATAATCAGAAGCATAGATATAATGAGGTGTTGAGAGGGTATGTAGACTCTGATTATGTAAGATGCCTTAATACAAGGAAGTCAACTTCTGGCTATCTGTTTACAGTGTTCGGTGGAGTGGTTAGTTGAAGAGGTAGTCTTAAAAATATTATTACATTGTTGGTGTGGATAATAACCGCCTGAGGGTAGGCTAGTAATTTCAAGTGGAGTTTTAAGGTGGTGTATGGGTGTTTAACAGTGGTGTGTGGGTGTTTAACAGTTAGAGTAGAGAGTAGAGAGATGATTAAGCAGCTTGGTAGCAGTTAATTCTCATTACCCATAGTTAATGCGGGTGGTTGGGTATTTATAGTGTAATGTTTGGGCCCTTATGGGCTTTCGGGTCATGTTTAATGGACCCGGGTCATGTTCAAAGACCCATGAGCTCTTAAGTAGGAGAGCAAGTAGCTTAGTCAAGAAGTGTTTAGGTTTTTTTAGTACTTTTGTCATAGTTCAAACTGCTTTAAGTTCATAGTGTTCACAGAAATCTGTCCGGTCCAAGTGACCTGTTCGATCCCTGTCCCTGTAACCTGTCCGGTATTCAGAGAGACTTGACCGATCTGCCCTTGTTCGGGGAGCATGCTAAATTCGGACTCATCAGGAGCCCCTTTTTAGGTGTTTGAGCAAGTATTCTTGTCAAAGAACTGAAAAATAGTCCGATGTCTGAAGTGGTTTTCAATCCGGACATAACTATGGGGATACCCGGACAGGTTAAGCTTTACGAATTCAAAATGGTTTTTGCCAGAGTTAGTGGGACACGTGTCGCTCTCTGATTGGCTACTCCAGCCGTTTTTTCACCTTGAATTTCGCACCACCTTCTCCAACAAGTAACCTCTTCAATTTCAAATAATGACATCAGCGCCGTCTTTTAATCATTGCCCAACTTTTCGAATTCTTCTAGGAATCAACTCCTCTTTTCAGATTTACTATAAATTCACACTCATTTTCCACTATTTTACCATCTCTTTTACATTTACTCAGCAAATTTACTCAGAGCTTTCTCTCTCTAAAGCAAAAAATTCCCTTGGCAGTTTATGTTTACAGCAAGAACATCATTGATCAAAGGTGGTTGGCTCAACCTTTCAGAGTTGGAGAAAGCGCAAAAGGTCGAGAAGGAGAGACGAATAGCAGCAGGGCTACCATCATCACCAGTTGAGAGACCAGTCGTCTCTGTTACAGAATCAGATCGAGGCTCATCCTCCTCCAAAGGTACTAAGCCCAAAAAACTCTTTCAATCCACTCTCTCGCATATAGTCTATGGTTCCTCAGTCCAAGAGTCAATACCTGCTGTCGAGCCAGGAGTTACTGTTACGAGCGTTAGGAAACCTTCTCCTTTTATAGCTATGAGATCTGACTCTGATCACTCTCCGGAGAAACTAGTTATTAAGAGGCCAAGCCGGCTAGTTAAGGGACTAGCCTCCAAGAATACTCCCTCTAAATCGGGGGCGAAAACCAGTGGTTCTGGGTCTGGAGTGCCCATTAGAGCTCCCTAGGAGAGGCCATCTGGTCCGGAGGCCAGCAGCCCGGTACCTCCAAGAGAGACTTCTGCCTCCGAACCCCAACCTGAGGTGAGAAGTCAAAGAAATACAGAAAGACAACAGTCCGGAAGTCAGGCTGAGCCAAGCTTCAATCCTCACCGGACCACTACTACAGACGCTCCCCCAACAATCATGGAGGAAAGAATGGAGGACTCTGCTGAAGAAGTCCCTTTTGAGTCCGAGTCCTCCGGACAGACCGATAATGCTGCTGCTGCCAAAAAAGGCAAGGAAAATCTGTACTTGAGGCATCCGGACCTGCCGGAGTGCCTTGAGGGGAAAGTGGGGCCGTGCTTTCACAGAGTTGAGCTCAAGTACCTCTTGGCCTTGCAGAAGACCAAGTATGCATTCATCCATACTTCTGACCTGGGTCGAATGCGCACAAAATGGGGGATCCCAGAAAATGTGAAGATAAGGATCCCCATTGATCCGGAGACCCCTATGGACCGTAAGCGAAACGAAATAGTCTTCTTTACGGAGCTATTTAATTGGGGACTCAGGTTCCCACTGGACCCGGAGATCGTTCGATACTTCCACCTGGTCAAGCTCTGCCCGAGCCAGCTGAGCCCCAATGGCTGGTTTACTTTGATGTCATGTATCATGGCATCTAGGTTGTCTGGGATCCCTTTTCTTATGGAAGAGTTCGCAGCAGTGGCCAACCTTTGCAAGCATCACCAATTCCCCTTCTATCACTTCAATATGGGGAACGATCTCAAGGCTGTTGATGATCTCTTGGAGTTAGAGAGAAAATGGAGGAGCCAATTTCTGTTCGTCAGCGGCGCTTGGGACAATGGCAAGAAGATCAAGGCCGGAGAGAACCCAAGCCTCATCAGGAGTAGGTGGAGGAGTGACCGTAAGTTCCTTACTTTAAATCTCTGTCCGTTTTTTTTAAAGTTAGTTTAACCAGTTTCTCTTTTGTTCTAACAGAGCTGCCAAAGGAGTTCGGGGATTATTTGAAGGCCGTACAAACTACCTGTGGAAAAATCAATGCTTGGGCCGTAGAGAACTGGGAGAATCGATTCCACAAGGCCTTCACCCCTGGAAATCTAGCAAGGTCTCACTTGTGGAACACCACAGGTCGAAGAGATCAAACTTGGGAGGAGCTCACCACCCAGCCTCCAGAAGACACTGTGCTTAGAAGGTCCCACGAACTAGATGTGACACTCTACCTGCCTGCCCGGGCTAAAGCCCCAAGTAAAATGAAAGGCAGGAGAAAAGGCAAAAAGGTGGCGAGCGATGCTGAAAAGGATGCCCCAACAGATCCGGAGGGGCCGACCCAGGTTCAAATTGATGCAGCCCTCTTGCAAGTGGTAGAGCAAGAGACCGAAAGGCAGGAAGTAGACCTCCCAAAACCTCCAAGGGCTCCCAAGAGGACTCGCAAGCAAGTAGGTGAAGGGGCTGACCGGGAAGCCAAGAAGAAAAAGACTTCCCAAGGAGATGAGCTCGCTCTCCGGGATCCGGAGCCTTCATTCCCCACTGACCCCTCTGACCCAACACTAGCCGAAGAGATCCCAAGGGACTTTCATACCGATGAGGTAGAGGGGGGAGATCTCAACCTTGATGGAGTGGACATCACTGGTCTAGCTGGACTTGGTGAGTATTTCCTTGGCCTCCCCAGAGATGAATTCGTAGGGCCCTACGTTCCTCCAAGCAGCTCCAATACGGTCAATTTCAATGGTAAGACTTTCATGGTTTCTAGTGAAAAGGACACTATAGCCCATTCCTTGCTTAGTAATGTGCAGCCAGTTCTTACATTGGAGAGGCAAGTCCGGAGTCAGGCAGACACCATCAAAGACCTCAAGTCTGAGAAGGAAAAACTGTCCGGAGACCTCCGCACTGCTACTACCAATGCTGATTTGCTTAAGGAAGCAAATGAGGAGCTGAAGAGGAATCAAGATGAAAGCAACACAAAAGTTGCCACCCTAGAAGAAACCATAAAAGATCTTCAAGAGAAGTTGTCCGGTATGGAGAAGGACCTTACGGCCTCAAGAGGAGAAACTATTGCAAAGGAGAAGATCATCACCAACTTGACTACTGACAAGATTGCTCTAGAAAATACAGTGACCCAGGCTGCTGAGGAGAAAAATGCTTTGTTAAGGGACCAAGAGGCCACAATCAATGCCAAGATCAATGCCTATGCTAGGGAGATGATTAAAAGCGAAGAGTTGATGATTCAAAGGGTGAAGTCTGATATGGTTCTCCTTTTTCATGAAAAATTTCCGAAGAGGACCCTGGGGGACTTATGGTACTATGTGGATGATGATGACCTTCCATTTTATACAATGGTCGATGAGGATGGAATTTCCAGTGGGTCTTCATTTGATGATGAAGAGAAGACCGGAGAGAGCCATGGTGAAGAGGAGAATGATCCCAAGGGCAAGAAAGTAGTCGAAGGGGGGAGCGACTCTAAGGGTAAGAAAGTAGATGAAGGGGAGCCATCTTCAAAGGCTCAATCTTAATTTATGATTTACTTGGTTTATCTTTTACTCAAACTAAAGTCCTTGGAAGGCCAAGGCACTCTTTTTGTTGTGGTGTCCGGTATTTGTTCGGACAGGTTTTTTGTGTTGTATCCTGACTTACTCGAAAGTCCTTGGAAGGCCAAGGCAATTTTAAGTTGTTCAATGAATATTTCTGTTTTGCACAACCATTATCTTCTTTCATTGTTTGTTTTAGTTTAGATAGCTAGAGTTTAAGTAGCTTTTAGTTATTGCATTGTGAGAGTGTTTAAATTCTCCGGCTAGAGTTTAAATAGCCCTTAGATCTTTCAGTCTGGGTAGTATAACAAGAGATAGAACTTTGAAAATACTTAGAAAATTTCGAAGAAGGCATCGAATTTTATTCAACCATCCGGACACCTCACTAAAACCTCCCCGTGCCACCAGGGAGGAAAGAGTATGCCCCCAAATATTTACATGGAAGTTCAAACAAGTAAATATTTACACAAGTGTTATTCCAAGTACATCCGAAGATGCTCAATATTCCAAGGATGAGTTAAAACCCTGCCATCTTTGTCTTCCAACCAATAATTTCCAGGCTTGATTCTTTCAACCACAATATACGGACCCTCCCAGGTAGGGGCCAGCTTTCCGAAGAGCTTTTCTTTAGTGTGTAAGAAGACCTTCCTTAATACTTTGTCCCCTGGTTGGAAATCTCTTCTTTTAACTTTAGAAGCAAACCTGCTTCTCATCAAGCCCTGATAGTGTGCAACTCTAAGGCGAGCTTTAACCCGTCTTTCTTCTATCAAATCAAGTTGATTTCTGATGGCCATCTCATTAGCGTGTCCAGAGAAGTTGTGAACACGAAAGGAAGGGAGTGTCTTCTCTATGGGGGCTACTGCATCCATTCCATAGACCAAGGCGAAGGGTGATTCTTGTGTTGCAGCCCCAGGTGTTGTCCGGTAGGCCCACAAGACTTCTTGTAAATAACTAGGCCACTTCCCAGCAGCCCCTTCTAGATTCTTCCTTAAACCGGATAGTATAGTCCTATTAGCCACTTCAACTTGCCCATTAGCTTGTGGGTGGAAAGGTGAAGAAAAACAATGCTGTATACCCCTTGAGGCACAGAAGCTTTCCATTTCTCTATTGTCAAACTGTGGCCCATTGTCTGTTGTTATTTTCTGTGGGACACCAAATCTGCAACATATGTTGGACAGAATGAATTTTATGACAGCTTTTGATGTTGTCCCTGCCAGAGGAGCTGCTTCTATCCACTTTGAGAAGTAGTCAATGGCCACAATTATAGTTCTACGCCCTCCGGACGCCACAGGGAGATGCCCTACTAAGTCCAACCCCCATCGAGCAAAAGGGATGGGCTCAGAAATTGACTCCAAAGGAATGGCGGGTACATGAATTTCATTGCTGTACCTCTGGCATGGGTCACACCTCTTCACCAATTCCTTAGCATCTTTCATAAATGATGGCCAATAATATCCGGAGAGTAATACTCTTCTCGTTAAAGCTCTAAACCCACATTGGGCTGATCCCTCACCATCATGCAATTCGGAGAGGACCACTTGTGACTCATCATCCCCCAAACAACGCAGAAGAGGTTCACTATAGGATTTTTTGTACAACACTTCTCTCAATATAATGAAACCACGAGCCTTGTGTTTCAATGTTCTGGCTTGTGACTTATCTGAAGGTACAATACTATCGGACAGATATTGTATGAGAGGGGATCTCCAGTCTTGAGGCCGTTTTACTTGTATTTCAAAAACTTCCTCTTTTTCACTCTTATTAAGTTGAATAGAAGGGCTTTCAAGCACATGGATCAATGGGTAGGACTCCGTATATGCTATTGTTGCCAATGAGTCTGCTAGCTCATTTTCTGCTCGGGGAATGTGTTCGTAGACAACAGCTTTAAATTTTAGTGCTTCATTCTTGAGGAGGAGTAAATATTTCACAAGTTGCTCCTTTCTAGCCTCAGATTGGCCTAAGGCATGGTGGATAAGCAATTGGGAGTCACTTAGCAGTTTGACCCTCTTAGCCCCACAAATGTAGGCTAACTTTAACTCAGCTATAGCTGTTTCGTATTCGGACTCGTTATTAGATGCCCTGAAAGCAAAACAAATAGCCTGGTACATACTATCTCCATAAGGGGAAGTTAAACATATTCCTGCACCACATCCCATAGTGCTAGATCCACCATCTGTTCGGACGATCCAGACTTTCTTATCTTTTGTATCAGTAGCTTGCTCCGAATCCCTATCGGAGTGGAATTCAACCAGGAAATCAGCCACTGCTTGGGCTTTTACTGCTGTCCGGGGAGCAAAGTCTATGTCGAATTCCCCCAATTCTACTGACCACTTAGTCATTCTGCTCGAGATGTCTGCTTTTTGAAGGACATTTTTAAGGGAAAAGAGGTCCGGACGATGATAGGATGAGCCTGGAAATAAGGCATCATCTTTCTTGCAGCTATCACCAGGGCTAACGCCAGTTTTTCGAGTTTCAAGTAACGCCTCTCAGCGTCAATCAAGCTTTTGCTGATGTAGTACACTGGGTGGGGATGCCCATCGACCTCTCTTACCAATACAGAACTGATGGCACAACTTGAAACGGCCAAATACACAAAGAGAGTCTCCCCATCAACTGGTTTGAACAAAGTCTTGGGAGAGGAAAGATGTTTCTTGATTTCATTGAATGCCTCATCACACTGTGGGGTCCATTCGAACCCCTTTGCACCCTTCAAAGTTTGAAAGAATGGAGCACACCTGTCCGAGGACCTCGAGATGAATCTGTTTAAGGCAGCTAATCTCCCCGTTAATCGATGTACTTCTTTAATGTTTCGAGGAGGCTCCATTTGGAATAGGGCATTGAGCTGGTCCGGATCGGGTTGTATTCCATGTTCACTTATGATATACCCTAATAATTTTCCGGACTGCACTCCGAACACACACTTTTCAGGGTTTAATTTCAAATTCACTTTTGCCAGGTTGGCAAAAGTTTCTTGGAGATCGGACAAGTGCAACTGCTCATCTACACTTTTCACAGCTGTCCGACTTTTGAATCACAGCTGGATTTTTCATTTTCTTATAAGTGGTTAGGAAAAGGATATTGGCTGAGCTTCCAGTATCCACCAGTATTTGCCTTATTTCATTGTAACCTATAGATGCTCCTATGATAACAGCATCCTCATGAGGGCCAGCAATGTCTCTCAAATCATCCTCATCAAAGACAATGAAGGGGAATGAGTTTGGTGACTGATAAGATGTCATGCCTCCTTCTAGCTGGGAGGCTAAATTATGAACATGCCTCTTCTCGAAGAAGCAGTAGGAGCTGTCATAGTGTCCCCTCCGAAAATTGTAAGTGACTCAAAGAATTTAATGAGCCCGGAGACCGACCTAAAACATTCCTCTATAGCACCCACCCTGTTTCGAGTTGGATCAGGATCCAAGTACTCAGAATCCACATCAAACCTTTCAACTATAACCATGGCCCCCTCCGGGGCAGCATTACTTGGACCAACCCGGTGAGTGTTGTCAGGCCTGTTGCCTCCTCTTCCTTTAACGTATGCTCCCAACTTCCCCCTTTCAATCAGGTTTTGAACCTCTTGTTTCAATGCTATGCAATCATCAGTGGTATGGCCAATATCATTATGATATTGGCAAAAGGAGTTGTTACGATGCTCTCTAGGAGACTGCAAAGTTGCTGGTCTCCAATAATGTACCTCATCTTTTGTTTTATCAAAGATAGTGGCCACACTTTCTTTTAACTCTGCGAACCACTCCGGTTGGACCCATGGCCCTCTTTTGTTTCTGGATTGTTGACTTTGAGCAGGAGCAGCTGGCTGAGACTGAGCTTTTGCCCTACCATGCCCCTGTCCGGTTTCTCTTGCTTTGTTCTCGGACTGGTTTTGATTTGGAGTTGGTGCGACTGGGGTGGACCTCACCTGTCTGTGCACCCTGGTTTTCTTTGTTTCATCAATGTTTATTTGTTTGCCAACTTGATTTAGCAATCCTCCCCAGGTCATAGCCTTCTTTCTGGTCACCGAATCAGCCAGATTGCCTGGGTTCAAACCTTGCCTTAGGGATGCTATTGCCACCTGTTCGAAGCAATCAGCCAACCCATTCTTTGTGTTCACAAAACGACTTATGTACTCTTTCAAGGACTCATGTGGCTCCTGGGCACAATGGATTATTGTGTCTCCATTGCCCTTTAGCTCCTTACTCCCTACAAACTGCATTCGAAAGGCCACCCAAAACGTATCAAAATCTTTAATACAACCCTGAGGCAGGCTGTTGTACCATTTTAGAGCACTCCCCGTGAATGATTGGGAGAATGCCCTACAAAGTAGTTTATCATCGTCATCAAAGTTCATCATGAAGTTCTTGAATTGCTCTAGATGATTGTCCAGATCAGTACTGCCATCGTACTTCTCCATTTTAGTGCTATCAAACCTCTTGGGGAGGTTTCCGGACAAGATTTTAGAAGACAGTGGAGACTGCCTCCAATTCCTTCCACGACTGAACACAGTATCCTCATTGGGAGTTGTAAAGATACCTGGCTCATCGTGGAAAGCAAAGGGATCCATCAGCATCCGGTCCACATGCCTCCGGCTATGAGATGATCCCTTACCTATATGCCTTTTCATTCTTCCATGGTGGTCTCTTTTTCTTGAGTATTTCTTAACCTGCTTTTGCTTTTTCCTGGTTCGACCCTCATCGCTGCTAGAGGACAAGGATTTTTCATTTCCCTCCCTGTCCGAAGAGCTACCTGAAGATTCTGAGCTTGAGTAAGAGCTCTCCACAGGCTTGGACCGGTGAGACTTTTTAGAACTGGCATGTGTCTTTTTAGTGCTCACATGAGTTTTCAAAGCCTCGGGCTCTCTGGGGTTGTCGGTGTGATAAGCAACTGATGCTTTGGATTTCTCTTTCACGCCCATCTTGGCCTTTTCAGCCCTCATAGCTTCTATTTCACCCCTCAACCTGTCACGCTCTTCGATAGTGTACTCATCATTCTCTCCCACCACTTCGAGCAAAGCTGGTGGCACTTCTGGATTGTCCGGATTCATTCGGACATAGTTTTTTAGCTAGTTTTGAATGCTTGATTCAGGCATCGTCGCCTCCCACTGTGGTCGCCAATTTGGTGTGGATAATAACCGCCTGAGGGTAGGCTAGTAATTTCAAGTGGAGTTTTAAGGTGGTGTATGGGTGTTTAACAGTGGTGTGTGGGTGTTTAACAGTTAGAGTAGAGAGTAGAGAGATGATTAAGCAGCTTGGTAGTAGTTAATTCTCATTACCCATAGTTAATACGGGTGGTTGGGTATTTATAGTGTAATGTTTGGGCCCTTATGGGCTTTCGGGTCATGTTTAATGGACCCGGGTCATGTTCAAAGACCCATGAGCTCTTAAGTAGGACAGCAAGTAGCTTAGTCAAGAAGTGTTTAGGTTTTTTAGTACTTTTGTCATAGTTCGAACTGCTTTAAGTTCATAGTGTTCACATAAATCTGTCCGGTCCAAGTGACATGTTCGATCCCTGTCCCTGTAACCTGTCCGGTATTCGGAGAGACTTGACCGATCTGCCCTTGTTCGGGGAGCATGCTAAATTCGGACTCATCAATTGTCATCTACAGAAGCTGAATAGCTGCAACTAATATAATGAAGGAAGCTGTATTGTTACAATGATTTTTAAGTGAGATAATTAATCAAAAGTATAAAGTTACATTGTTATGTGATAATGTTAGTGCTCTTCACTTAATGAAAAATCCGAAGATCCATGAGAGGGCGCAACATGTATATGTGAAGCTTCACTTCATCCAAGATATTATGGATAAGAGAAAGTGAAGGTTGCAAAAGTTACAAGTGAGGATAAATGTTCGGATTCTTTGACACATATAATTCAAGTTTCAAAGTAAACTTGTTGTATGAGACTTGTTCAAATATGGTGGATGTATGTAGACTGAATGCCTTTAACAAAGAGTAGTTAGATCGTCAGGTCAATGAATATTGGATTCAATGAACGATTAGGTTGAAAAATGTTAAGTTATAGACTACAAGTGACTGGAAGATGGAACTTGAGCTCATCGAGAAATTTTGGTCTTGACTTTTAAGGTTTCGACTACTATAGGGTTTCAATGTTGTAAATGGGTTCAAACACTGCTGGATTTTATATTCTTAGTTGTGGATATCAACCACTCCAAGGATTCAGCCTTAACACAAAGTTTAGTCGTGGTAGAGTTGAATCATGGTACAAGAAGTTAAATTGTCATCACTGGGAGATTTGGCTTCGAGAAATGTATATGATTTGGTTGTTGTTCAAAAATTCAGTTTGTAACTATTTTGATATATTTTTCACGTCTTAATGAAGAATAGTTTAGGTTTCAAGTTGGTCAAGTTTGTTATAACTAATTGGATTACTATTTGATCACTATCGTTGATATGAATATAGTAAAAATTTGTTATAACTGCCTAATGTACTATTTAATCAGAACTGTTGATATTGAGTACATGTTATTGTAATAACCTTGATTTGTTATTTGAGCATGGTGTATGTTTGTCATTGAAATAACACATGTACATTGAGTATCTTAATAAGATAAAAAAGTGTTCTTGTTGAATATAAAGTTTTAGAGCGATAAGCCGTGTTTGTGAGAAAATGCTTAAACAATTGAGTTATTTTAGAGTTTAAAAATTCTTGAAAAAAATTACCTGAAAGATACTAAGATAAATAATGAAAGCTTGGAGATACTACTTAAACTTGATACTCTGTTTTGAGAAGTTTCAAATAATGCGTATTTGTTTATATTTGTTTATTATCTTTTTTAATTCTTTGTGATTGTTCCATATATAAAATTATATATGTTTCATATGGATGTATGATTGTTTCATAACTCGAATGGCATTAATCATGAGTCTTTAATTTTAACCATATGTTCTATATTTACAATGTTCTTGCATTTGTTCATTGTAGTGCATGAATTATTGTGTTGAATGACAAATGCTAAATCTAAAACAAAACTAGTACTCGCACCCTTTTGGTTTTATACTCATTGATCGTTCTACTCTTAGTGGGTTCATTAACGGGTGAATAGAGTGTCTTATTACTTTCTTTTATCAACCATGTTAACTTCATCGACTTTAAATAATTTATGTTCTATGACAACTCATACCTATTTTTCCCAACTCAAATATTCTACCATAGCTAAATATTCCTCACATTCAAACGAACGTGAAAATATTATATCATAAGTCATAATAGATAAATAAAATTATTCAGTATTTATATTAAAAATAATAATATTACATTTGTAGATGATAAACAAATAGATTGATCCATCAACAAATATTAGGTTGATGGTATAGTGTGTCCATGTCGGAGAAATGTCGTTATTTGTTTTTTTCCCAATGATATTGCTTTCAAACTTTGTATTTCAACTTTTTTTCTATTTTAAGTCTTAAGGAGATATAGAAATTTATAAATGACATTGTGATTATTTCCATCAAATCTTAACTTGTAAGCATCATTTTCTGATCTTAGATTGTTTCATTAAGTTGTAAAGCATACGATATATTGATTTTGTAAAAAAATAAAACTATGGAGAAACATATGTATGATAGAATGAGGGGTATTAATGAATGCTAAAAATATAAATGATCGGATATTAAAAAATAGTTGCATTGATGGTAAAAATATTTGGATAAAAATTAACATAATAAATTAATTTCAAAACACGTCTTATAAGTCATCATTCATTTTGAATGGAAATATGATATCATAATAACTAAAAATATTATCTACCAAACTAGATATACATTACACCAAATAATTTTTAGTTTGATCAAATGATAATTACGTTATAATATGATGTAACATCTTTCGAATGAATCCACACTTTATTTTCTTTTGTTATTGTTAAATGAGAATTATTTTCTTTTATTCATTAGCCTTACTCAATCTGCTTTTGTTGTTGCTAATATAAACTATGTTTTTTTAAAAAATACTATAAAAATAGATGGTTTTGTGTCTATTGTAAAAAACCTAGATACATTGCGAACAAATGTTATATATATACATATATTCTATAATCATAACAATCATGTAATTTTTTATTAAAATAATGAGCTTCATCTATATACTCACAATCACGACTTTGTATCAAATATATAGCTTGATGTTAATCATATGCAATATAAATCTTCAAATGTTAACGTTTTTGTTGTTTATGGTTTCAAGAACTGTGAGTTTTTTTTCAAACATGCTTAATACTATCAATTGATTATTGATTTTGGTTGTTGATGATGAAAGAAAAAGTCATTAAAATATGGTGTTATTAATTTGATAATCTTTTAAATTTTCAAACTTGTTTCTTTTATGTTCTCATAATGTATTATACACGTGAATCGTAAATATTTGGTGTTACTAATCACCTGAAACATTCATCATATAAATTTTTTCTTCATAATCATATATCCGATCTTTTTTAAGGTTACTTTATAGTAATTATATGTTGATGAGGCTTAAATTAGGTTATTCATCCTTCAAACTATAGAGATTTCTTCGATATATTCTTTGACTAAAAAGCCATCGGTGATGGTCCCTCGACCTGTCGATTTTTTTAAAATTTAGTTCATGATGTGTGGGCTTTACCATGGAGTTGTAATGTGGCACGAAAGTTAATAAAAAATATTGGCATATAGTCATCGACTTTGATATTATTTTATCCCTTAAAATGTTGACGAGACACTTTTTCTGGGTTTTTTTTCTTCTCACTCTAAAAACAGAGTATATTAGAATCTTGAGATAATCTGCTTTAATAAACAATGAGATTCAATTATATAAATTTAGAAATCAATTTTTTTTTCACAAATTTTTAATAATTTTCTAGACTAATTAACAATGAAAAAATTATCTATCTTTTGCAATGAAACATATATTTTCATGTAGAGTGTAAAATCGACATCAGTATCTCTACTATGACTATTTATAAGTAGAGTCATATTGTGTTTAGTAATAAAGAAAACTTAGTTACTATTGTATTTGAAAATAACATAAACCGGATGACTTTTACCTTTAATCCCAAATGTTTTACGATCATAATCGTCCAAAAATAATTATTTCAATTGAAAAATACACTTTGAATGGTCAATGTAAATAAACAAACTAGATTTTGTGTTCCCCTAATAGTTGTATGTCGAGTTAGTGTTCCCCCAATAGTTGTATGTCGAGTTAGAAATGTTTTTTTTGTTGGTACTTGATAGTAAACCACGTGAAATAATTTCACACAAGATCTTAATCTTAAATATAAAAAAATCAAAAGAGAGGACATGTACAATCATAGTATTCAGGCATATGTTTTATAGTTGTTACTAGAAGACTTTCATGGAGAAGATAATCACACAATATACCTGAAATATTTATGAATTATTACATTGTAAGGTTTCTCATTTTGAGACTTAAGAGTAAAAAAATCATAAAATCAGGCAATCATGGATGAGAATATAAAAAAGAACACATCTTTTAAAAAACACTTATTGTTTAAAACCTATAATCCTAATTTACTATCGTAGTTGATGAGGTCGGATAATTTTGACACTGTTGCTTAACCATATCCGGAGGACAGTTCGGACTAAACCAGTATCATAAGATACCAAACAAGGTAAAACTAGTGGAACGTGACTAAGCTAGGTACCGGTCATTTTATATATTGAGCTAATGGGTTCTTAAACTTAACCCAAGCCCATGATCCAATGCCCATGGATCGGTAATTAAGTATAAATACCCCAAATACTTTCATTAATGAGGGTGATAAGAATTTAATACAAGCACATACCTTAATTATCTCTCTACACTCCACCTTAAACATTAAATTCCCAAAATAATTTACTAAATTACTCTCAATCAGAAATAATCCATACCAAATTGGCGACCACAGTGGGAGCACAAGGGTGCCTGAATTTCATATTAGAAACCATAATACAAGGTAGTTCGGATGGATCCGAACGCGCAGAATGTTCTACTTCTTGAGGTGGAAGTTGCAAAGGAAAACAATGAATACACTATCGAGGAGCATGATCAATTGAAGGCTGAGAAAGGGGGGTTAAGAGCCCTCAAACAAGCAGAGAAAAGGGTTAAAGAAAAATCAGGTGCATCGATACTTCACTATACTAACATTCCTAGAGAAAAAGAGCAGTCCCTAAAGACTCATCTCAGCTCCAAGAAAACGCATCGATCTAAACATGTGGAGAGCTCTAGATTGGAGTCCTCCAGCAGCTCATCTAATAAGGCAGAACTTGAAGAGTCAGTTTCCTCAAGCAGTGATGAAGGACGGTCGAAAAAGAAAATAAGGGTGACTAAAAAAATTCAAGAAAAAATGATAGGCATGGCAGGCATAAGAAACACCATGGGAAGGGTAAGGGTTTAGCTAATCAGCATATTGACCGGTTGCTGATTGATCCCTTTGCTTTCCAGTCCAAACCAGATATTTTTACTACTCCGAATGAGGATACTGTTTTTAGCCGTAGCAAGAACTGGAGGCAATCACCTTTATTTGCTAATATACTCTCTAGAAACCTTCGCAAGAGGTTTGGCAGCTCTAAGATGGAGAAATATAATGGGAGAAAAGATCCGGACAACCATGTGGAGCAGTTTAAGAACTTCATGATGAACTTTGATGACGACGACAGACTGTTGTGTAGGCCTTCTCCCAAACTTTCACAGGAAGCACCCTCAAATGGTATAATTGTCTCCCTCATGGATCTATATTTTTTTTTATATATTTTGGGTTTGCTTCCGGAGGCAGTTTGTTTGAAGCAATGAGCTTAAGGGTAATGGGGATATCATTATCCATTGTGCTCAGAAACCAAATGAGTCTATGAAGGAGTACATTAACCGGTTTGTGAATACAAAAAATGGGCTACCAGATTGCTTGGAACAAGTTGCAATTGCTTCTCTCAGACATGGTTTAAATCCGGGTAATTTAGCCGATTCAGTGCCTCGGAAGAAGGCTATGACCTGGGGAGGGTTGTTAAATCAGGTTCGAAAACAAATTAATGTTGAGGAAACAAATAAAACTAGAGTGCATCGCCAGATATGGTCTACTACAACAACATCAACCCCTCAACCTGCCAATCAGTCTGGTTACATGTCAAAAGAGACTGAACAAAGATCTAACCGATCAAAGTAGAGTCAGTCTAACCAAAATTAGAGCCAACAAGTCAGAAATAAGAGAGGACCATGGGTTCAGTCTGAGTGGTTTGCTAAATTGGGGGAAAGTGTGGCTACAATGTATGACAAAACTAAAAACGAAATATACTTTAGAAAGCCAACATAATGGCAGTCCCCCATAGAAAACCGGAGTACCCGTTTATGCAAATACCATAATGACATAAGGCATGATACCCATGATTGTATAGCCTTGAAACAAGAGGTCCAGAATCTCATTGAGAGAGGTAAGTTGGGGGCCTGTGTAAAAAAGCGAGGGGGAGCAGTCAAGATAATACACAATCCAATGCTAATACTTCCCGAACGGTTCCTTCAAGCAATCTTGGAACGTCTACACAAGAAGATGTTATGGTGATTACTGAAAGGTTTGATATAGACTCTGAGTACCTTGATCTGAATCTGAGTCAGAATCGGGTAGGGGTAATAACAGACAAGACTAAAACTGTCTCCTGTTTGATTAAGTGTTTTGAATCTCTAACCATCTTTGGAGGGGACAATGTGACTATGCCTTCTAGTTCATCAAGGAAGAGGCATGTCCACAGTTTGATCACCCAGTTGGATGGGAAAATGTCCACACACTTGAATCAGACTCCATCTCCTTTTCTAGTTTTCAATGAGGATGACCTGAGAGATATTGCAGGGCCTCATGAAGACGATGTGGTAATAGGAGCATCAATAGGGGGAAATGATATACGTTGAATCCTGATTGACACAAGAAGTTCGGTAAACATCTTGTTTTTTAGCTCCTACAAACAGATGAGGAACCCTTTGGTTATACAACATTTAGACAAAACCATCATTGGCTTCATAGAGATTTCTGCATATGTGATTGGGGAATTTGAATACGAGGTATTGATGGGCAAATGACCTTTTAAGAAAATGCTGAAAGTACTGTTTGTTGTGTGGATTGCCTCAACATCTTACAATGCAATATTTGGGAGGTCTTAGCTCTCCATAATGCATGATGTGGCCTCTACGGTCCATCAATATTTTAAATATGTTGTCTAGGGACAAGTGGGTGTTGTTTGGAGCAGTCAAAAGATAGCCAGGGAATGTTATGCAACGGCCCTTGCCTCTAAGTCTGTAGAGTCAGTCAAGATTAACAGAGATTAGCAGCTATTGGAGCCTTCCACCGATGAGAATGAAATTCATGATCCCAGGGAGGCTCCCAGTGTCATAATACCCATAGAGGAGGTTGAAATCCATTCCTTTGCCGAGGATTAAAATATTAAAATTGGTACCAAGTTGGCCCCAGGTTTGAAGCACAAGCTACTATCTTTTTTAATGAGTAATCAACATGTCTTTGCATGGTGCAATAATGATGTTACCGGAGTGGCAACTGATATTATTTGTCATAAATTATACATACGAACTGATGTTGCACCAGTTGTACAGAGAAGAAGGTCTTTCTCTAAATAAAAATCAGACGAGATTGTTCAAGAAGTTGATCGTTTGACCAAAATGGGCCATATAAAAGAGTCTCAATACCCTTTGTGGACTGCCAACCCTGTTTTGGTTAAGAAAAAGAGTGGCAAATTGCGTATGTGTATCGACTTTACTGATCTTAATAGGGCATGCCCTAAGGATCATTATCATGTTCCTCGGATAGATCAGTTGGTGATTCTACTTATGGGAATAATCTTTTGTCTTTCATGGATGTATTTTCGGGCTACAACCAGATACAAGTAGATCCAAAGGATCAAAACTATACCACTTCTACCACGGATAGAGGTCTTCATTGTTATAAAGTGATGTCGTTCGGATTAAAAAACGTTGGGGTCACCAATCAAAGGTTAGTAAATAAAGCCTTTGCTAATCAGATTGGTAGAAATATGAAAGTGTATATAGATGACATGATGGTAAAGAGTTTGGAGGAAGATATGCATATATCTAACCTTCAAGAAACTTTTTCCAACTTAGAGGCTGGGAATTTGAAGTTAAACACTGAAAAGTGTATTTTTGGGGTCCGATCTGGAAAATTCTTGGGCTATATAATAAGTGAAAAAGGAATTCAACCTGATCCAGATCAGCTCAATGCTTTACTAGCAATGGATCCTCCTCAGAGCACCAAAGAAGTTCAAAGGTTGACCGGAAGATTGGCTGCGTTAAACAGGTTTATTTCAAGATCATCAGACAAATGTGCTCCATTTTTCCAGGTGTTAAGGAATGCCAAAGACTTTAATTGGTCTCCATAGTGTGATCAAGCATTTCTTGAAATCAAGAAGCATTTGTCTTAGCCCAAGACTCTCTTTAGACATGTTCAGGGGGAAAATCTCTACACATACTTAGTTGTATCAGAGTATGCGATAAGTGATGTGCTAGTAAGAGAGGTGTATAATTACCCCCGCCCGGTGTATTACATTAGAAAAAGTCTATTGGATGCTGAAATAAGATATTTGAAGTTGGAGAAACTAGCATTAGCCTTGGTAATTGCATCAAGAAAGATGAGACCATACTTCCAAGCTCATTCCATTGTCGTTCGAACACATTTTCCCTTGAAGAGTGTTCTTCAGAAAGCTGATGTATCAAGCAGAATGACTAAGTGGCCAGTTGAGCTGGATGATTATGATATTGATTTTGTGCCCTAAACAGCAATTAAAGCCCAGTCAGTGGTTGACTTGTTGGTAAAATTTCATGTTGATAGATCTCTCAGACAGATACCAGAGAACCAATCTAAAAAAATAGGTGGTCCGAACTGATGACGGATCTAGTACTATGGGATGTGAGGCTGAAATTTGTTTAAATTCTCCCTATGGTGATACTATGTACCATGCTATATGTTTTGGTTTCAGGGCTTCTAACAATGAATCTGAATATGAAGCAGGTATAACTGGTCTTAAGCTAGCCCTTATATGTGGGGCCAGGAGAGTCCGATTAATAAGTGACTCCCAATTACTGATTCACCATGCTCATGGGAAATCTGAAGCAAAGAAAGAACAATTGATAAAACACTTGCTTATATTGAGGGAAGTTGTTGCAAGCTTCAAGAGTATCCACTATGAACACATCCCTAGATCGGAGAATACTGTGGCAGACTCTTTGGCAACCATAGCTTATTCTGAATCTTACCCTTGGATTCTGATGTTAGAATGTCCATCAATACAGATGGGCCAAGAAAAAGGTAAAGAGAATGAAGAAAGTATGAGCATAGTAACCATTCAACCCAAGGACTGGAGGTATGATATTCTTCAGTTTATTTCCGATGGGATTTTGCCTTCGGACAAAGCCATGGCTAAGAAAATCAAGTATAAGGCTCTCGGTTTCTTGGTATTAAGGGAAATTATTTACAAGAAATCTTTCAGCAGAACCCCTCTTGCGTTGCTTAGGATTTGAAGAATTCCAAGTTGGGTTATCTAAACTGTATGATGGTGAAGGTTCTGCACATTGTGGCTATAAAGCCCTAACCAACAGAGTTTTATTAGCTGGATACTACTGGCCAACCATAATGGCAGATGCTAAAGATCTAGTAAAGAAGTGTGATCATTCCCAGAGATATGGAAATGAAATTCATGTTCCAACAGTTCCTATGGAATCTATATCCGAACCGATACCCTTTGATAGATGGGGGTTGGAGCTGGTTGAGCCTCTTCCCATAGAATTCAGTGGATGTCGAACAATCGTAGTTGCTATTGACTATTTATCTAAGTGGATAGAGGAAGCTCTTTTAGATGGAACCACTTCTAAGGCAATTATTAGTTTCATTTTATCCAACATATGTTGCAGATTTGGGGTTCCCTGAAAGATTACCACAGATAATGGGCCATAGTTTAATACTAATAACATGAAAATGTTCTACACTTCTAGAGGAATTCAGCATTACTTTTCTTCTCTTTTCGACTCTCAAGCAAATAAACAACTTGAAGTTGTTAAACGTACAATATTGTCAGGAGTGAAGAAAAATATGGAGGGAGCTGCAGGAAAGTGGTCAAGTTATCTACAAGAAGTATTATGAGCTTACCGAACTACACCTCGGGTTGCTACACAAAAATATATGTTTGCCCTTGTCTATGGGATGGATGCAATCACTCCCATAGAAGCTACTTTACCATCTCACAGAGTCCAAAATTATTCCGAAACAAGAAAATGATATGGCAGTCAGGAATCAGTTGGATTTGATTGAAGAAAGAAGAGTTAAAGCGCATTTGAGAACGACGCATTACGAGGGTTTGATGAGGAGTAGATTTGTCTCCAAAGTTAAAAGAAGAGATTTTTGAATTGAGGGATAAAGTCTTAAGAAAAGGTTTTTTACACACCAAGGAAAAACAATTCTGTAAGCTGGCTCTGAATTGGGAAGGTCCTTATATTGTATGTGGGAAAATTAAACCAGGAACATACAGACTGCAAGACAATGAGGGAAGAACATTAAAGCACCCATGGAACGTTGAACATCTCAGGTTATACTTAGAATAAATCTCTCTTGTAAATATTTACATTTTGAATGTCAATGTAAATATTAGGGGGGCATACTCTTTCCTACCGTGGTGGCGCAGGAAGGTTTTGAAGATGTGTCCGAGTTTTTCAATCAATAATACCTTATGCCTTCTTCAAAAGTCGGGTGCTAAATTCTTCTTGATTTAATCATAGTGTGAGGTGGTCGAATATTAAATCTTATTAAACACCCTGGCTCTCAAACATGTTTGAGGTGATAATTTCGTTAAACACTTGATCACATTTGTCAAACATATGTCATCAGACATTTGTCAAACATATGTGATCAGAATTATTTAACACACTTACTTAACAGATCTGAAATATTAAAGGCTATTTAAATACTAGCAGTAAAGAGTTAAACAAAATTCATGCAAAGGAAAATATGATATTTAAGTCTGATCGGAATAAAATTGATCCATGATTCACAGATGCCTTAACCATTCAAGGATTTTGAATTTTAAGAATAGAAGTTAAACAAATAACACATCAAAATGCCTTGGCCATCCAAGGACTTTGGTTTGTTAAGAAAAAATATGTAGCATAACAAGTATAACCTTAGGGTTTGTTCCCTTCGGTTTTTTCGTCCCCATCATTTTTCTAGGATCAGCAGGAACCGGAAGAGGAAGTTTGGAAGGACATAGAAATATCTCTGATCCGATAGTAACTTTCTTCTTCTTTGCAAATTTTTCATCACTACTTGCCTTGCCCTTCTTATGCTTCTTTGTAACCTTTGGTGGGTTGGATGATCCACCAGCCTCTTTGTCGGTAACTTCGACTGCTTCCAGCAAAAGAACATTGATTCCTCTTTGATTCTCCGAATCGTTCCTTTCGGTAGTTGGCTGAGGTGTGTCTGTTGTGGTTTTCTTCTTTCTTTTATTCTTCATCTTGTCCAGATGGCTAGGGGATTTGACCCTGAAAGGCAGATAAAGCTTGGCGTCCTTAACCTCAGTTCTCTTCAGGATGACATATGCGGGAGGAGGAGTGGTAAGTTTTTCCCAGGTGAGGTCATTTCTCCCTGTAGTATTCCACATGTGAGATCTCACAAAGTTACCTGAGGTAAAGCAGTTGTGAAAATCATTCTCCTATTTTCCCAAAACCCATGCGTTTAACTTAGCACAAGTGCTTTGGCCAGCCTCTAGATGGTTTGAGAACTTCTTCGGAAAAACTGAAAGAAGACACAAGTCAGTTCGAAATAACCACATAGTATTTTAAAGACTAAGGGAAACATAAATAAAACTTACTTATACTCTTCCGGTGACTAGTCAGTTGTCTTAGATTAGAGTAAGCTTTTATCTTTTTCCCATTTTCCCAGGCTCTGCTGATGAACATGAATTGTGTCCTTCATGGTTTTTCAGACTTCAGTAAGTCATTTACAACCTTTTAGTCATTCCATATTGTAGTGATAAAAGGGGATGTGGTGGTTCTTGTACAGATTCGCCACAACAACGAATTTCTCCAATGGTAGTGAGATCTTTGACAGCCTTGAAGCCATTATGCCAGCCATCAGAGTGTACCGTGCATACAAACTCAACTGACTTGGACATAATTTTATCAGGTGAAAATACCTAACTATCTCTGGATCCAAGAGAAACTGGAGTCCCCACTTCAACACCTCGGTATATAATATTAGCTCATTAGACTTGCAGCCCATCAGAGTCTCAAGGGTGATTGGGATTCTCACCTTACAGAATCGGGGAAGCCCTATTTTGTTCGAATACGACCCAACTCCGAAGTATGGGTTTACACGTAAGAAATATTATGGAGGGCTATTAGGTACTTCACACTGACTTTCTGAACGTTTGGCCCCATCTTCCCTGCCAGACACTCCAAAAGTGCATCCGGATTGGATATGCCCACTTTAATTTTACCCTTTCGATCTGCTGCGGTGTCCTCCGTCTGTCCGGACGCTTCAAAATGAGTATCTTCTATACTATCATTCATAGCTTCTTCAATTACGATAGACTGCTATTCAGATGGCTTAGTTTCTGCCATGGGCTTTATCGTCTCCGAACTAGTAGGTTTCAAAGAGATAGGGGTGGATTTAAATTTGGATTGGCGAGTTATTCAGCGAGGGGTATTCTTCTCATGAGACTTCTCAGCGTCCGAGCCCATGGCTATAAAGGGCAAAGGTTTTCTAACACTGGAAACAGTTTTTTCTTTAAGGAGGGGGTTTTTGAGACTCTTGGACAGAGGACCCTGGTTGAAGAGGAGAAACAGTTGGGACAAAGGGTAATTTTCTGACCTTAGACGTCTTTGATGACGATGAACCTTGGTTTGTGTTTACTATTGGCCGATTGATTTCTTCACCAGGAGAGACAGGAAGACCAGCTGCAATTCTCATGTCTCTTGCAACTTTTCTCACTTTCTCCAATTCAGAAAAATTCATCCAACCTCCTTTTACCAGCTGTGAACATAAATTACTCTGATACAATTTGAAAAGATTACTAAGCTTTCTCTCTCTAGAAGTGTTTGTGTTTTTTAAGACAATAGAACAGTAAAATCGATTTAAATAACTGTGAAAATATAAGAGGTTACCTATGAGAAGATAAACCGATCATAGCCACGATTAAGGGCTATAAATTATAGGGGTTACACCCTAGGTAACTTTCTAGCCTAGTAGGTACGAGAATTTAGGAAAAAAACGACTGAGAGGTCGAACCAGAACCTGACACGTGTCCCACGTAAAAAACAACTCTTGAAATTCTTAATAGTAAAATCAGTCCACCAAATTCCGATAGGGCTAAATATTGAAATTCTTAACGGAAAAAGGTGATACATAGGCATATCGGAAGGACACATTGGAAATGTGTTGATTTCTATTTTTATAGGTTAGCTCTTCCAAAGATTCTTTGCAAGACCTAAAAGGGCTACTGATGAGGTCGAATAATTTTGACACTGCTGCTTAACCATATCCAGAGGGCAGTTCAGACTAAACTAGTATTATAAGATACCAAACAGGGTAAAACTAGTGGAAGGTGACTAAACTATGTGTTGGTTATTTCATACCCTGAGCTAATGGGTTCTTAAACTTAACCCAAACCCACGATACGACTTGAAAGGTCCATGAGTCACCAATTAAGTATAAATACCCCAACTACTTTCATTAATGAGGGTGATCAGAATTTAATACAAGCACACACCTTAATTATCTCTTCACACTCCATCTTAAAAATTAAATTCCCCAAACATTTTACTAAATTACCCTCAATCAGAAATAATCCACACCAGTAGTAATCTAGATTACAATCCAAAAATAGACTATATACTAATGAGCTTAAAAAATACATAATTTTTTTTATCTTTATTTCTTATTGAATTAATCTGAATATGTAAAACTAACATAAATATTATAGTTTGCATTACATAATCGATCAAACTGATTTACCCAACTAAAGATATGTTTCCGAACAGGTTTGCGAGCGACATCTTCACTAAAATGGTTACAGTTCTTGGAAATGAGATGATACATATCTCTATGATACTTAGAATTTATCTTCTAGATAAGTAATCCAAATTTAGATGTAGATATTTATACGCGATATAACTAGATGAGATGTCTAAAGAAACTACCGGATCCATACTCTTTACCATAGATTACTTATTTATTGAAACAAATGTTCACTTGTTTTAAAAGCCTCTTGATTCAGTTACAATCATATATAAATATAACACTTAATGTCATGATTCTACTTCTATTAAAACATCATTTTTTCAAATATTAAACTTCAACTCTATCTAACTAGTCAAGAAAGTAAAAAACTAAATTTTATCAAATTCAAGAGAGATTCTTGTTTGACAATTTAATGTTGTATTGCTAAAATAATTAGACTTTATAAATCCTCGATAATAACTACAAGAGTATCACGTAAATAAACCTCATGTTCAAAATCAAATAGACATTTATAAAAAAATATGTTATGGAATCCTAAAAGGTTATGCAACTAGAAAATAAGTTAAGATTAACAATACCTTACAAAATAAAATTTTCAAAAAACAAACCTTTGATGTATGAACGGAAATACGTGTTTTACTACAAAACATATATAATTTATTTTCATTGTTAATGATTTTGGAGAATTGTTAATATTGTTGTGAAAATAAATAAAAGTTATTTTGTTCATTTATAGAGTTTAATCTCAATATCTAGATAAGTGTTTTTAATTTCAAAATACTGAATATCTCGAGAATATAAGTGACTATATTCTTATTAAAATGAGAAAAAATAAAAAGATAAAACCATAAAATAATAATAATAAATATCACATTAGCATTTTGAAAGTGTAAAAATGGTAGTAAAGTCGAGGAACTTTACGTCAATATTTTATTTTGTTGATTTGGTGCCACGTGTAGCTCAATAATAAATCTCACGCATCATTAAATAAATTCATCGGAAACCGAAGAATCAAAGATCCCTCACCGACGCTTTAGAAGTTACATGACTATATCAAAAAATCTTCATAGAGGGATAAATCATCGATTAAAAGTTGATGATACCATATAAACATATAAAACTAGATTTAACGTCATAGGTTTACACAATAGGAATTCATAAACTATTAATATATCTTATCCTCTATTATTAAAATATTTATGTTAAGTGTCATGTTATACAACTTTGGTATTTGAAACAATTATAGTCAATAATAATCAACATAAAAACTTGATATATATTATATAAATTAAACTTCTTTCTAATTTTAAACACCATAGTCCATATTAAAATATTCGCTCACAAAACTTTATAATATGAAATATATTATAATATAGTTAATGTGAGTCAAAACTTTAAAACATGAAAATCGGTATAGTTTTATATATTTACACTAGTCGATATTCTCTCTCTCTCTATCTCTCTCTCTCTTGATCCCACCATAATTTTATCATTTGAGCTTTTAAAACGTCATCAAACTAACCTCAACCAGCTACATCACCTGAAAACTGAAATCAATTTCATTCTCGTTGGTTATGGATTTTGTAAATTCATCAATGTCACCTATGCTGCTTTTTCTAATACGATACTTGTCAATAACACTCAAACACCAAAGCATGAATACTCTACATGAATAGGTCAAGACCATCTATTGTTTTGGGATGCTTGTTTGAACCATGGCCATAAATGTTCCACCTTTGGTCACACAAGTTGAAAAGATGAAAAGAGTAAAACAACATGAAATATATTAGAAAAAACATATATCCTGGGGCATATCAATCAACTTAAGCACAAACTCAACACACAAAAGAGATGAACTCTGACGATAATGAAGTTTATGTGATAAATCATGACCACCACTGATTTGTTTCTCTCTTTTGGAAAATCACAAGATCCAGAAGATATTGTTACATGTGTTTTTAACGGTCTAGGTTCATCTTACAAGTATTCTATTGATGGTGTTAAAGATACAGACGACACAATTAGATATAAATAACTTCATGAAAACCTCATTTGTAAATAACTTGGAATCAAAATAGAATCGATAATGCATGTATGAGCATTTTCCATGATGTTGCGAGGTTAAAATATACAACATCATCCCAATAAACAATAATCTACCTGGAACAAAACATCTCAAATAGTAACCACCAATTATATCATATTGCATCTAATAACAATCAACCATATCTTTGATCCTTTATAGGCAAATGTAAATGCTGAAATTGGACATGTTGTTTCTTGCCCACTGTTTTGACAAAGATCCCCAACCTAAGGCCATTTATAACTAGAATTCAAAGCTACTAACTGATAAGATCGAATAATTTTGACACTACTGCTTACCCCTATCCGAAGGGAAGTTCGGACTGAACCATTACCATGAGAAACCAAACATGGTAAAATTAGTGGAATGTGACTCAACTAGGTGCTGGTTATTTCATATTTTGGGCTAATGGGTTCTTAAACTTAACCCAAGCCCGAAATCCAACCTGGAAGGCCCATGAGTCATTAATTAAGTATAAATACCCCAACTACTTCTATTAATGAGGGGATCATAAATTAATAAAAGCACATACCTTAATTATCTCTTTACATTTCATCCTAAACCTTAAATTCTCAAATCACTTTACAAATTCCCTCAATAAAAAATAACCGAATTAAATTGGCAACCACAGTGGGAGCACGACGGTTCCTGAATTTCATATTCAAAACCAGTATACAAGATAGTGCAGATGGATCCGAATGCGTAGAATGTTCCACATCTTGAGGTGGAAGTTGCAAAGGAAAACAATGAATACACTATCGAGGAGCGCGATCAGTTGATGGCTGAGATAAAGGCGTTTAGAGCCCTCAAACAAGCAGAGAAAGGCGTTAAAGAAAAATCAGAGGCGTCGATACTTCACCATACTGAAAATCCTAGGAAAACAAGCAGTCCCTAAAGACTCATATCAGCTCCAAGAAAACGTATCGATCTAAACATGTGGAGAGTTCTAGATCGGAGTCCTCCAGCAGTTCATCTAATGAGGCATAACTTAGAGAGTCAGTTTTCTCAAGCAGTGATGAAGGGCGATCAAAAAAGAAAATGAGACTTACTCAAAAGCATTCAAGAAAAAAGGATAGGCACGGTAGACTCAAGAAACACCATGGGAAGATAAATGGTTTGGCTGATCAGCATATTGACCGCTTGCTCATTGATCCCTTTACTTTCCAATCCGAACCAGGTATTTTTGCTACTCTAAAATGAGGATACTGTTTTTAGCCGTAACAAGAATTAGAGGCAATCACCTTTATCTGCAAACATAATCTCTGGACATCTTCCCGTGAGGTTTGACAGCTCTAAGATGGAGAAATACGACGGGAGTAAAGATCTGGACAACCATCTTAAGCATTTTAAGAACTGTATGATAAACTTCGATGATGACAACAGATTGTTGTGTAGGGCCTTCTTCCAAACCTTCACAGGGAGTGCCCTCAAGTAATATAATAGTCTCTCTCAGGGATCCATAAACTTTTTGACATATTCTGGGTTACCTTTCGAAGGTAATTCGTTGGAAGCAAGAAGCTTAAAGAAAATGGAGATACCATCATTCATTGCGCTTAAAATCCAAATGAGTCTCTTAAAGAGTACATCAGCCGGTTTGGGAATACTAAGAATGATCTAGCATACTACTTTCAACAAGTTGCGATTGAATTACATTTGCAAATCTGTAACAACTATTGCACGTCTTCACTAGGCCCTTTGCATAAGTGGTTATTATCGGTCAATAAAAACGTGCAAGAAAAATTCTCTTTATTAACGCTTTAAAACCACAATGGGCGGCCCCTTCTCCATCGTGAAGCTCAGACAAGATTATCTGTGATTCGTTCGTTCCCAAATATCTCAGTAGAGGTGTGCTAAAATATTTTGTGTAAAGTACTTCACCCAAAAGCACATACCCCCATGCTTTGTTTTGCACTTTTCTTGTCAATACCCTGCCTTATGGTAACGAACCTTCTGCAAGAAAGTTTATAATATCTCTTTTCCAGTCTGACAAGGCTATCAAAGATATCTGACAAGCGATTTCGGCTCGGTTTTCGAGCTCCGTATTCTTAATAATTGACAGATTTTCATGAGTTATTATCCACGGGTAGTTGTTCGCGCAAGATGCTGATGCGAAGGAGTCTGCAATCATGTTTTCGGCCATGGGAACGTGTTCGTAAGTTACTTTGGTAAAATATGCAACCAATACGCGCAGTGTTGCCAGATACTGAACCAGATGCTTTTTTTAGCTTCCGATGCACCCGACGCTTGGTTTATAAGTAATTGAGAATCACTGATGAGACTTACGTGTTTAGCTCCACACACTTCTGCCAGTCTCAAACCAGTTAGTACGGCTTCGTATTCGGCCTCATTGTTGGATGTGGTGAAACCGAAACGGATTGCTTGGTGCATCATTATTCTCGAAGGCGTGGTTATCTGTACGCCCGCTCCGCATCCGCTGACATTTGACCCTTCATAAGTTCTGACTACCCATTCCTCCGGTCTACTATCCTCAGGAGATTCCGCTTCTTCTGGTTGGCTCAAATGAAACTCTATCAAGAAATCGGCTAAAGCCTGGCAGTTTGTGGCTTAAAATCGATATTGAAATCGCTCAATTCGACCGACCATTTTGAGATTCGTCCAGATATGTCTGGCCGTTGTAGCACGAACTTGAGAGGAAATGATGTTCTGATGACTATTGAATGGGTCTGGAAGTACGGTCGCTTCTTTCGCGCCGCGGTGACCAAGGCTAATGGCATATTTTTAATCTTTAAATATCTTGTTTATGCATCTAACAAACTTTTGCTTACAAAATAAACTGCTTTAGGGACAGCCCCTGATTCGATGACCAGAGTCACACTTACTGCATAATCGGAAACTACTACATACAAAAAATAGATTTCTCCCTTCCGAGGATTTGTTAACAGGCTCGGGGATGACAAGTAATTTTTTATCCCCACAAAAGCCTTGTCGCAAGCTGATGTCCAAGCAAAAACTTTAGCATTTCTCAAAACCTAAAGAAAAAAAAAGGGCACACTTGTCAAAGGAACGAGAGATAAATCGATTTAATGCTGCCGAATGCCCGGTCAGTATCTGAACTTCTTTGACACTCCTTGAAGGTGCCATGCTAGCTAAAGCCTGCAACTGGGTCGGGTCCATTTCAATCCGTTCTTAACTAACCAAGAAACCTAAAAACTTTCATGACCAAATGCTAAAAGAGCATTTCTCTGGGTTCAACTTGAGGTTTATATCCTTTAGATTGTCGAAGGTTTCTTTCAAATCAGCAAGATGGTTATCGTCGGTCTCGCTTTTAACGAGCATGCCGTCGATGTGGACTTTTACGTTTCTCCCAATACCATGTTAAGGTAAATGCCGAAAGTCCGGCGACAAGCTGGTTCTGAGCTTCAAAACCTTTCCTTCTGTAAACTGGTAATTTTCACAATTTTCATCGGTAGTCAGTAGGCTACCGGTAGTGACCCCAAATGAAGCCTCATTAAATGCTATTCTTTTGCTTGCACCATTTCCTGGTCGCCTTTTGGTGCTACCGCGGCACGCTAGCATTCTCGGGTTGCCTTCTAACTACTTCTCACGATCCCTACATTGTTACCGACCATGTATTTCAAACACTGATGAACCGTAGATGTCACCACGTGCATTCACGATAGCCACGATCTGCCAAAAATTGCGTTATGTGATGCAGGTGCATCTACCACTACAAACAAAACTGTGACCTCCTTTTTGAACGACCCACGACCGAACTGCACAATACCTTCGAATTCACCGATCAGCACTGCTGTTGACCCTGTGAACCCCACAATGGTCTGATCTGACCTCGAGATCACTGGAGGTTTCTTGAACTAAGCAAAGGTAGATGAGAAGATTATATTTGCGGAACGTCAAGTGTCCACAAGTATGCGACAAACTTCCTCTCTCGCAATTGTCGCCCCAATTACGATAGCGTCTTCATGAGGGCCTGTTATATCCCTCATATCGTCGTCGTCGAAATACAGGATGGGTGATAGACTCCCGCGCAAATGGGGAGATGTTTGAGATTCCAACTGAGTTGCTTCACGATGTGCCGCTTTCGGGAAGAATTGGTGATCCCTGCCATGGAATCACCTCCAAAGATTGTCAGAGACTCAAAAAATTGACAGAGACTATTATCTTTTTCCGACCCTCCATAACTTCTTCCTTGATGACCCCAATGATATTTCGATTGATGTCCGGTCCAAAGTATTCCACTGATACATCGAAAAGATCTGTCACCTCAGTTATGGCCATCGTTGTTTCCGGTTTCTATACTGCCACTATTTTTTTCGATGTCGCTCCTTGTTGTTCCTGTTTCTTCACATACTCGAGCAACTTCCCATTCTCCACTAGTATATGTATTTCTTTTTTCAGAGAGATACAATCCTTTGTGTCGTGCCATACATCCTCATGGTATCTATAATACCGGTTATTCCTGGTCTCCCTGGTGGTCGGGATAGGAAATGGTCTTCGGTAGATTCCACTCTTTTTGGTCTTCTCGTAGATGGTGGACACACATTCGGTCAGGTCGGAAAAGTAAGCAGGTCAGATCCACTTGTTGGAAATAGGTCGGGTGACCACTTGATTGCTTTGATTAGCCTTCTGACCTTGAGATGCTTGAGATTTTACCGATATTGGTTGAGCAGCAGGGGGAAGCATGTTAATTAGTTGAGGCTGCGGGACATAGCAAGACTGAGTATTCTGCTTTGTAACGACCGAGGAAGCATGTTACCCGAAGAATCCTCTCTGATAATGTCAATCATATGTTCCTTGCCTTTCTCTTCTCGGGTCCTTTTTTCGCTTAAAGCTTTCTCCTTTTCAACGTTAAGTTTCACTATATCTTCCATTAGTTATTTTCTCGTCAAGATTAGAGTTGACCGCTTATCCCGACCCCGTCCATAGTGGTCATGTTTGGGAAATTTCTCGCCCTCGGATACCGATCCAACTCGGTTCGTAACTCTTCTGATCTCGTCCACAGTCATCTCATCGTTCATAATTTTATTAATCGTGATTTCGAGGAAAAATGGTGCCTTTCAGGTATCACTTTTCCCACAGACAACGCCAATGATGAGTTAAAATGTGACTAAAGGAGGAATCTTGGATCTTGTGTATGCTGTGACTAGAGAGAAAAGAGTAGAGAGAAAGTACAAAGAGAATGTATTTAATAATGCCCACCAACCTAGGGAAAAAGAGGTTCTCTTATATAGTGGGTGAGGTGGCCCCTACTTATTTCTTTTGTGGTCCTCCCATTCTTACAATTTGGTCCCTCACTTCTAATGCCTTAGGAATACTCTCCTCTAATTAAATAATATATACATCAATAGGACAACCATATTTATTTTACTTTACAATTATTATTCATAGTATTGAACTTGGTGATTTATCTCCTTATCAAAATATACTCTTCTAGCGACTGGTTAGTTGACTTGGATTAATGTCAGCTTTTATCTTCTTCCCGTTCTCCCATGCTCTATTGATAAACAGGAATTGGATCCTCCATGGTTTTTCAGACTCCAGCAAGTCATTTAAATCAACAATCAAACCAAAATCTCTTGTATAAAAAGAAATTCTAATGTATGGACCTCTCAAATCATATTACATGAAGTTTTTTCTCAATTATATAATATATGTGGATAATTTCATTAGCTACATACAGATTGTTCCTCTTAAATACAAATCATACACAAAATCCATGTTTACTAAGTTCATAGACCTACTTGAAAATTATTTCAAACTAAAATAAAAATCCTATATTCCGTTCATAGACCTACTTGAAAATACAAATCATATATATTCGCTTTGTTTATAATGTTATCTGGTATCACACACTATACAACTCTACCCCATATTTTTCAACATGATGGTTATTTTGAATGTCTTAATCGATAAATTATCGTTCTCTCATTAACGATTCATTATGGCATTTTTACTAAACTTTGAACACTTGCTTTTATAATATTTATATACATATTTAATCATATTCCTAAAAATATACTTCAACATTTAACTCAATTAAAAAAATTAAATTATAAAATGTTAGGAGTAGACTTGTTTATAAAGAAAATGTATTTTACTTGTGGATGTAGGCTTTCTTCACTATTAGAACCACATTAAATTTGTCTTTTATGTTTGGTTTTATTATGTTTTATTTTATTTTTTGCTCGTCTTGAACATGATAAATTGTTTTTCCTCTGAATGTTTGTTAATTGATACATCGATTCTTACCTTGGTCAAACGGTGGGCTCTCCAACAAGTAGTGCAGTGAGCATGTAGTAATAATAGAAAAAGTAAATCGATCACCGATATGAAGGCTGGAGAAATAAATCTTCCATAGATACCGAAATACATGAAAGATGAGTTCTATGAAGCTTAGTTTAGAAACATTCGACGGATCATATGACTTTAACCTCTAGAGAATTAAGGTAAAAGCTTACCTAACACAGATAGGATTAGTTTTATCGATAATAAATCTATACAGGTTGATGTTATGGTACTATCTAAAGCTCATAGTACTCTTATACTAAGATTGGGAGATAAAATTTTATGCAAAATATCTGACAAACCTAAGAGACTAGGGGATATAGAATCGTATGGAAGAGATTTATATGAAGAACCATTGGCAAATAGATTGTATATGAAGAAACAACTTTACACATTGTCTATTGATAGTAGCACATGGATTAGAAGCCACCTAAATGATGACAACCAACTCATTCTCGACTTGTATGTAGTTGGTGTGAAGGTGGAGGAGAAGGGACAATGAATCATCCTTCTAATTTCTATGCTGAAGGAGTATGAACACTTCATGAACATCATGCACTACAGAAAAGACACTCTTACGATGGCCAAAGTCAAAGAACCTTGAACTCTAAAGACCTTTAAAATAATAATATTATGAAGATTTACTCTGAATGATACAAACTAAGTGTGAGGGGTCGGTCAGGAAATAGAGATACAAGCGAGAGGAGAGAAAACTCCTCGTACAAGTCTAAAATGGATGATGCGGGTTCAAAAGTAATCTATTTGATATGCAAGAAGAATTGACATATTAATCAGAACTTCCTAGAGAAATGAAAGGAAAACAACTATCAGAAGACCGAAATCGTAGATGCTGCAATTGAGTCTGATGATTATGAGTACACTAATAAGTTAATAACTTTTTATCCGTGTAGGTATGACGATAAATTGGTGATCAATTTGGGTGTGTCATAACGTATAACATCTAATTAAAATTAATTTGAAGACCTGTAAATGCTTGATGGTGAAATGGGCATCGATATGAATGACGAGTTTTGTGATGTTAAAGGGATTAGAACGGGTCGACTTAAATTGTCTACAATACTTGAGAGAGTGAATAACAATATAAGGTATATAAACCAATTAAAATAATAATTCTTTTCTATTGGGGTGTTAGATGACTAAAGGTTTGTTTATAGGGGTAGAGATGGCATACTTATGGTCTTGCAAGGCCCTATGTTGTTATGAAAGCCAATACGACTAATGATGTGTTAGTTTTTTAGGGCTCTGTAGTGGTAAAGAGGTATGTCTAGTTTGGTAAAGGATTCCACCAAGTTATGGCATCATCAGTTTGGTAATTTAAGTGAGGAATAACTCATTGAACTAAGTAATCATTGGTTGTTATATGGTACCGTAGTTCAAAAGCTAGGATTTTGTGAAAGTTATGTATTAGGTACTAGAAAGAGGGTGAAGTTTATGGCCAGCAACTAGACATTCAATGAAGTAATTGATTATGTTCATTCGTACCTTTCGGGTCCTTAAATGGAACTTACCATCGGTGGTGCAAGGTGCATTATGTCGTTGATTCATGATTATTCCAAGAAAGTGGGAAATCTAATTTTTACGGCCAAAGACGAGCATTTTATGTCTTTGTGAACTTGAAGACTTTGGAAGAGAATCAATTTAGGAAATGTTTGAAGATTCTTTATACTGATAATGGCTTGGAATATTTAAACAATGAGTTACAAACTATTATAAAAAAACTTGGCATTGGTAGACACCAAACCGTAAGTGGGACTCCCCAAAAGAATGAGCTTGTTAAGAGAATAAATTGAACCCTATTGCAACAAATTAGATATGTTCTTTAAACAAGTGGAATGGGTTGTAGGTTCTAAGGGAAACTATGAAAAGGACGGCATATATCATCAACATGCTTCCATCTATGACGCTTAAGTTTCTTTGTCCTCAAGAGGCATGGACTGGAGAGAACCCTATGTTAGAATATTTGAGACTTTTTGGATGTGTTTCCTACATGTAAAACAAGATAAGCTTAGGCCAAGAGCACTAAAATGTTTGCTCCTCGACTATCCAGAAGAAGTAAATTAGTATAGGTTATGGTGTCTTGAATCTGGATGTCAGAAGTTTTTGATAAATAATGATATGGTAATAATGAGGAGTAATTGCCATTGAAAAAAATGATGAAGACTCAACCTATTACTATTATGAAAAGATGTGAAGTTGATGATGGATTTGATCTACAAATTGAAACTGGAGATATTTATACAAAAATTATTGTAGATCTGGTTCCATTGGGATCGTACATAAGAATTTCAACCATTGCATGAGCCTGAATCAGACCGAGGTTCTGGTGTTTCAGGGCCTCCGGATGATCAGATAGAAGATCAACAAGATCGTGTCAGTTATCAACTTACAAGGGATAGAGCATGAATAATAAGGAAACATTCGCCAAGGTATGGTTTTACCGATGTAATTGGTTTTGATTTATCGATTAAAATGCATGAAGATGTTCTTAAACCCGAAACATGTGATGATGCTATCAAGAGAATTAGTAAAGAAAATTTGCTCACAAACATGAAAGAAGAACTAAAATCTCTTAAGATGATGAATACTTGTAACATCCAAATGGTCAGAAGTTGGTTGCGAGTAAATAGATATTCAAAGAAAGTCATGTATATATAGTATTAATTTACCCATATACAAGGCTAGGCTCATGACTAAGATATTTACACAAAAAGGGGTGTTAATTTCAATGATATTTTTTTGCCAGTTATGAAACAAATCTTCATGAGGTTTGTGTTATGAGTTGTTGTTAGATGTAATCTTGAGTTATATTAAATAGATGTTGATGAGATCAAATATTTTCTTAGTTTTCTGTCCTGTCTAAGCAATGTTCGTATCAGAGTATCTGTCACGGAAATATTTGTATGAGGATATTTCTAAAGAACTAGATTAAATGAGTACAAAAAGAAATATATAAAATGAATAAATGAAGTAATAATTGTCTAATCATTGACCCATTTCCCAAAAATGAATGTCTTTTATATACTACATGGAGTAGGTTTTGTAATTACACATTTACCCTCTCTTAAGTGTATCTTCTCACCTTATTTCTTTACTAAATACAAACATACTCACTAGTTATTACATGTGACCCCCTCATTCCTTATGTTTTCTTTAGTTTAGTCTGTATCATTTAATCACATGAAATTAATCCCTATAAAAATTATATTTAAACTATTCCTTGTCATATTTTCCTCTCCTTATCAGTTGTTACTACAACATTCATGCATGGTAGATTGGAAGAAACAATTTTTATGTGCAATGAAAAGTCTTTGAAGAAAGGAATGATAGTAATGTGGGTTTGTTGAAATAACCTCTCTATGGGCTGAAATAATAGTTGAGGCAGTGAAATTGAAGATTTTATTCTTTTTAAGGTCTACCAAATATGTTTCTAGCGGCTATGACAATTATGTCTATTAACAAGGAAACACGCATGGAGAGACAAGTCCAATTGATGTTGTATATGGATGACATAATAATAGTTGGAAGAGATAAAATGAATATTGAAGCGGTAAAGACTCATTTGAAATGAAATTTTAAAATAAAGAATATTGGAGAGAATAAGAGGATACTTGGTGTTGAGATCAAGAGGAACAGACCCAATGGGTATTTATTCTTGTTTTAACAAGAATATATATACCAAAGATCATAAAAAAGGTCGTTATATCTGAAGAAAAAGTGGATGGAACTCCCATTGGTTTTCAATTCAAACTCAGTTTCATTCAAGCATCAATCGAAGCAGCGGATAAGAAGTACATACTGGAGATAATTTATGTTAGTTTTATTGCTAGCATTATGTTTCTTATGATTTGCACGAGAGTTGATATTGCCTACGTCGTATGTGTTTTGAGCATACTGAAGGTTATTGCAATGTCATCTACAAAAGTTGAGTATATAACTAGTACAGAAGCCATAAAGGAAGATAATTGTCTACTGTTGAGTGAACTAGTTGGTGTAGAGCAAGATGCGGTTTTTTTATGTGATAACACTACTATTTTTCATCTAATGAAGAATACGAAGCTACATGGTTGAAGTAAACTTGTAAACATTAAGTTGCACTTCATCCGAGACGTGGTGGAGAATGATAAAGTGAAGGTGGCTAAAATTACTAGCAAGAAAAACCCTTATATGCTCTGACTAAGATAATTCCGATTTCAAATCTCACAAACTGCATGAGACTGGTGCAAATCTGGGATGTATGTGAGTTGATCTTTAAAGAGTAGAACATTTGGTGCAATATATACTATAGTTACTATAAGCCTATAGGGTTATGTTTTACGTCATCTTTTGTAATAAAATTGATTAAGTCATTTTTAGTTGAGAGTCTTTATATAACCTACTTGTTCATAAAAGAGTGTTTATTCCTTGTGGATGTAGGATTTATTCACAATCTAAACATTGTTAAATATATGATGTATGATTTATTTTATTACGCTTTTTTTATTTGTTGCGCATCTTGAACATGTTAATTTATTTTTATTCTGAAGGTTCATTAACCGGTACATCAGTTCTTATCTCGACCGAACTATGGTTTCCCCAGCATAAAAAGTAAACATAATATGATTAAAACCTTACACTTCTAACAAGATGGACCAAAATTTAATCCTCTGTGTATTTGTAGGCTACTTACTGGTACAAAGTGCTTATATTTATCTTGATCCTAAAACTTACAAATACTACACATCTTATCATGTCACATTTGATGAAAAAAAAATATATTCATTTTTTCCTCAAAACTTCAATATGTCACACCACATCTTGATCTAGTATAAACATTTTTTTATCTTGCTACTGCAAAAAAAATAACCCTACACTTCTATTAAATATTTCTACTAGTGCCAACATAATCATCAGCTTATATATTCCTCCATTCTTACTATATCATTTACCATACCTAATCATTATATATTCTCAATTGATTCTACAAACACATGTTCCGGTAACTTTATGACATACTCACTTTCATCTACTCTTATTCCACAAATAATAACTAGACTAAAAAATTACATTTTTCAGATCGATCTCCAACCTCAATCTTCACATTCAAACATTTATTCCCCAACCTTCACAGAATATCACCTAAACACTCAAAGATCGGGATTTTCTTAAAATAATAACTTTTAAATATTGAGCCTTACACAAAATCGACATATGAAAAATGGTTTTAAAATAATGTAACATGGATATTATAGGTTGTAAATGGGTGTTTTTTAGTTAAAAGGAAGTTGGATGACTCGTCAAATACATAAAAATCATATATTTTGGATTCCATCAAATACCATGTTGTGATTATACATAAACCTTTAACCTTGTCTTTAAGCCTATCACAATTTGTATTGTCTTAGCACTTGTTGTTGCTTTCAATTGGCCAATATGATAAGTGGACATCAATAATGCCTTCATTTCAAGGCACATTACTTGAAGGTATATGTAGGGTCCAATCTTTCGGTTTCAATGATAAATTATTATCTAACCACGTATGCAAATTAAACAACAATATACGGTCTCAAAGTAATACCATAAATATGGTATAATGAGCTATGAACATTCCTTCTTCAAAATGGGTTCACAAATTCAGTGGTTGACTTTTTTTTATTCTTAGAAGACTATCTGAGTTTTTTCTTCTTGTTTATGTTGACTATATTATAATCACATGAATTTAACCATCCATTCTTTAAGACATGATCAATAAAGTAGACACATGGTTATCAACTGAAGATTTATGTCCTCTAACTTTTTAGGTGGTGAAGTTGTGTACAACCCACATGGTCTCTTTAATATCAATATAAGTATATATATATATATATATGACACACTCCTTAAATTCCACATGGCCGACTCAAAGTCCATCTTTACACATATTTGTGTCACTTTTACTCTCACCAAGACCACTCGTGACCTGCTTGGAATATAAACATAGTATCAAATAGTTCTTGGATGCTTACTGTATCTCTCTCTCACACAACCTAATATTAGTTTTGCTATAAACAAATTTTCTCAATTTTTGGACTCTTTAATAACAACATATTGGATTGTTTTAAAACATCTCATTTAATACATCAAAAGAGCATCATATCTTGACATTTTGATCTCCACGAATGAATGCCTCTATTTGCATGGCTTCCGTGATGTTGATTAAGCAAGAGAAAAGAATAACTACACTTTTCATCAAAATATACTTTATATCTTAGTCGTATGCCTATCTCATGAAGCTCTCGCAAGCAAAATATAGTACCACGATCATCCACCGAAACTGAGTATCATGTCATAGCAAACTCATGGGTTGAACTTTTCTGAGGAACTAATATGTTGAGTGAGTTTGGACACTAACATTAACACGAGTGAGTGTTATATATTAACATTATGGGGTAAATATTTTATTATAAATTCAATTTTCCACTGTATAATGAAACATATGACATTTACTCATCAACTTGTTGAACAAAGTAGGCCACATTTTACTTATATCTGCATTACATATTAGTTAACATATATCTTCACAAAGTTTTTTCTCCGAGAATACTTAAACCTACTAATTTCTAAATTATGATTCTCGTCTGTGCTATCAAAATTCATATAAACATGTTAGAATATTGAGTTACATATTATAAAGCTGCTAATGCGAATCGGTTATTTGAATATAAATATTAATATATTTTTTTTTCGGAGGGAACCCGCAGCCGCTACTCAGAGTGCAATGAGTGCGCACAGGGTAAACCCTCAGTCTGACGCGATAGCCTACAAACCAACGCCAGAAGGTAAACCACATAAGGTGACAGGCTCAGCCGAGAAAGCGTATGTAGAGGGACTCGAACTCATGATCTTTTGGTCATAAGAATACCATACTCAACCAACTCGGCTACCCCTTGGGGCATATAAAAATTAATATTATTTTTTGTTAGGATTGATAATGAGTTGTTATTATATATTATAATCATAAATATTTGATATCTATATATTTTTTATTTTGGTATAACATTTTATAAATCATATAGAACTTCCTGTTATAATAAATATACATCATGTTTGAATTTTTTGAATTTTTCAAAATATATAAATTTATTATTATTTGTTTAATCAACTATAGCCTATTGTATTAATTTATAATCAGATAACTTTCACTTCAAGCGGCGGATATGTTTGGCCCGGCGCTACCGAGACAGGGTCTTTGCAAATTTTGTCTAATTACCCTATTTTAGTATTTTATCTTTTACCACATTCAGTAAACAAGTAAACAAGGTGTCGATAATGTAAAGATTCCAAATTAACATTTTAGTTTTTTGGGTATTGCATTCTTATAACCAAAAGGTCATGAGTTCGAGTCCCTCTGCATACGCTTTCTCGGCTGAGCCTGTCACCTTGTGTGGTTTATCTTTTGGCGTTGGTTTGCAGGCTATCGCGTCAGACTGAGGGTTTACCCTGTGCGCACTCATTGCACTCTGAGTAGCGGCTGCGGGTTCCCTCCGGAAAAAAAAAAAAAAAAAACATTTTAGTTTATATATTTCTTCAAAGGTTTAATTAAAACTGAATGATTAGAAAAGAAACAACGACAAGAGCTCTATACAGAAGAAACACGAATAGCAAATCGCATATCTTATCGGCTTTAACGTTTAGTGTTCGTTTCCTTCATAAAATCTTTTAACAAAACTTTTTTAAATACCAAAGCACTCTCTATTCATTCAACCATTCATCAATAATCAATCATCAATCATCTTTCTCTCTCACCAAAATTCTCTATTTCTTTTCCAGAATGTTTCCTGACATTTTATTATGTTCCATGTTTCCAAACGCGTACGGGTACCCAAATTCTAATCATTCTCCTTATAATGTTTCTTTTGTCCATTGATGTTTACGTTTCATATCATTTTCATAGTAATATATACATGTATCTATCATGGAAATCCAGGCGTATATAGTCCATTTGAAATACTTTGATAAATAAAAATGGGTTTCTTATGGTTAGAAATTTATAAGGACTCGTTTAGTTATTTCAGCCAGTTTTATATTACTTATGTTGTGTTAGGAAAAAGAAGAAGAGAGAGAAGGAAGAGAGCTTAGAAGTGGAGGCTAAAGAGCTACAATTCTGGCACGCAGTCCAATTTAACGGCGATCTTTACCGGAAACCAGCACGCTTCATTTCTAGATCACAAAATAACACACGTAGTCCTGTGTAAGTCGCCGTTTTATACATTTGGTCCATAACTATACTACTTTGTGTAAAGGGTCCGATCATCCGGTTAGGATCAGTTTGATAAGGTGGGTTCGGGACCCAGCCGACAGCGAACCAAAGTTTAATTCTATTCTCCTTGTTTGTCCGAAAAAACCGATATATATATATATATATATATATATAACTTTTATACAGAAATTATAGACTAAGAACATTGGTTTAGTTACTGAAATTGGTTATGCCTATCAAAAATATGTTTTTTTTTTTATTATAAATGTTATTTTTGTTGATTTTATTTTATATCGGTAGTCATTTACACTAAAAAGCGAAAAAAATAAAAGTGACCAAATATGAAAAACGAGACCAACAAAAATGATTGTTTATATATATATATATGGCCTAATCGAATGTTTTAGTTTTAACCGAAATTATACTGTAAAAATATATAAATAATAAAAAATATTATTCCGTATCTGTTAAACTTTTTTTTAATATATTTCATTAATCAATTAATTATTTATATAGATTGTTAGTTTAATAATCTAATATTTACTATTTATTTTTCCTTTTTTTATTATATTATCTTTAACTATACTAATTTAGTAAAACAAAATATTTTTTATAATATGTTTATTAAAAGTATATTGACTTACCGGACTCAATAATCCATTCGGATTCGATTTCATATTTGAATTCGGTCCGGTTACTAATCTGGACCAATAAAATAGCATCCAAATTTAGTAAAGTTGAAGTTGAGAGCTATAATTTAAACCTTGGATCAGAGTTCGACTATCAAACTTGTCGATGTTATTAAACTTAAATTTTAATGGGTTGAAGTCAAAAGCTACTTTTACTGAAATCTATAAATCTAAAAATCAAACTAAACCCTAAACGTTTTAGAAATCAGTAGATTATATATATATATATATATATATATATATATATATATATATCTGGAACTATTTACTGTATATATAATATGAGTTTTACAGTTCATTTATTTTTAGTTTCTGTACTTATAATATTTATATTAGTCTAAAGGTTATTATAATTCTTTTTCAAAAAAAATTATTTTCCGATCAGTTCTTTTCTATTTCCTCCGCATTACAACAAAAAATGATTTTATTGTTATTTTCTTTATAAAAGAAGTTAAACTTTATTTTTTAAACATTTTAAATATTTTTCTTTCAAATTATCCATTTTCAGTTATTCTTTACAACCATTCATTTATTTAAATATTTAGTTTACTTAACCACATATCAATATTTACTTTTCAAAAATGGATATTTTTTTCGTTATACCAAGTTTTGACGTTTAGATTTAAAAACGAGATCATGAATAATGTGAGATAATACGATGTCGATGGTTTGGATGGTGTTTTACTTTTTCTATTGTTTTGATTTGGGTATTTTGTTTTATTTGGATTTAAAATAAGAATAATAATTTGTTGGTTCAAATAAAAATAGATACGTACAATTTTATAATAAATTAGAAGTTAAATAAAAAATAAAAACATGTATTTAAACTTTTAAAAAAAAGTCTTTTTCCAATTTGCTTATAACTAGAAAATTGTATAAGTTGTCTAAATAAACAGGAATATAGTGTCTTCAAAATTAAGAATGGAAAAAAGTTTCCACTCATTTTCTAAGTTCGCTGTTGCTAATTAATGTGTTTGACTGCTTGAGTGGTTGGCCGTTTTTTTAAGTATACTCCACCTTCGTGACACATACGAGAACTACTCTGATATCTTAAAACGTTTTAAGTAACTCAGTTCACTTGCTCTCATACATTTCGAGCTCACTGAGTCAACCAGCTGACATTACATTGCAGGAACGGCGAGTTTAACAAAACCAAGAAAAAAGTAGAAATGGTTAATAAGGTCTCTAACCTCTCAGATCTGATACAGCGAGTAACCGCTTCCTGCTTGCTCCACCCACTCGCCGCTGGCCGACAGGATTTCGACGGAGATGGGACTCCCAACCATGTCGGGTTACGGGAAGAAGAAATTGAAGAAGAGTACGAAAACGACATTACAGAGGAGGGGGAGGAGGAGCAGTATGAGGAACACGGAGGGGAGAGAGACAGAGCTTGGAGAGAGAAGTTACAGAAGCCGTCAAAAAACGAACGGCGAGATCAGTTGGCGGTGGAGAGAGCGACGGAGATGGAGTCTGTGATGGATGAGGTGTTCGATGCGGCGGCGGCGTTGAAACGAGCTTACGTGGCGCTTCAGGAGGCGCATTCACCCTGGGATCCGGAAAGGATGAGGACGGCTGACATGGCGGTTGTGGCGGAGCTGAGGAGGATCGGTGTTTTGAGGGAGAGGTTTAGGAGGACGGCGGCTGTTTCCGGCGGGAGGAGGAGAGATAAGAACGGTGGCGGAGGGTTGTTGAGGGAGGTTGTGGCGCCGTATGAGGCAGCGGTTGATGAGTTGAAGATGGAGGTGAAGAGTAAAGATGCGGAGATTGTGAATTTGAATGAGAAGCTTAAAGCAGCCATGGATCTCAACAATGGTGGAAAGAAACGGAGGTCTGTCCCAAAAAGGAAAGTCAGTTGCAGCACCCAAGGTTTGCACTCTCTCGTTGTCTCTAAGTTAACCATTAAGGGTCTCTATGCATGACTTAATTAAGCAAAAATTTAAGAGATAATAAACAGATTAGCATTGTACATGATAGATTCAAATGTTGAATGCAATGTAGAGATTCGAGTTTAATCTAATCATATTCGGGTTGTTCAACAGTTTCTGCTGCACCAGCACCTGAATTATTCGAAGCTACAATGATGGAAGTAAAAGAAGCATCAAAGTCCTTCACTTCACTACTCCTTTCCCTCATGCGGACAGCTCGTTGGGACATAGCTGCAGCCGTCCGATCAATAGAAGCTGCTACTTCTTTACCCGAAACCACCAAACGACCCTTCTATCCCTCATCGGTCGCACCTCAAAACGTAAAATACGCATTAGAATCCTACATTTCACGAAAAATATTTCAAGGATTCGATCACGAAACATTCTACATAGATGGTAGTCTATCATCTCTCATCAACCCGGATCAATACCGAAACGATTGTTTTAATCAGTACCGTGACATGAAATCCATGGACCCTGTCGAGCTTCTAGGAATCTTACCCACTTGCCATTTTGGAAAATTCTGTTCCAAGAAGTACTTATTGATGATTCACTCGAAAATGGAGGAATCTCTATTCGGTGACTTGGATCAGCACCGGCAAGTTTCTGGCTTGACTCACCCGAGGACTCAGTTCTACGGTAAAAGTTAATTTTGATTGATCTGTGTAGGATTTTTGGAGATCATATACGTAAGGTTTATAACATTACTAATAAAGGAAAGCCTTGTTTAGTTTATCTAACTTTTCAGATTAGAGAAAAGATTTTCTAGCTTAAAAAATAAAAAACTAAAAGTTAGCTTCTCTTGTCTTTTTAATTCGGCTTTCTTTTATTACGGGCTTCTTGTTGTACACATTGTTTTCATAGAGCATGTTTTGAAATTCATTTAGTTATCGTTTAACGTGTTATTAATTTTGTTATTTTAAAGGTAACTTTTTACGGTTGGCCAAGGCGGTTTGGTTACTTCACTTGCTGGCGTTTTCATTCGACCCGTCTCCTAGTCAGTTTGAGGCGAGTAGAGGAGCTGAATTCCACCCAGATTACATGGAGAGTGTTGTTAAGTTTTCAGGCGGAAGGGTTCCTACCCGTCAGGTTGTTGGGTTTCCGGTTAGTCCAGGGTTTAAGTTCGGGAATAGACCGGTTATTAAAGCTGGGGTGTTCTTGGTCGATGAGGTTCGAGGCTGTTATTGAAATTTGGATGATAGTTCTTATGTGTAGTTGTATGTATGGATGTATTATGATAATGTGCTACTCTAGAGTTTTGCTAGACTTGGTTGGTGCAGTTAGTTCTTCTTTTGCTTTAAGACAACAAACGACTCAAAATGAAAAATAAAAAATAAAAAATAAAAAATAAAAAACCAATCGATTATGAAATGTAAAGTGGTGGTTAGATCTCGTTTTTATGAGATCTATATATATTTATTTATTTATATTCATATTATAAAATAAAAAATACCAGCATAATTACACGTGTGTAATTCAATAAAAAAAAATACCCTGAATTTCTAAATATTTAAATCCTAAACATTTAAAATCTCTAAAAATCTATTAACTTCAAATATAAATAGATAAGGATGATTTGAGTGGTTTCGTGTCTAATTTCATAATGAAAACAAAGATACTATTAGGGCAATACATCGTCCAAATATCATGGTTAATTACTAGAGTTGGTCATTTGTTTCAAAAGTGACATTTATTTAATTTTTGTATCAAAAGAGTCACTTTGTTTCACAGGTGGTCACTAATGTATGTCTTTTGTTTTCATTTTTAGTCACCGCTAGTAACCATAAATGTAAAAAAAACATAACCTGAGTGGCAATTGTGAAAAAATATAACTTGAGTGACAATTTTGAAACAAGTGATTAACTCCAGTGACTAATGAAATTTCTTAGTAGCAGTACATTGCATCTAGCATGTAATTTTATGTAATTTAGTTGTAGTTAGTGTGCAATTTTTTATACGTTCGTCGTTAGCGAGTGTTTAATATTTTGTCAAAATCTGAATGCGAAAATATATGTTATTATATGTTACATGGACAACTAAGTGTAATGATTTTATGTTGTAAAAATCTGGGTAACAAGTATTTATGATGACCAATTACACACATAATTTACCGCGTACAACTATTATACTAAATTTGATTTGGATGCATGAGTTAGATCCCATATAAAAAGATAGGATTCATCAACATTATTTTCGTTTACGACTCCGATAAATGGGGAAAGGCTCCTAGGATAATATACAAATGCGAGAGGTACGATATTTATAGATAAACCAAAAACTTTTTGGAAAATATAGTGTAGAACCAAAAAATGCAATTGTCCCCTTGAATTATAACTATTTTTACTTGATGTACTAGCTGTTTATTGGCGACTGACCGTCTTAAACGGGAAACAAAACCACGAACACTCATCCGGTTAGACGGTCATTCGCAAGCTTGAAGACTCAAGACGGACGAATAAGAATTAGTCTGTTGTTTATCGCTACTTTTACGTGTCGTAGGGAAATATTTGTTGGTTTGAAGATGGATAACCCATAAAATGTTTCCAACATGCGCACGATCTCCAATTTTCGTAAAAAAATATTGTGATGTTGAAAATGGTGGTCAAACTCATGTGCAATACTTGTTGAAAGAACACGATTATTACGTGTGGCATCAGAAAGTTGATGCAACAAACGTGATCACCAATTTTTTTGTGCTAACTACAAATACTGACTTGCTGCGTACATTTCCACATGTATTTATTATGGATTATACTTACAAGAAAACGAGGTATAAAATGCCATTGTTTGAGATTGTTGGTTTAATTTCAACACAACTTACACTTTGCGTGAGTTTCGTGTTTATGAGTGCGGATAAGCAAACCAACTACACACGGGCTTTAAGTGTTCTACGAGGTGTGATGGTGGATAATATGGGCCCATTTTCTAGTGTCATTTTGACAGATCGGGAGTTAGCATTAATGCTAGCTATTGAAGATTTACTACCTGACATAATCCACATGTTATGCAAATGACATATAAACAAGAACTTTCTGGAAAACACTAAAATTTTGATGCCCTCTGGAGGCGTTGTGGATGATTTTATGGATTTTTATAACATTTTTAACGAATCAAACAAGAAGAAGAGGATGACAAAAATCTAGCATCATTGAGCTAATTGTTTGTCGTTTACCCCAAAGCTATAGATTATGTTATGAAATGGATAACAAATTACAGGGAAACATTTCTTAATCGCTTCACCAATGAGATTAAACATTTTGCCAATAGAACAACCAATCAGTAAGTGCAAATTTTATTTTCAATGTTATTTTTTTATTAAAAATTTCAATATTATAATAATAATACTAATTAATAGGTGTAAGAGTGCTCAATTTAATTTTGAAATTTAATAGGACAAAGTTCACAGGCTGTTTGAGCTTCAACATTCAAATATTTTTTAATCTTTCGAGCGAAGTAAGTTTCATATTGAACTAGGTCATAGAATTACAATGTGTGTGCAACTAAATAGTTATTTATCTACTACGAACATAAAAATAATTGTGAAGACTTATGAAGAAGCTAGAGATATAGGCGTATATCGGATAGCATGTCGATGTGTTATTATGAACCACATGATTGGCCCGTGCATGCGAGATAAGTATGATAGAAAGAGAACATGGATCCATTCATAGACACAATGCGATATATTTGGAAAGCACTAGATAACATTCCTAGATATGCAACTACATGTGAATATTCTCTATAAAAAAAACTTTCCATCATAGATAGTTTAATACGTGGTTGCGAGCCAGAAATTCAAAATCATATTATTAATAGGGTTATGCAAATCCTAAAACCCGAAACCAGTAATGTTGTAAAGCACTAAAGCCTAAAGAAGCGGTTATCACTAGAAGTAGCAAAACAATCAGTCTGGACCGATTGACTAAACAAGACAAAAAGAATTACGAATATGTCATTGAACAAATCGAGAGTGCTAGCACCCCGGTATGATAGGTAGCACGCTTGCCTCAAAATTAAATATATTCTTAGTACTAAAATCTCCCACTATCAAAATGAAAATAGGTCGGCCAAAAAAATATACTAACAACAAATATATAAATATGTACGCGTGATGCATCTCGATATTCTTACAATCTAAACCAACAGTTCGGGTGTTCGACCATCCTTATGAAGTTAAGTAAGAGGAGTTCAACACGTGGTAGTTGAAAATTACTGATTTTATTACAAAAGATATGATAGCTTATGTGGAGGAGCGTCTTGACGAACAAGCGAATGCGATAGCCAATTGTACATTTCTTAAATTTAACGGAGGTTATGACATCGACTCATAATTTATAATGTTTAATGTAGTTTGATGTTAAATGTTATTTCTTTAAGTTGATCTCATCTTATATTGATGTTTAATGATGTCTTTTCATCTTGTATTGAATGTTATCTCAAATTATTATTAATGTATCATTTTTTGGCCTTAGAGTTAATAAATAGTAGTATATTGCGCATTATATGCCACATATGGCTCATATACCGCACCTATACGCGATCAAATGCTAAATTTAGTCCCCAAAAATGTTTTTGAATAATGAAATCGCAATTAATATACAATTTCCATATCATATGGTGTGCATTATCTGCGATTTAGGCTATAGTTGGGCCCTAAAATTCTATCCAAACAATGAAAATGCTACATAACAATTATACATTTTTAGTGAAATTTATTGCAACTTCGTTCACAAAATGAAATGAAACATATACAAGATAATAAGAATAACATAAAAGTCATAACTAAGTCATAAAATTCATAACAATATCCTAAAAGCATACAACTACAAAGGCTAAAAATTATGGTTAGTCACTAAAGTTTATCACTTGTTACAATATTGACACTTATTTAAAACATAAACATCAAATATTATAAAAGTTATACAAATAAAAATAAAGATCGTAAATGTCATATTTTGTATAAGTCATAACAAACAAGAACCACGATAGCAGTGGGAAATATGGTAGCACTTCTCTAATGCATGTATTTTCTTATGCACCGTCATCGTATCATGGTGTGCCTTCATCCCGAGTATCTAATTAAAAACATCATTTGCATTACCTTGAGTGCTTGCGAGAGTGTTTGTCCTAACATATGTATCAGGCCCTACTAAGTCCAGGTTTCCCACTATGTACTACAAGTTACTCCAAACCAAAATAAGGTACAACAAGTCCATACTAACCCGCCCACCCTCGTATTTATCACCTCTAGTCTAGATGATATGATTTTCCAACTATCTCAACTCAAATTATCCCATGAAAACTTAGGTCAGACGTGTCTACCTGTCTTGGGCAAATGAGTTTCTAAACGTCTTGATACCGTATGAATGTGCCCCAACCGGCATGCCACATGTATCATATAGTATGTCTTTGATAAGGGGGGATTCCCCCAGGCAAATACGAGTACGAGCAGGAGGACCGCGAATTTGGATTAGGGAAAGCAATTAAAAAAAGGACGAGCTCTACAGCATTGATGAGCTTAAAAGCAGATCAATCTTGGAGGCAGATCGAGCTCGAAGACATTAGGGTAGAAGAGTTGATCGACCAAATTAAGGATAAGACGAACATATGATTAAGAATGAGTGAAAACTTAAAGAATATAAGTTTAACACATGATCAGTGAGCTTGAGCTCTGCAAACCAGAACATATATGATCGCGCTTGAGGAATGGCCCAATTCGATTTAAAGTGTAGATCAGACAAGGCGTTTCCTTATTTATTGTGTAACGCACGTTTTGACTCTTACGTCAAACCATTTTAAGTACTTGTTCTGAAATTATGAGAATAGTGACGTTAGTGAGTTAGTGGAGCATTAAGTGTAAACATGTGTAACTGCCCACTAACTCACAATATTATAAATAGGGAGAACCTATCTATGAATAAGATGATCCTTTTTTTTCCTTATCTCTTTCTTGACTGAAACCTTAAAGACTTAATCATGGTAAAACTTGTTATTTCTGTAACAAATTTGGCGCCTTCTGTGGGAATTTCCTAACCAATCACAAGGGTATTCACAAGGTCATGAATCGAGAGAGACAACCTGTAAACTAGCGAAACAACAATACACCGGAGGGGAGCGATGAATCAACCAATTATACAAGGTGTCCTATATTCCGGTCATGTAGCTCCTCAAGGAGGTAATCCCATGGCGCCCCAAGGGGTAGTGGTGATGGCGGAACCACTGATCCAGCCCACAATCATTCCCCGAGCAGAGGTGCATCTCCATTAGCCGGCGGATGCAGCGGGGGCTCACGAAACTGTAAAATCCATCCTAGCAGATGATTTTGCGGTCCTCCAATTAGATCAGAGAATCCAAAATCTCAGAAGGAAAAATTGATAATAGCGTTCGAACGAGATGCATAGGAACAAGCCATGAATGCCACTATGGAAGGAATGAATGACGTTATTCATGCCCTCACTGCTAAGATACAAGGAACTAGCAGGGTGCATCAACCGTCTAGTCCGGAGGCAAGTAAAGTTAACAGAATGGATCGATCATCCAAGCGAGATGAAAATAGGAAGGTGAAGGCGAGAGCGGGGATAAGAATCGTAGCAAGGGTCCGTGAGACGAGGCAAATCAGACGTCAACCAAGCGGGCTCGGGAAAATGAAGATCTTCGTTACAATTAGGTTCGCCCGAGATTGTCTGCCTACATACTAAAGGAATCACCATTCTCTGAGAAGATTCTCAAAGCTCAGCTCCCGAGGAAGTTCAATCCATTCAGGATGGAAGCGTATGATGGAACAGGTTATCCAGAGAGGCATTTGGAGTAGTTTAGAAACATGATGATGACCTTCAACCCCGACGATGCAATATTGTGTCGAGCACTGTCAATGACCCTCAAAGCTAAAGCCGTGTATTGGTTCATCACCTTGCCGAAAGGATCCATCTATGACTTTACAGGACTATGGAAGACATTCAGAGAAAGGTTTGTTGGCAACAAAGAGCTCAAGCGCGAGCGGGATTCAATTATGGATCTTTACCAGCGACTAGGTGAGTCCCTCAAGAGTTATGTTAGGAGATTTGTTCATGCTATGAATGCTTTACTAGATTTGTCTGAAAACATGGCGGTAGCCTCCCTAAAACGAGGGCTCGACTGAAAGGGCGAGCTGTACGCATATCGCATCAAGTTCCCAACTAAAACCATGGGGGACCTGCTCGTCAGGGCAGGTACTCCTATTATGATCGACGATGCCAGAAGGGGAGGGTCCCCCGCGGATCGGATTTCAAAAAAGGCGGAACAGGACGGAAAAGGATCAAGGAGCATGCTAAGAGGGATTATAATAGGCGACCCCAGCAGCTCGAGCAACCGAATAGATGCTTCACCCCGTTGACCGAGGCTATCTTGGTGATTTATGATCTAACAAAGGGGCGCACAAAGTACTAAGCTCCGCGCATGATGAGTGCCCCTGGATTTAAAGGATCTAATCGGTATTACTGCGCATATCATCATGATCATGGATATTCTACGGATGAGTGCTGGCAATTAAGAGAAAAGATTTAACGCTTGATAGAAAATGGTGAGCTGATACTGTATATCAAACGACTCATCCAGATCGTCGTGAGGAGGTCTGTTCTCTAAACAATGAGAAACTGGCTAATGAAGAAGAAACAGAAACTAACCAACAACAGTGGCTTCTCACCATATCAAGGGGGAGCTCGGCCACAGGTCAAGGGTTAGCTCAAAACAAACGGGCTAAAACTGAGCTTGACGTGTACGAAATAGATGAAATTCCTATCAAAACTACATGGATCTAGTAGCCGACCTCACATTCAATGATGACGATCTTAGAGGTGTCAGTCTACCACATGAAAATGCTTTAACTATTCACCTAGATATCGGAGGGGTAATGGTAATTCGAGTGTTGGTTGATGGAGGAAACTCGGCAAATATTATTTTCAAAAGCAGCTTTGACCGTATGCCGAATGTGCCCCCATACCGGCCTACTCACCGAATGTTGGTCGGCTATGAAGGAAGAACCTCACAATGTGTTGGGGAGGCAGAGCTATTGTTAAAGGTTGGATATGGAGCCACGAAAAAGGAACTAAAAACATTGTTCATAATTTCTTATGCACCGAGCCCTTACCATGCCATAATTGGAAGACCTTTGTTGCACAGGATGAAGGCGATGCCGTGTACATTTCGACAATGCATCAAATATCCGATCGGCAGCTTAGTAGGAATAATACGAGACGGTCGGAGAACTGCGCGAACGTGTTACGCGATCGCGTCGGATCCGTCAAAACCTCTCTGATAGCAATTAAATGGTAAGGGGGATGCTACACCAGGAACACTGGATCTCACCTCGCCGGACCCAGTGGACGAACCACGAGAAAATGATGATTCAACTGCTACAGATACTACAACCGTGGACACGTTCATAGCTGACAATAGAATGTTTCGATTAGGACAGGAGTTGTCTCAGGACTCAAAGATACGTTTGATAGATTTATTAGCAAAAAAATTTAAATGTCTTTGCTTGGGAGGAAGCTGATGTCTCAGGAGTAAGACCGTCAGTTATAAGCCATGAATTAGCTATTAACCCTTGCGTCAAACCGGTACGACAAAAGCGTAGGTTTTTTTCAGCAGAAAAGTAGGCAGCTATACTAGGTGAGGTGACCTAATTAAGCCGTTTGGGGCACATCCGAAAAGCAAGGTATCCGGTTTGGATAGCCAACCTGGTTCTGGTAAAAAAGAAGATCAAACAATGGAGAATGTGCGTGGATTTAACCAATTTAAATCAAGCATGCCATAAGGATGCTTTCCCATTACCAACAATCGATCAGTTGGTCGATTCAGCCTCAGGCTGCGAATTCTTATCCTTTATGGATGCATATTCTAGGTATAATCAGATCCGCCTACACCCATCCGACCAGGAGCATACAGCCTTTCAAACCGAGAGGGGTCTCTACTGCTATACAGTTATGCCTTTTGGGTTGAAGAATGCAGGCTCGACATATCAACGATTGATAAATCACATCTTCTAAGATCACTTGGTGCAACATCTAGAGAAGTAGATTGACGATATGATCGTTAAAACTCATAAAGAGGCGCAACACTTAGACACATTACAGGTTTTTTTATTTATTACGAAGGTTTAACCTCAAACTTAACCTGGATAAGTGCTCTTTGGTGTTGCTTAATGAGTTCAGATTATCTAGTCACAAGTTACTGAGTTATCCGGACAAAGGAAATGCGGACATAAACGTACCACTGAATTATCCGTACAGGACAAAAGTAAATAAACACCTAACTATCTTCTTGACTAAGCTATGGGCTAATCAACTTAAAAGATTAATGAGTCTTTAAACTTGACCCGGTTTCATAACTTGACCCGTAATCCCATGGGTCCGTAATTAAGGGTATAAATACCCTAACTACTTTTATTAATGAGGGTAATAAACATTTAATACAACCAGGCTGCTCAAATCTCTCACTACTTTATACAAAAATACTTAAAACTCAAAACACTTTACAAATTACCCTCAGTCTAAAATAAACCAAACCAAATTGGCGACCACAGTGGGAGAAGACGGTTGATGAATCACACATTCAAAACCAATAAAAAATACCCGGTCTGATGGATCAGAATGAGCAAGCAATTCCACCACTCATGATGGAGGTGATTGGGGAATACAATGAATACACCACCGAGGAACGAGACAGGTTGAGAACAGAAATAGAAGCGTTGAGGGACACTAAAAAAGTAGAAATGGGTTTAAAAGAGAAGTCAAAGGTGTCAGCCATCCATCATACTCACAATCTTAGGGAGAATGATCCATCAACAAAGACTCATTTAAGTATAAAAAAGACCCATTTCAGTTCTAAGAAGTCTCATCGGTCTAAGCCGGTGGAAAACTCAGATTCTGAGTCCTCTAACAGCTCTTCGAACGAGGATGAGCTTGAAGAGTCTTTGTCATCAAGCATTGATGAAGGGAGGTCCAAGAAGAAACAAAAGCTAGTTAAAAAATGTTCAAGAAAGAGAGATAGGCATGGGAGACTTAAAAGGAATTTGGGCAAAGGGTCATCTCACAGCCACAGTCACAAGCATGTGGATCAGCTGTTGATTGATCCTTTTGCTTTCCATGATGAACCAGGTATTTTTGCAACACCTAATGAAGACACAGTTTTCAGTCGTAGTAGGAATTGGAGACAATCACCATTGTCTACGAAGATACTGTCCGGAAACCTACCCAAAAGATTTGACAGTACTAAAATGGAGAAGTATGATGGGAGTAAAGATCTGAAAAATCATCTAGAGCAGTTCAAGAACTTCATGATGAATTTTGGTGATGATGACAAAATTCTGTGTAGGGCCTTCTCCCAATCTTTTACGGGAAGTGCCCTTTAAATGGTACAATAGTTTACCCCAGGGATGTATCAGAAACTTTGATACATTCTGGGTTGCCTTCCGAAGGCAGTTTGTGGGAAGTAAAGACGTGAAGGGAAATGGAGATACTATTATCCATTGTGCCCACGATCCGAATGAGTCCTTAAAAGACTACATAAGTCGGTTCGTGAATACCAGGAATGGGTTAGCAGACTGCTTCGAACAGGTGGCAATTGCTTCTTTAAGACAAGGGTTGAATCATGGGAATTTGGCTCATTCGGTGACCAGGAAGAAGGCCATGACTTAGAGTGGCTTGCTAAACTAGGTCGGAAAGCAGATCAACCTGGACGAAACAAAGAAACCAAGGTGCATCGTCAGGTGAGGTCCGCCCCGACAGCTCAAAACCAAAACCAGTCCGGATACAAGACTAAAGAAACCAGACAAGGGTCTAAACAGACTCAATCCAACCTAAATCTAGGTTAGAGCCAGCAATCAAGGAGTAAAATAGGTCATTGGGTTCAACCGAAGTGGTTTGCAGAATGAAAAGAGAGTGTGGCTACCATTTATGACAAGACTAAAGATGAGGTCCATTTCCGGAAACCAGCAGCACTGCAATCTCCTACAGAAAGTCGTAATACTTGTTTTTGCCAGTATCATTATGATATTGGCCATAATACCCAAGAATGCATCGCCTTGAAGCAGGAAGTACAAAATCTCATTAAAAGAGGCAGGCTGGATGCTTATGTCAAAAGAAGAAGTGGAAACAGTCCTGACAATGCTCCTCGAACTGGCCCTACGAACAATGCAAGAACATCTGCCCCGGAGGGGGCAATGGTGATCCTTGAAATATTTGATGTTGATTCAGAGTATCTGGAGCCTGATCCAACTCAGAATAAAGTGGGGGTCATAACAGAACAGGCCAAGATGGTGTCCGGACTCATTAATTTCATCGAGTTGCTTACCATATTCGAATGGGATACCATGACAGCACCCACGCATTCGTCAAAAAAGAGGTATGTTCATAATTTGGCTACTCAATTGAAGGGAGGCATGTCTTCCTATCAGTCCCAAACCCCTTTTCTGTTTATAGTCTTTGATGAGGATGATTTAAGAAACATTGTTGGTCCACATGAGGATGCTGTGGTGATGGGAGCATCTATTGGGGGCAACGATTTCTGACGAGTTCTGGTAGACACGGGAAGTTCGGCAAACATTCTCTTTTTGAGTTCTTACAAGCAGATGAAAAATCTGGCCGTTATTCAATGGTCAAACAGAACCACTGTGGGCTTCACAGGGAGCTCTGCGGATGTAATCAGGGAGTTTGAAGAAGAGGTGTTGTTGGGCAAATGGCCTTTTAAAAAGCTGGTCAGAGTGTTATTCGTTGTGGTAGACTGCCCCACGTGCTACAATGAAATCTTTGGGAGGTCATGGCTCTCTAGAATACATGATGTGGCCTCAACAGTCCACCAATGTTTGAAGTATGCGGTTGAAGGGCAAGTAGGAGTTGTCCGGAGTAGCTAAAAGATAGCAAGGGAGTGCTATGCAACTGCACTTGCTCCTAAAACTTTGGGAGCAGTCCGGGTTAATAAATATTAGCAGTTATTGGGGCCTTCTGAGTGTGAGGATGAAATTAATGACCCCAGAAAGGCCCCTGGTGTTTTTATACCGGTCGAAGAAATTGAAACCCACTCTCTAGCAGAAGGTAGAAGTGTAAAGATTGGCTCCAAGATGGCGCCAGAGTTAAAAAATAAATTTTCGTCCTTTTTGGAAAATAACCAGCATGTTTTTGCTTGGTGCAATGCTGATGTGACCGGAATGCCTGCAAGTGTTATATCACATAAGCTGTCTATCCGAAGTGATGTTGCACTTGTTGTGCAGAAAATGAGAGATTTCTCTAAGGAGAAAGTTGATTTAATAGTTCAAGAAGTCGATCGACTTACCAAGATGGGGCACATAAAAGAGTCCCAGTATCCTTTATGGACTGCCAATCCGGTGTTAGTCAAGAAAAAGAATGGGAAATGGCGTATGTGTATCGATTGTACTTACCTCAATAGAGCTTGCCCAAAAGATCTTTATCCTGTCCCACATATAGATTAGTTGGTGGATTCAACATCTGGAAAGAAGTTGCTGTCCTTCATGGATGCCTTCTCTGGCTACAACCAGATACAGGTTGATCCGAAGGACCAGGATCACACTACCTTTGTTACAGACATGGGTCTCCATTGCTACAGGGTGATGCCTTTTGGGTTGAAGAATGCTGGGGCTACTTGTCAGAGGTTGGTGAACAAAACATTTTCTAATCAGATTGACAGGAACATGGAGGTGTACATAGATGATATAATGGTTAAAAGCTTAGAAGAGGAGTTGTACATAACTGACCTTTAAGAAACTTTTGCCAATTTGACAAAAGTAAATTTAAAGTTGAATCCAGAAAATGTGTCTTTGGGGTGCGGTCCAGAAATATTTTGGGTTATGTAATAAGTGAGAAAGGGATACAGCCTGATCCGGATCAGCTTGACGCCCTGTTAGAAATGGACCCTCTCGAAATATTAAAGAAGTCCAGAGGCTGACAGGAAAGTTGGCTGCCTTGGATCGTTTTATTTCAAGGTCTTCGGATAAGGGTACTCCATTTTTTCAGACCTTGAAAAGTGCTGAAGATTTCAACTGGTCTCCAGAATGCAGCCAAGATTTTGATGAAATAAAGAAACATTAGTCTTCACCAAAAACCCTTTTCAACCCCTTACAAGGTGAAACACTTTATGTATACTTGGCAGTGTCAGAATATGCTATAAGTGCAGTGTTGGTAAGAGAAGTGGACAATTACCCTCGTCCAGTGTATTACATCAGCAAGAGTCTGATAGATGCTGATAAGAGCAACTTGAAGCTTGAAAAGCTGGCACTAGCTATAGTAATTGTAGCAAGAAAAATGAGGCCGTATTTTCAGTCTCATTCCATCATTGTTCGAACGTATTTTCCATTAAAGAATGTTCTTCAGAAAATCAGATATATCAAGCAGGATGACCAAGTGGTCAGTAGAGTGGGGTGATTATGACATTGGTTTCGCCCCACGAACTACTATCAAGGCTCATTTTGTTGCTGATTTTCTAGTAGAAATTCCATCCGGATAGAAGTTCTAAACAAGCTTCAGAAGAGAAAACTAAATAAGAATGGGTAGTCCAGACTGATGGTGGATCAAGAACAATGGGTTATGGGGCTAGAATTTTCCTAACCTCTCTGTATGATGATAAACTAACCATGCTATATGCTTTGGGTTCAGGGCCTCTAACAATGAGTCTAAATATGAAGCAACTATAATTGGTCTTAAATTAGCTTTCTTATATGGGGCTAAAAGAGTTAGGTTGATGAGTGATTCTCAGCTTCTTATCCATCATGTTCAAGGTCAATCTGAGGCCAAGAAGGAACAACTGATCAAATACTTATTCATCCTTAAAGAGGTGGCAGCCAACTTCAAGAATGTTTGCTATGAGCGTATTCCTAGATCAGAAAATAAGATGGCAGATTCTTTGGCAACCATAGCATACTCTGATTCCTACCCATGGATTCATATACAAGAATGCCCATCCATACAATCAAATCAGAACAATGAAGAGGAGGAAAAATTAAGTATACAAGTAGCTCACTTGTATATTGGAGATTTCCCCTTCTTCAATATATCTTTAATGGGGTTTTGCCTCTAGAGAAAGCTATGGCAAGAAAAATTAAACACAAGGCTCGTGGTTTTTGTATCATAAGAGAGGTTCTATATATAAAATCCTTTAGAAGACCTCTCCTGCACTGTTTAGGCGTTGAAGAATCCCAAACTGTTTTATCCGAACTACAAGACGGAGAAGGATCAGCACATTGTAGCTACAGGGCACTAACCCAGAGAGTATTGTTGGTTGGATACTATTGGCCATCTATAATGGCAGATGTTAAAAAAATGGTAAAAAAGTGTGATCCATGTCAAAGATATGGTAACGAGATTCATGTGCCAGCAGTGCATATGGAGTCTATTTCTGAGCCAATGCATTTTCCTAGTTGGGGATTGGATTTAGTTGGGCCTCTACCAATGGCGTCAGGAGGGTGTAGGACTATCATTGTAGCTATTGATTACTTCTCAAAGTGGATAGAGGCAGCTCCTCTGGCAGGAACCACTTCGAAAGCTGTCATAAAGTTTATCTTATCTAATATATGTTGTAGATTTGGGATTCATCAGAAGATTACCACAGATAACGGGCCACAATTTGATAACAAGGATATGTAGAATTTATGTGCCTCCACAAGCAAATGGCCAGGTTGAAGTGGTTGCTTCTCTAATATATGTTGCTTCTCTTCTCTTTTCCACCCACAAGCAAATGGCCAGGTTGAAGTGGCAAACATGGCTATTGTATCCGGATTAAAAAAGAATTTAGAAGGGGCTGCAGGGAAGTGGCCAAGCTATCTGCAAAAAGTGTTGTGGGCATACTGAAATACACCTAGGGCTGCTACACAGGAATCTCATTTTGCCTTGGTGTATGGGATGGATGTTATTACTCCTATAAAAGAAACCCTACCATCATACAGGGTCCATAATTATTCCGAACAAGCCAATGAAATAGAAATTAGGAATCAGTTGGACTTAATAGAAGAAAGAAGGGTTAAAGCTCATCTTAGAACAACCCACTACCAAGGCTTGATGAGGAGCATATTTGCTTCCAAGATCAAGAGAAGAGATTTTCAACTGGGAGATAAAGTTTTGAGAAAAGTTTTCTTACACACTAAGGAGAAACAGTTCGGTAAGCTGGCTCTGAACTGGGAAGGCCCTTATGAGGTCTCTGAAGAGCTTAAGCCTGGGACATATAGGATGGGGTCAACAGGGGCTAGAGGAGGTAGAAGCTCCGAAGGGCGAAGAATTATTTTTTCCCCAAAGGTGGCCTTTTTCTTTTTGGCAGCCTTTTCGTCACTGCTTGCTCTTCTTTTCCGGTCCTTTTTAGGAGGCCTTGGTGGGTTTTGTGGTTGTCCTGCCTCATTAACAGTCTCAGCCTCTACTACATTGAGCAAGGCAACATCGATTTCCCCTTGGTTCCCCGAACCAGTCCCCTCTGTGGCAGCTTGGACTACCTTTGTTGCAGCTTTCATTTTCTTCCCTTTCATCTTGTTGGGAGCTTTAGCTCTAGAAGCCAAGACCAGTTTACCATCTTTGGTTTCTGTCCGTTTAAGGATTACGCCAGGAGGATGAGGATGAGTTAGTTCTTCCCATGTGAGATCCCTCCGACTTGTGATGTTCCACAGATGAGACCTCACCAGATTGCCTGAGGTGAAGCAGTTTTAGAAGGCATTCCCCCAACACTCCGCAGCCCATGCGTTTAGTTTGGCACAAGTTGTTTGCCTTTCCTCCAGGTGTCCAGTAAACTCCTTCGACAACACTAAAAAAGAAGTAACAAATAAATCAGGAGAGAAATACTTGTAAGTTAAAAAAGAAGAACATGAAAAACAAAGATAAAGAACTTATGCGTACTATTCCATCTGCTAGTTAACATACTGGGGTTGGTATTGGCTTTGATCTTCCTACCATTCTCCCATGACCCACTGATGAACAAGAACTATGTCCTCCAGTTCTTCTCAGACTCCAGTAAGTCGTCTACCACCTTGAAATCATTCCCCATATTATGATGGTAGAAGGGAATATGGTGATTCTTGCATAGACTTGCCACAAAGGAAAATTGCTCCATTGGAAGAGGGATTTCAGATAACCTCGATGCCATTATGCAAGCGAGGAGAGAATATCAGGTGTTCGGGCTCAACTGGCTGGGGCAGAGCTTCACCAGGTGGAAATACCTAACAATTTCTTTGTCAAGTGGGAACCGAAGTACCTAATTTAACACCTCATTGAGTTTACAGTCCATCAGAGTCTCCGGTGTGACAGGTATCCTTACCTTCACTGTCTCTAGGATCCCGTATTTTATCCAGATCCGGCCCAACTCGGTGGTATGGGTGTAGACATAGTTTATATTCTGCAGGGCCAACAAATATTTAACATTAACATTTTTGAAGCAAGGGACTACCTTGCCCTCCAAGCACAACGGGAGATCCGGATGAGCCACGCCAACCTTGACTTTGCCTTTGCCCTTTCTATAAGAGGCAACATGCCCGGTTTGACCTGATGCTTCTGTTTCGAAAGGAGCCTCTTCGATACTGTCCTCCATTACTTCTTCCATCACTTTGGAAGTTTTATATGTCGCCTTGGATAGTGGAGGATCAGCTTCTGGCACTAATAGTTGTTTGAATGAATGAGCGCCTGTTGTTTCTAAAGGCCTGGTGTCCGCCTGAGATTGAGATCCAGAGGGTTTCGCCTTTGGGGCTGCTTTAGATGCCTCCGATCTGGAGGGCTTATCTTTTGAAGTCTCTTTAGATGCCTCCGATTCGGAGGGCTTATCTTTTGAATTTACTTTAGTTCCCTTCGATCCAAAGGGTTTTGGGAGTAATGTAGTTGTTTGGGATTTGGATAGACGAGTTGTCCGGCGAAGGGTTGATTTTTTTGGGGACTTCTCAATGTCAGAACCCATTGCTATGAAGGGGGAAGGTTTTCTGACACTTGAAACTGCCTTTTTTTTAGCAACAGAGGGTTGAGACTCTTGCACAGAAGAGCCTGAGGGAAGAGGAGAGAGGCTTGGTTTGAATAACTTTCTAGGTTTGGGATTTCTGGAGGAGGACGATCCTTGGTTAGTCTCTTGAGTCTGTTCATCAGATTTCTCACTTGGGGAAACTGAGAGACCACCAGCAATGCGTTTCTCCCGTTTAAATTTTTTCGCTTTTTCTAGTTCTGACAAGTTCAACCAGCCGCCTTTTCTAAGTTCCTTTCTGGCTGTGAACATAAAACTCTTCTAGAAAAAGTTTGATGATAAATGTGGGAGTCTCTCTCTCTATAAAGGTTTTTAGTGATGAAGACAATGTAATAGTGAAAAATAATTATATAACAGTAGAAAAAAGTAACTGTTACCTAGGAGGAGTTGAAGAGTTTTGGCAATGATTAAAGACGGCGCAAACGTGTGAAGGGTTAAATGCCTAGGTAACTTTCTAGGCTTAATGGATGCACCGATCTAGGTAGAAAAACGGTTGGCAGGTCGAACCGGATTGTGACACGTGTCCCACGATCCAAGAAGAAAACTCTTAGAATTCTGGGAAAGTAAGTCGGTCCGTAATTAAGGGTATAAATACCCCAACTACTTTCATTAATGAGGGTAATGAACATTTAATACAACCAGACTGCTCAAATCTCTCACTACTTTATACCAAAATACCTAATACTCAAGACACTTTACAAAATTATCCTTAGCCTAAAATAAACCAAACCATTGCTAAGGGTAAGTTTTTGGGCTATGTGTTAAATCAATAGGGTATTGAGACAGACCCTGTCCAGTTAAATGCAATTTTGAAAATGGAACCACCAAATAATATTAGGGAAGTGCAATGCCTTACAGGAAGGTTAGCAACCCTCTCAAGGTTTATCTCATGTGTATCGGACAAAAGTCATCACTTTTTTGAAGTGTTACGAGGTTCTAAGAAGTTCACCTGGACAAAAGAGTGTGAAAGAGCTTTAGTTGAGCTTAAGAAATATCTCACTTCCCCAGAGATTTTGCCTGCTCCTGCCCCCGATGAGCCCCTATTTATTTACCTAGTAGTGTCATCATTTTCTGAAAGCTCAGCCCTCGTACGTGATCATAATGAGGTACAATGCCCGATATATTACACGAGAAAAATGCTTAAAGATGCGGAGACTAGGTATATGAACCTTGAAAAACTTTCTTTGAGTTTGGTTATTGCAGCTCGGCGAATGAGGCCATATTTCCAAGGGCATATAATTACTGTACGGACAATATTCCCTTTGCGAACGGTGTTACAGAAGCCAGATGTTTCTGGTAGGCTCACCAAATGGAGCATCGAGCTCGACGAGTACGACATTCGGTTTGAGCCGTGCTTAGCTATCAAGGGGCAAGCAGTCGCTGATTTCTTGGCCGAATTCACCTCCTCCAAAGATCAACAGATTGACACAGACAACCAGCAAGCGATCAAATAATACCAGTGGATCATTGAGGTCGCTGGTGCATCTTCTACGTCGGGCGGAGGAGCAGGAGTTATACTACGGACCCTAAGTGGTGAGGAGATCAAGCAAGTTGTGCGCTTTAATTTCCCAGTAGCGAATAACGTTGTGTAGTATGAGGCTGCCCTCTGTGGCATGAAGCTGGCTTTGATATATGGAGTTCAAAACATCAAGGTTAAATTTGACTCTCAGTTGGTGGTTAATCAGGCACATGGTACTTATGATGTGAGGCATGAAGAAATCAAGGAGTACCTTGTTATGCTTAAGTAGTATGAATCTAAATTCACCAGTGTAATATATGGGCAGATCCCACGAAATAATAACTCGGCAGCTGATATTCTAGCCAAGACCGCGGCTTCGGGAGAGTATCCCACAGTTTCACTCCAACAACTCCCCATGACAGAGCTCGTACCAACAACAGTGACCATCAATTTAATTGCTAGTGACGTCGACTGGAGAGAGCTCCATACTTAGAGTACTTGAGTCATGATACCTTGCCAACAAGTAAGAATGAAACTCGAGCGTTGCAGATGAAGGCAACTAAATTTTATATCCTCGAAAATATCTTGTATAGAAAGAGTTCAATCTGATATTTGCTCTGGTGTCTTGATCGCGCGGAAGCTAGTTCGATACTGGATGATCTACATTCAGGAGAAACATGGGCTCATTGTGGTCACCGAACACTAATTCACCATTTTCTCCTCGTTGGGTATTATTGGCTTGAGCTAGCAACTAATGCAGAGAATCTTGTATTGCAATGTCACAAGTGTCAATAGTATTCGAATACACAACTAGACCCATCGAACCTATGCCGAACATCCCCGTTCCATGTCCATTTGATAAATGGGGAATAGATCTGGTGGGTCATTTTCCAATGACAACAGGCAAAAGACAGTTCCTTATTGTCGCGGTAGATTATTTTTCCAAATGCGTCGAGGCTAAATCTCTATTCTGAATGCGCGCCCATAAGGTATGTGATTTCATTCATAATCAAATTTTAACCCGATATGGAATTCCACGGATTTGGATGATAGATAACGACCCACAATTCCAAAATTTAATACTTACCAACTTCTGCAAATGATATGGGATTCTTCAGTACTTATCCACCCCTTACTATCCCCAGGAAAATGGTCAGGTCGAAGTAACTAACATGACGCTACTAAAAGGAATTAAGAAAACATTTGAAGGGGCTAAAGACAAATGGTCGGACAAATTGGCGGAGGTGCTGTGGGTGTATCGAACAGCCTCGCGCTCCACAACAGGAGATACACCATTTGCATTGGTATATGATGCAGAAGCAGTCATTCCAGTAGAGATCATAGTATCAAGCCATATAATCAAGCACTACGAAGAAAAGGAAAATTTGATAGCCAAGGCATCCTGCCTGGACCTATTAGACGAGCGACAAGACCAGGAAAGGGTACAAGCAGAACATTATAGAAGCCTGATAAGGGGACACTTTAATGCTCGTTTGAAGCCGCACTCCTTTAAGGAGGGAGATTTAGTCTTGAAGAAGGTGTTTCAAGGCTCCGATTGTGGAACAGGTGGCAAACTAGGACCAAATTGGGAAGGCCTGTACACAATTGTTTCAACAAGGAACCATGACGCGTATAGATTGGCAGATCAAGATGGCCACGCACTCAAGCATCCCTGGAATGCCAATCACCTAAATTTGTATCGCCATAATGTTTAAGTTGTATTGATGCGCTCTTTTTCCTCCCTGTTGGCGCGGGGATGTTTTTTAATGAGGCATATAAGAACAAAGTTTTCATTTTTCAATATAATTTATGCTTTCGCCACTCCGTGTTTGTTGCAAGTTTCATCCTTACAATCAGCGAATGGGTCAATGACCACGCCGTTTTTGGCTACAAAACAGACCATACTTGAGTCCAGACTAAGTGTTTATAAACACGAACAGGCTAATTGGCCACGCCTACGGGATACGTAATGGCCATATTGTGCCTATACTTTGTAATGGGTATATTTGCGAACTGGTCAAAGACCAAGTCTAGAACAGACTACACAATAGGGTCTACGAGACCTCGCCGCGAATACGCTACTATGTCACAAGTTGTCTAGGCTACGCAATAAGCCCTACTGAGCTCGGGATTGTAAGGATCTCCATAAAGCACAACAAACACATACTCCACATTTGCTCCACAAACATTTATAGAGTTAATTAATTGACAGAAGGCAAATCAGATATAGATTCAATACATTGTTTAAATAAAAAGAGTACTACAAGTGGTACAAAGTATTTGTATGCATAACATACGACAAGAAAATACACATAACAAAATAACGAGCATATGTTTTTGTTACTTAGCGCTCCGGGAAGGCAGTAGCTTTGCAGGATCAACAAGAGCACCATCAGTCGTTACAATAGTGTTAGCTTCTATGGTTGATTGAAGTGAGGACACGAACCTGAAAGTTTATCGCAGGAAAGGGCGATCGATTCGACTTAGGAAGATATGTTCATTTGGGGAATAACCTACCGACAGAAGTTGCAAACCTAAAATCTAGGGTTCTACCAAGTGTTTAGCGATAAGTATTTATCTATTAAGAAATCACTTACCTGATTAATATTGAAGAATGTGATAGCGGAAGCGTTGGTTGCAGATTATGAGTGTTCTTCCAACAAAAATAAAGTGAGACAATTAGAGAGTTGTTAATTTTATTTCAATAAAATAAACACAGTAAAAGTTTGAATGAGTATACACCCTTGCAAATGAGTGTGTGACGTCATTAATTGCTTAAAGGTTGTACCAAAACTGAAGTGCCAGGCATTGTGTCCAAAAAAACTGCGGTGTCAGAACCGTCGCAGTTACATAAATGACACATGTCGACAAAAGAAGCAGCAAGACGCTTCGAATCACCACGCGACTATTTATGGGTTTCAATTTCATAATACATTTTATATTTATTTTACAGGTTTACTAGTATCTTTATTTTAAAAAATTAATAAAACTATAAACTAGGGGGAGCCCTGATAAGGGGGGATTCCCCCAAGCAAGTACGAGTACGAGGAGGAGGACCGCGAATTTGGATTAGGGCAAGTAATGAAGAAAATGACGAGCTCTACAGCGCTGACGAGCTCAAATACAGATCGAGCTCGGAGTCAGATCGAGCTCAAAGACATTAGGGGAGAAGATTTGATCGACCAGATTAAGGATACAACGAACATATGATCAAGAATGAGTGTGAACTCAAAGAAGATAATTTGACCACGTGATCACTGAGCTCGAGATCTGCAAACCAGAACAGATATGATCGCGCTTAAGGAATGATCCGGTTCGATTTAAAGTGCAGATCAGACGAGGCGTTTACTTATTTATTGTGTAACGCACGTTTTGACACTTAAGTCAAATTGTTTTAAGTACTTGTTCCGAAATTATAGGAATAGTGATGTTAGTGAGTTAGTGGAGCATTAAGTGTAAACATGTGTAACTGCCCACTAACTCACAATATTATAAATAGGGAGAACCTATCTATAAATAGGATGATCCTTTTTTTCCTTATCTCTTTCTTGACTGAATCCCTCAAGACTTAATCGTGGTAAAACTTGTTATTCCCGTAACAGTCTTTACAACGTCGAATAACCTCAACTTATGATCGATCCAACTAATCTCACAAGATTGTCGCACATATTGTTAAATAACCATAAGGTAGAAAGATGACCCATAACATCGTTAATAAAATATTATATATTAAATTCATAGATAAATTAAACAAATTAAAATTGATATTTAACAGCGTTAATTGAAACTTACATTGGTCTCTCGAAACATAGCTATGGGGCAAACACTCTATGAAGCATATCCACACATATGTGGTAAGTTAATAGTATACTTATTGTATAACGATACCGATAACTAAAGCAATTGATTAAAAATCCAAGTGATGTAGCCTAAAAAGTCCAAACAAAAACTTTTTTTTGTTTTTATTTTTATTTTTTTTACTGAGAGAAAAAGCTCAATTTTTATTCATCAAAGCCTAAAAAATCCAAACAAAAACCTTTTATTTTATTTTATTCAAATATCTTATGTTATTTAAATCAAATATAATTATATTAAGATTTTATTTTATTTTATTTTCATATATTTATTTTATTTTAATATATTTATTTTATTTTATCTTAAAATATTTAATTAATTTCTTTGTATTCTAATTTAGGATTTTGAGAAGCTCTTATATAAATCCTCATATACCTTAAGTTTAATTAAATTTTTGGAATAATATATTTTTTATCTCTAAAAATTTCAGTTTTTATTACCCTTGGATTAGACCCAAACCCCTAACTATTATCCATCTAAGACCCATATTTTCATTATTCTCTAAGAAAGACCCGTTTTAGTCAAATATTTACCATTGAAGACCCACTAATACCCTAAATACCCCTACCTATAATATAAAAGCTAACAGCCCATAACTCGTTTTTTCCCCCAATTTTTCTCTCTCTACATGAATAGAACAGTACTATTATATGTGATGATTAATTCTTTACTCAATTTCTTATTTTTATTTTGTTTTCATATGATTTTGATTTGTGTTTTTACTTGATTATGCGAAGATATTCGATGTTGTGTGTGTTTGAAACTCGAATTTGAGCTTAAAATAGCTGTTTTTTAAGATCTGTTTTCATTTGTTTCTGTAGTGTTTATTGTCGAATTTCTATGTAGTTTTTGAGTTCGACTTATGATAATGTAGTTTATTTGTAGCATTGTATTAGTGTTTCGTTGATTTTAGTCTTTTATTTTTTGTTTTTGGAAATTTCAGTCGCGTAACAGATTTTCTGTTTTCCATGAAGGAGATGTGAAACGTACGATTTTAGTAAGTAAGGATAGATGTGAAACGTTTGTATATGTACCCACTGATAGTTGTGAAACCTGTAATCCTTTTGGAATCGTAGATGCAAAAAACACGTTTTTGATAGATGCGAAACGTTATTTGTTCTAAAAAAATTAATTCATAACATATCATGAGTGGTACTAGTTTGTTCGTCTTAAAAAAAATAAAACCAACGGTAACGTTGGATTTTTTTTTAGTTACGCTTTAAAAGATACAGACTTTTAAAGTTTTAAAATTTATAGGGGTTTCGCGAAGAAGATGCGAAACCTTTTTCGTTATGATAGATGTGAAATCTGTTTTGTTGTGCTAGATGTGAAACCTTCTTTATTTTGATAGATGTTAAACCTTCTTTATTTTGATAGATGCGAAACCTTCTTTATTTTGATAGATGCGCAACCTTTTTTCTTTTGATAGATGTGAAACCTTCTTTATTTTGATAGATGAGAAACCTCTTTGTTTTGATAGATGCGAAACCTTCTTTACTTTGATAGATGCGAAACTAGTCACTAGATGCGAAACCATATAACTAAGAAACGTGTGTAATTTTTTTTTAAATTCAAAACATATCATGAATAGTACTAGTTTTGTTCGTCTTAAAAAAACAAAACCAATGGTATTTCGGACTCTTTCCGAGTTACGGTGTAAAAAATACGGACCTTTAAAAATTAAACTTAAAAAAACAAAGAAAAAGAAGTTGGTTACTGTATTTTATATAGAAGGGTATTTAAGGTTAGGTCTTTATCCGTTATAGTTTTGTTGAATGGGTCTTTATTGGTAAGTCTCATGTTTTTTATTCAAATATCTTATATTATTTAAATCAAATCTACGTGTAATAAAGCCTGATTTTATTTTATTATCTTGTATTCTAATTTAGGATTTTAAGTAGCTCTTCTATAAAGCCTCGTATACCTACGTTTTAAATAAGATTTTGGAATAATATATTTTTATATCTGAAAATTTCAGTGTTTGTTACCCTTAGATTAGGGTTTCATCATGTTACCCTTGAATTAGGGTTTCATCTATCGTTGCTTCTGTTATGGTTAATTTCTGTCTGAGGGTAATTTTGTAAAGTGTTTTGGGGAATTCAATATTTAAGGTAGAGAGTAGTGAGATAATTAAGTTGTGTGTTATCACTAGATTCTGATTACCCTCATTAATGAAAGTGGTTGGGGTATTTATACTTAATTAATTATCCATGGGCTTGTTAGGCCGGATTGTGAAGTCATATCAAGTTTAAGAACCCATTAGTAATTTGGTGTGAAGTGACCAACATCTAGCTTAGTCATATTCCATTACATTAGTACTGTTCGATTTCACTTGATAGTGGTTTGGTCCGAACTACCCATCGGATAAAAACAAGATTAAGTAGATAAAATATATGACCTCATCAGTAGCCCATTTAGGGCTTGCAAAGAATCTTTGGAAAAGCTAACTCTTAAAAATCAATACCAACTTTATCCAATCTATTGTTGTATCCGAACTGTAGAGTTTATATTTCTCTGTTAAGAATTTTAAAAGTCATTATGTTCGAAATTTGGTGGGATTAATTTTTCAGTTCAGAATTTCAAGAGTCTTTTTCCAACGTGGGACACATGTCAGGCTCTGGTTTGACCTCTGGGCCATTTTTCTCATAGATTCTCGTACCCACTAGGCTAGAAAGTTACTTAGGTTTTAACTCCCTTACTTTATAGCCTTTAATTATTACTTAGATCGTTCTACATTCTCCTAGGTAACTCCCACTTTTCACTGTTATATATAAATCTCCTTCATTGTTTCATTGTCTTAAAAAATTATAAGCATTTCTAGTGAGAGTAAGCGCAGTACATTTCCAATTTGTGTTCGAGTAATTTATGTTCACAGCTAGAAACTCTCTAGTAAAAGGAGGTTGGTTAAACTTGTCTGAGTTAGAGAGAGCGAGAAAAGTTTCAAGAGACAAATGAATTGTTGCAGGCCTTCCTTTCTCTCCAGGTGAAGGAACCAATCAATCACAAGCGAATACATACGAGGGTTTATCGTCCTCAAAAGCACCTATGGTTAGAAAACTACCCTTTGTTTCAAACCTTTCTCCTCTTCCATCAGGGTCCTCCGTCCAAGAGTTTCAAAACCCTCTCCATAAAGAGAAGTCGTTTATAACATTAGACAAACCTCACCCTTTATTGCAATGGGTTTCGATGCAGATAAATCTCATGAGAAACATAATCCACGCCAAATCACCCATCAATCTAAATCGAAATCCACTCCTACCTCTTCAAAACCCACCAGTTCGGAGGTAGTAAAACCTGTGCCAGAAACCAAATCATCTGGACAACAGCCCCTGGCAGAAGCCAACCATCCAAACAGCCTTCCATTGTAATGGAAGAAAACATGAAAGATAGTTTAGGTGACACCCCTTTCGAGGCATCCAGACAGATGGAGGACACCACTGTAGATCGAAAGGTCAAGACTAAAGTAGGTATGACTTATCCAGACGCGGTTCCGGAGAGTCTGGAGGGGAGGGTTAGGCCAAATTTTAAGAAGGTCAGTGTGAAATACTTGCTATCTCTTCAGAATATAGCCTACATATACACCCATACCGTTGAATTGGGTCGTATTCGTATGAAGTGGGGAATACCAGAGTCTGTCAAGGTGAGAATCCTAGTCACCCTAGAAACTCTGATGGACTGCAAACCCAATGAGTTAATGGTCTATACAGAGGTGTTGAACTAGGGACTCTGGTTTCCTTTGGACCCGGAAATAGTCAGGTACTTCCACTTGACCAAGCTGTGTCCAAGTCAGCTGAGCCCAAACGATTGGTACACCCTGATGGATGGTATCATGGCATCTAGGTTATCCAAGACTTCACTGCCAATGGAATAATTCGCTGCTGTGGCGAATTTGTTCAAGAATCATCACTTCCCCTTCTATCACTACAATATGGGGAATGACTACAAGGTAGTGAATGATCTTTTTCGAGTCAGAGAAACCATAGAGGACGCAGTTCTTGTTCATCAGTGGGGCCTGGGAGAATGGGAAGAAGATAAAGGTTGATTCTAATTCAAGCCAGCTGACCAGTCGCTGGAAGAGTATCAGTGAGTTTTATTTATGTTCTATTTAATCTTTCAAATATTAAGTAACTACTCCGAACTGATTTATATTTCTTCTTACGGTTTCCGAATGAGTTTTCGGACTATGTAGAGGCAGGTCAAGATACTTGTGCCAAACTAAATGCTTGGGCCTTGGAGAAATGGGACAACGCTTTCCACAACTCTTTCATATCGGGGAACTTTGTGAGGTCTCATTTGGGGAACACCACTAGGAGAATAGACCTCTCCTGGGAAGAACTGACCACCCCTCCTCCTACAGATGTCATCTTGAGGAGAACTGAGGCTAAATATGCTAATATCTACTTCCCTTCCAGGGCCAAAGCCCCTAGTCACCTGAACAAGATGAAGAACAAAAAAAACCACAACAGACCCACCTCAAACAACCACTGAAGGGACCGGTTCAGAGAACCAAGGAGGCATTAATGCTGCTCTGCTGGAAGCAGTATAAGTTACTATTAAGAAGGCTGATGGGTTAGAAAAACCACCAAATATTTCGAAGAAAGACAAGAAACACAAAGCAAACAGTGATGAAAAAGCTGCCAAGAAAAAAATTGTCACTTTGGGATTAGGGGTAATTTTGCGCCCTTCTGAAGTCCCTCCTCTAGTTCCTGTTGATCCTACCTTACAAGAGGAAATACCACCCAATATTTATTCCGAATAGGCCAATAATGATAGAGAGGTAAACCTTGAGGCTTTTAAGAACATCAATATATATATTTTAATGATTTGGAAAAAAAATGATTTCGCGGGGCCTTACCGTCCTCACAACTCATCCAATGTTTTAACCCACAATGGTGAGACTTACGCGATATCAAGAGAGAAAGATACCTTGAGTCATGCTCTATTGGGTTACATTCGTCCAGTGGTTGATCTGGAGAGACAAGTGAGGGATCAAACTGCCATTATAAACTCCCTGACTTCAGAGAAACAGAGCTTGACAAATGGTTTATTTGCCGCTCAGCAAAACAAAGAATAATTGAAGATTGATAAGGAGGATTAAGCTGCCAAAGTGCTCAAATCAGAAGAGGCTAACAAAAACCTTCAAACCAAGTACACTAACCTGGAGACTTCTTCCTCTAAAGAGATCACAGCTTTGAAGAAGCAACTAAAAGCTAAGGATAAAACTATCCAGACTTTATCCGATGACAAAGTCAAGTTGGAGAAAACTGTCCAAGATAAAACCTAAGAGGATGTTGTCTTAGAACGCAAACAAGCTCAAGAAATAGGTGCAGGGATAGAGAAGTATGTTAGTGAAATAGTAGATTCCTTGGAGAAGAGAGATGATAAGATTAATTATTATATTGTCTTATTGTTCCATGAGAACTTTTCTAAGAGGACTCTTGGTCCTTTGTGGAAATTTATGGACTATGATGACCTCCCTTTCCATATGATGGTTGATGGTGATAAGCACAACTACTCCATTAGGGTAGATTCTGAAGACGATGAAGAAGTTGGTGAGAGTTCAAGTGTTGAACTCAAAAGTCCCAAAAAAGATGGTGGTGAAGAAAAAATCAAAGGGAAAAAGCCCTAAAGATGGATGGCCAAGGCATTTTGTTGCATTGTTTGTTTAATCTTTGTTATATAAAACTCAAAGTCCTTGAATGGTCAAGGCATTTTGCAAATCATAGATCGGTTTTAGTCCGATCAGATTTTAATATCATATTTGTCTTTGTTTAGATTTTGTTTAACTCTTTATGACCAATGTTGAGAGATCATTTAACATTTAAGATGTGTTGAACCAAAGTATCAAACATCCTCAACCACATGTGTTTAATAAATGTGATCAAGTGTTCAATATATCTGATCAACTCAAAGACATTTGAGAGTCGGGGTGTTTAATAAGTATTTAATATCCGACTTGAAACAAAATTGCGCGTGACTTTTGAAGAAGACATGAGTGAGATATTATTGATATTATTGAAAAACTCGGACACCTCGTTAATACCTCCCCCCGACACCAGGGTAGGAAAGAGTATGCCTCCTAATATTTACATTGATACTTAAAAAGTAAATATTTACAAAAGAGTTCTATTCTAAGTAGAATCTGAGATGTTAAACATTCTATGGATGTTTTAGTGCTCTCACTTCTTTGTCTTGGAGCATGTATGTTCTTGGTTTAACCTTCCCACAGACCACGTAAGGGCCTTCCCAGTTTGGAGCCACCTTACCGAACTTATTTTCATTGGTGTGTAAAAAGACTTTTCTTAAGACTTTGTCCCCCAATTGAAAATCTATTCTTTTAACTTTGGAGGAAAAGTTTCTCCTCATCAAACCCTGGTAATACGTTGTTCTTAGATGTGCTTTAACTCTTCTTTCTTCAATAAAATCCAATTGATTCCTAACTGTTATATCATTAGCCTGTTCGGAATAGTTTTAGACTCTGTGAGATGGTAAAGTAGTTTCTATGGGTGTAATTGCATCCATCCCATACACCGGACCAAAAGGAGACTCTTGTGTAGCATCCCGAGGTGTAGTTCGGTAGGCCCACAGTACTTCTTGTAAATAACTTGGCCAGTTTCTTGTAACTCCCTCCAAATGTTTCTTCAATTCAGACAAGATTGTCATATTCACAACTTCAACCTGCCCATTTGCTTGAGGGTGGAAAAGAGAAGAAAAACAATGCTAAATTCCTCTAGAGGTGCAGAATGTTTTCATGTCTTTATTATCAAACATTGGCCCATTGTTTGTAGTAATCTTTTGGGGAACCCCAAATCTGCAACATATGTTAGATAAAATAAATTTAATGATTTCCTCTGAAGTCGTTCCATCCAAGGAGCTGCCTCTATCCACTTAGAGAAATAGTCAATAGCAACTATGATTGTTCTACATCTACCGGATGCCATAGGAAGAGGCCCAAGTAGATCTATACCCCATCTGCCAAAGGGTATCGGTTCAGATATGGATTCCATTGGAACTGCTGACATATGAATTTCAAGTCCATATCTTTGACAAGGATCACACTCATTCACCATCTCTTTAGCATCTGCTATTATGGTTGGCCAGTAGTATCCTGCTAATAAAACTCTTCTAGTTAGGGCCTTATAGCCACAGTGTGCAAAACCTTCTCCATAATGTAGTTCAATGAACACAACTTGGGATTCTTCAAATCCTAAGAAACGTAAGAGAGGTATGCTGAAAGATTTTTTGTACAGAACTTATCTTAATATCAAGAAACCACGAGCCTTATACTTGACTTTCTTAGCCATGGCTTTCTCCGGAGGCAATATCCCATCGGAGATAAATTAGAGAAGATCATACCTCCAATCTTTAGGTTGAATAATAAGTATACTCATACTTTTTTAGTTTTCTTTTTCTTAGCCTGTTTGTACGGGTGCACATTCTTGCACAAGAATCCATGGGTAAGATTCAAAATAGACTGTAGTTGCCAAAGAATCTGCCACAGTGTTATCTGATCTAGGGATGTGTACATAGCAGATATTTTTAAAATTTTCAGCAATTTCTTTCAACATGAGCAAGTATTTAATTAACTGTTCTTTTTTTTTTTGCTTCAGATTTCCCTTGAGCATAGTGAATTAGCAATTGTGAATCACTCATTAATTGGACTCTCTTTGCCCCACATATGAGAGCCAGCTTAAGGCAAGCTATTGCCGCCTCATATTCAGATTCATTATTAGAATCTCTGAAGCCAAAACATATGTCCTGGTACATATTGTCACCATAGGGAGAATTTAAACAAATTCCAGCCCCACAACCCGTAGTACTTGATCCACCATCAGTCGAACTACCCATTCTTTCTTAGTGTGGTTTTTTGAAAATTGTCTGGAGGACCTATCAGCATGAAATTCTACCAAGAAATCAGCCACTGATTGGGCTTTAATCGCTGTCTGGGGCGCAAAATCAATGTCATAATCGCCCAGCTCCACTGACCACTTGGTCATTCTGCTTGACACATCAACTTTTTGAAGAACAGTTTTTAAGGGAAAAGATGTTCGAACAATAATGGAATGATCTTGGAAGTATGGTCTCATCTTTCTTGTTACAATTACTAAGGTCAATGTAATCTTCTCCAACTTTAAATATCTTATTTCAGCATCTAATAGACTTTTACTGATATAATATAACGGACGAGGGAAATTATCTACTTCTCTTACTATCACAACACTTATTGTATACTCTAATACAACTAGATATATGTAGATTTTTTCCCCCCGAATAGGTTTGAAAAGAGTTTTAGGTGAAGACAAATGCTTCTTGATTTCAATAAAAGCCTTATCACACTATGGATAACAATTAAAGTCTTTAGCATTCCGCAATACTTGGAAGAATGGAGCGCACTTGTTTGATGATCTTGAAATAAACCTTTTAACGCAGCCAATCATCCTGTCAGTCTTTAAACTTCTTTGATATTCTGAGGAGGTTCCATAGCTAGCAAGGCATTAAGTTGATCCATACCATGCTAAATTCATTTTTCACTTATTATGTAGCCCAAGAACTTTCCAGATCGGACTCCAAATACACACTTTTCAGGGTTCAATTTTAAATTCACAGCCTCTAAGTTAGAGAATATTTCTTGAAGGTTAGATATATGTGCATCTTCCTCCAATATTTTAACCATCATATCATCTATGTAAACCTTCATAATTCTGCCAATCTGATTAGCAAAAGATTTATTCAATAATCTTTGGTAAGTAGCCCCAGCATTTTTTAATCTGAACGACATCACCTTATAACTATGAAGACCTCTGTATGTGATGAAAGTAGTATGATCTTGATCCTTCAGATCTACTTGTATCTGGTTGTACGTTGAAAAAGCATCCATGAAAGACAATAGCTTGTTTCCAAAGGTAGAATCCACCAACTGATTTATCCGAGGAACAAGATAAAGATCTTTGGGGCATGCCCTATCAAGGTCAGTGAAATCAATGCACATGCGCCACTTGCCATTTTTTTCTTGACCAAAACAGGGTTGGCAGTCCATAAAGGGTATTGAGATTCTTTAATATGACCCATCTTGGTTAAACGATCAATTTCCTGAACGATTACATCTGTTTTTTCCTTATAGAAAAAACCTTTGCTTCTGTATGACTAGCGCAATATCACTTAAGATTGACAATTTATGGGAAATAATATCAGTTGGTACTCCAGTGACATCAATATTACACTATGCGAAAACATGTTTATTATTCATAAAAATTGATAATAATCGGTGTTTTAAATCTGGTGCCAGCTCGGAACCAATTTTAACATTATTTCCCTCTATGAGGGAGTGAGTTTCAACCTCCTCAATAGGTATTATGACATTGTGAGCCTCCCTGGGATCATCAATTTCATTTTCATCAACAGAAGGCTCCAATAGCTCATAATCTCTGTTAACTCTGACTTCCTCTAATGTCTTAGGGGCAAGGGCTGTTGCATAACATTTCCTGGCTATCTTCTGGCTGCTCCGGACAACACCTACTTATCATTGGACAACATACTTCAAGTATTGGTGGACCGTAAAGGCCACATCATGCATTCTGGAGAGCTAATACCTCCTAAATATTGCATTGTAAGATGTTGAGCAACCAACCACAACAAACAGTACTCTTACCGTTTCTTTAAAGGGTCTTTTGCCCAACAACACTTCCTCTTTGAACTCCCTTTATCACATCTGCAGAAATTCCTGTGAAGCCTATGATGGTTCTGTTCGAACGATGTATAACCGAAGGGCTTCTCATCTGCTTGTAGGAGCTTAAAAAGAGGATGTTTGCCAAACTATTTGTATCAATCAGAATCCAGCGTATATTGTTTCCTCCTATTGATGCCCCTATTACCACTGCATCTTCATGAGGCCATGCAATGTCTCTCAGATCATCCTCATCAAAAACTATAAAGGGAGATGGGGATTAAAACTGGTGGTTGGACATCCTTCCATCCAATTGGGTGGCTAAACTGTAGACATGCCTTTTCCTTGATGAAGTAAAAGGTGGAGTCACAGTATCCCCTCCGAAAATAGTTAAGGACTCAAAAAAGTTGATCAGACCCGAGACAGTTATGGTATTGTCTGTTATTACCCCTACCCGATCTCGACTAGAATCTGGATCAAGATACTCATAGTCTATATGAAACCTTTCAGTAATCACCATTGCACCCTATTGCGTGGATGTTCTAGGATTGTTCGAAGGACCAGTTCGAGGATTATTGGTTTGAGCATTATTTGATCTGCTTCCCCCTCGTTTTTTTGTATAGGCTCCCAACTTTCCTCTTTTAATGAGATTCTGGACCTCCTGCTTCAAGGTTATACAATCATGTGTATCATGGCCTATGTCATTGTGGTATTGGAAAAAATGGGTGCTCCAGTTTTCTCTGGGGGATTGCAGTGTTGTTGGCTTTCTAAAGTGCACTTCATTTTTGGTTTTGTCATAGATTGTAGCCACACTCTCCCCCAATTTAGAAAACCATTCAGGCTGTCCAGGGCCCCCTCTTATTTCTAACTTGTTGGCTCTAAGTTTGGTTAGACTGATTCTGCCTTGACTGGTTAGATCCTTGCCCAGTCTCGTTTGCCCTGTAACCGGACTGATTAGTAGCTGGAGGAGTTTTTGTTGTACTAGTGGACCTCACTTGGCGGTGTACTATGATTTTATTAGTCTCCTCAACCTGGATTTGTTTACCCACCTGATTCAACAAACCACCCCAGGTCATAGCCTTCTTCCGAGTCACTGAATCCGCTAAATTAATTGGGTTTAAGCCTTGTCTCAGGGAAGAAATTGTGACTTGTTCAAAGCAATCTGCTAACCCATACTTTGTATTTATGAACCGGTTAATGTACTTCTTTAAAGACTCATTTGGCTCCTAAGCACAATGAATAATGGTATCCCTATTACCCTTAAGCTTTTTACTTCCAACAAATTTCCTCTGGAAGGCAACTCAGAACGTATCAAAAATTATTATGCACATCTGAGGGAAACTGTTGTACCATTTGAGGGCACTTCCTGTGAATGTTTGGGAGAAGGCCCTACACAATAGCTTGTCTTCGCCGTCAAAATTCATTATGAAGTTCTTAAACTGCTCCAGATGGTTGTCCGGATCTCGTCTCCCATCATATTTCTCCATCTTTGAGCTATCAAACCTCTTAGGAAGATGTCAGGAGAGTATCTTTGCGGACAAAAGCGACTGCCTCCAATTCTTGCTACGGCTAAGAATAGTATATTCATTTGGGGTAGCAAAAATACCTAGTTCAGACTCAAAAACAAAGGGATCAATAAGCAACTGATCAATATGTTGGTTGGCGGACCCCTTACCCTTTCCATGGTGCTTCTTAAGCCTATCATGCATATCTCTTTTTTCTTGAATGTCTTTTAGCCATCCTCGTTTTCTTTTTTGACCTTCCCTCATCAGTGCTTGAAGATAATGATTCTTCAAGCCTTGCCTCATTAGATGAACTGCTGGAGGACTCAGATGCAGAACTCTCTACAGGTTTAGATCGGTGTGTCTTTTTCGAACTTAGATGGGTCTTCAAGGACTACTCGTTTTCTCCAGGATTTTCAGTGTAGTGAAGTACTGACGCACCAGATTTTTCTTTAACCCCTTGCTGCTTGTTTTATTGCTCTCAACTGGTTGCGCTTCTCGATAGTATACTCATTGTTCTCCCTTGAAACTTCCACCTCAGGAGGTGGAACATTTTGCTCATTCGGATCCATCCGAACTACTTTGTTTGTTGGTTTTGAATTGTGAAATTCAGGCACCATCATGCTCCCACTGTGGTCGGCAATTTGGTGTGGTTAATTTCTGTCTGAGGGTAATTTTGTAAAGTGTTTGGGAAGTTTAATGTTTAAGGTAGAGACTAATGAGATAATTAAGTTGTGTACTAGGAGTAAATTATGATTACCCTCATTAATAAAAGTGGTTGGAGTATTTATACTTAATTAGTGATCCATAGGCCTATTGGGCCGGATTGTGGCGTCGGGGTCAAGTTTAAGGACCCATTAGTAATTTGGTGTGAAGTGACCAACATCTAGCTTAGTCATATTCTATTACATTAGTACTGTTCGGTTTCAGCTGATAGTGGTTTGGTCCTAACTGTCCATCGGATAAAAACGAGATTCATTAGCTAAAATATCCAACATCATCGGTTTCTTCTTGTATTTATGTCGCGTCATCAGTTTGGTATCAGAGCCTCAGTTTCTGCTACAGGGCAAGCATGTTTCTGAATCCTGATTTCATCTAATTCAAGATCTAAATAAGTGAACAACATGAATGGCCATGAAAATCTCAAAGATCGTTTGGTATGCGGGGACACACCACGCGTTTCGATAGACAATTGTATTTGATGAACTCAGAAAAGCCTTAGTTTAACTCAGAATCGGAAATATTGGGGGGGGGGAGAGGATCGGACTAGAGAATATTCGTATGAAGTGACAGTTAATAGTTAAATCAGTGGTTGGTAGAAAGGAAAAGAGACAAAAGGAATAAATGCAGCAATAATTGACTAATCATTGACCCCTTTCCCCAAAAGGGAATGTCCTTTATATAGTAAATGAGGTAGGTAGTAAAATTACATAATTACCATCACTAAAGTGGATTTTTTACCCCATTGTTTGACTATTTACAAACAAGTTCTTGGGGTGTATCATTTGACCCCTCTATATCTTATGTTTGCTTTACTTTGGTCCTTAACCACTAAATATATAAGACTAAGTCTTATCTTTGGAGTAAATTACATATTGATCACCTATATTTTCCTTCCATTATCACTAGCCCCCCAGTCCATGCACAGATCTGTGAGCATGGACTGTAGTTGCCTTTTAACCTTTAGCCTCTCGAAAGTCTAGGTCGGATCGGATGTCTTTGCCCCTCGAATATTATCTACTCAGGTCGGAAACTTTAGCCTATCGGTGATCATCTACTCGGGTAGGAACCTTTTGTTCTTTAGTGACTCCCTACTCGGATCAGAAATTTTTGCATTGCTAACCTCATCTTTAGTCGTGATGACCTCACCTAAGTAATCATTTCCCTTAGGCCCGCGTGCCCCTTCTTCGTTATTATCGATTCAAAGATTTTTTAGGCAGCGGAGTCATATCTGGACGCGTGTCATGCTTTCACCGAACTTGTCGACGCGTCTTCGAGGCGTTTCGTGACAGGGTAGCGTGTCAAAAAAACGTTACTCTTTAACTTTTCACCTTCTGACCTTTTTACTATAAATACTTACTTCTTTATCTGAGTGAAGGTTTCCTTTTTTCGGTTTCTATCTGTCTTTGATTCGAAAATATTTGTTCTAGAGAGAGAGAACGTCTCAAGGCCAACTTTTCAGTCTGCATTTACATGCCTGGCGAGGTTTTCAACCTCGAATGGTACAAAATCTAGAGGTGGTTTAACATTTCCAACCGAATCGGCATTCGCAGACCCCCTGGTGCAAGAGAGTATCCTTCACCTGCATAAATGTTTTAGTCAACCTTTCGTGATAACTGGTCTCTTATCCCCGACGTTCCCTCAATCTTGCTACACCGTCCCCCGGTCAAGCTCGTCTTTGTAATAGCGGGGTTGATCCTTCTACATCTGCAACGCCTTCTGAGTTCCCTTCTAGACCTTCTCCTTTCATTGTCATAGGTGACAAAAGAGGAAGACTGGATACCAAGGACACTAAGGATAGTGCTAAAACAAAGAGGTCACTCGACCCGGCGACAAAGTTTGTTAGAACAAGGATTTATTCTTCAACGGCGATTCCCTAAGTAACTCCGCAGGGGTCGCAGCAAACGACTCCAGAACTGAGTCCCAGGAGACCTTCGACGAAGGGAGTCCGATCTGAACCATCTTTAACATCCATCCCTGAACTTCAAGAGAGAAATCTAACTGTGAGCCTGACGATGATGGAGAGCGACCTGATATGGTAGTGGTCGAAGCGCAACCTCTTTAGGCTCCCATTCCGCCACCCGGACTATCCGAGCCGATGCATGGTGTTTCTTCTCTTTCCTCGGAGCCTACCACTGGTCCACCCCCTCAAAACGGTGAGATTTCCTTGGTAAAAGATAAGAAGAAAAAGAAACGTAGCACGGGTTTGCCTTCGAACATAGAGGATATTCTAGGCGACAACCTTTATGGCATTGAATTTAAGCATCTTTTGGCGTTGTACAGAGTAAAATATAAGTATTTTCATCCAACCGAGGAAGTCAAGCTGAGAGACTGCTGGGGGATTCTGGGAAACATCACAATCCGATTTCCCACCGTCGAAGAAACTTTGTTGTCTGCTCCGAACAATGAGCTAGTCTTTTATACCAACTCACGAACTGGGGTCTTCGTCTGCCCCTTAACCCTGGCCTGGTTGAGTACTTTCACTTGATCGAATTGTGTACATCTCAAGCTGGAGCCAACATGTGGTACACGCTTATGAATTGTATTATGGCCTTCAGGCTCTCTAAGATTGCTTTTACCATGGAGCATCTTGTCTCCATCTCGGGTGTGGCTAAAAATGCCCACTACCCGTTCTACTCGCTAGGTTTTGTCAGGCAGCTCAAAGTAATCAAAGATTTCTTAGAGGCAGACAAGAAGTGGAAGCAACAATTTATATTCATATCCGGGTTGTGGGAGACTGGTTTCAAGGACTCCAAGGATCTTCCGCATCTGTTAACACTAAAATGGTCCGGGCATGGTAAGTATTTTCATCTAAATTTTTCTGAGTCATCATAGTCGGATGATTCTAAATTTTTCATTTTACAGCCATAAAAGGGATTTTCAAATCCTTCAAGTGTCATGCCAAAGCTTGCAAAGATATTTTTAAGAAGTTAAGTGTTTGGGCAGGCGAGCATTAGGATCACAAGTTTAATCAGAGCTTCCTCCTAATGAACTTTGTCAAAAGTAACCTCTAGAGGTGCAATCTAAGCGAGAAAAAGTCCATATCCGAGCTTATAGTGCCTCCACTGAACAATGACATCCTCAAATGCTTAATGTGTTTAGATAATTTGGTCTACCTTCCTACTCATGCTCGGGCTCTGAGCCATCAAAATGCAGAAAAACTCGAGGAGGGCGAAGAGGAGACTGAGGAGGATGCAGAGTCGGAAGGTGATGCTCCTGAAGAGCAAGGAGTTAGCACTCAAGAGGTTTCTCATCATGAGCCTCAAGACGGTCCTCAAAGTGAGGTGCAAGGTGGTCTTCCGAAGGATGTTCAAGGTGACCTCCAAGATGCAATTCAGGTGGACCCCTAAGGAGATGAGAGGTCACCAGAAATACCACAATAGATCCCATCGGGCCCCCAGGCCATCTCTCCAGACCATCCCCAGGAAAACAGATTGAATGAGGCTAACTATACCGTTAAATTAAGGCATCATGGTCGGGCTGGTGCTATGAGGCCAAGAAGATTTACCCTTAAAGAGAAGCAGAAAAAGGTCATTGAAAGTGGGGGAGAAAGTGAAAATACAACCTGTCCAAGTTTGCCTCCAGTAAAGAAAGTCATAGTAGTCGACTCGGATTCTGGTGGTGAGTTCGTTCTACAGCGAAAGCAAACGCAAGAAGATGATTCTGAGGAAGGAAGGTATCCCTCCCCTGCCTTAGCTTACTTTGATGTGTATGAGAATGACTATATTGCGAACGAGTTGAACAAGATGCTTCACGTTGCTGCCCTCCTCGAACGCAAAGCTAACCGCAAAGAACGTTATAAAAGTGAGGTCCTTCAAAAAAGGATTGAGGTGAAGACATTGACCTCTGAGGTGGCTGAGTTGAAAGTCAAACTAAAAGACTTAACTGATGAGCTTGTTAACCAAACGGAAATATCATCCCAAGTGGAGACCTTGACCTCCGAGGCAGATGAGATGAAAAAGAAGGTGAATGAGCTGACCGATGAACTAGCCAAGACATCAGAAGTATCTTCCCAATTAAAGGAGGTCGAGGACGAACTTGCTAAGGAGAAAAAGACTTCTGAAGATCGCTTAGCTGCCATTACTTCGCTTGAGACTGAACTCTCCGAGGAGAAGACAAAATTTGACGACGAATGGGAAATGATTATTGCTAAAGATGTCGAACGCGATACGACGGTGGATGACCTCCTTGGGGTTTATTTCAAAATAAAGGTATACTTTGAGAATGCGGTCGCGGACATTGAGAAATTATCAGTGAAAAATGAATTTTTAAAGAATAATTTTTAGGTTGAGTAGAAAAAACACCTTGACAAATATACGGCTAGGATCATCACTCGTCTTGAGGAAAGAGATGTCAAGCTGAGATCTGCTATGGTTATGGAGATGCATGAGAAGTTTCTAGATCTGCATCTTGGTAGTCTTTGAACACAGATCATTGAACAGCATCGCCCCGTCGGTGTATCCGTGGAAGACTTGGAATCTAGTGATGACTCGGAGAGTTTATCGTCAGACTTGAATTCCTCTGAAGGTAGTAAAGAGAACTCTGCATCCGATTAACAAGTCCTGAGTATTTCTTTCTTTTTTGTTGACTGTTTGTACCCGGAACCTGTTAAGAATCCCAGCTTTTAGGCATAATTTTCTCCTGTTGTGAGGGCTTATGATGGGATAATTTTGGTATGATGCTTATATTAAAATATTTCTTCATTGACTTAATTTATCTTATATTTATCTACTTATGATTCAAAAATGAATTCTTTGTCAAAACATTATTGGAGTGTGTTCTGAGTTCAAAAAGCTGAACGTTCTTGTCTAACCATTTTTGGAGTATGTTTTGAGTTCAAAAAGATGAACTTTCTTGTGCAAACATTTTCTAAGTTCAAAAAGATGAAATTTCTTGTCCAAACGTTTTTGGAGTATGTTTTGAGTTCAAAAATATGAACTTTCTGCGAGTTGTTTTTAAAAAGGCAATGAAATTTAATATATAAGCCGACTATTATGACACCTCATTAAAACCTTCCTGCGCCACCAGGGTAGGAAAGAGTATGCCACTGGTACTTACATAAACTGATAAAGAAGATATTTACATGTCACACATTCAATATAAGTAGACTTGATGTGCTCAATGTTCCAGGGGTGGGGAAGATCTCTCCCTTCTTTATCATTTAGCATGTACCTCCCCGGTTTTACCTTCTTTGGTACCGAGTATGGACCTTCCCAATTTTGAGCTAGCTTTCCAAGTATCTTTTCTTTCGTATGCAGGAACACTTTTCTTAGGACCTTTTCCCCAACCTCGAATTATCTTCTTCTGACTTTTGATGCATACCGGCTTCTCATTAGAGTCTGATGGTGCAAAGAGTTCAATTGTGCTCTTCTTCTTTTTTCTTCTATTAGATCCAGTTCGGTGTGTTTTCCTTTGTCATTTCCCTCTTCGAAATACTCACTTAGCCTGTAAGATAGGAACATGGTTTCTGATGGCACTAATACATCCATTCCATGCACGAGTACGATGGGCGACTCATGCGTTGCGGTCCGGGGAGTAGTCCTATAAGTCCATGACACTTCTTGTAGGTAGTCTGGCCACTTCCCGACTTTACCCTCTAGATTCTTCCTCAACCCATGTAAAGTTGTCTGATTGGTTACTTCGACCTGGCCATTCGCTTGAGGGTGGAAAGGCGCTAAGAAACACTGTTGTATTCCTTTGGACGCACAGAAAGCTCTCATTTCATTTTTATCAAATTATGGGTTGTTGTCCATCCTAATCTTCCTTGGTACACCAAAACGATAGCAAATATTGGAGATAATAAATTTGATACATATTTCACTCTCGTTCCTGCTAATGGTTCAGCTTTTACCCATTTAGAAAAGTAATCCACAACGACGATGATCATTTGGCGCCCTCCTGAGGCCATAGGAAGCGGTCTGACTAGGTCGATTCCCCATCGATCGAAAGGCAAAGATTCTGATATTGACTCGAGGGGAACCCTGGGCATATGGATTGAGTTAGCAAATTGATGGCAAGTATCTCATTTTTGTACCAAATCCTTGGCGTCCGTTGAGATGGTCGACCAATAATAACTAGCCAGAAGAACTCTTCGTATCAATGTTATGTACCCACAGTGCACAAATATTTCCCCATCGTGCAGCTCTGTAACTATTAAATGTGACTCATCCTTCCCTAAACGGCGGAGCAATGTGACTCATCCTTCCCCATGTATCTGTATGCTTTGAACTGTATTCTTTTGGCCATTACTTTGTCAATTGGAAATATGTCATGGACGAAAAACTTTTGCATCTCACTTCTCCAATCTTTCACTAGAGCTGTGGAATTGGGAAAGCCTTGATGTCTCCTTCAACCAGTTCGGACCCCTCAAAGATTGATGAAATTTCTTGGGTGACTATCCATGGGTGCTCCTCGAAATAAGATGCCTTAGCCAAAGAATCAGCCACTGAATTCCCTGCCCTATGAACATGTTCAAACCTGATGCCCTCAAACTCTAAGGTCAAAGCCTTCAAGACCTCCAAGTACTTCACTAAATGATCTTTTCTTGCTTCTGACCGCCCTAGAGAATGGTTCACTAAGAGTTGGGAATTACTTATCAACTTAACTTGTTTGCCTCCTCAAATATTTGTAAGTCTTAATCCGGCCAGAGCCACTTCATATTCTGCCTCATTGTTTGATGCTTGGAATCCGAGTCGAATGGCCTGGTACATCGCAATACCTTCTGAGGAAGTCCGTTGTACTCCTGCACCGCAACAAGATGAGTTGGATCCCCCATCGGTTCAGACTAACCATTATGTGTCAGAATTATCTTCCTCAATATCCATGTTATCCCGATTAGAATGTAATTCAACGAAGAAATCAGCTAGTTCTTGCGCTTTGATTGTGGTTCGTGGTTCAAATTCAATGTCAAAGTCTCCAAGCTCTAGCAACCATTTTGTCATTCTTCTCGATACATCGGGCCTTTGCAGCATATTCTTCAAGGGAAAAGATGTTTGTACCACAACCGAATGAGCTTGGAAGTAAGGCCTCATTTTTCGCACGGATGTTACTAGTGCAAGTGCTAACTTTTCTAATTTGAGGTATTGCTTTTCCACGTCCAAAAGACTCTCATCAATGATGAAAAATGTCTCATCATTAATACCGAGTAGCAACGCAGTGTCACGCATGGCCTGCAACTTGTTAGCTATAACCGGAAGAGTAGCCAAATCACCTCGGACCTTCATTCGCAATATGATATACACATCATCGAGAGTGATTTTCATCTCACTAAAACTAAAATAGAAACTGATGAGGGAAGAATAAATCAGCTAGAAGATTTTAGAAAGTTAAGGGTAGAATTTAACATAAAGAAAGTCTTTTAGGATTAATTTGTAATTACGTAACACAAAAGGACCAATCTGTCATAAACAAAAAACTTGAGGAATGAACCAAATTAGTAATTGGTTTAGTCATGTGGGGCCCAAAAAATGTCAATGTACAATAGCACACAACAGGGAGCTAGGCCAGTGTCTAATAAATGGATTCGTCTAGATCATTTCGGTGATTAGATTGAGTGTGTGGCCATGATATTTGATAAAACCTGAAGACATGTGCAATTTCACAAGCCTTTCCCTATACACACTCTGAAGGAAAGTAGAAACATATGATATTGCAAATATCATGAAGAAGTTGGGCATGACACAAAAGAATGCATAGCATTGATAGAAAATGGGAAGTTGACCAACTTTGTAACGAAACACTCTCAGAATAATCCGACGCCTAAAGAAGCATCAAAAGAGAATACTACTCTGGTTATCTTCGAAGAGATTGATTCTTTTGATATTTCAACAGAGTACTTGGATCCAAAAGAGGGAATAAATGACATTAGTGTTGTTGAAAATGTTATTCTGAGGAAAACAATTAGTAATTTATGTGCATTTTTCAAATCTTTGGGAATTTTTGGGGGTAATATTGTTCCATGAAATTTGAACATCTCTCAGAAAAGACACATAGTCAGCCTCACTACTCAACTTGAAGTGGGTGCCTCGACACATCTGCATCGAAGTCCTTCCCCAATAATTTGTTTTGAATATGATGATATGAGAAATATGGCCGGGACACATGAAGATACAGTAGTAATTGTAGCATAAATAGTTGGTGATCAAGTACAAAGAGTTTTAATTGACACAGGAAGCTCCGCTAACATCTTATTCATGACACTTATAAGAAATTTATTTACCCTCCTGTGATCCGAAGGTCGGATCGAACTATTGTGGGATTCACACAGGTGACAGCTGAAGTGGTTGGAGAGTTTGAAACTGTGGTTGAACTGGGTCGATGGCCATTTAGAAAAGAAGTTGAAATTTTGTTTAATGTAGTGGATGCGCCAACATCTTACAATGCTATTTTTGGGAGGTCTTGGCTATCCAAGATGAATGTGGTAATCTCTATTGTTCATCAATGTTTAAAGTATGTTGTGGGGAATAATATTAGGACAATTGGAAACAGTCAAAAAATGTCTAGAGAGTGCTACTGTATTGCCTTGTCTTCCAAGCAAGTTTGGGGGAATGAGTCAGAAAAAGCATAACAATTAGCACGGACTTCTTCGCAACCAACCCTTATTGATGATCCGGGGGAGTCCTCCGATCTTTTTTTTCCTAATAAAAGTTACGAAGATTATGTGGATCCAAATGGTAAATTTTTGAAGATTTGGACGAAGTTATCTCCAATTTTAAAGGAAATATTAATTGTATTTTTATCTACAAAGTTTGATATGTTTGCCTATTAGTTATCAATCAAGAACGTATGGTCAATAATACAAATAGGAAGGCTTTTTTCTCTAGAAACATTTGAGGCTATAACGGTGGAGGTAGAACGTTTATCCAGAGTAGGGCACATTCGAGAATCACAATATCTTTTGTGGGCGGCAAATCCGGTATTGGTCAAAAATAAAAAAGGCAAATGGTGAATGTGCGTAGATTTCAAATACTTAAATAGGGCTTGTCCAAAAGATCATTTCCTCGTCCCACAAATAGAGAAATTGGTAGATTCCAGATCATGAAATCGATTACTTTCTTTTATGGATTCTTATGCAGGATATAATCAGATCAAGATGGATCTGAGGGATGAATAGAATACTTCGTTTATCATTATAAAAGGTTTGCACTGTTACAAATTAATGCCATTTGGGTTAAAAAATACAGGGGCAACTTATCAGCGTTTGGTGAATAAAACTTTTGAGGCACAAATTAGGCGAAACGTTGAAGTATATATCGATGATATAATGGTAAAAATTTTAAGGATGAGGATCATTTTGACGATCTAGAGGAAACTTCTATTAACTTAAAAAGGGTCAACTTAAAATTAAACCCAGAAAAATGCACATTTGGGGTTCGATCAGGAAAGTTCCTTGGATATATAGTAACTGAAAAAGGGATTGAAGCCGACCCTACACAGTTAAAAGCTTTAACGTCTATGACTCTCTCTTGAAATATAAAAGAAGTTCAAATATTTAAAAGCAGGTTGACAGCGCTGAATAGATTTATATCTCGTTCTTTGGATAAATGCGCTCATTTATTCCAGGTATTAAGGCATGCAAATTGTTTCAACTGGACAAATAATGCTCGAAGGATTTCCCTCGGATTAAAGAATACCTTTCTTTTCCATAAATTCTCACAAAGCATATTCCGGGGGAAAGATTATTTGTTTATATAGCAGTTTCAGATTATGGAGTCAGTGTTGTGTTAGTCCTAGAAGAAAAAAATGTTCTAAGACCAGTGTACTACACCATAAAAGTTTGTTTGATGCAGAGAAACAGTATTTGAAGTTAGAAAAATTGTTACTAATTGCTACTTGAAAAATGAGACCATATTTTCAAGCTCATTCTATTTTGGTACGAACGTATTTTCCGTTAAAAGACTTGCTTTAAATACTTGGCATTTCGGGAAGAATGACCAAGTGGACGATTGAATTAGGATATTCTGGTATTAAGTTTGAGTCAAGGACTACGATCAAAGCACAAACCTTAGCAGATTTTTTAGTGGAATTTCATTCTGAGCGGTCGGATTTGGAACTTGATGAGAATCATTTTGAAGCAGAGTGGGTAATTCGGATAGATGGAGGTTCGAGTGTATTAGAAAATGGGGTTGGGGTACAGTTTATTTCTCCTGAAAGAATAGCTATGTATCAATCCATCCGTTTTGGGTTTAGAGCAACAAATAATGAAGCATAATACAAGACGGCTTTAGCAGGCTTAACACTTGCGCAAATATCTGGGGCTAAAAAAATTAAGTTGGTTAGTGATTCACAACTCCTCATTAATCATGCATTTGGAAAATCTGAAGCTCGAAATGATCATTTATTAAAATATTGGAAGGTGTTAAAATATTTGGTTGTAGCTTTCGAAAAGGTCAGTTATGAATATGTACGAAGATAAGAAAATTTTGTGGCGGACTCTTTAGCAAATGCTTCATATTCGGAGGCATATCCATGGATTATTACACAAGAAAGCCCATCAATTATTAAGAATTCGGAGCAAAAAGTTGGAATAATAGATGAAGACCTTTCGAGTCTCTATTGTGAAGAGAAGGATTGGAGACTATATATTATTAAGTTTTTATAAAATGATGAATTACCAGTTAACAAATCATTCTCTAAAAAAATACGTCTTAAATCTCATGAATACATGGTCCTTGGGGCATTTTGTACAAAAAATATTTCAGTAGACCTTTACTCCGATGATTGGGAAAAAATGAATCGCATATGATATTATCAGAATTTCATGATGAAGAAGGATCTGCGCATTGTGGGTACAATGCTCTAATAAGAAAAATAATTTTAGCAGGATACTATTGGCCTATGATTTTTTCTGATGCAAATGAGTTGGTTAAAGTGTGTGATACTTGTCATAGGTTTACCAACATAATTCATAAACCATGAGTTCCCCCCGAAAACATATCTAAGGCACTATCGTTTGATCGATAGGGAATTAATCTTGTAGGACCTCTACCAATGGCTTTTGGAAGGAGACAGACAATAATTATGGCACTAGATTACGTTTCCAAATGGGTTGAGGCAAATCCGTTAGCAGGAACAAAATCTAAAGATGTCAATAGATTTATTACTTCGAACATTTGTTATCACTTTGGGGTTCAAATGAAAATCACCACAGATAATGGACCTCAATTTGATAATAACAATTTGAAAAATTATTGTGACTCTCGAGGGATAAAGCAATGCTTTTCAACTTCTTTTCACCCACAGAAAAATGGGCAAGTAGAAGACACCAATCAAACAATTATTGATGGGCTAAAGAAGAATTTAGAAGGAAAGACAGGAAAATAATCGGATTATCTTCAAGAATTTCTGTGGGCATATCAAACAACTCCTCGAACAACAACGTCGGATTCTCCATTTGCATTGGTATATGAAATGGATGCAGTAGTACCATCCGAGGTGGTTTTTCCACCCTATCGTGTCATAACATATTCTGAAGAGTCTAATGATGTAAATAGAACAATGGAGTTGGACTTGATTAAATAAAAAAGAAGGCGGGCACAAATAAAATCGCTACATTATAAACACCTTGAAGAATTTAAAATGGGCGATCAAGTGTTAAGAAATATTTTTCTTCATACCAAGGAAAAGCACCTCGGAAATTTAGGTCATAATTGGAAAAGCCTATATGAGATAATAGAGAGAGTGAAGCCTGGAATGTATCGAATGAAAGATAAAGAAAGAAGAAGTCTAAAATGCCCATGGAATATAGAGAATCTTAAGTTGTATTTGGATTGAATGTAAAAAATATATATACCTTGGTGTAAAGTATCGGCGGCACACTATTTTCTATCCTGGTGGCACGTGAAGGTTTTAACGAGGTGCCATATACATAAAGCTTTTGCCATAAAATTCTTCTCATGATTCTGGACCTAAAAGGTCTTCCAACAAAAGTTGGTCTCAAAATATTTAATTTTGGACCTAAAAGGTCTTCCAACGAAAGTTGGTCTCAAACTGTTTAATTTTGGACCTAAAAGGTCTTTCAACGAAAGTTGGTCTTAATCTATTTAATTTTGGACCAATAAGGTCTTCTAACGAAAGTTGGTCTCAAACCATTTAATATTGGACCTGAAAGGTATTCTAATGAAAGTTGGTCTTAATTATTCGAAGTATAATGAAAATATAACTAAAAATCCGATGTACTTCATAAGTCGTTAAGTTGGTAGATACAACTGCCTCAAAAATTATGACGACTTTACAAAATGTTTCCTTGAAGATCATGAGGACTTTTAAAAAAATTGCCTTAAAGATTATGAGGACTTTTACAAATTTTCGTATTCAGAAGGCTCATGAGAAACACCTTCTTCGATATCTTCACTATCACTCAAAGATATCCCAGGTGGACGATACTCGGCTGGGACATGTTCCCAAAACTACCCAAGTTTAACTTAGGGTAGTGCTCATGAATTTTCATGATCAATCCAAACCTAACGGTTACGTCCCTCATGATGAGTCCGAATATTGCTTCCTCTCCGGACAGGGACAGATCGGACCAAGGCCACCAGACCGGACAGGCCACTTCGAACACTTAGCCCATTGAATTGTTCGAACTATGACAAAAGTACTAAAAAACCTAAACACTTCTTGACTAAGTTGCTTGCTCTCCTACTAAGAGCTCATGGGTCTTTAAACATGACCCGGGTCCATTAAACATGACCCGAAAACCCATAAAGCCCAAATGAAAGGGTATAAATACCCAACCACCTGCATTAAATATGGGTAATGAAAATTAACTGCAACCAGGCTGCTTAATTCTCCCTTTACTCTCTACTCAAAATATTAAACACAGACCAACCCTCACAAACTCTAAAACAAATTACCAAATTACCCTCAGACATAAATTAACCACACCACCTCACATATAATTTTTCTACGCACTTAGGAGCATATGCTTCAACAGCATCCTCCTTATCTTTTTAAGCCTGAGCTAAGATAAGCTGCTTCTCTTTTATGACCCTCTCAAAATCTTTGAAGCACCTATTGAAGTCGTCCGCTGCCATGTCATTTCCTTCTTTGTAAGCAGCAATGAGCATCTCCTTAGCGGTGTTTTGCTTTGCGTAAAAATCCCTCTCTTCTTGGCAACACTTTTCAAGAAGTATGGTATAATCTTCAGTTAAGACCAACTTTTTGTAAATTGCATGAACTTGTTTCTTAAGAGTTAAATATTGTTGTTAAAGCTCCTCGACTCGTGCTTTGGATGACAAGGCTTCGCATTTCTAATAACTTTTTTGATCCTTCAAATGATGCATATTTTTTCCAATAGTAACAGAGAAATGAAGCATCTTGCAAAGGCAAAGAGAAAATTCATCTTCTCAAGGAATCTCAAACGAAATATCCGAGGAACCAGCCTTAAAGGGAACCAAAGTGGGGGAATTAATCTTTTAAATATCATCTTGAAGGTCTAGAATGGTCACATTGATTGGTGGAAGTTGGGAAGACTCAGATTCAATGAATATCATTTCTGGTGAAGTTTTAGTGGGCTCAGTTACTTTATTTTTCAAGGAAACAACTGCCCCGGAATTTTCTGGGATTTCTTCTAGAATTCCTTTTAGTTTTCGTTGGAATTTCTTCTTGGGAGGGGGTTGATTGGGAAGGTTTTCATGAGCTTGGACAGAGAGCTTCTTAGACCCTTCAAAGCTTTGGAATTTTCAGTATTCTCTTCATCCTCGTGACTGTCGCCACCAGAAGCCTCTTCTTTTTCCAGAGAATTATCCAAGTCTTCGTTTAGATGACTCTTGGCTTGATCTCTTGTTGGAATAAATACTACTATATCATTTGCTTCCAATCGGTCTAAAACATCTTGCTGAGTAGGAGGAACCATGAGCTCTTCCAAAGATAAGCGCTCCGATAGATTCAACCTTCATAGGCAACTTTTGGTAAATTTGGTAGGCGTAAAGCAAAGTCGAAATTTATTGGACCAGGCAGTTTTAGCCCACAAACTTAATTCTGTAAAAATGGTTGTTGCTTTAGGCACGAAATCTGCGTAGGGCTTAGATTTGCCAGTCATTTCTATTCATGATTAAACAGGAAAATGCATGAGAATAGACATGAGAAAAAATCGGAGGATAATAAAGGAAGTGTACCTCTGTTGGTACATATGAGTAACAGACTGTGGGGATTATCGGTGGTTGCCTGGAATATGGTCTCCCAAAGGCCTGAGAAGAAGAGAAAGTGTTGCTTTCATTTATTGTTTGCCTCGAGCAGGTTCTTAACGAATTTCTAGTTCCGATCGAAGGTCAAAGAGTAGAAAGAAAATTTTGGATTTTTAATCAAACCCAAGAGGCCAACTAACTCTTCTAAAGAAAACTTCATCCCTTAAATTCTGGAGACCATAATGTAGGCCATAAGAGTGAACCACATGTTGGGTCCATCTTGGGTGGGACAAAGGTTAATCATCGATAAATACTCCATAAAAAAGGGTCTATAGGGTAGTGCGATCCACAATTCATCAGCTCAGTGTAAACAATCAATTCATTATCTTTGACAATCGTTTCCCCGGCAACTAAAAAACGAATGGAAATAGTAGAAGGAATTCCCCATCGACTTCTAATTTTATCGTAATATTTGTATTATACTTTATGCAAAGCTAGAAGGTGTTTATTTTCGACTGCTCTAAGGTTTATCCCAACTAAAGCATCGATTTCTAGAGGGAGTAGAATAATTTTGTATGACTTCATTATCTTCTTTGGAGAAGAGTTCCCCTCTTCGATTTGAAGAACAGTGGTATTTGTTTTTTTCTCTAGCAAGGTAGTATTGGCATTTTTCTCCTCAACAGCTTGAGAAGTAGTGGTAATCGAAATAGTGGCAGATGTTTTTTCCTTATCAACTGGGACTAGCATTCTATTCGAAGTAGCCAAATCTTTTTCTTCACCAAAATCTAAGGCTAGAGGATCCTTAGAATTTTCTTCATCAGACTTGGCAGTAATAGGGTGAGTAGGAGAGATGTTCGAACTAGTCTCTGTAATAGATTCGAGTGTTCACTTTGTCATCAGAGCAACGTCAACTTTTGCCAACTTTCGGGGAAGAATTTCTAACGTTAGACGACGAGTTCCATGTGGAGTGGCAGGAATTTCTAATGGAGAATCTTTGGAACGTTTGATATGTTTATGTTTACCCTCATTATGATGTTTTTTCCTTTTCGAGCAGGAGCCATTTGAGTGCTTATCTTTTCTCATTTTTATAGGATCACTCTGGTCAATTATTGAGCAAGTGTGATTGGGGGACTGAGAACATATGTTCGAAAGGATGATCGCAGTGGAAATATCTGAGGGAGGCCAAACACCGTAGTATGTGACAACGGGTGGTTGGGGATTTGGTTTAACGTGTAGACTGACAACTTTCCTTTTTTCGGCTTTCTAAGCAACCACTCTGAAATACGGAAGTTCTTTGGTATAAACCACTTCTCTCGCTATAATAGCTTTTTTAGAGCTTCATCTCTTAAAAATTTGATATCTAATTGATAAGGAGCTAGGGATTTTATAGGAAATATATGGGCTCTAAAAGATGTCAAGGCCCAAGGTTGTGAAGAGTTGTTTGTCTAGGGGAAAATTGTCTAGATTAGGTGTAATAAGTGCCTAGGGACGCGTCATGCCACTCGTAGGATAGTTCGTGTCAGACAGAGGTACACGCAAAGGGCATCCCAATCGACATCCGACAGAAAGAGAGTATTTTCATTGGTATTGTCAGAAAAATTCATGGCGTCACAAGTGAAGAAAATTTGGGAAAACGTTTGGTATTGGTGCTAAAAGGATAAATAAAATTCGAGGATACTTTCCGTGAACAAAGTAAATCAAAGCTCAAGAAAAAGTTTGGGGAAGATTTCTATGTTCAAGCATTCAAAGAAGATTTATTTGCTCAAAAATTCGAAGGTGCTTTCTATGAACAAACTAAATCAAAGCTTAATGAAAAGTTCAAAGAAGATTTCTTTGGTCAACAATTCGAGGAAGATACCTTTGATCAAAATTTTGTGGAAGATTTCTTTGCTCGTGAAATAGTTAACGAAGTTCGATGAGGAATGTGAGGCTCAATTCAAAGAGATGTTTTTTGCATTTGAGGGGATAATTTTCACTTGACAAATTAACATATAAAGCACCAAGTAGTTAGATGAGGGCAAGATTTTCTATAAATAAGTCATTTCTCGAACATTTTCACAAGGATTGGGGGGCTACTGATGAGGGAATAATAAATCAACTAGAAGACTTTAGAAAGTTAGGGATAGAATATGACATAAATAAATTTTTATTAGAGTAATTTGTAATTATGTAACACAAAAGGACCAATCTGTAACAAAAAACAACCTTGAGGAATGGACCACAATTAGTAATTTGTTTAGACATGTAAGGCCCAACAAATGCAGTATAAAAGTACCTCATCCCTTTTAAGGAAGGGTGGTTGATTAATGATCACACTATTATTTCTTATGATTTTCTCTCTCTAAAATGTAGATCTTTTCTCTCTAAAACATGTACTAAGTGAGTTGTATAACGAATTTTCCCTTACAAATATAGTTTACTCCAATATCCCCTCAAAAGATTTCTAAAAACTATCAGAAACTATTAGATTTTTGGAACTATCAGAAACTATCAGTTTTCTGATGTCAACGCTCCAAGAATACTTCGGTGATGTTCTACTGTGTATGGATACATAATAATAATAGGTTGATGAGCTTGCGATGCCACACCGCTTAAACACTACCATAAGCTCCCAAACTCCAACTCCTGTGAGTAGAATAGTGGACATATAGCCTCATCTTAGGTTCCTGAAAATAATCATTTGGAATATATAAATATATATATATATATATATATATATATATATAATTTTCACTAAACAATTAACAATAAATGTGAAAATTATCTCTCCCTACAAAACCTAATAGGCAATATGTTTTGCGACCGTGCTGCTAAATAATTAAGGTAATGAAACAGGGAGCGTAGATCTAGTCGGACATTGACTAGGAGCAGGTGATTGTCATTTGAGAGAAGTGCTAGACGATATGGAACCCGATGGAAAAGGACGTTATGTAGGAGGTATCGAATCCATAAAAATGACAAAATGAATTCTTTACGTTAGGTGTTGCTTCTTTTTTTAGATAGATTTCCATCACCAGCACCTGATCCGTCACCTGAATCCATAATATGAAAAAAGAAAAACATCAAAAATGTGAAAACCTACTTAGATAATACTAAACGTTAATTGGAAAACTATTTTTTTAATAGCGCAAATATTACTAAAACAACCAAACAAAGTAAATAAAACTGGTATGATGACCGAAACTTACCCGGGCTAGATGTTTGGAGTGGGAATCCTCGTTTCCGTTTCGTGTTTGGTGGAAACCAGGTGTTCTTCACTACTCGTCGCTGAATAACACCAATAAACCAGAAGCTACGAGATTTATGCAACCCTAAGAATTTGAAAACAAGTAACAAAGTGAAGAACACCAATAAACCAGAAGCTACGAGATTTATGCAACCCTAAGAATTTGAAAACAAGTAACAACGCACTGTAAGAAATACTCTACAGATTTCTTACTTGACTTATTGAACCGTGAAATTAAATCATCATGTAATAATGCGGAATAAATACTTACAGGATGTAGACATTCTTTGATCTTCAGATTCCTTACTTGAAGCGGATGATCCGTGATCCTTTGCTAGGTTATCGATTCTTCTAAGAGATGGCAACCAAAACACACTTTTCTAATTGATTCGAAGGAATAATCAATTTGTTTTTCTTAAAGGATTTTTCTCTCTGTATTTGATCTCGTGTCTTTTAAGAATGAGGAACTCATTCTTATATAGAACTGAAGTGAGAAAACGGTTCTTCTCTTTTAACCGTCTGTAACTTCCAGACGGTTACTTAATAAAGACCAGTCATTATTAAATTGCCACCCTTAGGGACCATAACCCGGTATTATTTTGTTTTACAAAATAACCCCAAAACTTAAAGTTTTGGTTAAGTTGTTTATTTCCGAATCCAATCCTTCACAGTATTCGGAATTTAACCTGGTATCTATACAGTTACCTCCATGATACATATTTTATCTACTAGTCCGTTCTTTTCTTTATGATTACTTTTGTTGGACTAATATTAACGATAGTTCGATACATCGATAATACATGTGACGGTCCAACTTAATGGAGAAATTCCAACACGTACGACATCATTAAATCAAACAAAAACCCTAAAATCGAAATCTAACCTATATCCTAAATTCAAAACTGAAACTAAAATCAAAAAACTTACCAAAATTTTGAAGGCCAGTGGCTCTCTGGTTTAGGTGGAGTGTTGCAGTCGAGTGGGAGGCTGTGGTAATTTGAAATTTGTGGCTGAGGTTATTCGATTTTTGTGGCTTACTCGGAGATAGTGGTGATTTTAATTCGAGTTTGATGGGTAGCTGGAGGTTGGTGTTTTAGTAAGGTGATAGCATGGGTTTTGGTGGCTCGAGACGGCCGCTGAGGGTTGTGGTGCTTCAGCGTATGGCTGACGGTACGGGTTTTTGTGAGTGTATGGGTGATGGTGTGGTGTAGGGATGTGGTGTTCACTTCAGTGTAAGATGCGGTGTGTGATTTTTTGTTTCAGTTTAGACGTATGGTTAATCACCGCATATTTTGTCTTAAAGAAACGCTAGTAGTTAATTAGAACAAAGAAAAAACATGTTTAGGTTAAAAGAAATGGAAATATAGAGCAAAAGTTCCCAAAACTAAATCAAATAAATGGTAACACGGAGTAACTATTTTATATGAGGTTATTTAGTGCAAGGATAAAAATAACAAAAACAATAACTTCACGATGTAATTTTGATTTTTTCTAGTACTACCTCACAAACTAATTTTAACTGTTTTTAACTGTTTTTTTAGCAATTTTCTAAAAAAATAACTCAATTTCGATCTAAGCAGGTAGTTGCCTACCTTAATACAAAATGCGTCCACTAACTTTGGTTATTAACGCGCGTAATTAATGCACGTGCCACACAACTAACTAATTTTCGTTATTAATGCATAATTAATGTGCAACTAATGCACGTGCGACGCAACTAACGCGCAACTTCTAACTACTGATCAGTAAATTATGTAATGTTCTTTCACGTATTCATAACCAATTCACCGAAATTCTTATATATATATATATATATATATATATATATATATTATAGTATAATACTTAATATACATAAATATATATAATAATCATATAATTCGGATTTATATATATATAATATTATATGTATGAATAACCCTTCGTGCAATTGCAGTTAACATAAACTTTTCTACAATATTATATCACGTCACACACGTAAACAATTACCGCACGTTCTTTACCTTCGGAGAAAACGAAATTATTTATATATATATTAAATAGCGGTTTAATATACACGTTTCGCCGATAATTACGTGCAAATCGATTAACCTTGATAACCGACAAATCCGATTAAACTTAATAACCACCATTACTGTTTTTCACTAAATAATAGTCATATGATAAACTCAATCTAACATGTAATTTCTTTTTAATATGCAAATTGGTTAACCTTCTATATGGTTATTTAATATACACATATATGATTTGCCGATTTTCTCTATCTTATTTTTAAAGATACTTTTAATTGACTATCAAATCAATTCAAATAATCATAAATACGTATTTTTAACCGGCAAATAACCAAATATCAAATATCATGAACTGAGAATCTAAAAATTTAAGAAGTTAACTTCATGGTGGCTCTGATACCACTTGTAAGAAATACTCTATATATTTCTTACTTGACTTATTGAACCATGAAATTAAATCATCTTGTAATAATGCGGAATAAATACTTACAGGATGTAGACATTCTTTGATCTTCAGATTCGTGACTTGAAGCGGATGATCCGTGATCCTTTGCTAGGTTATCGATTCTTCTAAGAGATGGCAACCAAAACACACTTTTCTAATTGATTCGAAGGAAGAATCAATTTGTTTTTCTTAAAGGATTTTTCTCTATATATTTGATCTCGTGTCTTTTAAGAATGAGGAACTCATTCTTATATAGAACTGAAGTGAGAAAACGGTTCTTCTCTTTTAACCATCTGTAACTTCCAGATGGTTACTTAAAAAAGACCATTCCTTATTAAATTGTCACCCTTAGGGACCATAACCCGGTATTATTTTGTTTTACAAAATAACCCCAAAACTGTACGCTTTGCTTAAGTTGTTTATTTCTGAATCCAATCCTTCACAGTATTCGGAATTAAACCTGGTATTTATACAATTACCTCCATGATACATATTTTATCTACTAGTCTGTTCTATTCTTTATGATTACTTTTATTGGACTAATATTAACGATAGTTCGATACATCGATAATACATGTGACGGTCCAACTTAATGGAGAAATTCCAACAATCTCCCACTTGGATCATCATATGCTACTATAGGATGCATCCACTTAATGAACGTTCTAAATTTCTATCGTCACATAGATAACCTTAACAATCCCGTAAATGACTATTAACGACATAGGACTAAAGTCATCATCAATGCATTTCAAGCCGCAAATAGATGCATCAGTAATCACGATATCGCAACAATCAACTACATAGACCTATCATGGTGCATAGCATAAGAATAATATGAAATGTAATCTTACATATCTATTCTTAACTAGTCCCACTTAATTGGAAGTCTACTTACAGCAGAGTACGAGTAATCAAAGATAAGAGCACACTGAAAACTTATATATAAATATGTTTGCATTAATGACCTTAAGTTCGCGAATATCATAATACAAACAAATTTAATAGCTTAATACAAACTCCCACTGAAACTAACAATCCTCTAAGTACACAACACCCATGTTAATGGTGTGATCAATAAAAACTTTAGATACTAATGCCTTCGTAAGAGGATCTGCTAACATCGAGTTTGTCCCTATGTGCTCCACACTGATTTGACCACTATGTACTCTCTCTTTATCAGACAGGAACTTGATATCTACATATTTGGACTTAACCGAGCTCTTGTTACTGTTTGAATACAGAACTGTCGAGTTATTGTCACAATATAATCTAAGGGGTCTTTCTATCCCCTCTACGATTCGTAGTCCCGTGACAAAATTTCGCAGCCAAAGCGCCTGATTGGATGCCTCGAAACAAGCAACAAATTCTGCAGCCATAGTTGAAGATGCAATGAGTGTTTGTTTAACACTTTTCCATGATATTGCACCTCCCGCTAAAAAGAATATAATGCCTGAGGTTGAACGACAAGAATCCTCACATCCAGCGAAATCCGAGTCGGAATACCCTATGACCTCCAGTTTATCCGAATTCTTATATGTTAACCTGTGATGTTTTGTTTGTTGTAAATACCGGAGAACTCTTTTGACTGCTTTCCAGTGTTCCATCCCCGGATTACTTACGTATCTCCCTAACACACCCACCACAAAAGCAATATCTAGCCGTGTACAAACTTGAGCATACATCAGACTTCCAACAGCCGAAGCATATGGAACCTTTTGCATTTCTTCAATCTCAAGTTTTGTCTTTGGGCATTGCTTAAGGCTAAATTTTTCACCTTTTGATATAGGGGTTTCCTTTCCTTTGCTGTTAGCCATCCCGTAACGTTGTAACATACTCTCAATATACGCCTTTTGTGATAAACTCAAAATTCTATGGGATCGATTCCTATGAATTTGAATTCCTAACACAAATGATGCATCACCAAGATCTTTCATATCGAATTTGTCCGAAAGAAATTTCTTGGTCGTATGTAACAATTCCTTATCGTTCGTGGCCAATAATATGTCATCAACATACAGCACTAGAAATATGAATACTCCCACTGAACTTTTGATACAGACAATCCTCCACTGAATTTATCTCGAAACCAAATGAGACAATAACTTCAAGGAATTTGTGATACCACTGTCGAGACGCTTGCTTGAGACCATAAATAGATTTCTTCAGTTTACATACCGTCGACTTTGGATCACCAGAGACAAAGTTTTCAGGTTGTAACATATAGATCGTTTCTTCAATGTCTCCATTAAGAAAAGCAGTCTTTACATCCATTTGATGGAGCTCAAGGTCGAAGTGTGCAACTAATGCCATGATTGTCCGAAAAGAATCCTTCGAAGAAACTGGAGAGAAGGTTTCTCTAAATTCAATCCCTTCACGTTAAGTAAAACCCTTAGCTACAAGTCGCGCTTTATGCCTCTCCACATTACCCTTACAATCCCGTTTGATTTTAAAAATCCATTTACAACCAATCGGCTTCTTTCCCTCAGGTAATGGAACAAGCTCCCATACCGCGTTATCTTGCATTGATTTAAACTCTTCGTTCATTTCTTTAATCCATAAGTGAGAATCAGAACTTTTCATGGCATCACGAACACTTAAAGGATCGTTTTCTGTTGAACCATAAAATTCTTCATGTTCTTGAAGATACACTATATAGTCTGAAGATATAGCGCTCTTTCTTTCTATAGTGGATCTACGCAAATGCATAATTTCTTCATTTTGCACTTGAACTTCTTGAGGAGGTAGAGTTTGTTCTTCTTGAACAACTTCATTTTGCTCCATTGGAACAACATCCATAGGAGGAAGATTAACATCATCTTGAGTATCTATATGTTCTAACGAATCTGAAGTGATGATTGGCCTTCTAATTACCATTTCATCATCTGACACTATAGTATCATTGTTAGAACCTTCATGGATCTCTATTGATTCTTCCTCAAAATGAATGTTCGTTACTAAATTCTTCCCCCCAAACTCTATATCCTCAAAGAATTTCGTTGTACCCGTCTCAAATATATTCTTTGTAGAAGGATCATAAAATTTAAAACCCCTATTGTGCTCGGGATATCCGATGAAATAACTACTAACCGTTTTGGAGTCCAATTTCTTTTCATTCGGCCTATAAGGCTTCGCTTCAGCTGGACATCCCCAAACATGTAAATGTTTTAAACTAGGTTTACGCCCAGTCCAAAGTTCATACGGTGTCTTAGTAGTTGCTTTCGTCAGAACTCTATTAAGTAGGTAGGTCGCACATTTTATTGCTTCTCCCCATAGTGATATAGGTAATGTTGAATGACTAATCATACTTCTTACCATATCCTTCAATGTACGGTTTCGTCTCTCAGATACTCCATTCATGTTGGGCGAACCCGACATTGTATATTGAAGGACTATGCCACACTCTTCTAGGAACTTTGCAAACGGTCCATGACGTTGTTCACCTGAACCATCATATCTCCCATAGTATTCACCACCACGGTCCGATCTGACGCACTTAATGTCTTTACCAAGTTTTTTTTCAACTTCGGTCTTAAAGACTTTGAACTTGTCAATGGCCTCTGATTTTTTGTGAATGAGATATAGATATCCATATCGTGAAAAATCGTCAATGAAAGATACAAAATATCGTTGGCCGTTCCATGATGCTGTAGGGAACGGACCGCAGATGTCTGTATGTATCAAATCCAAGACCCCTTTCGCTCTGTATGCATCTAATCGTTTCACTTTGGTCTGTTTTCCTTTTATACATTCAACTCAAACGTTGAAGTCCGAAAAATCCAGTTCACTTAATAAACCTTCTGAAACAAGCTTTTCAATTCTATTTCTAGAAATGTGACCTAATCGCTTGTGCCAAAGTTTTGTTGATTTTTCCATTTTACAATTTAGTTTTCCAAGTACATCTACATTCATTATCTCTTTGTGATCCTTTATAGTATCCAATAAATACAAGTTATCATTTGCTATTAACTTTCCAGAACCAACAACATTACCATGTAAATAAAGACATAAACTTTCATTTCCAAATAGACAAGAATAACTTAATTTGTCCAACAACGGAAATGAAATTAAGTTCATTCGAAAAGAAGTTACATACAATACGTCTTTTAAATACAAAAAATGTCCACTGGTAAGCAACAAACGAAAATCATAAATAGAATGAACTAAACACGAACTGTCATCAGCTGTATAGATGGATGTTTCACCATCACGCAGGCTTCGGTTTCTTATCATACCCTGCAAAGAAATACAAACATGAGTTGTTGTTGCTGTATCAACCCACCAAGTATTTCTCGGCACTGAAACTAAATTGATCTGAGAACAGACCATAGAAGTGAAAATACCTTTGGCTTTCATCATAGCCCTCCATTTTTCACATTCTTTCTTAAAGTGCCCCGGTTTCTTACAATGGAAGCAACGCCCTTTACCAGACGTACCCTATGCTTCTTTTGTCCCGAACCGGATGCATGTGCATCTGAACCTTCATACTTTCTCTTAATTCCCTTATCCACTTGAGCTTTCACCATTTGCACTTCTGGATGTTCTTGTTTCATCTTTTCCTCCTCTTGCGCTGCCTGAGAGATGAGCTCGTTGAGAGTCCATTTCTCGCGCTGACAGTTATAAGAAGTTTCGAAGTTCTTATATTGAGGAGGGAAAGACTGAAAAGCAAATCTTACCACAACATCTTCCGGAAGGTCAATCTTAAGTGCTTTCAATTTGGAAGCGGTGTTTGACATTTCCAAGATGTGCTCACAAACAGTCCATTTGCCACGATATTTCATAGAGGCTAGCTTAATAAGCAGCGTCTTAATCTCTACTTTATCGTTCTTGGCAAAACATTTCTCTACCTTTTCGAGAAACATTTTCGCATTAGTGATCTCAGGTGGAACTGCACCACGGAATGCTAATGGAATTGCTTGTTTCATGATCCCTAGACTTATCCTGTTTGACTTTTCCCACGCCTCTGACTCTTTCTTCTCCGTAGGAGAACTGTCATCAGTCAGAGGTTTAGGTTCATCGACCCTTAATGCTAAGTCGTAATCATGGCACATCAAGTGCAGCAACATATCTTATTTCCACAGCTCAAAGTTGCTCCCATTAAGTATGGGTGCATTTTTGCCTTCCGGGTTATAGAAATACGAATTTGCTAACACAACAAACAACAAACAATAAATAGCCACAAAAACATCACTTAACAAATAATCTCCATAGTATTTAACAAATAAACATAGCATAATAAAACATACTCTTACTACATCAATAAGATACCTTTGGGCAAGCATATTAATTTGTATATGTATGAGTTTGAGCATAATTAATGTTGATCCTACTAATTGACATAAGTAAGAAAATTTTCCTTTGGGCCGATTTTCCTAGTTCAATTTTCTTAATGATCAATTCACAAATAACTATCTCGTGTCTAAGATTAACTATGTCAAACATTAACCTTCCTTTGGGCCGATCAAAGTTTACATACTTGTCAATCAAAGACTTGTCAAAACTCTAAAATAATTAATTCAACAATAGGGATCACTTTGGCGATATATTGAATCATTAATTATTTATCGAAGTTCGGACAACTTAAAACATGCTAATTATTTCAAAAAATACTATACGACTACCTTACTTAATGTCCAAACTATTTCGTAGTCTATATATAAATTTAATTGACTTAAATTTACACCTTAAATTTATTATATTATAATATATATGTAATTATATTAGGATATAATTCTTAATATATATTATAATATAATACTTATTCATATATATACTATAATATATCTGTAACTATATTTTATATATATATATATTATAATTCTTATTTATACCTGTCAGCCAATTTTATAAGCAGGTAGTTGCCTACCTTAATACAAAATGCGTCCACTAACTTTGGTTATTAACGCGCGTAATTAATGCACGTCCCACACAACTAACTAATTTTCGTTATTAATGCGTAATTAATGTGCAACTAATGCACGTGCGACGCAACTAACGCGCAACTTCTAACTACTGATCAGTAAATTATGTAATGTTCTTTCACGTATTCATAACCAATTCACCGAAATTCTTTTATATATATATATATATATATATATATATATATATATATATTATATATATTATATTATAGTATAATACTTAATATACATAAATATATATAATAATCATATAATTCGGATTTATATATATAAAATATTATATGTATGAATGACCATTCGTGTAATTGCAGTTAACATAAACTTTTCTACAATATTATATCACGTTACACACGTAAACTAATTGTTGGCGTCAACAATTACCGCACGTTCTTTACCTTCGGAGAAAACGAAATTATTTATATATATATTAAATAGCGGTTTAATATACACGTTTCGCCGATAATTACGTGCAAATCGATTAACCTTGATAACCGACAAATCCGATTAAACTTAATAACCACCATTACTGTTTTTTCATTAAATAATAGTCATATGATAAACTCAATCTAACACTAATTTTTTCTTAATATGCAAATTGGTTAACCTTCTATATGGTTATTTAATATACACATATATGATTTGCCGATTTTCTCTATCTTATTTTTAAAGATACTTTTAATTGACTATCAAATCAATTCAAATAATCATAAATACGTATTTTGAACCGGCAAATAACCAAATATCAAATATCATGAACTGAGAATCTAAAAATTTAAGAAGTTAACTTCATGGTGGCTCTGATACCACTTGTAAGAAATACTCTATATATTTCTTACTTGACTTATTGAACCATGAAATTAAATCATCCTGTAATAATGCGGAATAAATACTTACGGGATGTAGACATTCTTTGATCTTCAGATTCCTTACTTGAAGCGGATGATCCGTGATCCTTTGCTAGGTTATCGATTCTTCTAAGAGATGGCAACCAAAACACACTTTTCTAATTGATTCGAAGGAATATTCAATTTGTTTTTCTTATATGATTTTTCTCTCTGTATTTGATCTCGTGTCTTTTAAGAATGAGGAACTCATTCTTATATAGAACTGAAGTGAGAAAACGGTTCTTCTCTTTTAACCGTCTGTAACTTCCAGACGGTTACTTAATAAAGACCAGTCATTATTAAATTGCCACCCTTAGGGACCATAACCCGGTATTATTTTGTTTTACAAAATAACCCCAAAACTTAAAGTTTTGGTTAAGTTGTTTATTTCCGAATCCAATCCTTCACAGTATTCGGAATTTAACCTGGTATCTATACAGTTACCTCCATGATACATATTTTATCTACTAGTCCGTTCTTTTCTTTATGATTACTTTTGTTGGACTAATATTAACGATAGTTCGATACATCGATAATACATGTGACGGTCCAACTTAATGGAGAAATTCCAACACGTACGACATCATTAAATCAAACAAAAACCCTAAAATCGAAATCTAACCTATATCCTAAATTCAAAACTGAACCTAAAATCAAAAAACTTACCAAAATTTTGAAGGCCAGTGGCTCTCTGGTTTAGGTGGAGTGTTGCAGTCGAGTGGGAGGCTGTGGTAATTTGAAATTTGTGGCTGAGGTTATTCGAGTTTTGTGGCTTACTGGGAGATAGTGGTGATTTTAATTCGAGTTTGATGGGTAGCTGGAGGTTGGTGTTTTAGTAAGGTGATAGCATGGGTTTTGGTGGCTCGAGACGGCCTCTGAGGGTTGTGGTGCTTCAGCGTATGGCTGACGGTACGGGTTTTTGTGAGTGTATGGGTGATGGTGTGGTGTAGGGATGTGGTGTTCACTTCAGTGTAAGATGCGGTGTGTGATTTTTTGTTTCAGTTTAGACGTATGGTTAATCACCGCATATTTTGCCTTAAAGAAACGCTAGTAGTTAATTAGAATAAAGAAAAAACATGTTTAGGTTAAAAGAAATGGAAATATAGAGCAAAAGTTCCCAAAACTAAATCAAATAAATGGTAACACGGAGTAACTATTTTATATGAGGTTATTTAGTGCAAGGATAAAAATAACAAAAACAATAACTTCACTATGTAATTTTGATTTTTTCTAGTACTACCTCACAAACTAATTTTAACTGTTTTTAACTGTTTTTTTAGCAATTTTCTAAAAAAATAACTCAATTTCGATCTAAGCAGGTAGTTGCCTACCTTAATACAAAATGCGTCCACTAACTTTGGTTATTAACGCGCGTAATTAATGCACGTGCCACACAACTAACTAATTTTTGTTATTAATGCGTAATTAATGTGCAACTAATGCACGTGCGACGCAACTAACGCGCAACTTCTAACTACTGATCAGTAAATTATGTAATGTTCTTTCACGTATTCATAACCAATTCACCGAAATTCTTTTATATATATATATTATAGTATAATACTTAATATACATAAATATATATAATAATCATATAATTCGGATTTATATATATAAAATATTATATGTATGAATAACCATTCGTGCAATTGCAGTTAACATAAACTTTTCTACAATATTATATCACATCACACACGTAAACAATTACCGCACGTTCTTTACCTTCGGAGAAAACGAAATTATTTATATATATATTAAATAGCGGTTTAATATACACGTTTCGCCGATAATTACGTGCAAATCGATTAACCTTGATAACCGACAAATCCGATTAAACTTAATAACCACCATTACTGTTTTTCATTAAATAATAGTCATATGATAAACTCAATCTAACACGTAATTTCTTTTTAATATGCAAATTGGTTAACCTTCTATATGGTTATTTAATATACACATATATGATTTGCCGATTTTCTCTATCTTATGTTTAAAGATACTTTTAATTGACTATCAAATCAATTCAAATAATCATAAATACGTATTTTGAACCGGCAAATAACCAAATATCAAATATCATGAACTGAGAATCTAAAAATTTAAGAAGTTAACTTCATGGTGGCTCTGATACCACTTGTAAGAAATACTCTATATATTTCTTACTTGACTTATTGAACCATGAAATTAAATCATCTTGTAATAATGCGGAATAAATACGTACAGGATGTAGACATTCTTTGATCTTCAGATTCGTGACTTGAAGCGGATGATCCGTGATCCTTTGCTAGGTTATCGATTCTTCTAAGAGATGGCAACCAAAACACACTTTTCTAATTGATTCGAAGGAAGAATCAATTTGTTTTTCTTAAAGGATTTTTCTCTATATATTTGATCTCGTGTCTTTTAAGAATGAGGAACTCATTCTTATATAGAACTGAAGTGAGAAAACGGTTCTTCTCTTTTAACCATCTGTAACTTCCAGACGGTTACTTAAAAAAGACCAGTCCTTATTAAATTGTCACCCTTAGGGACCATAACCCGGTATTATTTTGTTTTACAAAATAACCCCAAAACTTTACGCTTTGCTTAAGTTGTTTATTTCTGAATCCAATCATTCACAGTATTCGGAATTAAACCTGGTATTTATACAATTACCTCCATGATACATATTTTATCTACTAGTCTGTTCTATTCTTTATGATTACTTTTATTGGACTAATATTAACGATAGTTCGATACATCGATAATACATGTGACGGTCCAACTTAATGGAGAAATTCCAACAATCTCCCACTTGGATCATCATATGCTACTATAGGATGCATCCACTTAATGAACGTTCTAAATTTCTATCGTCACATAGATAACCTTAACAATCCCGTAAATGACTATTAACGACATAGGACTAAAGTCATCATCAATGCATTTCAAGCCGCAAATAGATGCATCAGTAATCACGATATCGCAACAATCAACTACATAGACCTATCATGGTGCATAGCATAAGAATAATATGAAATGTAATCTTACATATCTATTCTTAACTAGTCCCACTTAATTGGAAGTCTACTTACAGCAGAGTACGAGTAATCAAAGATAAGAGCACACTGAAAACTTATATATAAATATGTTTGCATTAATGACCTTAAGTTCGCTAATATCATAATACAAACAAATTAAATAGCTTAATACAAACTCCCACTGAAACTAACAATCCTCTAAGTACACAACACCCATGTTAATGGTGTGTTCAATAAAAACTTTAGATACTAATGCCTTCGTAAGAGGATCTGCTAACATCGAGTTTGTCCCTATGTGCTCCACACTGATTTGACCACTATGTACTCTCTCTTTATCAGACAGGAACTTGATATCTACATATTTGGACTTAACCGAGCTCCTGTTACTGTTTGAATACAGAACTGTCGAGTTATTGTCACAATATAATCTAAGGGGTCTTTCTATCCCCTCTACGATTCGCAGTCCCGTGACAAAATTTCGCAGCCAAAGCGCCTGATTGGATGCCTCGAAACAAGCAACAAATTCTGCAGCCATAGTTGAAGATGCAATGAGTGTTTGTTTAACACTTTTCCATGATATTGCACCTCCCGCTAAAAGGAATATAATGCCTGAGGTTGAACGACAAGAATCCTCACATCCAGCGAAATCCGAGTCGGAATACCCTATGACCTCCAGTTTATCCGAATTCTTATATGTTAACCTGTGATGTTTTGTTTGTTGTAAATACCGGAGAACTCTTTTGACTGCTTTCCAGTGTTGCATCCCCGGATTACTTACGTATCTCCCTAACACACCCACCACAAAAGAAATATCTAGCCGTGTACAAACTTGAGCATACATCAGACTTCCAACAGCCGGAGCATATGGAACCTTTTGCATTTCTTCAATCTCAAGTTTTGTCTTTGGGCATTGCTTAAGGCTAAATTTTTCACCTTTTGATATAGGGGTTTCCTTTCCTTTGCTGTTAGCCATCCCGTAACGTTGTAACATACTCTCAGTATACGCCTTTTGTGATAAACTCAAAATTCCATGGGATCGATTCCTATGAATTTGAATTCCTAACACAAATGATGCATCACCAAGATCTTTCATATCGAATTTGTCCGAAAGAAATTTCTTGGTCGTATGTAACAATTCCTTATCGTTCGTGGCCAATAATATGTCATCAACATACAGCACTAGAAATATGAATACTCCCACTGAACTTTTGATACAGACAATCCTCCACTGAATTTATCTCGAAACCAAATGAGACAATAACTTCAAGAAATTTGTGATACCACTGTCGAGACGCTTGCTTGAGACCATAAATAGATTTCTTCAGTTTACATACCGTCGAATTTGGATCACCAGAGACAAAGTTTTCATGTTGTAACATATAGATCGTTTCTTCAATGTCTCCATTAAGAAAAGCAGTCTTTACATCCATTTGATGGAGCTCAAGGTCGAAGTGTGCAACTAATGCCATGATTGTCCGAAAAGAATCCTTCGAAGAAACTGGAGAGAAGGTTTCTCTAAATTCAATCCCTTCACGTTAAGTAAAACCCTTAGCTACAAGTCGCGCTTTATGCCTCTCCACATTACCCTTACAATCCCGTTTGATTTTAAAAATCCATTTACAACCAATCGGCTTCTTTCCCTCAGGTAATGGAACAAGCTCCCATACCGCGTTATCTTGCATTGATTTAAACTCTTCGTTCATTTCTTTAATCCATAAGTGAGAATCAGAACTTTGCATGGCATCACGAACACTTAAAGGATCGTTTTCTGTTGAACCATAAAATTCTTCATGTTCTTGAAGATACACTATATAGTCTGAAGATATAGCGCTCTTTCTTTCTATAGTGGATCTACGCAAATGCATAATTTCTTCATTTTGCACTTGAACTCTTGAGGAGGTAGAGTTTGTTCTTCTTGAACAACTTCATTTTGCTCCATTGGAACAACATCCATAGGAGGAAGATTAACATCATCTTGAGTATCTATATGTTCTAACGAATCTGAAGTGATGATTGGCCTTCTAATTACCATTTCATCATCTGACACTATAGTATCATTGTTAGAACCTTCATGGATCTCTATTGATTCTTCCTCAAAATGAATGTTCGTTACTAAATTCTTCCCCCCAAACTCTATATCCTCAAAGAATTTCGTTGTACCCGTCTCAAATATATTCTTTGTAGAAGGATCATAAAATTTAAAACCCCTATTGTGCTCGGGATATCCGATGAAATAACTACTAACCGTTTTGGAGTCCAATTTCTTTTCATTCGGCCTATAAGGCTTCGCTTCAGCTGGACATCCCCAAACATGTAAATGTTTTAAACTAGGTTTACGCCCAGTCCAAAGTTCATACGGTGTCTTAGTAGTTGCTTTCGTCAGAACTCTATTAAGTAGGTAGGTCGCACATTTTATTGCTTCTCCCCATAGTGATATAGGTAATGTTGAATGACTAATCATACTTCTTACCATATCCTTCAATGTACGGTTTCGTCTCTCAGATACTCCATTCATGTTGGGCGAACCCGACATTGTATATTGAAGGACTATGCCACACTCTTCTAGGAACTTTGCAAACGGTCCATGACGTTGTTCACCTGAACCATCATATCTCCCATAGTATTCACCACCACGGTCCGATCTGACGCACTTAATGTCTTTACCAAGTTTTTTTTCAACTTCGGTCTTAAAGACTTTGAACTTGTCAATGGCCTCTGATTTTTTGTGAATGAGATATAGATATCCATATCGTGAAAAATCGTCAATGAAAGATACAAAATATCGTTGGCCGTTCCATGATGCTGTAGGGAACGGACCGTAGATGTCTGTATGTATCAAATCCAAGACCCCTTTCGCTCTGTATGCATCTAATCGTTTCACTTTGGTCTGTTTTCCTTTTATACATTCAACGCAAACGTTGAAGTCCGAAAAATCCAGTTCACTTAATAAACCTTCTGAAACAAGCTTTTCAATTCTATTTCTAGAAATGTGACCTAATCGCTTGTGCCAAAGTTTTGTTGATTTTTCCATTTTACAATTTAGTTTTCCAAGTACATCTACATTCATTATCTCTTTGTGATCCTTTATAGTATCCAATAAATACAAGTTATCATTTGCTATTAACTTTCCAGAACCAACAACATTACCATGTAAATAAAGACATAAACTTTTATTTCCAAATAGACAAGAATAACTTAATTTGTCCAACAACGGAAATGAAATTAAGTTCATTCGAAAAGAAGTTACATACAATACGTCTTTTAAATACAAAAAATGTCCACTGGTAAGCAACAAACGAAAATCACAAATAGAATGAACTAAACACGAACTGCCATCAGCTGTATAGATGGATGTTTCACCATCACGCAGGCTTCGGTTTCTTATCATACACTGCAAAGAAATACAAACATAAGTTGTTGTTGTTGTATCAACCCACCAAGTATTTCTCGGCACTGAAACTAAATTGATCTGAGAACAGACCATGGAAGTGAAAATACCTTTGGCTTTCATCATAGCCCTCCATTTTTCACATTCTTTCTTAAAGTGCCCCGGTTTCTTACAATGGAAGCAACGCCCTTTACCAGACGTACCCTATGCTTCTTTTGTCCCGAACCGGATGCATGTGCATCTGAACCTTCATACTTTCTCTTAATTCCCTTATCCACTTGAGCTTTCACCATTTGCACTTCTGGATGTTCTTGTTTCATCTTTTCCTCCTCTTGCGCTGCCTGAGAGATGAGCTCGTTGAGAGTCCATTTCTCGCGCTGACAGTTATAAGAAGTTTCGAAGTTCTTATATTGAGGAGGGAAAGAGTGAAAAGCAAATCTTACCACAACATCTTCCGGAAGGTCAATCTTAAGTGCTTTCAATTTGGAAGCGGTGTTTGACATTTCCAAGATGTGCTCACGAACAGTCCATTTGCCACGATATTTCATAGAGGCTAGCTTAATAAGCAGCGTCTTAATCTCTACTTTATCGTTCTTGGCAAAACATTTCTCTACCTTTTCGAGAAACATTTTCGCATTAGTGATCTCAGGTGGAACTGCACCACGGAATGCTAATGGAATTGCTTGTTTCATGATCCCTAGACTTATCCTGTTTGACTTTTCCCACGCCTCTGACTCTTTCTTCTCCGTAGGAGAACTGTCATCAGTCAGAGGTTTAGGTTCATCGACCCTTAATGCTAAGTCGTAATCATGGCACATCAAGTGCAGCAACATATCTTCTTTTCACAGCTCAAAGTTGCTCCCATTAAGTATGGGTGCATTTTTGCCTTCCGGGTTATAGAATTACGAATTTGCTAACACAACAAACAACAAACAATAAATAGCCACAAAAACATCACTTAACAAATAATCTCCATAGTATTTAACAAATAAACATAGCATAATAAAACATACTCTTACTACATCAATAAGATACCTTTGGGCAAGCATATTAATTTGTATATGTATGAGTTTGAGCATAATTAATGTTGATCCTACTAATTGACATAAGTAAGAAAATTTTCCTTTGGGCCGATTTTCCTAGTTCAATTTTCTTAATGATCAATTCACAAATAACTATCTCGTGTCTAAGATTAACTATGTCAAACATTAACCTTCCTTTGGGCCGATCAAAGTTTACATACTTGTCAATCAAAGACTTGTCAAAACTCTAAAATAATTAATTCAACAATAGGGATCACTTTGGCGATATATTGAATCATTAATTATTTATCGAAGTTCGGACAACTTAAAACATGCTAATTATTTCAAAAAATACTATACGACTACCTTACTTAATGTCCAAACTATTTCGTAGTCTATATATAAATTTAATTGACTTAAATTTACACCTTAAATTTATTATATTATAATATATATGTAATTATATTAGGATATAATTCTTAATATATATTATAATATAATACTTCTTCATATATATACTATAATATATCTGTAACTATATTTTATATATATATATATATTATAATTCTTATTTATACCTGTCAGCCAATTTTATAAGCAGGTAGTTGCCTACCTTAATACAAAATGCGTCCACTAACTTTGGTTATTAACGCGCGTAATTAATGCACGTCCCACACAACTAACTAATTTTCGTTATTAATGCGTAATTAATGTGCAACTAATGCACGTGCGACGCAACTAACGCGCAACTTCTAACTACTGATCAGTAAATTATGTAATGTTCTTTCACGTATTTATAACCAATTCACCGAAATTCTTTTATATATATATATTATAGTATAATACTTAATATACATAAATATATATAATAATCATATAATTCGGATTTATATATATAAAATATTATATGTATGAATGACCATTCGTGTAATTGCAGTTAACATAAACTTTTCTACAATATTATATCACGTTACACACGTAAACTAATTGTTGGCGTCAACAATTACCGCACGTTCTTTACCTTCGGAGAAAACGAAATTATTTATATATATATTAAATAGCGGTTTAATATACACGTTTCGCCGATAATTACGTGCAAATCGATTAACCTTGATAACCGACAAATCCGATTAAACTTAATAACCACCATTACTGTTTTTTCATTAAATAATAGTCATATGATAAACTCAATCTAACACATAATTTCTTCTTAATATGCAAATTGGTTAACCTTCTATATGGTTATTTAATATACACATATATGATTTGCCGATTTTCTCTATCTTATTTTTAAAGATACTTTTAATTGACTATCAAATCAATTCAAATAATCATAAATACGTATTTTGAACCGGCAAATAACCAAATATCAAATATCATGAACTGAGAATCTAAAAATTTAAGAAGTTAACTTCATGGTGGCTCTGATACCACTTGTAAGAAATACTCTATATATTTCTTACTTGACTTATTGAACCATGAAATTAAATCATCCTGTAATAATGCGGAATAAATACTTACGGGATGTAGACATTCTTTGATCTTCAGATTCCTTACTTGAAGCGGATGATCCGTGATCCTTTGCTAGGTTATCGATTCTTCTAAGAGATGGCAACCAAAACACACTTTTCTAATTGATTCGAAGGAATATTCAATTTGTTTTTCTTATATGATTCTTCTCTCTGTATTTGATCTCGTGTCTTTTAAGAATGAGGAACTCATTCTTATATAGAACTGAAGTGAGAAAACGGTTCTTCTCTTTTAACCGTCTGTAACTTCCAGACGGTTACTTAATAAAGACCAGTCATTATTAAATTGCCACCCTTAGGGACCATAACCCGGTATTATTTTGTTTTACAAAATAACCCCAAAACTTAAAGTTTTGGTTAAGTTGTTTATTTCCGAATCCAATCCTTCACAGTATTCGGAATTTAACCTGGTATCTATACAGTTACCTCCATGATACATATTTTATCTACTAGTCCGTTCTTTTCTTTATGATTACTTTTGTTGGACTAATATTAACGATAGTTCGATACATCGATAATACATGTGACGGTCCAACTTAATGGAGAAATTCCAACACGTACGACATCATTAAATCAAACAAAAACCCTAAAATCGAAATCTAACCTATATCCTAAATTCAAAACTGAACCTAAAATCAAAAAACTTACCAAAATTTTGAAGGCCAGTGGCTCTCTGGTTTAGGTGGAGTGTTGCAGTCGAGTGGGAGGCTGTGGTAATTTGAAATTTGTGGCTGAGGTTATTCGAGTTTTGTGGCTTACTGGGAGATAGTGGTGATTTTAATTCGAGTTTGATGGGTAGCTGGAGGTTGGTGTTTTAGTAAGGTGATAGCATGGGTTTTGGTGGCTCGAGACGGCCGCTGAGGGTTGTGGTGCTTCAGCGTATGGCTGACGGTACGGGTTTTTGTGAGTGTATGGGTGATGGTGTGTTGTAGGGATGTGGTGTTCACTTCAGTGTAAGATGCGGTGTGTGATTTTTTGTTTCAGTTTAGACGTATGGTTAATCACCGCATATTTTGCCTTAAAGAAACGCTAGTAGTTAATTAGAACAAAGAAAAAACATGTTTAGGTTAAAAGAAATGGAAATATAGAGCAAAAGTTCCCAAAACTAAATCAAATAAATGGTAACACGGAGTAACTATTTTATATGAGGTTATTTAGTGCAAGGATAAAAATAACAAAAACAATAACTTCACGATGTAATTTTGATTTTTTCTAGTACTACCGCACAAACTAATTTTAACTGTTTTTTTAGCAATTTTCTAAAAAAATAACTCAATTTCGATCTAAGCAGGTAGTTGCCTACCTTAATACAAAATGCGTCCACTAACTTTGGTTATTAACGCGCGTAATTAATGCACATGCCACACAACTAACTAATTTTCGTTATTAATGCGTAATTAATGTGCAACTAATGCACGTGCGACGCAACTAACGCGCAACTTCTAACTACTGATCAGTAAATTATGTAATGTTCTTTCACGTATTCATAACCAATTCACCGAAATTCTTTTATATATATATATATTATTATAGTATAATACTTAATATACATAAATATATATAATAATCATATAATTCGGATTTATATATATAAAATATTATATGTATGAATAACCATTCGTGCAATTGCAGTTAACATAAACTTTTCTACAATATTATATCACGTCACACACGTAAACAATTACCGCACGTTCTTTACCTTCGGAGAAAACGAAATTATTTATATATATATTAAATAGCGGTTTAATATACACGTTTCGCCGATAATTACGTGCAAATCGATTAACCTTGATAACCGACAAATCCGATTAAACTTAATAACCACCATTACTGTTTTTCATTAAATAATAGTCATATGATAAACTCAATCTAACACGTAATTTCTTTTTAATATGCAAATTGGTTAACCTTCTATATGGTTATTTAATATACACATATATGATTTGCCGATTTTCTCTATCTTATTTTTAAAGATACTTTTAATTGACTATCAAATCAATTCAAATAATCATAAATACGTATTTTTAACCGGCAAATAACCAAATATCAAATATCATGAACTGAGAATCTAAAAATTTAAGAAGTTAACTTCATGGTGGCTCTGATACCACTTGTAAGAAATACTCTATATATTTCTTACTTGACTTATTGAACCATGAAATTAAATCATCTTGTAATAATGCGGAATAAATACTTACAGGATGTAGACATTCTTTGATCTTCAGATTCGTGACTTGAAGCGGATGATCCGTGATCCTTTGCTAGGTTATCGATTCTTCTAAGAGATGGCAACCAAAACACACTTTTCTAATTGATTCGAAGGAAGAATCAATTTGTTTTTCTTAAAGGATTTTTCTCTATATATTTGATCTCGTGTCTTTTAAGAATGAGGAACTCATTCTTATATAGAACTGAAGTGAGAAAACGGTTCTTCTCTTTTAACCATCTGTAACTTCCAGACGGTTACTTAAAAAAGACCAGTCCTTATTAAATTGTCACCCTTAGGGACCATAACCCGGTATTATTTTGTTTTACAAAATAACCCCAAAACTTTACGCTTTGCTTAAGTTGTTTATTTCTGAATCCAATCATTCACAGTATTCGGAATTAAACCTGGTATTTATACAATTACCTCCATGATACATATTTTATCTACTAGTCTGTTCTATTCTTTATGATTACTTTTATTGGACTAATATTAACGATAGTTCGATACATCGATAATACATGTGACGGTCCAACTTAATGGAGAAATTCCAACAATCTCCCACTTGGATCATCATATGCTACTATAGGATGCATCCACTTAATGAACGTTCTAAATTTCTATCGTCACATAGATAACCTTAACAATCCCGTAAATGACTATTAACGACATAGGACTAAAGTCATCATCAATGCATTTCAAGCCGCAAATAGATGCATCAGTAATCACGATATCGCAACAATCAACTACATAGACCTATCATGGTGCATAGCATAAGAATAATATGAAATGTAATCTTACATATCTATTCTTAACTAGTCCCACTTAATTGGAAGTCTACTTACAGCAGAGTACGAGTAATCAAAGATAAGAGCACACTGAAAACTTATATATAAATATGTTTGCATTAATGACCTTAAGTTCGCGAATATCATAATACAAACAAATTTAATAGCTTAATACAAACTCCCACTGAAACTAACAATCCTCTAAGTACACAACACCCATGTTAATGGTGTGTTCAATAAAAACTTTAGATACTAATGCCTTCGTAAGAGGATCTGCTAACATCGAGTTTGTCCCTATGTGCTCCACACTGATTTGACCACTATGTACTCTCTCTTTATCAGACAGGAACTTGATATCTACATATTTGGACTTAACCGAGCTCCTGTTACTGTTTGAATACAGAATTGTCGAGTTATTGTCACAATATAATCTAAGGGGTCTTTCTATCCCCTCTACGATTCGCAGTCCCGTGACAAAATTTCGCAGCCAAAGCGCCTGATTGGATGCCTCGAAACAAGCAACAAATTCTGCAGCCATAGTTGAAGATGCAATGAGTGTTTGTTTAACACTTTTCCATGATATTGCACCTCCCGCTAAAAGGAATATAATGCCTGAGGTTGAACGACAAGAATCCTCACATCCAGCGAAATCCGAGTCGGAATACCCTATGACCTCCAGTTTATCCAAATTCTTATATGTTAACCTGTGATGTTTTGTTTGTTGTAAATACCGGAGAACTCTTTTGACTGCTTTCCAGTGTTCCATCCCCGGATTACTTACGTATCTCTCTAACACACCCACCACAAAAGAAATATCTAGCCGTGTACAAACTTGAGCATACATCAGACTTCCAACAGCCGAAGCATATGGAACCTTTTGCATTTCTTCAATCTCAAGTTTTGTCTTTGGGCATTGCTTAAGGCTAAATTTTTCACCTTTTGATATAGGGGTTTCCTTTCCTTTGTTGTTAGCCATCCCGTAACGTTGTAACATACTCTCAGTATACGCCTTTTGTGATAAACTCAAAATTCCATGGGATCGATTCCTATGAATTTGAATTCCTAACACAAATGATGCATCACCAAGATCTTTCATATCGAATTTGTCCGAAAGAAATTTCTTGGTCGTATGTAACAATTCCTTATCGTTCGTGGCCAATAATATGTCATCAACATACAGCACTAGAAATATGAATACTCCCACTGAACTTTTGATACAGACAATCCTCCACCGAATTTATCTCGAAACCAAATGAGACAATAACTTCAAGGAATTTGTGATACCACTGTCGAGACGCTTGCTTGAGACCATAAATAGATTTCTTCAGTTTACATACCGTCGACTTTGGATCACCAGAGACAAAGTTTTCAGGTTGTAACATATAGATCGTTTCTTCAATGTCTCCATTAAGAAAAGCAGTCTTTACATCCATTTGATGGAGCTCAAGGTCGAAGTGTGCAACTAATGCCATGATTGTCCGAAAAGAATCCTTCGAAGAAACTGGAGAGAAGGTTTCTCTAAATTCAATCCCTTCACGTTAAGTAAAACCCTTAGCTACAAGTCGCGCTTTATGCCTCTCCACATTACCCTTACAATCCCGTTTGATTTTAAAAATCCATTTACAACCAATCGGCTTCTTTCCCTCAGGTAATGGAACAAGCTCCCATACCGCGTTATCTTGCATTGATTTAAACTCTTCGTTCATTTCTTTAATCCATAAGTGAGAATCAGAACTTTTCATGGCATCACGAACACTTAAAGGATCGTTTTCTGTTGAACCATAAAATTCTTCATGTTCTTGAAGATACACTATATAGTCTGAAGATATAGCGCTCTTTCTTTCTATGGTGGATCTACGCAAATGCATAATTTCTTCATTTTGCACTTGAACTTCTTGAGGAGGTAGAGTTTGTTCTTCTTGAACAACTTCATTTTGCTCCATTGGAACAACATCCATAGGAGGAAGATTAACATCATCTTGAGTATCTATATGTTCTAACGAATCTGAAGTGATGATTGGCCTTCTAATTACCATTTCATCATCTGACACTATAGTATCATTGTTAGAACCTTCATGGATCTCTATTGATTCTTCCTCAAAATGAATGTTCGTTACTAAATTCTTCCCCCCAAACTCTATATCCTCAAAGAATTTTGTTGTACCCGTCTCAAATATATTCTTTGTAGAAGGATCATAAAATTTAAAACCCCTATTATGCTCGGGATATCCGATGAAATAACTACTAACCGTTTTGGAGTCCAATTTCTTTTCATTCGGCCTATAAGGCTTCGCTTCAGCTGGACATCCCCAAACATGTAAATGTTTTAAACTAGGTTTACGCCCAGTCCAAAGTTCATACGGTGTCTTAGTAGTTGCTTTCGTCAGAACTCTATTAAGTAGGTAGGTCGCACATTTTATTGCTTCTCCCCATAGTGATATAGGTAATGTTGAATGACTAATCATACTTCTTACCATATCCTTCAATGTACGGTTTCGTCTCTCAGATACTCCATTCATGTTGGGCGAAAGAGTTCCGCCATAAGAGTTCAAGACTTATCCAAAATGGTTAGAAAACTATCGTTATTGAGGTCTCTAACTCAAGAACATCCCTAAATTTGAAAACCTTAACTATTTGGTGAAATTAGTTGTTGATGAGTTTGCAGAAAAATAAAGAAAATGTTAGAATAAGCTTTTGTAGGTCATGCTTGTTGTGGTTCTAATGAGTAAGATTCTGATAGGATGAAGACGAGTTCTCACCTCTCTTAAACCAAAAAAATAATATAAAGTTGGTTAAAAAAATATACATTTCAATGCAGATTTTGCTAATAGTTACAATGAGGTTAATGTTCTTAGACAACGTTAGTTTCTTATTTTTTTAATGTTTCTTAGTTTTAGGGCTAAGGTAAGAAAGGAAGATAATGGAGAATTTTTGTACATTGGTGATGTGAGAAAACCTTCGGATAGATAAGCTTCCTCTTGGTTGGCTATGTTTCCAGCAATTCAACCAAGGAATACGATATTTACGAGTGTTTTGAAACATGAAATGTAAGACACCGAATTAACTTTCATCCTATTGGTTAGATTATCTTTAAATTCTTTGATGAGGTACTAAAGATTCGATTTTATTACATTTTTTTGTTGGTCACTTATGCTAAAAGTATTATTTGAGTTTATGGATGAAGCATGAACCAAGTTTCGATTTGGATTCAGCCCCCGGATATGCCTTTGGAATTCTGGAATGAGAATATTTTTATAAATATTGGTACACATATTAGTATACCGTTGTACTCTAATAAATTAACTCACACTACATCTTTCATATGCTAGGATATTTGTTAAAGTAGAGGTTTATAAGCCATTAGTCAATGAGATTTTGTGCAAGACAACGAATAGGAAACCTTTTACCAAATAGTTGTGTATGAGTTTGTTCATAAATTGTATGATGGGTACTAGGCTATTGATAATTTAAGAGGACATTTCTCTAGTGATAGAACTTGGCAAATTGTTGCTCCTTCACCCAAAGTCGATCGTTTTAGAAATGGGCACGAAGGTGCCGAACAATTCAACGCCACTAATGGGAATCGACGAGTAAAAAAACAAATTGGTGTAGAAGGCCTTAATATGGGTTATGAAGTGGTGGTTACTAAAGCTTTAACCACTTAATCTACTATCAGTGATAGTTCTTCGAGTGAAGATGATAATTTTTATCTTTCATTCGATGAATCAAACGATGAGCATACCAAAAACAACATCATGAAAGAGCAGTGGAGTATTTTTTGAACATTAACCTGTCTAAATAGAATGAGATTGACACCCAAGACATAACTAACAAACGTGAGGGTTATCAAGAAGATGGCATAGTTATCTTGGTGAAGAAATTTTTTTGGGGCCACCACAACCAAGCATTGAGGGTTGGAACCACTCATTTAAAAACATTCTAAGGTAAGCAAAGTCACCCCCAAATAAACGATTGATAGAAGGAAGGGGGGCCAAGCCCTTATTACCATCTATGAAGATCTCTTGTTGGAATTTAAGGTTTTAACAAAACCCTAAAACAGAATGTAGTATGTGATTTCATTCATAGTAATAATATAGATATCATAATTATCATTCGAAACCAAGTTCAATAGACATCATATAGTGAAATTTATGCATACTAAGCTTCAAGGTTGGGATTATTATGATAACTTTGATTAAGTGGTACACGAAAGAATGTTTGTGATTTAGAACCCGCATAAAATTGAAATGGAGACTCTACAAAGCATCTTCAAGCCATTCATTGTGCAGCCAAATGCAAGGTTAGCGTCTTCTTTCTTTGTATTAACTTTGTTTATGGACTTAACATTATGATTGAAATAAAAGATTTATGGGAAAATTTGTTAGATTATGGCAAGCAATTTAATGTTTCATAGATTGTTATTGGCGACTTTAACAATCCGCTAAATTTCGATGAACGTTATAACAAAACAAATGTGACGCCTTATAAAATAATGGAATTCTAGATTTTCTATGTCCAATCATGACTTATCTACCATTCACGTGTAATTCCTACACTTAGACTAACAACAACATTCTTAGTTATTTGGATTGTGGGTTGTTCATTTGAATTACTTACTAACGGTTGAAACAAGTTGGCAAAAATATACTCGAGAGACAACTTAATCTGTTTGTGTAAGAAAATAAACCATCTCAAAGAGGAATTGAAAGCTCTAAACTTCAAGCATTTTTCTCACATATGGGGTCGGGCTAAGAAGGAAAACGAAGGTTGAGCTTGCTGAATTCCAAATCTGACATGATCATACTAATACGTGGTTACTCGGTGATATTACAGAACTTTGGAAAAATGATATTCTCCTTAGCACTATCGGTTGTTCATCCAAACTACTTACCCACGGTTGAAAAAAGTTGGCAAAAGCATACCCGAAGGAAAACTCAATTTATTTTGTGTAAGAAAATTAACCATATCAAAAAAGAATTGAAAGATTTATACTTCAACCATTTTTCTCACATATTGGATAAGGTTAAGAAGAAAAATGGAAGCTGGAGCTTGCTGAAATCCAACTCATACATGATCTTACTGATACGTTGTTACTCAGTGAGGTTGTGGAACTTTTGGAACAATGATATTATCCTTAGTAATTTGAAATTAAGTTTTTTCCAACTAAAAAACAAAGGTGTATATCTGATGATGAGCGATAGATAGACCAAATTTCTCAACGTATTAGTTAAACATAATACAGATAAAACTATGTTGCAGCGTTGTCGTTAGTCGATGGTTATTTATCTACGTCGGAAGATAAATGATGAATGCATTTATTGGTTATTTTAAATATGTTTTTTTCCACACGAATCGATAACAAACTGGTAGATAATGAGGTCTATGGGTGTGATCCCCGAATTGGAGAGGAGAAACGATAACTAATATGTGTCAATATTACCAATGATGAAATTCTGAGGGATCTTAACGATGGCGGGAGAGACAAGCCCCTCAGCCCTAACGGTTTTTCGTCTTTTAGTTTAAATTCTATTGGGAAGTTATTGGCGTGAAACTTATTGATTTCGTTAGAGAGTTTTTTGCACACTCGTCTCTTCAAAAACAACTTAAATACTCAGTTTTTTATCTAATCTCAAAGTCAAGCCACGTTACTTTCGTGATGGACTATAGTTTGATTGTTTTCGATAACGTGATACATAAGTTAATTATTAAAATATTGGTTATAAGGATATAACCATTTCTGGATTTATTAGTTGATAAAGCTCAGTTGATTTTTGTGTTGGGACGGTTGATGACATGCAACATACATCTCATGCAAGAGTTGATGCATGAGTATAATTGAAAGCGAATTTCACCAAGATGTATCATCAAGATCCTTCGTAAAGCATATGATATTATAATATTAGGATTTTTTAAATAAAGTGTTGAAGAAGTTGTAATTCTCCGATCAATGGTAGCATTCATGACTTCTTTAAATGGAAGAAAGGGCTACGACACGGTGATCAACTATTTTCATATAATTTAATCTTTTGTCTTCAGTATCTATATGGACAACATGATGACGTGGCTTGTATGAAAATTAGGGTTCTAATGAGAGATGTAATCACTTATGTTGAGATTTACCAAACGTGTCTCATGTATGGAGATTTTTTCCAGCAAACATTCCGACATATATACTCCGTATACTTTAACAATACTATTTGGAGTGAGATACGGGGCTAGATGGATATTTGAACAACAATGACTAGAAGAATCCAAAATCTGTGTATATTTTTTAAGCAATGACTTTGTTCATAAACATAAAACTCTTCTAGTTTTTCATTTAAATTGGCAAAGATAGCTTTGACCTCTTCTTCCCCGGTTAGTTTAACTCGAGGGACCATCTCTAATCTTCTTCAATGCTCGTCTATAATTCGGGTAGGAACATACTCATCCGCTTTACGGATAGGCTTTAGTTCGTGGGTACGTGGTAACCCGTGCGTCATTTGAATGATACAATCGCATGTGGATTTTTCCTAATCGGCTTTCTCGAACATTTGAAGATAATTATCGTTTATTATCGTCAAAGTGATTGGTGATACGTAGCCCATTAGTAATTTGAAAGGTTTAAACTCTTGAAATTTATGAATAAGACGAAACTTGCTTAAATCCATAGATTCGTTTATGGTTAAATGTTGCATCATAAGTAAGTCATCCGCCCTATTAGACGTCTTGTTGTCAAAATTCATGATCTTGTGAGTGTATGCATGAAAAACTTCTCTTTATATTGTGCAATCCATGTGTTTATGGCGTAATAAACTGATTTATCTTGGTTTTTTAACATCCCCGTATTTTTTTAACTTCTCGTTCATTTGGCCATCGGTGGTCAATGCGACAACGTCACTCCAAACGGCTAAAAGATTGTCCAACTTCAAAACAAAAATTGTTTTCTCGTTTACATTCTTGTTCATATACCATTTGCATAACATATGACTCGCGGTTGGGAATAGTTTGTTTATGGTATTCATTAAAGAAATTTTATGATCCGTGATTATAAGACAAAACAACTTATTATCGTTCTCTTCAATAACCGTTTTCAAACATCCCAAAGTTCATTCATAGTTGTCTTGCTTCTCGTGGACCATCATAGAGAATACAATGCAAAATGTTTTGGTAGTCGATATAAAACCGACTAATTTCAACATCGGCATCTCATATTTAATCGTCTTGTAAGTGTTATCCATGATCAGCAACAGGAGGAACATTCGTGGTAAATCAAGGATAACCGGGTCTACAAAAAACAAATCGGCTATGACATTGGATCCTTCATTGGTCGTCTGATGTTATTGAATGTATTTGTGCATTTGTAATTTTGCTAACAAGCGTCGCATTTCGACCAATCATCCTTTTCAAAAAACTTTGTTCTTTGATAGTGATTGTATACGTGACCGATGTCGGACGCATTCTCCGGATCGGTCTTATTTAAGACACCACATAGTTTACCGCCAAAAGTTCGACAAACTCTTTTTCCTTTGGTTTTAACTTCGCATATTCCTTATGTTCTTGCAAATACACAATTCGGTTATGTTTACCGGAAGTCGCTTAAGACCCACTTATCATTGTCTTTAACCGGACTAACCAAATAAAAAGGACAACTGATTTTTTTGTTATTGCACGTCTTCCGCTTACGATAATCTATATCCTAGACCTAAAAATACCGTAATCTACTCCATGTGTTCTTTTTTTTTCTTTTTCTTAGATCATATTTTAAGCGAGAACCCGAATGTCTTAGTGAGCCTTTGACTCACTCATCGAGTCGAAGCTATACTCATTGTAAATTACAAAATGATAAATATAGTTCACAATATTTGATATCTCATTTTGGATAACCTCCTACAATACATATAAAACAAACAAATCAATTGAACCAGAAATCAGATTAATTATTACACACATTCTTTCATAGTCTTGCTGGAATTTAATTCCATTCCGACATAATCATGTCATTCATCGTTGTTTTAGCGAAACTATCATCTTTTTCCGTCACGGCACCCCCTAAAAGTTTTCGGGGGACGGAATCTAAATTCTAAAAAGAATTATTTGGTTTAAAAAGACACGATGTTTTATTTCTAAAAGTTGAAATATATATATATATATATATGAATTTTATTGATTTTAGTATGAATGGAAATAAATAGTGATATAAAACATAAATCAATAGTGATATGAATATTTTAATTAAATACAATTTTGTAAATATTAAGAAATCTAAAAATGCTAGAGTAATTTTGGCCTTTTGTTTTAGCAATTCCTAATTATATATATGGTTCATATCCTATAGAAAAACGTTACAAAGCTAGATACTTTATGTCTATAATGCGTAGCAAGCGAAAAGACAATAACAGTTCAGTAGCTGAAGAAGAGGCCATTGCTAAAACTGAAAGCTTTCTTCCTCTTTTTAATATTCATTATTTGCGGTGCCTCCTACTCGAACCTCAATGATAGTTGGATGATCTCATGCCAACACCAATGAGCTATTCAGTTGGAGACATGAAAATTTCTTCAATCTGTCACTAGTTCAAACTAGTCATAATAAATTTCTCGTACAAAAACTCGCTTCACCTGTCGCACAGATAATTGAAAATTCGATTAGTGTTTCAAAGATGATGGATCAATAATTACACCAAAGATATATTGTTTCATATACCAGCTTCCTTCAGAAAAAAGTTGAGTATTATCTCAAGCATTCACTTAGTGGTTGATTCAAATAAATTATGACGAGAAGTCTATAAACTGAGATTCTTCTTAAGCATTTGGTTCTTTCAGCAGTTGCGATAGTAAACGACATCATAATCAGACCCTAAACTTTCTTTAATTTATGCAATTAATTTGTAAATCTTACCTGCTCAAGTGTAAGAAACATAATGACATTCCAAGTTCCGAGGCGAGTGAAGTTTGGGACAAACCCTTTATAAAAGGCCAAAAATCCCTGTTAAGCATTCGTTGCAGCTATCATGAGTTTACTCCATACCTTTTAACCAACCATGTAAATACACACCAATATTGAAACAAGCTTTGAACCTAGTTACAGAATCTAAAACAGAAGCTAGATGAAATATAAGGTCGGCATACCTCGGTCTTCGTTGTCTTTATAAAACAATCTATAGTGTTTTTGTAAGCGGAATCTCCCATCATTCTAGATTTCACCTGGATCACAAATATTGAACAGCGTCAAAGCCTTTATATTAACTTATTATGAGCTTCGTACATTAAGCACTCTACAACACCTCTTCATGATTTATGAATTCTATTATAACCTTCACAGGCATATAACCTTACTACGAGCTTCATATTAAGCCCTCTAAAACACCTCTTCATCGATTATGAATTCTACTATCACCTTCACAGTCATATAACCTTAGTTACCTTACTACCGCCATCCGCGTGTAATATAAGTAAAGGTGGCATAATCTCGACCAACCTGATAGAATGGTTTCTTCCGATCGAGAAAAATCGAGTATGGACATGAATGCCTGAAATCCGGGTTTCGACAAAAAAAATATAGTCCAAATAGAAATCCAGGTCAGGTCTGGTTTGGACTTTGGACATTCGAACAAGCCAGTCAGATATGCTATTGAGAAGTGACCGATCCAGATCGGATACAAATAGAACAAAATAAATATACTATCAAAAGTCAATTTTAGATTGTAATATCGGTTATAAAACGGTTGCCGCATACCAGATTGTATGCACAAAAACCATGCTCAGATATGCATGCACATGTGCCCAAAATCTGAGTCTGGGATGGGTTGGATCTTAAACACTATTATTTACTACAAAGCTATGTCCGGCTCGGATCCAATCTGTAACTGGATTTTTGCTACCCTAGCTATCAAATAAGTAAGTCATGCTTAGTAGTTATGTCAAACCAATTCTATCAATGAATTCGTACACATACACCCTATATATTTTTATAATATTTTTATCGTTCTTAGAAGACCACGTGCATCAAGTCCTGGTCGATGGGAAATCAAAAGTACACCACTAATATCTCAACTGAGGATAATCTCTTGACGGGCTCAGAATTTCGAATCCTTTGACAGTGTTGCAAGTTTATAAACAGTTCACACTTCTTGTTTCAAAATTTAAATAGGTCTGAAAGAAACGAAAATAAATGTAGAGGAGAAACTAAGATACTTTTTTTGTACGACAATTGAAGACGTAAAGATGTTGCCTACCACATCAATGGGAGAACCAATACAGACAGCAATGAAACCTGCACTGATTCCAGCTACCAGATGCGTTAAAATGTTGTCTGTGAACCCTGGAATTTTCAAAATTGTCTGCATAAGTATAAAGATAAAAATCAAAACTAACCATACTATGTATAGCATCGAATTCCAAAATATAAATAAACAAAAATAAATACCTCTTTTATTTGATCATAACTGGCTAGCTCAGCCGCGTTTATGATAGCGTTTCGTGCTATGTTGGGGCCAAGTCCTGTCCACAGAGCCGCTAGTCCCTCCTGAAACCGATGGTCATTTAGAGTCCTAAGACATTATCGACTGAGGGCATGCTTAAAGCAAGGGATAAATTGAACTGGATTGGACTAAGGTGGATCCTAAGATCTGTCTAAGTACTTTTTTTCTCTCTAAAACTAATTTTAAAAAAAGATATGAAATTTAAGCATAATGAGTCCAGAATTAATCAGGTCATACCCATGTACCAAACGACAACTGAAAGTAATATATAAGTGTTTTATGGAAACAAACTTGCCTGTCTCACTATTGTGGAATAAGCATCAAGTGCGCCATAATAACGCCTAGGTACTCCGGCTGGCAGTTTCCCTTCAGCCTGAAGACGGACTTTCACAAGATCAGTTGGATTTGCAACAATAATCGCTATGGCCCCTGTTTGACAAACAATGTTATTATCTGAAACTCAAGACAAGAAATTGCAAACATTTCACTTAAAGAAATATCCAGTACCCGTCAACAAAGCTGCGAGTATTTTCTGATACAAAGGAATAGCTCCGATAAAATCACTGCCAACCAAAAGTGTTTTGACCTGAACAACAAACAAAGTTTAAATATACACATGAGATTTTACATATACAATTAAGTAAGGGCTTGTTTGGTGCCACTAGGCTTATATGCAGAAAAATTGTTTGGTTTGTCCTTTTAAGCTTATAACATCAAAAGGCCTGAAAAGCTTAGCATGTTTAGCTTTTTTATTTTCTTTATCGTAGTATTTTTCTCACCTACTTCGCTATACATGTAAAAGAAAACATTCAAAAAGCCTAAAAAGCTACAATAAGTTAACATTTTTGGCAGGCTTTTTAATTTTCCATGGTATTTTTTTCACTTGCTACTTCGCTATACAACTTTCTGTAAAGGGAAATGAACAAAAAGCCGAAAAAGCTACCATAAGTTGGCCTTTTTGTCTTTTTTATTTTTATTTTTTCCTTCTCATGGTATTTTTTTCACCTACTTCTTAGCTATACACGTTCTTTTCGAAGAACAAACATGTATCTAATTTTTTAAGCTATCGCCTACGTTTCAAAATAGTCAACTTAATCTTGAATATTGTTTTTTTTCCATTATGCGCCAAACAACCTATAACTTTCTAGAAAAATTAATTTCGTTATTTTAATTTATGTAGCTTTCTAAGCCATACATTGGGCACCAAACATCCCCTAAAGCTTTATATTTAGACTTAAAATTGATACATAAGACTTACGGGATCGTATAACCCAATCCTTAAGCCTCCATAAATGCATTGACGATGTAACCCAGCAACCACGCCTTTCCATAGTGCAGAAAAACCTTCTTCCCTCGAAATTGTAGCCAGCGTGCCAAAAGGGCCTCGGTATTTAGGTAAATTACCTCCATCGTCTGAAACGGTTTTCCGTTGGAGCTGAAGCCTAACTTTTGCAGTATCCAATGGAATCGTGCAAAACTGCCGGAAATGTTTTCTATTATGCTCATAAAATTTGAGAACAATTGGAGTAGCAACATTCTAAAATCTCTTAACTCGACTTTAAATTTTGTATACAAATAACTGCTAAGTATGTGAAGAAACCATATATATAATTCATGAAATGTAACCAGAAACCAATTTTTGAGTTCCATTAGTTCTTGACGATCCTGTTTCGAAGATATTAGTCTCCTGAATATGAAACGTACCACTCCTATTCCCCCGATGATCAAATCTCACATGTTAGTCCTTTTCACTAGTCCCCGATTTATTAAGATCAAAAACTTCTAGCCGTGGGCGACTACAGATGTTATCCAACGGAATCGTGCAAAACTGCCGGAAAACTTTGTCTACTTTGCTCATGAAACTCAAGAACAATTGGAGTAGCAACAGTGTAAAATCTCTAACTCAGACTTTAAATTTTGTATATAAATAACCGCCGAATATATGAAGAGATAATATAGATAATCCATCAAATGTAACAAGAAACCGAGTTTTGAATTCCATTAGTCCTTTTTTGAAGATTCTCCTGAATATGTAACGTACCACCCTGATTCCCCCGGTTATCAAATCACACACGTTAGTCCTTTTCACTCGTCCGCGAATTATTAAAATCACAAACTTCTAGACATGGGGGACTAATGATGTCAGTTTGATACTAGAAGACTAATATCTTGAGACCCTGAGAATGTCACCTTTTTCCACTCTTTCTTTTAAATTTAACACCATAAAAACTATCAATCTAACACAGTAGGAGCTGAACAGCTCTCAATTTGCTCATAGGTTTATTCCAAAAAATAAAACTTGAACAGATGGTAACAGGAAGTATAATGGAAATGGAAGAACAAACGAGCAGAAAAAGAAAAAAAATCTTACTCGTATGCTAAGTTTATACTAAATTCTAGCTTATAAAACAGCGAGACAAAAAATCCCAATCAACAAGTTTCCGATTAGGTTCGTAAACATTAAGAACAATGGCATCAACAACCCGTTGAAATCTATCATTCTGAATTTTTGATGACTTGTGAAAAGATAAACCATGGATCTAGCATCATAGGAGCTACACAAGTTCATAAACTTATCCCAAACTAAAACAAAATTTCTAATTCGATCTACGGAGAAGGACGTCTGAATTCAAACAATCCAAACTAAAGATCACATGACTGAAAAATCTTACTAACATTCTAGCTTATAGAAACAACTAAGATAGTATTCTCCAAATTAACTACTCCCGATTGATTATCATATAGTTAGATCGAAATGAGAGGGAGATAGAGATTTGTAGATGAGTGAGTTACCTCGGCGAAACAAGCAGCAAAAGCACTGCAAATGAAGGTTTGAAGGAACGAGATCTCAGGTCTGGAGCTGAGATCTGCCATTTGGTAGATGGATAGAGTGAAGGGAGAGAAAATGGGTTGTTTCGATTTAGGTAGGGCTTTAGAGTTTATTAAAAGGTATAACGGTTGTTAAGCGAAAGCGACGTGAAAGGATTGACTAATTTAGTAGCCATTGAAGCATGTGCAAAGCTTCTTCCATTTTTTTTATATACTTCTTTTTTGGGTTTACCGGTTCTTGGTAGTTGTCGCCGGAGACGAAAATACTGTTCATGCAACTGTCGGTTCAATTAACTTTGGTTAACTTTTAACAAAATAGTGATATGTATATTCGGCAAGGCTATAACGAGACCCATTTGGCTATAATGAGTCTCCAAATTCATAATTTTTTTCTTTGAATGTGAAATGTCCATTTTGCCTTTCATTTATAAGTCAAAGTTTCTAACCAAAATCCAATTTTTCTCCAACTTCTCCCTAGAGCTTTCTCTCTCTAAACTAACTAAAAACTCTAAAAATTCATGGATTTGAGTGATTGGAGTGAAGGTTTCAGCTGCATCGCATCGGAGGAAGAAGAGTCGTTGACGGACCACTTGGAAACCCAAAATGAGGTATATTCCGAAAATTTTCAAGTCAGTGCGAATATAGCGATACCACCGCTATATAATGGACGAACTGCGATGTGAGAATTCGCAAATCGTGCAAAATTGCGAACGGTCCGTTTGCAAAATTTCCAGATAGACGAACGGACCGTTCGCAAAAACACCGGATAGACGAACGGTCCGTTCGCATAATTTCCAGATGGACGAACGGACTGTTCGCAATTTGGCATGATTTTCGAGTTCCTAGTTCGCGATTTCGCCAAATAAACGAGTGCACTGTTCGCGATTTGGCTGAAATTTCGAATTTGTTGTTCGCGAAAATGACCTGTTTTGGAAATTAAACGATCATCTAGATTTAAATATGTTCTCATATAATTGCATCAATGACATATGTAGGAACCCGATCTACCGCCATGTTCGATTGCCGATTAAACGAAAGTGTTTAGTACGGACACTTTTTACACCAAAGCAGATTTGGTTGATTGGGTCGAGTACGAAAGCATAAAACTAGGATTCATTTTGTTCCGGAGTAAAAACGACGACGGTAGCAAAAGCATGAAAACTCCTAGGATATATTTTAGGTGCGAGAGGTACGGAGTATACAAACCTAACCCCAAACCGGGGTATGTTAAAAAGCGCCGAGAATGTTCATCGAAAAAATGCGGGTGTCCGTTCTATTTAAGAGGGAGTCCGCTCTCAGAGCTACCGGGTTATTGGAAAGTGGTTGTGTTAAACGGAAAACACAACCACGAACCATTTTTGCACTTGGATGGTCACTCACGAGCCGCTAGACTAAAAGTCGAAGAACAATTGTTCGTTCGTAGTCAAACGGAAGTCGATTCTCGACCGAGAGAGATATATCGCGGTTTGAAGATTAAAGACCAGCAAAATGTATCAAGCATGCGCACGATATACAACATGCAGCAAAAATATGATTTGGTTGATAAAGCGGGCAAGACCCAAATGCAATACTTGTTTGCTAAGTTAAAAGAACACGAGTACTATGTTTGGGAGCGAAGTTGTGAAGCAACGGATGAGATCCTCGAGTTGTTTTTTGCACACCCTAAAAGCATCGATTTCATGCGCACTTTTCCTCAAGTTCTTATAATGGATAGCACGTACAAGACTACAAGGTATAAGATGCCTTTACTTGAAATAGTGGGCCAAACTTCGACGAAAAAGACATTTTGTGTTGCTTTTGTTTTTTTGAGCTCCGAGAAACAAGAGAACTACAATTGGGGATTGAGTGTTCTAAAGATGGTGTTGACGAACAACAAGTGCCCATTACCTAACATTATCGTCACCGACATGGAGTTGGCTTTAATGAATGCTATCGATGATATATTTCCGGACGCAGCTCAAATGCTATGCACTTGGCATATTGGTAAGAACGTCACCTCTTACGCTAGAAAAGTTTTACCGAATTCGGACATGGCCGAAGAGTTCGGGGAATATTACCAAAGGGTAGCCTATTCGGCCACGCTCGAAGACTATAACAAAAACCTTGCCGATATGCACCACACGTTTGCATTTTGTCCATTGGCTATCGACTACGTTATGAAGCAATGGATTGACAAATATGGACACAAATTCCTCAATATTCACACGAACAAATTTAAACATTTTGGCAACCAAACTAGCAATCGGGGAGTTATATTTCCATCTCTACACAATATTTTTTAATATAAAGTGTTAGAAATCTAATGTATTTTATCTCATGTTATAGGGCGGAGAGTGCTCACTCTAGCCTCAAGCGGGCAATTGGTAGCTGTCTATGCACGTTCGAACAATTTTGGAAACATGTTCATGCATTGCTATCCGCTCAACACTCTAACATTTTCGAGTCATTCGAGCGTAGTAGGTATCGTCCAAGAAACTCAACTAGGGGGCCTAACAAAACCATCTACAAGGATGTCAAAGGTGAGCTTTCATCTCAAGCTATAGAATTAATAGAGACAAATCTCGCAACGGCCTTGAAAATATGGCTCACACCCGGAATGTGTGGGTGTGTTATTAGGACAACTCATAATTTACCATGTGCATGCGAATTAGCTTTGATTTATAAAGAAGGAAGGCCGATTAGAAAAGATGAGTGTGATGTCTATTGGAGTACATTAAGGATCAAACCTAATGAGGAGTTTGATACCGAAGACGAGCTCACTAGAAAACTCTCCTTAATAGATAGCACCATCCACGGTTACGGGCAACACATCCAAGACCACATTATAAATAGGATGATGCAAATCCTAGATCCCGCTAGAAGTCATGTTTTGGAACCTAAGGATCCGGTTGTTACTAAGGGTAGGAAAAAAGCCAGCCGGGACAAATCAACTTAACGGGACCCTAGCGAGTGGGAATACGATGGTAGTCTAGGCGCTAGCACTCCCGGCACGATTGGTAGCACGGCCGCCTCGGTAGGTAATAGAACATTTTTACCAACAAGACGAAAGAAAAGGCGAAAACCAAGGCTCAACCGAAGAAAGATAAAGTGCCTCGACCGAAAAAATCATCAAGGGGGCCAAGATTTTATCGGGTACGAGAGTTGGTTTCCTAGCTATTTGCATGAATACATTTCTAGCGTCGAAGACGTATCTCCCGACGGTAATTGCGGATTCCGGACCGTTGCTTTGATGGTATACGGTAAATCCGATTCATGGGACCAAGTTAGACGGGATTTGATCGACGAATTGCAAAATGAACGTGAGCTATGGGAGAGAGTGTTTGATGGTTCACAAGGTGTAGATAACCTTGTGAGAAGGTTGAACGTTTTCGAATTGTATGGTGTCGGTACTAGGCATTGGATGACGTCACCCGATTTAGGGTTAGTGATAGTCACTAGATACCAATGTATCGTATACCACATTTCACTCCACCAATCGTACCCTTATCTACCTCTACGCGGTGTGCCTCCTCGATCGTGTCCTAACCTGGAAGTTGGTATAGGTTTCGTTCACGGTAACCATTTCGTCAAAGTAAGTATACAAATGTGTGTTTCAATTTTATATATTATTTTTGTGACTAAATATTTATCTAGCTTTTATTTGTGTAGGTTGGGTTGAATGGACCACTTCCGGAAATTTATCCTACTTGGTTTCTGTTTCGTACGGATCATGACGTCACCGGTTAGGCAATACCGCTCGACAAGAGATTGAACAAACATAGCCAAATCAAGCATGCGCAACCATCGACCGCACACGAAGAGCCACCACGTGTCTTCGATTTGAATGAAGACTAATAATTTGATTATGCATTACTTGTTTTTATCTCGTTGTGTTTACGAATACTTTTTTTTACTTTCACCTCGGTTTGTAATCGATACTCCCACGTTTTATTTATTTTGAAATTTCCATTTCATATAATTATTGTAAAAACAAGTTGCACAAAACAATTAAATTGCAAGTTCCCCAAAAAATTACAATTTTATCAAAAAAAATGTGAAAAAATTTAGAAATTCAGCACAGTGGCGAATTTGCGAATTGGGAACGTTTGATTTTGCACAAATTGCGAACTCCCACCGCTATGATTTGGCAAAATCGCGATGGAGCTGTTCGAGATTTTGTCAAGTTACAAGGGCCTGCATTCGCAAATCCAACGACTTACAACCGTCTGTGTTCGCGAAACCCTCTGTAAATTTAGTATTTTCACCATTTTGTGACTTTCCCGACTCCAAAACTGATTTTTCTTTTTACCAACATTAAACATTAGTCAATTGGCCCAAATGATTCGAATTTTGTGGAAAACAAAAACTCAAAAAAGTAAAAAAAAACTACTTCAAAGTAGCCTAAAATGGTCACATTTTGTGACTTTCCCGACTCCAAACTGATTTTTCTTTTTACCAACATTAAACATTAGTCAATTGCCCCAAATGATTCAAATTTTGTGGGAAAAAAACTCAAAAAAGTAAAAAAAAAAAAACTACTTCAAAGTAGCCTAAAATGGTCACATTTTGTGACTTTCGCGACTCCAAAACTGATTTTTCTTTTTACCAACATCGAACATTAGTCAATTGGCCCTAATGATTCGAATTTTGTGGGGAAAAAAACTCAAAAAAGTAAAAAAATTCAAAGCAGCCTAAAATGGTCACATTTTGTGACATTTTCACGTTTATTTACTTTTTTAATCTCATTTTTTTTAACCATTATTATTAGTTGTGATTTGAAGTATAAGATATATGAACCGACTAATGTGGTGACACATAATAACATCCTAAAAACTACTTAAAAGTAGGATAGCGTTGTCAGACATGTAAGGATAATGTAATCTGGATGGGCGACTAATGTGGTGACACATAATATACACAAAAATACACACATATCGAAGATAATTATTACAACCCATGTGGTTTAAATCAGGGTCTCATTATAGCCAAAGACAACATTGCATTCGAAATAGTATGAATTTCGCTATAATGAGACCTTATCCAAATATTAAACGCCCACCAAAATTGACTCGCCCCCTATAAAATAGGACATAAAGTCTAAGAAAATACGACACTTTCGCAACCTGCAGCACTCGCGAAAATATAAAACTCGTTAACGTTTACATATGGAGTTTACGGCGGACGAAGATTACCACATGCTTCGAGCTGTGAAGATTGCACGCGAGATATTAGGGGAAGATACAACCGATCAGTTTTTCGAGCGTGTCTTCTGTACGATGTATATAAACTACGACCGTTTAGGTACAAGAGGTGTCGTCGTGCGTACTCGTGAGCAGATCAAAAGCAGATACAATTTTTGCAAGCCAATACAGCATTTTTGTTTCTTGCCATCGCTTATTAAGCGAGAAGCAACCGTCGTTTGGAACCTAACCTTGATAGACTACATCACAAGGGATATGGTAGCATTTCTAGAGGATAGAATTATTGCAAGGGGTAGAGTGGATGATGTGGAATACAAACTTAGATACGACTAAGCCTTCCACTTATGCAGTGTTACGTATTACTGGTTGTTGTTTGAAGTTGTTATTTTTCTTATCAGTTGTTGTTTGAAATTGTGATTTTCGTATTACTGGTTGTTGTTTGAAGTTGTCATTTTTCTTTTCAGTTGTTGTTTGAAGTTGTGATTTTCGTATTACTGGTTGTTAATTTAAATTGTCATTATTCTTATCATTTGTCATTTTTATTAGTTGTTGTTTGAAGTTGTGGGTACCAAATAATGTCTACAAAACAAGGTAATGAAAACTTTAACAAGTTATAGCATTAACTAAAACAAACAGACAATACAGACACTACCAGATGCAAACTATTAAAAACATATCACAATGCTCAATCGTCGAAGTCGTATCCAACTTGTCGTCAGACTCAATCCCTTCTTCCCTCTCAGTAATCCTATTCTCAAGATACGCTACCATATCCTTTGTGATGTAGTCTACCACAGTCATGTTCCAGACGGTAGCTGCTTCTTGCTTAATTTTAAAGGGTAGAAACAACAAACGATCTATTGGTTTGCAAAAAATGTACCTCTCCTTGATTTGGTCACAGTTACGCACAACAAAACCTTCAGTTCCTAAACGGTCGTAGTTGTAGTACATATTACACAAGACCAGCTCGAAAAACGCGTCGCTACTATCTTCTCCCAACTCTCGGTGGGCAAGTTTCACTGCCTCGAGCAAATGGTAATCTTCATTAGGGGTAAACTCCATTGGCTAAACTGTTTATGTTCGAATAGTGCTTGGCGTCTATTTATATGCTCGTGGTTGTTTGGGCGGGAAATGCGTTAAAAGCAGATATTTTTTGCGGCAACTTTTTTATGTGTCTCGTTATAGCGGAAAACCTGGTGATGGAAGTTTTGTTATAATGAGACCCATACTATTATTGCACTGCAACGTTATTGTACTTTTGTAAATATTAGGTGTCGCATACTCATTCGTCAGTTTGGATTGCGGTATCCTATTCTTACAGGTGTTGTTTATCGATAGGTCAACTTGGATAACGTTATCTTAACCATAAAAGTGGTACAGAAAGACGTAATTTTAGGCACAACAAATAATAGCCAATATACCAATTGCAAAAAATGTGTCCATGGACTGAGTTGGAAGATCAATATATGATGATGGCATCAGCTGAAGTTGGTAATGAGACCATGATAGAGGGGGGGTAGAAAGTACTGGAAGGCGTTGCAATGCAAGATGTACTTCCTATATGGAAGGGATGGTGTACACCCGCCTAGAATTTCAAGGCGTGTTGATGAGGTGAAATGTAGGTGGTCAGTCCTAGTCACATTCCGCCAACATCCAGTTTCTGGCTTCACCGAGTTGGAACGTCGTGCTGCATGTAAGCGGTTCAACTGTAAAGTCACGGATTACTTAACACAGGACCAGCTGGATTCCGTCCGCGATGACATTATCGACATCCGGCTAGAGGAAATACGTGACTAGCGAGATGCGAAAGAATAAAGGAAGTTGCAGACTATGTTTTAGCCTGTGTTTTATTTTATGTTTGAGTTTGTGTTTGAGTTTCTGATTCCGTTAATGTTTGAGTTTGTGTTTCAGTTTCTGATTCCGTTTATGTTTGAGTTTATGTTTCAGTTTCTGATTCCGTTCATGTTTGAGCATATGTTTGTGTCCGATTAAGTAGTTCTTAAAGAACAGATCAGGAATGCTCTGAATATAGGAACAATGAAACATGACACAAAATTAAGTTAGTTGTCTGATATCGACTCTAAGACGTTTTCTTTCTAATAATAATGTTTTTCTGATTTGATTTTGTGGGTGGTTGTGGTGGTCAGAGTTAAATGGTACTCCTAAGTAAAAGGAAGTAGATTCAAGTCTTTTCAACCACTAATTATATCGGTGGAGTAGAAGTAGTAGTGGTTGTCTTCTCGGTTTTGGAGGGACAGCATCTGACACTTAAGTTTATTGGTGACAGGATCAAATGGATAAAAATTAAAATTAAATTTAAATTTAAATTTAAATGCTTTGACTGAGTTTATTGGTTGAAGGATCTAATATTAATTTAATTGTTAATGCTTTTACTTAAATATATGGTATAAAAATTAAATTTCAAATTTGATGGTTGTTAATGGGTTTTAACCTAATTTATTTTTGTTTTAAAATAATATATAAAAAACAAATTAAATAAAAAGTTAATTTATGATGATGGATTTGTTATCCATATATTAGTTAATTTATTATGATGATGGACTAAAATGTGATTACATTTAAAGAGTAATTCATGTTTGAGCATATGCTTGACTTTATAAAAAAAATTGAGTTTCAGCAATTTAATTGCAAGTATTCATAAAAACAGCACAAGGTACAAAAATAAAAACATAATAACAAGACTACATAAAAAAGCAAAACATATAATAATCATTTGAATATTATAATATTGTATGGAAACATATGGAGGGAATGAAGTGAAGGTTTCCCGCTTAAAAGAGATTTACGTGGGAACAAAAACAACATTTCCCGCTAACAATTTTCGAGCTATACCACCCAGTTCGAGTCTATAAATACTATAATCAGACTATAAAACTAAACATTTAAGTTATAACAATGGGTGATTCGGGCTGGAACGTACACGAAGATGCAAGCCTCCTAAACGCATTTGACTTCGTGAGAGGTACGATGCAAGATGAGATTCCTGGCTTCATCGATGCGTTCTTGTGCAGAATGTTCTTCAACCACGGTAGGGAGGCTTCCTGCCCAGGATGTATGATGCCCCGACCATGCAGACGCGAAGAAGTGTTCGAAAGGTTAGCTTACCTTAAAACAGTGACTATACATATCGATTCACTTCCTTGGGAAGTCCGAACCAACCTCCGAAAGGTATTCGACATGGGATTGCAAAGTACAATTACGCAGGAGATGGTGTCATATGCGACACAGTCGGAAGAGCAACTAATAGCCGACGCAATAGCGAGCGCCGTTGAAACTTATTCAACTCCCGAAGGAAGTAGTGATTCAGATGGGTATGGAATGAACTATCTGACTCCATAGAACTAAGTGTGCAATGCTAACTGAGGGTTAGTTTATCTACCGTTTGCTTTAATTTATTTACTTATGTATTTCTAATTACGCAATACTTTTGATTCATGTGTATTTCTAATTATGCGAGAAATCTAAGTGTTATTGTTTAAGTGTTGTTGTTTTTAAGATACACATCATATAATCGAAAGCAAAAACTTAAGCAAAACTAAAGATTTTATCCGAATAAAAGCGACAACTAAAGAACCAAAAGCAATTCCATACAACCATATCAACGAAAACAACAACTAAAGTAAAAAAATAAGGTAGTATCAAACAATCGTCCTGGTAGTCATATAATACAGATGCACTCAATCGGCATGGCGGTACTGGATCCCCAAAAGCGAACACTCGTGTATCTCCCGACGCAAGTCCTCCATACTCATTGAGTCCGCTCTAGAATCAACATCAGTCACACGATCTACAAGGTGATACAGTCGTGCCTGATATGTCATCGCACTAACATGTGAAGCAGATGGACCGAGAATACTAGGATCAAGCAGAACGTACCATAGGTGGTCACTGATCCATACATCGTACAAAGAGGTCGTGCCAGGACCGCTTATATCGTATGTGTCACCGTGAATCCTCGGGTCAACAACGTGTGACTGCCAGCATATCTACGTGGCCTCATCCCACAAGAAGCGCGTGTTCATACGCCTCCGTCTATATGCTAGTAAAACACTCCGCAGCGCCGGTGGTATGTCATGAACGTGCCCTAGCTGTCGAGCCACCCGAAGCGGATAGTATGCCTCAACGATGTCGAACGCCTTCAGCGTGTGGTCAATCCAAGCCACAAGCTGAAAAGGGAAATGAGCACGATGCGTCTCGTAAGGCATGAACCAAACCTGTCATATGTTAGTTAATAATATTCAAAAAAATATAAGTAATAATAAATTAACGCTATGGAAACAAATATAACAAATCATTGTAACTTACATGGATCTCCGTCAACGAAATCAGTCCCTGTCGGATGTTAATCCGAGTCTCATCATCCGCACGAAACGGTGTCGGTACATATCGGCACATAGTCGGCATACAACACTCGTAGGGAGTGTTGATCGTAGGCTTTAGGGTATAGAAGTGATCGTATATCCACGTCTCTAACAAGGTAATACAACCCGTAATCCCTGAAGTCGTGTGCAGCGACGACTTTCTTAGGTGGTGGTACAGCTGAGCTAGTATATGTTGTCCCCAGTTATATCTAACGGATGAGGTATAATGCTCTACAAACTGGAGGTAATCTAAAGATATACTGTTCCCCGTCTTGTTCACCAGAACACAACAACCCAGCAGGTGCATCAGATAACCCATAGTGGCACACTTTACATCACTAACAGACACGGTATCATCCTTATAACAGGGCTGCATTACTGCTCGCGTAAAAACTGTAAACGAACAGATCTACCATTACCCTCTTGTTACGCTCTAGCTCATACTTAAGTTCATCCTGATTTATCCCTAATGCACTAGAATACCAAGCTAAACGATGTCCATCACTAGGAAATATCTGAACAACGAAATCATCACCTGTCATCAGGAGACCAGTGATGGCGTGGACGTCGTCTAACGCAAGGGTAGCACCGCGAGTGCCGACGAGCCTACATAAAACATAAACAACTTAGAAATAATACAAAAGAACATATAAACGTACTTTAAAACACGTCATTACTTACCTCTCCTGCAAAGATGTGGTAGGCCTCGTGCTGTGTATATTCTGGATATAGACCAGGCACATGAGGATTCACCCTCCTAAATAACTGGTCCAGCGTCCCAAACCCATGGGATAGAACAGGGGCCGGAGTAGAAGCACTAGGCCTACGCCTAACGGACCGTGACCGTGACACACGGTCCTCGTGCTCTCCATCATCGCTAGAGCCTGAATGTCGGACAGGTGTATGCTGCTGTCTGCGAGGCATGCTGAAATACAACATATAAATTATTAATAAATTTGGGGAAACAAACTATTTCGTAAAACAAAATAAAAAATCAACATTTCTATTTACTACAAAATTGCGAACCCGTTGTTCGCAATTTTGCAGTCGCTGGAAATGCAAAATTGCGAACGGGTCCTTTGCAATTTTGCACGGGTTGCGAAGGACCCGTTCGCAATCTTGCATTTCCAACAGCTGCAACCCTAACTTCTAGATCGAACCCAAATCTCCAAAACTCAACCCAAATTCATCATCCATGGTACCAAAACGATCCTAATGCATCGACTAACACGAATCTACAGCTAATTTTCCAAAAACAACAACTACATATACATGAAAATCGGACTTTTTATCAAGAACCCTAAACTCTAAAATCACTAAAAATACTAAACTAAAATGCATAAAAATTACATCGATATGTAAAGGATTTTTACCTTAAGCTGTTTGTGATGTTGGATTTGAGAAATCTTGTTGTTTTGATTTCGAGATTTTGAGTGATTTTTAGAGAGAGAAGAGAGAAGAAGAGAGAAAAGAGAGAAGATGGCTGAAAATAAGGGTTTTATATCAGGGGTAAATGGGTCTTTTTCGGGTCTCATTATAGCCAAATGGGGTCTCATTATAGCCAAATGGGGTCTCAATTTAGCCTTGCCCGTGTATATTAGAATTGAATTTTATTATTGTCTACACAGGATTTTTTTCTTTAAGCAACTAAAAGCTTTATTTAAGGAATTCTCAAAATAAGAAATTACAATAATATTATGACCAAATTAGGAAGAGAAAGAAAGCTAGGGGATAAGAAAACAAAAAGGCCTAAATGATATATATATATATATATATATATATCAGAAGTCACTGGATCGTTTACTATCGAACTAAAAACTCAGTTTCTTCGATCTGCTTTCGTGGAGCTATCAAACACCATTTCATCACCAACCGATCTTTTAGTTCAAATCAATGTAGCACAAACCTAGACCCTCCAGAATAACCATTGTCAACAATTCATTAGGAGCATTGAAGTCATTAAGACGTTATTTTACTTACAGTTAAGAACCCATTTCGCTATCCAGTCAGAAGCTTGATTCTGGGTTCTGGAGATATGGTGAATCGTCATCTGAGGATGAATTAAACTTATACATAAGGAGATAGTAGATTCAAGGTACGAAGCAGCATTTCCTTTGGTCAGGAGATTGATGAGAGTCATGCAATCAGATTCAACATCTACGTCAGTCCAATTGTTTTGCTTGCATTGGATTAAGCCTTCCAAAAGCGTTCTGCATTCTGCTAGCAAAGGGTTCAATTTCCCGAAGAAGCATCTCGATCCCAGAATGATATATCCTTCTTCGTTTCTAATCGAGATGCCTCCGCTTGATTCGTCATTCAAGCTGCAAGCACCGTCTACGTTCAGCTTTAATCTACCGGGATTTGGGGCCATCCACTTGAGGTAACAAATTTTCTTCTTCCGGCTATCAATTATTCTGCAACCCATAGCAGTTCATGCACCAATTGCATTAGTCCAGTGCTTAGCAGATATCCTATTGGTTATATTTATACCTATAATGACATTGACAATTCTATAAATGGCACACTTGATTGTATCGTGGTTGCCATTATATTTCGAACAATTTCTGTTTTTCCATATTACCCAACAAATAATTTGTGGGATAATATGGGTAACCTGAAATATGTTTTTTGAAAACCAGAACCACGATCTGAGAATGTGTGAAAGAGTCATAAATCGACCAATTTTCACTCTGAAAAAACATCCAAAGTAGTTCGAAATACTCCAAACAAAGTTGCAGCTAACAAAGAGATGTTTTTTCTCTTCACTGTTGCAGCAGAACTGGCATTTGGAAACTATAGTCGGGTGGCTTTTCATGAGGATGTTGTCAATAGGGATGAATTTATTGACTAACTTCCAACAAAGAAAAGAAAATTTTCTGGGAATACAGTGACTCCGAATCTTTATGAATAAACTTGATTTATTATGTTTGTGTCTAATGTTCTCCCAAGTTAGCTTAGTATTGAAGTCTATGTTGTTTGATGGTTTCCAAATCATTTTATCATCCTGATCATGATTGATTTTATAATTGATGATATGATTAACTCTGTCTTAAGGAAGAAAAGATAGCAGAGTATTAGAGTCCATAATCATTGTTTTTCATGAAGATTTGACACTGGCATTTAAAAACCATGTATTAGGGCTATTGTGACTTATGAGGAGAGGCAGATTGTGCCACTCTTCAAGCCATAAGTCCATAAAGCCTTTGCCTAGAATCCACTTTTTGTTCCTATCGATAGAGACCTTAATTTCATAAAGCCTCTTCCACACAAGAGAATCAGATTTCTTGCGATTAGCTTTTAAAGAATGCATATTAGGGCAGTAAATATTATGCATCATCTCAGCCCATAAACTGTTGTTTATCTAAAAAGAAACCAAAGTTTTTGGGAGAAGATGAGTTGAATATCAGCTAGTTTTTTATATTCAACCCACTTTCTTCAAAGGGTTTACAAATATTTGTCCAGGAGGTCTAGTGGATAGCCTTTTCATTATAATTAGACCTCCAAAGGAATTTGTTAAAGCATAATTCAAGCTTGTTAATGATAGCTTTTGGGATGAGACTATTTTGCATCCAATAATAGACGATCGGAAGTAAAACAGATGAGACAAGAGTCATTTTACCTCCAAAAGATAGATGATTCATATCTCATTCAGTGATCTTGTTACGAATTTTATCTAGAAAAGGAATGTAATTCTTCATTTTGTTGTTTCCATAGATTGTAATACCAAGATAGTTGACAAGAATGGTGTCCACGTTAAGCTAGTTAGTACTTTGAGGTTGCTGATCCTGGACTGGTGAGATTTAAATGAGGTAACTAAATTAGTCTTCTCTTTGTTGATAGCTTGACCAGACACTAACTGGTACTTATCTAAAAACTTGCCCAGCTTGTCAACTAAAGAAGGAAGGCTGTTGGTGAACACTAAGATGTCATCTGCAAAGGCAATGCTTGGCACCAGGTAATCTGTTCTAGTATTATACTTAAGACTTTTATTAGTGTTGAACATATTATACAGGCCCTTCATTAGTACTTCCTCAGCAAGAATCAAAATACTAGGAGATATAGGATATCCCTGCCTTAAACCTTTCTTGTGATGGAAGTGACCAATACTTGTACTATTAATAAGAATAGAAATATTGACATCAGAAATCATTTTCTTGATTAAAAAAATGAATTCAGTAGAAAACCCAAAACAGGCAAGGAATTTAAGAATAAAAGCATGTGACATTCTATCAAATGCTTTGGACATATCCAATTGGATCATGATATTGCCTGTTTTAGGTTTCTATTAATATCATGAATAACTTCTTTAGCAATCAATATGTTTTCATGTATAAGCCTACAGTTTAAAAAGCCTCTTGAGTTTTAGAAACAATGTTAGGAAGAATGTTGGCTAACCTCTTGTTCAACAAATTAGACAGCATCCTGTTAAATATTGAACATAGGCTAATAGGCCTAAAACTGCTCCAACCAGTAGGGTTAGCACACTTAGGGATCAGGCAAATGCTTGTATAAAAAACACCTTTAGGAATATTATTTCCTTTAAGATATGAATTCAAAGCATTACAAATATCAATATTAATTATATCCTAACATGTTTTAAAGAAGAAAATGTTAGACACATCAGTGCTTAAAGCACTGTCATTGTTCATAGAGCTGATAATGCTCCAAACTTCATCCTTGTTTGTAGGTTTAAGAAGAGAATGGTTTTAATTATCAGTGACAATATTAGGGATATTATTGAATATATCATCTTGCATATGGAGATCTTGACCATCTTTGTTAATATAATAATCAATAGACAAAGCATTTTTAAAGAAATTTTCAGTAGACTTAGTTATTTCATGGAGCTTTGAATCTAGACACCTCCCTCTTCAATGCCTTTAATTTGGCTATCTATTATCCACTGTCTTTTTTTTTAGAGGAAACCTACAACCGCTACTAAAACCAAGAAAGTGTTTGTAAAGGGAATTGAACTCATGACATTTACTTACGAGCTCACCTTACTTCACTAACTCGGCTATCTATTATGGAACAATTATCCACTATCTATGTCATTTGGACAATGACTACACCCAAATAACTAATGTTTTTAATACATGTAATCTCAAGTCACTATTGTTTCATAAAAAAAGATGGTTTTGGCTAAATATGGTCCCAAAATGATAACTATCACCATTTTTAAATAGCCTCATTGTAAATTTAACCATCCGTAACTTTTTACCCAAAATACCCTCGACAGATTTACTAAGTTCTAATCCTAAACTCTAGCCATTCCCAAAATAAAACAACCCCAAAATATATCTTCTTCCCTAATCTTTTCCCTCTCCCTCAACAAACTTCCAAATTCAAAAATCACAAACCTAAAGATTTGGCTTACAAAAAAGTGTTCTTCGTCAACTTTGGAGTACTCTAATTCAACAAACAAGAACAAGTGTGCAAATGGAAAGAGTAAGAATCAAAATTTTGTAGTCTTCTTGTTATATTTAGGTTTTAATGGTTTTTGTAGATTGTGGCTATTTAGGATGTTAGAATAGTTAAATCAATGTTTACTTAAGTTAAATCAATGCTTATTTAGGTGTTTGAAGTCATATGTTGACCTTAGATGCTTAAATGTGTGTTAGAATAGAGTTTTTAGGTTGGAATTGGGGTGAGAACTTGTCAACCGGTGGGATACCTATTTTTTTCTAGATTGTTCTTGTTCCCCACCGTGTGAGTTTGGTTAGCCCGACGAGGAACATGTTGTTTTCTTGCAGGTTTTACATGTTCGCCGCCCCTAGGCTCACCCGTCGGTGACCTAATTGTTCACAAAACCTAACACTATTTTTTTGTAGGCAACAGGTATCGAGGCCGAAGAAAGAGAAAGGGAATAGAGGAGCAAGAGGTGAACGGGAAGGAGTCCGACCGTCAAAAAAAGATACCTGCAGTGGTAGTTCCCCGAGGGGGGATCGGGTCGACCATGGAGAGCTTTCAGATAGAGATGACAATTTAAACCGAAACCATGGGTACCCGAACCGAACCAAACCGATGGGGTGGGTTATCCGGAAAAAAAACGGGGCGGGTTATGGTTTTTATTTTTACTATCCGTTCGGGTTCGGTTTCGGTTATAAATATTAAACCACAGGTAACTGCCCCGAACGCGGCCCGTAAAAATATCTTTCATTTATATAAATATAAATATTATTTATTGATTTTATTTTTAGCCTATTATAAAGACTAAATATTCAACCTTAATAATATTATTATCATTTAGTATGTAATCTAGCCCAATAATATTCCTAACCTTAAAAAAAACCTATTAATATCTGATTTGTCTCATTTTTCACTGCCGCTTCTCTCGTTTTGATTTTCTGAGATAGAACAATCACTACTGTACCGACAGCCACTCGCTTACTTCATAATATTCAGGTTTCTTTCTCTATTTCGGTGATTTTTTTTCCTTTTTCTTTTTTTTCTATGTTATTGAGAGTAATCGGTTTTTTTTGTTTTTTTCTCTAAAAATCGTTCATATTTTCTAAAAAAAAATTTACAATAATTATTTCTCTTTGTCTGATTTATATATAGAGTATATATAAATTGTTTATGTTTTTTGAAAAAACTAATAAAAATCATTATGTATTCCAACGATTTTTCTATTTGTTTGGATTATATATGTTTGGATTGTATATGTTTGGATTATATATGCTCTATATTATATAGTGTATATATTAATATATAAATCATTCTTTTTTCTTAAAAAATTAATAAAAATCTTAAAATTCTATATGCATGATACTGAATACTAAAATTCAATTTTTTTATCATATAAAATATTTAATTCTCAATATATATAAATATTTAATATATATTTATTTATTCTATATTCTTTTTAAATATATCTATATATTCAATATAGATTTTAAAATATATTCGAATATATTCTATGTATTTATACAGAATTTTATCGTACAGTATATTATTTGTTTTTGAATATATATATATATATATTTCAATTTTTATCATATTTATTTTTAATTTCTAAATAGGTATACAAATTTGATATAGATTTTTTATGTAATATTTATTCTTGAGTAAAAACATCGATTTGTTAATGATTTGTTATATAATTTTTTGATTTATGATTTTTTTTTCTTTTTTTTCTATAATTTCTTTAGAAATAGTGTTTCTCTATTTTTTTAATTATATATATATATATATATATGTGCAATATAAATTATAAAAAATATATAATACTTTATAATTATATAATATATTTGTAACTTATAAGAAAATAATAAATAAAATACAGTAGTTTAAACAGGATAAATAAATATATTTTTTACTTTTATTAGTATTTTTTTATCATTATAATTAATATATAATTCGTTTTTTTAATATTATTGAAGGTTCAAATGTCAATGAATGAAGTTAATTTTATACGTTTGTTTATTGAGAAGATCAAGTCGATGAAGTTTATAATTTATGGTAATATTTTGTTAAATTTATTGTTAGATTTTTACTTTTATTTTTTATTTTTTATAGATTTGGTTTATGTTCGGTTTGGGTTTGGTTCGGGTATCTACAACGGGTTTCTTCCGCGGGTAGTTCACGGGTACCCGTGTGGGTAACCCGAACCCACGGATTCGGATTTGGTATGAAAAAAAAAATCTGTCGGATTTCGGGGCGGGTTCGGGTATCAGTTATTTACTACGAGGCGGATTGTGGATATATAGGTACCCGCCCCCGATCCACCCCGTTGTCATCCCTACTTTTGGAGCATTCCAACCGATCCGTACAACGGAAAATATTTATGAATGTGAGGGAGTGCACTTTACAGCCATCACCTCCACGAGGGACCCCTGCCCTTAGGGACTCCAAGGAGGAGGAAGATGTGAATGTCTTTGAGCTACCCGCGTGTAGCAAAGTGCGTTAAGTGATCAAAAAGACCTTTTCCTGTCGCTAAACAGTATTATTATGTTCCCTGACTATATACACCACGAGGCCTACTTCACTTTCGTGGCGATGTAAGTTATTTAATTTATTACTTAAATAATTAATTTGTTACTTGAACTAATTTATTTCATGGTATATTGATGTGTTTTTCTTTATTTCATCTCGTCCCAGCATTACGGTCCAGTCCAAATACGACATAATAGGTGAATAAGACCTGAGCATACAACAAAAGGTGAAGGCTCTATTGGAAGGTACTCCGTTTTGGCCCCTTATGTGCCACTTACCAAGATTCGGTTTGAACTCACTATTGGACGAGGTGTTCAATGAAAGATGACACCAGCCGACTAACACTTTCCAGTTTTTGTTTGACGAGATGACTATCACTTTGGACGACGTGTTAGTCATTACCGGCCTCATAGTCGAGGGGATAATTATCTACCTCTTCAGGACCGAGACGATAGATCATACATACGCTCGATATGTCGAGGTGTTGCAGGTTTCAGCCGAAATCGTGCAACGAGAGATGAAGACGCATGATGAGAGTGGGTTATATATTCGATGGTTAAGGGAAATGTATTCGGGATACGTGTATCTAGATTCGAATGTCGCTTAATACATAGATGAATAATCAATTCGTTCGAGCGTACATCATTTTCTTTCTCGGATGTACCATATTCACCAACACAAGTAAAAAAAACATCCAGTGCGAGTTTATTATTCATTTTGACCACTTGAAGAAGCTTGATGAGCTTGTATGGGGTACATGCGTATTGACTTGGTTGTACAAGAGCTTGAGAAACATTTCAAAACACTCATTGAAGAGTTTAACGGGTTTCTCGGCTTTGTTAGAATGATGGGTGTATGACCACTTTCCTACATTATAGGTTGCGGTAAAAAACGGTTACATCTTAACCAACCAATCTAAAGATGTTATCGTGGTTTCAAAAAATCTTACGGTGACAAAGACTTGTGGGAAGTCGTACTACATTGACCTCCTTGCGGCTTAAGAAGAAACTGATGTAAGTGTGTTTGTTTACGTTATCCATTAATATATGTGTTTATTTATTACATGTTTATATGTGTGTGTTTGTTTATTTGCAGCTGCCTTTCCAGTCCTACGTTGATGTTCGTGCAGCATTTCCAGAGCAGGAAATAGGTTTGTATCGCAACCCCATTTTCCTTATGTTTGTTACCGAGGCATACCATATGGATCGAGTGATGCGACTGTTTGGTTGGGTAAAAAATAAGCCACTACTTCCCATTACCGCTATATTTGATCAGACAAGAGGCCGCATTCTATGTTATGCTGTTCAGGGTAGGCATTGGACCAACTAGCGGGAGCTCTTGTTTGTAATCGATAGGTATTCACGACGGTTGGAAACAAACGGTAGGACATTCACCCCTCAGTATGAAGTGTATATCACGAAATATGGTTGGTTTAACATCACGCCTCGCATCCTAGACGAGCAATCCGCGGTTGGTGCGATTAACACAATAATCCGGATGAGCTCGTGACCTTTGCTAGAAATGTGTTTCAAATCACGAGTCTTTGGCTTCTTATCATGTTTGGCTTGTTGATTGTTTGTTTGTTGTTTTAGTTTTTGAACAATGTGTTTGCTATTTTGAATCATGCTATGTTTTTTGTATTGGATGTTGATTGGTGTAAGTTTAATCGATCGAAGTTTGAATCACGGTATTGTATGTTATATTTTGGATCATGTTATCTATGTTGTACTAGATGTTTGTTTTAGTTTATGTGTGTTGATATACGTTAGATTTATTTGCGTGTTGGACTTACAGGTTTCGTGAACTCCTTACGGAGGGTTAAGATTTGTTAGATATAATATTATATGTTTGAAAATTTGTGCTTCTCCGACTGTTTACCAATTTTCAACCGGTGGGAAACTTTCCACCCCACCGGTTGAAAATCATTCAATCGTCGGATGAGAATTCACAAAAAGAATATAAATCCTAATATCAATCTGTTCACTCACCCCGCCGGCTGATAAATTCTCAACCAACGATTGATTATTACCCCGTCGGTTAAGAATTTTCAACTATCGGGTGAGATATAAATCTAACCGCCTATGTTGAATACGCGATCCGGGTAGGTAAAGACCCAGCGGTTGAAAAAATTTCAACCGATGGGGAATTTCCCAACTTTCGGTTGAAAATATACACCTCACCGGGAAAAAATTCCAAAGATGGAGACCATTTCCTATGAGGATATGGTCTCCATCCATGCCAGTTGCAAATATACACCATGTCGGGTGAATATTCTAAAAATGGAGACAATGTCTTGTAAGGATATGGTCCTCATCCCCGATGGTTGAAAAATTCTCACCCGTGGGGGAATATTCCACCTGCCGGTTGATAATCTCCCACCCGTAGGTTGAGAATATCCTTATGGGCAAGTGGATGATGTTTAACAGTATTATCTGAAACTACCGCCAAAACTGGTTTACCCATCTAAACATTATTTGATTCCCGCTAACTTTTTAGGGAATTCATGTCTACTACCCATATATAAGTAGAACCACGCTAGAAATTATACATTGAAACAATAGGAATGGATGGTTCAAATTGGAATGTGCACGAAGAAGCAAACCTCATAAGAGCTTTTGGGTTCGTGAAAGACACGATGCTGGAGGAGACTCATGGCTTTATCGATGATGTTTTATCCATGATATACTTTATGCATAGTATGGAGCCTTCTTGTCTAGGTTATATGATGCCCTGACCATGCAGACGCGAAGAAGTAGTCGACAGGTTAGCCTATCTGAACATCGTTCCGACTATACTGCTGGAAGTCACTATCTTACGAATTCCAATGCAAAACACACGATGTATTCAGTATAGCATTTCAAATTACTATTACGAAATAGATGTTGGAACATGTGATGTAGGAACTGCAAGAGAAAGTGGGCGCGATAGCCACCGATATTAGAAATAACCCAACTCCTGAAGAAAGTAGCGAGGATGAGGAATATCCTTTTGAGAAAAGCTTCGAGCATGGATGGAACTATTCATCGCCATGAAACTGAGTCTCCAATTTCTACTATCTATCTATTTCTGTTGTTTACATTTGTATTTCTAATTATTTAATGTCTTAAATTAATGTGTAATGTCTTACATTAATGAGAACCACAAATTAGGAAGTCAATGTCTTAATGTTTTTAAATTAACGTCATCATAAACTATAAAACATACAACGTTTAAGCGTGAAAAATTATCCATATGTTACAATGACCGAGTGATGACCTAGTGTTTAAATAAAAGCGGGTAAATTGGTTACTTCGAGGCTACGATTTTTTATTTCTTGGTATCTCTTACAACAAGAGAGAATCAGTAATGCCCAACCTTCTACTTATGGTGAACAAAATTTTAAGCAACAAGGATGTATCCTGGCACGTGGGGCATCCGGTAAAATCCCAAGTTGTTAAATGAAAACCACGATAAATGTTGAAAGGTTTAAATTAACCGGACAGTGTAAAGAAATGCTTATATTCACAAAGTGGTGTGAGTTGACCCAACCAAATCCGATTTCCAACCGGTTTTAGATCTGAGAGGGTGCACCTGTTAATGGAAGAAAAATGAAGCCAACATCCATGGTTCGATATTAACTTACGAAGTGAAGTATCAGTTAAACACAAATGCGATCGCGACTTCCATCTCGGGCATGGACATCCAATGATCGATAGTAGCCACATCGCTAGAGCACTTTACACGTTACATAATATCTATCGAATCCTTCATGCTTGTAAATATCTTAACGTACACGGATGTGTAATCTATAAGCTCGTTGTATTGGGCATCTACAATCAACCTCCACCCATCTTGTTGAACGTTTAAGGCAAACGAAACCGAGCGGTACCCATAGTGGCCATCGGATTTAACATTAGTGATGGACGTTACGAAATGCCTAACATATATGGGGAATTCGTTTAGGTATCTTTTGGGACTAACCAAACTTGCCTTAGCAAAAATTGTAGAGCTTGACCTACAACATACCGTTCTACTAGAAAGAATCGTCCCACTTACTTGCTTTAGAATAGAGGTACCTTTTTCGGAGCGGGGGAGCTTTCCCTACCAAGTTTTGGACCCGACATTTATTTCCCTTTAACTTTTAATTTTGAGGTCGGAGGTTCGAATGTTTCTGTAAATAATAGGAAACTAGCTTTTTCAGAATCTAGCACATGCTCATGAAAACATTTGTCATGTTTAGTGGATCATTCGAATGCGGTAATAGATAACTTACATTTTGAAGGTGAACGACCGTGCGCTTTTTGCTTGAGCAATGACTCCAATAGGGAATTTGTTTGTGGGTGGACTACGTCAAACCATTTCTTATAAACATGATCTACGCGATTTCATAATTGGAGTCCATGACATCGCATACTAGTTTATCGATTTTTGCATTCAATTTCTCGATTATCGAGAGATTGGTACATACAACTGATGAGTCCGAATTCGAAAAGCCCCCCGGAAGGGTAGTCCAAAGTAAAGTCACCCCGTAAATCCGGACAGACCCCCATGACTTCAGTTCGAACAACACTGGTTGAACCGGACAGGAGACTTTGAACACTGCGAACATAAAGCAGTTCGAATTATGACTAAAGTACTAAAATACCTAAACACTATCTGACTAAGCTGTCTATTCACCTACTTAAAACTTGTGGGTCTTTAAACATGACCCGGGTCCATTAAACTTGACCCGAAAGCCCATAAGGGCCCAAATCTTACACTATAAATGCCCAACCACCAGCATTAACTAGGGGTAAGAAAAAATGAACTGCTGCCAGGCTGCTTAATTCTCTCTCCACCCTTGAAACACTTTGAAACACCCTGAAATATCTTAAAACACCTTTAAACACCACCACACCATTGTGAAACACCCTTACGCCGCCTTAAAACTCCACTTAAAATTACCAGCCTACCCTCAGGCTACTTTTATCCGCACCAAATTGGCGACCACAGTGGGAGGCGACGGTGCCTGAATCAAACATTCAAAACCAAGTAAAAGAATTCTGTCCGAATGAATCCGGATAATCCAGAGCTTCCACCAGCTTTGCTCGAAGTGGTGGAAGAGAACGATGAATATATTGTCCAGGAGCGTGACAGGTTGAGGGTTGAAATAGAAGCTCTGAGGGCTGAAAAGGCCAAGATGGGCGTTAAGGAGAAATCCAAAGCATCAGTTGCTCATCGCTCTGATAACCCTCGAGAGCATGAGGCTTCAAAGACTCATGTGAGCACTAAAAAGACACATGCCAGTTCTAAAAAGTCTCACCGGTCCAAGCCTGTGGAGAGTTCTGACTCAAGTTCAGAATCTTCGGACAGCTCTTCGAACAGTGAGGGGAATGAAAAGTCCTTGTCCTCTAGCAGTGACGAAGGGCGAACCAGGAAAAAACAAAAGCAAGTTAAAAAGTATTCTAGAAAAAGAGATCGCCATGGAAGGATGAAAAGACATATTGGAAAAGGGTCGTCTCACCGGAGGCATGTAGACCGGATGCTGATGGATCCTTTTGCCTTCCATGATGAGCCAGGTATCTTTGCAACTCCTAATGATGATACCGTGTTCAGTCGTGGAAGGAATTGGAGGCAGTCTCCACTGTCTTCTAAAATCCTATCCGGAAACCTCCCCAAGAGGTTCGATAGCACCAAGATGGAGAAGTACGATGGCAGTACTGATCCAGACAATCATCTGGAGCAATTCAAGAACTTCATGATGAACTTTGATGATGATGATAAACTACTCTGCAGGGCATTCTCCCAATCCTTTACGGGGAGTGCTCTGAAGTGGTATAACAGCCTTCCTCAGGGCTGTATCAGAGACTTTGATACCTTTTGGGCGGCCTTCCGAAGGCAATTTGTGGGAAGTAAGGAGCTCAAGGGCAATGGAGATACCATAATCCATTGTGCCCAAGAGCCAAATGAATCATTGAAAGAATACATAAGTCGCTTTGTGAACACAAAGAACGGGCTGGCTGATTGCTTTGAACAAGTGGCAATAGCATCCCTGAGACAAGGTTTGAACCCGGGCAACCTGGCCGATTCGGTAACAAGGAAGAAAGCCATGACCTGGGGTGGATTGCTGAATCAAGTTGGCAAGCAAATAAATGTTGATGAAACAAAAAAGACCAGGGTGCACAGGCAGGTGAGATCCACCCCGGTGACACCAACTCCCAATCCAAACCAGTCCGGCAACAAAGCTAGAGAAACCGGACAGGGGCATGGAAGAGGAAAAGCTCAATCTCAACCAGCTGCTCCTGCACAAAGTCAACAGTCTAGAAACAAAAGGGGGTCGTGGGTCCAACCGGAGTGGTTTGCAGAGCTCAAAGAAAGTGTGGCAACCATTTTCGAGAAAACTAAAGATGAAGTACACTACCGGAGACCGGCAACCTTGCAGTCTCCCAGAGAACATCGAAACAATTCTTTTTGTCAATATCACAATGATATTGGCCATTCTACTGATGATTGTATAGCCTTGAAACAAGAGGTTCAGAACCTGATTGAAAGAGGGAAGTTGGGTGCATATGTCAAAAGAAGAGGAGGCAACAGGCCTGACAACACTCACCGGGCTGGTCCGGTTAATGCTGCCCCAGAAGGGGCCATGGTAATTGTTGAAAGGTTTGACGTGGAATCTGAATACTTGGATCCTGATCCAACAAGGAACAGAGTGGGTGCAATAGAGGAGCGTTCCAGGTCGGTCTCCGGGCTCATTAAATTCTTCGAGTCCTTGACAATTTTCGGAGGGGACACCGTAACGGCTCCTACCACTTCATCAAGAAAAAGGCATGTTCACAATTTGGCAACCCAACTAGAAGGGGGCATGACCTCTTATCAATCGTCAAGTTTATTCCCATTCATTGTCTTTGATGGGGATGATTTGAGAGACATAGCTGGCCCTCATGAAGATGCTGTTGTCATAGGAGCATCGATAGGGGGCAATGAGGTAAGGCGAATCCTGGTAGATACTGGGAGCTCTGCCAATATCCTTTTCCTAGATACTTACAAGAAAATGAAAAATCCAGTTGTGATTCAAAAGTCAGACCGATCGATTGTAGGCTTCACGGGCAGCTCAGCTGATGTAATCGGTGAGTTCGAAGAAGAAGTATTGTTGGGCAGAGGCCCTTTCAAGAAAACGGTTAGAATACTTTTCATTGTGGTGGACTGTCCCACTTGTTACAATGCTATTCTAGGGAGATCTTGGCTCTCCAGGATGCATGCAGTGGCCTCAACAGTCCATCAGTGTCTAAAATATGCTGTTCAGGGGCAGGTTGGGGTTGTCCGGAGCAGTCAAAAAGTTGCAAGAGAATGCTATGCCACTGCCTTGGCTCCACGAACGCTGGGGGCAGTCCGTATAACTGACCAATAACAGTTTGATGGCCTTTCTGGGGGTGAGGGTGAAATTGATGACCCCAGAGAGACCCCCGGAGTGTTGATCCCAGTTGAAGAGGTTGAGACACACTGCTTAGAAGAAGGGAAATCTGTCAAGATAGGGTCCAAAATGCCACAAGTATTGAAAGAAGAGATGTTAAAATTCTTAAAAGACCATCAGCATGTCTTTGCTTGGTGCAATGCTGATGTTACTGGAGTTCCATCAGAGGTGATTTCCCATCACCTATCTGTCCGGAGAGGTGTGGCACCTGTGGTGCAAAAAAGGAGAGCTTTCTCAAAAGAAAAGGCTGATGTCATTGTACAGGAGGTTGACAGACTCACAAAGATGGGGCACATTAAAGAATCTCAGTATCCTTTGTGGACTGCCAATCCGGTCTTGGTGAAAAAGAAAAACGGTAAATGGCGAATGTGCATTGACTTCACAGATCTCAATCGAGCTTGCCCAAAAGACTTATATCCGGTCCCCCGGATAGATCAACTGGTAGATTCTACTTCTGGGAACAAGCTACTCTCCTTCATGGATGCTTTCTCCGGATATAATCAGATCCAGGTGGATCCAAGAGATCAAGAGCATACCACTTTTGTTACTGATAGAGGTTTACACTGCTACAAGGTGATGCCTTTTGGTTTGAAGAATGCTGGGGCTACTTATCAAAGGTTAGTCAATAAAACCTTTGCTGATCAAATTGAAAGAAATATGGAGGTTTACATTGACGATATGATGGTGAAAAGTGTGGATGAGCAGCTACACTTGTCCGACCTCCAGGAGACTTTTGACAACATGGCCAAGGTGAATTTAAAGCTAAATCCTGAAAAATGTGTGTTCGGAGTGCAGTCCGGGAAGTTCTTAGGGTACATTATAAGTGAGCATGGAATCCAGCCCGACCCGGACCAACTCAATGCTTTATTTCAAATGGAGCCTCCTCGAAATGTTAAAGAAGTGCAGCGGTTAACGGGGAGGTTAGCAGCTTTGAACAGGTTTATCTCTAGGTCTTCGGACAGATGTGCTCCTTTCTTTCAAACTTTGAAAGGTGCAAAGGGGTTTGAGTGGACACCACAGTGTGATGAGGCGTTCAATGAAATTAAGAAGCATCTGTCCTCTCCGAAGACTTTATTCAAACCAATCGATGGGGAGACTCTATTTGTGTATCTGGCTGTTTCAAGTTGTGCCATCAGTGCTGTGTTAGTTAGAGAGGTTGATGGGTATCCTCACCCAGTATACTACATCAGCAAAAGCCTGATTGATGCTGAACGCCGTTATTTGAAACTCGAGAAACTAGCATTGGCCTTGGTGATAGCTGCAAGAAAGATGAGGCCTTATTTTCAGGCTCACCCTATTGTTGTCCGGACATCCTTCCCTTTAAAGAATGTCTTTCAAAAAGCGGATATTTCGAGCAGAATGACAAAGTGGTCAGTAGAGTTGGGAGACTTCGACATAGATTTTGCTCCTCGAACAGCAGTAAAAGCTCAAGCTGTGGCTGATTTTCTGGTCGAATTCCATTCTGATAGGGACTCAGAGCAACCTGCTGATTCAAAAGACAAAAAAGTGTGGATTGTCCGAACAGATGGAGGATCCAGTGCCATAGGATCTGGGGCAGGAATATGTCTTACTTCTCCTTATGGGGACAACATGTTTCAAGCTATTTGTTTTGCTTTTAGGGCGTCCAATAACGAGTCCGAATACGAAGCAGCTATAGCTAGATTAAAATTGGCTTACATTTGTGGAGCAAAAAGGGTCAAGCTGTTAAGCGACTCCCAATTGCTTGTTCACCATGCCTTAGGCCTATCAGAAGCTAGAAAAGAACAGTTAATCAAGTATTTACTTCTCTTGAAAAATGAGGCAATGAAGTTTAAAGCTGTTGTCTATGAGCACATTCCCCGGACAGAGAATGAACTGGCAGACTCATTGGCAACAATAGCATACACGGAGTCCTATCCATGGATCCATGTACTTGAAAGTCCTTCTATTCAACTTAATGAAGGGGAGAAAGAGGAAGTCTTTGAAATACAAGTAAATCAGCCTCAGGATTGGAGGTCTCCACTTATACAATATCTGTCCGATGGTATTGTACCTTTGGAAAAATCACAAGCCAGAACGTTAAAGCACAAGGCTCGTGGTTTCATCATGATTAGAGAGGTCTTGTACAAGAAATCCTATAGTAAACCTCTCCTACGCTGTTTAGGAGATCATGAGTCACAAATGGTTCTCTCCGAACTGCATAATGGTGAGGGATCAGCCCATTGTGGGTTTAGAGCGTTAACAAGAAGAGTGCTTCTCTCCGGATATTATTGGCCATCAATAATGAAAGATGCCAAGGAACTGGTAAGAAGGTGTGATCCATGCCAGAGGTACAGCAATGAAATTCGTGTACCAGCCATCCCTTTGGAATCAATTTCTGAGCCTATCCCTTTTGCTCGATGGGGATTGGACTTAGTTGGGCCTCTCCCTATGGCGTCCGCAGGGCGTAAAACCATAATCGTAGCCATTGACTACTTTTCGAAGTGGATAGAAGCAGCCCCCTTGGCAGGAACAACATCAAAGGCTGTTATAAAATTCATTCTATCCAACATATGTTGCAGATTTGGTGTCCCTCAGAGAATAACAACAGATAATGGGCCACAGTTTGACAACAGAGAAATGAAGAGCTTCTATGCCTCAAGGGGTATTCAGCACTGCTTTTCTTCACCATTCCACCCACAAGCTAATGGGCAAGTTGAGGTGGCTAATAGAACAATACTGTCCGGCTTAAAGAAAAATCTAGAAGGGGCTGCTGGAAAGTGGCCTAGTTATTTACAAGAAGTCTTGTGGGCCTACCGGACAACGCCTGGGGCTGCCACACAAGAATCACCTTTTGCCTTGGTCTATGGGATGGATGCAGTAGCTCCCATAGAGAAGACACTCCCCTCTTTTCGTGTTCATAACTTCTCCGGACAGGCTAATGAAATAGCAATCAGAAATCAGCTTGATTTGATTGAAGAAAGGCGAGTAAAAGCTCATCTTAGAATGACACACTATCAGGGCTTGATGAGAAGCAGGTTTGCTTCCAAGGTTAAAAGAAGAGACTTTCAACCAGGAGATAAAGTATTGAGGAAAGTTTTCTTGCATACCAAGGAAAAACTCTTCGGAAAGCTGGCCCCAACTTGGGAGGGTCCGTATACTGTGGTTGAAAGAATCAAGCCTGGCACATACTGGCTGGAAGACAAAGATGGCAGGGTTTTAACTCACCCTTGGAATATTGAACACCTTCGAATGTATTTGGAATAAAACTTATGTAAATATTTACTTGTTTAAACATCCATGTAAATATTTGGGGGCATACCACTTCCTCTCTTCGGCGCCACGAAGAGCTTTCAATAAAACTTGGAGCCTTTTTAAACAATTTTCTAAGTTTTTACAAAATTCTGGTGATTGTCATACAATTCGGACTGGAAGATCTAAGGGCTACTTAAATTCTAGCCAGAGAAATTAAACACTCTCACAATTAAAAATATTTAAACAGACTATGGAATAAGAGAAAAGTTGTGCAAGATAAAACGTTCATTCAATAAAATTAAAGTTGCCTTGGCCTTCCAAGGACTTTTTAAACAAGTTTAAACACAATACAAAAACCTGTCCGGGCAAAACGGACAGCATCACAAAAAGGTGCCTTGGCCTTCCAAGGACTTTGGTACGAACAAAAAGTAAGCAGAATAAATTACCAACTAAGGGGGAGCCTTTGAAGATGGCTCACCCTCATCTGTTCCCTTGGTCTTGATATCACTTTGTTCCTCAATGACCTTCTTGCCTTTGGGGTCAGCCTCTTCTTCACCCGGACTCTCTCCGGTTTCCTCCTCATCACCAGATGAGGATATATCAGTATACCCTTCATCAACCATAGTCCAATATGGAAGATCATCATCATCCACATAACGCCATAAGTTCCCAAGTCTCCTCTTCGGGAACTTCTCGTGAAATAGGAGGACCATGTCAGATTTCACCTTCTCAATCAATAATTCCTCACTCCGTAGCATCTCCTTGGCATAAGCATTGATTTTGGCCTTGATCATGGCCTCTTGATCCTTCACCAGGGCAGCTTTCTCACCAACAGCCTGAGTCACTGCATTCTCCAAAGTAAGTTTGCCAGTGGTCAGATTGGTGACAATCTTTTCTTTTGCTGCAGTCTCATCTTTTGAGGTTTTCAAGTCTTTCTCCAACTCGGACAGCTTAGCCCGGAGATCTTCTAGGGTTTTCTCCAAAGAAGCAACTTTTGTGTTGCTTTCATCTTTACTCCTCTTCAGCTGTTCGTTCGACTCCTTAAGCAAGTCAACCTGGGTAGTGGCACCCCGGAGGTTATCGGACAGTTTCTCCTTCTCAGACTTAAGCTCCTTAATGGTTTCTGTCTGAATCCGGACTTGCCTTTCCAAGGTGAGCACAGGTTGCACGTTGCTAAGGAGGGAGTGAGCTATAATGTCCCTTTCGCTGGAAACCAAGAAAGTCTTGCCATTAAAGTTCACTGTGTTGGAACTACTTGGAGGAACGTATGGCCCAGCAAACTCATCTCTTGACAGACCAAGAAAGTAATCACCTAGAGGACCCAGGCCGGTGACATCCACTTCGTCCATGTTGATCTCTCCCTGTTCAATGTCATCAGTGTAAAGCTCCCCTGGAATCCCTTCGTTAAGGTTTTCTGGGATCTCTTCGGCTAACGTAGGATCAACTGGAAAAGTGGGCTCCGGGTCCCGGAGAGCAAATTCTTCTTCTTGAGAAGTTTTCTTCTTTTTTACTTCTCTCTCAGCACCCTCGCTTACTTGCTTACGGGTTCGTTTGGAGACCCTCGTAGGTTTTGAGGGAGTCTCTCCATGTTTCTTACTTTCCACTTCTACCACCTGTAGAAGGCTTGCATCAACTTGAACTGGAATTGGCACCTCTGTGTCAGTTAGAGCCTTTTTCTCCGAATCCACTGCCGTTTTCCTCCCTTTCTTCTTCTGGCCCTTCATTTTACTTGGGGCTTTGGCCCGGAGAGGGAGGAAAAGGGTCCCATCTAGCTCGTGAGACCTTCTTAGCACTATGTCATCATCAGGAGGGGTTGAGAACTCCTCCCATGTTAAATCCCTCCGACCTGTGGTGTTCCACAGGTGAGATCTGGCCAAGTTTCCCGGAGTGAAAGCCTTGTGAAACCGGTTCTCCCAGTTCTCTGCGGCCCATGTGTTTATCTTGCCACAGGTAACCTGTCCGGCTTTCGCATAGTCTCCGAACTCTTTCGGTAGTTCTGGCAAAACAAAAGAATAATTAAGTTAGTGAAAGCTTAAAGAAGGGAAGATTCGAATAGAAACTTAAAGAAAGAACTTACGATCACTTCTCCATCTACTTCGAAGAAGGCTAGGATTCTCCCCAATCTTAATCTTCTTCCCATTCTCCCATGAGCCACTTATAAACAAGAACTGGCTCCTCCATTTATTCTCCGATTCCAGGAGATCATCGACAGCTTTCAGATTGTTCCCCATATTAAAGTGATAAAAGGGGAACTGGTGATGTTTGCATAGACTTGCCACAGCAGCAAACTCTTCCATGGGAAGAGGGATTCCGGACAGCCTGGACGCCATTATGCATGACATCAAGGTGTACCATCCATTGGGGCTCAGCTGCGATGGACATAGCTTGACTAAATGGAAATAGCGCACTATCTCCGGATCCAATGGGAACCTGAGTCCCCAATTGAACAGCTCTGTAAAAAAGACGATCTCGTTTCTCTTGCAATCCATCGGGGTCTCCGGGTCGATGGGAATTCGAATCTTTAAATTTTCAGGGATCCCCCACTTAGTGCGAAGCCGTCCCAAATCTCTAGTGTGAATAAACATGTACTTGGTTTTTAACAAAGACAAAAGGTACTTGAATTCTACCTTGTGAAAGCAGGGACCAACTTTCCCTTCAAGGCTCTCCGGCAGATCCGGACGGCTCAGGTATAAGTCCTCTTTGCCTTTCTTGGCAGCAACTATGGCAGTGTCAGCTTGTCCGGAAGACTCGGACTCAAACCTAGCCTCCTCTATGGAGTCTTCCATCCTCTCCTCCATTACTGTTGGGGGAGCTTCTGCAGAAACAGCCCGAGGAGGGATGAAGCTTGGTACAGCTGATCCTCCGGACTGGCGGCTCGTTGAATGTTTTTGGGTTTTCACCTCAGCTTGAGTCTCTGAGGTCGAAGTTTCCTTTGGAGGTAGTGGACTACTAGCCTCCGGACCGACCAGCCTCTCCCGGAGGGTCCTAACAGTTGTTCCGAACCCCGACTCACTAGTATTTTTTGAGGAGAGTCCTTTAACCAGTCTACTTGGTCTCTTCATAATAAGCTTGTCTGGAGAATGATCAGAGTCGGACCCCATGGCAATAAAAGTAGATTTCTTCTTGACACTCGTAACAGTAACCCCTGGTTCGACGACAGGAATAGACTCTTGAACTGAAGAGTCTGAAACAATGGGGGAGAGTGTCGTTCGAAAAAGTTTTCTAGGTTTTGTACCTTTTGAAGAAGACGAACCCCTATCAGATTCTTCGATTGAAGTGGCTGGTCTCTCAACTGGCGATGCTGGAAGCCCTGCTGCAATCCTTTTCTCTTTTTCAACCCTTTGAGCTCTCTCTAGTTCTGAAAGATTGAGCCAGCCACCTTTGATTAAAGCTGTTCTTGCTGTGAACATAAAACGATTAAGGAAATCTTAAGGTTTTAGAGAGATGAAGTTTTAAGTAAAATGGCAAAGTGAAAATGAGACTGTGAAAGATGAATAGTATTTATAGTAAATGTAAAAAAGGGGGTTTGATTCCTAGGAGAATCCGAAAAGTTGGGCAATGATTAAAAGACGGCGCTGACGTCATCAAAACCATTTAAAGAAGTTACCTGTTCAATAAAGTGGTGTAATTTTCGAGGTAGAAAAACGGCTGGAGTGACCAACCAGAGGGTGACACATGTCCCACTACTTCTGACAAAGAACCGTTTGGAATTCGTAACGGTTGGACTGTCCGGGCCTGTCTCAACTCTTCGAATTGGAAAACCACTTCTTCAATCGGACTGTTTTCAGTTCTTTAACAAGGACACTTGTTCAAATACCTAAAAAAGGGGCTCCTGATGAGTCCGAATTCGAAAAGCCCCCCGGAAGGGTAGTCCAAAGTAAAGTCACCCCGTAAATCCGGACAGACCCCCATGACTTCAGTTCGAACAGCACTGGTTGAACCGGACAGGAGACTTTGAACACTGCGAACATAAAGCAGTTCGAATTATGACTAAAGTACTAAAATACCTAAACACTATCTGACTAAGCTGTCTATTCACCTACTTAAAACTTGTGGGTCTTTAAACATGACCCGGGTCCATTAAACTTGACCCGAAAGCCCATAAGGGCCCAAATCTTACACTATAAATGCCCAACCACCAGCATTAACTAGGGGTAAGAAAAAATGAACTGCTGCCAGGCTGCTTAATTCTCTCTCCACCCTTGAAACACTTTGAAACACCCTGAAATATCTTAAAACACCTTTAAACACCACCACACCATTGTGAAACACCCTTACGCCGCCTTAAAACTCCACTTAAAATTACCAGCCTACCCTCAGGCTACTTTTATCCGCACCAACAACAATTCTTAACCTATTCCAATTATCGTGAAATAAATTTAGAGGCACCTCTAATTCGTTGGTAAAAAAATTATAGATCTCGTGCACGCAATGCATACCGTGTCTAGTTCGTATCGTAAAAGTGCAAGGCATATCATCCGCGATTGTCATGTTGCGGGCACAATCTACTTTTTGGGAAAGAAATTCCAAAGCATAGTGGGAGACGTTGTCTTTTAAGCTTACCGTACACAATGTTAGCGAATTTATGTAGGGCTAACAAGCGGTTCTATTCAAATGACCCATTGATGTCCTCATATTTCAATTCGATCAAAGTATGCAACTTCAACCAAAATGACTCGAAGTTACCTTTGCTCGTACCGAGGAAACACTTGAGGCTCGAATGAGCGCTCTTAACGCGGTTTGTGGTTTGATTACCAAAATGCAACCACTTGTTAGTTCTCCACGTGACGAACTTATCATTGTACAACCCTAACCGACTTTCGGTATATTCAATTGATTTTGTATACTCTTTGAAGTCACAATGCAATTCCAACCGATAATCGTTGAAGGATACCTTCGTTTCCACCAACACCATTTCATTCCACGCTTTCAAGAAGGTGTTGGACACTTTCTTCACCTTGATGATTTTTTTCGTTTTCCCCCAAACGTTCATGTTAATGTGCCATCGACGCAACATGTGTGTTGTATTGGGGAACACTTCCTCCACCATCTTCACTAATAGGGTCATATATTTTTGGAAGTACCTTTATGTCATCTCCAAAGGGGAAGTTCGGGTATCATCTACATTAGACTTTTTTGTGAACAGTAAACATTAGTGGATCATGACTCAGTTGTGTGCTGAATGTTGACCCGTATTTGATATTGGACTTTAAAACCTGACCCGAATCCAAAGTCTGACCTGGATGGCCCATGGGTCACCAAACCAGTATAAATACCCCAACTAACCTCATTTAATATGTTTGACTTTTTATAGAGATATTAAATACAAGCATACACCTCTTTTGTCTCTCTACTCACTACTTAAAAGTAAATACTTAATTACAAACTATCCAAAATACCCTCCGATTATAGATTATCCTCACCAAATTGGCGACCATAGTGGAGTCGACAGAACCTGAATCCCATATTTAAAACTTGTAACTAACCCAGTTTGAATGGATTTGGATGTACAAAACGTTCCACCTCCAAAGGTTGAATGTACGAGAGAAATAATGAGCACACTACGGTGTCTCATGTCAATCACGATGGTGAGGACAGAAAGTCCTTACAAGATGAAAATGATCAACTAAGGGCTGAGATTGAGGCTTTAAGGGCTCAAAAACAAGTTGAAAAGGGAATAAAAGATAAGTATGATGCATCTATGCTCCACTCTGCTGATAATCTTGGTAAAAATGAGTAATCCATCAAGACTCATGTCAGTTCTAAGTAAACACATCGGTATAAACGAGTTGTCAGCTCTACATTATAGTCTTCTAATAGTTCATCAAATGATTCAAAGCTTGAAGAATCATTTTTATCCAGCAGTGATGAAGGCCAACTAAAGAAGAAGGTAAGGCTGACCAAGAAACATTTAAGAAAAAAGTATAAACATGGAAGAATTAAAAAGTATTAGGGCAAACTAAAGGGTTCATCTAATCAACACAATGACCGATTATTAATTGATCTATTTGCTTTTTAATCTGAACCGGGTATTTTTGCTACACCCAATGAAGATACAGTGTTTAGCCGCAACCAAAATTGGAGACAATCACCTTTGCATTAAAAAATACTCTCCGGACATCTTCCAAACAATTTGACAGTTCCAAGATGGAAAAGTATGATGGAAGCAAAGATCCGGACAATCATCTCGAGCAACTTAAAAATTTTATGATGAACTTTGATGATAATGACAAGCTACTGTGTAGGGCCTTCTCACAAACCTTTAAAGAAACTGGCCTCAAATGGTACAATAGTCTTCCTCAAGGATCTATAAAGAATTTTGACAAATTTTGAGTTGCATTCCAAAGGTAATTTGTTGGAAGCATTGAGCTTAAATGGAATGGTGATACGATTATTCATTGTTCCCAAGAGCCAAATGAGTCTTTGAAAGAATATATTTGTAGGTTTGTGAACACGAAGAATGGGCTAGCCGATTGTTTTGAGCAAGTAGTGATTGCCTGTTTAAGACAAGGCTTAAGTTCGGGTAATTTGGCTGACTCAGTAACCCAGAAAAAACAATGACTTTTAGAAGGATGCAAAACCAAATGGGGAAGCAAATTACTGTTGAAGAAACTGAAAAATCTAGAGTGCCTCGTCAGAACAGATCCACCACTACAGTATCAACTCCACAAACAAGTACTCGGTCTGGTTACAAATAAAAGGAAACCGGACAAGGAGCACATCGAGCCAAGTAGAATTAGTCCAATCAGAACCAACACGTTAGAAGTAAAAGGGATACATGAGTTCAACTGGAATGGTTCACTAAGTTGGGAGAAAATGTAGCTACAATTTACAACAACACTAAAAATGATGTGCATTTTAGAAGGCCAAACCTATTATAGTTCCCTAGAGAAACCCGAAGTAATCATGTTTACAAGTATCATAATAATGTGGGTCATGACACACATTATTGTATAGAATTGAAGCAAGAAGTGCAAAATCTCACTGAGAGAGGAAAGTTAGGCGCTTTTGTTAAAAAACAAGGGGGAAACAGACCATATAATACATAATCTAACGTCAATGCTCCCCGAACGACTTCTTTAACAGTCCCAAGAACATCCAGACAGGAGGACACTATGGTGATTATTGAAATATTTGATGTGGACTCTGAATACTTTGATCCTGATCCAGATCGAAATCAAATTGGGGTGATAGTGTATAAATCTACTACAGTTTCTGATCTGGTGATATTTTTTGAGTCATTAACCATATTTTGGGGAGACACCATGACAACACCCTCAAGTTGTTCAAGAAAAAGGCATGTCAACACGTTGACTACTTAGTTAGAATGAAGAATGTCCACACATTTGTATCAAACCCCAGCTTCGTTTATAGTCTTTGATGAAGACGACTTAAGAGATATTACATGGCCACATGAAGATGTTGTGGTAATAGGGGCATCAATTGGGGGTAATGACATATGTTGAATCTTGATTGAGACTAGTAGCTCGACAAATGTGTTATTTCTAAATATTTATAGGCAGATGAAAAACCCATCGGTTATTCAAAGATCAAACAAAACTATTATTGGATTTACAGGGAGTTCGGCCAATGTCATTGGTGAGTTTGAAGAACAAGTGATGTTAGGTAGAGGACCTTTTAATAAGACATTAAAGGTATTGTTTGTTGTGGTTGACTGCCCAACATCTTATAATGTTATCATTGTAAGATTTTGGCTTTCAAAGATGCATGTTGTGGCTTCCACTGTCCATTAATGTTTAAAATATGTTGTGGGTGCACATGTGGGTGTTATTTGAAGCAGTCAGAAGTTAGTTAAAGAATGCTATGTAACAACTTTTGCTTCAAAGTCATTAAGGGGAGTTAAAGTTAACAAGAAATAGCAGCTACTGGAGCCTTCCATCGATAAGAATGAAATTGATTATCCAAGAGAGGCTCCTAGTGTTATAATACATATGGAAGAAGTTGAAGTCCATTGCCTAACAGAAGGGTAAAAGTGTTAAGATTGGTATTAAATTTCCAATAAGTTTGAAATAAAAGTTATTGTCCTTCTTGTTAGAAAAGTTACATATGTTCGCATGGTGCAATGATGATGTAACCAGGGTACCCGTTGATGTAATCTGCCATAAATTATCAGTCTAATGTGATGATGGACCAATATTTCAAATAATAAGGTAATTTTCTAAAGAAAAAACCAATGTGATAGTACGAAAAAAATAGATCGGTTGACCAAGAATGGTCATATAAAAGAATCCCAATACCCATTGTGGACTACTAATCCCGTTTTAGTCAAGAGAAATAATAGAAAATAGCGCATGTGTATTGACTTCACCGATCTTAATTGAGCATATCCTAAAGATCCTTTTCTGGTGCCTCGAGTAGATCAGTCAGTAAACTTCACATCGGGGAACAAGTTATTATCCTTCGTGGATGATTTTTCAGGGTACAGTCAGATACAAGTAGATCTGAACGATCAAGATCACACCAGATTTATCACAGATAAAGGTCTTCATTGCTATAAAGTGATGTTGTTTGGGTTAAATAACATTGGAGCTACTTATCAACGATTGGTAAATAAAACATTTGCTAGCCAGATTGGCAGAAACATAGAAGTATATATAGATGATATGATGGTGAAAAGCCTTGAAGAGGAAGCACACATATTCGATCTTCAAGAGACTATTTCTAACTTGGAAGCCATCAACCTAAAGTTAAACCCGCAAAAATGTATTTTGGGGGCCGATATGGTAAGTTTCTAAGGTATGTCGTAAGTGAAAAAGGGATACAGGCCGATCCAGATCAGTTAGATGCCTTGTTAGCTCTGGATCCTCCTCGAAGTACTAAAGAAGTCTAGATGTTAACTGGACGGTTGGCTGCGTTGAATATATTTATTTTAAGATCATCAAACAAGTGTGCTCAATTTTTTCAAGTTTTGAGGAATGCTAAATACTTCAATTGGTCTCCACAATATGAACAAACCTTTCTTAAAATAAAAAAACATTTTTCTTCACCCAAGATGTTATTCAAACCTATCCAAAGGGTGAAACATTTTATGTATTTGGTTTTATCCGAGTATGTTGTGAGTGTCGTTCTAGTAAGGTAAGTGAATAATTACCCCCATCAGGTTTATTACGTGAGCAAGAGTTTGCTGGAAGCATAAAATAGGTATTTAAAGTTAGAAAAATTACCTTGGCATTAGTAATAGCAGCCAGAAAAATGAGGCCATACTTTCAAGCGCATTCGATTACGGTTCGAGCATATTTCCCCTTAAATAATGTTCTACAAAAAGTTGGCATATCAGGAAGAATGACTAAGTGGTCAGTTGAGCTTGAGATTATGATATTGACTTTTTGTCTTGCACCGCGATCAAGGCTCAAGATACAGCTGGTTTCTTGGTAGAATTCAATACTAAAAGGCCTCACAAATAAGAGCAAGAGAACAAGTTTAAGAAAGAGTGGTTAATCCAAACAAATGGTGGGTCTAGTACGATGGGATGTGGGGCTGGAATTTGTTTAACTTCCCCTTATGGTGATACCATGTATCAGGTTGTATATTTTGGTTTCAAGGCATCCACTAACGAATCAGAATATGAAGCGACCATTGTTGGGTTAAGACTAGATCAAATATGTGGAGCAAAGAGGGTCCGGTTAGTAAGTGACTCTCAATTGCTTATTAATCAATCTCAAAGGCTATATGAAACTAAAAACGATCAATTGATAAAGTATATGCAAGTACTAAGGGAAGCCGTCATACGTTTTAAAAGAATACGGTACGAGTATGTCCCTATATCGTAGAATATTATGACAAATTCTTTAGCCACCATAACTTATTGTGAAGCCTACCCATGGATTGTTTGAAGAAATTTTGAGTGTGTCTGACATGCAATCCAAAGATTGGAGGTTTAAGATACATCAGTTTATTTTCGATTGAGTTTTATCTTCATATAAAATCTTAGCCAAAACGATCAAGTACAAGGCTTGTGGTTTCTTGGTATTAAGGGAAATTCTTTGTAAAAAATCTCTCAGCAGGTTATTAAACGATAATAGTGGAAATAGACTATTTTTTCAAATGGACAGAAGCTGCCCAACTAGTTGGAACCACTTCTAAGGCTGTCATAAAATCTATTATATCCAATTTATGTTGTTGATTTGGAATTCCCCGATGAATTACCACGAACAATGGTCCATAATTTGACAATAAAGATATGGAGGCATTTTGCACTTCTATAGGAATTCAACATTGTTTCTCTTCTCTTTTTCACCGTCAGGCTAATGGGCAGGTTGAAATTGCTAATCAGACAATTTTAACAGGGTTAAAAATAATCTCTAAGGATTTGTTGGAAAATGGTTGAGTTACTTGCAAGAAGTATTGTGGGCCTACCGAACTACTCCACAAACAGCCTCTCAAGAGTCTCCATTTAGCCTTGTTTATGGGATGGATGCAATCATACCTATAAAAGATACTTTGCCATCATGCTGGATACAGAATTACCCAAGCACGTTAATAAAATGATTTTAAGGAATCAGTTAGATCTGACTACAGAAAAAAGAGTGAAGGAATGTTTGAGAACAACACACTATCAGGGATTAATGAGAAGTAGATTTGCATTCACGGTGAAAAGAAGAGATTTGCAATCAGGAGACAAAGTATTGAGAAAAGTCATTTTACATACCAAAGAAAACAATTCAAAAAATTGGCTACGAATCGGGAAGGCTCGTATGTGGTGTGTGAAAGGATCAAACAAGGAACATATAACACCCATGAAACGTTGAGTCGGCCAAATACGGACAAAGAAGGCAACATGTTGAAGCACTCATGGAACGTTGAGCATCTGAGGTTGTATTTAGAATAAAATTAACTTGTAAATATTGACTTTGTCATACTTCGATGTAAATATCTGGGGGCATACTCTTTCCTACCTTGGTGGCGCATGTAGGTTTTAATGAGGTGTCAGACTTTAAATAAATATGACCTTATGCCTTTTTAAAAAATGTTGGTAAGTACGAGGAGATCAGATCTATTAAACACCTCCATCATTCAAATGAAATATCTTTAAAGTGATCAAATCTATTAAACACATCCATCCTTCAGATGAAGTATTTTTGAAGTGATAAGATTTATTAAACACTTTTATTTTCAAATAATTCAACGAGTTAAACACTCATTAAATACGTCGGAAGAATTGAATGATGTTAAATACTAAACATAAGAAGGAGCGGGAATACATACGAAAGGAAAGTAAACATTAAATATTGATTAGAAAATATCTGATATACCATCAAATAAAATGCCTTGGCCATCCAAGGACTTTTGTTCACAAAGCAAAAATTCAAAGAAAATAATATAATGCCTTGGCCATCAGTGTTTGAGCTTTCATCAGTTCCTTCATCAGAATCACTCTCCCTTGGTGAAAAATAATCATGTTTATCACCATCTGGCATGGTATGAAAAGGTATATCCTCATATGGTACGTACTTCCACAGAGGTCCAAAGTTTCTCTTTAAAAATGTCTCGTGAAATAGCAGAACCATATCCGATTTGATACCTTCATCCCTTTTTTCTAAGGAATCCACAACACCAGCAACACGATTCTCTATTGCCGCAGCTATTTATTGAGCTTTATTTTTCTTTAGAAGATTATTTTCTTCTCCTTTCTCTTTAAGAAGTTTCAATAAATCTTATTTCTCTCCGGATAAGCTGCTGATAGTGCTGGCATTAGTGGTTTGTTGTTCCTTTAAAGATTTGATCTCCATAGATGCGGTAGTTTCCAGTTCGAAATATTTGGTCTGAAGGTCTTCTTAAGCAGTTTTAGCTTTTTCCAACTCGGATTTTAGTTCTTCTTTCTCTTTACCTAAAGTCTACACCTTCTGTTGTTCGGATGAAAGATAACTCTTTAAGCTTTGATTTCAGTAACAAGAGAAACTATGTCATTAGCATGAGTCCATACTTGTCTTACAAGATCAATAATTGGCCTGATATAGCCTAGGATTGTGTGTCCCAAAGTATCCTTCTCACTTGATACTGCGAAATACTCTCATTCATAAATTACAGCATTAGTCATAGTGGTTGTGTGGAGAAAGGTCCGTTCAAAATCCTCGTTGTCAAACTCACTAAAATACATATTACCTAAGTCATCAAGGTTGACATCACCCTCAATAGGATGTGTATCGATCGTAGGGAACTTCAGAGATGGAGGGTCAACATGCACTTCTTCTTGAGAAGGAATATCAGATGGGAGTGTGTGAGGAACTTCAATAGGACATAGTATGATTTCTGACTCTAGGGCATCTTTTTCTGTTTTTTAGAATTTCAATCACCACATTCGTTGCGCCTTTTATAATCCTTCTTCTTTAGTTTGAGTGATGGATCTGATCCCACAGCCCCACCAACTGTTGCAGTAACTGCCTCTAATAAAAAGGCGTTGATTCCTTCAGGATTCTCCGAACTGGCTGCTTCGGGAAACTGTTGAGATGGGTTGACTTTAGCTTTCTTCTTCTTTTTATTTTATTCAACTTGTTCAGGTGGCTGGGAGATTTGGTTTGGGCTGGTAAGTAGAGTTTTCCATCTTTCTCCTCAGTTATTTTTAGGTTAACATCAAATGGAGGATGAGTGGTTAGCTATTTCCAAGAGAGATATCTTCTTTCAGTGGTATTCCACAAGTGAGCCCTCAATATGTTTTTAGAAGTGAAACAATTTTGAAAACTCAGTCCTCAATTATCTGATGCTCATTGATTCAACTTGGCAAAAGTAGCCTTTGCAGCCTCCAAATGCTCTAAGAACATTTTTTTTAAAACTGCAAAGATACACAATGATTAGTTTGGTATATCAATATGGAATTTAAATACTAATAAAAATCCAAACAATAGTTACCTGAAATCTTCCAGTATCTAGTGAGTTGTCTTGGATTTGACTCATAGTTTATCTTCTTCCCATTTTCCCAAACTCTGCTTACGAAAAGGAACTGAGTCTTCCATGGTTTCTCAGTCTCCAATAAATAATTTGTAGTCGTTTCTCACGTTGTAGTGATAAAAATGGATTTGATGGTTTATACACAAACTAGCCACAACAGTAAACTACTCCATAGGCATTGGGATTTTTGACAGTCTGGAAGCGGTGATGCTGGCTATCAGGGTATACCAGGCATTCGGGCTCAATTGGCTTGGGCAGAGTTTGATTAGGTGAAAATATCTAACTATTTTAGGGTTTAAAGGGAAACAAAAACCCCAATTCAGCACTTCGGTGTATAGCACCAACCCATTGGCTTTACAATCCATAGGGTTTCCGGAGTGATAAGAATTCTCACCTTAACAGAATCCGGAAATCCCCATTTAGTTCCTATCCGATCTAATTCAGAAGTGTGAGTATACATGTAAGAAATTCTTTAAATAGCCAGTAAATATTTCAAACTAACCTTGCGGAAGTTGGGCCCAACTTTCCCTTTCAAGCACTCTGAAAGTGACTCACTATTTGGCAGTCCCATTTTTCTTTTAACAACATGATCCGATGTGGTAGTCCCTGTCTGTCCGGATGTTTATAATGGAGTGTCTTCCCCACTATTCTCTGTACGCTCTTCCATCATGGTGGGCGGATGTTTGGGATGTTTGATACCACTAGTTTCTTTCCCAATCTTAGCATCCTCATTGAGAGAAAATGATAAACTCAGGTCACCGGAAGTTGGGCATGAGTTTTTATTGCTCATGAACTCGTGCATTTTAAAGTGGGAGTGGTACTCCTAGCTTGGGAGAGCCGAGTGACTCTTCGAGGTGTAGTGTTCTCAACGCTACAGCACATAACAATGAAAGGTAAGGGTTTCTTTACGATTGGAGTTTTTTTGTCCTTAGAGAAGGTCTGTATGGGTAGTTGAACAGAAGCTTTAGAGTCTAAGGTGGGTAAAGTTGGGGAGAATTGAGTTTTTAGAATTCTCGAGGTTTTGGGTGAGGAATAACTCTTGTTCGGCTCCAATGTTGTCTGACTGATTACTCCACCAGAAGAGGCAGGAATTTCAGCTGCGTCTTTTGCTTCCTTTCTTGATTTTTCCAAATCAGACAGATTTAAGCAACCTTCTTTAATCAAAACAGTTTTGGTTGTGAACATATAAAACTCTCAAAACTTAGAATGAAATTACAGCTTCAAAGCTTTCTCTCTCTAGAAATTTTTCTTGTTCTAAGGAAATGAAATAGTGAAACAGGGTTAAATAGAGGTGAAAAACACTTGAGTGATTTACCTAGGGGAGATAAATCGTTCAAGTAATGATTAGGGGCTATTAAGTACACCCTAATTTCTTTTTGAAACGATAGGTACAAGTACCAAGGGGAAAAACAGCTAAGAGGTCGAATCAGTATAAGATACGTATCCTTTTAAAAAATCTGAACTTTGGTTAATCCATTTGTGTAAAGGAAAATGTTTCGGATCCGATCAGGATCTACTTCTTGTGAACTAAATATGTAAAAAGAAAACTCACACTTTGGAGATGATCCGGATTATTTTCATTCAAAAATTTAGCTCTTCTAAAATATTCTTTGAAAGACCTAAAATGGGCTACTCATAGGGTCAGATATTTTTGGAAGTACCTTTCTGCCATCTTCGAAGGGGTAGTTCGGGTATCATCTACATTGAAGTTTTCGTGAACAGTAAACATAAGTGGATCATGACTCAGCTGTGTGCTGAATGCTGACCCATCTTTGGTATTGGACTTTAAAACCTGACCCGAATCCAAAGTCTGACTCCGATGGCGCATGGGTCACCAAACCAGTATAAATACCCTAACCAACCTCATTTAATAGGTTGGACTTTTTCCAAATATTAAATACAGGCATACACCTCTCCATCTATACACTCACTACTTAAAAGTTAATACTCAAGTGACAAACTACCCAAAATACCCTTCGACTATATATTATCCTCATCATTCACAAGTACTAAGTCTCTATCCGTCAAAATGATAGAGGGTGGTTCGATGGAATGAGTTACCATCAATGAATGCAAGCATTCTAACACCCATTTGTAGCTCTCGAATTTTTCTCCAGACATAAACATAAATCTGTTGTAGAAAGTTTTCCCGGTACAAGTGACTCCAACGAACTCATACAACGACATCCTGTATTTAATTACCTTGTATGTGTTATCCAATTCAATGAAATTTGTAAAGGTTCATAATGTTATGGGAAACTAACAAAGGGAAAGACAAGTATAAACCATTTATTATCAAAGAAGAGAAATTACATTGTTTAACGTTTATCCGTTTATTTATACCCCTTGTTATCATTTACAAGTCATTACTACAATATTTAACAGAGGTCTAGTTTTCCCTCTTTGTCCTCGCCTTTCTTATTCCTTGCTCAATGCGGTGTTTGCTCGATTTAGTTTAACTCATCAGTCATTGGTAAGTTTTACTATTTGTTCGATTGTTCTTCTCTTTAAGGCTCGGCATGTGCCCCTATAATCTACCTTGATTCCTTTTTGGTTTGATCTCGCCTCTTCTTGTAACTTTTTTATGTATGGTAATCAGCTCGACAAGTCGTTTTCCCATGTCTTATTCCTTGTCGATCACTCGTACGCATATCATTTTTACTTGTGATGATTATCCCGTTATCAGGGCACCCTCTAGTTCATGGATTATACATTAAAAGCGTGACATATATGAAATAAATTGATGGAATAAATGAATTAGCGTAAGCTCTATGACACACAGTTGGCAATGATGATTAATTTGAATGTGTAATGGTAGGGTGACACATGGCGATAATAGCAGGTGCAAGTGGTCTGACATTAATGTTATAATTGTGCAAATGGTGCTTTGGTTTTTGTTGGAAACGTGTGAGTTTATACTTAACCGTCATCACATCGCGCGTGCAGTTAAGAGTTTGCATCTAAACCCATTTTATTCCTTGAATTTGCAAAACCATATTTTCTCTATTGAACGCCCCGATTAATTTTGCAAATGAGAAAAAAAGTTTCTTCGTCGGTGCAAAATTGCAACGCAACCGCTCTTTATTTTCCACACATGTATGTTGATAACTCTTTGTTCTTATTTTTATAACGAGCATTGTGATACTAGAACCCTCTTGATGCAGATATAGGTGCCTGAGTAACCCCCGTTAGTGGTAGCGGTATTCGGGTGTGGGTTGTCCCACAAATCGTATGCTCTTACCCTTACTATTGGCTCGTTATAGATGATCTAGAAACTCGATGGGTCCAAAAAAGGTGGAAAGAAGAAGTAGAAGGCAATGAAGATTTTAGAATCAGTATACGAAGACCCTACATTTTTAGAGAGCTATTTTGCTCGATTAACCCCTAAATACGGATATCTGGATGTTGTTGGCCTTCTTAGTTTTAGGGCTAGGTAAAGGATACCTAATGATGTTACTGTTAGGGTTCCAGACGTCGGAGAGTACCCTTACCAGGCGAGGTAGAACGAGACTTCCTCTTTACTAGTGTATTTGATTGGGGTCTGCGCTTACCATCGCCAGCCTTGATTCGTGATTTTTTCAGTTTCCTAGGCATATGCCCGACCCAGTTAGTCGCAAATGCGTGGAGAAATTTACTCAGCATTCTTTTAAGTTCTCGATTATTAGGCATTCCTATCTACCTATTAGATTTACTAGCGATTATAGATGTCGCTAAGTTAGCTAAGTCCCTTTTATTTTATACCCAACTAATTGGTATTAGAAAGATAGTAAAATTTCCTACCTTATACGAGAATTGGAAGCATTCATTTGTGTTTGTGTCGGGGAACTGTGAGTATGAAAATACCTTGCTGAACCTTCAATTAGAACGAAAGTGGAAGTCTAAGTGTACTGAATATTTTAACATAGCGCAACAATGTTATAGAATTTGTGTTAATACTTACGAAAACAATTGAATGTGCAGGTGAAATGAAGTATTAGGAGTGGTGCAAGGAAGGTTTGGAAAAATAGGTTGTGAATCCTTTAATTCAAGTTGTGAATTTAATAAGCTCCACGTGGCTTCACGAACCTGCTCGTCTATTCACTCAGATTAATTATTTAAAAGCTGGTATGTGGCTAGTTCTTGAGCTGATCATTGAGGACGACGGGAGGGTGACCATGGTTGGCAAGTGACAAATGGCGATCATAGATCGTTTGAGAGGGTTGATAGAACTGAGATATAAAGAGCGGAATAACACTAGGGTATGACTGTTAGTCCCTCATGGTCGGAGGATGAAGGAGGTTGAGGGTTCTTCGTCTTTGTAGTGTCAGACTGAGAAAGATGAAGAGATATTGAGTATACGAGAGAGTGGAAATAAAGCAAACAAAGATCAAACTCGACGGTCTCGCTCGTATGATGAGGAGGAAGATGATGAAGGGGATAAAAGTCCTCTATTGAAGCGTCCATAGGTGACCGTGGATACAGTAGCACAACTGGTGGATGAAGAAGAAAGTGACGAAAATCTTATTCCAAAGGCTCAAGACGTTGGGCCATTGACTTTCGAGCCTGAGTAATCTTGAGAAAATTCTCATGAGGTGATAGAATTGGATGCTATGAAATCGAAAGGTTAGTCGAGCCAAGTCGACGGTGTTGGTGATGAAGTCGAACCAAAAAGGCACATCCCCGAAGAAATAGCTCGCAGGGTGGAGCAGTTTGTAAAGGTTGGTGTACGACCTACTTTTGTTAATAAGTGGGCTTTAGGTATGCTTTTGTGAACATAGTTAGGCCCGAGAAAATGTCCGCAAAAAACCAGGATGATGGGACAACATTAATATGTAGGACAATGTAGGAACTTCCCTCTCAAGGATCATAATTTCGCGACCATCTATGTTGATGTTTGAGCAACTAAAAAGATGTCTTGAACTATCCTTCTACAATAACATGCATATAAGCGAAATATTGCAGAGGCAAGTGGAGCTAGCAATAAAGGTAAGTTTGAACTATTTGCTTTTAAATATGGATGATTGAGAATGTTACCTTACTTGGAAGTAATGTTTATGGATGCATCATAATTCGATCATCCTCTCTTACCGACGCAAGTCTAACACAGATCTCCAAATGATGGAGAAATAGAAGCCTGAGCCCATGTTTTATGGGTCATTGAAACCACCGAACTAGATCAGTTTAAGAGAGCCTATGGAGTTTTCCAAACACATAAGGTTAAGGCTGTACAAGATAATGAGGAGATGCAGAAGGAAGTGAAGATACTAAATGGCACTCAAAAAATGTGTGAAAGGAAGAATAAAGAACTGATTGTTAAGGCCAAGAAGTTAATAGCACAGAACCATGGGTTTGACAAAATAAATGATGATTTGATGTCCCAAAATACTGATCTACTGGCTCAAAATATTGCTCAAGCCAAAACGGTAAAAGCATAGGCAGACCGCATTGTTGGGCTCGTGGTTTAGAACCGGAGTTTGAAAGCCTTTGTGGCATACCTGAAGGTACAGACAGAGAGCCAACAATAAAACCTCTTGAGAAAGGCTGAGGCATATCTGGATTAGAGGGAAATAGAGGTGGTAGAGGTATACCTAAAGATGGTGGCAAAATCAAAAGGAAACAATTGGTGAGTTATTAAGGTTGGACATGGGGATGAAACTCGGGTCGCTGAGTAAATTTATACCATCACATTGACTGCGATTGACATAGACGTGGGCGTGCATCCCAATAAGGTGGAAAATGCTGAACTAGGGAATAATGATTATTCTGTTATTCATGATATGTAAAATTTGTAACTATTTTGAACTTAAAGTGCGTTTAGTTATTTTTTGGAACCTTTAGTGCATGACTTTATGAATTGTTTTAGCAATGGAGTTTTATGGATAAATTGATATGGTAGTTGTTGTACTCTTGTCTTTTCATTATATCGATAAAGTCGAAGTAGTATCATTATGTAGAGATGTGTGTTTGTTAGCTCATATTATGCCCATGAGAGGTCCTTACAAGGTCGAGCTCTCAAAAGGTTTTGATGTTGGCTCTCTGTCTGTACCTTTAGGTCTGCCACAAAGGCTTTCAAACTACCGTTTTAAACCACGAGCCCAACAATGCGGTCTGCCTGTGCTTTTACCCTTTTGGCTTGAGCAGTATTTTGGGACATCAAATCGCCATTTATTTTGAAAAACCCATGGTTCTGTGCTATTAACATCGTGGCCTTAACAATCAGTTCTTTATTCTTCTATTCACACGTTTCTCGAGTGCTCTTTAGTATTTTCACTTCCTTCTGCATCTCCTCATTCTCCTGTACAGCCTTGACCTTGTGTGTTTGTGAAACTCCATAGGCGCTCTTAAACCGAGCTAGTTCGGTGGTTTCAATGACCCATAAAACATGGGCTCGGGCTTCTATTTCTCCATCATTTGGAGATCTGTGTTAGACATGCGTCGGTATGAGAGGGTGATCAAATTATGATGCATCTATAAACATCACTTCCAAGTAAGGTAACATTCTCAATCATCCATATTTGAAATCAAATAGTTCAAACTTACCTTTATTTCTAGCTTCACCTGCCTCTGCAATATTTCGCTTATATGCATGTTATTGTATAAGGATAATTCGCATTCCTTAAGTGCTGCTAGGTAGCCTCAGAGTCCCTTTTTCGTTGCGTCATAAATACATGATCTTCGTTCATAACTAGTTTTGAGTCTGATCCAATCTTTACGAGACAAGCCCCACATATCAAAGCTAACTTCATACCACACATTATTGCTTCATATTCTGCGATATTATTAGTAACCGGGAAGTTGAATCGAATCGATTGCTTGATATTTTCTCATGTAGGTAAGTGAAGGATAACTCCTACTGACGTGCTCGATGCCCCCCATCAGTCTCAACAATCCATTTCACTTGGTATGTTGGTGGCGCATCGTTGTGTTCAGAAGGAGAGATATCTTTAGGAGAGGACAACTCTGTCAGAAAATCAGCTACGACCTGCCCTTAATTGCAGTGCGCGGCTCGAACTGGATATCATATTCCCCGAGCTCGATGCTCCACTTAATCAACCGTCTTGAGTTGTCAGGCTTCAGCAACACCGCTTTGAGATGGAAAGACGTGCAGACTGCAATTGTGTGGCCCTGGAAATATGGGCGTATTTTCAGAGCAGCTATTACCAATCCCAACGCGATTTTTTCCAAATTAAGGTACCTAGTCACCGCGTCGATGAGGGTTTTGCGAGAATAATAAATAGGTCATTGTACACCATCTGGCTCTCTTACCAAAACTACGCTGACAAAAAATGGTAAAAAAAATTAGTACAAAAATAATGGCTAACCAGCGAGAGGGGCAGATAAAATTTATAGCGACATGAGATAGTTTTTCAGCTCGGTGAATGCCTTATTGTATTCCTTTGTCCACTCCAACTTCTTAGCCCTTCGGAGAATATTGAAAAAAATATGGCTCTTATTTGAGGCTCTGAAAATGAAGCAGGAAAGTTTATGTGGCATCCCGTGAGACGTTGCACTTCCTTGATGTTTTTGGGTGGTGTCATTTGTATAACCGCTTGCAACTGGGAAAGGTCAACCTCGATACCCTTTTGCTGACGATGTAGCATAGGAATTTGCCACGTCGTACTCTAAAAGATCACTTAATCGGGTTAAGTTTTAAACTAAACTGACGTAGCAAGTTGAACATCGTTTGGAGCGTCACGAGTTGTTGGTCTGTCAAATGTGTCTTGGCGATCATGTCATTGATATATGCTTACACGCTGACCTAAGTGTTCGTTAAAAATATGATTGATGAGGCGCTGATATGTAGAACCCGCAATATTTAGTCCAAAAAACATGACCGTATGCATCCATGAACGATATAAAATCGCATCCCAAAGTTGATTCCACAAGTTGGTCGATGCGGGGTAAGGGAAACACATCTTTTGGACATGCCTGGTTCAGGTCGGTAAAGTCGATGCACATGCGCCACCCACCTCCCTTCTGCTTAACTAGAACCAGGTTTGCTATCCATAACGGATACCAAGCTGGCCTGATATGCCCTAACCTTGAAAATTTTACTACTTCAGCAGATATGGTCTCTTGTTTATCGACAAAAAAAATCATCGCTTATGTAGCACGTGTTTGGCCTATGAATCGATATCTAATTTATGGAAGATAATTGAAGGGTCAACGCCTGAAACATTTCTAGCTTCCCATGAAAATACATCCAAATTTCTTTCTAACAATTCGATTAATGATTACTTAAAGATAGAATTTAAATGATTACCCAACCGAAAATTATGGCCCTTGGCTATTATCTCCTCGACCAAGTTGGGTGGGTCCTTTTCGGGCTCATTTTTTATGCCTATGGTCATCTATTAGTTCAGGAAAGGTTGGTACACTATTTCTCTCCACGGATCCCCTCACCAGTTAATTGTTATCTAAGGGGCTTTGTCGGGTCGAAAGTAATTGCGTAACATGTCATCGCAGTACGTTGACTTCCTCTGATGACACCCACTGTGTTCCCCATCGGGTACTTGATATATTTCTTGAACATGCATGGGATGACCTTCATTCTATGCAACCAGGGTCTACATATTATTGCGTGATAGGAACTGGGGGTGTCAAAGATAATGAATAATATTTTTAGCTCGCGTTTAGTAGCTCTGTAACTTGCCTTGACCATCAACTCCACTTCTACAACGCATTGAGACGTTTTCCCTTGTAGCTGACCAAAGTTCGTTGGGTAGGGTTATAGGGAGGCACGCTATTCATTGTTTATAGCTACATTTCAATATGATGTTGACGGAGCCACCCCCGTCGACTAGGACTCGAGTTACCATTACCCCTTCAATGTCGAGGTTTATTGTCAACACATCTTCATGAGGTGTGTTGACCCCTCGCGTGTTATCATCATTAAATGTAAGGTCTATCACCGGGCCGCGGTAGTTACGATAAAATGAAGCTTCAACCTCGCATATTTTGTGATTGGCTCGCGTTGTTTTACTGGTTTTCGGCTCTTGGACCATCTCGGAGTTTCCACCGGCGATAGTGAAAAGAGATGGAGATTGAACCCTCCCATTAGAGATAATATTACTGGCCACCTCAAAATACCTTTCCTTGCCAGCATTATCTTTGATAGCTATATCAGTCTGACCCCCCCCCCCCCCCCCCACGATGTTAAATAAACATTGGTTCTTTCCTTTATCTTCTTGGGTATCATTACCAGGCTTATCTTCATTGATCGGGCGCACTTCTTCTCTCTACTCTGGCCGTCTTTGGTGATCTTGTTGCCTGATAATATGGATGATTTCCTTGTTGTCTATCAACTTCTAAATTTCTTCTCTGAGCTGCAGTACTCATCAGTCGGATGACCATGATCGTTGTGGTATGAGCAAAAATACATGCTCGATCGTTTGAAACCGTGGGTGTTCATTACTCTCGGTGTTTGATACTTTATTATACCATTTTTCAATCATATATGACTGATATGGACTCGGTCAATGGGGTAAATCTCCTAGATGGATTTTCATAGCATTATGGTCGTCAGCTGGTGTCCCGTCGGGGTGCATCATCAGTCTTTCTCCGGTCAGGAAACCCTCCTTTAGAATCATATACTTATGTGTCACGTGAGTATTCTTTTTTAGCATCATCCACTCGTATGAACGTGTCCGCTTGGCCGAGCAAATCTTCCATCTTCTTTGTTGGGAATTTAATCAGGTCGCCATATAGTTCCTCTCGTTGGTCAAGGCCACTCTTAAGGGAGGCTACAACTATGCTCTCTTCTAGATCTGGCAAGTTAACCATGACATGAACAAAACACTTAACATAAATCTTAAGTGACTCACCTTACCTCTGGTAGAAATCCATAATCGAGTCTTGTTCGCGCCTGAGCTCCTTGTTGCCAACAAACCTCTTTCTGAATGCTTTCCATAATTTCGAAAAAATCGTGAAGGGATCCTTGGAGTACACTTTTGAACCAGTATATTGCATTTTCATTGAGGGTCATTAGCAGGGCTCGACACAACATAGTATCTTTGAGATTTAATGCCATCATCATGTTACAGGATTGTTCAAGGTGTCTCTCCGGATCGCCTGTTCTATCATAAACTTCCATCTTGAATGGGTTAGACTTTCTTGGCAATTGGGTTTCGAAGATTTCTCCATGAAAGTTGATTGGTTAAGGATATAACTATACATTGTCGGTTGCACCTGATTATAGTGAACACCATCGTCCTCTCTGGCCCTCTTTGATGGGGTTGGGTGTATCTCTTACCTTGGATCCTGTTCCTTGGAGCGTTTTTTGCTTGCCCTCGCTATCTCTTTCTCTCTCTATTTTATCGTCATGCTTGGAGGATCGGTCCTCTCGATTGGCATGAGTGGCATCGCGCCCTGATGGGTAATTAGCTTGGTTGGCCCCTTTACTTTGGCAGTCAGGACATGAAGTGTGTCATTCATTCCCGCTATGTTTGTATATATGATTTGTTCCCAAGTATCTTGCTCACGCACCACACTAAGTTTCACATGCTATAGGTGTTGAAGTTGCTTCTATAATTGTTGAAAATTTGGCGCTACCATCGGATTATCATCTGGTACTATGTGCGCAACGGGGGGCGCCACACCTCTTAACGGATTGATCTTTGGTTCAATCCAAGTCGTCAATTGTATCCCCGTTGTTTTCAGCTCCACAGGTACCACAGGGTCTGCAACAACGACCTCTGGGCCGGTGACAGTGATAGGACCCAGTAGGTCATGCCTCACTGACAGATTCACAATTATCCTCTGATTCCCTATTATTTCGTTTGGTTCCAGAATGTCTCTATCAATCTCTGACATAGTAACTACTATGGTTATTGTATTTTAGAAATAAACATTTTATCGAAGTTCCCACATACGGTGCCAAAATTGTTATGGGAAAATAACAAAGGGAAAGCCAAGTAGAGAACTTTTATTATCAAGGAAGAGAAATTACTGTTTAGGGTTTATCTATTTATAAGTCATTACTACAATATTTAACTTCACTAACTACACGTAGAATTGTATTTGTGTGGGACATGGATTAATGGTCATTACATTAGTGGGTTGACTCGTTCAATTAATGTCACCTTAACCGCTAGTTTGACTATCTCCGTTGTAGATGGACCTCGGTCGACTTCATCCGTGTTATAGACCGATCATCTTTCCAATTTCTTCCCTTTTGCTCGGTTATATTTCTTTTTCAACTATTTTCTTGCCTCGGCAGAAGTTTGGTTATCCATCTTTGTCCTCACCTCTCTTATTCCTTGCTCGATGAGGTGTTTGCTCGGTTTAGCTTAGCTCATCAGTCGTTGGTCAGTCTTATTATTTGTTTGATTATTCTTCTCTTTAAGGCCCGACATGTGCCAATCTGTTCTGTCTTGATTTCTCTTTGGTTTGATCTTGCCTCTGCTTGTAACTTTTTTATGTCTGGTAATCAGCTCGGCTCGTCGTTTTCCCATGTCTTATTCCTTGTCGATCACTCGTATGCCTATCTTTCTTACTTGTGAAGATTATCATATTATCACGTAACAAATCCAAACTAACCATGTGTGTGAAGAAAAGTTCAACTAAGATATCGCTTCCGTCTTCGGACATTATATGAAATTTTCAATAGTTTAACCTCTTTAGTTCACCCAACAAGCACTGGAATTTTGATCGGTCGCCTTTCTCGATCTTTCGTTATTTTTAATCAAGCGGTGTACACGGTGCGCATGGACGACGAGTTCTTATGGTTCAAATTTTTCACTCCACCGAGAATGTCACGAGGACGGGATCCCATTTTTGTAGAACTAACTATAAAATTCATCTCTTATTTATTTAATCGTCCCAAGTATGAATGACCTTCTTTGTATAATGTAGTGTCGTGATTGTGAACACCGCATGCAAACTCTAAGCCCCATGAATCATCATCTACCTTATTTCCTTTGAGAGTGAAATGACATCCACATTTTTTGGTGTCGGTAGACTTTCTCATAAGATCCTCCGGATCTACCAACTTTGTGTACTTTCTGTATCTCTCGCACACAAAAATGATTCTCGGAGTTTTTCGAGCAAGTCTATCGCGACGACGTAATATAATCACAAACCCGTTGTTTATCACGGTACGTCATTATCTCATCTTTTACCATGCACGAATCAGTGACCTCATCCTCCTCTTATATTCACCAAGCAAAAATGATGTCAAAACTTTGTTTTCAACCGGTTGACACATCGTGATCTGACGGTTTACCAATTCTCAACCACTATGGAAGTTTCCAACCGACGGTTGACAATTACCCAACCGGTGGATGAAAATAGGTCCTTAGCTGAGGAGATGATCCAAAAAAATACAAATATTTTCAAAATATATGGAGAACTATAACCGACGGGGATGTTTTCCATCGGCGATTGACAATTGTTTAACCGGCGGTTGGTAATATGTCAACCGTCGGGGACCTAATACTTAAGAAATTTAAAGTTTTAAAAAATTAGGCCTCCTTAAACCTAGCACGGATGGTCTAAATGGCCGGTGGGTGAACTCTCCCTCCCCGGCAGGTGGACCTGGATTCCACCGGTAATTTGCTTTAAACACAACACAACCGGCGGCGTGGGTTCCTAGATCTTAAATGATTTCATGCTTCCTCCGTCGGGGAAGATGGTCTCAACCGGCGGAGAAACACATATTCAGTTCATTCTAAATCGGGAAGAACTTCAAAAATGGAAACGTTTTAACTAAATGGTTAGAAAGACTACTCTATTTGGAGTTTCATGCTCATCACTAATCACTAAGGTTCTTCTCGTCGATATCCGTCCAAACTCAATTGTGTTTTTTTTTTAAGATTTTATGGAGGTTTGGGGTTTTTTAACTTTTGAAAGGTTTTTGATTTTTTAATTTTTTCTAAATCTGTAAAATTTTGTTTATAAGGAGATTGGGGGAGAAAATTTTACGTTTTTTATGTTAAGTGTACCCAAAAACTAAAATATATACTTGGTCAAGGAACAAAATGGTAAAAACTAATAATTAAAAAAAAACTAAAAAATAATAGAATCTCGTTAACATTATTTGTGACCAAATTAACGAAAGCAAACAAATAATAATAATATTTATACTCAATAATCACTACACCCAAATAATTATTTTAATAAGAAACATAATAATATTTACACTAACCGAAATAAGTAATCAATAGTAAAATTCAAATCAAAACAACCAAATCAAATCAAATAAATAGAGTGAAGTAATTAAATTATTCTCCATCAATAAGATCAAAATTTAGAATTAAAAATCAAAATCACAATTAAAAATATGAAATCAAATCGAAACCGTATATTTCATCAAAATCAAAATCCAAAATTGAATATACAAGGAGCGTCATTTTTTTATAATCAAATCAATTCAACGATAAAACAGCATTCTGATATCATATTAAATTAGAAAAGAAAAAAAAAAGATATTATAAATTTTATTAATTGAAATTCTATATTTACAAATAACTTAAAACCGTTATTTACCGAACTATTATAAATTAGAAGGCACTTGCCTTAACGACCATGGTTGTTCAACTTTATAACCAACAACAAAAATAGTACAATCCAATAACACTTAAATTCAAATTGAGACCATTACTTTTCTACCGATTTCATGAGGATTGGAGGTGCAGCCGTTGCACTCGGAGCTGTCGTCTTTAAACCACCATACTATAACAACCAAAATACAACAACCCGACTACAATAGTAATTAAATTTGAGGTACATAAAATATCCAAAAATGTAGAACTAAAACTCAGTATCCAGATTTGAAAACCCTATACCTTATGTATCTAAAATTGAGAACGAAAATAAATACATACAAACCTCAAATGAGTTTATACCCTTTATTACACTCACTTTTTCTATATACGCAATGCAATATGCTTTTTCTATATACGCAATATGCTTAAAGGATATTAAATGTGAAGTTGTTTAAAAGTTAAACATACATTAAAATACTTTTCTAATACACAAGTAATTAAAATAAAATACATGACTTTAACCAAAAAAAACACTTAAAATGTAATAGAAATAAAATTAAAATTAAAATTTTCACATTAAACAAATGTTTAAACATGTTTTTCAAATTAAACATATACTTTTAGCATATTTTAAAAAATGCAAAAAAAAAAACAATTGTGAATAACATCGAAGGATTTTATACTGTATAAGTTAAAATTAATAATTAAGACGACAATATGAAAGTCTACTGTTGTGGTCGAAAAAGTAGTTTGTGGCCTCTAATTTCGATCTGAAGTGTTGAATTTTTTATGTTAAATACTAACATCTAATATAGACTCACAAGTTCAAACTTTGATGTCTGATAACAACTTCTAATTTCGACCTACTCATTGAAATCACGTATCTCTTAGATATTGTTGTCATGAAGATATAAAATGATTTGTTCAATATTTCAATCTCATGAGTATGTCGTTTTTACTTTTAGATAAATCAATTTATTCAGTAGAATTGTCTCAACTAGTGTATTTAAAAAGAAAAACTAATAAACTAATGTTTTTTAATATAAACATGATTTCATAATATCATGCCATGTATAATTAAAAAGGTTACAAACTAGTGCAATCCAAATCTTAATTAACAGCGTAAAAAGCATACATTACAATACTTGAAAATTAACTAAAAGAAATCTTCTCCAATAGCTTTATTAACAGAACTTTAAAAAAACATACATGGTAATAACTGAAAACATACTACAAAATTCTCCTTCAATTGTTTCATTAACGTCGGTTCAAAAAATATACATAACAATAACAAAATTATAATTCAAAACAAACTAAAATATTTTTTCTTCAATAGTTATATTAAAAGCACGTAAAAAAATATACATTGCAATAATTACAAATAAACTAAAAACAAGTCTTCTCCAAAAGCTTCGTTAACACCATTTGTAAACTTAAGCTCAAGGTTTGAAGAAACTTTGTGACGGCTGGAAATAAAATCTAAAAAAAATGTAACTTTACTTAAAATTATATTATCGAGAACTCTAATATGTCTAAAAAAATTGTATATCTTACAAACGTGTTATGTGCTCCAAAATAAAATAACTAGAGTAATGGGAATAAATGCAAGTTAGGTGTAAACCCAAACATAATAATGTCTTTTGGCCAAAATTCATTCATTCATTCTTCTCTATAATTTACAATGCAAATTATTAATGAGTAAGAAACAATAAAACGAGTTATTGTGACTAATATTTAATTATCGGTATAAACTTACAAATATATGCAAGTTATTTATATGAGGTGATGTTTCTCATAAGTTTAGCAATCTACAAGAAAATATGTCATATGTTTATATTGTTAAATATTTGCAGTGCTCAAAGAATAAACAAATCACGTTTTCAAATTTACATGTTAAAATCTTAAAGCATATAAAAGGCAATGAAGTAACTAAAGTATTCAAAATAAAATTATGTATTCAGATAAATATACATATTAACCAATGGTAACTTTTTAACATGATGAAGTTTTTGTAAGACCTTTTTCATTGACTTTATTGATTCATATTTTTTTAATTTGGATATTAATTTATGATAAAGATAGCACGTCCATCAATTAAAAATCATTGAACTTTGATATTATGGATAATTATTCTAGATCAGCTCATAAAGATGCATACCACATATATCTTTTGTATCATAATCGGGATAAATTATTGATAATTTCCTTAAATGTTTTGAGTATAATCAAACATCACTCATCATATTACAACGATATGAATATGATTTCTCAAACATATAGTAGTCAAACAGTAATGCAATCAATTGGTCATTAAAAATGAATAGTTAGAGTGATAAAACCTTTAAGAATGGTTAAGAGACAATCATAGAAGTTAAGAAACAAAAAGAAAATAAATGTTAACTTTGTAAAAAAGTATGAATTCATGCATAAATATAGGGCATATTATATTCTCAAAATTGATAAAAGTTGAGACTTAGTTTATCGACATTATGTATGCTGTAAATTAAATCCAATATTAAAGTTGAGATAATCCATAGTTAACAACTACTATTCAAAAAAGATAAACTCTTTTGAGTTTTGTCATATCATGATGAGCTGTCGTATTATTGATGATAGACAAATATTCTTCATTAATATTGTTTAAGATTATGAGCGAGCTAAACTTTCAAATAGACTTCCATTATTTTGTTTAATACGCTGGTTTCGATAACTTCTCTAGTGAGGGGTAATAAGCCAATAATGTGTATGTGCATGTGTATGGACTTCCACGAGTTTTTAATCTTTGTAGTGATTACCTATGGTCGTAAGTCCATACATAGACGAATCTAAATATAAAAATCACTAAAATTAACTTTCTAGAAACATAAAACTAAATATGTATTTTTAGTTGGTATAGAATCGGGCAAGTGAGGTCGAAATTAGTTGCAATTGCAGCGCACGAAGCTTACCTCATGGGTCAAACTCTATACATGAAAATCCATATTGAATAAAAAAACTATAGATAATAGTTCAATGAACAATTAATTATAAGATTAACAAATTTTAAAAACAAAAATATAACAATAATCAAATTTGTAACCTGTTTTGGACTAAAATTTAAAATTAATGTTCTTCATCGTACACAGTGAAAAATCAATCAATGAACTTTATAATTTGCTAACTGATGATATATGTAAAAAATAAATATCGTTGAAATTGATATTCTCATTGGTATTTTTTTATGAGTCTAGTAGTTATTTGGTTTCTTTTTTTAGAATAAAAAAATAATGGTGACCGATTTAACAAAACACGTTTATACATATTTTGTTTAAGGGTAAATTGATAGTTTTCTAGGTAAAATATCTAGCAACCTAGATATTAAAATATAACGTGAGTATCTAATAAGAAGTTAGATTGTTATAACTAAACTTTATTATTTTATTTCATTTTATAATCGTGAGACTATGGATGGGCATAATTTAATTTTTCTTATTCATAATAATTTTGAAATCCAATATTTTTTATATACATATAAAAAATATATAACAAATAATAATATACAATAAAACTAGTTTTCCTAAAATATATGTAGTTTCAAATAACATTTTTATATTTAAATTCTAAAATACAATGTAAATATTATTTGATAACATGATCATTCATGTACTATTATTTAGTGAATTTATACAATATAATATTTTATAAAATTAGGTCGAACGAATAAAAAATAGTATTGTAACTATTGTTGAGTTATTTTTTATTTTATTAAACAAAATGAATATTTGATTGCTTAGGATTTGTCATATATGAAGAGAAATATGTGGTGAGTTAGGATTTATAATCAACATACGAACAAAATATAATATTTGTTAAGTTTAAAACTCGATCTTGTTCATGCACATATGACTTAAAGTACCTATTTCGTTATAATATCCGAATAAAATATAGTGTATTCATAATTTAATTAGACGTTTATGATTGCATATTTATTATTTATACTCCGTAATGAATACAAATAAATAAGTAGATAGAATTGTATATGTAATAAATAGAAATAAATAAGAGAAAATCAAAAGTCCTACATAACTCATATAAATATGAGTTGAGTATAGATTTAAAGGGGAGAAAATTTGGATACAGTAAGACAACGACATATTTTTCTTCTTCTTTTTATGTTTTTTTTTTCTCGGAATGATTTAGGTAGTTTGTTATAAATTTTATGCCCTGAAAAATTTGGCATCGTCTGTGAGAAACGATAGTTTCTTACTTCTTAAAAAACTCTACTGTTTTGATGAAAAATGGAAGTGTTAATCGGATCGACCGTTTTGTTTATGACTCCTCCGATTCACATTTGCTTTCGCTTGCAAGAGAGAGAAATCTTCTAACCGTCTATGGCGCACCATTCAGATCTTCGTCTATTTCGATATTACTCCACCTTGCCATGTTCATGTAAGTTAACCTTAAATCCCAGCTTTCCCCCCGCACCCGGATTCAGTGCCTACGGGTTAGTTTCGCTCTGGGTGTCTTGGATTTGGATATTTTTTGTCAAACTGCGTCGAGCTTCCCTTCTCCGTCTTTCGACGAGTTCGATTCGACAACTCCATCGTTGAAATAAAAAAATCAAGTAAGAAATCTGGTTGACGTGCGATTTCATATCGTGACTCATATGAAATCAGAAATTATGTGTAAAAGGCTTATCTAAATCACTTGTGGTATGAATACACTGATTTGTTATTCTCTTATAGTTTTCCTATTTACTGATCCATTGTTAATTGGACGATGCTTTTGTTGTCGAAGTATTTATCCTGGTGTTTATTTGTTATACTTATGTTTTATACAATGTCTACGTACTATTTTGTTTTGTTGAACAACGTGTTTAATAAAATAACAATGTGAGTGTGGTTATCGTGCACTTGTTTAGGGATAATTTTATTACTCTGATTTTCTCTACTTTAAAACATGTTTACTCTGGGGATGAAGTGCGCTACTACTTCACGTATGCCCAAGTCATACAATTTTATAAATTTATTAACTTATATTTTTTGTTTATGTCCATGGCGCACCATGTTTTCATAGTCCATTCATTGTTTGTCACATGCTCCTGTGCTTAAAATTAGTACGTCAATTATATGTTTTTGTACATATGTATGTCCTTTATGTAATTTGTGTTGTGTTGTGTATGTTTACATTGTATATTTTACTTGTATAATTTTTGTCTATTACACTTTGTGTGTTGTTACTGCAATATTGTTTACCAATAATAGTTATATTCGTGTACAACATATCATGTGTTTCTTGTTAAAGTTTAATTCTTTAATATGTGTGTATATTAGTAGTTTACAACATTTTATTTTAGTATGTTGACATTTGCGTCAGTGTGTCTGTATGTCACACTATGTTATCTCATATATAGTGTATCACTTGTTATCATATATCAAAATTTATTTGTACGTCTTTTGTTCATGTCCAACACATCTTGTTCTACTTACATTCATGCTACCAACCACAAAATGGACCACCGCATTCTCCTCCATTATCACCAACGATAGCACTTCAAATTCGTCATGAAATGGTGAAAAACTCCACATTTGTCCTCTAAAAAGAAAGTGAGCGAGGAATATTACCTTATCAACTAATCCATATAATAAAATTAGTCAATATTTATAACACAGATAAAGTTGTCCATGTATATTTCATGAAAAATATATCATGAGATACGAGAATGTGTTTTATTTAAGACTGAATTTGTTTGTTAATTGTATATGTACTATCCTGCAATATAGGTCATCTCATCAGATCATTCCAACAAAAATTAATAGAACAACAGACTTAGCACTCATTTTTACTTAGGGCAATGGTCATGTGAGTCTTTATGATAGGTTATCATCCAATAGGATTACTTCATCCAAAAATGAGTTTAATACAGATATTGTATATTGTGTCGAAAATGGATTATTGAAAATTAGTATATTTGATTACCGATCTATAAGATACATAAAGCAAGAGATGTACACCATTGACCCATCAGTTAGAGTTAGTCAGTCTAGTAGAAGATCATCTCTGATGATTCTTTTATCAATCTGATTCATATGATTAATAATATAAAAAATATAAGAATGTATCCAATTATATACGTGATAACAATACGTGCATATATATAAAAGAGATGCAAATGATTTTTTTTATGCTAAAATATTCTTCAATAATTTCTTAAATTTATTATTTCTACATTAAATTTATTAGTATTTGATACACGAGTTTTCGTTTTAGGCCTATTGTTATAGGTATTGGGCATAAGATTTTTCAAAACAATATATTGTCTCAAATTTAATGAATTATAAATTATTTGGTCTATTGGTCGATTATATTTATGGTTTCCATACTAACATAGAGTTTTATTTAAATGAGGTATCATACAAATAATTAAATCTACTTGAGCTTCAAAGAGATAAGCATCATATATGACAATATCTATATTATTACGAGTCTTCTGTTAAAAAATAATGTACCTTAGTTTCGAAAGTTAAAAAAAGATGTAACTGTAAGCTTTATATGAGAAGATGTTGAATGTAATTATTTATGATATATAATAGATGTGCGAGCATCGTTGCACTTAAATTTTCAGCTTAAAGTTTATATAATAAATCTTTATTAGTTAAAAGTATTTTGACTCACACTTATGCAATAAGGATACTCGCATCCTTTGAAAGTTATACGTGTATATATGTTGTATTCTATGAATGCATGAGCTTCATACATAGTAATGAAACCTCCGTGAAACTAGATTACTGAATATAATTTTAACACCTTGATAGTCTAAGTGATTATATTTTGGATACTTTGATCTTATCACATATCTACTATGGATTATGGGATCTCTATAAATTTTTACCGATAAAGCTGAGCATGTTTCTCGGTTTCCTTGATAGTTAGATTCTAAATAACGTGTTATGTTCATCCTCAATTAAATTAGTATGTGATGAATTTCTTCCACGCATCATATTTGGGCTTTCTCCTCAATTGAGGATGAGATAATTGTTAACTAAAGTTTCCAACATGGATAACCTTGCGTCTACCAATGATATCTCATGGAGTGTTCTTTTTTATTTTAGTGTATTTTATATACGTGTTTTGTATATGAAAAATTCATCTTTAAAAGTTTAAACTATATGATTATTGATATGTTTCATAAACTTAAGTAATTTTTATGGTAATTTGGAATGATACAAAGTATATCTTATTTGACCTTATAAACACAAAGATAAAAAGAATGTTAATGTCAACTTCTAATATAAATAGAAAAAATCGGCATGGAGTAAGACGAGTCATTTATTTTATATGTCATGACGAACCCATATTTCGAGTGAACTCAACCAACCAAGAAGTCAGCTACAATTTGGGCTTTGATTGCCCTTCGATGAGCAAATTTAATATTATAATCCCCTTAACTCCATAGACCATTTAGTCATCCGACCTGACATGTCCGGTTTTTGCAACGCGTTTTTAAAAGGAAAAGAAGTTTGAACCGTGATGGGATACGCTTGAAAATATGGCCTCGATTTTATGGTGGCTATTACCAAGCCTAAATCTAACTTCTCCAACTTAAGGTATATTTTCCAGAATCTAACAAACTCTTACTAATATAGTAAACAGTGTGAGGATAGTTGTTAAATTCTCGAACTAACACTGCGCTTACAGCATAATCCGATACTACTAGATACGTGTATACTCTCTCGCCAATGACAAGTTTGAATAGAGTTTTAGGCAAAGATAAAGGTTGCTTGATTTTAATTAATGTCTTATCGTGATTTGGGACCAATTGAAGTTTTTGGCATTTCTTGGTATTTGGAAAAACTGTGCATATTTATCTAGATGATCTTGAAATAAACCTACCTGAAAACTGTCAATCTCCTAGTCAATACCTAAGCTTCCTTGGTGGACCGAGGAGGATCCATAGATAATAACACATTTAATTGGTCGGGTTAGCTTGGATCCCTTTCTCACTGATGGTGTAGCCCAAGAATTTACTGGATGTGGACACCGACTGTACACTTTTCAGGATTCAATATTAAATTAATGTCCTCCAAGTTATAATTTTTTTGGATGTCAAATATATGATCATCTTCCCTTAGTTTTTTCACCATTATGTCATAAATATAAGCTTTTACATCTCTTCCGATCTGACTAGGAAATGCTTTATGACCAATGGTTGGTAAGTGTCCCCAACAATCGTTAAACCAAAAGGTATTACCTTGTAACAGTGCATCCCCCTATCAGTAATGAATGTGTATGGTCTTGATAATTCAGATCCATCTATATCTAATTTTACCCAGCAAAATAATTTATAAAGGACAACAAATTATTTCCTGAATTAGAGTCCACTAATTGATCTATTTGAGGAACAAAAAAAAAAGGATAATTGGGACATGCCCTGTTGAGATATGTGAAATTTATGCACATTTATCATTTGTCGTTCTTTTTAATAAACATCGGATTTGCAGTGGATACTGGGATTCTCAAATATGCCTCACGTTAGTCAATCTGTCTATTTCTTGAACTATGGCTTCAATTTTTTCTTTGATTCAAACCCTCATTCTTTGGACTAGTGGAACTGCATTGAATTGTACATATAGTTTGTGGCAAATGATGTTTGTTGTTACACCAGTTATATTATCATTGTAAAAAGTAAACACATGTAAATTTCTATATAAGAAAGATAACAATTTTTCCTTCAACTCTAGTTGCAATTTGGCTTAAATTCTAGCATTCTTCCCATCTGCTAAACTGTGCACTTCAACCTCTTTTATTGGGATAACAACAATATGAGTCTCTCTTGGATAATCCATCTTGCTTGGATCTGAAGAGGATTCCGATAACTGATATTATTTTTTGATTACCACGGGTTCCAAATATTTGGAGCAAGTGCGTGACATAACATTTAATGTCCACTTTTAGGTTGCTTCGAACCACTCACACTTGACTTTCAACCGCATATTTCAGAAATTGGTGAACCGCTGACGTGACCGCGTGCATTATTGACAATCAAGATCTGCCCAAAATTGCATTGTATGGGTTCAGACAATCCACTACCACGACAAAACCCTCAAAATTTTCTTAAAAAGGTCATTTAACTAACAATGCTTCTCCTTCGAATTCTTCAATGACATCAGCAGAGTTGCGCGTAAACCCCACTGTAGTCATGTTTGACCGTTGAATATCTTCATCAGTTTATAAGTAGATAGAAATAAGATTGGCCGAGCTACATGTATAGACCAAAATTCTTTCGGATATTTGTGCGCTCAATAGATGCCCATATTACCCCCAACATCTTCATGTGGGCCTACAACACCTTTTAAGTTGTCTTCATCAAACAATACGAAAGGATCAAGGTTTTGGTAGAGGTGTGTAGACATTTTCCCTTCTAATTGTGTAGTCAAGCTAACCATATGTCTTTTCATGAATCAGCTCGAAGGTGTTGTCGTCGTATCTCTCTAAAAAATCGTTAACTATTCGAAGAAATTATAAAAATTGGAAACCTTTCCAACACTTTATGTACAATGTTGATTCGACCTTTATCTGGATTAGGATCCAAGTACTCTGAATATACATCAAATTATTCAACAATTACTATTTTACTTTCTTGTTTGGAAATTTATCTATTATGCCTTCAGACACTGGGTGATGCGGCTTGTGCCCCACTTGTACCAGGTCATTTAACAATTTTTTACTTGACTATTACCCCCCTGTGACTTAACAAATGTAGTTAGATTCCCAATCTCGATCAACGATTGTATCTCTTGTTTTAGAGCAATACAATTCTTAGTGTCATGTCTCACATCATTATGATATATGCAGAACTGTGTGTTTTGGTTTTACCTTGGAGTCTAGATCGGTGCTGGCCTTCGGAATTGTACTACATTCTTAGCCGTATCATAAATGATGGCTATATTTTCAATCAGGTTGGCATTTTTAAATGTCCGGATATAAATTTTTTGGACAATGGTGATTGCATCCAATTGTGTCATTAGCTAAACATATAGTTCTCATTGGGAGTACAAAAGATCCAAGGTTCAGATTGCACGACGAATTGATCACTCAACAGGTGATCTATACACTGGTCTGTTTACACTTCAATTTTCCCTTTATAATCTTTTTTTTTTATTTTACCAAAATGGTCCAATTTCTTGCCCGGAGAATCTTGCTTACTTGACCTTTGGTGCTTTTTAAAATGTTTTTAGCGAGGTTTTCTTTCTTTACGAACATGATCACTACTCGAAGAAGAAACTTTTTATTCCAATTCTGTTGTTGAGTCCTCAACCAAATTAGATGTGCTTGAATATTGTTTAGTTGGATGTCCATTTTTTTACCGGGATTTAGGGGACTGGTCATTTGAATTATATTTATGATTATTATCTCGCTTATTAGGTTTGGGATATTCAGATGGATTCTTTCCACCCATATCATTTTCCGCTAACCTTTGGGCTCTTAATGCCTCAATTTCTGCTTGCAGTTTATCACACTCTTCCTACATGAAAAGTCTTTCCTCGGTATTATAATTAACATGCGATGTATTCACATGTTCTCCATCGCCTCCGATCACTCCATTTTCGAGAGGCGGAGTCAACTGCATATCGGGATCCATGTCTTAAAAAACTACGGAGGTTAATTTTCTAATTAGGTTTTGAATATTACTATTAAGGTACTGGTGATAACAAAATCTGATCGGATGGTATTTTAAGTAAGTATTTAAATGATGTATTTAATTTTTGGATGGAGAATAAATAAATAATATAGGTGCTAATTTTAATATGTAGAGAGAGGATTCTCAAACCATATTAAATTTTATTTAATATTTATAGGATAATTTCGGATCCAATGGCCAATCGGGTCAGATCACGAATATGGGTCTAATTCATTAGCCCCCAGGCCCACGAACCGTTATTCATTATACACATTTTATGATTAAACATATGGCTGACACACAACTCACTTAACATAATCTTTATTCTGAGTCTAAAATGCCTCATAATATAAACATAACACACTTCATGCTCGTTGTCTTTAAAGATTTCCGACCCTATCACCTATGTCAATGTAAATTTCTCAAACTCTATGAATTTATTTTTGTATGAAATAATATGTTTAATAAATTTTATGTATTTAGACATTTGTTCGGCTGTTCCACTTGATGAACTCATAATATTCTTAGTATAGTTTGGAAGCGGAAATATTTATAGGAGTGCTACTGTCTAAGAAATGTTTGTATGATGTAACTGTAATTATGAGATTAACGTTTTGTAAAGAGAGAAAGAGACAAAAGGAATAAATGTAGCAATAATTGACTAATCATTGGCCATTTTCCCAAAAAAGGAATGTCCTTTATATTGTACATGAGGTGGATAATAAAATTATATAATTGCCACCATTAAAGTGGGTTTCTCACCCCACTTTATTATTATTTACAGACAAGTTGTTGGGGCATATCACCCATCCCTCTATTTCTTATGTTTGCTTTACTTTGGTCCTTATTCACTAAATATACACATTTAGTCATTATACTTTACATAATTAAACCTATTATTACTTATATTTTCCTTCCCTTATTAGTATCCCCAGTCTTCATGAAGATATCTGAGTGAGGATTGCAGTTATTCTTCGAACCTCCTCGGATTTTATGACACTCGAACCTTTTGTATAGCCAACCCCTGATCAGATGGATTTGTTAGTTGTACCTCATGAATAAATTGTTTAGGTGTTACCCATCGATTCACGTGATTTCAGACTCGTTTAGACTCATTACCTCACCTTTGGTCACGATGACCTCACCCAACTCATCATTTATTTTGATATTGTGTGTCTTTGCCTAGTCGTTATTGTGTCAGAGATATTTTAGATGATGAAGCCACCTCTGGCCACGTGTCGCGTCCCTTCCATAACCGGCCAATGCGCTGTTTGAAGCGGTTTACGCTAGGGGAAATGTGTTAGAAAGTTTTTAACATTTCGTCTTCAACCTCTTATTATTCATAACTTCCATTATAAATACTCATTTCCCCCTCTAGTTATCATTTTATACTTTTTGATTTATGTTCAACCTTAATCCAAGATTTTCCGTTCTAGAGAGAGAAAATTTCAATCCCAATTTCCTTCCTTGTTCTTTCATGCATGAAGAGTTTATCGATCTTAGATGGTATAAGATTTGAATGTGGTTTAATATCTCAAACCAAGCTGTTGCTTCCGATGGTAGAGGGTACCCCACACCTGCAGACATTTGGGAATTGACCTTTCGTGACAACTGGTCCCCTATCCGAGAACGTTCTTACCATATTGCTCACCCCCCCGGTCAAGCTTGTTTTGGGGAACAATGCTGATCCTTCGTTGTCTGAATCGTCTTTCAAGTCTTCTCATTTCTTAACCATATGTGATGAAAATGAAAAACATATTAAAGCAAATGCATGGCAACACATTAAAAGGAAAAGGTCCTCCGATCCACCTGCAAAGTCTATGAGGGTAAAAATTTCATTTTCTATTGCGACCCCTCAAGTAACTCTGCAAGGGTCCCCACAAACGACTCCAAAAGTGAGTCCCAAGAAATCTTCGACAAAGGGGTGTTCGGTTTGAACAAGTTTTGAAGTCTATTCCTGAAATCAAAGAGAAGGCTCCAATTAATGAGTCGAACAATGATCAGGAACAACCTGATGTGGTTGTGGTTGTGGTTGATGCACAACCCTTACAAGTCGTACCCGCTGCAATTCCTCTTCCCGGACCATCTGTGCCAATCCAAAGTTTCTTTTCTCCTCCCCGGAAAATGTCATTGGTCCACCCCCTCGAAGTGGAAAGGCTTCATTGGTAAAAAAAGAAAAAAATAAGAAGAAACGCACTACAGATCTGCCCTCGAACATATAAGACGTTTTAGGTGATAACCTTCGTGATATCGAGTCCAAACATCTTCTATCCATTTACAAGGTGAAGTAAAAATATTTTCATCCGATCAATGAGGTAAAACTTAGAGATTGGTGGGGGATACCCGGGAATATCACCACTCAGTTTCCCTCTGTCGGAGAGACTCCGATGTCCGATCGCAATAATGAGCTGATCCTTTACACCGAGCTCATAAACTAAGGCCTTCGTCTACCTCTTGATCTTACTCTAGTAGAATACGTCAACCTCATTAGACTCTGCCCCTCTCAAGCCGGTGCTAACATGTGGTACACACTCATGGCCTACTTCATGGCCTATAGATTTTCTAAGATGACCTTCTCCATGGAGCAGCTTATTTCCACTTCATGTGTGGTTAAGAACTCTCATTATAATTTTTACTCTTTTGGTCTTGCAAGGCAGTTCAAGATGACCAAAGATTTCTTAGAAGCTGATAAAAAATGGAAGCAACAATTTGTCTTTATCTCATAGATATGAGAAATAGGCTTTGAAAGCTCTAACGATCTTCCCAATCGGTTAACTCTGAAGTGGTCCAGAAACGTATGCATCCTTGTATAGTCTTTTGTTTTATTGATTAACGTTAAATAGTCTTAAGATGTTTCTTTCACACAACTATGAAGGGAATTGCCCAACCCTTTAAAATTTACGCAAAAGTTGCCAAGAAGATCTTCGAGAAGCTAAGCGTCTGGGCAGGTGAACATTGGGATCATAAATTTCACCAAAGTTTTCTGCCAACAAAATTTGTGAAAATTAATCTTTGGAGGTATGACCTGGTAGAGAAGAAGTCCATGTCTGACCTTATGGTGCCTCCTCCAAATGACGTGATCCTCAAACGTCTAGAAAGTTTGGACAATGCAGTTTACCTTCCTACTTGGGCTCGGGTTCCGAGTCACCAAGATGTAGAGAAACCCGAGGAGGGTGCTGAGAGAATCGAGAAAGATGCAGAGTTGGAGAGTGATACTCCCGAAGAACAGAGAGTTTGGAGCCCAGGGAAGTCATCAGAATGAGACCTAGGGAGAGAGGCCACCAGAAGTTCAACAAGAACACCAATGGATCCCCGGGTAAGTCCTCCATCCAATTCCCGTGAAGAACAACTCAGGGATGCTGATAATGACACTTCTGTTGAAGTGAAACCAACTGGGAAAGCTGGGGCTATGAGGCCAAGAAGGCTTACTGCTGAAGAAAAACAAAAGAAAGTGGTTGACGGTGAAGGAGAAAACGACAATACAACCTGCCCAGGCTTACCACCAATAAAGAAAGTTGTCATAGTCGACTCGGACTCCGGGGGGGGGGGGGTGATTTGTCTTTCAGAAAAAGCAGCCCGCATGTAATGAAGAAAAATCTGAGGAAAGTGAATATCTCCCCCTACCTCCGCTTACTTTGATGTCTACAAAAACGATTTTGTTGCCAATGAGCTAAACAAACTGCTCTGTGCTGCTGCTCTCCTCGAACGGAAAGCCAACCGCAAAGATCGTTACAAGAATGAAGTCCTTCAAAAAGGGGCTGGAGTAAAAAGTCTGACCTCTGAGGCGATCGAGTTGAAGAGAAAGATGAGAAACCTGACAGATGAACTTGCCAAGAAAGTAGAGGTATCATCCCAACTGACAAGGGTTGAGGAGAAGCTTTCCAAAGAAAAGAAGACATATGCTGACCATTTAACCAGAATTACCTCCTTAGACATTGAACTTTTTGATGAGAGGAGAAAGTTTGACGACGAACATGAACACTTCACCACCAAAGATAGCAAACGGGACACTCTGGTTGATGATCTTATCGAGTTTTGCGCGAAGACTAAAACATATTTTGAAAATGTTGTTATAGAAATTGAGAGGCTATCGAAGGAAAACGATTATTTAAAGAAGGACTTTGAAACTAAGCAGAAGAAGCGTCTAGATGCATACGCGACCAGTACTGTATCTCACCTTGAAGAAATAGATGCCAACATGAGGTCCACTATGGTATTAGAGATGTATGAGAAGTTTTCGTACCTAAAGTTAGGTAGCCTTTAGTTGCGCGTTATTGAAAGGTATCGCCCTGCAAGTATTTCATATGGAGGATTTGGAGATTAGTGATGACTCCGTAAGTTCATCTTCGGAATCTGATTACCTGGACGACAATAAGGAAAATTTTGCATTCGACTAGCTTGGTTTGAATGCTGTAACCTTTGTTTTGTTAATTATCTGTAATCACAACATGTTGGAACTTTGTTTTATAAGATAGTCCTCCCACTATGAGAATTTTTGATGTTGTGATATTTCTTTTCAAGTTTATATCTCAGTGAAAAATGTCTTGATTAACTCAACTTTTTTTTTGCTAAGAAGTCTTTTATGTGAAAACGTTTATTGTCTTATGATTCAAAAAGATAAATTTCTATCCAAACTTATTTGGAATGTAGTGTGATTTAAAAAAAGATGAACTTTCTAGTCCAAACTTCTTTGAAATGTCTTTTGAGTTCAAAAAGATGAACTTTCTAGTCCAAACTTCTTTGGATTGCTTTTTGAGTTAAAAAGATGAAAATTTTGGTCCAAACTTTTTTGGATTGACTTTTGAGTTCGAAAAGATGAACATTCTGGTCCAAACTTTTTTTGGAACACCTTTTGAGTTAAAAAAATATGAACATTTTGCGAATCATTTTAAGAAGGCAATGGGAAATTATATATAAGTCGGTTATTAGGGAACCTCGTTAAAACCTTCCTGCGCCACCAGGGTAGGAAAGAGTATGCCACCCATACTTACACAAATTGGTAATGAAAATACTACGTATTTACATGTTTAATCTAAATAAAATTTGAGGTGCTCAATGTTCCAAGGGTGGGGAAGGTCTCTTATTTCTTTATCTTTCAGTTTGTACGTCCCCGACTTTATCTTCTTGGTTACCATGTACGGACCTTCCCAATTATGAGCTAACTTTACCAACCTATTTTCGTTTGTGTGAATGAAGACTTTCCTTAAAAATTTGTCCCCAACTTTAAACTCTCTTCTTCTGACTTTTGATGCATACCGACTCCTCATCAAAGTCTGGTAGTGTCAAGAGTTTAATTGCGCCCTTCTTCTCTTTCTTCTTTAGGTCCAATTCTGTGTGATTCCCTCTGTCATTTGTTTCCTCTGAGTATTCTCTTAACCTATATAATGGGAAATATTGTTTCTGATGGTACCACCACATCCATGCCATAAACGAGTGCAAATTGCGACTCATACGTTACAGTCTGAAGAGTTGTCCTGTAAGCCCATAGAACTTTTTGCAGGTAATCTGGCCATTTTCCGGCCTTACCCTCCAAATTCTTCCTCAACACATCTAAGATTGCCCGCTTAGTCATCTCGATCTGGCCATTCGCTTGAGGGTGGAAAGGTGTTGAGAAACATTGTTGTATTCTCTTAGATGCACAAAAAGCTTTCATATCATTATTATCAAATTGTGGTCCATTATCCATTGTGATTTTTCTTGGTACACCAAAGCGGCAACATATGTTAAAGATAATACACTTGGTCACATATTTTGCTCTTGTTCTGGTTAACGGCTCAACTTCTACCCACTTGAAGAAGTAATCTACTGCAACAATGATTGTTTGACGACCTCTTGATACCATCGGGAGGGGTTCGACTAGATCAATACCCCATCGGTCGAATGACAAAGACGCCATGTGTATGGATCAAGTTAGAAAATCTTTGGCAAGTGTCACACTTCTACAACTAATTCCTTTGCACCCGAGGAGATGGTCGGCCAATAATAACCATCTAGGAGAACTCCTCGTATTAATGTTTTGTAGCCATGGTGTGCTGACCCTTCCCCATTATGCAGCTCTGAAAGTATCAATTGTGACTCATCCTTCCCTAAGCAACGAAGTAAAGGTTGGCTAAAAGATTTTATAATACATCTTCGAGTACCATATAACCATATGCCTTAAATCGTATTATTTTAGCCATTACTTTATCAATTAGAAATATGTCGTGGACTAAGAGCTCTTGTATCTGACTTCTCCAGTTTTTCACTATAGCGGTTGAAATTGGGAAGGCCTCGACACTTCCTTCAACTGACTCAGATACCTTAACAATTAATGGGTTTTCCTAGACGACTATCCATGGGTACTCTTCTGAATAAGATGCTCTGGCCAAAGAATCAGCCACTGAATTCCCAATCCTATGAACATGTTCAAACCTGACATCCTCGAAACTCAAGGTTAAGGCCTTCAAAAACCCCAGATATTTTACTAAATGATCTTTTTTTGCCTCTGACCGTCCTGAAGCATGGTTCACTAGAAGTTTTGAATCACTTATCAACCTGACTCTTTTGGCTCCACGAATTTTTGCAAATCTTAAGCCAACCAAAGTTGCTTCGTACTCTGCTTCATTGTTTGACACTTTAAACCCGAGTCGGATAGCTTGATACATATCAATCCCTTCCGGAGATGTCAATTATACTCCTTCACCACAAATAGATGAACTTGATCCCCCGTCAGTTCGGACTACCCACTCTAAGTCAGATTCTTCTTTATCAATATCCATTTTATTACGATCAGAGTGGAATTCGACTAAGAAATCAGCTAATACTTGTGTTTTGATAGTAGTTTGCGGTTCAAATTCAATGTCGAAGTCAAAAAGCTCTACCGAACACTTTGTCATTATTCTCGATACATTATGCCTTTGTAGAATGTTCTTCAACAGAAAAAGATGTTCGTACCACGATTAAATGAGCCTGAAAGTAAGGCCTCATTTTTTGCGCAGATGTTACCAATGCAAGTGATAATTTTTCTAACTTGAGGTACCGCTTCTTTGCATCCATAAGACTCTTACTTACATAATAAACTAGCTTCGGGACGTTTTACTCCTCTCGGATCAAGATCGTGCTCACTGCAAAATCTGACACTGCCAAATAAATGAACAACTTCTCCCGCAGATTTGGCTTGGTTAGGATTTTCAGGGAGGAAAGATACTCTTTGATCTGGTTAAAATCATTCGAGCATTCTTGAGTCCAATTGAAACAATATTCTTTTCTCAGTACATGGAAGAAAGGGGCGCATTTTTCTGAAGACCTTGATATGAATCTGTTTAACACTCCCAATCTTCAAGTCAGGATTTGTACCTCTTTAATTGTTCTTGATGGGGCCATAGTAGATAGAGCATTTAGTTGTATCGGGTCAGCTTCAATACGTTGTTCACTGACTATGTAGCCTAAAACAATTATGTATCTTACCCCGAACGTGCACTTCTCTGGGTTAAATTTCAATTTTACCTTGGTCAAATTGGAAAAAGTTTCTTCCAAGTCAGCTAAATGATTCTCGTCTTTGAGACTCTTGACTAGCATGTCATCGATGTAGACCTCGACATTTCTGCCAATCTGATTCTCAAAATCTTTATTCACTAAGCGCTGATATGTTTCCCCAGTGTTTTTAATCTGAATGACATTACCTTGTAATAGTGCAGACCCCTTCCGGTAATAAAAGTTGTGCTCTGTTAGCCTCTTGGGTCTATCTGGATTTGATTATACCCAGCATAGACATCCATAAAGGATAATAAATAATTTCCGGACGTCGAGTTGATGAATTGATCTATTCTATGAATATGGAAAGGATCTTTTGGACACACTTTGTTCATATCGGTAAAGTCCCCACACATTCGCCACTTGCCATTTTTCTTATTTACTAAGACTGGGTTAGCAGTCCACAAAGGATACTGTAACTCGCGTATGTGGCCTACTTTTGTTAAACGATCCACCTATGCCATTATCGCTTCAGCTTTTTCTTGAGAAAAAAATTTCTTCTTCTGTATGATCGGACGAACGTTGTTTTGTGTTGCTAGCCCGTGACAGATGACATCTGCTGGAACCCCTGTAACATCTTCTGTACACCAAGAAAACAAGTGTAATTTCGTAGAAAAAAATTTGAGTAAGCTTTCTTTTACCTAACGAGATAACCTTATACCTATCTTGAGACTTTTACTAGGACAAAAGACATGATCCTCAAAACCATCATCAGAGACCATAAACTCGGGGGCCTCCCTTGGATCATCAACAGGATCATAGTCTGTGTGGGGTCCCCCACTAATTGCTATTCTTTTTTCGATTCAACCCCCTTCAAGTGCTTGGGGGCCAATGCAGCTTGGTAACATTCTTTCGCCATCTTCTGACTGCTTCTTACCGTATCCATGTTGCTACCTACCACGTACTTCAAACACTGATGAATAGTAGACGACACAACGTGCATCTTACACAACCAAGACCTTCCGAAGATAGCGTTGTATAATATGTGAGCATCCACAACTATAAAAAATATTGTGACTATCTTCTTGAATGACCCTCGGCCCAACTCTTCTATTCCTTTAAACTCTCCGACTACATCACCAGTAGCTCCAGTATATCCTACTATCATCCGGTCAGATTGCAAGATTGTTGATGGGTTTTTTATCTGGCTATAAGTAGACATAAACATTATGTTAGTTGAACTCCCAGTATCAATCAAAAAAATATTATCTCGTTTCCCATTATCTCTGCTCCGATTACCACTGCATCCTCATGCGGACCAACTACATCTCTCATGTCATCATCTTCGAAGAAAAGAATCGGGGATGGATTTTTGTACAGATGTGATGAAGCACTTGCTTCCAACTGTGTCGCCAGACTAACAATGTGTCTCTTCCGAGAGTAATTTGATATTATTTCCACTTTATCCCCATAAAAAATGGTTAGTGACTCAAAGAATGCACATAATTCACTAACATCTCTTCTAGCAATTGGTTCTTCAACCATGTTTATACTGTTTATGCCCGGTTTTGGATCTAGATACTCTGTAGTGATATCAAATGCATCAATAGACTCTTAATCGACCGCTTCATGTATCATCATAGTACCTTCTTGTTTATGAGCATCTTTTTGTTTATGAACAACCGCAAAATTATTTTTTACAAAATTGATTAACTTTTCATTCTCTATCAAATACTGTGCTTCTTTTGTTAATGCCAGATATCTTTCGTATCGTGCCCGATGTCTTCATAAAATTGGCAATATTTTCTATTCCCATGCTTCCTTGGGGTTTGCAACGAGAAAGGCTTACGACAGTGTACATTTGCACGTGCTTTCTCAAAAATGGTTGATACACACTTAGTTAACTCAGCATAGTGAGTTGTTCAGACCTACGTGTTGAACATGGGTTGAACGTACTATGAGACGTTTATCCTGCACATGCATACTGTTAATTGTGTACTGCTCGTTGAGGAGTTTGACTTGTTGCTTGAATTAGTGCTCGGGGTCGGACAATTGTTGTTGGTTGTGATACTTGTGATCGGACATCAACCGTTGGTGCACTAGCTCTTATCAAGGTCAGATTATGATAAAATTGAGACATCGATTCTATCTCTGAGGATCTAGTTTTTTCTACTAGAATCCATTTCTCTATCTGATCCAGCAATGCTCCAGATTTCATGGCATGTGTCTCCGTGACATTATCTTTCATTACCCCCGGAAGCAAACCCATCTGGAAAGCAGCCAGTGCCACATTGTCTTCACAAAACTCCATATCTGTCTTGACCTGAATAAAATGTTTCGTGTACTCTTTTAAGTTTTTCCCAACTTTATTTCTGTAGTAAATGATAGTATCCCCATTCGCACGAAATTTCTTGCTACCAACAAAATTGTTGTCAGAACATACTCCAAAACATATAAAAAAATTGTATATCCGTGAGGTATATGATTATACCACTTGGATGTAGTGTTCTTGAAGGTTTGGGAGAATGTCTTGCAAAATAGCTCATCATCATCATCATCATCATCATCATAATTGATCATAAAGTTCTTGACCTGCTCAATGTGATCATCTCGATCTTGCGTCTCGTAGAGCTTTTCCAGCTTGGAAATATCAAACCACTTTGGCATATGTCTGGATAAGATCTCCGGAGAGAGTGGAGATGACCTCCAATTTTGTACAACTTTGTAAGCACTCCCCCGGACCTTCATTAGTTCTCATATAGAGCCTTTTCTCGGTCGGAAAAAAATTGATTACTGACTCAGTAATCTTGATTGTAACTGTCGGATTGAAGCTGCCTCTGTGGAGTTACATGTTCTGATCGGACATTCCATGCTTTGTCGAGCTCCTCCGAATTCAGCTTTCTTTTCCCATGATCACTTTTCTTCCTCGACTCCTTCCTTCTTCGACTGGTCCGAAGAGAGTTCTTACGCATCTTTAAATCTCTTTGCTTCTGATCTACTTTGTACCTGACATCAGTGTCCGATGATGAAAATGCATCTGAGCTAAAAGAAATATACTCACTAGATTCCGATGACTCATACCTTTCTTCTGATCTAGCTCGCCTTTTGGAAGATCGATGACTTTTCCTCTGACGTCTTTCTTCAGGTTGAACGACATTTTGAGTCTGATCAGCCACGACTCTCTCTCGTCGGACTCCGGATCTGACTCTTCTAGAGTTTATTATTGTTTTTTCTCTTCTTGTAGTCTTTCGATGTCCTCTAACAAATCTTTACGCCTGGCAACCAGTATATATTTTTCTAGAAGCTCCTCCGCGTATCGGTTAGGGTCGTTTCCTTCGTTTGTATCTTGCTCTTCCATCAAATGGTCATCAGATACATTACCAACCAGATCCTTAATCACTAAATATACACATTTAGTCATTATACTTTATATAATTAAACCTATTATTACTTGTATTTTCCTTCCCTTATCACCACTAACTCTGCAAAACAAGGCATATTAACTTCCAAGTCGCGAAAAAAGTTCAAAAAATAGAAAATTTATCGTTAGAGTTTTGCTTCTTCTTCCTATTTAGATAAAGGAATTTGTGGTGCATATTTTGAGATCGAAAAAGAATTATGGGATACAATTTGGGTCAGTTCATGATCAATAAGAGTCTTGCCGTGACCATGAGTGTCTTTATCGCATCCAAAATATATTTTAAACATCTTGCCATATCAAAAAGTGTATTCACTGCATCTAATAGTGTCTTTACCGCATCCAAGGTCTATTTCAGACTTGTTCTTGCATCAAAGAGTGTATTTGACACATCCAATGTTTGTTTCAAAGTTGTTTATGCGATCTAAAGTGTTACCGATGTGTTCAAGTTTCATGTTGTTGTAAGCAAGCTCATCATTAACGTGATCTGCATTATGTTATCAAAATAATTATTATAAGTTAAATCTTGATTTCGATTACTTAAATGTTTGATACAACCACACAAATACTTCTCTTTTTGACCTATTTGTCTCCCTATTCTCATTTTAATGGAATTAGTTGGCTTTATGTTATTTTTCATGTTGTAGGGTCACGTTTCTTGAATTCTTAATATCATTAACAAGTGTAGTTATCCTAATTGAACCTCTAAGTTCTTTAAGATTTTTTATTTATTTTAAAGTGATACTTCAATAATTTTCATGCTCGATTCTTGTCAAAACAAGTTGTAGATGATTCCATAAACATGTATATATTTTCTTCTTCTACAACTAGTTCAAGTCATCTTGATTCCATATACCCTCATTGTTCTTTAAGAAAAATGATTTTACCGTTGATGTGCTTGATAATTATTTGCAAAAAATAAGATTTATGTCATTATTGAAAATTACTTATATATTCGGAATTGATTTGTTATGGACGAATGGTAAGAATTTACGTATGATACTGTAATAACTTATTGAAGAGAAGTCTTATTGTTAATAGAGTGCATCCTAAACTTTCTTTCAGATCTGTAGTTGTTGCTCGAGAGTACCTCAGTAATTTGATACACTTTCTCTGATGTTTTTCGATTAATGACCCTTCACTTACAACTTTAACATTAACTTGCTGTTTCATGTTAGTCCATTACATAATGTCTTAACTAACAATCAGACTGAGATCCCATGATAATGGCATATATGCAACAATTATTTATATTTTCTCATACTTCACTTATCTATTCATCGCTTCTCTGAGCGAAGGTTAAAATGTTATTTTAAAACTTTGTAAATCTTAAGAGTAGGAAATATTTTGTTAGAAATAATTGAGTTAACTTATTCCATGTTATTATACAACGAGGGGGTATATATTGCAACCATGATTTAGACTTTCCTTTTGAAGAAAAGGGGAAGAGTCATAGTCTCACTGCGTACATGAAGACATTACCGTAACTACATATATCACACATCTCTAAGAACCCAATGCAAGTTGGGGAATTGTAAACCATATTGATGATGAATTGGTGACCTCACTTATCTTCCTCGTATCAATACCTAATTGTAGATTTTCTTTTGTCATATTTAGTTATTTATTTTGTTTATTAAAGTTTATTTCAATCTCCTGGTCAATATGAAGGAGGATCTTTTTAAAAATTATCACAATACAAGAAAAAATATAAAATAACATATATAAATAAAATTAGATTTACTCCCAAACAACAACATAATGAAATTTATGGAATTTATCTTATCTTTCAAGAAAAACACCATGAATATTTTCAATAGCCTTTAGACGGGTTGCATTACAAGTTTTAAGATGATGCACACGGTGTTTAGTAAGTATAATAACTTTCATTATCAAATCCAATAAAGAGATCTAATTTGTATTTAAATTTAAACTTTAGTATATATATATATAATAGTTAATAAAAAACAAAAGTAAAACAATTACTTTGTGATCTGTAAAGTCAAGATTCTGTGTAAAAAAATATTTTATAAAATGTAATAAAATAAAAGTAAGATCAAAATTGTAGGTGTAAAAAATCATAGAAATTTATTCCATGATCTAGTTGAATATGCATATATAATTTATTCAGAATTTTAACAATTATATAAAATTAATTTAGACATAATTATTTTAAAGCTATATTCTCTTTCAGAGTGTTGCGATTATCTATCGCACTCACACAAATGACATATTGTATGGCTAGTTACATATATAGTCTCATATCTCGAACAATTAGGTCATACAATCTAATAATATAGTTTAAACTTTATTGGGTCATGGTCGTAACGTACTACTCATTCAACCTAGTGGTGTTAGCATAGATCATAAGTATATTTTACCTCGCGATCTCAACCTAAATATAATATCATTAAATTAATCATGTATAATATTGAAAGAATTATGAATAACACTGACAATAAAAATAAAAATAAATTATGTAATAATAGAATAATTTTTTTTAATATATAAATAAATAGTACATATATTAGAGGTTCTAAGACCCCATAAGACAATGAGTTTAGTTACTATTGAGCATAGTTTTAACATACAAATTAAAAATATAAAATAATTAATTAAAATAAAAAAAAATAAAAGATGAAAAATATAGGGTTTGACTTTTTGCTAGTTGGATCTCATTTGTGTTTGGTTTGTTAGGATTTATTTATAAAAAGAGTTGTGAACTACTTAATGATTTGTAATCTTCTACCAATAAAACTCATATGTATAAGAATAAAATTACAACTACCATTAAATAAAAAAATATGTTATTATTTTAAATTAAGTAATAATAAATAATAGTCTATTATTTAAAGAATAAAATATTCACATTTTGATCATTAATTAATTTTTCGGTTTTATTTTCTTTTATTTATGTATGCTTTTGGTGTGGATAATAATCGCCTGAGGGTAGACTAGTAATTTTAAGTGGAGTTACAAGGTGGTGTAAGGGTGTTTAACGGTGGTGTAAGGGTGTTTAACGGTGTAGAGATAATTAAGCAGCTTGGTAGCAGTTAATTTTTATCACCCATAGTTAATGCTGGTGGTTGAGTATTTATAGTGTGATGTTTGGGCCCTTATGGGCTTCTGGGTCGTGTTTAATGGACCCGGGTCATGTTTAAAGACCCATGAGTTCTAAGCAGGAGGGCAGGTAGCTTAGTCAAGAAGTGTTTAGGTTTTTTAGTACTTTAGTCATAGTTCGAACAGCCTTAAGTTTACAATGTTCAAAGTGATCTGTCCGGTCCGAATGATCTGTCCGATTTATGTCCTTGTAGCCTGTCCGGTATTCGGAGAGACTTAGGCTGATTTGCCCTTCCGGGGAGCATGCTGAATTCGGACTCATCAGGAGCCCCTTTTTTAGGTGTTTGAGCAAGTGTCCTTGTCAAAGAACTGAAAAACAGTCCGATGAATGAAGTGGTTCTTAATCCGGACAGAGCTGTGGGTATACCCGGACAGATTAAACGTTACAAATTCCAAACAGTTTTTGCCAGAGTTAGTGGGACACGTGTCGCTTTCTGATTGGCCACTCCAGTCGTTTTTTCACCTTGAATTTCGCACCACCTTCTTTCACAAGTAACCTCTTTAATTGCCAATAGTGACATCAACGCTGTCTTTTAATCATTACCCAACTTTTCGGATTCTCCTAGGAATCAACTCATTTTTCTCAAATCTACTATAAATTCACATTCATTTTTCATTATTTTATAGAGCTGTTAGGGGGCCTCCTAACCCGTTAACCCACTCGGGACCGGACCGGTAAGACCCGCCCGAGACCGGTCCGAATAGCTTAGGGAGCAGGTTGGGAGCCAAATTTTTGGACCGACTCTCTTACCGGTCTGGACTGGTCCGCCCGGTAACCGGCCCGATAAGGGAAATACATAAAAAAAAAATCATAATCTATGTATATTCTTACTTAAAACCCTAAAATTTTTATGATAAACTAACAAATCCGCCCGTTAAGAGTCGGACCGGACCGACTCGATTCTTAACGAGCCGGTCCCGGTCCATAATATCTGGCTCCCTTCGCTTAGTGGTCCGGCTCGACCCGCCCGATAGCTTACCGAGTCGGTCTCGGTCCCGTCCAAAACCGGACCGACCCGACCCGATAACAGCACTATTGTTTTACTATCTCTCTTGAATCTTACTCTGCAATTTTACTCAGAGCTTTCTCTCTCTAGAACAAAAATTCCCTTGGCTGTTTTATGTTTACAGCAAGAACAGCATTGATCAAAGGTGGTTGGCTCAACCTTTCAGAGTTGGAGAAAGCGCAGAAGGTCGAAAAAGAAAGGCGAATAGCAGCAGGGCTACCATCATCACCAGTTGACGGACCGGTTGCTTCCTCTTCTTTTAACGTATGCACCCAACTTTCCCCTTTCAATCAAGTTTTGAACCTCTTGTTTCAACGCTATGCAATCATCAGTGGTATGGCCAATATCATTGTGGTATTGGCAAAAGGAGTTGTTACGATGCTCTCTGGGAGACTGCAAGGTTGCTGGTCTCCGGTAGTGCACCTCATCTTTTGTTTTATCGAAAATGGTGGCCACGCTTTCTTTGAGCTATGCGAACCACTCCGGTTGGACCCATGGTTCCTCTTTTGTTTCTGGATTGTTGACTTTGAGCAGGAGCAGCTGGCTGAGACTGAGCTTTTGCCCTACCATGCCCCTGTCTGGTTTCTCTGGCTTTGTTCCCGGACTGGTTTTGATTTGGAGTTGGTGCCACCGGGGTGGATCTCACCTGTCTGTGCACCCTGGTTTTCTTTGTTTCATCAACGTTTATTTGCTTGCCAACCTGATTTAGCAATCCTCCCCAGGTCATGGCCTTCTTTCTGGTCACTGAATCAGCCAGATTGCCTGGGTTCAAACCTTGCCTTAGGGATGCTATTGCCACCTGTTCGAAGCAATCAGCCAACCCATTCTTTGTGTTCACAAAACGACTTATGTACTCCTTCAAGGACTCATTTGGCTCCTGGGCACAATGGATTATTGTGTCTCCATTGCCCTTCAGCTCCTTACTCCCTACAAACTGACTTCGAAAGGCCACCCAAAACGTATCAAAATCTTTAATACAACCTTGAAGCAGGCTGTTGTACCATTTCAGAGCACTCCCCATAAAATATTGGGAGAATGCCCTACACAGTAGTTTATCATCGTCATCAAAGTTCATCATGAAGTTCTTGAATTGCTCCAGATGATTGTCCGGATCAGTACTGCCATCGTACTTCTCTATTTTAGTACTGTCAAACCTCTTGGGGAGGTTTCCGGACAGGATTTTAGAAGACAATGGAGACTGCCTCCAATTCCTTCCACGACTGAACACAGTATCCTCATTGGGAGTTGCAAAGATACCTGGCTCATCGTGGAAAGCGAAAGGATCCATCAGCATCTTGTCCATATACCTCCGGCGGTGAGATGACCCCTTTCCAATATGCCTTTTCATTCTTCCATGGTGATCTCTTTTTCTTAAATATTTCTTAACCTGCTTTTGCTTTTTCTTGGTTCGACCCTCATCGCTGCTAGAGGACAAGGATTTTTCATTTCCCTCACTGTCCGAAGAGCTGCCCGAAGATTCTGAGCTTGAGTCAGAGCTCTCCACAGGCTTGGACCGGTGAGACTTTTTAGAACTGGCATGTGTCTTTTTGGTACTCACATGAGTTTTCGAAGCCTCAGGCTCTCTAGGGTTGTCGGTGTGATGAACAACCGATGCCTTGAATTTTTCTTTCACGCCCATTTTGGCCTTTTAAGCCCTCAGAGCTTCTATTTCAAGCTTTAACCTGTCGCGCTCTTGGACAATATACTCATCGTTTTCTTCCACCACTTCGAGCAAAGCTGGTGGAAGCTCTGGATTGTCCGGATTCATACGGACAGAATTTCTTGGCAGGTTTTGAATGCTTGATTCAGGCATCTCTCTCCTCCCACTGTGGTCGCCAATTTGATGTGGATAATAATCGCCCGAGGGTAGGCTAGTACTTTTAAGTGGAGTTACAAGGTGGTGTAAGGGTGTTTAACGGTGGTGTAAGGGTGTTTAACGGTGGAGAGATAATTAAGCAGCTTGGTAGCAGCTAATTTTTATCACCCATAGTTAATGCTGGTGGTTGAGTATTTATAGTGTGATGTTTGGGCCCTTATGGGCTTTCGGGTCGTGTTTAATGGACCCGGGTCATGTTTAAAGACCCATGAGTTCTAAGCAGGATGGCAGGTAGCTTAGTCAAGAAGTGTTTAGGTTTTTTAGTACTTTAGTCATAGTTCGAACAACCTTAAGTTTACAGTGTTCAAAGTGATCTGTCCGGTCCAAATGATCTGTCCGATTTATGTCCTTGTAGCCTGTCCGGTATTCGGAGAGACTTAGGCTGATTTGCCCTTCCGGGGAGCATGTTGAATTCGGACTCATCAGCTTTGATTATCTTCATCATCTTGTCTTTTATCTTATTCTCTAATTGTAGTTTTTATTTTCAATCTTGACTCCATTTGTTCATTTTATTATTTATACTTCACTAATAAATCAAAAACAACCAAATAAGAGTATTTTTATTTGTAATTAATTAAAACTAACAATTACATCAATATGCAATCAAATATAAATATCATTTAATCATTAGCCAATACCACTAGTTTGACAATAATTTTGTTGAACAAATGTTGATTGACATTCATTGGATTGATGACCTTGTATTGATGTAGTATAGAAAATATTCAATTGTTGTATGAGATAAACACCCAAAATGTTATGATACCCCATATGTTGGAGGTGACATATAATAGTTGTATGTGTCAAATATTGAGCATATCCTGGAGGAATAGTTGAATAAGTTTGGGGTATGAGTGCAAAGTTTTGTTAAATGAATGTTGCATCGATGGTGTTTGATATTGCTCATAGTTTAGTTGTAACCCTCATTGAGTCGTTGAGGATTGTTGAATATTTGACTATATCCCCGACACGAACACTGTAAAATGTTGATAATTTAATATGACTAATGGTTGGACTATTGAGACTTGCTAGTGATTTGAGGGGGTCCATTATAAGCTAGATGGATAAACTTGGTGTTCGTTTTACCGAAGCAATTGATCAATTTTTGAGATTTTTTTTATTATAACGTTGCTATCTTGAATATCATACTTTCCTCTCATATTATCTCCTTTATTCTTATATGTAGGGGTCTCGCTCGTCATTCTCCTACCGCACTGATGACGTCGATGCTCTTCAATCCTAATTAACGATCATTGGTTTAAGTTGCTATAAGTGCAAATTATAGTTTTTTCTAAAGAGAATATTATGTCGATCGATAAAGTTTTTTATGCGTTTTTTTAATAATTGAACTAGTTATGTCATCACTTTTGTCATCGTTTTTTCTAGTGTCATCTTGAAGATGTTGAATCTTAGACCTCACTTTTGGTTGACGAGTCGTGAATATCATCTCATGCATCATCTTAATAACGTTAATTTTCTCATCCTACAGTTTCTCTACGAACTATTAAAAATATGCTAGTTTGACAATTGTAGTAATATCATATGTATTTTGCTCACAAATATGTTCACCAGTAGCTCTGATGTCAATTGATGAGGTATTTATTTGTTTCAAGTTTTACATTTAGCTGTTTTAGCCTTTTTGTTCCTTAGACGATTGTTGATCATATGCAAGGATTAAATATTAATTTGATGATATTTATGAAATTGTCAAAATATTTTTTTACGTTAGTGGATGTTGATTTTAACATTTGGTAGGACCATAATTTATGGATCCTAATTTATAGTAGGATGTTTCTCATTTTTAGGAGATACTCTTGTTTTTTGAATAATGAGAAACTACACTTAAAGCCAAAATTCTATTTGCTATCGGACTTTGATCTTTTGTCGACAAAAATGTCGATGTAAACTCCTGTTCTTCTATGAAGAAAACCGGTAGTAACTGACGAAGCTACCGAATCTTTGTACTTTAAAATGACTTATGTAAAAAAATAAATATTGAAGATTTTGAAATGAACATATATTTTTTATAATATTTATACAAAATCTAAAATATATATTAATTTACCAGTATACTTTACAGAATAATCTATTAAACCATCATAATTTTTTTTTTAAAAGAAACAATTTTTTAAATAAAATATTAACCAACTACCAAAATTAAATTTTCCGTCAGAGGCTTACAAATTAAAAACCTCTTATAAATCTATCTCCTTTTAGCTATGTAGACGAAAAAAAATCCAATTGTCCGAATAAACTTCCGGTTTCCAAATTATTTTATTAAAATATTAATTATTCATTTAATTAATTTGTTAAAAATATAATTAAAATTTATTACTTTTTAATTTTTAAAAATAAATGTACAAAAAAAAGATTACGACCTTAAAGTACTCGAAAGAAAAAGATGGTGTATGGTAATTCCCATGGAGACTCAACCAGACAAAACTTATCTCTTCCAATATTCTGATGGCGGGAACCAATCCGCCACAGATCCCGCCATTCGGACCCTAATTTTTTCAAAAGCACCCACCTCTTATATAATTCCCTGTAAACCCCAACTCTATTTTGTCTCTCTTAAAGAACCTAACCCTAAATCCTTTAGTCTCAGTCTAAAACCTTTTAACCGGTCAGCTATGTTGGAACTAAGGCTAGTACAGGGATCTCTCCTCAAGAAGGTGCTTGAAGCGCTAAAAGATTTGGTGACCGATGCCAACTTCGACTGCTCGGCGACTGGTTTCTCTCTTCAGGCGATGGACTCCAGCCACGTTGCTCTGGTGGCCTTGTTGTTGAGATCCGAGGGGTTTGAGCACTACCGGTGCGATAGGAATCTGTCTATGGGGATGAATCTCAATAACATGTCCAAGATGATGAGGTGTGCTGGAAATGATGATATCATCACCATCAAGGCTGATGATGGAAGTGACACTGTCACTTTTATGTTCGAGAGTCCCAGTAAGTTTCTCCATCTTCATATTTCCTGTTTTCATTTCTACTGTTAGGTTTGCGGATTTTTAGGGTTCTTAGCTGCCTAGTAGTTTGTTAGGAGGACGGTGAACAGTGAAATTTAGAGTTCATTAGGCTTCGAAGGAGATTATCTTGTATTTGTAAAAGCTATTGTTGGGTTCTCTAGCTGTATATACTTATTGTTTGATTGAACTATATTACAGCTCAAGATAAGATTGCGGATTTTGAGATGAAACTAATGGACATAGATAGTGAGCACTTGGGGATTCCTGAGGCAGAATACCATGCTATTGTGAAGATGCCTTCATCCGAGTTTGCAAGAATCTGCAAAGATCTCAGCAGTATTGGTGACACAGGTACCTACTGTCTTTCTGTTTACATTTGAAGCGTTATATTATTACTTGTGTCATATTAGGCTTACTTTTTATGATATATCTGTTCATTTGTTGCTGTAGTTGTTATCTCTGTGACCAAAGAAGGAGTAAAGTTTTCCACGAGAGGTGATATCGGAACTGCAAACATTGTTCTTCGTCAGAATACAACAGTGGACAAGGTATATTTGTGGGTTTCTTGATTTGTTGTCCTGTTTTTAAATGACAATATAAGAATTGATTAAACACAAGATTAGTCTTGCATCTTGTCTACAACACAGAAAAGGTTCTGCTCATAATCCTTGTTAGTACTGACTCGGGTAGGATAGGTGAATGGTTTAATTGACAATTTGTGCGGTCTCTGGCACTTCCTTAAAGATATAATCGATTTCTAGTGTTCTGTTAATGTAATGTGCTGCTCATATTTGATTTAATATTAAATATTGAGTATCAAAATTTGCAGCCGGAGGATGCTACTGTTATAGAGATGAATGAACCAGTTTCGCTAACTTTTGCTCTACGATACCTGAACTCTTTTACGAAGGCAACTCCATTGTCAAACACTGTTGCAATCAGCTTATCCTCTGAACTTCCTGTTGTGGTCGAGTACAAGATCGCTGAAATGGGTTATGTTAGATTCTACTTAGCTCCCAAGATTGAAGATGAAGAAGAGGAAACTAAGGCTTAGAACCTACAAGTTCTTAATACGTTTTAAGGTACTTCTGCTAGTGGTTTTGGTGTACTCTATTGTTATTGGGCAGTCTTGTTTTGTCATTTACTCTTGTGTAAACCTTTGAATACCTTGCAGGTTCTTTTAGTAATAGTACTATCCTTTACTCTGTTAGCTGTATGGTTTTTGTTTGACTCCATTTTCACTAGTAATAGCCGTAATGTCTTTAGTCCAGGTGATCAAATTATTTTCAATACTAATCTCTCTTTTTAAAATACTATAAGTACTGGCACTTACTCGCCACCAAATGCAATTCTAAACAATAAATAAATGTAAGGATAATTCAAAAAAAATTCCATAATTTATAGGTTATTACGAAAACTGACATAATTTAAAATTAGTTCAGAGAATAATCTTGCATGTCATCATACTAAGAAATTCCGATTTTCAAGTTCATAAAAACCAATCTAAATGGTAGATAAATTGATTGATTTTGTACACTGCTGGTGCTTAGTTTCGTAACTGAATTGTGATACTCTGACAAGTAGTTTGCTGTTTTTTTGATGAAAAACATAAAGTAATCGAGTCTCATGATGTTTAAATTGTAGTAGGTCTTTTTCAAAATTTGGCAGAATTTTTTATCAAAGACAACATAGTTTTTTGAAGAAAAAAAAAATAGCAAAACCATGACTGGATTATTAATACCTGAGATAGGAACACCGGTTTTCAAACGCACTCTTTCTATTATGAGTTTAAGAAATTTTTGCGATTTGGAGATGCTCAATATCTGAATATTTAAGCTCCTAAATGGAGCAAGAGAATATATGACCAAGTTTTATTCTTATATGCTTAATTTTGTTTACACTGAGCATGAACTCTAGCGAGCCTCAGTCTAGTAGTTTTTACACTAAAAAGTATCGACTGGGATTTATATTCTATACTAAAATAACTCATTGATTTTATCATATTATTCATGTCGACTTAGATGAAATATGCTCCAGATCCACTGGGATTTATATTTTATACTAAAATATATGATTTCGTCATATTATTCATGTCGGCTAAGATGAAATATGCTTCAGCTAGACAATATTTTAGCCAACAACAAAATTTCACTTAGTCACTCGACAGCTATTAAGACAATTTAAAAACCAAGAATTCAACTGCCTGCCTTCGAAAATTTCATACTCAATATTTTGATTTTATGAACTTTCACATTCTATCTCTTTAAATAAAGTAACACAAAAGTCACAAGTAATTAGTTTCCCTACAAAATCGGACTCAAGCTAATACACCAAGCCGTACAGAAAAAAAATGATACAAAAACTTTTCGAAAGCCAACATGGATATGAGATTAAACAGTTATCAAATAGGATCAGGACGACTGTCTCCAATCATCACCGACGTAAACAGCTTGATCACCTAGCTCTTCTTCAATTCGGAGCAACTGCATTAAGTTTTCAACTTTTAGTTGTCTATATTCATGTCAGGTAAATGACCACAGTTCATCTATGATACAGGATCATAGATCAGTAATTGGATAGACTGCCCGAGCTAGGGTTGCCTAAGGAACCAGTTGAATTTCAAGCCTGATATACATGTATAGTTCGGATTTCATTTCGAACCGAGCTCGAATCGAGCGACTAAAAAAAAAAACAAGTATAAAATATAATTTTAAACTTATATAAGTTTTTCAGAGCAATTAAATTTGTGGATCTGTACTAATTTTGAGTTTTAACATAAAATTCGAAGTTTCAAACCAAGTCAGTGTTACATTTGGTGGACTTATAACAATTTTGGTCCTTGATTTCATTCCTTCAAATGAAATATCTAGTAATCAAATTATTATAATTTAACTAAGAAACAATTATAGGTGTTTCGCTCGGCTTGATTCCAGTCTTACCCAGAGCCAAGAGCTACCATAATTTTTCTTTTTCCTTCAACAAGGATCTGCTATATCTTTTCCAGATGAAAGACGCTGTAGACTTATTACTTAACCTTAAAACATTATTAGAAAAGGATGTACACTTGGCATATGGATAATTCTGTCTTTCCAGGATGTGATCTATTTCTAAAGTGCAGGTTGTTGGAGAAAAGCAACATAACAAAAGAACTGAAGATTGATAAAAGAAATACCTGATTGTACTTGACAAGCCTCTCACCTCTGCACGGTGCACCTGCTTTGATCTGACCTGTGGCTAGGCCGACAGACAAATCAGCTATGAAGGAATCTTCGGTTTCTCCACATCTGTGAGATGTCACCACTCCCCAGTGACCGGTATCTTTGGCAAGTTTCACAACTTCGATGACTTCAGTTACTGTCCCTAGCTGATTTACCTGAATTCAGATCATGATAGACTAGCGTTATTAATACGTACTAGTGCTGAACATTTCAGTGACATAGGAATTTACTTCTGACTTCTGCGTATCAATTTCATGATATACAAAACATAATGTGAATTGCAAACACCATGATAAACAGTTAAACAACAACACAAATTTTTTTAGGGTACTATTTAGGTTTAATGTAGAAATTTTAGGTTTAGCATATAGAATTTCAGGGGAATTTAGAGGGAAATTTTAGGTTTAGGGTAGAAAATTTTGTCCACAGGTTTTGTCTGATCCAGACAAAAGCGAGTACACAATTTTTTTTTATGTGCGAAATCTAGCTTCATGCGAAAAAATATAGTTCGATTTGAACTCCAGACTGGGCCCCTGTTTGGAAATTTGGCATACCATTATAACAACGGTCATAATTTATCGGATATCCAGTCAGATTCAAATAAAGTAAAGTACTTCGAAACTTCAAAGATTAGTTAGGAGTTAGATCCAGTCAACTTGGTCGGCTCTAGGTTCGAGTTACTGTAAAGTTTTGTTCCGGCCCTTAACTGGATTCTTGCCAGTGTCACCCCTAGGTTAAAGGACTAGCCGTGTAATTTTAATAGCTTGAGACTACTAGTATTACATTTGATAAACGGAGATTAATTTCTCGATTTCCAACAACCTCATAGTTGGAGGACTAACCAGCCTTCAAAGCCCAAACAAATACAAAAGAAAGATTTGATATTTTATCAATAGAGTAGCAAAATACCTTGAGAAGAAGTGAATTGCAAGCCGACTCATTTATTCCCCTCTCAACACGTTTTGGATTCGACATCAAGAAGTCATCCCCCACTACCTGAAAATCATTCCACAAGCCAGATCACGGATGCCATAACTACGGATATCTTTGTTGACAAATACCAACACTTCTGCGCTTCTCCCTCTACTCTAGGTGGAGAATGCATGGCAATATCTCAAGCCAACTAATTACTGATGGGAATAGATGGAAAATACCTGACAGAGTCCAAGACTTGAAAAGTACTTCATATGTTCCCAATCCTCCTTGTCGAAGGGATCTTCGATCGATACGATTGGATACTCTAGGAACCACAAGAACATGAAAGAAGTATGAAAAAAATACTTCCAAAAATTCTTGGAGAACTGATACAAGGATAGCGAACATATCCATTGTAGGAAAAGAATTTACCAGCACACAATTCTCTGTACATCTCAATCATCTCATCCACTGATTTAAAGTTCTGCCCTGACTGATTTGGAGATTTAATATCCAAATCATACTTGGTACCTAGACGGCGAAAAAAGAAAAAAAGTAAGATCATAGTTAATTGAACCAAAGTTATCCAGAAAAAGGAGGAAGCAGGCAAATGAACAAGAGCAGTACATAAATACGTTCCGTTAGTGCCAGGCAAATACATGAGCCATGAAGTACTCAATACTTCAATATAATAAAAAATTCTGAATATATTTCGGTACTTGCAGAGTTCCTAGATCATCTCTTCACTATAGGAAAATGTTCATTACCTACACAAAAGGTTGTGGCAGCAGCATCGATAGCTATCTTTATCTTGTCATTGTATCCAGTTCTACTAATAGCCTCCTTAACAAGATCTAATCCTTCTTTGATGCTGCAAGCAGCGATGGAAATTACTTTTAAAAACAGAACCAAGTAACAGTGAAAAAATTAACAGCGAATGTCTTTTCAGGAGACAGAACTTTGTCAAATGTTACAAAAATGCTTACTTGGAAATGTTTGGGGCAAAACCACCATCCTCGCCAACATTACATTCACTAATACCGTATTTTTCTGAAATGACCGCCTATTTATTAAATCAGAACAGATATAGCATAAATGAATGACTATTTACATAAACATCTGCATCTATTTGTGCATAACACTTGCTCAATCTGCCAAAGTTCGACAACTAGAAGTTCAATAGATCACCTTCAAGTGATGATAGGTTTCAGAGCCCATTTGCAAAGCCTCCTCAAATCTGCTAGCCCCTGATGGGAGTATCATAATTTCCTGGAGGTACTTCAAGTCAGAAAAACTTCATATCGAGTGTAAACTATCTACAGACATGGAAAGTCTCACTTGTAAACTATCTAACATGTGCAGCTGGCACGGGCTTTAGCAAAAACCACGATGATAAGGAAGAGAAGAAAATAGAACGTTTATCTTATTACTGATGACACCATGTATGTCAATCATATCAATTGAAACAGAGACACAGCAAGACAAAACATCCAAAAGACCTACTGTATTTAAAAAAAATAGAATTAGAAAAAGATACGAAAAAAGAAAAAGGATAAAATAATCATCTATATTTAAGAAGCAGCCATCTTAACATTGTTTCAAATGCAAGTTCTTTCAGACAACCCTATGGCTATAATTATGATATGCCAAATCCACATCATGAAATACAGTTTGTTTCTGAGACACTGAATGAAAAGCATAAGGCATGGGAAGGCCTATAAGAAGAGAAATGATATGGGTTCCAGGCAAGAAATATCAAACCAATTTATGTAAAAACCATAAGTTATTCATAACTCAACTGAAGCAATTAAACACGTATCCAGAATCTTCGTCAAAACCACAATACCTGAATAGCCAATTGATTTCCAGCATGTTTCCCGCCACTTATCATGCAGAAGGCAGGCACAGGAAGAGTCAAATTAGTTCTCCCAGCGAGATCAGCAATGTGTTTGTAGAGTGGAACCTGCTTATTATACAATTATGTTTGCTTTTAGAACCCTATAACAGTGGAAGAAGCCAAGCAAACTTTAAAAGCAAAGCATGAGAAGACATGCCTCCTTTTCAGCAGCACCTGCTTTACATGCTGCAATTGAAACAGCTAGTATAGCATTAGCACCAAGTTCACTCTGCAAGATAAATCAGAAAAGGAGATATAATGCCTCATAAGACAATGATAAAGACACAGTATCATAAGAAACCATCAACCTAATTGACAAATCGAAAGGAGAAGACCTATTGAAACAAACTGAAGCTCTAAATATTACTAATTGAGCTCCAGCATCCCCAACGCTACTCTATTATTTTGGTAGGTTTAGAAACAAAAATGAGTGTCGATTTTTTTGTAGACTAAGGTTTTCCAAAATAGTTTAGGTATTCAACAGTGATAGTACAGTTTTATGTAGAATCTTATGCTAGCTAATAGATGATTTTAGAGTGACCATCAAGGATGTTGTTAACAAGTTATCAATACCTAAATCAAATTCCAAATACTTGAAAGCCAATATCCCATTATATCCTAGTTTTTGGTTAAAGAAAGAACCATTTCGCACATCTAAATAAGAAGTCACTATTCCACTTGCGCCTATAAAAGATCTTTAGATGAACTACAACTAATTCACAATTAGCATAACTCAAGAGCAACATGTTACTTTCGAAAATGTACCTTCTTTTCTGATTTATCCAAATCTATCATGGCCTGATCGATTTGCGACTGAAGAGTTGGATCCATTCCGACTAATGCTTCTGATAATTTCTCATTGATGTTCTTTACAGCTTTGGTTACACTATTACCAAGAAACATTCCTTTGTCTCCATCACGCAATTCAACAGCTTCGTACCTAGAATTCGAATCCGTAGCTGAAAATATTAGGAACTTTATACCTAAACGATCCAACAACTATATCCTAAAAAATCAAAATTAAACTAAACCTTACTAATTATCATTTAAGGGTCTACATTTTCTCACTAACCAAATAGAGATGGCAATCATAGCCATGAAAAGGCGTAGAAAACCAACACTTACATTCCGGTGGTATCTCCGCTCGGCGCCGAAGCACGGAACATCCCTTTGCTAGTAAATAAATCCACCTCAACGGTCGGTACTCCTCTGCTATCGAGGATCTGCCTAGCTTTTAGCTTCGTTATAACAGAAGATACCGATTTCTTCATATGATTAGACTGCGATTTCAACAAATTGTCGTTAGTTCGATAGGGATTAAGAAATAAACGAAAGGAAAATAAACACAATAGACATAGCTGGAGCTTCATTTTCGCATTCTAGAGTGGAAAATTACAATGAAGAGAACGGGATCAGAAGTTTTGGCTCTAACGGCGGCATTGACGGCGTCTTCGATCTTGCGAGAGAGCAAGTGCTTGTCCAGGTACTCTTGCACTGACATTTTAAGAGTCTCTCCCTCTCCGTCTCTACTCCGTTTCTTCTTCTTCTTCGGCGAGGAAGGTATGCGTTCGATTGTGACTGGTTTCTTCGACGAATCTCTGCTACAGCTTTCTTCTTGGCTACTCCCCTTTCCTTTTATGTAAGACCGACGTTTAATGGTCAGAGTGAGCACATGTGTGTCGTTTCTTTGTGACTAAACACGACATGCTATTACCATTTCACGTTAAAACGAGATGTAGCCCCCTTTTTTTTTTTTTTTTTTTTTTTAAGCAAATGATATGTATATTACTAAATTGAGAGTTTTACAAATTCGATTCTCAAATTGAGAAATTGGTGAAAAAGAAGGACTAAAGTATAAAACCAAAAAACTTAACCAATTCCCAAATCGGATTAACCTTAAACTACGATTTCGCCAAAGAAGGTAAAGCAGCCCATTCAATCAGAAAAACCATGGCCAAAAGGTGAAGAGTGAAGGCTGACGGACTGGGCATCGCAGGTCATGGGTCAAGGAGTGGAAACTCTAGGGAAAATGCTCCTCTAAGGCGAACATATTCATTCCGACTTTGATTAACGGCTTGGCTGACTGAATTTGGAGGCAGAGCGATGAAGCTTCATGACTTCGCTCGAGAGACAGTGCGATGAGGATGTTGACAAGCTTGAGACTTCCCAGTTTCGAAGTGGATCTCAGGTCAGGCTACGAGATGGAACCCTCCGAGTGTAGCATAGTAAGCAACGACATATTTACTTACACCAGAAAGTTGGAACCCTTGGCATCTCCTCCCTGCTCTAGTTTTTTATTATCCCGAAAGTTGTGTGGGTGTATACAGTTACACATACAAGATAGGTAACACACAAAGAACACGTAAATCAAGTGCTACTGCCTTTTTGCTTTACTAATTTGGAGAATGAATTCACATACCGCATACCCAAATGTTAGTTGCGCAGCAAAAAGTACCTGTAATGCTTAGAGGCCAACTTTCAACACTGAATCCAGCACAAGGAGTGTCCTAGAACAAGGATCCTCTGTGTGTCCTAGTACAAGGATCCTCTGAATGTTATGGCTCATACGGCTTTCCAAATATACATACTGACTTTGATCAATTGAGGTAACTTCATCCCAAGACACATCAGACCGGTGGCGCACCTCATTCCTTTAGGATCCAACGCTTGATACAGTGTCAATCGACGAAGATATTTCTGTGTGCCTTCTGATTAGTTTCTGCATTGGAGATTATCTAGAATCTTGATGAAGATTGAAATTTCTAATTTTTCCTCATTTTTCATGAATCAGGAAAGGAAGTCCGAGCAAAAAACTGAAAGTAGAGTAGAATGATTGGGAAGCACAAGACTCAGATCCAAAAACTGACTGTAATAGCTCGATTTAGGCCAACAACAAGGAGACTTAAAAAACTACTGAATTAGAGTAGAGTAGAATGATTGGGAAGCACAAGACTCAGATCCAAATACTGACTGTAATAGCTCGATTTAGGCCAACAACAAGGAGACTTCAAATCGCCTTTGGTCAAATGGATGAACTGGCAAGATTACTTTAAGCAGAGACCATTATGATGACAATCTCCTGAGAATATCTGATTGATATAGTCATTTAGAGATGCCAGTGATGCCTGGCTGACCCTTTGAAGTGTATGACCTTTGTTGTGTTTAATCCTTTTGGTGGTTTTAACTTTTCTCTTTTTGATTTTCTGCTCAGGAGATTCCCAATAGCTTTGATTTCATGTGTAGTGGCAGAAGTTATTGGAAGGCTACCAGATTTATTGAGTTTCGGAGAGGTATGAATAGACTTCTGGGCTGTGATTTGGTTTTCAGCAAGTTTACTTAGGCTTTTTGGACTGTTATCTTTACTGGTTTGCTGAGTAGTTCTGACTACGTTTGATTTGAGCTTAGCGTTCTCTTCTTTTTTCTTCTTATTTGGCTGAAGTGAAGACCCATGCTTGTTTTTTGATATGTTCGTGGCAGAAGTTTCTCCATGAGGGTTATTTTCCAAGTCTTTACTGTTTGACATTATTGAATCACTGTTATTTTCCAAGTCTTTAGGATGGTTTATCTCATTGACCCCATCTTGAGTGTCATAAGTAAAATTGTTATTGATTAGAGATTCCAGAGGCAGATCTTTGGCAGTAATGATAGATCTCAATTTCTTTTTGTAAACATGACTAAATGGCTGTATGTTATTGTCATTTGGCTGTTGAGAGCTTGTTGAACTTTCTTGAACAGAATCTGAATGTGACAAACTTTTATTGTTAATCACATTTTCAGTATTAGTAACAATGTTATCAGCATTTTCTTTGTTAACAGTCTTTTTGCAATCCACAGTACTGTGTCCCATGTGATGACAGCTATGACAATAACTTGGAGCATTCTTGTAACTAATACCAATCCAGCAACCTTCTTGATCACCAAAACCGATCCATAATTTTCTTTTCAGCATTGTAGACACATCAATTTCCACAAGAGCATAACAAGCATTAGTCTTGGATCTGTTAAAATCAGGAACAACAATCTTGTGAACATGACCTAAAGAAGAAGCCATGTCATAGATTATAGTTTTATGGTAAAGATATTCCGGAAGCTTTTCAAGTCTCACCCAAAGCAGGGTAATAGGGCATTCATAATTTTTGTTATTTTCTGGGCACCATTTTATAATCCTCATTAGTTTACCATCGATATTCCAGAGACTCTTCGACCATAATCTATCAACATATTCCAAAAAACTGAATTCAATGTAAATCTGTCTTGAATTAATGGTGTTGTATGAGAAGGATCCTTTAAATTTAAAGGATTCAAGGAATGATTGAAATGCAACTCTTTTGGGAATTCCTTGACTGAATTTCCCGATAATTGTTGATTTCGATTTTTGCATAAGCTTTTTCTTGGTAATTGTAGAGTATTGAATGACATTATGATCTTCATGTTTCTTGATAAAGTCAGGTGAGTGATCATCACTTTATGTAGAATTCATCAGTGCATCAGAGTATAATTTCTGATAGTTATTGTTGTTGATGATGTCTGTACTCTTGGGAAGAGTCGGAAATTATTTAGAACTGTAGATAACGTTATCCATGGATAAGGAGAAGCAGAAATCTGGAAGATCTTGATGAAGAAGCATAAACAGAGCCGATGCCGGAGATGATTTCGGAGAAGCATGGATCAAATGGAACCGATGCCGGAGATGATGTCGGAGAAGCAGGGATCAAAGGGAACCGATGCCGGAGAAGGCAACCGGCTCTTTATAGATTATGCTCTGTTTCTTGGAGCATTCATTTCTATCGGAAAACAATCTTCAACCTCCAAAATTCACAATCAAAACGAGATGTAGCTTTTTATCTCTAAAAATAACAATCTATTTTGCATTTTGTAGCACTAATTTGTTTTAGTTTTAGTTTACATAGATATTATTATTATTATTATTAGTAGTGTGAATTATTTTTGGCTAAGAATAATTTTGTCAGGTGTTTTATGGTGTTTCAAAGGTATTTAATGTTTGGATGTTTTGTAGCGAGAGATTTGAGCTGATTGGTTGTATTAAATGTTCATTACCCTCATTAATGAAAGTGATTGGGTATTTATACTCCTAATTATGGGCCACTTGGGCTTTCGGGTCAAACTTATGAAAGCGGGTCGAGTTCAAAAACCCATTAGTTTGTTAAGAAGATTAGCAATTAGCTTAGTCAAAAGGTGATTAGATTTTAATACTTTTGTCCAGTTCGGATGGTTCAGTGGGTGGTTTTTGTCCGAATTTCCCCTGTCCGGTTTCTACAGAATTTCCGAACTCATCAGTAGCCCATTTTTTAGGTTTTGTTCGAAGGCCTTTGGCAAGACCTAAAAAATGGCTTTTGGGCACTTGTGACATTTTCCGAACGGATTTAGAATTCAATAAAGGACTTATCCGGACTGAAAAACTCTTAAAAAGTTCAAAAGTTTTGCCATGGATCGTGGGACACGTGTCTCCTTCTGATTCGCCTCACCAACCGTTTTTCTCCTATAACGGCATTCCCATTAATCTCAAAAAGTAACCTCTTTAATGAATGCTTGTGACGTCAGCGCCGTCTTTAATCATTACTTCCATCTTTTTGTATTCTCCTAGGTTTCTGGGTATCTTTTTGTCTCTTTAGTATAAATTACCTCATTTTTCATTGTTTTACTATCTTCATCACTCTTTCACTCCTTTTCTTCAAAGCTTTCATCTCTCTTTTCAAAATCATTTTTTTGGTGTAAGTTTATGTTTACAGCAAGAAACGCACTTGTAAAAGGTGGGTGGCTTAATCTTTTGGAGTTAGAGAAAGCACAAAGATTCGAACGAGAAAGACACATTGCTGCAGGCCTTCCAGTTTCTCCAATCGACAAATCTGAAATACCAAGCTCAGAGCCTGATCGAGGTTCATCTTCTGCCAGAAGCTCCAAACCTAGAAGGTTATTTCAACCTAGTCATTCACCAATCGTCTCAGGCTCATCGGTTCAGGAGTCACAGCCTACTGTCGAACAGAAAAAAGTTTGTTACAAGTACAAAGAGACCCTCTCCATTCATAGCCATGCGATCAGACACTGATAACTCCTTAGAAAAGCTGCCACTTAAACGAAGAGGCCGCTTAGTAAAAGGTCAGGCTGTTGCTCCACAGTCTAAGTCTCCGAAGTCAGGGCCCTCTAAGTCTGGGGCCAAGGAAAAAGCTGCAGGGTCAGAGGCATCCACCAAAGTTCCCAAGGATAAATCACCTAGTCCGGAGGTCACCAGACCAAGTCTTTGAAATGAAGCCTCCGGATCTGAGCCCCAACCGGACACTAGACCACAAAAGGAAAGTGATGCTCAGCCATCCGGACAGCTCATTGAGCCAACTACCAGCACTCCTCCACCAAAGACAACTGACAACCCTTCTACGACGATGGAAGATACGATGAATGACAGTGTTGAAGAAGCCCCTTTTGAGGCTGATGTCTTCGGGAAGACGGGGGAGGCTACCATTGTTAAGAAAAGCAAGGGTAAAGAGATACTGTGTTTAAAACATCCGGACCTGCCGGAGTCCCTTGAAGGTAGAGTGGGACCTTGCTTCCACAAGGTGAGTGTGAAGTATCTGCTAGCCATGCAGAATATTAACTATGCCTTCATTCATACTGCTGAATTAGGCCGGATCCGGACCAAGTGGAGGATCCCAGAATCTGTTAAAGTAAGGATACCGGTCGATCCTGAGACGCCAATGGACTGCAAGCTAAGTGAGATAGTCTTCTACACAGATTTTTTCAACTGGGGGCTTAGATTTCCCTTGGACCGAGAGATCGTCAAGTATTTTTATCTGATAAAGCTCTGCCCAAGCCAACTGATCCCAAACGCTTGGTACACACTCATGACCTGCATCATGGCCTCCAGGCTCTCTGGAATCCCACTTCCGATGGAGCAGTTTGCTGTTGTGGCCAGCCTTTGTAAGAACCACATCATCCCCTTCTACCATTTCAACATGGGCGACAATTATAAAATGGTGGATGGCTTGCTTGAATCGGAGAAGAATTGGAAGACCCAATGCTTGTTCATCAGTGGTGCTTGGAAGAATGGGAAGAAGATTAAGGCTGGTGACAACCCAAGCATGCTTACCAGCAGATGGAAAAGCACAGGTTAATACTTCATCATATTTGTTTTTATTTTTTTAAAAAGTTTGTTTACTTAAATGCTCTTTTTTTTCTCTGGTTAGTGCTGCCGAAGGAGTACACCGATTACTTGGAGGAGGGGCAGACCACTTGTGCCAAGCTGAATGCTTGGGCTGCTGACAAATGGGGAAACCGCTTCCACAATTGTTATACTGCTGGCAATCTGGTGAGATCCCATCTCTGGAACACAGCCGCCCGGAGAGACTTATCTTGGGAGGAATTAACTACACCGCCTCCACCGGGTGTCATTCTACAAAGGACAGATGCAAAGGATGAGAAGCTGGCCTTGCCGGGCAGAGCTAAAGCCCCAAGTAAAATGAAGGGCAATAAAGGCAAGAAAAAACCATATGTAGCTGAGGTCAACCAAGGTGGTGTTGAGGAGACTGTCCCAGCAAACCAAGAAGTGCAGGACCAAGGAGGAATTGATGTTGCCCTGCTTCAGGTGGTGGAAAATGAGAGTACTAAAGATGTAGTTGGACTTCCAAAACCCTCAAAGGCTAAAAAAATGACCGAAAACGACCCTCAAAGGCTAAAAAAATGACCGAAAACGAGGAGCAGAAGGTGGAGATAGGGAAGCCAAGAAGAAGAAAACCTCCAAGGGAGACGAAGTTGCTCTCCGGCCTCTAGAGTCTCTTCCTCCGGTCGACCCAACATACCCAACTCAAGCAGAGCAAATCCTAAGTGACTTTCACACCGGAGAGGGTGCCATAGGGGATATTAACATTGATGGTGTTGACATCAGTGGTCTTCAAGGGATTGGCCTTTACTTTGAAGACCTTGAGAAAGATGACTTTGCTGGCCCTTACCTCCCCCCAAGCTCTTCGAACATTGTCACTTTCAATGGTAAGTCTTTTTCTGTTTCAGGAGAGAAGGACATGGTGACCCACTCCTTGTTGAGCAATATTCAACTGGTGCTCAACTTGGAAGCAAGTCCGAAATCAGTCAGCCATCATTAACACACTTAACTCAGATTAAGAAAGTTTGTCTAACGACCTCCTTACTGCCAACCAGAAGGCTGAGGTACTAAGGAGAGAGATCGAAGAGTTGAAGAAGGGGAAAGAGGATTTAGCCACCAAGTTGGCCACTTCAGAGGGGGTTAAAAAAGAACTCCAATCCAAGTGTTCTGGCTTGGAGAAGGATCTTTCCACTTCAAAAGAGGAGGTGAAGGCTAAAGACAACGTCATTTAGACCCTAACCAACAACAAAATTTTGCTCGAAAATGATGTGTCTAGGGTTAACCAAAAGAAATATAACTTGATAAAGGAGCAGAAGAAGACAATCCAAGCCAGGATTGATGCATACACCAACAAGGTGATAAATTCTCAAGAGGACATGTATGCTGAAGTCAAATCAGATATGGTCTTGCTCTTTCATGAAAAATTCCCGAAGAGGACACTAGGAGACCTATGGCGATTTGTGGAATACGAAGACCTTCCTCACCATACTATGGCAAATGGTGATAAGCACTGCTATTCCAGTGTTTGGGATGATACTACCGATAAAGATGAAGGAACCGGGGAAAGCCCCACCGAGGAACCTAAAGACCCCAAGAAGAAACCAGATGAGACTGGACCATCTAAGGAAGCTCAGCCTTAAATTTTTTAACTATCTTTTTATTTTCTTTTAATTTTTGTGTTAGACTAAAGTCCTTGGATGACCAAGGCCTTTTTGTAACCGTGTCCGGCTTTTGTTCGGATAAACCCTTTCTTTTTAAATTTCAAAGTCCTTGGATGGCCAATGTACTTTACATATTTTAATATCACTCCCCGGTGTTAGTCGGGCAATTTTATCTTACACAATTCTTGCATTGTCTTATAGTTACCTAATTTTGATGGCTAATGTTTAAATAACCCTTAGTTATTTTACAAGCATTTTAAGGTGAGAGTGTTTAAATTCTCCGATGATAAATGTTTAAATGGTCATCACTCTACCAATTCACTCTGGTCTGCCAGTAATACTTTAAAGATTTTCAAAGAAGCCATCAATCGAAACACTCCGAATTTTTCAAGAAGGCATCAAATTTCATTAAAAATCTCGGACACCTCATTAAAACCTCCCCGCGCCACCAGGATAGGAAAGAGTATGCCCCCTAATATTTACATGGACTTTAAACAAGTAAATATTTACATAATTTCATTCTAGATACAACTAGAGGTGTTCAATGTTCAAGGGTGATTCAAGGTCCTTTCATATTTATCTTGAAGCCTTTATGTGCCAGGCTTAAGCTTTGCACTAACCACATAGGGTCCTTCCCAAGTTGGAGCTAGCTTGCCGAACTGCTTCTCCTTAGTATGTAGGAATATTTTCCCAACACTTTATACCCTGGTTGAAAATCCCTCCTTCTGACTTTGGAAGCACTTCTCATCAAACCCTGATAGTGTGTGGCTCTGAGATGAGCCTTAACCATTTTTTCTTCTATCAGGTCAAGTTGACTTCTAACTGCCCCTTCATTAGCCTGTTCGGAAAAATTATGGACTCTGAATGAAGGAAGAGTTGATTCTATAGGAGCTATTGCATCCATACCATATACCAAGGCAAATGGGGATTCTTGTGTAGCATCCCCAGGAGTAGTTCGGTAGGCCCATAGTACTTATTGTAGATAACTTGGCCACTTTCCAACAGCCCCTTCTAAATTCTTTTTAAGACCAGACATGATGGTTCTGTTTGCCACTTCAACCTGACCATTCGCCTGTGGGTGGAAAGGAGAAGAAAAACAATGTCGAATGCCTCTTGAGGCACAAAAGCTTTCCACATCCTTATTATCGAATTGTGGCCCATTATTTGTGGTTATCTTTTGTGAAACCCCAAACCTGCAGCAAATATTAGATAAGATATATTTTATGACAGATTTTGAAGTAGTTCATGCTAATGGGGTTTCTTCTATCCACTTTGATAAATAATCGATAGCAACTATGATAGTTCTGCATCCTCCGGACGCCATAGGTAGAGGTCCCACCAGATCCAGCCCCCAACGAGAAAAAGGTATTGGATCAGAAATTGAATCTAAAGGGACAACTGGGATATGAATTTCATTACTGTATCTTTGGCATGGATCACACTTTTTTACCAATTCCTTGGCATCTTCCATTATAGAGGGCCAGTAGTATCCGGCCAACAAGACTCTTCTGGTTAAAGCTCTATAACCACAGTGTGCTGATTCATCACCATCATGTAGTTCGGACTACACCACTTGGGACTTTTCAATCCGCAAACATTGCAACAGAGGTTTGCTAAAAGACTTATTGTAAAGAACGTCTCTTATAATTATAAATCCAGGAGCCTTATACTTTACTTTCCTTGCCACTACTTTCTCCGGAGGCAAGACACCATCTGAGATATATTGAAAGAGAGGACACCTCCAATCTTGAGGCTGACTTACTTGTATGTTTAAACTTTCCTCCCCCTTTTTGCTCTAATTAAGGTGAATGGATGGACATTCTTGCACATGAATCCATGGGTAGGACTCAGAATATGCTATGGTTGCTAAGGAGTCTGCTTGAGTATTTTCTGTTTGGGGTATGTGCTCATATGTGATATCTTTGAAGTTAAGTGCCACTTCTTTAAAAATGAACAAATATTTAACGAGTTTCTTTTTTTTTGCTTCGGATTGACCTTGTGCATGATGGATAAGAAGTTTAGAATCACTCATTAACTTGACTCTTTTGGCTCCACAAATTAAGGCTAACTTTAAACCGGCTATGGCAGCTTCATATTCTGACTCATTATTGAAAGCCCTGAAAGCAAAAAATATAACATGGTACATTTTGTCACCATACAGAGAGGTTAAACATATCCCAGCACCACATCACATGGTACTTGATCCACCATCTGTCTGGAAAACCCACACTTTCTTAGTCTTTTCACCTGATGCTTGCTTAGTATCTCTGTCCGAATGGAATTCAACTAGGAAGTCAGCAACAGACTGAGCCTTGACTGCAGTTCAAGGGGCAAAATATATATTATATCTCCCAACTCTACTGACCACTTGGTCATTCTGCTTGACATGTCCGCTTTTTGAAGAACATTTTTCAAGGGAAAAGATGTCTGGACAATGATAGAATGAGACTGAAAATAAGGCCTCATCTTTCTAGCAGCAATTACTAATGCCAGTGCTAGCTTTTCAAGCTTTAAATATCTATTTTCAGCATCCATCAGGCTTTTGCTGATGTAGTACACCAGACGAGGATAATTGTCCACTTCTCTAACTAACACCGCACTTATGGCATAATCAGAAACTGCTAAATATAGGAATAATGTCTCTCCATCAACAGGTTTAAACAAGGTTTTAGGGGAGGATAAGTGTTTTTTAATTTCATCAAAAGAATGGTCACATTGTGGCGACCAGTTAAATTCTTTTGCACCTTTTAAAGGTTTAAAAAACGGGGCACACCTATCCGAAGACCTTGAGATAAAACGGTTTAGAGCAGCTAACCTCCCTGTCCATAAAGGGTATTGGGATTCCTTTATGTGCCCCATCTTAGTAAGCCAGTCGATCTCTTGAACTATGATATCAGATTTCTCCTTAGAAAAAGCTAACCTCTTTTGTACAACAGGTGTTATATCTCTTCGGATGGATAGCTGGTGTGATATGATACTTGCGGGTACTCCGGTCACATCAGCATTGCACCAAGCAAAAACATGTTGCTGGTTTGTTAAAAAGGACAACATTTTACTCTTTAGTTCCGATGTAATCTTAGATCTGATCTTGGCATTTCTTACTTCAGCCAGAGAGTGAGTTTCAACCTCTCCAATTGGTATTAAAACACCAGGGGTCTCTCTAGGACCATCAATTTCACCCTCTCCCCAGAGGGCCTCTCCAACTGCTAATCTTCACTGATCCGAACTGCCCCCAAAGTTCGAGGGGCCAGTTCTGTTGCATAACATTCCCTTGTTATCTTTTGACTACTTCGGACTACTCCCACTTGTCCATGCACAACGTATTTCAAACATTGGTGGACTGTTGAAGCCACAACATGCATCCTGGAAATCAAAGACCTTCCCAAAATAACATTGTAACAAGTGGGACAATCCACCACAATAAAAAGTACTCTAACCATCTTCTTAAAAGGGCCTTTTCCCAACAAAACCTCCTCCTCAAACTCCTCGATCACATCTGCTGAGCTTCCAGTGAAACCCACAATTGACCTGGCCGAATGCTGAATCACTGCTGGATTCTTCATTTGTTTGTAGAAAGTCAAAAAGAGGATATTGGCTGAACTACTAGTGCCCACTAAAATTCGTCTGATGTCGTTACCCCCAATGGATGCTCCTATCACCACAACATCTTTATGGGGACCAGCTATGTCCCTCAAATCATCTTCATCGAAAACAATGAAAGGGAAAGGAATTTGCGATTGATAGGAAGTCGTGCCTCCTTCCAGTTGAGTAACTAGAGTATGAACTTGCCTCTTTCTCGAAGAAGCAATTAGTGTAGTCATGGTGTCCCCCCCCCCCCTCCCCCCCCCCCCCCTCCCCCCCAAATATTGTAAGTGACTCAAAAAAGCTAATGAGTCCGGACACCGTCTTGCTGTGTCCTGTGATAACACCCACCTTATTTCGGGTTGGATTAGGATCCAAATACTCTGAATCCACATTAAATCTTTCAATTATCACCATAGCCCCATCAGCAGCCGATGTCCCTGCATTGTCTGGGCCAGTCCGATGAGCATTATCAGACATATTTCCACTTCTTCTTTTAACATAAACACCCAATTTTCCTCTTTCGATCAAATTTTTCACCTCTTGCTTCCAGGCAATGCAATCTTCTGTGTTATTGGCAGAAACAATTATTACGATTTTCTCTGGGAGATTGGAGCGCAGCTGGCTTCCTGAAGTGCACTTCGTCTTTTGTTTTGTCATAGATGGTTGCCACATTCTCTTTTAACTAGGCAAACCACTCCGGTTGAACCCAAAGCCCTCACATATTTCTAGATTGTTGACTCTGAGCTAGTGCTGGGTGGGATTGAGCCTTGGTCCTGTTGGGACCCTGTCCGGCTTCTTTAGCCTTATACCCGGACTAGGTTTGGTGTAGCTGGGGCCGATCTTACCTGCCTATGCACCCTGGTCTTCTTTGTTTAATCTATATTGATTTGTTTCCCAACCTGATTCAGTAAACCGCTCCACGTCATGGCCTTCTTTCTGGTTACCGAATCAGCCAAATTATCAGGGTTCCAACCCTGCCTCAGAGAAGCTATTGCTACTTGTTCAAAGCAATCAGCTAATCCATTCTTGGTGTTCACAAAGCGACTTATATATTCTTTCAAGGATTCATTTGGCTCTTGGGCACTATGGATAATAGTGTCTCCATTGCCCTTCACTTCCTTACTTCCAACAAACTGCCTCCGGATGGCCACCGAAAAAGTATCAAAATTTCTGATGCAGCCATGTGGCAGACTATTGTACCACTTCAGAGCACTCCACGTAAAAGACTGGGAGAACGCTCGACAAAGTAACTTATCTTCATCGTCAAAATTCATCATAAATATTTTGAATTGCTCCAGATGGTTATCTGGATCTTTACTCCCATCGTATTTTCCATCTTTGTGCTGTCAAACCTCTTAGGAAGGTTTCCGGATAGTAACTTGGAAGACAATGGAGATTGTCTCCAATTCCGGCCACGACTAAACACATTATCTTCATTGGGAGTTGCAAAGATACCTGGTTCATCATGAAAGGCGAAAGGATCCATCAACAATCGGTCTACATGTCTCCGGCCATGGCTGTGACCATGAGATGACCCTTTTCCTAGATGCCTTTTCAACCTTCCATGCTTGTCCCTCTTTCTTGAATATTTTTTAACCAACTTCTCCTTCTTTTTAGAACGACCTTCATCGCTGCTGGATGACAATGACTCCTCCACTCCATCTTTGTTCGAGGAGCTACTAGAGGATTCTGAATCTGAATCTGAGCTCTCCACCGGTTTAGACGGGTGAGACTTCTTTGAGCTAGCATGAGTCTTTTTAGTACTTTCATGAGTTTTTGCTGATGGGTTATGCTCCCTCGGGTTGTCAGTGTGGTGAACGGCTGACACTTTTGATTTTTATTTTAAGCCCATCTCCACCCTTTTAGCAGCCTTCAAAGCTTCTATATCAGCTTTCAATCTATCCCGCTCTTCAATCTATCCCGCTCTTCAATCGTGTATTCATCGTTTTCTCCCACCACTTCTGCCAAAGTTGGTGGCACTGCCTGCTCGTCTGGATTCATCCGAGCTGACTTTTCTTGATGGTTTCGAATGCTAAATTCAGGCACCTTCTCCTCCCACTGTAGTCGCCAATTTGGTGTGAATTATTTTTAACTCAGAGTAATTTTGTCAAGTGTTTTATGGTGTTTCAAAGGTATTTAATGTTTGGGTGTTTTGTAGTGAGAGATTTGAGCTGTCTGGTTGTATTAAATGTTCATTACCCTCATTAATGAGAGTGGTTGTGTATTTATACTCCTAGTTATGGGCCACATGGGCTTTCGGGTCAAACTTATGAAAATGGGTCGAGTTCAAAAACCCATTAGTTTGTTAAGCAGATTATCAATTAGCTTAGTCAAAAGGTGATTAGCTTTTACTACTTTTGTCCAATTTGGATGGTTCATTGGGTGGTTTTTGTCCGAATTGCCCCTATTCGGTTTCTACAGTGAGTGGTGAAAATTCCGAACTCATCAATAATAATAATTATTATAAAGTTATGTACAATTATGAATATATTTTTAATTGTTTATGATGTTTTAATTTTATAAAACTAAAATTTTGTTCGGTTATCTCGAATGCTGATTGAATTTATTAATATTTCACCAGAAATATTTAGTTATAATTATGAATAATTTTGAATTTATTAATATTTAGGATTTTAGCGAACATTATCTAGTTATATAAAATCATATCCATAAGATATATAATAAGATTCGTATCAACTTTTTTTATTTACAATATTAAGCTAAAAATATTATATTTTTGAATTATTATATTTTTAATTCATGTATATTTTTTTAATAGTTTTAAAGTTTGACTTAGATGGATGTTTACCTATTACTAATTACTTTTAAGGTTTAATTGATTTACTCTGCAAATTGAATGAGCAAAAATGTATAAATTGATTGGTGAAAGTCCATATAGATGTAGAGCCGAATTGCTGTTTTTGAAATGGACTCGACTGATTCAGGTATAGGGTTTGGTTGAAGTCGAACTACTATAATATGGGGTTTAGTAATTTGTTAGACCGACGGGTTTTAGGTTGTTTAAAATGAAGAACCGAGTTTTCCACATCCGACGTATTTGGGTAGTCGTTCCCGTAAATTGTTTGAACTTTTCAGTGTTTGTGGCTAAACCAGGATTTTATATTTTTTTAACTTTGTACGTTGCGACCTAGTTACTTTTAATCGATATTCGAATTCGATTCGATACCGTTATATTCCTGGCTAGTTAAAACTTTTACCATCCAAAAGTTTTATCGAAAAAATAATTTTATTTTCAATCAAATGAGTAGGTAACTAGTGTGTTTTGTTAAGAGAAATAACAAAGTGAACTATCAAGTAGTAAATTGTATTATCTAAGAAAAGAGAAATTACATTAATTAGAGTTATGTCCCTTTATTTATATTCTCTATTATCGTTACCGTTATCTCACACTACTCCACTCTTTGACTTCATAAGTGTATGTTTTAACTACGTTTACATCATGAGGTCCAATTTAATGGCCACTACATTAATGGTTTGATCAATTTTTATTAACGTGGCTTTAAATCTCGGTCAACTTTATGTGCTTGGTTTGCCTTATTTGCTTAACGTAGTGAACGGCTTTCTAGCCCTTATCTTCTCATCTTGGTTTGCCATGGAGATGGTGGCAAATAACCAAAAGGAAATGGTAGCTGAACTACTAAAATTGAACCTTGGAATGAAGCTTGGGTCGTTCAGTAAGTTCGCCCCACAGGTTGGAGTTCTAGAAGATAGAGGTGTAACCATTCCCGAAGTGAATCTCTCTGTATCCAATGTAGGGAAATCAATGATCCCACCAGGAAAAGATACAGGGGACCAGATCAAGCAAACATAGAAGGCTACTACATCTCTTATTCGTCATGCATGATTGTAAAAATATTGTGAAAATAATATTTTCTTAACTTGTTGTTTGTTTTGATTTAGCACTTTTAGTGCAAGAATTCTGGATTTTATTTGTTTTTCCACATGATGTGGATGGGTGAATTGAAGTAGTTGTTGGCATATGTTTGTCTTATATTGATAACTAGGAAGTATGTGTGTCTGTTAACTTTCACTTTATTCAAGAGAAGTCCTTATTCATAGTTCCAAAATTCTTTGAAGGAGATTTTAGAGTAAAAAATGTTTAGAAGACTTCATGATTCAAATTTCTTAGTTTATATTTTAGAGAGAGAAAACTGTCTTTTTAGAGAGAGAAAGTAAAGAGTAATAAATAGTGCAATAATTAATCAATCACTCTTTCCCAAAAAGGTTATGGTGCTTTTATAGTACATATATTATGCCCCACATGTCTAACAGTTCACTAATTATGGTCATGTCCTTAACTTTATGGTTTGCTACAAATTAGTCCTTTTACTTTACATGATTATCAATTTCTCTTAAGAGACTTTTTTTTATTAACAAAACACCCATAACTTTCTAAGATCTTTATTATTTCATTATCAGTAGCCCCCTAGTCCTTGCAAAAATGTTTAAACAAGGACTATTGTATGATTACTCTTATCTTCATCCTATTTTGCTCGTTGTTTCTCGTCGGATTTTGCTGACCGTCATGAATAGAGAACGAATTTTTAGCCTTAGAACTCTTGTTTGTTTATAGTAAAAATCTCCCCTGATCTTAGAAATGATTATATGTCCCTCATATTTTAGAATGACTAAATATCTCTCGAATTGTCGAATGAATGGATCTTCCTTGAATTATATAATGAATGGATATCCCTCAAATTTTAGTCTGTTCTTTTTTATATCTATACCAAACGTTTTCTCAATTTTTTCACACTTGTGGCGTCATACATTTTTTATGACACCACCAATAAAAACATTCCCCCTTCCAAATGTCGATTGGGATACCCTTCGCGTGCTCTTCTTTTTGACACGATCTAGCCTATGGGCAGCGTGACGCGTCCCTATACATTTATTACCCCTATTTTAGAAACTTTTCCCATAGGTAAATAAACCATCACCATCCCGGGCTTCAGCATCCTTCAAAACCCACTTTTCTCCTATAACTATCCTTAGTTCATGATATATATTCTCAACACTTTTTACAAAGAGAAAGATTAGAAGAATTTATTCTAGAGAGGGAAACTATTTTATGCCAAAGAACTTTCGCATACCATAGTGGTTAACCATTAGCTAGAAATTCGAAGAGAGGAGAACAGCTGGCTTACACGTTGAACTAGAACCCTAGCCTTCAGTTATTTCTTATTACGGTGTCTGGCCTCCCATGGATAATTCGAAAGAAATTATACCATCGAATATTTACTCGCAGCCCCCCAATCATTCTTGCTTAACCATTTACAAAAGTGACTCTAAAAGCATAAGAAAAGATAAGCATTCAAGATGATCCTTTTCGAAGTAGAAAATGACATCATAAATAGAAAAAACATAAACACTTCAAACACTCTAATGGATCCCCTTCGAAGATCCCTTATACACCCTATACTACTCCACAAGGAACTCCAAGGCCAACGCTAGAGATACCAACACGGAAGCTGACGAGAATTAATATCACTCGGATGACGAAGCGACCACTTGAATTAATTCCAGAAATCAAATCCAATATTTCTCCTGTTCATCCTAATGTTGAGAAAAAATAAAAGATAATTTTCGACGGAAATCTAGTCAAACTTACCGAAGAGAATCCAACTTCTACCACTTCTCAAGCAATTGAAGAAAAGACTACTGATGTAGGTCTTCCTGAAAAAATGATCGGTGTTCTTGCTTCTCTTATTGAGGAAAATAATTTTTCTCCAAAGAAAAAATCTAATTCAAAAGAAGATGTTCCGTTTCCCTCAGAGATCAACGCTTTAGTAAGGAATAACCTCGAATCCGTTGATAATATAAATTTGTTGGCCTTGCATAAAATACAGTACAAATACCATGACTCATCTGAATAGAAAATACTAAGAGTGCGATGAAGAATCCCTTCTTCAATTTCCATTCGTTTCCTTATAACCGGAGACACCCCACTATCAGTCAAAGATAATGAAGTAGGGGCTACGCTATCCATTGAATCCTTTTTTTGTAACATACTTTTCAAAGATCGATTTTTATCTCACTCATGACAGACCTAACATATGGTTCACTCTTATGGCCTGCATCATGGCCTCCAGAATTTCATGGGTGAGTTTTTCTTTACAAGAATTTATTGGTCTCTTTTGTTTGGCGAAGAACCCTCACTTCCCATTCTATTCTCTGACTTTCAGGCGTGACCAGAACGTAGTTTAAAATTTACTTGAAGGAGATAAAAAATGGAAACAACGCTTTATTTTTATCTCAGGGCTCTGGAAACAAGATACGAAGTAAATACTGATAACCCTCACAAGTTATCACTTGTCTGGACAAACAAAGATATAACTTTTCTTTTACCGCGCTTCAAATTTTACTTGGCCTTCTTTTGTAGTTGTTCTTATATTTTCTTTACCTATAAATAACAATGTGCGGCATATCCAAGCCCTATGCCGACTTTGTACCTCATGCAAATGATGTATTTTCCGAGTTAAACCTGTGGGCTAAGACTGCCTGGTTCAATAAATTTCAGATTTGCTTCACCCTAACAAATCTTGAAAGTCGATTGTGGAGGCTAAATCCTTCAGAAATGCTGTCACTAGAAGAACTCATGGGCTCTCATTCGAAACAAGACATGCTAGATCAATTAGAAGCGAACGATATTTTGGTTTTTCCTCCGACAAGATACAACGCTAAAAGTCACTTGGGTGAAGAATCAGATATCCCTTCGGAGAAGGAAGAGGCTTATGATGCATTGACTCAAGAGGAAAAAGATAAATTTAAAGGTTCAAAGGCTGGAAATCCTGATAAGTCCACGAAGTCTTTAACCCCATCAAAAAAGAAACTCCCTATTCAAACTTCTCCCAAGAAGAAGTGTAAAAAAAAACTGAAGAGTATCTCTGAAGACATTCCAGAAGCTTATGGTGATATTAGTTCCCTATAAAATAAAAAGAATGATCAAATCAAAGCTTCCCCAAAAAAGTGATCATTGAGTCTGACCCCGTTCAAATTTCATTGGCTGACATAATTTCTCAAGATCCTCAAGATAAAATCCAACTGACTGACTCTACATCATTGAATACATTTGAAAATGGTTCCCATCCAGTTCATATGAAATTCCTCTAGAAGATGAGTTCTCTCTTCATCTTCAGAAACTTCTTCACTCATCTGTCTCCATTGGAAAGCAGATGAAATATCTTAAGGATCAGAGGATTATTACAAATCTGAAACCTCGAAGGTCAAATCAGAAGTCGAAGAGCTTAAACAATAACATTCAACTCTTGAAAAGCAGGCAGATGTGCTTCTCAAGAAACTTGTTGCATCTGAAAATTATGTCATGCACCTCGAAAATTATTTCCAAGTTCATTGTAGCTTACAGAGAGGGGAATGATTTAGCCACATATGGTTTTAACAAGTGCTTCATAGATTTTGAAAGAGTCGTAAAAGAGAAATGAATCATCTTAGCTCAGGTTAAAAAGAAAAAATATGATGATGTTGAAGCTTATGCTGCTAAATGTGTAGATAATTTAGATTCGAGGGACACAACTATTAGGTCTGCGTTAATTCAAGAAATTCGTGAATGCTACCATGATATTAACTTGGGAAGCTTCTGGGGATATGTCCCATCCAAATATCGTCCTCCTGGGATATTGTTGAGTGAAAGTGAAAGTGAAAAATTAGAAGGTGATGATAGCGATTCTTATGAGTCTTTAGAGTAAGAAAGTTGTGAAAATCCTCTTAAATTTGGAGGCATTTTGTACTAGTTTTCATAATTTATAAAGTGCTAGCTTTTGATTATGTCTTCATAATACTTTGAATAATTATGACCAAATTTTGTTGGAAAACCTCGTAGGTTCAATATTTTAAAAGTTGTTTACCAACTTTGATTTGAAGAGCCTCTAGGTCCAAAATTTAATAGTGGCAGACCAACTTTCGTTGGAAAATGGTCTAGGCCCAAAATTTAATAATTGTAGACCAAATTTCGTTTGAAGACCATCTAGGTCCAAATTTAGAATTTTTAAGGCAAAAACTTGTAATATAAATCAGCTAATAAAGCACATCGTTAAAACCTTCATGTACCTATAAAGGCTGGAAAGAGTGTGCCACCGATATTTTACAAAAAGTAACATATATATTTTTTACATTCATTCGAAACACAACTTAAGATGCTCTATATTCCAAGGATGTTTAAGATTTCTTCATTCTCTATCCTTTATCTGATACGTTCATGACTTCACTTTCTTTGTAATCTCATATGGGCCTTCCCAATTATGACCTAATTTTTTGAGGTGTTTTTCTTTGGTGTGAAGAAAAATCTTCTTTAACACTTTATCACCCATCTTAAATTCCCTTCATTTCATTTTGGAGGCATATCTGCTTCTCATCAACGTTTGATAATGTAACGATTTTACTTGTGATCGCCTTTTTTTTTCTTCAACCAAATCCAGCTCCACTATTCTGCTTATATCGTTAGGCTCCTCAGAATATGTCATGACACGATATGATGGAAAAAATGTTTCGGATGGTACTACAACATCCATACCATATACTAATGAAAATAGGGATTATGACGTTGTTGTTCGAGGAGTTGTACAGTATGCCAAGAGAACGTCTTTCAGATAATCATGTCATTTTCCTACCTTTCCTTCCAAGTTTTTCTTTAGCCCATCAAGAATTGTTCAATTAATGACCTATACTTGCCCATTTTCTTGTGGGTGAAAATGAGCTGAAAAACAATGATATATCCCCCGAGACATACAAAACATTTTCAAATCTTTGTTATCGAATTTAGACCCATTATCTGTAGTGATTTTCATTGGAACCCCAAAACGACAACAAATATTTGAAGTGATAAATCTGATTACATCTTTGGCTTTCATTCCCGCTAATGGCTATTTATCAACCCATTTAGAGAAGTAATCTACCGCCACAGTTACCGTTTGTTGCCTCCTGGAAGTCATTGGAAGAGGCCCCACAAGATCAACATCCCATCGGTCAAACGACAATGCCTCTGATATACTTTCGAGGGGAACTCTTGGCTAATGAATTATAATAGCAAATCTTTGACAAATTTCACATTCTTAACTAATTCCCCTGTATAAGAAGAAACCATAGGCCAATAGTATCCTGCCAAAAACACTATTCTAATTAATGCTTTATACCCACAATGCGCATACCCTTCTTCATCATGCAACTCTGATAATATCATTTGTGATTCAATTTTCCCAAACATTGGAGCAATGGTCTACTGAAAGATTTCTTGTACAAGACACCTCCAAAGATCATATACCCATTGATGAGTTTGGAGTTTTCAGTTACTATGCAACAAATAAATCCGAAGGGCAATTCAGACTATACTATTACACCAAATATCCAAACATGACAAATATATTAACTTTTGACTAAGCTAGTTGTTAATCAACTTAAAACTATATGACTAATAGGTCTTTAAACTCGACCCGGTTTCATGACCCGACCTAATAAGTCCATGAGTCAGTAATTAAGGTATAAATACCCCAATTACTTTCATTAATGAGAGTGATCATAATTTAATACTAGTATGCAACTTAATTATCTCTCTACTCTACATACTAAACATAAAACAGCACAAAATTATCACAACATTTTTAAACACTTTATTAATTTACCCTCAGCCAAAAATAAACCAAACCACCCATGAGATTTGAAATATATTTTTAGACAATGATTTGTCAATTGGTAACTCATCATTCTCAAAAATCTTGTTGATGTCTTGCCTCTAATCTTCATTCTCACAAATGGATACTTGAATTTATTCATCAATAATCCCAATTATTTGCTCTGAATTTTTAATAATTGACAAACTTTCCAACGTAATGATCCACAAATATTTCTCAGAATATGAAACAGTTTCCAAAGAGTCTGCCATAGAGTTTTCTTCTTTTCGAACATGCTCATAGCTAATTTTGTCGAAGCCTAAAGATAAATCTTTCAGCACTTTCAAATACTTTTATAGATGATCTTTTCAAGCTTCAGACTGTCTAGATGCATGATTAACGAGGAGTTGTGAACCACTGACTAGCTTAACTTTTTTCGCCCCACAGATTTGTGCAAGCCTTAATCCTGCTAGAGCTGCCTCATATTCTGCTTCATTATTTGTTGTCCTAAACCCCAAGCGAATGGCCTGATACATTTTTATTCCTTCTGGAGAAACCAACTATATCCCAACCGTACTCCCTAATGTACTCGAACCCCCATCTGTTCGGATTATCCACTCTGCCTTAAAATTGTCTCTATCAATATTCATATCCGACTGCTCAGAATGAAACTCCACTAAAAAATCCGCTAATCAATATCAAAATCTCATAATTCAACTAACCACTTGGTCATTCTCTTCGAGATATCAGGTCTTTAAAGCATATTTTTTTTTTATAAAAAGACGTTCGTACCATGATAGAGTGAGCTTGAAAATATGGCCTCATTTTTTAAGCAACAATTACTAATGCAAGAGCCAATTTCTCTAACTTTAAATATCGTTTTTCTGCATCTAATAAACTTTTGATGATGTAGTACACTGGTTTTGGAACGTTATCTTCTTCTCGGACTAACACAACACTTTTAACACAATCTGAGACTACTATATAAACAAATATTCTTTCCCCCGGAAAAGGCTTTGTGAGGATTTCTGGTAAAGAAAGGTATTCTTTAATCCGATGGAAAGGCTCCAAACATTCTTTCGTCGAGTTGAAACAAATTTGCATGCCTTAATATCTGGAAAAAAGAAACGCATTTTTCCGAAGAGCGAGATATAATCCATTCAGTGCTGTCAACCTTCTTGTTAATATTTGAACTTCTTTTATATTCCGTGGGAGTCATAGACGTTAAAGATTTTCTACACTAGGTTGGCTTCAATCTCTTTTTCAGTTACTATATATCCAAAGAAATTTCCTGATCGGACCCTAAATGTGCATTTTTCTGGGTTTAATTTCAAGGTCACTCTTTTCAAGTTAATACAAGTTTCCATTAGATCATCAAAATGATCTTCATCCTTAGAAATTTTTACCAGCAAATAATCAATATATAATTCAACTTTTTACCAGCATATAATCAATATATCATAAAATCTGTGCATTTACTATGCTTTCTCTGATTCATTCCCCCAAATTTGCTTGGAAGATAAAGCAATTCAGTAACATTCTCTAACCATTTTTAGTTGCTTCTAATTGTCCCAATATCGTTCCCCATAACATACTTTAGACACCCGATGAACTGTGGAGATAACACCAAGCATCTTTGACAACTAGGACCTCTCAAATATAACGTTGTAAGATGTAGGAGCATCTAATACGATAAATAAAATTTTAAATTCTTTTCTAAACGGTCCCCGACCTAGTTCAACCGTACTTTCAAATTCTTCAACCACTTCAGCAGTCACCTTCGTGAATCCCATAATAGTTTGATCATACTTTTGGATAATAGTAGGGTTAACAATTTTTTTATAAGGCTCATGAATAAGTTATTGGCAAAACTCACTGTGTCAATTAGAACTCTTTGCACATGATCACCGGCTATCCCTACTGTAATTACCACTCCATCTTCATGTGGGCCTTCCACATTCCTCATATCATCGTCTTCAAAACAAATTATTGGGGAGGGAGCTCGATGTTGATGTGTCAAGGCACCCACTTCTAAGTAAGTAGTTAACCTAATTATATGTCTTTTCTGGGAGTTGTTTGAATTTCCTGCAATAGTATCACCCCCCAAAATTGCCAAAGATTCAAAATATGCACAAAAATCACTAATATTTTTTGGGACAATTTATTCCACCATGATAATATCGTTTCTCCCCTTTTTTGAATTTAAGTACTCTGTCGCAATATCAAAAGAATCAATCTCTTCGGAAATAACCAACGTAGTTTCTTCTTTTGATGCTTCTGTTGACCGTCAATTTTTTTTGAGAGTGCTTCATTACAAAGTCTGTCAGTTTTCCATTTTCAATTAATGCTTGTTTTTCTTCAATGCATTACACTCTTTTGTGTCATACCCAACATCTTCGTGATACTTGCAAAATATTTTGTTTCTATTCTCCCTTGGAGTTTGAATAGGGAAAGGTTTACGAAATTGCAAGTGATTACGAATTTTGTCAAATATAATAGCCACACACTTAGTCAGATCTGTAAAATATTCTAGACTGACCCATTTGTTGGATATTGGCCTAACAACTTGTTGTGTACTATATATCTGCTGATTTACTCTAGGCGTCAGAGGACACTGGTTTGTTACTCTAGGTTGTACATTTATTTGAGGAGGTTGAGTAGTAACAAGAGATATTTGAAACTGATTATGTTCCAGCTGATCACTGTAACCTATTTCCGAAGTTTCTTCTACCAACATTATTTTTTCAAATTGATCAAGAAGAGCCCCAAATGTCATTACTTGACTTTCAACCACAATGTCTTTCAATATTCTTGGGAGAAGCCCCATTCGGTACGCTGCTAAAACCACGAAATCTTTAAAATATTCCATATCAGTTTTTGCTTTAACAAAATTATTGGTATAATTATTCAGACTTTTCATAACCTTTTGTTTGCAGTATATTATGGTATCTCCATTAGCTCTAAATTTTTTCCTACCCACGAAATGTTGTCAAAAAACATTCCAAAACATGTCAAATGTTTTTATATAACTTTACGGGAGTCGATTATACCACTTTGAAGCAACTCCCTTAAAAGTATGGAAAAATCCCTACACAACAACTTGTCATCATCATCGAAATTAATCATAACTTTTTTTAAATTGCTGAATATGACTATTAGGATCTTGTGTCCCATCTAATTTTTCTAACTTAGAGATGTCAAAATGCTTTGGAATATTTCCAGAAAGTATCTCCGCAGACAAAGGAGAAAACCTCCAATTATGGCTTGCTCTGTGAACATTGGCTCTTGGACCTTTATAAGCCATCACATAGAGACCTTCATCGGAATGAGTTGTGTATTGATTACTTACACGATACTTGAAATTATGACTTCCTGATTGGTTTTGAACATACACGACGTTATCTTTATTTGCATGATCGTCGGAACCTTGTTCTTTCTCTTTTAAGTCTTTAGTTCAATGACTCGCTTGATGCTATTTTTATGTTGCTTTGCATATTTATTTTTGATGTAATTTTTTACTACGATAATATATTTTTAGAGAAGATTCACTTGAATCATAAAGTTAATAATCATTTGACTCAGATGATTCATGTGTGTATCTTGGCTTTAGCTTTTTCCACTAAGAATAGCGACGATGCCTCCGTATCTGTCCTTCATACTGATTAAATGATGGTGATCCGATTCAATCTTCTCAGTTTCATTTTCTCTTCCGACTTCAGACTGAAGTTTTTTAGAAACCATCGTTGCATCTTTTGCAGAGTTCACCTTTTTTATTTCTTCCAACAATTCATTTATCCGAGCGACTAACATAGACTCTTCTCAAATTTCACCAGCATGTTGATCATCATGATGTTGATTAATTTCCATATTATTCTCAACATGGTTTTATTCAAACTCTTTTTCAATCACTAAATCATTATTCATGTCCAGTTCTCTGCGAATTTCCATTACTTTTCTTTCAAAATTTTAACAAGGTTTTGGAAGACGATTCTAGGTACCAAATCGTTTCCCACATACGACACTAATGATTGTTCCAAAAATCTTCGGAGGAGATTTTAGAATAAAACAATGTTTAGAGGACTAAATGCGTGATTCAAATTACCTAGTTAATATTTTAGAGAGTTAAAACAATCTTTTTATAGAGAAAAAGTAAATAGTAATAATAATATAATCATTAATCAATCACCCTTTCCCCAAAAATATGTGGTGCTTTATAGTACATATAGTATGCCCCACATGTCTAACAATTCACTAATGATGGTCTTGTCCTTAAGTTTATTGTTTGCTATAAATTAGTTCCTTTACATTACATGATTATCAATTTCTCTTAAGAGGCTTTCTTTATTAACAAAACACCCCTAACTTTCTAAGATCTTTATTCTTCCCTTATCACTTATAAGGTCGAGCTCAATGTGGCTCATTGCGTAGCCCTAAGAGATAATAACTCCCCAGATTTGTCCGTGGCGAGGTCTATGTGATCCATTGTGTAGCCCTACAAGGGCTTGGTTTGATGGTCAGTTCATTTACATACCGTGTACAACGTACGAGGCTCAGTATGGCCTTTACGTAGCCCATAGGCATGACCAATTAGCCCGATCCTATATAGACTTTATGGTCTGGGCTCAGTATGGCCCCTTGCATAGCCCGTAGGCGTGGTCATTGACCATTTAGCTAATTATAAGGACGGAGATATAAATAAACACAAATAATGGAAAACGCATAAAAATTGTATTAATAGACTAATTTATAGTTCGATTCCTCGTTAAAAAACCCTCCGCGCCATCAGGAAGGAAAAAGAGCGCATTATCCAATCTTACAGCCCTGATCTATATAACTTGAGATGGTTTACATCCCAATGATGCTTTAAAGCGTGACCCTTTGCATCTGCTAGGCGATAAACTCCACTATGCCCCTTGGAGATCACTGTGTATGGGCCATCCTAGTTGGGCCCTAACTTCCCCGATGCCTTATCCCCGGAACCTTGAAAAATCTTATTCATTACCATGTTACCAACATTAAAATTGCAAGGTCTGATGCGTGCATTGAATCGAACTCTCATTAAGATCCTATAATGTTATGATCGAACTGGCACATGATCTCGACGCTCCTCAATAAGGTCCACCTTTACTGCTCTGCCCATGTCAATGTGGTCCTCGTCATAGTTAACCACGTGATGGCTCGGTATTATGACCACGATCGGGACTACTTCTTTGCTGCCATAAACTAACACAAAAGGGGTATCATTCGTAGTTGTGCGTGGTGTAGTTCGATAATCACACAAAAATTTGGAAAACTTGTCTCACCATTTGCCTTTTTCTCTTTCTAGCTTCTTTTTAATACCTACAAAAATAGTTTGGCTAGTAACTTTCGACTGGCCATTAGTTTGAGGATAATAGGGTGTGTAGAAGTCGATGGGTGAATTAAAGTAGTTGTTGGCATATGTTTGTCTTATATTGAAAATTAGGAAGTTGTGTGACTTTATGGAAATGCGTGTCTGTTAATTTTCCCTTTATCCATGAGAAGTTCTTATAAGGTCGAGCTTAGTGTGACTCATTGTGTAGCTTTATGGGATAATAACTCCCCAACTTTGTTTGCGGCGAGGTCTATGTGACCCATTGCGTAGCCCTATAAGGGTTTGACTCGATGGTCAGTTTGCTGATATATCGTGTACAAGGTATGAGGCTCAGTATGGCCTATACGTAGCCCGTACGCGCAGTTATTGACTCTTTTGCTAATTATAAGGACGGAGATATAAACAAACACATATTATGGCGAAAACATAAAAATTGTATTAATATACTAAGTTATAGTTCCATTCCTTGTTAAAAAAACCTTGCACTATCAGGAAGGAAAAAGAGCGCATCATCAATCCTTACAGCTCTCATCTATACAACTTGAGATGCTTTATATTCTAAGGATGCTTTAAAGCATGACCTCTGCATCTGCTAGGTGATAAGCTCCACTGTGTCCCTTGGAGATCACTGTGTACGGTCCATCTCAGCTCGGCCTAACTTCCTTGATGCCTTATCCTAGGAGCCTTGAAAAATTGTCTTCATTACCATGTCAACAACACTAAAACTACAAGGTCTGAGGCATGCATATCGGCCTCTCATTAATCTTATGTAATGCTCTGCTCGGACTTGCACCTGAGCTCGGCATTCCTCAATAAGGTCCACCTCCTCTGCTCTATCAATGTCGTCGTGGTCCTCGTCATAGCTAAACACGCGATGGCTCGGTATTATGACCTCCACCGGGACTACCACTTTGCTACCATAAACTAACATAAAAGAGATTTCATTCGTAGTTGTGCGTGGTATAGTTCGATAAGCCCACAAAACTTCGAACAACTTGTCTGACAATTTGCCTTTTGCTCCTTATAACTTCTCTTTAATACCTTCCAAAATAGTTAGATTGGTAACTTCCACCTGACCATTGTCTATTAGCCTCTGAATCTTCTCTCTGAGTTTCCAACATTCGTCATTCTTATGCCTATAATCGATGTGGTATGAACAGAAGTATCTGCTTGAACGTTTGAAACTAGGAGCATTCCTTACTCGCGGTGTCTGGTATTTCGTTCTCCTCTTCGTCCGATCATATATGACTGATATGGTTTTCGTAAGTGGGGTGAATTTTCTGGACGGATTCTCATAGTATTGAGGCCGTCAGCCAGTGTCTCTTCGAGGTACATCATAAATCCTTTTTCATTCATGCATTCCTCTTTTAAGGTCCGTGGTATGCCGGTCGGGCGAATCCCTTTTTTCGAGCATCGTATACTCGTGTGAACATGTCTGCTCGGGCGAAAAGGTTTCTTATCACCTCCGTGGTGAATCTGATCAGGTCAACATATATCTCTCCCTTCCGATCCGGACCTCTCTCGAGAGAGGCCACAACCATGTTCTCTTCCAGGTCTGGCAACACATTCATGACATGAAAAAAAACGTTTGATATAACTCTTGAGTGACTCACCTTGCCTCTGGTAAAGGTCCATGATGGAATCGCGCTTGCGTCTGAGTTCCTTGTTGTCAATGAAACACTCTTTCAATGCCTTATATAGGCCGGAGAAGTCATGGATGGACCCTTTGGGAAGGCTGCTGGACCAATCCATGGTGTTTCCCTTGAGAGTCATCGAGAGTGCTCGGTATAGCATGGCATTGTCGAGATTGAGCGCCATCATCATATTACAGAACTGTTCGAGGTGTCTCTCTGGGTCTCCTGTACCATCATAGGCCTCCATTCTGAACAGGTCGAATTTCTTTGGCAACTGGGCCTCCAAGATTTTTTCTGCAAAAGGTGATTCCTTAAGGATATAATTTAAAATTCTAGGTCTCACCTGATTGTAGTGAACGTCATCCTCCTCCCTGGCTCTTTTCGAAATAGCGTGGTGCACTTCCTGCTTTGGTTTGTGTTATTTAGATCATTTTTTTCTTCCACTCTCACCCTCTCTCTCTCTCTCTCTCTTGTCATCACGCTTAAAGGACCGGTCCCTTCAATTCACATGGCTAGCATCGAGTCTGAATGGGTGATTAGCTCGGCTCACTCCTTTTGTCTTAGCAGTTAGCGCGTGGAGCGCATCGTTCATCCCTACTGGGGTTGCATGCGTTGCCTGTTCGTGAACGTCTCGCTCGCATGACACCCTGAGTTGCTCCTACTGGAGACACTGGATTTGTTGCTCGAGTCACCAGAAAGTCGGTGCTACCGTCGGGTTCTCACCAAGGACCTCTTGCATGACAGAAGTTGCCACCAGTCTGGCAGGGTTAACTTCTGGTTCAACTCCGGTGAGTGGCTATACAACTCGCGTGATTGGTTCCACTGGTCCAGCAGGAGCTGCAACCATGACCTATGGACCGACAGTTGTGGTGGGGTTTGCTACGTCTTGTCTTGCCGACCGATTCACACTGATTCTCCGATTCACCACCGTTTTACCTGTTTCTGGGATCTCTCTCACAATATCTGACCTAGTTACTACCATGGCTTTCTTACTTTTTTGGATAAATGCTTTGCGAATTTCCACAGACGGCACCAAATTTATTAAGGGAAATAAAAAAGTGAACTGCAAATTAGTAAATTGTATTAACAAAGAAGAGAGAAATTACATTAATTAGGGTTATATCCCTTTCTTTATACAGTCTATTACCGTTATCTCCCATTCATCCATTCTTTGACTCCACTAAATGTATGTTTTAACTACATTTACATCATGAGACCTAATTTAATGGCCACTACAGTAATGGTTTGACCGATTCTGTTAACGTGGCTTTAAACTGGTAATCTGATTATCTCTTATTATGAAAGATGCTCTGTCAAATTTATGTGCTCTGTTTGCCTTACTTGCTTAATGTACTTTTCTTCTCCTCTTGGTAAGGTGTTACATCGGTCTTATCTGTGCGAGAAACCGATTTCTTCTCTAGTATTTTCCCTTCTGCTCGGTACACTTCTTGTCCGACACTCCTTTAGCCTCAGCAAGGGTCTGATTATCTTCTCGTGACTTCGCCCTTCTTTTTCCCTGTCCGGCGAAGTCCGTTGAACAACTGGTTCCTAATTTATTCTATATTCGCCTTCCTTCCTACTTTGCAACCAACTTGTCCTATAACCTTTTCTGCTCTGCTCCTTGTTCGGCTATTCATGTTTATTCTTTTCGTGTGATGATTATCTCCTTATCATGTTTATCCAAAGTAAAAAAAAAAAATTAGTACTTTTATTGAGGTAAATAATCCACCTAATGGTTTGGAGAAAATAATTACAAGCCCGTTGTCATTTGTGGTAAGCTTAACCTAATCGATCAATTCTTGTTGCGGGTAGTAGGATTTCGTGTTGAACAAATGACTATAATCGTCGGAGCAAAAGGCTCCTCTATTATCAAACCGAAATCAATAAGCTTCTCCTCCTACATAACCTAAATGCACTCATGAAAATCATATCATATTTTTAATTGTTACCACTCCGCCGATGCGAGCCCTACGAACCGACGGGTAAGAAATTCCACCTCGGCGGAAGAGCTTCCTACAGGGGATGAAAAATTATCCCCCGCCTGTTTGGGGTACAAAAGTGAAACCACATTTCTAAATTTTGTTCAGTAAGCCCATAGTTGGGAGAACATAAGGGCCATCGGGGAACCATTTCCTCATCGCCGGTGTTATGCGTACTAAACCTATGAGGCCTTATTTTTAAGAACATAGAACGACTAATTTTACACTCTAATTTTACTTACAAATATGTCTCCGTCGATTCGTCATTTCAGCACTGGCGGGTGGGATAGTATCCATCAGAAGGGAGAACGCTATTAAATCGTCAGGATAAAATCTAATCATAGGTAAAAAATACGTTCACGCCGAGGTAGAACATGAAAGCCGACGGGACTGGACTGTTAAAGTTCTTTTTGAAAACCGACGGGACTGGACTGTTAAAGTTCTTTTTAAATCAGGATCAACTCTACCAAAAACGAAAAATTAGAACCGATCGATTAGAAATACTATCTCATTTGGAGTTTCAAACTCATCAACAAAATTATTCTTCTCGCTCTCCATTTATAAATATTATCTTTAGTTTTTGGAGATTTGTATAAGTTTTGGAGGTTTTGTTTTTTCTCAATTTTTGTGAAAAAATATTTAAGTTTTGTATTTAATTAAGAAAATTGATTGACAAATTTTGTGTTTAAAAACCCTTCTAAACTGTAAAGATAAAATAGCAAATGACAGAAATTAACAAAGATTAGGATGTTATAAAAAATTTGGGCATGATCTGGCGGAAACCAATAACTAAAAGATAACCATGAGTTATAAATTCATTAATAGTACTTGTATATTTAAATCATTACAAATAAAAAGGATTGCTATATTCTTAGACAGAAAAAATATAACAAAAATGTAAAATATATAGTTTTTGTTAAGCATTATTATGAACTGTATTTTCTTTTTTATATTAAATTATTAATATTCCTACTCCCGCTCCTTGAATAAATCTCCTATCGAAAATTGTAAAATGAGTAAGAAAAACCTGGAATATAAGAATACAAGCCAAGACATATAAGCAAGTAAAGCGAAGTTAAGACATTTTTTCCATGTTACCACATACGCAGAGTTAAAACATTTTTTTCATGTTACCACAAAAGCACTCGAAGAACCAGTGAAATGCCTAATTGATCCAAACAGAGCCTTAGAAGCACCAAAATGCTTAATTCTATATACTCCTGAAACTGCAGACTCCGGAATTCTCCACTGGATAGTTGCTTTACTATGCGGACTAAGTTTCGAAGGTCTAGACCATATAAACCGGAGACAAAAATCATCATCGTCGTAAACCGGGACCCACGTATCCTTATTAAGAAGCTTTTCAACAAGGGCAAACGTGCCTTCAGTCATTAGATCGTTTCTCGGGCAAGCTGACCAGAAAATAACAGTCACTTTGTCGCCTCTCTTAAAAGTCGAATTTTTCGTAATGTCGGAACTCACATCGCCGAATTTTACACCGACCGGTGTTGTGTCCATGACGACGGGAGTGAGTAAGCTTATTTGTTTAGCAAGGAGATCCGGGGGCTGAGGTCCAGGTTCGATGAGTTGTCCATTGAGAAGAGAAGTTGCGAGTTTTCTGAACTCTTGAATGTAACCAGAGAGTGTGTGTGGTCCGTATAACGTGGATGCACCCTGGAAAGAAGAAAGACAGCTTCAAGGGACAAATAAGTATATGATACTCGAGCTAAGAAAATGATGCCAGATTCGACTAATATAAAGTGTTTTTAGTCAACTCTTGTGTTTGGTGATGTCTAGGACTAATAATTAGTCCATTTATCATGTAATACGATCTCGTGTTTGATATCAATACGCGAGACTAATTAATCTGGATCAAAATAGTCACTAAGGGTTGTCTGGTAGCATGATTTTATTTGCCTTTTAGGCTTATAAAAGCAAAGTTATTTGGTCAGATCTATCTTTTTAGTCTTAAAAAGGGTACCTATTTAGCTAAATGCTTTTAATGTGAGTGGAATTGATTCAATGAATTCTTCGGTATAAACTTGTTCTCTTAAAACTGTACATATTTTAAAATTTTCTTTTTTCAATTTATAGCCTTTTTTAATCGGAGACCAGACAACCTAAGACTTTATGGGAAAAACTAATTTGTTATTACGTTATTTTAAGCTAGTTTTTTGGCTTATAAGAATTTGGACAAGATTAATTTATCTGCCTCATTTCAATCTAATCTAATCCAATCCAGACCTACTTATTTGATCTTATCTAATCATATCTAGTGTTCCAAACATGCACTAAATGATGTTACACACAACTAAGTAATCTCAGGGAAAAGCTTGAATAGATAGATGATATTTAAATGTTCCAAACATGCATTAAATGATGTTACACATAACTAAGTAATCTCAGGGAAAAGCTTGAATAGATAGGACTATATATTCGCCTGATTTAATCTAATCCAATCATATTTTTATTTTGTCCAATCCCCTCTTATCTTGTTCGGAGTTCCAATATGTATTTATGTTTACTAAAGTGGAACCAAATACTTACCTCGTATCTCTGCACCTCATACTCTTCAAAGGTGGTAATGTATTGTGAATACGTATTAGTCAACCCAGCGATCACAACGTGAATGTTTCCACCAAATTCCTTGTTACCGCTACTTGTAAGCAATGTCTTCACAGAATCACGGAGTCGCCTTCCAGCCATTGTTGAGAACTCTACCCGAGAAAGAAAAATTAAACCCAAGATTAGACACTCAGGTCTGAACCTAGATAGCATATATGGAGCATCTATGACATGATAGGACCAAACTTCAATAACCATATTAAATTAGGATGGCAACAGAGCAGGTCGAGGTTTGAAATGTAAAAAACCACTATCCACTCCACTATCAGATTATATTACCTGAGGTCCTGAACCAACGGATTTAATTTATAACCCATACGGCCATACCATAACTCAATGGATTTGGATTACCATAAATGCCCATCACCAAACCCATAATTGAACTGCGTCTTATTGTTAATTGTAATAAAAAAGAAACAAAGACTATCTGAAAGCCCACGAACAAAAGGGTAGCTAGAAAAACTAGTTTGGTGAGGGTTCAGGGCGGGTACTCAAGGGTAGTAAGAAAAAATGCTATCCAATCTGAACCCGAATGAGTACTATAAAAAATTAAAACCTGCCCCCTTAAGTCCTTTGCTTCTTCAGGTTTCCTGGCCACAACGGGCTGGTTCGATTTGGATACCCACAGTTTTGGATAATATTGTTGCATATATAATTGAATGAAAGAAGAATAGCTACTACCTCCGGGTACGCTGAGAATGACCAGCTGTCCTATACGAAGGATCTGGAGCGGAAGAATTGAAGGCTGACGAAGAAACAAGAGACACTTTTAAAAAAGATAATCTAGGGGCATTAAATTTCAAGGAGAATAGACCAAAAACTCAATAATGCAAAACAAAAGAAAATGGGGACATTCTTCTTACCGCCCAGTCATATGGCTCCTTCATTTCGCCAGTATCAAGTAAGATTGGTTTTGGACTCTGACATTCAGTTTGTTTCTTATCCGGTGTTTTAAGTACATTCCTTACCAGCCTCCAGAAAGCATTTCCCTGATACAACATCAAAGCAATAACTTAAGGCACAAAACCAGCCAACAGGGCATGTCTGAGTATGTACAAAGATACAGAGCATAATTCTTGAACCATGAAATTGTATTCTAACTATACATGTCTCTAGGCTAGGAAGCATGAGTGCGGAGGGTTTGGTAAATCTTCAAATTTTAGGATTCGAGTGCCGCAATATATATATATACAATAATTAATTATATAATATATCAAAATATATTATTATAATAAATAAAATCAATGATATTACTACATAGAATACCAGAAATAAAATTATTAATTTAATTTCATTCAAATAAAAGTTCAAGCTTCATCATTCTTATAAAAAACACCCGTTCCATATCCAACTTATCAAATGATAGGTCAGTGATTTCTAGTTCTCCGGCACCATCAAAATGATCAAATTGATCCCCACTAACATCCCACATCTTGGTTTCTCCATCTTCGATTATTTTAAGAAATTTAGAAAAAAGACGAAGATTTGTATATTAGAGAGAAAAGTGGTATCCTTTAGAAAAAAGGTTACGTTTTTTCATTATGTATACGGCTGGATTCGATTTTAGTTCAAATCCAGCCAAAGAGTATCTGTTCTTCCTAGTGATCTAGGCCATTTGAGGTATTTCATCCAATATCCTGGCCGTGTGATAGCAAACTACCTGTCTTGCTGTCAAATTAGACTACTGAACCCAATGGGTGTTAATTCACTAACGCATGTGAGTAGCTACATTACCTGATCATTAAAATAATGTCAAATTTGCTACATTACCTTATCATCTCCTTGCTTAAAATCAAATGCCCCGGGTCCATCAGTTGTTCCTGCAGCAAATCCAAACCCCATTGCGGCAGGACATGTTTTTACTACTTTAGAACCTCCACCAGGTTCTGGGAGATTCACGTCAAGCTGTGAAAAGTCTACGTAAGCATGGCGATACTCAACTTTCCCTTTTAGATGTTCGGATGCTTTATTGGAAAGATCTAAAGCTTTTCTGAATTGTCTATCTCCAATAATACGTGTACTTTCAAATTCATCGGGGTAACTGCCAGGTATTGGTACAGCATGCAAAAAAAAGTAAATTAAATACACTTGTGGCACCATACTTATGTATAAATTCTTAGATAAGAACCTGATCTCAATTAATGTGGTGCTACCATGGTTATACTATTGTTATTCATAGTTAGTTTATCCTACGTTGTCTTTGACCTTTAATTATTTGTCATAATATAACCTATGGCTCAATTACTAACACACCGTCATCCTTAATTTTTAAACTAATTGTGAATTTAAATATGGTAGCATAAGTTGGGTTTGGTAGCTTACTTATAAGTTATAAGTAAAAAAGTAAATTTAAAGAAAAAACATAGAAATTATTACTTCAAAAAATGAAAAATATTGTTAGTTCTTCAAAGATTAAAATTTTAAAATATCACAAAACAAGGAACAAAAGATATATATATATATATATATATATATATATATATATATATATATAAGAAATATTTCCTTTTTGTTAAACAATAAATATTTTAAGATAACTGTGTTTCAAAGTAGATATAGAAAGTATGTAAATACTAAACAGTTACTTCTTCATTTTTTAGTTATAATTGTTAAAAAGATTAATTTACTTTTATGTTGAAAAATCAAGATTAAACAACATAATTTTTTACTTCAAAAATACCAATCTTCTCTAAGGCCCCTGACTCATTGAGAATTATCCCTAAACTAATAGGAAAAAGAAAGACAAAAAAATACCCTGGTCCACGGCCATAGCACAATTCATTCTTCCCGCCACATGTACTGTGATTGAAGTCACAAGGAAGACCAGTGTCAGTGCAGAAAGCTCCGAGTATGTTTGGGCTAACATCCCCGCAGTTAGTTTGACAAAAAGCAGATATAAATCTAGGTTTGTTAGTCTGCCTGAGAGCACTCCTGACCCGTTTCGCAACATTCAAAATCTTAGTTGCAGGTCTACCAGGTGGAGACTTGAATGATGCAGCAATCTCTAGCAGCTCATGATCTGCCTCAAACAAAGAAAGTAAAGAGTTATTTAGGTTCTGTCTGATATATTTTCTAGTTATTATTTATTATAAGGGAAAAATTGACGTACGATTATCATGAGGATCAGTTATTATATTTGAGACTCGTCTCGGCATCTCCTCTTCAACAAATTCATCCGAATACGAACTTGTAGTCGCATTCTGCTCAAACCAATCTTCCATAAATCGGGCTGCAGCGCCTTTGTTGTCCCCACTAATCAACGAGTTTGTACGACTCATTGAGGTTCCATGAGTGGCAAACCAATTGAAGCTACCAACTGGGCCCCATTGATCGTCAACGAATTTCAAAAGAGTCATTTCTGTATCAACATTGTACTTGTATTTACTGCGTTCTTGGGCGGGGTTGTTAAGGTATGCACTAGGACTGCGGTTTACACCAGCATCTAAGAGCTCCCCTGTAAGAGATATTGTCAAAACTATTATGTGCATAGCTTTGTAGAGAACCATTATTACACACGGAGGTAGAGGTACTCTTAACTGAGAATGGTGAAATCTGTGCGACTCGACCAACTACTTTGGCAGATAAAATAATATAGGCATGGGCAATATCATATCGTCCAAATTGAAATCTAAGTCAGGCATGGGTGAGAATATTTGGACAAACCGTTTAGATTAACTTATTGAAAAAGTAATCAAGCCGGGTCATAAATCAAGCTGAAAAATCAGGCCAGCTACAGATATAGAAAACTCAAAACTCAAAATTTAAATAAAACATTCCAAAAATTAGTTGACGCCAGGTCCAATCCGGTGAATTCTAGATTGTATGACTAAAAAACGGGTTTGGATTCGACAAATATATGTGTCCAAAATCTGGGTCCAGTTCAGATTTGGGTTCCCGGACAATTATGTACTTAGTTATACTACAAAGCTTTGTCCAACCCCTAACTGGATTTTTCCACCTCTACTGTACACAAATATCTTAAAAACAAAACGGTAGAACCTTTTAAGACTTCTGAGTTTGAAAAGTTCTCAACCTTACCCTTATTTACTAGAATTGATCCGGGCCGGATATTGTCGTGAGCTTGTATTATACATTTCTCAATACCATCTACAAGCGCATCAAATGACTGACGAACGAATCCAAGAGACGTTACAAGATACACAACATATTGAAGATAACCCCCAGGACCAGCATGGGTATGTATTCCACTTATAGCAACATTCTTCTCAGTATATAAGTTCCCATACCTGGCAAAATTGAGACATAATTAACCCCAAACAACTCTAACGTTCCAAAAACCCAAAGGGGATCAGCAATTATAGTTTGAAAGATGAAAAAAATATTAGTTTTTCTAAAATAACTTCTATGTTTTGAATTTGCTAGATTGCTAAGGCATAGAAGAAAGCATAACACTGGAAACTTGAAAAGACTACCTTGATTTCAATCTCTCGATTACTTTCATCTTGACAAGTTGCGAAGCCATGCAAGCGTCTAGGTTTACAAATACAACCCGATTATTTCCTTGCGTCTCTGCCACGATAAACGTTCGAGCTCGGAGCCTGAAGTGAATTCCCGAAGCGGTTTGTTCTGTGTTAGCATATCCCATCATGTTGACGTCGGCCGCAGGCCCTGTGATGTCATAGCTTCCAAGCCCGATTAGATAATCAGAATCCGAGAAAACTCCAGTGCTATTTACCAGCAAAAGAACCAAAGGTATCCAACAAAACCATGTAAGCCCATGTGATAACTCCATGGTGGTGCCACAAACAGATCAGTCACACCTTCACAAGTTATTTCCTCATTCCTTCACCAAAGAGATATGAAAAAACATCAACATAAACATCATCAGCAGAAAAGCCAACATAGAAATGCAATATCTTAGAAGTACAAATTAGCAAAAGACTCAATGCTATAAAATCGAAATTAACCATTAGATCATTTACACTCCAAGTTCTGTAAAGTCATTCATAAATCGGTTGAAGCTCGGCAAATCGAAACATTAACTAATAACACTACCAATTAATTTTTAACACCAAAAACTAAGTAGCCTTCTTCAGTGAAGCATCAGACTCAATCAACCAACACGATAAACCCCATATCACCACATACCATCAGCTTCACAACGAACCGAACTATATATATAAGAAAATCAAAGCAATCAATGACGCGAGTACTGCTACATGGACAACAAAATTTGTACCTCTTGGCGAAAAGTAATCGGTAGCTTGAAGTTCGATCTTTGTAAAAAACGAGTTCAAATCAATAGATAAAGATAGAGAGAAGGGTAGGTGGTCGATTTATAGTGGGGATTCGAAATTAGAAACAGAGGTAACGGAGAAGGAAAGGTTAGTGATGAAATGCAGTTGGAAAGGAACTTGTCTAGTATTTTGACTTTGTTTAAAGCCATGTGCTACCAAATTAGTAATTTACTACTTTAGTAAGAAATTGCTTTAGGTCCGGAAATACTTTTACTTTTCGAATTACTCCCCAAAAAGGTAAACTAGGTAACAAATATCGCCATGTTTTAGGGAAATGTCAAATTCTTACTTATTTAGTGAATGCATCTGCTGCTATAATTGGGCTTTTAAATATAGTTTTATTTTAGCTTTATCAAGTTTTGTCAATCTTTAAAATTTAGAATAAATTTCTACTTTAGGAGTCTGGATATGGTTGGGAAAGCTTTTGACAATTTCATTGGCATCAAGTTCAACTGTTATAGACAAAGGTATTATACAAGCGATATACTTTTATTTATTTGAAAGAGCATGCATCATACGTTACACCAAGCTGGGTACGAAGATCATCTTCATCTCGAACTCACACACCTAATGTGTATTTTCTATGACAGAGTTTTAGTAGGTACGTTACGCGTCCTAAGTTTAGCGAGAGCTTTTGGTTTTGGGATTTTAGATTTTAAAATTAAGAGTCATGTTAAATATTTGTGGTTTATAGTTATTAATAATAGAGATTAATTCCAAAAAATTAAAAGATTAGATTTTAAAATTTTGATTCACTTTTTTTAATGGAAAATAATTTCATTAGTGTAAGGTAGTGAGATAAGACAAAAATATGATTTAGTGTATTCATGGTAGTTAGTAGAGAAATATATAATATTTTGTGTAAGGTAGTGAGATAATAAAGTAGCTTATTTATTAGCGTAGTTAATTCTATGTCCTTATTCATTAATGAGTTCTCTTAGAGTATTTATAGTGTGTTTTGGTCCTAAGTTAGGTCATGTCTTAAAACTTTAAAAGACCATTAATGTAAACATAGGTTTAGGAGCCATACAACTGAGTCAGAAGACATACTGATGATGGAGTAATTGTCATATAAAGAGAATAAATGAGCATGTATGAGCAGATGTTGAATAACACCACAACGGTGGTAAAAAGGAAATCCGTCAACATCAGCTGAGCTAATCAGGGAAATGAAGACAAAGCAATGACAAGATAGTCAAACAAACGACGAGATGTAGAGCAAGGGTTGAGTACAAATATTGCTGAGCAGAGGGGAAAGTTGAGCAAAATGCGATAATGCTGAACTTGAGCTCATCTAGAGAGAGACGCGCAGAACTTATACCGATCAGAGCAGGTGTGATCGAACAAGAGATCGATGATACTAAACTGCGCAGAGAATAATCAAGTTGAGATGAAATGGCTGAGCATAAATATTGCCGAGCAGAGGGGAAAGCTGAGCTGAATGCGATAAGGCAGAACTCGAACTCAGTCAGAGAGAGACGCGCATAACTTATACCGATCAGAGCAAGTGTGATCGAACAAGAGATCGACGATATGAAACTGCGTAGAGAATAATCAAGTTGAAGTTATTGAACGCTGAGCAGAGCAAATGCCGAGAAAAAGACCAGAATATTGCACGATGAGCTCGACAAAATAAAGTCATAGCAAAACAACAGGATTAGAACTAAGTTCAGACAGAGGTTGAGCAAAATTGGAGTAAGGCAGAGCTGAATCGCACAAATAAAGACGGTGAAGGAGCAAAGCTGATCTAACATCCAGAATAGCTGTTCAAGACCACGTTTCTCTTAAAACTCGTATCCATTATGTATACATGGTTAAAGTGGGCCAATTGTGGTTAAGAAAGTGGAGGAGTGGAAAATAATTGTAATACATATTATAAATAGTTGAGAAAAGCCCAAAATAATGTAACTTTCTCTTCTCTGAAAAATAAGATAACTATTTGGCATTAATCTTTGTTATTATCCCTATCAAATTTGGCGTCGGCATTTACCAACGAAAGTTACAAAACCATGGTAGTTAATAGGTCAGGGATTGGGAGAGAGGTCGCAGAAACAGGTGAGATGATGGTGGATCGAAGAGCCAATTAGAACCGAACAACTACACAAAATGTGGTGAACCCTACGACAGCTGTCGGACCGGACGTAGTGGTTTCAGCGATGGTTGGCCCTGCTTCTCAGGTTAATCAGCCTAACACTGGTATGGAGCCGATTTTTAACCCGTCAGGTTTAGTAGCCGTCCTCGTCACTCAGGGAAATCTCAACAAAAATTTGGTAATCACGCCCACTTTCCGACAGTTAGAGCAACAAATTCATATCTTCCAAAAGGAGCAACTCAAAGTGTCATATGAATGAGATGCTCGGGAGCAGGCTTTGCATGCAACATTAGCAACAATGAATGAGTCGCTTCATGCACTAACAACCAAGGCTAGAGCAGCCAGCAGAGCTAGCCACCCATCGAGAGCGGATGGTAGTCGTATCATTAAGGGAGACCGATCCTCCAAACTAAATGGTAAAAATAAGGGAGAGGGTGAAAGCTGAAGCAAGAAGCGATCCAAAGAGTAAGAACCGAGGCATGATGTACGTCGAGCCACCTCGAAAAAATCCAAGGAGGAATCCGATGTCCGCTACAATCAGGTGAGACCTAGAATGTCTATTTATATACTTAAAGAATAACCTTTTGTAGAAAGAATATTTGAAGCCCAGCTCCCAAGAAAGTTTGATCCGTTCAGAATTGAGGCTTCCGATAGAACGGGTGACCCGAAAAGACACCTGGAACAGTTATGAAATATGATGATGGCATTCAATCCTGACGATGCCATGTTATGTTGAACTTTTTAATGACGCTTAAGGGGAATGTTATGGACTAGTTCAGCAGCCTTTCAAAAGGCTCTATCCATAAATTCTCTGACGTATGGAAAATATTTAGGGAATGTTTTATTGGTAACAAACAGGTCAGGCACGAGCGAGACTCTATTATAGATCTCTATCAAAAGCGAGGTAAATCTCTTTAAAGTTATATTAGACGTTTTGGGTGCACGCAATGAACGTGTTACCCGACCGTAACATCTCTCAAAAGAGGCATGGATCGTAAAGAAGAATTCTACGCTGATATAATCAAGTTCCCGACCGAGATAATGGAAGATCTCCTCGTCTAAACTGACACCTTCATAAGAGTGGACAACGCACGTAAGAGAGATTCACCTGACCGACATGTGGTTGAACCAAAAAATGGGGCACCTGAACATGGAAGAAACGACGACGCACCTCGGTAGGATCCTAGTCACGACCCATCTATTTTGATAACCCCTCCAGAAAATTTACTCCATTGACCAAAACCGTTTCAGTTATTTATGATCGGATGAAAGAAAGGATGAAGTACCATATCTCGTGAGTTATGAGTGATCCTGGTTTTAAGCGCTCAAATAGGTACTTCTATTCGTATCATAATGATCATGGGCATACAACAGATGAGTGTTGGCAGGTCAGAGAAAAAATCCAGAGATTGATTGACAATGGGGAGCTTGTCTAATATATTAAGCGACAGGATTACCAAAGACAATCGGATCAGAAGGAATAGATGAATATGAATGTTGCGGAGAAGATGAACGATGAAGTTGCAGAGGATAAGGGAAAACAACAGTAGTTATTTACAATAACCAAGGGTCATTCCGAGTCGACAGCAGAGGATATCACTGAGCAGAAGGATCTGAAGGAAGCCAGTAACTCTGCTCTGTCTTTTGATCATTTACCCCATCACTCTACACCATCTCGGGAGGAAATACAAAACAAGGCAGATGCTAAAGATGGGCAAGAGAGATCGACATGAATGGAGATATGTGAAATAGAAGCTCTCTCATATCGTAATTATCGCGACCCAGTTGCTGACCTCACTTTTAATGACAATGATCGACGAGGCGTCAATACGCCACACAAAGACACCCTAACTATTAACCTTGACATAGGAGGTGTTATGGTAACTTGAGTACTGGTGGATGGAGGAAGCTCAACCAACATTATTTTTTAATAGAGTTATGATAGGATGAATAACGTCTCGTCTTTCAAATCAACTAAGCGAACTCTAGTCGGCTATGAAGGCTAGATATTCCAGTGTGTGGGGGAAGTCGAGCTGATGGTCAAAGTGGGTTATGGAATGACAAAGCGTGAACTTAAAACTTTATTTATGATCTCCAATGCCCCAAGCATTTATCATGTGATAATTGGCAGGCCATGGCTACACAGAATAAAGACTACAACATGCATATTTCGGTAATGTATTAAATACCCTATAAGGAATGTAGTTGTAGTTATTAGGGGAAACCAACGTATCACGAGACATGTTACGCGGTAGCGGTGGACCCTGCCAAACCTTTGAGATAACAATCAACAAATGAGAGGGGGAATAACAAAAATAGTCGAAGCACCCCCTTGCCAGAATCAGTCGCTAACCCAAGGGAGACTGAGCAGCCACAGGAAGAATCACGTGACGTTATCGAGGAATCATTGCCAGAATGACATGTATTTCGATTAGGTAACCACTTAGACACTCTTTTTAAACAGTCGCTAGTTTAATTATTAAAAAATTATATAGATGTATTCGCATAGGAGGCCAATGATGTCTCAGGAGTGGACCTATCAATCATTTTTCACAAGTTAGCCATTGATCCCTATGTTAAACCAGCGCGGAAAAAACGACGTTCTTTCTCAATAGAAAAGCAGAAAGCAATATCCGCGAAGATTATCAAACTATCTAACTTGGTCATATCCGACCGGTACGGTATCCCCTCTGATTGGAAAACCCCGTCCTCGTAAAAAAGAAGGGAAGTCAGTGGCGCATGTGCGTCAAATTTACTGATTTAAAAAATGTTTGACCAAATGATGCCTTCCCTCTGCGATGTATAGACCAGTTAGTGGACGCCTCAGGCTGTAAATTTCTATCGTTTATGGATGCATACGGGATACAACCAAATTCACCTCTACCCTGTCGACGAGGAGCATATCTCATTCCAAACTGAACGGAGGCTTTACACTATAAGGTTATGTCATTCGGATTGAAGAACGCAGGATACATGTATCAGCGGTTAATCAATCACATTTTTTCTGATCACCTAGGTCGACATATGGAGGCTTATATTGATGATATGATCGTCAAAACACACACGACCGAGCAGCACCTGCAGACGCTACAAACAATATTTAATTTATTATGACATTTTAATCTCAAGCTTAATCCGGTTAAATGTTCGTTTAGGGTTCAGCATGGGAAATTCCTAGGGTACGTGGTAAGTGAAAAGGGAATAGAGGCAGACCCAGTCCAACTGAAGGCCATGATTCAAATGGAACCACCACGAAACGTGAAGGAAGTCCAGTGTTTGTTCGGGTGTCTGGCAGCGCTCTCCCGTTTCGTCTCAATGGTTTCAGACAAAAGATATCATTTTTTCGAGATATTGAAAGGAGCATAGAAGTTTCAATGGTCTAACGAATGTGACAAATCTTTCAACGACCTTAAAAATTACCTTATGTCACCTGAAATCCTATCAACGCCAGTTTCGGGGGAAACTCTCTTTATTTATTTATATGTCTCCAAGTGCTCTGTTAGCGTGGTTCTAGTCGCAGAACAAGAGAGAGCTCAGCGTCCAGTATATTATACCAGTAAAATGTTGGTCGATGCCGAAATTAGGTACCTCAGCTTATAGAAGTTGTCATTGGGTTTGGTCGTTACCGCACATAAAATGCGCCCTTATTTCCAGAGCTATGTAATAGTTGCTCGTACATCATTCCCCCTTAAATATGTTCATAAAAACCATAATCTTTAGGAAGGTTGACTAAATAGAGCGTCGAGCTCGAGGAATATGATATCCAATTTGAACCCTGCACGACCATCAAAGGTCAAACTGTAGCCGATTTTTTGACAAAATTTACTTCTATGAGAAATGGGATCCCGAACGAATATCATGCCAACCCTATGCCAGACGTATCCGAGTGGATAGTGGAGACAGATGGGACGTCTAGTATGTCAGGAGGTGGGGCTGGTATCATTTTATTTTTGTCTACGGGGGAAGAGATTCGACAATCGATCAGGTTTAACTTCCCAGTTACCAATAATGTTGCCGAGTACGAAGCAGTAATTTGTGGTATACGATTGACAAAAATATATGAAGCTTAATTATTTAGGGTACGCTCAGATTCCCAGTCAGCAATGAACCAAACTCAAGGTGTTTAAAACGCCAAATAGGAGGGAATTCAGGGTTACTTGGCGACACTCAAACAAAATGAATCGAAATTTACGCAAGTAATATACGAACAGGTTTCGTGTGAACAGATTAATTGTGCAGATGCATTAGCAAAAGCTATAACCTTAGGAGATAATCCCTTCATTATTATACAGTAGTTGCCTACGACCGAGGTAATCCTCGTATGTGACGCAGTGCACACAGTTGGCAGCAGTGACGATTGGAGAGAACCATTCCTCTCATATCTTAACTCGACCGTTTTTCCCCTAGAAAATACAGTGGCACGTATTCTCCAAACAAGAGAAATTGTATATCGTGTACTAGATGGAGTGTTATATCGAAAGAGCATCACTCGACCTTTGATGAGATTTATAAACCGATCAGAAGCGGCTAAAATTCTTAATGGTTTACATGAAGGGGAAGTTGGGGCACATTATGGATACCAAAGCCTAGTGAAGCGATTTTTGCTATCTGGTTATTACTGGCCAGAATTAGTTGCGGATGCGAAGTGGCTTGTACAATACTTCCATCAATGTCAAAAATTCGCCAATGCAAGGCATTTACCAAGTGAACCAATGAAGCATGTACATGCCCCATGCCCATTCGACAAACGGGGGATTGATTTGGTAGGACCTCTTCCCATGGCAACAGGCAAAAGACATTTTTAGTAGTTGTTGTCGACTACTTCTCAAAATGGGTTGAGGAAAAGGCTTTGTATCAAACTAGAGCTCAAGAGATATGTGATTTCATTCACACTCAAATTCTCACGAAGTTTGGAATTTCTCGCATTTTAATGACAGATAATGGCCCACAATTTCCGAATGTCATAGTTACTGATTTCTGCAGCAGAATTAGGATAAGTCAACATTTTTCTACACCTTATTACCCTCAAGATAATGACCAAGTGGAGGTCACCAACATGACCATTTTATAAGGTATTAAGAAAATGTTAGAAGGGGCAAAAGACAAATGACCAGATAAATTACCAGAAGTATTGTAGGCAGTAGGACTACACCACATACAACTACTAATGATACTCTTTTTTCTTTAGTATATGGCAGTGAAACGGTAGTCCCAGCCGAAGTGATAATACTAAGCCACCGAACAACATCTTATGACGAGGGAAATAATGACGAAGGCAGAGCACTAGAAATCGACATCATTGAGGAATGAAGGGACAAAACGATAGTTAAGACAGAACATTACAGGAGCTTGACATGAGGGCACTTTAATGCGTGCCTCAAACCTCGGAGTTTTCAGGTTAGTTACATGGTAATGAAGAAAACCTATAAAGGCTAAAGAGATAAAGCTTCAGGCAAGTTAGGACCGATTTGGGATGAACCCTATACAGTAATATCAAGAGGACATAGTGGAGCCTATCGACTGGCAGATGCGGAAGGGCTATGCTCTGAAGTATCTTTGGAATGTAAATCACCTTAAATTGTATAGGTTTGAGTAGTTCAAATAGATGGTGCGCTCTTTTTCCCTCCTGATGGCGCAGTTTTTTTTAATGACGCATCATAATGTAACTTGTTTCCTTAATCTCATTTTTATGTTTTCTCCAGCTAGTGTGTTTGTTTATATCTCCATCCTTATAATTCGCGAACGAGTCAATGGCCACGCCTATTGGCTACGCAAGGGGCCCCACTGAGCCACGACCAAATAGTCCATATACGACCGGGCTAACTAGTCACGCCTAAGGGCTACGTAAAGGCCATACTGTGACTCATACCTTGTACATGATATATTTGCGAGCTGACTATAAAGTCAAATCTAACTTAGACTATGCAATGGGTTGATAAACCTCTCCGCAATTAAAGCTGCAGAATCATTATCCTAGTAAGCTACGCAATGAGCCATACTGAGCTTGACCTTATAAAGATTTCTCCTGAGCGGCACAAACAAAGACATATCTCCGTCAAATGAATGAGACATAGTAGCCTATAAAGTAAATAAAAAGAAAACAAAAAACATTTGCATAGGCAAATAAAACATGGTTTGATAGTTCACATCTCACATCGCCAAAACAAGACAATCATAAAGTTCATAGTTCATAAGGGATGGAGTTACAATTATCTAATCACAAAGCCCCCTCGTTGGGTTTTAAATGGTCAACGGGATCCGGTGCCAATGGAACTGTTGCTTTGCTAACCTCGGGAGGGGGAGAATTCAACACAACAGAAACTTTGTTTCCTTCTCCAGAACTGAAGAGATGAGGGGAAAATTTGCTAAACTGCCCAAGCTTTATTCTGGGATTCAACTTCCGTAGTTCAGCTACCATCTCATTTTGGCTGTTAGCCACCATATCCATCGCGATCTCCATAACCTCATTTTCCTGCTATTCTAGATCAGCAGCGGATTTCTTCGCCAAGTCTTGATATTGAGCATCCAATTGTGTTCTCGGATAATTCATAGTAACCTTTAGGTTACCATTTTCAATGGAAAGCCCTGAAAACTGATCAACTAGCTCTTCTAATTTCCTTGTCTGAGCCATTTTCTGATCTACTAGCGCCGTATTATTAGACATCAAATCCTCATTTCTCTTCATAAAAGTATTATTATGCGATATCAAGGTACAGATTCAATGTTTAGTTCCTTATTCTTCTTCTCGCATGCTTCTCGGGCTTCATTCAATAAAGCAACTTCCTTCTCAAATTTTTCTTTCTTCTGGATTGTGCTGCCTTTGAGAGCCTGAGCAGAGCCATATCCATGTTTATACTAGGCGAGATCGATAGTCAATCATCTGACAGACCTAAAAAACATGGGCTCAAGTTTCTATTATTCCATCACCTGCATGTCTGCATCTGACATACGCCGATAGGACAGGACGATGGAGTTGTGGTGCATCTGCGAATGAAGTTCATTCAATACAATATGTTTCATTATAACTTAACTTCATTGAGCGTTAATAGCTTACCTCTATGGCCAGCTCAGCCTGCCTCTGTAGAATTTTTCTTATAGGCATTTTATCGTAGTAGAAAAGTTCTGGAAACCTCTTCAGTTGCTCAAACATGAACAGGGATGTCTTTGGCATTGAAATTTTCAACGGAGGCAGTTCTTCTAAATCTATCCCAGGATCGCTCAACCTGACTCTTTGGTCTTTCGTAAGGGCATTTTCAGGCCTTACTGTATTCACACGCATTGAGCCAGAGCCCACCTCTTGGATAATTGTGGGCCTCACTTCAGTTTTCATGTATTGCTCCATCCCACGAGCTATATGTTCAGGAATATTATCTTTGGGACCATACTTCTCGCCACCATCCTCCACGTGACCTGCTGGCACTTCTTTATGGGATGTATCCACATTTATTACTTCAGAGACCCCACCCTGATCTTTCTCGTTCACTAGTATGGGGGTTTATTATCTTCACCCTCTTCCATCAAACCCCCATCTTCTTCTTCATCAATAAGTTGTTGTGGCTTCATGGTTGCTAGTGGAAAAATATCCACTATTACCTTTGTATGTTTAAGAGGATTTTCCTCCTCCAACTCATCATCATCACTCTATACTACATGATTGCACCGTGCACGAGTTAACATAGTATTATTTTTTCGGAGGGGCATCCTTCTCTTCCCCAGAACCTCCTACACTCGGTGTCTCATCATCCTTCTCTGTTTTAGCTTGAAGTGATGTGGACCCTTGTGCTTCTTTAGGTTTCATACCTTGGGGAATGGCTAAAAACACTTCACTGGTGTTCTTATCCTTGTAACGATGCTTCATCAAGGCCCTCAGATGACTTATAGTTTCCTTTTCCCCAAGTACCCGTCATGGTAATGATACCGTTAACTGTGATAGTTAGCTCTTCAATATGCCACAAACTAGATTGAAGGTAGTTGACTTGTGTGAAGAGGTATAACGATTCTTGTAGCCAATTAGAACTCGCCCACTTTACGACCCTAATCAGTGGATTAACGGAACCTTAGGGTAAACCCTCTTTACACCACTCACGGTGTCTCATTTACCTATATAATATACAACTTAGTTAATAATGACTCAAAGCTAAGACAAGCTCAATTATCTGCGAACATGATCCTTACATGAAGTTTTCCATCTTCTTTCAAGCTGCAAGTTTAGTAGCGCGTTTTCATGCTCTCAATTACCGGAGATAAAGACGAATGATTTTTTCCAATTTTTGTCAGAACCAGGAAATTCAACTATTTTTCAAATACCAACCACTTGCGCATAGAAAAAAGGGGAGTTGGCCAGTTTGGCTACATCTATGACAGCTAAAAGGTGTGCTAAGCAGATTCATACGCCTAACAGTCAAGAACTAAGAATAATGCTCATAAGGGTTCTCCAACCACTTGCTGCCAATTGGGTCGGGAATATGCCTAATATACTGAAGAAGTCTCGAATTAACCCATACAGGGGTAGACGCAAGCCCTAATTGTATACAATGGTAAAAAGACAAGTTTCGCTCTCTCTTGCTTAAAAGAGATGTTCACCGACGTCTGGAAACCTAACGGTGATATCATTAGGAATGCCATATCGATCCCTAAAGCTAAGAAGAGAAGCGAATCCATATGAGTGTATTTATGACACATTTGCGAAAAATAGTTTTCTAGAATCTTCAAATTCTGATTCTATGGCTGTTACTGCTTTCTCCTTCTTCTTCGTAGTCTTTTTTGGACCCATCTTGTGTCTAGATTGACTATAATGATAAGGTGGTAGGATTTAAAGAATGCAATGCAGGGTAGAACTAAGGCCTAAACACGGCAATTGATGATGGGTTTCTAGGTTCCTATACCAATGACAAGAAGGTTGACTGATAACATAATATCGATTCTCATGAAAGGCTAGAGAGTAGATATAAATACATGCGTAAAATCAAGAAGTTATGTGAAGAACTTGCTTAGAAGGGAAGAACGATTCCTATTAAATTGCTTCATGAACAAATTTGCAGACTTGAAATTTTATCACCAAATGAAAGAGACGCAGTTTAAGTTCCAAAAAGTGTTGTTAATAGATATCGAAGCGTTTATTGCTAATGTAAGAGAAAGAATTGTTAGGTAATTCACCTTACGCGCCTATAAACAACGACACGTGGCAAGACGTTGGGAACGAATCAACAAATTCATCATTACTAGTACACCGTTACACCTTTTTTATATTCTCTTTAAATATAATTATTTTATTTAAATTCAATAATTTTATGTCTTTAACATGTAATCCTTGAACTTGGGGGGAAGCCCTGATGAGGGGGTAATTACCATATAAAGAGAATAAAGGAGCATGTTCGAGCAGACGATGAATAACACCACAACGGTGGTAAAAAGGGGATCAATCGACATATCATTTGAGTTTATTAGGGAAAGGAAGACAAAGCAATAGCAAGATAGTCAAACAAACGACCAAATATAGAGAAAAGGTTGAGCATAAATATTGCCGAGCAGCGGAGAAAGCTGAGCAGAAGGCGATAATGCTAAACTCGAGCTCAGCCAGATAAAGACGCGCAGAACTTATACCGATCAGAGCAAGTGTGATCGAACAAGAGGTCACGATATTATGAAACTGCGCAGAGAATAATCAAGTTGAGGTGAAAGGGTTGAGCAGAAATATTATTGAGCAGATGGTAAAGTTGAGTAGAATGCGATAAGGCTGAACTCAAACTTAGCCAGAGAGAGACGCGCAAAACTTATACCGATCAGAGCAGGTGTGATAGAATAGGAGATCGACGATATGAAAATGCGCAGATAATAATCAAGTTGAAGCTGTTGAACGAAGAGCAAAGAAAATACCGAGCAGAAGACAAGAATGTTGTAGGATGAGCTCGGCAAAATAAAGTCGTAGCAAAACAACAGGATTACGACTAAGTTCAGACAAATGCTGAGCAGAATTGGAGTGAGGCAGAGCTGAATCGCACAAATAAAGACGGTGAACGAGCAAAGATGATCTAACATCCAGAATAACTGTTCAAGACCACCTTTCCCTTAAAACCCGTGTGCATTATGTATACATGTTTAAAGTGGGCCAATAGTAGGAAAGAAAGTAGAGGAATGGAAAATAACTGTAATACATATTATAAATAGTTGGGAAAAACCTAAAACTATGTAGCTTTCTCTTCTCTGAAAAATAAGATAACTATTTGGCATTAATCTTTGTTATTATCCTTATCACATACAACTGAGTCAAAAGATAATAAATGTCTTCTTTATTTTAGGAATAAATACATTTCGAGTTATTTTGACATCTTTGAAAAATCACTTTCAAAAATATCCGACCATATCATACAACCCTATTAGTTATCTCATAGATTTATTTGGAGGGCTAACAAATATTTATTCGAATCAAATTAATCTTAAATTTTCGAGTTGTTGTTCTCATTCGTTTCTCTTAAGTAATGAACAAATTCGAACATATATCGAAGTAAAAAAAAGTTACCGTTTTTAGCAGCTGTATTTTTTACATATGTCAACTGTTCATTGGACCTCAAATTTGTTTTGCCCCATGTAAAGTAAACCAATCAATGAGAAACGTTTCCACTTCCATAGAGAGTTTCTTAGTGGGTGCGTCTTCACCTAGTTTTTATGGTACTCAAGAATGTTAAATCTTCATTAGTAGGTGCATCAAGTACTTTTTTGTTATCTCTATATAAACTAACTCCTCATTTTTCATGTTTTACATATCTTTAGAAAGAGAAAATTCATTACATAAGAAAGAAAAAATCAAAAGCTTTGGTGTTTGTATGTTTATTGCTAGAACCGCTCTAACAAAAAACGGTTGGTTAAACTTATCCGCGTTAGAGGAAGAGAAAAATAATGTTTAATTCTACAACTTCTCAATCTTTTACTTCACACAAGTGCTCTTAAAGGCCATCACAATCTCAAAGGGCCACAATTCACTAGACTTCTTCAACATTTAAAGATATGTGATCAGATTCAGAGAATGTCACCCCACTTAGAGTGACTAGACAATCAAAAGGAAAAGTTACAACTGTTATGGAACCATTAATATTGACTAGTTCTCCCTTTCTACCAAACCTGAATAAACACTAATTTGTTACAAAAGATGATGGTAGCATCAACCTATCAGACCATTAGGATCGGAACCGAAAGTAATGGAAAAAATTATAGAAGATCTTAGTGAAGATTCTTCCCATAATACATCTGGTCAAATAAGAGAAACTTTAAAGCCCTTTATCGATAAGGTTTTGACAATGAAGAAAATTTGGGGTAAAGGCTAAGTTATATAAGAATAATCCAAAGAGCTTCTGATCTCGTTGGCTGGACGTGTCGGTCCTAATTTTAAGAAAGTAAGTGTAAAATATATTTTAGCATTGAATAAGATATCTTATGTTTATATTCATGATAAAAAAATTGGATGCCTTTCGTACTAAGTGGGGATTCCCATATGCAATTAGAGTTAGACTGCCTAAGTCTGGGGAAACTCCGATGAGTTCCCGCCCTAATGACTGTAGTTTACACCTGTTAACGGAACTAATAAGAGATATTTACTAAATGATTTATTATAGTCAATAGTCAAATATACTTTATATATATTATATAATAATAAACTAGATATTATTATGGTATACTAGAATATTATTACGACATATTCATAATATATATGGATTTAACTTGTACAGAATTAATAAGTCTATAATAAATCTTTTTCTAGTTTTAACATGGTATCATAGTGATTTTTCATTAAATAAAGCCATGTAACACGGGAATAATCATCAACAAAACTAACAAAATGTTTAAAACCAATATTAGAAACAACGGGACAAGGAACCCAAACATCTGAATGAACTATTTCAAAATGAAACGTAACCCGTTTATTGATACAAGGGTATGATAGAAGGTGATGATGTTTAGCGAATTGACACGACTCACACTCTAATGATGTCAAATGCCGAAATTTATAATAAATCTGTTTTAAAAAGATTAAAGATAGATGACCCATACGACATGCTTCAAATAGAGATGTGATACTAGAACATGCAGTAGATGTATGATTGTATTTATCAAGATATTAGAGACCTCCACTGTCATGCCGTCTACCAAGTATTGTATTTGTCAAAGATATTAAAACAAACAATGATCAAAGTAAAATGTGACAAAAAAAATTAGTGTTTTAGTGAGTTGGCTAATAGAAATAAGGTTAAATAAAAACAGAGGGTGATGTAAAACATATGTCAAATATATATTTTTGGTGGGATTGACAGTCCCTAAACCTAAAACACGAGATGATGACCCACCTGTCAATGTTACATTAGAATGATGCGTATGTGAATAATCAGTAAATATTTGTTTATTACTAGTCATATGTTCCATGGCAGCAAAATTAATGACCCAATCAGAAGAATAAGAAGAAGAAAGAAAACTTGTTGTTGAGTTACATAACACACAAGCTACAGGGTTTGTAAGATCATTTGACTTTAGGGAATCCTTGTACTTGGAAAAATGAGCATATTCCTCAGCAGAAAGCACATAAGGTTCCTCGTTAGTTGCCATATTAGCAAATTGTCAAGGTAGTTGAGGAAAATTCCACTTTGTATGACCACATCCATGATAATAAAAGCATTCTACATTGTTTAGATCTCGAAAACCACGTCCTAAATAATTATTAGTATCACCATGGTTACCATACTCTCCACGATTGTTGTGTCTATTATATCCATCTTGAATATTATAACCACCACGACCACCATGACTACCACGGTCGTTGTATCCACCACGACCACCACGGTCTTTGTATCCACCACGACCACCACGGTCGTTATATCCACCACTACCACCACAAACGCCAGATCTGCCACGATTATTGTAACCATAAGCGTCATGACCATCTCGTTTATCAGAAAGAATAGGTTTATTGCGGCTGATTAATGCATTAGTGACTAGTTGTACTATCTGTGAGTTTTTGGTTCGAAGAAGTCTGGAAAAAAAAATCATGTAGAGATGATATCTCAAATCCTTGTTGGTCTTTTTCCATATTTTAAAAGTATTAAATCTCAAATCCTTGTTGGATTTTTCCATATTTTAAAAGTATTAAATCTCAAATCCAACAAGGATTTGAGATTTAATACTTTTAAAATATGGAAAAAGACCAACAAGAAAACTCACTACAACCATTTGTTCTCGTTGGAATTGTTGAATTTTTATGTCAGTATTTACGGGGAAACAAAATATTAAGTTCTTCATAAATATGTTTTGAACTCCATAAAATATGTCGTAAGAGACTTATCTTGTTTTTCAGTATGATAAAAAGCTTTGCAGACATTGTAAATATGCGAAATATTACCTTTACCCACATATAGAAAATCTAGATACTCTATTAACTTTTTAACATATTCACGATGATTAGCAAGACTAAGTACCTCAATGTTGATCGTGTTTTATATGTTAATAAAAATATGAGCATCATCACGTACCCAACTCTTAGTTGTGTCACCTGTAGGAAGATCTTTTGTCAAGTGATCATCTTTTTATATACTTCGTAAATATATTCGAATCGTTTTACTCCAATCGAAATAATTGGACTCGTTTAATTTTTATTCTGTGATTTTTTTCATAAAAGGAACCAAATGAGACATACTTTTTCTTTCTTTCATCTAGATTTTTTTTTCTTTTTTCTATAGAAACCCTAATGGATCCAATAGAGGATTGTGGTATGGAAATATTGGTCATACTAATATGGAGTGTCTGCGGATACAGATTGGGTTGAATCTAAAGCTGATATAAGATCGACCATTGGTTACTGTGTTTATGTAGGGTGTAATTTGGTATCTTGGAAGAGTAAGAAACAAAATGTTGTACCAAGATCGAGTGCTGAAGCTGAATACGGAGCCATAGCTTAATATACTTATGAGATAATTTGTATTTTCCAGTTGTAAAATGATATTGGCATCAATACTACCATGCATGTGGAGTTATTGTGTGATAATCAAGCGACAAATCACATTGCGTCTGATGAGTCCGAATTCAGCATGCTCCCCGGAAGGGTAAATCAGTCTAAGTCTCTCCGAAAACCGGATAGGTTACAAGGACATAAATCGAACAGATCACTTCCGGACAGATTACTTTGGACACTATAAACTTAAGACTGTTCGAACTATGACTAAAGTACTAAAAAACCTAAAACACTTCCTGACTAAGCTACTTGCTCTCCTGCTTAGAGCTCATGGGTCTTTAATCATGACCAGGGTCCATTAAACATGACCCGAAAGCCCATAAGGGCCCAAACATCATACTATAAATACCCAACCACCAGCATTAACTACGGGTAATGAGAATTAACTGCTACCAAGCTGCTTAATCATCTCTCTACTCTCTACTCTAACCGTTAAACACCCACACACCACCATTAAACACCCATACACCACTTTAAAACTCCAGTTGAAATTACTAGCCTACCCTCAGGCGGTTATTATCCTCACCAGCGTCTAATCTCGTCTTTCACAAAAGAACGAAACATATTGAAATTGATTGTCATTTTATCCACGAAAATATTTAACAAAATCTCATTCATACAAGATATATCCAAATAGGAGAACAACTAGGAGATATATTTACAAAAGCTCTCAATAGATCACAAATTATGTATATTTGTAACAAGTTGAGAATGATTAATATATATGCTCCAGGTTGAAAAGGAGTGTGATTTCATTTTAGTATTTTGATTAAGATTGCATTTCAAGTACTTATGTTCAAGTTTCAAAGGCAACGTTATTATTAAAGCTACCACAGTTTCAAGTACTTTCATATAGGCTTGAGAGAGAGTGTTATTGGAAATAATAAGAGATATTGACTAAATAGTTTATTATAATCAATAGTCAAATATACTTTATTATATATATATATATATATATATATATATATATATATATATTATACTATATATTATTATAGTAGACTAGAATATTATTACGATATATTCACAGTCTATATTTATGACTTTAACTTGTATAGAATTGATAAGTCTACAATAATTTTTTTTCTAGTTAACAACACTGATGTGCTAAACTAGGGGCTTCGGTTTCCCGTAGATCCTGAAATCGTTAGGTATTTCCATCTAGTTTGGTTGTGTCCGAGCCAGGCCAGTCTGAATGCCTAGTTCACTTTAATTGATTGTATCTTAATGTTCTGGCTTTCCAAAACTCCAATTCCCATGGAACAAATGGCGGTTATTTCTAGGCTCTGTCGCAATTCTAATATTCCGTTCTACTATTTCAATGTTGGGAATGATTATAAAGTAGTAGACGATCTGTTAGAAACAGACATGATATGGAAAACTCAATTTATTTTCACTAGTGGACCATGGTAAAAGGGTAAAAAGATTTTTTTCTCAAAATAAAATCTAAGCCAACTTACCAGATTTTGGAAGAGCCCAGGTCCTCTTCAAACATATATTCCTTATTTGTTCGATTATTTTATCATCGGTTTTAATTTTATTTTCTTTATAGTTATTCCGAACCGCTTTATACATCATATGAAGGATGCACAAGTCACTTTTAAGAAGTTGCATGACTGGGCAGAGAAAAAAAAAGGATAATGGCTTTCAAGAATATTTTTCCCCCGCTAACTTAACTCGCAACCATCTTTGGATGACTTATCCCAAAAAAAGAATTACTGTGAGAGGAATTCAACACTCCTCATCTATCTATTGCTGTTTTTTATAGTCAAATCTGTCGATGAGAACCTATATCTTCCGACCAGGAATAGAGCCTCAATTCGTCGACCTAAAAAAAATAAGAAGAAGACAAAAGAAACTTCGCAAGGTGTTGTTGAAATGGCTACCGAAGGACAATCCCAATAGATCAATGCATCATTTTGAGATACAATCGCTGCCACTGTGGATGGAGATAATGTACCCACAAAGATGCTTGAGTCTAAGAAAAAGAAAGCTAAAAAAAGAAGCAAGCAAGGCAGTGGTGAGAGAAGAAAAACGAAAATTAAAATTTCAACCAGTTCGGAGTTAGTATTACGTCTGGATACTAGTCTTTCCACCATTCTTGTACCCGACCCTACCTTTTTATTTCCAAATTTTGAGAGAGAGACTACTGCTAGAGTTAACAATCCAATGGATGAGTTGACAGGGTTTGACTATGAAGTATTCGATAAGACTTTCCCAAGTACTACACCCAACATGATATATGATGGTATACCCTTTGAAATTTTAAATGAAAATGATGCAGTTAGGTACTTAATAATGGGTTACATGAAACTTGTTGTTGAACTGGAAATGACAGTCAAATCTCAAAGAGGAATCATTTTCTATCTTTAAGAGGAGAACAAAAAATTGAAAAGTTCACTCGAAGAGGAAAATACTAAGGTTAGCAAGGCATCCAAAGAGGTTGATACTCTCAAAAAATAGGTGGAAACATCAAAAAAACAAGGTGGTCAATGTACAAGAATAACTTGACAAACTACGAATATCCAGTTCTACTGATATTATTTTATTGAAATCTCAACAAAAGACAGATAAAGAAGCTATGTATCAGAACCTGGGTGAAAATGAAACTCTATAAAATTCTAAGAAAGAGTTAGAAGAAGGAATCAAGTCCTTAAAATCTAAGTCTACATAAGAAGCAAACAATGTCGTTGAATCATATGTTGATACCATTATAGATAAATTAAATGCACGGGATGCCTCGATCAAGACAGACATGATCTTGGCATTTCACAAAAAGTTTCCAAAACTAACCTTTGGCTCTTTATGGGGGTGAGTATTAGAGAATTTTTTGCCCCTTGACATATCTTTGGCAGATGAAATGCGTGCTTCTGATGAGTCGTCAAATGAAAATTTCGATGAAATAGATTTCAAAAATGGAAGTTTATATGAAAAAGATGAAAAGATCGAAGAGAAAAAAGCTAAAGGTTAACAACTTCAAATCTTAGAATTTTTTATAAGTTCTTATTATGTAAGGCAATTTTGTAATGATGTGTTGGATATTTGTGTAGGCCTTTGAAAACATCAAAGCACTTTTTGGTATGAATCCTTGAACCATTCGAAGGATTTTGGTTGTTCTTTTTTATTTAATGAACTTTGTATAATTTTATTATATCTCTTCCAACTTACTTCAAACTTCCAATTTATTTTGAATACCTTTACCCGTAACAACAAATCATTCAAAGGCGATTCATTTGAAGACATACGAAATTTCAAACATAATCCATTCGAAGGTAATCCAGTAGAAGACACAAGCCATTAGAAGGTAATCCATTCGAAGACCTACAAAATTAAGAATATACTTAGAAATAATATTTTCGAAAGGCAAAAAATGGTAAATTAATGATACGGGAACCTCATTTAAACCTCCACAAGCCACTAGGGTAGAAAACAATATGCTTCTTAAATATTTGCTTTAAACAAAAATAAAGTACATATATACAAAACCTCACTCAAGATATAATCGCAAATGCTCAATATTTCATGGGTGTCTCAATGAAATGCCTTCTTGATCAATTAATCGATACATTACACTCTTAATTCTTTCTACGATAGTATAGGGGTCTTCCCAATTTGGAGCCAAATTTTTCAAATTTCTTATCTTTAGTGTACAATAATATCCTGCAAATAAAACCCTTATAGTAAAAGTTTTATAACCTCAATGGGCAGAACCTTCTCCATCATATAATCCAGACAGACTTACGTGAGACTTATTGGATTCAAGGTGACGTAGTAAAGGTTTACTAAAATATTTATTGTAAAGGACCCTTCTGAAACCAAAAACCCATACGCTTTGAACTTTAATTTTTTAGCTAAGATTTTATCTTAAAAAAGAATAACCTTAGTGATGTATCTCAGTATTTCATACCTCAAATCCTGGTTTACAATGGTAGACACATGACAACTTTCTTCAGCTCCAACTTTTATTTGAAGGGTTGTTGTTGTCGAAGGACATTCTTGTATCAATATCCATGGGTAAGTCTCCGCATATGCAATAGTGGCCAATGAATCAACCATCAAATTTTCATCCCTGGGTACATGCTCATACTTTATATTCATGAAGTAAACGAGTGTCTCATTTACCATTTTTAGATATTTTATTAGCTGTTCCGTCCTTATTTCAGACAATCTTTGAACCTGATGTATCAACAGTTGTGAATCGTTTATCAATCAGATTCTTTTTTCTCCACATATTTGAGCAAGCCTTAGGCCATCGATTGCTGTTTCATATTCATATTTATTATTAGATGCCTTGAAACCAAAAAAGATGGCTTGATACATTGAATCCCCCAAAAAGGAAGATTAAACAAATTTATGCCTCACATCCCAACATGCTGGATCCACTATCTATCCAAACCACCCATTTTTTTGTAGTTTAATGGCCGGGTTTCCACATAAGGCCGATCCAAATGGAATTTAACCAAGATTTCTTCTACTGTTTGTGCTTTGATTGTTGTTTGATAAGAAAAATCAATATTATAATCCCTAATTTGACAGACCACTTTGTTATTCGACCCGATATATTTGGCTTTTGTAACATAATTTTTAATGGAAAAGAAGTTCGAATTGTAATAGAATGTGCTTGAAAAAAGGGGCCTCATTTTTTTTGTTGTTACCAAGGCTAAAGTTAAATTTTCTAACTTTAGATATCTTTTTCCGCATTCAAAAAAGTATTTATTAATGTAAGACACTGGATGATGGTAATTATCAACCTCCCGAACTGATACTGCACTAACAATGTGATCCAAGACGATCAAATATACGTAAAGTCTTTCTTATTCTAATGGTTTAAACAAAGTTTTAGGACAAGAAAAATGCTTCTTTATTTCGATAAACGCGTTGTCATAGTTTGGAGACCAATTAACTTCATTTTAATTTCTTAATACTTGAAAAAACTGTGCACAATTATCTAATGATCTTGACACAAATCAACTCAAAGCTGCAAATCTTCCAATTACCACTTATACTTCTTTTGTGGATCAAGGGTCCATGGTTAATAACGCATCTAATTGTGCTGGATCTGTTTGAATCCATTTTGCAATTATGATATAGACTAAAAAAATTCCAGATCGAACACCAAAAGTACACTTCTCCGGATTCAGCTTTAAATTAATGGCTTCTAAGTTGGAGAAAATTTCTTTGAGATCAGAAGAATGGTCTTTCTCATTTAAAATTTTCACCATCATATCATCAATATATATCTTTACATTTTTGTCAATCTATCTACCAAATTCCTCGTTCACTAAATGTTGATAAGTAGTCTCGGTATTATTTAAACCAAAAGGCATTACCTGGTAACAATGTAGCCCTGATCGGTAATAAACATAGTATGATCTTGATCTTTCAGATCCATTTAGATCTGGTTATAGCCAGCTAAAACATCCATGAAAGACAATAATTTGTTTCCATAGATGGAATCTACTAACTGGTCTATCAGATGCACCATAAATAGATATTTACGACAAGTCCTATTGAGATCGGTAAAATCAATACACATTCACCATTGGCCACTTTTGTTCTTTAACATCACAAAGTTTACTGTCCATAACGGGTATTGATATTATGTTATAAGACCTAATTTTGTTAACCGATCTACTTCTTTACAAATTTCTTCAGATTTCTCTTTAAAAACATTTTTCTTTGAGTTACATGGCATGCGTTTGATCATGCTGATAATTTGTAACATATAATACCGGTTGACACACTTGTTACATTTTCACTGTACTAGGCAAACACATGTAAATACTTGGAAAAAAAATCAACAATTCTTATTTTAACTTCATTGGTAACTTAAACTCAACCTTAAAGTTTTTCCTGTTTGCCAATCTATGAAATTCCACCTCTTCAATAAGAATAACTGCACTAAGAGTCTCCCTCAAATCATTTATATGGTTATAATCTGAATATGACTCTAGTAATTGTTATTCTTGTTTACCAGCTATAAAGTCAAGAGATTTTGGGGCAACAGCAGTAACGTAGCACTCTTTTGTTACTTTCTAACTACTCTGAACTACTCCGACTTGACCTCCAACAACATATTTCAAACACTGATGAACAGTTAATTCAACGACATGCATCTTTGAAAGCCAAGACCTGCCAATAATAGCATTATAAGGGTTCATATAATTTACCACCACAAACAACACTCTGATAGTTTTTTTAAATGGCATTTTGCCAATAATTATATCTCCTTCAAATTCCTCAACTACAGCTACAAAGTTTTATATATATATATCCCATTATAGTTCGATTCGAACGTTGAATAATAGCCATGTTCTTCATTTTCTTGTAAGAAAACAAAAATAGTAAATTAGTTAAGTTGCATTTATCGATCAGAATCCTTCGAATTTCTATTTATTCAATGGATGCCCCTAATACCACACCATCTTTATGCGTCCCAACAATATTTCTCAGACCATCTTCATCGGAAACTAGAAAGGGTGCAAGGTCTTGATACAAATGAGTTGACATTTTTCATTATAATTGATCACTTAAACTGCCTACGTGCCTTTTCATGGAACATCTCGAATGTGTCGTTATCGTATATCCCCCGAATATTTTTAATAATTCAAAGAATTGACAAACCTAGAAACCCTTCCACTGCATTCACTTATCATATTCATACGACCTCGGTCTGGATCTTGATCCAAATATTCTAAATCAATATCTAACTGCTCCTTAATCACCATAGGTCGTTCTGATTTAGGAGCTTTCATAGTTGGTCTTCGAACAGTGGGAAAAGTAGCTTGCTCCCTGCCAGTGTTAGACCCAGGTCTATTCGCTCTTTGTGCTTTGGCAAAAGTTGTCAATTTGCCATTTTCAATCAACATTTGAATTCTTATTTCAAGGCTATACAATATTTTGTATCATATCTCGTTCCTTATGGTATCTAAAAAAACGAGAATTTTGATTTTCTCTTGGGGTTTGGATATGCAAAGGCCTTCGAAATTGTACATGACCTTTGGTCATATCGTAAATTATTTTCATATTTTCACTTAGTTTGGCGAAATAGCTAGGTTGAACCCATTGATTTTCCTTGGTCTCGATTGTTGAGATTGATTCGACTGGGTCATCTAGAACCATGAGCAGACTCTTGCGAATAATTATTGGAAAAAACCTGGGATTGACTACCAGTATGTCATTGTGATGCGATTGCAAGAGGTTTATTCTATCAATGTTGCCTTAACAATTTAGTTTATTCTATAGTAATTTATTTTCCAACTTTGTTTAACAAACCGCACCAAGTTTTTGGTTTCTTTCTAGTAACCGTGTCCACCAAATCTCCGGACAACAGCCCTTGCATGAGAGATGCTATAGCTACAGGTTCGTAACAATCAGCCAAACCATTTTTGGTATTCATAAATCGACTAACGTATTCCTTTAAACTTTCAATAGTAAGTTGGTGACAATAAATTATGGTGTCTCCATTTCTTCTAATTTTCTTGCTTCACACATTTGCTTCGGAAACCTATTCGAAATATATCAAAAATTTATTTGACCCATCTTGGAAGCCTATTGTACCACTTCAAAGCACTGTCTTTGAAAGTTTGAGAAAATCTCGACATAACAACTTATCATCATCATGAAAACTCATCATAATTTTTTTTGAACTGCTATAAGTGATTGTCTGGATCTTTACTCCCATCGTACTTTTCCATTTTGGAGACATCAAGACATCTAGGGAGGTGTCTGGATAAAATCTTCACTTATAAAGTGTATTGCCTCCAATTACGCCCATGGCTAAACTGATGGGTTTCACCAGAATTAGCAAATATACCTAGTTCGGATCAGACAGCAAACATGTCGTTCAACAACTGGTCTATGCTATGATCAGCTGACTCATTTGCATTTCTCTTATAATCTACCTTCTTATCTTTCTGACACTTCTTTCTTGAGACATCTTGGCATGTAAACCTTTTACTTCAACTAGCAATTTTATTACATCGACGCTTATCTCGATGTTTATCTTTTTTCTTCTTTTGATAACAATAATTACTTGATGAGGATGACCAGACATCCGACGATAATGAAGAACTCTTGCTGAATTCCGAAGAGCTAAAATTGTCCTTAGTTTGAGGTTCTTTTCTAAAAAGTCGGTGGTTTTTAAGTGAACTATCCCTTGAATGTCGTTTCAGATAAATGGAAGGATTATCATTTGGTACGATTAAATCTCTTTTAGCTTATTTATGTATTTCCATGGCCTCAATTTATTTTTGTAATTCAACGAGCTCATCTCACAATTGAGTTCTTTCCTCACGTTCATCATTCTCAGATGAGGCTCTAATATGTTCTTCTTCAACCTGGCCCTCTTGAATCACTGAGGGCAGATCTACTTGCATTTCACTTTGCATTATCCAATGGAGTTTGAAAACAATTTTAAGCTTTGGATTTTTGTTATCCAGGTGATCTCGCTCCCACTTTGGTCGCCAGTCTGATGAGGTAACAATATGTTTGAGGGTATTCTTGGTAGTTGGTCAATAAATATTTAATATTTTGTGTAAGGTAGTGAGATAATAGAGTACCTTGTTTATTAGCGTAGTTAATTTGTTGTCCTTCTTCGTTAATGAGGTCTCTTAAGGTATTTATAGTGTTTTTGGGGCATGGGTTAGGTCATGGCTTGAAACCTTGAAAGCCAATTAGTGTAAACACTGTTTTAGAAAGCATATAGTTGAGTCAGAAGACATATAGCTGAGTCACAAGGTAAAAAAAGTATCTTCTTTATTTTAGGTCTAAAATACCTTTCGATTTATTTTGACACCTTTGAGGAGTCGCTTCCAAAAATATCTGACACTATCAATGTGTATTCATTTAAGTAACAAAATTTTGATTTTTATAATTTGTACTTAAAGTAAATCACACTAATAATTTTATAGTTTTGCTTAAATTTCAACTTATACATAATATTTAAAATTGTAACTAATAAGGGATTTATCTTTTGGTCTTTAGATCGGGTTTTGTGCAAGGTTTAGTTGATTAATTGATTATAGTGAATAAGTCCAATAAGGACTTCTTGTGTTAATGTGACTTTATAGCTCAATGACCTATGTTGGTCACTATAAATATAAATTGTCACACCATTTGAGGTGGGTAAACAATAATTTTTCTATTTCTAAAGTATTTAATATTCTCTATATTATTCATTATTTTCTCTTTATACATCACTGACTTATACATTCTAGTGTATCGGATCGGATAACCGAACTGGGACGCATAAATCGTGACTATAGTGGGAGTGATATTATGACTAGTAACCTAAAAATATCTTTCAAAACCAGATCTCTGAAGTAAACTCAAACTATTTGTTATTCATATAATATGACTACCCAATGAGCAGCATACAGATTTATCACCATGGGGTGAAATTATATAGGAATGATCGAGAAATCCTCTCGACTCGATGTTGATTTCCAACTTCGATACTTTCTGGACTATATGCAGACATCAATTTTTTGGAAGCAATGTGACTAAAGGTCATGGTGATTATATCATGCATTATAAACAAGAGAACAAGGAAAGTCTGATGGGTTATATCTGGTGTTTTATCGAAACAAATAAAATGTCATGTATTTCATTTAGGCATGGACTTCTCCCAAATACACTGGTTGTTATGAAGATAAGGGCTTTAACTTTTGGAGCTTTGTCGGCACATATAAAATTACAAATAAGAATTAAAAAACCATGCGCCTTTAGTTAATTCCAAAGGATCAACCCCGAAAAAAATTACAAATCACCTGCTCTTATTCTAGTAATCACTTCGGCTACATACCAAGTACCGCATATACAGTCACAACTATAGAAGATCACCTATCATCTTCCTCTTCATCTAACAATTAGGATTCAATCTTGACAACCTCAAGCTCAAAATTTGGATGTGCAAAAATAAGTGCCACATGTTCTGGCCCGAAGCGCGATCGCGGTCTGAGGGCAGGTTGACCAAAGAAATAAATGGCTAAGCCATTATAACTAGCCTTGTGTGAATATGAGTAGAAAATATTTCAAGTATCACAATGATATCGATCATCAAAATATGGTTTTTATAGCATTCAAGGAGTATATGTAAAGTTTCATTGATAACAGGAAATTATTACACTTTATAAGAAATAATAATAGTAAAGGTCAGATTAGTATGATGAATAACTTAGGTTCTTCGAGAGTTAACGCATCGGGAACTCAGATGACTGTTCTTAATAAAAAAGAATGCCAACATGGTCACTATCGACTAAGAGGCGAAAATATACGACTTATCGAGTGAATACGTTGACCCATATCTGAACTGTAATTTCATTCATATTAATTCAGAAGAGGATGATTTAGTTTATTTTTTTGGCTTACTGATTTTTTATAAAGATTCCATTTTGAGGATGACTAATTTACTTAAGAATAGACATGCTGAAAGTAATAAAGCGAACGCCACCTCGCCTCAGTCGAGATCCTTACCCTCTATTATGTTTTAGGATAATAACTTTTAAGGTGTCGTTGGCCCTCACGAGGATATTATCCTGATAACCGCAAATGTGGAAGGTGAGGAGATCTGAATGGTCTTGACTGATATAGAGAGTTTAGCTAACAAAATCATTAAGGGGATGATAAGTCCTTTTATTATCTAGCGTTTAGATAGAACATTGGTTGGATTTACCAGCGTAAGTGTCATCATCATCATCAGAGAATTTGAAGCAAATGTTCTATTAGGAAGAGTTAAGTGTAAGAAAACAGTTTGAGTGATTTTATGATGGTGGATTACCCTACATATTATAACATAATATTTTACAGATCTTGGCTTAATAGAATGCACGTTATCACTTCGATTATACATTAATAACTTAAGTTTGTAGTGGGGTATTGAGTGAGAGTAGTCGGAAGAAATAAAAAAAAGTATAAGGAGTGTTACGCATTATCCTTAGTACTGAAGAAAAAAAAAGAAAAAAAAAGAATGATAAAAGGAATAAAAAATATCAATTTTTAGGCCCCATAGTGGGATCAAAGTCATTAAAATCCTAGAGAGGCTTTGAATTTTGTTATTTTAGGTGAAGATATCGAGGTGTATTTTTTCGAGGAAAGAAAGAATCTGAGGATTAGAACTTTGTTGTCAAGATCTTTAGGAGGAGAATTTATTCGGTTTTTGTCAATATAATTTTGATGTTTTTGCATGGTCCACAAAAGATGTCACCAGGGTTCCAGTTGATATAATTTGCCATAGGTTTTCAGTTAACTCGAACGTAAGACCCATATCGCAAGGAAAAAAAATTCTTCATCAAAAAATTTGCGGTCATAGCTTCCCGTGTGGATTGGTTTTCAAGTGTAGGCACAATCAGAGATGCTCAATAAACCACATGGATAGACAACTCAATCTTAGTAAAAAAAGATTGGGAGTTAAAGAATGCGTGTTGACTTTACATATCTGAACAGATTTTATCCGAAAGACTTATTTTATGTCCCGATGGTAGACGAGTTGGTAGATTTAACTTCATGAAATAAAATTATATCCTTCATGTATACGTACTACGATTATAATCGAATCCAGATGCATCTTTCAGACCAAGAGAGCACAACATTTGTTAGTGATTGGGGCTTGTATTATTACACAGTCATGCATTTTGGCCTGAAAAATGTTGGGGCGACCTATACAATTTTGGTAAACAAGGCATTTGCTTCTCATATCAGAAAGAACATCACATTGTGTATATATGACATGTTGGTAAAAAAAATAGAAAAAACTCGAAACACATATTCGATATAATCAAAATATTTTAGAATTTAAATGATGTTAATTTAAAACTCAATCCAAAAAAGTGTATATTTGGGGTTCGATCCAGGAAGTTCTCCGGCTATTTGGTTAATGATAAGGGTATTGAGGCCGATCATTCACAATTAATTTTTTTTTGGCCTATATACAACCGCCACGAACTTTTAATGAAATTCAAGTTTTAACAAGTAGGCTCGCAACACTCAACATGTTCATTTCTCGCTCTTCTGACAAAAGTGCTCATTTTTTTAAGTCTTGAGAAAGGTTAACAATTTCCAATGGTGTAAATAGTGTGACAAATAATTTGGTAAGATTAAGAAATGTCTCTCTTCTTGTGAAACGTTATCAAAACATGTTTTAAAAGAGAAATTATATGTTTATTTGGTTGTGTCTAATCATGTTGTAAGTGTGTTCATAGTAAGAGAATAGGAAAATTATATGAAGTCTGTTTATTGTGTGAGTAAGAGCTTATTGTCAGTGGAAACATGATACCTTAGCTGGAAAAGCTAGCTTTAACATCAATCAGCAAGGAAAATGAGACCTTGTTTACAGGGGGATTCCATCGTACCTGAAACCTCTTTTCCCCTCAAGAACATTATAAAAATATGATATCTCATGGGGTTAACCCGATGGTCGGTAAAATTGGTGAATTTTGATATATCGTACGAACCAAAGACAACTATCAGAGCTCTTACCTTAGTTGATTTTCTAACAAATTTTCATGTTAAAAGACCCGAACCATCATGTGAGAACTCTGAGCCAAAATGGTTGGTTCGAAGTAACAGAGTATCAAATATCTTAGGTTGTGGAGTCATGGTGTAATTGGTGGCTTCTTGTGCGGAAGAAATGAATCAGGTCATTCATTTTGCTTTCCAAGCATCGAATTATGAGACTGGGTATTAAATTTCTATTGCAAGGCTTTGATTGACCCATATTTACAAAACGAAGAAGGTTTTGTTGTTAAACAACTCCTAAATTCCGATTAATCCCGCTCTCGGACATATGGAGGCTTGCAAGGACAACTTGACCAAATACCTAAAGGTGTGGAAAAAACAAGAACAACTTTTCGAATATATTCATTATGAGTAGTCCTATTATCGGGTCGGGCCGGTCCGAGATTTAACTGGACAAAGACCAGTTCAGTAAGCTATCGGGCCGGTCCATCCTAGACTGTTAAACAAATGGAACCAAGCATTCTGGCTCGATACCAGCTCGGTAAGCTATCAGACTGGTCCAGTCCAAACTGTTAAGCAACGGGAGCCAAATATTTTGGCCCAAGAATGGCCAGTTAAAACTGGTCTGGTCCGGTTTTATTTAATATCATAAAATATAACAAAATAAATATAGAAGAAAATAAATTGTATTGACTAAAAGACAACTAAACATTATACAAAATAGCAATATACAAAATAAATTGTAGCAAAATAACAAAATAAGATTACTAAAAGACATGGTACCTAAACAATATATAAAATAAATGACATACATAGTAGTAAAACAAACTAAACTGAGAACAAACAAGTTTGAAACAACTGAACAAAACTTCTTTCAATCCTCTTGAATTATTGATGTTTCAGAGAAGTGCACCAAAAAAATCTAAAAAGGAAAAAAGAACATGAACATGTCACTAAGAACAACCCATAAACCATGACATAATATAACATACTAAAAACTCAACTATGCAGCCAAACTTTATCAAGAACACATAATGTATTCAATTGTGATATTCATCCAGTAATAAACTTGGAAAATTAGTATAATATAAAGTTATCAATTGTGGTATTCTTTCTTATGAAGATAATTCGCACAAGCTAATAACATTACTTGTATGACTAGTTGTTATGCTTTATTTATATTTTCATGCCTTTGTCAAATTATAATCACCCTCTATCCAATATAAGGTAAAATGATTTATGAATGAATTATATATAAACCATCTAAAAAATTATACAAAACAGTAGCAGTAATAATAAAGCTTATTAGCGAGGTTTAAGACTTCAAGTCATGAAGGCCAAAATTGCATTAGGATAAACACATCTCAAGTAACAAAAAATATCAGACTAAGCAAAAGTAGGCAAGAATAAAAGCAATAAATAAATAAAGATTAGAAAGTAATATTGGATATATGAAAAACCATGTAATCAGTCTCAGAAACCTTAAAAATAAATAAAATAAACCAGACATCAAACATATATTTAGTCTCAGAAATATGTACTGAATAAACTTGGGAATACAATATTGAGAACACACACTAGTTAAACAAAACATACCGTATTTAAGTCGTTGAATTGTCCAACGCAATATCTCAAAATGTGTATTGCGTCTGAATTTCCACCTTCTCAGTATTAGAAGATATAAAATAATATTTAATGGTTAGCTAAATACTTACAATGTTTTGGCCGTGTCATTTTTTGAATCCGTGAATTTCCTTTGGTACGATGCCTAGTGATCCTTTAGTACCAAGGTGAGGCTTCTTTTAATAATTTATTCAATATTGATGAGGGAGTTTTCCCCGGATAGGAAAAAGGCAACACCGAGTAGATGAATATGGTGAGAGAAAAAAGGACGATCCTAATCTGAAAAGTAATTTAAACGCACCACAAGGAAGCAATCAAGCATAATAAAGAGTAGAGCTGGAACGCGAGGCTGAACCAATGAAGGAAGGTAGCAACGAACAAGTTGGATGAACACGTTGATGATCAGAACAAGTTAAAGAAGATTTAAACAAGAATAGCCGAGCAAGTATCGCTCAGACTAGTGCACTTCCAAAACCAAGCAAGAAGACCGAGCAAGGAAACTACTGAACCGTGCTCGGTCAAACATGCGCTCGAAGCAGACCGAGCGTATCCTAAAAGAGAAACGGTTTAAACCGTGACTTAATTCCACCATAAGTCTTAGTCAAACCACTCAGCACTTTAGTCATAAAATTTAGGCTCCATGATGTAAATGGATTTACGAGTGTAGCTAGTGGAAATAATGGTCATTGTAACAGACCATGAATGGGAAAAAATATAAATAATAGAGAAATCCTAAATAGATTTAACTTTTCTTTTCTGGCAATACTAGTTTTTCTACTTGGAAAATTCTTTGTTATTTCCCTTAACAAATATAACTTCATCTATAATACTAAAGAGGTGTTCATGCCCTAACACAAATTGGGCATCCAATAATTTGAATTCTCACGTCACCATATTACCAAGTACTGAGGCTTGGACTACCTTTACCGAAAGACTTAGAAGTCAACACAGTATGTGTCTCAGCCGTGGTGGGATGATTGATTGCTTTCTTTTGATCACATTTAAATATATGTCTTCTGGTGCTAAAAGTACTTTTCTCCATCTCGGCAAATACATAAAGTTTACCACACCACTTACATTTTCTTTTAGTCTGACCATTTTTTGTAGTTTAAATTCTTTCCAAACTATGGATTTCTTAGTCCTACTTATAGTTTTAGTTGAATTAGATGGGTCAATTTTAGCCGCATCGGCTAAACCAACAAAGGTTGATGACCCATCTGTTTGGGATTCACCAATATTGTCAACATTGTCAAGACGTTCCCTTAACTTTGTCTCATCCTCATCAGTCTCCTCATTACCAAAACCAAATGACTCAAAATCAAACTCACCCTGACCAACAACATTCACCACCGAATAACTTGAGGAATCTTGAAAAAATATTAAATTGCAAATACAACTACTATTTCAACATACAAAATATTACATTATATTTATATAGAAAATTGAAGTATAAAACTCACCCATTTAACACGAATAAATTTTTGTGAATGAAAAGATGAAAAAATTAGCTACTTCTTACACTTCAGACATTCCTACTTCAAAAATCACAATGCTAAAATAATAAAAAAATTAAACTCGGTAGACTTGTAGAATTTACATGCAAATTCCGTAAAATAAAAATTCACCGTCCCTTGCTTTATCATATTTATATACAATTATATGTCATTATCTGGTTTACTAATTACTCTAAAATTTTCAATATAAAATTAAATATAAAATATGTAATAATTGAAATAGTGGTCCACTACTCCACTTACAAATATTATATATTTTTATTTTTATTAAGCAACAAGGATTTTAATAATTGTGAAAGGATGTGGGACCTACAAGTACTACAATATAATGAAAACAATAATATATTGGTACAACCAAATGAAACAGGAGAAGTTTCTCCGCGAAAAGAAAATTCCCTTTCTTCTCTCTATAAGTCAGCTCCACAAGTTTAAGAAATAATCTTTCCAGCATCAAAATCTCTTCACCTTCATCTCTTCACTAATTTTAACTTTTTTTTCTGCCAAAATTATAGCAAGATCTTAGTTTGAGTTTAGATTTAGGTATCCAATCCTTAAACTCTTAAGAAAAGTAATGGCTAAAAGCTGATTAGGAATCTATGGATTGAAAAACTTATCTTGTTTGAAGGATTAAGCGTCCATTTAGCCATGAAATCAGCCGCCTGATCTGAATTCTTGAGATAAATTTGATTTTCATGGTAGAAGAAATCAAATTTCTGCAGATTTTGATAAGAGGGTGAGATACCAAGGTGAAGTACCCTCTGCAAGAAGCTTGATTAGCAGCAAATAGTCCGATTCGACATCAACCCTGCTCCAATTGTTCTTAGCACACGTCAATAAGCCATCGAGCAATGCTCTGCTTCTGCTAACATCAGAGATAGCTTGCCATACGTATTTCTTGAGCAGTGTATGATTTCTCCCTTGCTGTTACGAATAACAAGGCCACCGGTTGATTCACCATTACTGAGACAATCAAGGTTGGCGTTCAATTTCAGTCTTCCATCCTCAAGAGCAAGCCATTTGATGTATTCAATCTTGGAGGTTTTCCTAACAGCAGAGCTACATCACATACTAACACCACCCTTAGTTACCTGTAACCAATGCTTATATTTTATTTTGTTAGAAATATCAAGACCAATTATTACTGAATCAATCTTGTTGATAGTCTTAGAAACTGAATCATAATGACCATTATGCTTAAAATTATTCCTATTTTTCTAGATCGTATAACATATTATAGCAGGAATAGAATGAGTTATGTGAACTTTTGAATTATAGAACGAAAACCAGATTCTAATAATGTGAGAAAGAACCATATATCTCTCAATTTGAACATTGAAAAAGTTTTTGTAATGTCTCCAAATGTTCCATGAAAACTGACAATTAACAAACAGATGATTGGAGTCCTCTGAGTTTGAGCAAAACTGACATTTTAAAGCCAAACTCAGATTCCTTCTTTGTAAGTTATAGTCAGTTGAAAGAATACTTCCTTGGGGTGAGAGAATTCCACATCTTGATATAAAGACTAGACTTAGGATGATACCTTATGTACTTGTCCCAAGTCAGCTTAGTGTTAAAGTCATTATCAGTAGATAAAGCCCAAATGATCTTGTCATCCTTAGAACTGTCAATTTTAACCCTTTGAATATTGTTAATTTTTTCAGCAGGCAAGAAGCTACTTATCTGCTTAGTGTTCCAACCATCACACCTCCAAAACAAATTAACTTTGGCTTCCAAAAACCAGCTACTCTTGAAAGAATCCAAGATAGGAGGCTGATTGTGCCAATTGTCTCTCCAGAAGTCAACCTCACCCTTCCCCAAATATAACTTAATATTCTGCTCACCAATATCCTTGATAGCATTCATCCTTTTCTAGGTAATAGAAGAATTTTTATAAGTGTTAGGAGCCAAAAGATGCTTACTATTACTATAAATATTGTGTATAACTCTTGACCATAAGCTTTCTTTTTTCCTGTAATTGAACCAAAGTGTCTGAGAAAATATAAGCTGCAAGTCAGACAGGGATCTGATATTGAGACCCCTCTCATTAAAAGGTCTGCAAACCTTCAACCAGGTACACCAGTGAACACTTTTATTATTGAAATTGGCTCTCCATAAAAACTTGTTGAATACGAGCTCCAATATCTTGATAATGCAGTTGGGAATTGTGGAGTTTTGGAGGCAATAGACAAGAATGAACATAAGAACATAGGCAATCAATGTGAGCCTGCCACCAAAGGTGAGATTCTTACCATTCCAGTCTTTGATTTTAGAGATGACTTTGTCTATAATGTTGTAGTAGTTCTTGGCATAGTTGTTGTTGTTAATCATGATACCAAGATGATTAGTAGGCAAAGTATTAGCAGAGAATCCAGTCTGACTCTCCAAGTTGAAAATTCTATTGAGCTGCAATTTGCTAGAAGTAATCAGCTTAGTTTTAAGCTTATTAATAGCTTGACCAGATACAGCTTGATACATATCTAAAAACTCTAACAAAAGCACTTTGGTAATCAGAGATAATCTTATGCATAATCATAGCAAGACGATTGTTCATGAGTTTAGATAGGATTCTTTTGAGCATTGAACATAAACTAATAGGTCTGTAGTTGCTCCAGTTCATAGGGATAGGGCCTTTAGTAATGAGACATATCCCAGTGGAAAAAATGCCTTCAGGGATACTACAACCATTAAGATAAGAATTAAGAGTGATACAAAGATCACCTTTGTTGATATCCCAACACACTTTGAAGAATAGAAGATTATAACCATCAATCCGAGGAGCACTATCCACATTCATGTTATTGATAGTCTGCCAAATTTCCTTCTCCTCAATGGCCTGAAGAAGCATGTCATTATCATTATTATTTAAATAGCAAGGAATGTTATAGAAAATGGTGTCATTCATCAACGTATTCTCTTCTTCTTTACAACCATAAGGCTCTTTAGTTAAGCTGTCTTTGAAGAATTTGATGGTAGAATTCCCAATTTCATTCTGATCCTGGAGCCAGACATCATTCACTTTAATACCATGAATCCTATTCTTCCTCCTTTTCTTAGCAACATAAGGTTGAAAATATTTGGTGTTTATATCCCCTACACTGAGCCATTTATTATAGTACTTATGTCTCTATAATATCTCTTCATTTCTCAAAGCCTGGATATATAAGCTATTTACTTTGGCAAGATCTGCCTTCGAGGTAGCATCATTAACTTCAACCTGCCTTTCCTCCATCTTCCTGACATTCTCAGCAGTTTCTTTCACTTTGTTGAAGATATTACCAAAGTGAGAAGCATTTCACTATTTGAGGCAAGTTTTAAGTCTTTTCAACTTGTACCAGAAGACTTGGTTAGGATGACCTTCAATCCCGAGATTCCAATTCTTATTAACAACATTTAAAAATCTAGTATCAGTGATCCACGTATTCATAAACTTAAAGAGCTTTTTGTTATAATTAAGATTGTTTGTTAGTAAATTAGCAGATATAAGTAAAGAAGCATGGTCTGATTAATCATAACACGGTCTAATCGTTTCCACTTGTTTGTTTTGTTCCAGGTTAATTTGGATCCAACAAAGCATGCATCTTCCAAGCTGCAACTAATCATCATGTCATTAAATTCTTCCATGCTGTTCTGACATAAAGTAGAGCATCTCATTTGTTCATCAGAGGATGCAATAACATTGAAGTCCGCAACAGCTATCTAGGCTATATCAACAGAGAATATAGACATCATCTCCTCCCAAAGGTAACGTCTGTTGGCCCTGTTACACTTAGCATATACAGTAGTGAATAAAAATTGTTTATTAGAGCAAGTATCAGTAATATCACAATGGATACATTGCTCATGATTCTTCAGAATCTCAAGCTTAATGTCATCAATTCAAGCCACCCAAATCTTGTTGGAACAGTTAGAGACAGAATTGTTAAAACCCAGACGATGAACAATGTCATCTCTGCTTTCCTCCTTAACCATTGGTTCCTGAATAGCCAACACTTTAATCTTTTCCTTCTTGATAATTGGTAGCAGTCTATTAATTGTAGAACTATTGTGAATGCCTCTCAAATTCCAACTAAAAATACTTTTCTTCATCAGAGAAATACTTGTGGTTCTTGTTGATCTCTAAAAATTTCAAAGATTTTATTATAACTTTGTTTGACTTCTTCTTTTTCACCGTTTTGAGTTTTCTTTTCAGGATCACGCTAAAACTAGGATCAATGAAGTCAGTATTGTTCGCAACAGGAGTTTCTGGGATGCTGCCAATGTTTATGGTTGAGGCAAGTTGGTAGTACTAGTTGTTCCTTGTTCTTCAAATGAGTATCCTTGTTCAAGCCTTTGAAGAGCACCTATGACATCAGAATATGCAGGCATAGACACATCTTTTGGTTTTCTTTGTATAATAGGAGAATTAGATTCAACTTTGTTGTCACTTGAAATCATTTCGTTGATCTGATTAACTATAATAGATTGTAATTTTGGTCTATAAACTTTGATATTCCCAGTCTTGCTTTCATTGTCATTATCTTTGTCAACCATTTTTTTCTCAATCCCTTTCTCCTCCTCGTGTTGAGCCTTTTTACAATTCCTACTGTTATGTCCCAAGTGAGAATAAGTTTCACAATAATAAGGAAGATTATTATACTGCACATTCAATCAACATCCATCGTTGACCCCAAAACCTGTCCACAGTCTATCATGAAGTTTCTTTGTAATATCCAATTCAATAAGAGCCTGCAATCCAAAATACACCATGTTTCTATCCGGTATCTTTATTTTGTAAACAGTTCCCAGAGAATCAACTATATCTCTGATGACGTTTTCATTACAAAGATAATCAGATAAATTCTTTATGGAAACCCAGGTTAGCGTGATAGGACACTCTTTCTTTGTACTGAAATTTGGAATCCAACACAGTAGCCTCATTAACACATTATAAAAATTCCAAACTTTCCTTGACCAGAATCTACTCACATCATCCTTTTAGTCAAACTCGAAGAAGATGTGTCTCGAATCCCATACAACAGCATTACAGTTTCCTTTGAATTTTAACGAGAGAAGAAAATTGTTCAATACTGATTTCTTTGGGATTCTTGAAGAGAACTTTCCAACCAACGTGACCTTTGTATCATGAAGCAGAGCATCTTTAACAGATTTATCTTACTAAAACGATATATGGTCTTCTTTAACAAGACAACTAACTGGGTTGAGATTATCATTTCTAACTACAGCGTCTTTGTTTAGTAGAATCGTTTCCATGAATCGTGTTATTCGAAGGAAGAAGAGGAAATTCCCTTTCCTCAAAAATCAAATTATCATGTATTTCCATCGATGCAGAAGAGGATTCAGAGATTGAATCAGATAAAAAAGTGTTCTTATCAAAAGATTTGAGAAGATGAAGTTTATGCTCGAGATCTTGAAACATAGCAATTCTTGGAAAAGAAGAAGCTCAACTCTAGATTTAGTTAAACTCAAAATAGCATATATATATATACACACACGTATATAACAAACATAATGAAAAATAATAATAATAGTAAATTTGATATAGATCACGTTGAATATAACCCAGAACATGACTATCTAAGTTGTGTTTACGATAATGTTCAGGAGTTGAGTCTTTTATATAGGGGGAGAGGTGCTACGAAAACTCTAATTTTCAACACTCATTTAACTCTCTACGTCTTTAATTATATAGATGAATACATGGAATTTTATATTATATTATATTTGTAAATCAAAACTGATGGACACGGATACAGAAAGAGTACCAAATGGATAAATGTAGGTTGAACATCAATATTCAATAGATACAGGATAAACTGATGGAGACACAAGACATAGAAGTACCAATATGAGGGTGTACGGTGTTGTTTTCATTTTATGTTATTTTCTTACTTTTGTAGGGTGAGAAATGAGTACATATATCAGTTCAACATATGCAAATATAGAAAGATCAACATTGGTACACATGAACACAGTTTCCATAACGTAAAATATCTCAGACACAGAATACCCAAAAATATTACAAGCAAAAGTGAAATGGAAAGTGAAAGCTTCTAATAATAATGGAAACAAGGTAAACAAATAAAAGTAAAGAAATTATCTAAAAAATAAGTACATGGAATTTGGTGCTTCGATTGATGGAGGAAGACGAATTAGTAATCTCACTAGTCCTGACTCCTGTTAGCGTTTTAGTTTGAATCGTATATGGACTACAGTCTATAGTAGTTAGATTTGAGGGAAAAACCCTTATATATCTCCCTAACCAGTTTTGTTATTGGGCGGACCGGTCCAGACCGGTAATAAAACGGGCAAAGATTTCGGCTCTCAACCTGTTCTCTAAGTTTTCTGGAACAACGACGGACGAGCCTTAATGGACCATTCTCGAGTGGGTTAACGGGTGGGGAGGCCCATAACAACTCTAGTTATGAGCATGTTTTGAGAGTGGAAAGTTTTTGGCATATTCCTTAGCCTTGATAGCCTGCTCCAATACCGGACCTTGGGTCACCTTGCAAGAGCATCCCTCAATCGAGGGATAAAGTGAACCAATTTTGGAGAAAACCTTCAAGGTGTATCTAATGAGGCTGGAGATTTACTATAATGGTAAGGTTACAACCTGAAATTTGAAGTTTAAGGTGAAAAGATTCCTTTTGTTATAGAAAACCATATATAAGCAAAGATTAAGACGAATTTTCTTAAAATGTCTTGGCTTTGAAAAATCACTTACAGATTTGAAGGAGATTCATAATGGGGCTTGTTTGGCACGCTAAAAATCTAAAATATTAACTTAGAGAATTCTGTTAGCAGGTCTTTACCGGTCGATAACATTAGCTTATGCAAACGAATTGGTAAAAAAATGTGATTTTTTCCAATGTTTTGTCAATACAATCGATTTCCCGGCTGTACCTCTCGAGTCAATTTATGAAGCTTTGCATGTTGGCCAATGGGGCAAGTACTTGATCAGACATGTACCCATCACTTCAGGAGACCGTTGGCACGTCATTGTTGTTGTGTAATATATTTCAAAATGGATAGAGGTCGTACCACTCTCCAAGATTACTAGCATAATGTTATTAACTTCATTTTTTTACTAACATTTGTCATAGGTTAGGAATTCATAAGTTGATCACCATAAATAAGTGTGTTCAATTCGATGACACTGAGATGGATTCTTTTTTCCGAATCAATGGAATGTATGAACATTGTCCGACCTTTTCCAACCCTTGGGAAAACGGTCAGGTAGAGGTTACTAATCAAAACATCTTATAAACTCTAATGGAGAATTTAACATGGGTTGTAAAGAAATAGACAACCTACCTTCAAGATCTACCATATTATAAGTTGGTGAATGTAGGGAGGAGGAAACTTCAATACTTGTGGAATATCAAACACTTCATGATCTACCATATGTGACTTTGTAATCTATAGATAGTTTATTTTGAATTGCATTACTTGTAAATTGTTTATTACTCGAATCCGAAAGTAACTAAAAAGGAACATTAAACATTTATTTGAACCACTTGCTTAATTTTTTAAGTTTCTCTTTACCTTTATCGCATTCCGACCAAATTGTACATTGAAAAGGAAAAAATGAAAAGTTAGTAGCAATAAATCATATAAGGAAACAATATAAAGATAAGTTTGGGTAAAGAATAGGTAAGGAAGAGTGTTGTTGCATTTAATCTCAAACTTTAATTGTGTCCTTTGAGTTTGTCCGTTTCTTTTTCACATTGTCCTTTCAGTTTGTGCTGTCTTTTTGTCTACTCAACTTTGGACTATTTAATAGTCTCTCTATTACCTAATAAATCAGATATGAGACTTGAGTATTATCCCTGTTGTCTCAAAATGGTGTATATTAATCTATTTTAAGTCTTGATCTCGTATCAGAGCCTGAAGGTCTTGGCAGACGTATTTGTTTCACTAACGATGGAGGTGAACAAAGGAAAAGGAGGTTCGTACGGCATGAGCTACCCAATGATGGGTAAAAGTAATTATACGGCTTGGGCTATCAAAATGAAAGTTTATATGCAAGCGCAAGGGGTTTGGAATGCAGTAGAGCCAAAAGATCCCAATGTTGTTGTCGAAGAGAAGACAGATAAGATAGCGCTAGCAATGGTGTATCATGCGATTCCCGAAGATGTATTGCTCTCAATTACGAACAAGGGAACAGCGAAGGACGCCTGTGATATGATAAGAACATTATGCCAAGGTGCAGACAAAGCAAAGAAGGCACAGATTCAGACCCTAAAATCTGAATTTGAAATGCTGAATATGGGTGACAATGAAAAATTTGAAGATTTTCACATGAGAATGAATAGCCTCGTTACAAATATTCAAGATTTGAGGGAAACGATGGAAGAATCATACGTCGTAAAGAAACTTTTGCGTGCTGTCCCTGCCAGATTCCTACAGATAACTTCAACACTGGAGCAATTTGGAGACATCGAGAGCATGACTGTCGAAGAAGTTGTGGGTTCACTCAAGGCACATGAAGAACGAGTAAAAGGAAGGACAGAAACGAAGGAGATTCAACTCATGTTGACAGAAGAGGAATGGGCTAAACGAGAAGGAGCCAACAAAAAGCTTCTATTGACGCGTGAAGAATGGCTGAGGCGAAACAATGGTGACAGATCCACAAGGCAGAGAGGCCGTGGAAAGTTTGAAAAAAGTGTTATCAAATGTTTCAACTGTAATATCTATGGTCACTTCGCCTCAGAATACAGGAAACCAAGGAAACACAAGGAAACACAAGAAGCGGAGGCGAATTTGGCTGCGATGGAAGATGATAAAATGGACCTACTCTTCGCCAAACATGATAAAGACTCGTCAAAGCTTCTCCTGAATGAGGACAAACTGCTATCTACTCAATTTCCAAGACGTGGAGAATGTGCAGGAGAATCGAATGTCTGGTACCTGGACAATGGTGCAAGCAGTCTTGTGACAGGTTTTAAAGAAAAGTTTGCAGAACTGGATGAGAGTATATCTGGTGTGGTGCATTTTGGAGATGGTTCGAAAGTCAAAATAAAAGGAAAGGGCACTGTGATATTACTGTGCAAAAATGGAGAAGAAAAGATGTTGCGAGAGGTGTATTATATACCTAGTCTACGTAATAACATCATATCATTGGGACAAATTTCTGAAGAAGGCAATAATGTGGAACTCAAGGGAGAATTTCTGAGGATCTACGACAACAAAGACAGATTATTGATGAAGGTAAAACGATCTGCCAATCGACTTTACAAAATTATTATTGAGACTAACAAACAGGAATGCTTGATGACTAAAGCGGATGACATCACGAGATTGTGGCATGCCCGTCTTGGGCACGTTAATTATCAAGCCATGGCTCTCATATCTAAGCATCAGATGGTAGAAGGAATGCCCAGGATAATAAAACCAAATGTCGTGTGTGATGGGTGCTTAATGGGAAAGCAAACCAGGAAGGTATTTCCAGCCAAATCCAAGTTTAGTGCAAAAAAGGTACTAGAACTTATACATGGTGATCTGTGCGGTCTGATATTTCCAACTACTACCTCGGGATACATATATTTCTTTTTTTTAGTTGATGATTTTAGCAGGTTTATGTGGGTGTACTTTCTAAGAACTAAGGATGAGGCATTCGAAGCATTCAAAAAGTTTAGTGTATTGGTTGAGAACGGGTCAGATAAAAGAATCAAGGTGCTAAGAACTGACAGAGGAGGTGAATTCAATTCTAATGAGTTTAAAGAATACTGTGAGAATGCAGGAATTGAGCGACACCTCACGACACCCTACACTCCGCAACAAAACGGAGTGGTAGAGCGTCGAAACCGAACTATTGTGGAGATGACTAGAATCAGTCTTAAGGAAATGCAATTGTCATCAAAGATGTAGGCTGAAGCAGTCAGAAACTCGGTATACATCCTCAATAGACTACCCACGCGAGCATTGACATGTAAGACGCCGTATGAAGCATGGACAACAAGGAAACCGCAGATAAGTCATGTACGGGTCTTTGGGTGCTTATCGCACATAAAAACTCCAAGTGTGCACAACACAAAGCTGGATGATCGCAGTAAAAAGTTAGTTAATCTGGGGAGAGAGCCTGGAACTAAATGATACCGTTTATATGATCCCAAGGAAGATCGTATACATATAAGCCGTGATGTCAATTTTGAAGAAACAAAACAATGGCCGTGGAGTGTGATTGCAGATAGGGAGGATACACAGGAGAGTTTTATTGTGGCAAGTATGCCTGAGGTTGATGAAACAGGTCAAGATGAGACCGAAATCGTGGAGTGTGGTGATGACAACTATAGTGGCAATAACACCCAGACGTCAACACCACAGTCGTGGGCTTCTGAGTCTTCTCAGTCCTATGTTGGATATGACAACTACAGTAACACTCAGGTATCCACTCCATATTCTCAGTCGTCTGCTTCTAGAATCAATCGAGATAATTACGATGATAGCACAGAGCCAAAAAGATTCAAACCTTTGAGTGAAATTTACAATATCACGGAGGAAATAGAGCTTGATGAAGAAGAATTGTGGCTCATGGGGGTAGACGAACCTGTCAACTATACACAGGCAGTAAAAGATGTCAACTGGAGGCAAGCAATGAGGCAGGAGATGGATTCTATTGAAGCAAATGATACATGGAAATTGACGAGTCTACCTAATTGACATAAGATCATAGGTCTAAAATGGATCTATAAATTAAAAAGGGATGCCAACGGGAAGGTGGTAAAATACAAGGCACGCCTCGTAGCAAAGGGTTATGTACAAGAACATGGCATTGATTTTGATGAAGTATACGCACCAGTTACTTGGTTGGAGACAGTGAGGTTACTATTAGCTTTGGCAGTTAAAAATCAATGGGAAGTGCACCATCTCGACGTAAAGGCGGCCTTCTTGAATAGAGATATAGTGGAAGATGTATACGTTGCCCAACCAGAGGGATCTGAAAGAAAGGGACAAGAGCACCATGTGCTTGGTACGCCAAACTGAATTCATGTCTTATAAAGCTTGGATTTACTTGTTGTCCGTACGAGCATGCTGTATACACAAGGAAGGAGGGAGAAAACAGTTTAGTTATTGCAGTATACGTAGATGACATTCTAGTAACACGCACGAGTGTCTTAGCAATCAAGGATTTCAAGAACCAGATGAAGCTTCAGTTCGAGATGAGCGACATAGGAAAGCTCAGCTACTACTTGGGAATAGAAGTTGAACAAGGAGAAGGATATATCGAATTAAAATAAGCAGGTTATGCACGAAAAATTCTAGAAAATGCAGGCATGGCAGATTGTAATCCGCCGAAGTATCCAATGGATCCAAAGGAACAGCTTGATCGAGATGAGACTAGAAAGTTGGTTAATGCTACAGAATACAAGATTATGGTAGGGGGTCTACGATACTTGGTTCATACGCGACCAGATATCGCATACTCAGTGGGTATAGTCAGCCGATATATGGAAAAACCCACAAAAAGTCACCAGGATGCAGTGAAAAGAATACTCAGGTACGTTAAGGGAACTATACAATACGGGTTGGTGTATACAAATAATAGTGGCAACAATGTGTTAACTGGGTTTTCAGACAGTGACTTGGGTGGACAAATTGAAGATAGAAAGAGCACATGAGGCATAGTTTATTACTTGAATGAGAGTATTATCACTTGGGTCTCACAAAAATAGAAGTGTGTTGCTCTATCATTGTGTGAAGCTGAATTCATGGCTGCTACCGCAGCAGCTTGCCGAGGTATTTGGCTTAGAAATACTCTTAGTCAGATAACACATGAAGCTGTTGGCCCAGTGATTTTATGCATAGATAATCGATCTGCAATCGACCTAGCTAAGAATCCTATGTTCCATGGTAGAAGCAAGCATATCGACATAAGGTTTCACTTTATCAGGGAATGCGTAGAGCGAGGAGAAGTTGTCTTGAAACATGTTTGCAACAACGATCAAAGAGCAGATATTTTGACAAAGGGGCTAGCTACTGTCAAGTTTGAAAACATGAGGAAACTATTGGGAGTAAAAAACTTGAGTAAACGAGGTTGAGATAAGGAGGGAGAATGTTGCATTTAATCTCAAACTTTAATCGTGTCCTTTGAGTTTGTCCGTTTCTTTTTCACATTGTCCTTTCAGTTTGTGCTGTCTTTTTGTCTACTCAACTTTGGACTATTTAATAGTCTCTCTATTATCTAATAAATCAGATATGAGACTTGAGCATTATCCCTGTTGTCTCAAAACGGTGTATATTAATCTGTTTTAAATCTTGAAGTGTGTGGTCCGGGAGAGTACAACTTTTACTGGCGCACTTCAAGAAAATTATATTCCGACATAGATTACTACTGATGATAAAGATCTTGGTCTCTCATGACCTCACATAAAAATAAACTTAATTTTCGAGTTAATATTAAACTCGGGTAAGTTAGACATTACATTCATGGTATTTCTAATGGAAAGGTACTAGTCATGATAGTTCTTGTTCGTAGATTGACTGCATTCTGCGATCAACTTTTCCATTGTTAGACTGATATTCGATACCCCAAGACTATTACGAAAGATATCATAATCTTGTATGTATTAGGACTTGCTAGAATAATGTAGAGGTCGATCGAAGTGAAGAACTTTCTTAAGCTATGGTGGAGGAAAAATCTAACACCTCAGTCATATATATCGGTAAAAATGACAAGCTCATCGAATATGGTCATAGCAGGGGTTTCGTCTTTAACAAGAAATATTACTTTGACTTTTTATGAGATAACCCATTTGGTTTGGAGATATTAAAGCTCGGTGGGTTTCTAGTATTTATAATGAATAATATGAAGAATGAAAAAATGTTATAAATTTATGTTAAAAAAGATGAAAAGTAGGTCAGAGCGGTGAACACCCTCGTTTGAGTCTGAAGTATTGCAATCAATTCTTCCTATTATGTTGCCTGATAGTTTTGACCGTTACCCATCTCACTGCTTATGGGTGAGAGTCTGAAATAATCACTATCTTTTTTTAGGTCATACTAAGATGGACATGTGTCACCAGTTATAGTCCTATTCTTGGGAAAGGTTAAGCGTAGTATGGAGAACCCCCAACTTCTTGAGAATTCTATTTAGCTTCAGAGTGGGTTTCAAACGAGATGAATGGATGCCTTGGTGTCAAATTTTCTGAAGCAAAGGTAATAATCACATAACTTTGATACTCAACATTCTCGAAAAAAAGATAGATCCACTTCTAACAAAGTAAAGGGCCGACATTCACAACAAGTCCCCCACTGATCGATCAGCTCAAACTAACAATATGAAAGACTTATTATATTCATGTAGTCGATAATTTTACCACGAATAAGAAAGATATTAATAAAGAATTTTTTATTTTTTTTCAGAGGGAACCTGCAGCCGCTATTCGGAGTGCAATGAGTGCGCACATGGTAAATCCTCAGTCTGGCGCGATAGCCTGCAAACCAACGCCAAAAGATAAACCACACAAGGTGAGAGGCTCAACCGAGAAAGCGTATGTAGAGGAACTCGAACTCATGACCTTTGGTTACAAGCATGCCTTGTCAGCCTTTAGACGGGGTTTTGGGCTGATTTTAGTTGTATTAATTGACTATATGAAATAAGTCCAATTTGAAACATATTGTATTATTGGTCGTTTAGACGGGGTAGCCGAGTTGGTTGAGTAAGACATGCTTGTGATCAAAGGTCATGAGTTCGAGTCCCTCTACATACGCTTTCTCGGCTGAACCTGTCACCTTGTGTGGTTTACCTTCTGACGTTGGTTTGCAAGCTATTGCGTCAGACCGAGGGTTTACCCTATGCGCATTCATTACACTCTGAGTAGCGGCGGCGGGTTACCCTTGAATTTTTTTTATTACACCCCTTGGGATCGGAGAACAATCATTATTATATTCTCTCATTAACTACTTTTCTCTCTATATATAAAATTGATTCATGCTTTGGTGACTCAGACCGGATAGCCAAACCGAGACTCGTTAATAACAAAAAATATTATAATTTCAAATTGACGCAATATAAAATACAAATTGTTTAACATATAATTTTTTTTAAACTTAAGCTTTTATATTTTTTGATTTTTGATTTTTATTAAACTAAATATCATAATGTTATATATATATATATATATATATATTGTTTTAATATTTATATCTTTATTTTAAAAAAAATAAAATTTTAGGTTTTAATAATATGTAGTATTTATATTGATACAAACTAATTTTTTGTTTGAAATATGGAGGTTAAATCAAGGTTTAAATAAAGTTATAAAAAAACTGTTGAAATTTATTTATATTATATATTTATTTTCAATTTTTTTATAAAATTTATATTAAAAATCAATATTAATACTTTCAATATTAATAAAATATAAATATAGATATACATATAATTTCATTTTAAAATTAATATATTTATTTAAGGTTCTATAAAACATGAGATGATTCTATATCGGTTTGATACTTAATATCTATTATGCGATGATTAATCAAAACTCGGATGGTTTTGAGGCGGTTAGATGATACACATTTAGTTGTAGGCGTCTGTTTAATGTCACAAACTTAGCTTCCTTCGCTTATAAGGCGCATTTACTGAGCATGCCTAACGATACAAACCGGTATTTCTCATATAAAACAAAAGCAATATAACGGTTGAATAACATGAATTTAATATAAATACTTGACATATAAAGGCTCGAGTTAGTATCAACAAGTCATAAGATCTTATTATAATATGCACAAAGATTTTAAGGCTAGTGTATCCATTGGAAAAAATTTGGATTGAGACCATATGTGGATCTAGAACTACAATTAAGAGTATGCCAAAAATAATAAGTTTTTTTTAATGAAAATATTCGAGTCTTACATAATAAAAATATATCAATGTTTCAATTACAAGATAAGCTTTTCTTATCTGATCTTGATCATTTGGATATAGTTAAGAATTTGAGTTTTTTTTTTCAGGATCCAACTCCAAATATTCTTTTTTGAATATTTTATTTAAAGATGATGGATCACTTGACAAAAGAGTAGAAGTAAGTTCTTCGGAAGGTCCTTGAATTGATTCATTTTCCATAATAGAAGTATTAGACTCCGAAAATATACGAAGTATTAGACTCTAAAATCTATGGCTAAACGTAAAACAATTACGCAACCTTCTGTAAACAAATCAAACAAAATCATCTATTAAACATTTGAGAAACAAAACAAAATTTACTAGTAATATGAGAAAAAATCTAAAATTAGTAACCAAATCATTTACAAACTTAAATACAATTAGTAATCAAATCACTCCAAACACACATTTTATTATTTAAATTTTAATCTTATTATAGCATCATATTATTTAAATACATTTATTTGATTAGTAAACTTGATATGAAAAAATTGTTACTTAAATACAGTCAATAAATTATCTAAATATGATTAATAAACTTATATAAATCATTGTATATATCATTCATCTACACAATTTATAAAATAAAAAGAAATAAACAATTATATGCGTAACTATTCAATTATTAGCAAACTTTTTCAATATGTTTAATAAGCTTTTATAAATAATTCATGTACAAAATTTATAAACAAATAAATAATGACATGTTTAGCTATTCAACCTTTCTTTCAAATGCACGTTGGTCATGATCAATTTTTAGACTAATCCAATCCAAATACTATATAATAAATAGAAGCCTCAACTTACCACTTAATAGAATTAATTTAATAAGATTTGGACATTTATATTAGAGGCAAAAATAGAATTGAAGGCGAAAAAAAAAAGATTTGTGATTAAATTACGTTGAAGAAAAAAAGAGAACTATAAAAAAAGAAGATATAAATATTTTTGGAGTTTATGAGGTTTGAACTCATGATCTAGAGTATAAGGGAAACTATAAAAAAGGAAAATATAAAACAATGACCTAGAGTTTAAGGGAACTATAAAAAAGAAAATATAAAACAATTTATGGTTTATGATGGTTAAAGTCATGACCTAGAATATAAGGAGTAAGGTGGTAAAGCACTTTACCACCATACTAAAGTTCTTATTTAATTTAGGGTATGCCATGACATACTTGGCTACCCCCTAAATCCGCCCCACTTAATTCGTGAGTGTTTTCACCGCAACTTAGTCCAGTTTTTGTTCTTGTGTCTACACCGTTATGTGTCCCATCCCAGCTTCGCAAAAAGACATCTTTTTTTTCTAGTCATGCATGTCTTGTTTGGTTGCTTCTACATTGGCGCGCTTCTCATTTATCCAATTTCTTACGCCACACATGTTTATATTAGTGATCATTCACTCCATAATTTATCTTACTTTCCCCCACAGACTAACAAAATTCACCTTACAACACATGACAGTTTCTTTATGTCTCTTATTGAGATCGTGCGATACGACCTCCATTGTGTTGGTCTTACTCGCTATCTCATTAGCCCCCCATGATGAGTTACCTTATGTGTAGATCGTTCACTCTGACCATGTCTTTTTTAGGTTTCTACGAATCAATATTCATTATGTTAGGCTAACCCATTAGGCTGTTACACTTGGCTTGAGTGCAATATATTTGGAGATAGATACCGACTCTAATACCACTTGTCATGGGGTTAACTTCATTCGCATATTATGCATTTGTACCGAGCACACCTAACGGCACAAACCAGCCTTTTCCATATGGCATATAAGTAATATAGTGGTTGAATAACAAAGATTAAATATAATTACCTGTCATATGAAGACTCGAGTTAGTATCAACATGTTGTAGGAGCTTATCACGATTTGTACAAAGAGATATAGGCTACTGTGTCTATTGGGAAAATATGGGTCTGACACTAGGCAGTCTTCTCAATCTATTTTTATAACACACCTAAAATTTGAAGTTTTGAATTTTATTTTTGGATTTGGATTTTTGTTGGCTTAATATTATTTCTTCATGTAAAATCTTTCTATTTTTTACCTTTTCATATTATTTATTTATCAACATCCCCACAAGTATTATTTTTCTTAAACTTCCTTTCGTTGTTTAAGAACAAGAATATGATTCCATTAAGGATGGAATGGCATGCTCACATAGTTGAGTGGATAATTGAACCTCTAGAATGATAATAAAGTTTAAATATTAGCAATGAAATACAAATTTAATTGTCAAATGAAATAAAAACTAAACTAATTATGAGATGGTGTTCATAATTAGATGCAATTTTGCAAAAAAAAAAAAAATTCCATCTCGGAATTCATACATGTAAAATTACGAAACAATTAAGAACCCCAAACATGTATTTGTGATAAAATCAGACCAAAATCTAAGCTTAAATTATCAGGATTACAGATTAATTATTACAATATATATTAATGTAATAGAAAAAATACAATTGTTTAACTGATAAGTGATAAAAAAAAATCAGGTTTTAAAGTTTTTAATTGATTTTTTTATAATCTAACATATATGACGCATACGAACATCAAATCTAAAAAAACATGTTACAAGTAACTAAGGCATAAAAGAGAATACTAAATTTTACATTGTTTGTGTGAAATAGTAATAAAAGTGACAAAAATTGAAGGAGATATAAATGATTAAAAAGTTAAGATTCTTGTGAAAGATTTAGTTTTTTTGTTTTAAGTAAAAAAGATGGAATAGTATTTTATTCCACAAAAAAATTAATATTTTTTATGATTAGTATTCTATTACAAGGAAAATAACAATAAACTTTAAAAGAAAGTCGTTACTTTTATGTTTTATACAACAAAAAATTAATATGTTCTCTTTTATAATATATGTATATGATATTTTTTTTAAATTTGTTGGAACTTCTGTCTTGAAAAATTAGGAGGTTTAAAGTTCAAACTTAAACCTTAAAATTATTACCACGATCCAACCATATATCTTTACATAAGTTAGTATTTATATATTATTAGTTTATGATTGATGTGGTGAAATCCATATGGTTATATGAATCTGAATCCTAAATAGATACGAGAGAGAATATGAAAATAATAGAAAATAACATCTATTTTGCAAGATAAAAGAAGAGATCATATCTATATTCATAGAGTAAATTTCATATTTATAACATTACAATATATCTTGTAATTAATAAAGATAATTAATGTATACACATTTAATTCCTCATAAACAACTTCATCATGCTATCTAGCTTATGATTACATGATTAATTTTATATATTCACATGCTTTTTACTCTCGTGGTTTGGGTAATCATTACCAAACAAATTTTCTCATTATTAATAATATCCATAGTCATTGTGATAGAGTTGATCAATGATTATAATCTTTGAAATATCTCAGATGTTTGGTATATTTGTTTAGCCAATATTGTCTAATCTTGAGTGTGTAGTTGTTGTCTAAAGTCTAATATTTGTTTTTCTTGGTTGGATGTTAAACCGCGCCATACCATATTTTTTGTTACTCTTAAGAGTCTTATGATACATTTGTGTTGTTTTTTATGAGCTCATATTAACCTAACTAAACAAAACCTCATATACATCTCCAGATTGGTTTGTAGTGACCATGTTCATGACTCATTAAAATATAATTCGTTAGGAAAACCTTCATTAAGAAAAAAAACTATATCTTATTGAAGGTAAAAATATTACATCTAACCGTTAGCATTCTGCTAGGTTAGTTTGAATATCTAGCCAAATTGGAAGGAACTCATATTTTCTTCATGTTACTTCAAATTGTTTCTTGGTATGGGAGAGTAGTCCTCCAGTCTTTTTTTGATGATGGATGGATGATTAACCCTCATCGTCGAACTATTGTATCAGTAAGTAAGCATAATATAGAGATTTTGTTAGTTGATGTGAGGTGTCCTTAAATTTTATCATAGCTAAAGGTTCCCGTTCATTGTTGTCTAATCGAATGTAAGTACATGCAGAGTTAAGAGATTTCTAGATTTATTTGGACAATGAAATATTACATGGACGAGATTGAAGGTTTTTCTTAGATTGAATGATGAAATATATTAATGAATAGTTTCTTTTTAAAGGTAGCCCCCTAGACATATTTAATGATGAATTATGAACTGATAAAGTCTTTGTATGTACCATCTAATCAATTTTAATGTTGAAGGTTCAGGTGAAAAAATGTGTTGTCTTCAAATTTTAATAGGGTTGTATCTTGAATGTGTTGCTTGGCTGAAGCTTATTATATATAAATTTTATTATGTTAAGTCAAAATATTGATAATAAAATCAAATAAGTATGAGTGATGTACCTTTATAAAAAAAACTATTTTGGGATTAGTGATTTATTAGGCCCTATATTATCATGTTGGTATTCCGATCCAAATGAAAGATTATTGCTTCAAATTTTTCAGCTCCGACGCATTTAACAGTTTAAGATATTAGGGTTATTGATGTTGATTGTGATAGATCTTGATCTTTAGAATGTTGATGACTATGATTTCATCATAGACTTATTGTTGTTGATTTTTTTGACGAATCCATGGAATCCATAGAGTCTTGAGGATTATATTTCCATTAACAATTTTTTTTGTCGATATCAAAACTTAAGTATAATATATTAAGCTTTATCACTCTTAAAATGTTAAGGGATTTATGTTGAGGTATTTTAGTGGCAGTGATAATAGATTGCTATGAATATTGGAAGATTAAATGTACAACCTTCTTATTTCTCTAATTGGAAAAATCTTACATTTTTGTGGGTTTTATTCCGTTTATATATTATAAAACCTTATACATTATACCACTATGTCCTAATAACTCTCCACTTTTAGTTATGCCGGATTGTGGGTCAGTGTTGCGTTCCAAGTTCTTTATGTTGTCTCGTTACTCCTTTTAGTGGCCTTGTTTGTTTAAGAATCCTTTTATTAGTAAAATTTATAAACCGGCCTTTACGTGAATGATGTTAGAGGTTGTGTTTTGTTAGCCAATGACGTTTTAGGTCTGTTGAGTAATCGAACATACCTTTTTTCCAGCTGATGGGTATTGATGAGTTCAGATCTTACAGTCACATAAAATCCATTTATCTAAACAGGATTAATTCGGACCTTATCACTCCACTAAAAATCAAAACATGACAAATGTATTCACTTTTGACTAAGCTATTTTCTAATCACCTTAAGGCTAATGGGTCATTGAATTCGACCCGGTTTCTTGACCCGACCCGGTAAGCCCATGTGTGAGTAATTAAGGTATAAATACCCCAACCACTCTCACTAATGAGGGTGCTTAGAATTTAATACTACCAGACTGCATAATTATTTCATTACTCCTCACACTAAACACAAAACACCAAAAAATTGTTAAAATATTTTACCAAACTACCCTCAGCCCAAAATAAACCAAACCAAATTGGCGACCACAGTGGGAGGCGACGGTGCCTGAATTTTATATTAAAAAAAAGTAAGAAAAACAGTTCGGATAGATCTGAATGGGTAAAGTATTCCACCTCCTTAGGTGGAAACGGTGAAGGAAAACAAGGAATATAATGTCGAGGAGTGAGACCAACTGAGGACAGAAATAGAGGCGCTAAGGGCCATAAAACAAGTTGAGAAATGTATCAAGTAGAAATCTGGAGTGTCAGTTCTTCACCATACTGAAAACCCTGGGAAGAATGAGCCATCCCTAAAGACTCACCTCAGTTCAAAGAAGACACATCGGTCTAAGCATGTTGAAAGTTCTGGATCTGAGTCCTCTAGCAGCTCTTCGAATGAGGCGGAGCTTGAAGAATCTTTCTCCTCAAGCAGTGAAGAGGGAAGATCTAAAAAAAAGATAAACTTAACCAAAAAGCACTCAATAAAGAGGGATATGCATGGTAGGCTCAAAACTTTCCATCTGTTGGTCCGCAAGCTAGGGTTTGTGTTGGCCTTGGTCTTCCTACCATTCTCCCATGTCCCACTGACAAAAAGAAACTGTGTCCTCCAAGGTTTATCGGACTTTAGCAGGCTGTCCACAACCTTGAAATCATTCCCCATATTACAGTGGTAGAGGGGGATTTGGTGGTTCTTGCACAGACTTGCTACAACAACAAACTGCTCCATTGGAAGTGAGATCTTTGATAGCCTAGGCACCATGATACAAGATAAGAATGTATATCAGGTGTTGGGGATTAGCTCACTGGGGCATAGTTTGACCAGATGAAAGTATCTGACAATCTCTGGGTCCAAAGGGAACCGAAGTCCCCAATTCAGCACTTCGGTATATACTATTACTTCGTTCAATTTACAATCCATGGGGGTCTCCGAAGTGATTTCTATCCTTACTTTTATAGACTCTGAAATCCCCCATTTGGTATGGATTTGACCAAACTTAGCAGTATGAGTGTAGACATAGTTATATTTTGCAAAGACAACAAATACTTGACACTAATATGTCTAAAACAAGGGCCTACCTTACCCTCTAGACTCTCCGAAAGCGCGTCTGGATGAGTCATGACAGCTTTAATTTTACCTTTCCTTTCTGAGGCAGCATCCCCTGTCTGACCTGATGCCTCGGTCTCAAAAGGGGCTTCTTTGATGCTATCCTCCATATTCTCTTCCATCATTGTGGAAGGTTTTTTAGTTGTTTTTGAAGAAGGTTGATCCGGTTCCTTCATCGGAAGTTGTACATATGGTTGTGCAGTTGCTGCCTCTGAGGGCCTAACGTCTGGTAAAAATTGTTGTCTAGAAGGCTTAACATGTGGAACAACTTTAGCTACCTTCGATCCGGAGGGTTTTGAAGATGATGTTGTTTACTGGGTTTTTTCTTGACGAGTCGTCCGACGAGGAGTTAATTTCTATGGTGATCTTTCTGTATTAGAGCCCATCACTATGAACAGTGAGGGTTTTCTAACGCTTGAGACAACCTTTTCATTAGAAATATGGTGTCAAGACTCTTACACTGAAGATCTAGAAGGGAGGGATGAGAGGTTTGGTATGAATGGAAGTTTTTTAGTTCTAGGGTTTCTTGAGGATGATGAGCCCTGGTCGGCATTCTGGTTTTGGCTGATTACCCTTCTCACTTGGAGAAATAAGGAGACCGACGACGATACGACTTTCTCTCGCTACTTTCCTTGTTCTCTCTAACTCAGATAAGTTCAACCAACCTCCTTTAACCAATGCGTTTCTGGCTGTGAACATATATCTCTCAAGAACCGTTTGAAGATAAACTAAGATTTTCTCTCTAAGAAATATTTGAGTGTGGAAAACAATGAAATAATAAAAAGATATATATAATAGTGAAAAGCGATAGTTACCAAGGAGAATGTGAACAAAATTTTCGCTATGATTAAAAGCTACGCAACGTTTGAAAAATCGAAACCTAGGTTTTCTAGACCTAGTCGGTGCGGTGATCTTGGAGAAAAAACGGCTGAGAGGTCAAACCAGATATTGACACGTGTCCCACGATTTAAGAAAAACTCTTAGAATTTTGGGAAAGAAAATCAGTTCTGATTAAATTAGAAGGGGGTTGTTTGTAGAAAAAACCTTCAGTTCGAATAATACAAGCAGATCGGACCAAATTGATACCATATTGGTAAATTTTTTAGTCCTTACAAAAATATTTTACAAGTCCTAAAAAGGGGCTACTAATGAGTTTGGATCTTACAGTCACAACAAATCCATTAATCCAAACATGGGTAATTCGGACCTTATCACTCCACTAAAAATCCGAACAGGATAAATGTGTTAACTTTTGACTAAGCTATTTGCTAATCAGCTTAAGGCTAATGGGTCATTGAATTCGACCTGGGTTCTTAACCCGACCTGGTAAGTTCATGGGTCAGTAATTAAGGTATAAATACCCTAACCACTCTCATTAATGAGAGTGATCAAAATTTAATACTAGCAAACTGTTTAATTATCTCACTACTCCTCACACTAAACACAAAACACCCCAAAATTGTTAAAACATTTTACCAAACTACCCTCAGCCCAAAATAAACCAAACCAGGTATATCTCAATGCATATTTCTTACTAGCTGATGCTCATCCAACTCTGCTATATGATCGATGGTGGCTCTTCTTGGTAGATGGGTAATACCTTATCAGGATTCCCCCAGTCTTTTTAAACGCGAACTACTTAAAAGGTTCGTCTTTTACAAATAGTATAATATTATATAAGACGAGGCTTTAGTTTGATTTCTATCGACGTGACTGTCAGATGCCTTTTACAAGTATCACCTTTAATTTGTAACGCCAAACATGTATTTGTCGAATTTAGCCTTCTTCTACCATGTGTCAGAATTCGTGTACATATGTCTGACAAATGTTGTCACTAGTTACGTGTTTAGCCGAAATACGCTTCATATCATCTATGTTGTTTGATTGGCGTACCCTTTTTAGTTTCTTTTAGCTCATAACCCATTCTTAGGCCCATAAGGTTTATTAACCTCTTACCTTCTCTCAGTGATTTTATAAATTGCAACAAGAATACTCATGAGATCTTTTTTACGTTTTGAATAAATTTGGAGAGAAAGCTATTGCTCGCAGTTATTCTTCGTTATCCCTCTCTCGTTTCTAGAAATAGTAACAAAGTAAATATCGAAACACTTTCCTATATGTTTCATTTCTTATATTTTTATCTTGATTAATAATATGATAGTAACTTTTAGATTTCCCGCCCTCTTGCTTAGAAACCCTAAATTATTGTATTATCGGTTTCCTGCTGAGAGGTTGGTGTGGGATCCGTCTTCTTTGAGTCGCCAACTCGAATAAAGTGATCCGCCTTGGCAAATATATCTCTCATAATTTTCAATGGGAACCTTATGAGGTCTATGAAGAGGCGGCCATCCTGGTCGAATCCTCTTTTAAAAGCTGTTACCGTCACTGGATCGGTGCATGATGAAATGAAGTTCATTTCTCGGACAAACCTTTTTACATAGCTCCTCAATGTTTCACCCATTCTTTAGTATAATTCCATGATAGTACCGCCCCCTTGTTTCTGCTCTTTGTTCCTCGTAAAGAGATTTTATAATGCAACCTATAAGCCTTCAAAATCTTTGATCGATCCCTTGCGGAGGCTATTAAACCAGTCCAGTTTGTTACCCTTAAACGTCATGGAGAAAACTCTGCAAAGCAATACCTTATCTAGATTAAAAGTCTTCATATGTTTCTAAACTGTTCTAGATGGGCAGGGTCCCCGATCCGTCATACGAGTCCATCTTTTCCGCATCAAATTTCTAGGAGAGTTTTTCGTCTATAATCCTTTTGATAAAATGAGACTCATACAAAGCATAAGCAGTCATAATGGGCATTATTTGATCGTACTCTTCCACCTCTAGTCCTTTTTCATAGTGAGGTACCTTAGTTGTTGGACAAGTCATCTCGGTTAGAGTCCGACACCCTTTTTTTTCTTTGCTTCGTGCTCTTGCTTTCGCCACTGCGCTCTCCTCTATAGGTACAACCTCTATTCTTACTGTTACCCTCAGCCTCATCAGCTTCTTGGTGAGCTTTCTACTTGATAGCATCCTCATAAAGGACTTTCTCGCTCATATGTTATAGGTATCAAAGATCGCATCGAAGCGTTATTTAACTTCATCGTCTCTCATAATCTGCGTGTTAAAGGGGGTGGAAGACATACCAAGTTTTTAAGGGTTTGCCTTCCGGGCTGCTCCACCAAAATTTGCTTCAACATTCACCTGTGATTGATCTTCATTCTCATTCGCTATTAAGTAAGTTGCTTCATGTCCTGCTTGATCGGCTCCTAAGATTCCTTCGCCACTATGGAAATTTTCTAGGATTCCCTGAGCGTCGACCTGGTTGGCTTATTTATCGTGCCCGTGGATGGCTCCCGTATTTTCCATCTCTACTTTTGATCCAGTCAACACCATCACGACTGCGCTAGGAATAACACGTCACAGTTCCCACATAATACACCAAAATCTGGTGATGAATTTTGGTAACAATGATAATAGATTGCTATGAATATTAGAAGAATAAATGTACAGTCTTCTTATTACTCTAATTTGAAAAATATTAAATTGTTCTTGGGTTTTAATCCATTTATATACTAAACCTTTATACATTATACCATTATCTCCTAATAATTCTCCACTATTAGTTGTACCCGATCATGCTTTAATGTTCCATTCCACGTTTATATGTTGTCTCGTTATTGCTTTTAGTGGTGTCGTTTGCTTAAGAATTGCTTCATTAGTCAGAGGTATAGTTCGGCCTTTGCATGGAAGATGCCAGATGTTGCGTTTTACTAGCCAATGCCTCTTTAGGTCCTATTGAAGATCGTCACTATAATCGTTTGATCCTAGCGAAAATCACCATCATCTTATCGTGATCCTAGCAAAAATCACCATCACTTTATCTTAATCATATCAAAAATCGTTGACTAAAAGAGATCCAATTTCAAATCTTTAATCTTTTAAATATACACCAAAATTAACAAATAAAAATCCAAAATGTAGATGAACATTATTCATGTACTATACAAATAATCGAACATCAATCAAGCAACTAATAATATACAAAAATAAAAATTTGAAATTCAGAAAACTTAAACCTAAATATTTAATAAACTAAAGAACTAATTACTAAGTCAAATTATCATATAATTTGAAATACGTACCTTACTATATACTCCAAACTTTTGGGATGAGTATTGATTAGAGGTTTTTCCATGAACAATGAATAATAGAGGAAATCATAATGAGAAATCTAACAAATTCATTTATATGCATTTTTTTTTTATAAAAAGGTAAAAAAGAAAAAAATAGATGAGCAATCTAACAAAATATTATCGAGATCCAGCATTGAAAGATCCAACAAAATATTAATAAGATATATCATAGCCCAATTTTTTACTTATGTTAGTTAAACTTAAGTACAATGTGAAATCGATTAATTTTATATTTATGATTTCATTTAATTATAAATAGTTTGATCTTTATATATTTTATCTTAAATGAAGTCTCGTATGACAAATCTATGTTTTATAAAAAAAATAGTTTGTTGGTTGTTACAAATAAAAGTAGACTTTGTTTTCATACTCTGGTAGATAAGGATATCTCTTATTGAAGAAAAATTATATAACAGACAATTTTAACTAGTGTAATTGAATTTAAAAATAACACCTCTAACCATATTTATCAACCCTTCATCAATTCGCTCAATGGTAAATCTCTTATATAGATAAGTTTAATTATCTATAAAAATTTAACATCATAATAATAATAATTAATTTCAATAAGATTGTAGCAGCTGTAAAAGAAGCATATTATAAAAGAACCATATTATAAATATCAAATCAGTCTTAATACTTCAATACTTTTTCTATCTGTGCGATGTTATTGAAGTCATCAACAACAAAATAAAATTGAACTTTGTTGGTTCTTTAGACAGCTAAGCCTCATTATGCTTAATTTTGTTCTTATATTATAGAACACAAATGGATATCTAATTTACTTATTCATATGATTTCATGTCGTCATTTGAACAAAAAATATATTATTATTATTAATTAAATCTTTTATAATTATTATTGGTGATGATAAAATCTAATCTAAGGGTAGTTTTATAAATTTTTTGGTTTGTGTGATATTAAATCATTAGTATGAGGTAGATAGAGAATAGAGTTTCTTGTATTTATTAGAGAGAGAAAAAAGTCAACACCGTTTAATGTTGTTTGTTGAATTATTTATAGTCTTTTTTAATCCATGGGCTATTCGGATCGGTCATATGTTTGAGTCAATCTCAAAATCCCATAGGCCCATAAACAAATGTACTAGGCACCTAGTTGAGTCACTAAACATATTGCTTATTCATTGAATTTAGTTGTATGGTTTGAACTTCCCCTCAAAGAAAAATCTGACCATTTTTACCGCTATTGCCTTGCAACAATTTCTGACCCCATCAGTAATGCTGCAACTTTTTTCTAACTTGGTTAATAATTTGTAAATTACATATACAGACATTTCGCACAAAAAATTCTTTATTTCGAATATTTATAAAATAATATGAAATCGAAATAAAAAATAATTGTAATACCATTACAATATTAACTATAAAAATCCTAAAATCATTTGAATTTTTCCTTATAATGATTATAGTTTTCAATTTAGGTGTCACCAAACTTTGTGTTTTATAATATTAAACATACATGATTTTATTTATTTAAATCCTTGCCTTATTATTTTTCGAATGTAACAATGTTAACATTTAGTTCATATTATCTAAAATCATGATTTAAAAAATCTAAAAATACATAAAAATGTTGATCATCTATCACAATTATGTGTGTTATTAGATAAAAAATTAAATTTGGATCCATATTTACATGATATCTCATGATGTTTGATCTTTAATCAATCCAACAATATCATTTTGAATACCTCGAGTTCGACACGTTAGGCAACCTTGAAGAAATTTGTTTAACCAAAAATGACAGTTTTGGGGGTAATGTTATTCGACACAATCAGAGTTCCTAAACCTACACAAACAACCCGTTTTTGTTTCGTTTTCAGCGGTTTTGTTCTGGAATTGGTACAACTGTGTGCGGTGACCGTTCACGTGGTGCTACCGAAAGTGCCAACCGGAGTTACCAAACTTGCGATGGGTGTTACCAATTATTAGAGTTTTGGCACTATCATAAGACTCTACCCTCTACTCATTCTTGTTTGATGTATTCGTTATAAAAATGATCTATTTTCATAGAACAATCCCGTTGGATTTTGCTACATTTATCACGACCACGGTCGCAACCTCTGACACGTCCGAGAGTTCTACCGCAACTTTTAACCTTTTGGAAGGTTTCACAAATGAGTGACGTCGAAGGATCCAAAATGCGTTGAAACTTTTAAAGTCAATGACTTTGTTCATAAACATAAAACTCTTCAAGTTAGCATTTAGATTTGCGAAATTAACTTTCACCTCTTCTTCGACGGTTAGTTTAACTCGGGGAATGATGTCTAGTCTCTCAAGTGCTCGTCTATAATTTGAGTAGGTACATACCCGTCCGCTATTCGGATTGCTTCTAGTTCGTGAGTACACAGTAAACCTTGGGTTGTACGATCTATACAAACGTAGGAAGATTTACGACCTCCGCTTTCATCGATAAAGTTATTGTATATTATCGCCCATGCGATAGGTGATACTTACCTTCGTAAAAGCTTGAAAGGTTTGAAATCTTGAAAATTTTGAATTAGACGCCATTTGCTAAACTCCATAGATTCTTTTATGGCCAAATGTTGCATCGCTAACAAACCATGTACTTTCCCTCAAAACCCATCAAAATTCAGTCGGGTTGATCCGGTATATTTTTTCAACGTAACATGCGAGCTTTCCGGCCTATTAGAGGTGTGATTGAAATGCATGATTTTGTTAGTATAGTCGTGAACGAAGTTCTCTTTATAAAGCACAATCCACGAGTTTACAATATAATCGATCGTCTTATCATGCTTTTTAAACACGGAATACATCTTAGCCAATCTCTTGTTCACCACATCAACGCTAGTGGATAAAACGACGTCATTCCAAGTCGTCAAAAAGGTGTCAAACACCTTACCGCATTTAAATATTTTTTTAGTTTTCCCATTAACATTCTTGTTGATATGTCACTCGCATAACATGTGACTCGCGCTAGGAAATATTTTATATATATTATTCATCAAAACAAGTTCGCGGTCCGTTATTATAACACACGTCAATTCACAATCATTTTCCTTTATTACTATTTGCAAGAATCTCAATGACTATTCGTAGTTGTTTTTGTTTTTCTGTCACCATAAATGTGAAACCAATGCAAAACATTTTGTTGGTCGATGTCACCCTCACTAATTCGAACAAAGACATCTCGTAACTAATAACTTTGTATGTGCTATCCATGATTAACAAATGTGAAAAGGTTCATAGTAAATCAATACTAAGCGGATGTACAAAAAAGAAACCGGTTAACACGTTCGAGCCATCGTTGGCCGCCCGTTCCCAATACTTGTACTTGTGCAATTGTAATTTAGCTAACAAGTATAGCATTTGGGAACGACCATCATTTGAACCATCTTCGTTCTTTGACGGTGATTGTATACATGACATATTTTTAACGTATTCTCCGGATCGGCCATAAAGTTGTTCCATTTACCGTCAAAACATCAACGAGTTCTTTTTTCTTTGGTTTTAACTTGGACTATTGCAAATTTTCTTGGGCATAAATAATCAGTTCCTGGTTGTGCTTGTTGGAAAGGACACTTAGAGCCCACTTATCGTTGTTTTTAACGGATTACCTACCAAATGAAAAGGGCAATTATTATTTTTGCTATCGGTAGCCTTATGCTTACAGTCGCAATCTCAAACGGCCGAGTTAAATATACCGGATCCCTTGCACTGATAATCTACTCTCGGTATTCTCCCTCTTTTCCCCTGCCTCTTAGATGTTATATTAATTGAGAAACCTAACGACTTGCTCGTACTTTTGACCCACTTGATTATCAACTCTAAGTTATACTCGTCGTAAGTGATGAAACGGTGATCATAGTCGGAAACAAGCGAAATGTCGCATTGGGTAACCTCCTGCAACATGTAAGAAGTAAGCAAATCAATTAAACCAGAATTCCGGATTAGGTTAGGCTATTCCTCCGGTGGTATGACGCATTGAACACTCAATGCGTTGTCACATGGCGTAACAGACCAGCTACACCACACGTGTTCTATTCGCCACTATTGTTGGCGAAGAACATTTTCGACGCCATCATACGACGAAGAACACAAACATCGAGTTTTTTTAAAAAAAACTCTATTTTCCAAAAACATACGGTGAAAATCAATGTACCTCTTCGGCGTCCATGCTGGTCTATAGGGGAAATAGTTCCGGCTCAATTTTGGTCATGTTAAGTTATTCCTCCGGTGGTATGATGCATAGAACACCCCGTGCGTCATCACTTGGCGTAACAGACCAGCTACACACCACACATGTGGCGTAAACCAGGATCGTTACGCCATGCGATGGGGTATGGAGTGTTTTATTCGCCACTACTGTTGGCGAAGAACACTATCTCGACGCCATCGTATGACGAAGAGCACAAAAACGATTTTTTTTATTATAAAAAAACTCTTTATTTTCCAAAAAATACGGTGAAAATCAATGTACCTCGTCAGCGTCCATGCTGGTCTGCAAGGGAAATGGTTCCGACTCAATTTCGGTAATGTTATGAAATTTTTGAAAAAATAGATTTATGAGTTTAGTGTTTTCAAATTTTTGTTAGTTGGGATAAGATGAATTATAGTTTGTTAATTAGTTTTGTCTTTACAAATTTATAGGGTAGTTTGGAATACCCAATAACATTAATTATAATTTATCAAAGTTTTAAAAGTTCTTTCACATCTTTTCCTAATAACATTTTTATAAATATTATATAAAAAAAATGAACTCGCAAAATAAAATTGATGAATTTTAACGATTCTCTATATAATAATATTATTTTTATTCTCACATTTTTTTAATTCAAAATACTAGATTAAAAATTATATTCGAAGAAGTTGGAAAGAAGTTATAATTGAGGAAAATAGAAATGCGGTTAAAAATCTAATATTATATTAAAAAATCTAATATTATTTCTCACCTTCGAATCCACACCCTTACTCAAATCGAAACAAATAATATTATTTTCCTCTTTAAAATTTCAATTTTAAACTATAATTTTTTTTAATTCCACGAGTGTATTAAAATCATGCTTAACAAATACCTATTTTAAACATAATTTATTTTACGATTTAATAACTCGATTTATTTTAGTATCGAAATAATTAAATGAATACGGTTAACCCATTCAAGTTTATAATAATAAAATAATTATTGTGTTACATCTAAGGACAAATACAAAAATAAATAACACTTATATCACATATACAATAAATTACGGTCTTGCATTTGAAGAGAATACTAAATTAGAATGCGTCTTAAATTCAAAAGCTGTTGTAGTAGTAAATTAGACTATAAATCTCATGGGGGACAACCTCACTACTAATCAATGCTAGTAGTGAGCTTGAACAAATCGTAGTAATTGAATAAGGAAATGATTTATTTTATAAAAAATTAAAGGTAAAGAAAGAAAAAGCGAAAAAACCTAAAAAAGAAACGTCCGGTCGGTTGAGTTAAACCCCTAAACTTTCTCTCCGTCCAAACAAGCGCAGCATTTTCTTTTTTCTCCGTCACTTACGAAGAGATACAATACGATCATCTTCTCTGTTCTCTTCGATCAACCCTAATCTGTTAGTACTTTTCTCTTTTTAAAAAATGTTGTATTTGTTTAATGATGACTAGTGTAAACCCTAGGTTTTAGTCTTACTTGTTGATCGATCTTGCATGTATCAATTTTGTTTTTTTGTAGGTGAGAAATAACTAGGGTTTGCTGTTTATTTGCTGCTGTAGGTGTGGATTTGAGTAAGGGTTTAGCTTGATTCGGGTTCTTGTTTCGATTTCTGGATTAGTTTGAGTGTTTGTTTGATCCGTGTCTTTGTTTTGTTAGAGGATGGGGTTTGATAACGAGTGCATTTTGAACATTCAATCTCTAGCTGGAGAATATTTCTGTCCCGTTTGCCGATTGCTTGTTTACCCGAGTGAAGCAATTCAGGCGCAATGTACGCACTTGTATTGTAAGCCATGTTTGATCTACACTGCAAATACGACTAAGGCTTGTCCTTATGATGGTTATCTCGTGGCAGAAGCAGATTCAAAGGTTTTTACTGGCTCCAAATTTTTTTCTTTAGTTTTTAGCGCCATCTGACTGTTGATAACTCAAATGTTATCTTCTTTTGTGTTGTATTTGCAGCCGCTTATGGAATCCAATAAATTACTTGCTGATACTATTGGGAAGATAGAAGTTCATTGTTTGTATCACAGAAGTGGATGTACATGGCAAGGTCCACTTTCTGAATGCAACTCACATTGTTCAGGGTGCGCGTTTGGTAATTCCGCCGTTGTGTGCAACAGGTGTGGAATCCAGATTGTGCATCGCCAGGTGCAGGAGCATGCACAAACTTGTTCTGTAAGTCCAAAACATAAATAACAAAAGCTAAATTATTAGCTATCGTCTTGTAAATTGGATGGTATTAACTTTCTACTAATCCCAGGGGGTACAAACTCAAGCTACGCAAGTTGAGGGTTCCCAGAATGCTGCTTCAACAGGTGGTCAGATCCAGACATCCACTCCAATGGGGGCAGATACATCTCAAGCTACCACCGCTCCTGGGCACAATCCAAATCAGCAGGCCAGCTCTAATCCTCAAGCTTCAGCTGTATCAGCTGCTGTACCAACTGCTGATCAGTGGTACCATCAACAACAACAATACTACCAGCAGTATCCTGGATATAGTTCGTATCAGCAACCTTATCAGCAATACCCTGGCTATCAACAACAAGCCGTTCCTCAATACCAGCAGCAGCAGCAGCAGTATTTTCAGGCTCATCATCAAAGTCAGGCTTATATGCAGCCACAGTCACAGCTCCCACAATCTCAACCTCAAGGGCAGCCTCAATCTCATTCTGTCCAAGTCGCGGGACAGCAGTTGGCACAACCTTCGGTCCAAGCACCTGCAACAATCCAAGCACCTGTTGCCTTACAGCCGCATGCTCATCCTGCAACAATTCCAAATGCTCAGGTTCCGCCGCAGGCTCATCTACTCTCGCAGGGTCAGACATATGTGCAACAGCATTCTAGCTCACAAGCCTTCGGAAATCCACCTCATCTGCAGCAAGCCCAAATGCCACAGTATGCACAGCCTCCTGCTCAGATGCATCAGTATCCGCAGCCTCCAGCTCAGATGCCTCAGTATCAGAAGCCTTTGCAATTGCAGCGTCCACAGACACAAGTCCAAACGCAGGCTTACTCGCAACCTCAACCTCAAACCAATTCTGTACACCATAACCAGCCCTTGAATCCTAATGTACAGCACACATCAGCGCAAGCGGTCACTGGCCATCAAAGCTATCCACCATCACAGGCTCAGCAACAGCAATTGGGAGCTCCACAGCTTTCGCATGTCCGCCCTCCTCCCCCTCCACCACATCCTCAGTCTCATTCTACAATGCTGAACCAGCAGCAGGCAGCTTTCCCTCCATCTGCAGGCCAACTCCCATATGTTCCTCCCACACAACAGCAGCCACTTTATTCCCATGCTCCTCAACAGGGATTTCCAATCCATCAGCAGCCTGCTATGCAACATGCTCACCAATCTATGGCTCAGCAGTTTCAACAACAGCAACCTTATCATATGTATGAGCATGGTCACATCGTGCAGCAACAGCAGCACCATCAGGATCCACATCAATCTTCTCAATATCAACAATCTCAGCACGATGCTCCTTTGCCACATAACATTCAGCACCATCAGTCTCATAATCTTACTGGCTTGACACAGACGTCTCAGCATTCTGGTGCTGGTCAACAAGCTAGGCAACAACAGTTTGGGGTAAACCAGCCATCTGAAAGTCAGACAGGCGCGCAGTCTGGTGTTGTTTCAAAAGAAAAAGCGGAGAAACCAGGCGATGGCATAGTGGAAGCTGGCAGTGGCAAGAAAGAAACGACGGGCGCTGATGCTGGGACTGAGGGGGTTGAACAGAGAGGCCTAAATTCTGAAAATGAATGTAAAGACGCTGTTGAAAGTACATGCTCTTCGATTGATAATTGTCCAAGGGAGATTACGGAATTAAAAAGAGTCTATGGTACAGACCTTGGATCTATCAAAGAAGAGGAGGAACCAGTGTCTAAGCAGATGGTTAAAGAAGAGGCTCCAGATAATACAGAACAGTCAGCACAAGGCCTCGAAAAACAGAGTGGGAAAATGCTCCAGGATGAGAACTGTACCCAATTGCAGGGTACCAGTCAAGGCCCTGGAATTCAGCGGCCTTATCAAGAGCAAATAGAAGGTGTGTTTACTAACAGTGAATTGAATCAATATCCACAGGATTATGGGCCTTCTACTTTCCAGCAAAGGCCTCCTATGCCTTCAGTGCTTCAAGCACCACCAGGCCCCCCTTCTCTATTTAGGCATCAGGCTCCTGGGCATGTAACTCAGTCAGAACAACGTCAAATTTCATCACATGGCCCAGACAGTGTATTAGCATTTGAAAGGGGATTAGATCAGTATGGTGCTCTTCCTAATGGTCATTTTTCTGCGGATGCTTTAAAGTTATCACCAAATATACATGCTAGGATGATCGGAGGAGCACCACCACATGGCTCAGTTGAACGAGGACCACATGGACAGCCTTTGGGTATACATTCATCGGCATTCGGGGTGCGTGATGAAGGGTATAGGCCTTTGAGAGACGAGCATTTGAACCGCCGCTACATGGACTCCGCACGACAAGGTGAATTTGAAGATCTCAGGCGTTTCCCTAGGCCTTATATGGATCCAGAGCAAGTTTCTGAATTTGGTACTTACCAGTCTTTATCAAAGTCTTTTGATAGGGGTCTCCATGGTTTTGGCATGGACGTACCACGTTTGCCTAATGGTAATCATGCACCTAATTTTGATACTGGGTCGATGGCTGGTGGTGTCTCTACCAGAGTCTTGCCTCCTTATGGTGGACCAGGAGAAGGACCGCTTGGTCGTTATAGGGATGGTAAAGGGAGACCAGAAACTGCTCATTCTCATCCAGACTTTCTTGGACCCGCTACTGGACTTGGTCGTAGGCACATGGATGATCCAAGAAGTCCCAGGAGAGAATACCCATCCTCGCATAGATATGGAGCCCTTAATGCTGGCAACTTTGGTCTGGATGATATCAACGATAGGGAGGAACACCGGTTTGGTTATCCCAATCGTTACTACAGGGGGGACTTTGAGGGAGCTGGTCACTTTCGAGGGAACTGGTCACTGCCAGATCCTCGTGGTGTGCCTGGCCATCTACGGTTGGGAGAGCCAGTTGGTTTTGGTGGCTATCCTGGTCATGCACGGATGGATGAGGCGAGGCCCAGGATCTTTCATCATCCTCGACTTGGGGACCCTGGGTTTAGGAGCAGCTTTTCCCATCAAGGGTTTCCAACTGCTGGAGACTATCCAGTTGAGTGTTATAGCTTAATATGTTTCAATAAAGTATGCTGTCTTGAAATATTTTTATCAGCTAACAACCATTCTCGTACTAGCTTGCTTGCTTTATGCAATCTTAACTTTGATCTGTCTTATTTTTTCTTGTATAGAAATCCCTTGGAATTTCAAAAAAAAGGAGACGATCTAATTTGGGTTGGTGCCGACTCTGCAAAGTTGACTGTGACACAACAGAAGGTTTGGATATGCACTCCCAAACAAGAGACCATCAAAAGGTGGCTATGAAAATAGTTGTGGCGATTAAGCAGAATGCAAGTAATAATAAATTGTAAGTTAACTTAGTGCAACTCGTTGTCTGATTGTGTATTTGTTCACTTAATATATTTTAGGGATCCGTATCCTGTCTAATCAAACTACGATTATTGCCATCCTTTTAGAAGTTCTAGTGGCCGTGTCTCAGTTAATGACGCCAGCAAGCTGAAGAATGCCAGTTCTGAGGGTCATGATAAGAAGAATTAATTTGTCTCCTTCAACATGGATGATGGTGTTTCTTTAGCTGGGAGTACCGAACTTTGGGTGATGCATCCTTCCATGTCTTTTTTGTTCAATTTCGGGTTGGTTTATGCTAGACTACCATTCCAAGTTGCTGTGTTAATGGAGATGATTATTGGAGGCATGTGGCAGTTAAGTTTGTTAGTTACTTTTGAAAATTGTTATTAGAACTTCACTTCTTTTCTCTTAACGCATTCTAGTTCAAATTGCTTTTATGTCATCAGTATGTTGTGTATGTTGCAGTGACTATTGTTGCTGAGTTTTTCTTTCCCGCTTTTGTTATGGCTGTTTAATGACGTGTCATTGGCGCAAGCAACCTCTGTTAACCATTGTGGGAGTTTCACAACTGATTTAGGTTTCTTATAGAAGTCTGCAGCATTACCAGTTATATACCTAATATCTTTACATGTTACCAAATGTTGAAAGAAAAGTAAAGTAGGTCTGAAGACTTGTTGGACATTGGTCGTAGATGTAGAGAGTGACGTTTGTTGTTGGTGTACATATAGTATACTTGCCTATAGAAGAACTCTTTATGGTCTAGTAAACACAATGAATGGATTCTGAATATAATGGCAAAACAACGCGTTGAATAATGGTTATGTGTCTATCCCATCAGTTATGGTCCTTATAGATGCTAATAAAAACTTCATATCCTACCTACTGGAAAGACTTACATATATGCTTTTGATTTAAAAAGTTCTGAAGACAGAAGATTACATCATGACCTAGCTGGTGAATATTTGATGTAGAACACGATAATTATTGAGAGGACCAGCAGGACTAAGAACTGGCCTATAGACTAGAAAATATAAACCATGGTTATCAATGGAAAAGCAAAGATGTTGATATGGTATGTAAATCAGGATAGAATTCATGTTAGATATCTAAGTTTATGCTCTTAGTGTTACAAGCAAAATTTTGCGGTTGTCTGTTGGCTTTCCTTTTTTGTTCTGTAGACTGTATCCTTTAGATTCTGTTGAAACTTTATGAACAAGTTAGGAGCCGGTATTTGCCTTAATAATATATTGTCAGGAAGTCGTGGGTATGAAAGACGGACAAAATTTGAAATCACGGCTGAACATAAATTATCCGGAGATATTTTCCTTGTGCTTCTATAGCTCTAAATTTTAACATCATAGCAGTTTTTTGCTTACTATATCTAGCAGTTCTATTACCACGAGTAGCTATCTCCTAGAATAGCTATGCTATAAGCTATAGCCACAAAGCTTTCTACTTATTCCTTATATAGTTTAGAAGATATTTCCTAATAAAAAGCTATATTTAGTGGGACAAAAAATATATTTTGTAGCCCAACCAAACTGCGCCCAATAAGGCTCTAACATTTTAGGGCTGACACTTGTTGGGAATAAAGTTACATCATTACATGTTTAATTGAAGAGACAAATGAACATGATTTTTTTTCTTTCTCTTTCAAACGTATCTTGAAGACATTTTTCTTGTCAAAATTTGAAATTGACAAAAACTATAAATTATATCTATCCATTGGTAAGCCTTCAAATTCTTTTCTTCCTCTTGTTAAAATGTTTTTAAGTATTTAATATAATATAATTCATAATATAATTTGTTAACAAAAAAAAGGTAATTTAACTTTTCACAATAACTTTCAAATCTTCCTAGATTTTTATAATAGTGTATACGGGCAACGGGGTTCTAAGAAGAGGGATACCTTAGCTTCATCTTGCTGCTTTCAGTTTTAGGTTAGAATCCTTGTATATATATATATATATACCTCGTGAGCAATGGAAGTCAACTTAACTCAGCGATTTCATGTGGTTACTTGATTAAGATCATTCTTGCTTCAGCAATTGATTTAAGGTTGCTAGAGTTGATTTTTGTTTCTGGTGAAATTTCTGTATTATAGATATCCTCATTTCAAATATGCCTCTGTTTGGCGAAGCGGACAACGTAAAGGGCTTACTATGGGAAGCTTTACTCGGTCGACATATTTGGTTGTCATAAGATTGTGCTCGGTCTACCAAACTTAATACCGGTATCAAATTCTTTTTTTCTTCATTCTTTTCAGTCGTGATTTTTTGGGAGCAAGTACTTACTGCAGAGATGCTTGCTTATTATAAAGTTGACATCCATAATTGGTGGTTTGATGCATGAAAATAGTAGGCTCTCTGTTATGAGCTAAGGAAACCGGTCAGTGGTCAGCGAAGAAAGTAGCCTTAGAAACTTAACAGCTTAGAATGATGAAAACTGTTATTAATCATAGAATCCACTCTACTTTGAACCACTTACAAACCGGATCTAAATCTTATTTTCCATGTTGGCAATTGTGTTGTCATCTAACATCGTAATGTGTGCACTGACGGAGTTAGAATTGATTCTTTTACTCTTAGATTGATTTATTATTGCCGATAAGTTTAAAGCATGTCTTTCGAACTGTATATCGATTTTAGAACTCAGAAGTTCCATTTGCTGTGTTTCAATTGTAGATTTATGTTTTTTGGTCGGTGTAGGATACCTTGAGAAAAGTCACTAGTAATGCAAAATCAAATCATATAATAATGCCGTATAGTTCTCATCAAGGGCAAAAGGACTGACTTTTTTCCCAAAGTCTTGAACATATAGATATCTTGAAGATGCAGGATTATTCTTTGACTTAAAATCATTACTAGTGTTAAGATTTGATAAATACCCCTATAGTTTTCAAGATGAGATCATAACCTTATTCAAAGTTTTTAGGTAGTTTGTACTACCCCGCTTCCCTTAAAATATCATATGATGTTGGTGCATTTTGCAGGATACATCTTCTTGCCTTGAGATGCATAGGACCTAGAGAATACTAAACGTTTAAGCATCACTAATGCTTGAAATCATACACATGACAGGTAATTGTATCATGTCTCTCGAGATAATTATATACTCCAATCATCGGTAATATTCTAAAAGATAAGTGCCAATCCTAGCTCACGAATTAACAGTTAATGCTTCACATTACTCTTGTATTGAACTGATAATTACACATTCTCTTGTGAATTAGTTCAGCACTTACATTGGATTTGTGGATTTATTGCACAGTAGCTGATAGGTTTTGCATCAAATTCTTGTGACATTAGTTACCACCTTGATGCCCTACCAGTGTATTAAACTCTCCCTTTGTACAAGTCTCAGCTCAGGAGAATGAGTGATAGAAATAGAGAACTGTTAAAACCTTTATGAAAATTGTGAAACTATCTTCACATCGAAATATCATTTTCATTATTTAGAGTGCCTTTTTCCGAACTGATAAGTTTTACACTTCCTTTTTGTTAGTTACTTAACTAATTTATTGTTACTAATATATAGACTTTGGCTGTGTGACAATGCTTAACAATTTTCATGCGGAATTCAGCATCTTCTGGCAATGTTTAACTCTCTTTAAATGTATTTATAGTCGATTGATTAGCGCTATCATGACCGTAGTGTCATTTAAAGGTTTTGTTTGGCGGATGTTTAGAATTATATATTAGGAAGCCTTTTAGTATTCACGTATGCCATGATTGAATTATGGCTTTATAAATCGTAGCACTATTCGATAATGTTAGTTGAAGTAATAATAACACCACAATACTCTGTTGCCAGATAGAATGGCCATAAAATATTTTGTATCAAGACCTATCGTACAAATTAGCTTATTTCCAGTGAGAACTATTTTCTATAAGCTTTACATTTAAACTAAATACTTTCGTGAGAAAGAGAAGGTTTTACATTCAACCAAAATAATTGTTCATATAGTTATGGTAGCAGTTTATAGATTAATTGTTTTTAGAATATGTCAGATATCTGATTTATATAGTAATGATTTGAATTTTAAAATTTTAATATATTTTCTTTGTTTTTTTTGGTGTTAATATATTTTCTTTGTTAGTAATTGCTGTTACATATTTCTAACAAATTGTTACTTAATAATTACTCAAACGTATGTTGTACTGTCAGTTTGACTCTTATGCTAAGTTTGGATCACATGAGTATATTTACAACTGTGTGAGCGGAAATTAAATTTTATTTTCATATAAAATTCAAACTTTTGACTTTGCCTGAATGACAAAAAATAATAATAATTACGATTTTAGTCTCTATTTCTATTTGCTTCTTGTTTGCTACCAATGTTACAGTGCTAACAGTTGCTGATTACGAAGAGAGACAAGTTTGGAACCCTTAAGGAGATGTTCTTCCGATGTGGTGGAGGCAGTATATTTTTCTTTTTCCAGTACTTCAATATCATGTAAAATGAAAATCTGTGTATTATTGAAAGTTAAAATATGACTGTTGGAATGTTAATTCAGTTTAAATAATTTCTTACATGTACACAATTTTTGTTTAAGTTAATTTACATGGATGTTTAACCAGTCGGATTTTCAAATAACTTAAATTTCTAATTAACCTTTTTTTAAATGTAATGTTGGGTAGACATTGGATCTCGGGTGAAGATATTTTCTCCTATTATTTCTCCCATTTTTTAATAAAAAACAAACTTGTTATTTCTTTTGTATTGAAAAATTTAAATTTATTATTTTTCTATTATCCATCCATACACCCATATATATTTTGAATTTTATCGAGCAATTTTATCTTATCCCTTTATTTTTTTATCCATCTATTCATTTTACCTATTTATTTCCTCCAATTTACTTCTTTTCCGTTCATATAGATATTATTAGCGGTTATACCCTGAACACTCCTATAAATGCGTGGTGAATCCTTAGCGACTATACCAACAAAATAATCTTATAAATACACTTTAGTGAAACTTTAGCATTCATATCGTTTCTAATAGTTGGAAATTCAGTAGTTTCCAGCCATTATACTATTTTTTTTAAAAGACTATTGACCATTAAAACCAATTACACTAGAGGTCTACTGAGGCAATATCCATAAAAACAAAACCCAATAGGTTTGCAAACAAAACAAAACCATTCAAATTAAAGTCGAAACTTTAACCAAACACTAGAAGTATCTTCTCTTATCTTGTCAAATCTTACCAAGAATTACTCGATTAAGTACTTAGAAATGCTATAGCTTATAGAAAAACCCACATGCATGAACGAATAAAAAGTCATGCATGTAAAAAAATATATTTGGTGGAAGACCATAATCGATGATTAGCCTCAAGACTTTCGATGAAGAGGAAACCAGTTAAGAGCTTGAATTCATGTATATAGAGCTTACGAGCTGGTATCTGATCTTAGATACCCAACTCCCAGACCTTCGAGAAAGATGATGGCTCTAAGGTGACTTAGAGCCTGATTCATATCGAAATCCATACATTTTTTTTGTTTTAAGAGCCATTTTGGCTATCCACTTTCCATATTCATTCTGTTCTCGGAAAGCATGATTCAAATTCATGCTTGAAGAGATCAGATTTCTGCAACATTGAATAGTCGAATTCAGAAACTAGGAACTTTTACCTGAACATCTCAATTAGAATAAGAGAGTCAAATTCTATGTCTAATTGAGAAATTCCGTTAGTAAAACAGAGCTGTAACCCTTCCAGTAGAGCCATGCTTTCAGCGACAATAGAGATTCCTTTACCATACAGTCTTCCATAGCCAAAAATTAATTCCCCTTCATCGTTCTTCACCACAACTCCTCCACTAGATTCCCCTGACTGATTGCAAACGCAGTAAGTATTAAGTTTAAATGTTCGAAGCTTATGACTCACCCACTTTAGATAAATAAGCACTAGAGGCTTATTGAAATGAGAAACACACCCAATATCAGGACCTATCTTCCTATCAGAGCCCCAATACTTTTTTTTAATAAACTTTATTTATCTAGATTAGTAAGAATCTGAATAATGAAGTTAATCATCTCCTGAGAACTTAGAGTTATATTCTCATACTTTTTCTTATTTCTAGCATACCATATAACCCAGGTTATAATGGGGGAATGATCGATCTCAAATGAACCTTTTTATTAACACACCAATACCATGATCTTATCATATGAGGACAGGTCATAATATTGGTAATGTAGACAGTTGTTTATCTTGTTTTTTTTCGATTTTATAATTATTTCCAACAAATTTATATTACTTGTTTCCGTGACAGTACAGTTCTTGACAATGAGGCACAAATTTGTAGTATCTTACAATTGTTGTATTTTATTTGTTCATTGAATCTTTTGCAATACATAACTTGGACTGTGAGCTCTACTTGTCTCTGTTACTTTGGATTTCCATTTGTTTGCATGATCTAGTGATTTAAACCCTATTTAATACAGTTCATGTATTTTTTTTTGTTGAGTTGAATATTGTAAATGTGTCACGTTCTTTAAGAAGAGCTTAATATAATATGAAGAAGTAGGTGATACTTTAAGAAGAACTTAATATAATATGAAGAAGTAGGTGATAACACTAAATAAACTACTGCTTGCAGAATATTGGAGTTAGACTATGTAAATATAGAATCAATTAAACTATAAACTAGTTTATATTTCAGGTTCCCTTCACTTCAGACACATTTCAGTGTCAAAGAAACCCATCGAAACCTCCGGTGAAGGTATATATTTTTGCTCATTTGAGGATCATTTCAGTCTCTATTACTTGCTATGTTGATGTCTCGTTCTAGACAATTATTGTTAATTTACAGTACTTACTATGTTGACGTCTCTACTACTTGCTATGTTGATGTCTCATTTCAGTCACTTTATTTTGTTTTGATGTATATATTGTATTGGTTTGATGTATATGTGATGGTAAATAGTGTATATGTTAGTTGATATGTTTAATTTTGTTAATGATGGTATTTTGGTTTGATGTATATATGTTAGTATACATTGTTTGTTAGTTGATTGGTTTGATGTTGCTAACAATGGTGTTTTGGTGTTTTAGTTTGATGTAGAAGTTGATAAGTGTCTGTTGATTAGATTTTTTTTTAAAACATTGCATGTGATTTCGAGTTAAGATCTCGGATTTACATGTTTATTTAAATAACACATGATTCAGAGTGAACATCTCAGAATTATGTGTTATTTTTTAAAAAAGAGCATGTAATTCAAATATAGCCACTCAAAATTACATGGTATTTTTTTAAAAATAACATATGATTCCGATATTCCACCTCAGAATTACACGCTTTTAAAAAAAGCAATTGCATGTGAATTTTCTTATTTTGTTTATTAATTTTGTAGAATGGGACCAAGAAAGCTACTTAGGAGTATTTTCCGAGGATTCTCATCATCTACGGAAAATACAGAAAAAAGCCACGTATTGTTGAGGGGCTGCAACCACTTGAAGTTGTTGCTCTTAAACCTACGTCTCGTTCTGTGAAACATAATCAGCGGGGAGCTAAAAGAGACGCTACACAGTTTCTACAAACCATAGCGCGTATCATGTATACCATGACCGAGTAAGAATTTTTGTTTCTTTGTTATAATTTATCTTGTATTTAATTTTATTTCTCAATACTAATGTATCATTTAATTGTATCAGGAAAGAGAAGGTCGTCCATTGTGTTTTTTCACCAATGGGAATGCGTTCAATCATTGGAAATTGACTAACCAAAATAGTGGACGTCAGCTTGTCGAGTCCATACCTTTCAAGCTGCTGTTGGACATCATCCACCATTGAAGCACAAATGTACATTTGGTATCTGTTTTGATAGAGAGATGACATCATGAGATTACATATTTTATTTTTCATTTGGTGAGATACAATCACTTTTGATGATGTAGCCATCATTATTAGGTTACCGATATGCGACAAATTGTAAGAGATGCCTAGAAGCAATGATCACGATGAACGTACAAAATTGATATAAGATGTTATTGGGGTGCCATATATGGAAGCTCTAATGGAGCTCGAAGCGCGCAAAGGTATCAGTATACGGTTGACTGAGCTAAAAAACTGTTTATCCAACATTGAATAACGAAGAATGATGTTCAGCGATGCGTGAAAACCTATGTAATCTATATCTGCGGGTCATACCTCTTCGTAGACAAACATGGTTATTATGTGAAAATAATTGGTTACACATGATTGATGACATTGAATCGTTAAGAGAACATGCTTGGGAAATGCATATTCTTGCCGAGATTTATAATGGGTTACGTATGGCTTCCAAGCATTCAAACAAGACGATTAGCGGATTCATTCAACTACTAGATTGTTAGATTTTCGACCAATTCACCCAATTTCAACCATATCATTTGGAAGAATTCATTCGTCAAATACCACACATGCGTACGTGGGCAACACCCAAACATAAAAACTCGATAGAAGAGTTTGTAGGGCTACTTCAATCGTTTAGATTGATGTTTGATCGCTTAGATATCTATTCAGTATGTTTATATTCTAACTTATTCAATTTATCATATTTTCGAATATATTTTCATATATCATTTTTATTATATTTTTTTACAAGTTATCAAAGCGGTTCAAAAGCTAGCATGGTCTATGGATGGATTGAAATTCATGGACAAATTCGAGCCGTACCAACACTTTAAAGTTGTGTGTTGGTTTGGGTACCTCCAAACTTTTTTCTTTAGGTTGACAAAACTTGCGCCTAGGAGAGATTTTTTGGAAAATACCATGATCGATTTAAAAAATTATACGTGGGAAAATCGGTACCAACACTTATTACCACCAGAACGTAAATGAACTCTTATCGTAAATAATAACGGCATAAGCACGACCGCACCATATTACGATGAATGGATTCATAATAATCTTTGGTACATTTTATTAAATGCGTCTCTAGAAGAATATTTTCCTAATAGGGGAAGAACTACAACATTGAACACACCGAGATAATCCTACTGAAGGTTATGCTAAAATTATCGATACGTATGATGAATGTGTAGACAATATGATGGGTGAAAATTGTCGTGTCGCTTTAAGACACTGTATTCATATAACCAAGATATATATAGAATAATGATGTTTTGTGTTACGTTATTTTTTTTTATGTTATTGTATTTTGTAGATGATGTTTGTTTGTTTTGAAGAAGATGCATATTTTGTGGACGATGTTTGTTATCCACTTCGGTTTAACTAATGATGTTTATTTTAAATATTACTCTTGGAATATTTCTTTTGTTTGCATATGATGTATGTTTTATGTAAGTATATGTTTGTTTGAACTTTAAAATTCTTGTTAAAAATACAACACTTAAAAATGTTTGTCTAATTTTTTTTGAAGCACCACATTTCCAACAGACGAATCGCTTATATTTCCGAGATGCTATCTCATAATTAGAAGCGATTTGTTTGTTGGAAAAAACTAATCCATATGGACTTAATTTCAAGATGGTGTCTCAGAATTAGTTGCTCTCGCCATCTCAGAATCAAGTGTTTTGCTCATCTCAGAATTCAAATGTTTTTTAGATGTTATGTACTCGTCACGTGTTTGAATATGGAAAAATGATTATACTTGAGATAACATGCGTGTCTCCATTTAATTAACACTTGAATTACATTATCCTTATCCAACATATGTCGTTATCTAATTTGTATAATTAGATTACGTTATCCTTGGCTATTGTATAAATAAGAGGTTCATTTTATGTGAGAAACAATACTAAACACTAAATAATAGACTTCGTGTGGAATGCTACTGAAGATGTATATCTGAGAAAAGCAACCAAACTAGTTGGAGGGCTAGAATATGACGAGTTTTGGGATGATTTGATCTGTAAGATCTACTAAATGATGAGGGTTGACTGTTACGAAGGAGAAAAACCTTCACACGGTATGATAGAGATCAAACAATGGTCGAAATATTTAAGGTTTATAAGAACATACGGGGTTTTCGACCTTGGACCTGAAGAACGACAAGTTGCATTCGAGTTATACAATAGTTTTATAAATGATAAAATAACCAAAGACCAACTGAATAACGTTCACGACCACATCACAACCAAGAGAGGGGTAATTATGCACGAGAAAGCCTTTAGCGAGGATTTTGAAGAACTAGAAAAAGGGCGTGGAAATGGAATTGGACAGAAAAATAGAGAATATTGGTCGAAATGTATATTTTATGAAAATTTCTAGTTGATTTTAGTTAAAGCTTTGTTATTTTATCTATGTTTCAGTTTTAACTTTGTTATATTATCTATGTTTCAGGTTCAATTTTTTAGATTATCGTCGTACTTGTTTAAGTTTTAAAATAAAATCTATGTAACTTTTTCATTTGTTAAGAAGTTATTTTAATTATTAGAAAGTTGTATAGTATTGTAGAATAAAATAAGAAAGGGGAAGATGAAAAAAAACTACGTCACCAACAATTTTTTTGAAGTTATTGTCAAATAAAGTAAACGTTAAAAACGCTTAATAAAAAGTTAACATAAAAAAATTATTCCCACTTTTAATTGATCGTTAAATCCTCCACTATGAGGTCTCGTTTAGTAAGAGGTTTTGGAGGTTGGATACCAACAAATGATGAAATTATTTTTTGCAAATGAAGAAATCACCATTTAGCTTTTTCATAAACGTATTGGATATATGATGGGTAAACTAACCATAATGGTCCACCTAAAGATATGGTAACCTGTTAAAAAAATTCATTAGTATACACTAGTATAAAATAATATAATAACGCTAGTGGTAGAATAGTAGTCATACGCTGATATAGTGATTGTTATGAACGTGAGCGATGCTAATTTATTTTCATTTGTTTATAGTAGGCGGAACACCTTTTAGCGTTGGAAACGTATATGTAATGTTGTCAGGAATTATATTTACGATGCATTTAAAGCATTGACAATAACTAGACAAATATATGGAATTTTCATCCAGTTGCTTAAATGGGAAATTATGGCATAACAATCTAGACAACGTAGTTCAACATCAACCCTTTCAAGACCACCATAAAATTTATCATACAAAGGTACGTCTAATAATATTTCTTTTTTTAGTGCGGTCTTAATATGCACCCACACGTTTTTGTCATAATAACTTCCATTGACGAAGGCTGTGAAACCATAATGAGTATCCAAACCTACATTCTTGCAATCAGATATGAATGGACGCAAATATTTGGGGCGATGTTGTAAAAATATTGACGTATCATTTGGTATTTTTACCTTTGAAGGCTTGATAGTCTTATGAGTATTACGAGTCTTCGTAATCTTTGGTACATTTGGTGTAACTTTTGTTAGAAGATTTGATGTAGATTTTTGGCTAAGTAATGATCTAATAGTGCTTTCGATTGTAGCCAGAGAGATATGACTTACGTACGATGATGTTTGTGCACTATAGGCTAGCTCTGCATATTCGAATCCCCAAAATTCCATCTTCGTTGATTAACATTATTACTATATTTACCTTTGGTCTTAGATTTTTCTACGGGTGAAATGACTTCAATTGTTCTAGGTTCATGTACTTCACAGATTTTCCTTATGATATGTAGTCGGCACTCGCGATTTTATCCATGGATTAAAGAACCAATCAATGTTATTTCTTCCTCGATAGATTACATCTTCTTTATATACGCCGTGCTTCAGAATACTTAACATTGTCCACTTCTTTTCGGCCATACTTGCATTGAAGATATAATGTTGCATCACTAATAAACCAACCTCGTATGTGCATGACAAACTGTGACTTCTTTAAATAACACATCCACATTTTGCTTTATCATTCCCTATTTGTTTAGCCCTTTCGTACTTCTCTTTTATAAGTTTGAGAGCCAATTCCGACGCAAAATGTCTAATAACCTCAAATATCCAAACATCATACTCAAACTGAGAGACTAATGTATTTTTTTTCGAATGATATTATATATATATATATATATATATATATATATATATATGTTGTATCTTCAGTAAAGAATCGATTCTTCCCCAATATACATCAAATGGAAGCAACCCCATCTGAAAGTAACGTTTCAAGGTGGAATGCGAACTCTTCGCCCTAATATTTGTGACAAAAATTGTTAATTTAAAATGCATAAAAAGTACAACAGTTGTATTATATTATAAATATTTTGGCTTACCAATTCGTTGTGTTGTTGCCGAAATATTTGAACTTGTTAGTGTAAGCATAATAAAACTTTTCACTGTAATTTGAGCCATTTTAAGTGTAATTGAGGGCTCGGGGGTACGCCTTGTATTATTCTTTCATACTTTCTATGTTCGAGTTCAAATTGCTTACGATGTCCGAATAAATAATTGTATTCCAAAACGCTTGAAATTTATAAAATACATTTTCGCCGGTAATTAATTTTTTAATCTTCATTGCGATGTTTTTCTCTATGTGCCCTCTATATAACATATGTATCACTTTTAGAAATATAATGTAAATTTCTTTCATTAACGGAAATTATTTATCCGTCACCATAATATTAGGCAACTGATAATAATTTTCCTCCATGAGCAACCGCAAACGTTCAAATGCCCACATGTAATTTGCAACATTTCTGTGACTTAAAAAATGAAAACAATCGTAAATGTGATGATGTTTGACGTAACACCAACAATCTTGAACAATGACATCTTGTATCTCGTCGTCTTATACGTACTATCCATAATACGGACCTCCGAAATGTTATATTAAGATCGATGAACGTCAGATGTGCAAAAAATGATTTGGTGATTATTTAAGACTCTTCACTTCCCGTTCTATGTAATTCAATGCAATTTTTCTCCTTCATCTTACCCAATAAATATTGAATTTGTGATTGACTACATTTTTCTAATGTATGATGCTTTTGTCTAGCATTATAAATGTTATACATGTTCGACGCGTTATAATAAATTAATCTCTTTAAGGGCGAAAAAAAATGTTACGAGGAGTGATACCGTGTTTATATAATTTCTTCACCAAATATTCTTTGGTCGGAGTAAGTTTTCTTGCTTGAGGAAAACCTTCTCAATATTCGAATGACGAGTGGTTATACCTACCGGATGAAACTACCGAATACCATAGCTCATTGTCGAGATGATGAACTCTTAGCGCAAAAGAATAATATGTTTTTTGTGTGTGCTTGACTTTCTCTTTTTCACGTTAGGTGTCTTTTGTATTCCCCTATGCTTTCTAAATCTCTCGCAAGAATAAAATAATCGAAGAGTATTCTTGTGTTTCTTAAAATCATACCTACTTTCTATTATGGAGTATTTCAACTTTCGTCTGACACTCTTTATCCATTTTGTAAGTTCAGATTTAGTGTAGTGCGCTTGGGTGGTGAATGCGTTGGTGAGATCCAGATATATAATATCATTAGGAGTAATATGAGAAAAGGAAGTAATTCCAGGTTCCGAAGAAATTTCAAATTCCTACATTATTAATACACAATTTGTTAATAAAGTTACGATAAAAATAACGATTTGAAAAAAAAAAACTGATTCCTAGTGGGTATTTGAGATTTGAATCTGCCGAATCGGGATTTCCAATTTTGGTTTTAAAAAAAAATAGATTTTGATGTTCGATGAATGTAAAACTTAAAATACAATATTAAATGAGTTTGTTGGTTCCTTCGGTGCGTTGAATCTTTGGTTTAAGTGTCTTCTTCTTCCATTAGGTTATACGTAATCTTTAAAAAATTTAATTTTTTTTAGAATTTAATTTTAAGAAATAAATAATACCCATAGACCGCATATTGATTTAGTGATGTGTTTGGACGATTTATAGCGACGTCCAATTATAAATTAAAATATAAATTAGATATTAAAAAAGTAAAAATAAATGTTGATCTTTTATTTGAGAATCTGAAATAGAAGAACTACTAAATAGCTTCACCCTTGATCTTTTATTTGTGTGTACGTACAAACTAGTCATTTCGATCTATACGTTTAATGTTCATGTTGAATATTTGTCAATAATTTTTTTATCATATAAAACTAAGATTGTAATAAGTTATTGTTTTTCAAAATTAATTAATGTAAAATAAAACTTTGTTTTCAAATTTTCACAACCCAATAAAATCCTGTTTAAAATTTGGTTCAACTAACTTTTGCTGTCAATATTGTTAATTTAACCCGATCGATTAAAAAAAGCTTACACATATAGCTGTAAACGTGAAGCCAGGTTGGATGAGAATAAACGACAACGTTTTCACTCCCTCTTCCCCGTTGGTCATCGGATCCAGCTGTACAGCACTTAATTTGAAATTCAAAAAGACCTAATTTTAAATTTCAAATATATTATTTATCGATAGAGCCGTTGTCACTATATTTAAATATAGATAATAAAAACAATTAATTAACAAAGTTTCCTCCGCTAATTTTTCCTCTATAAAAATAAAACCCTCACTCGCTCTGCTTTCCCCCTTCATATCCCTCTTCTCCTCTCTCTACAGATTCCCTTCATTTCATTTTCTTACTCTTCGTTTTCTCTCTCTACAACTCAAAATGCGTGAGATCCTTCACATCCAAGGAGGCCAATGCGGTAACCAGATCGGAGCCAAGTTCTGGGAGGTTATCTGCGCCGAACACGGCATCGATACCACCGGTAGGTACCAAGGTGACTCGGATCTACAGCTTGAGCGACTTGATGTGTACTACAACGAAGCCAGTGGCGGAAGGTACGTACCACGCGCCGTCTTGATGGATTTGGAGCCTGGTACGATGGACAGCGTCAGATCTGGTCCATACGGCCAGATCTTCCGTCCTGATAACTTCGTCTTTGGTCAGTCCGGTGCTGGTAACAATTGGGCCAAAGGACATTATACCGAGGGAGCGGAGCTTATTGACTCGGTTCTTGATGTTGTTCGTAAAGAGGCAGAGAATTGTGACTGCTTACAAGGTAATTTCATTTCAAGAATCTCTGAACTCAAATAGATTTAAAAAGTAATGTTATTTAGGGTTCATAACTGATTTTGTTTTATAGTTCCTTTTTTTAGGGTTCTTGTCTAATCTTTTTGGTTTTTGGTTTCAGGATTCCAGGTTTGTCATTCGCTTGGAGGAGGGACCGGATCCGGGATGGGAACACTGTTGATATCAAAAATCCGGGAGGAATATCCGGATCGGATGATGTTGACGTTCTCTGTCTTCCCATCTCCGAAAGTGTCTGACACCGTTGTGGAACCTTACAATGCAACTTTATCCGTTCATCAGCTGGTTGAAAACGCTGATGAGTGCATGGTCCTCGATAACGAGGCTTTGTATGACATTTGCTTTAGGACTCTGAAGCTTACTACTCCTAGTTGTAAGTACTCTGCTATGCTGCTTTCTTGACTTTAAATAGTTTGTTAGAGTTCTTATTTTACATTGAGTGTCTTTCACTGTGCTTCAATTTATATATTATTTTGTGTCATTTTGCTTGGACAGTATTTTACGTTGCTAAGTGAGTATGGATTGGGTTTTTGATTGACGATACGAGTTGTTTCACTAAATTTCAGTCACTTGTTTACTATAATTTGTAGCAAATCACTATAATGTTACCACAATACCGTTGACACTATTATCAATTATGTTTAGCCGGATCTAATTGTTTTTTGAGATGTAGTATGTTTATATGCATGTGGGCATGGGTTTTAAGGACTTGCTTATAAGAACGGTGTTATATAGTTGCCTTGGTCATGTTTATATGCATGTTTTGTTTAGGGTCATGTGGTTGATCACTATGCATAAAATCTATAGACTGGGTCGAGATTTGTCACAGCTATGTAGACATGGGTTTTAAGGTCTTGTTTATCAGAAGGATGTTATATATAGCTGCCTTGGTTCTCTAACCTTCCATATTATACCTATTTCAACAGTTGGTGACTTGAATCATCTGATCTCTGCAACAATGTCTGGTGTTACATGCTGTCTAAGGTTCCCCGGTCAACTCAACTCCGACCTCCGAAAACTGGCTGTTAACCTCATCCCATTCCCTCGTCTCCACTTCTTTATGGTGGGTTTTGCCCCTCTAACTTCTCGCGGCTCACAACAATACCGATCGCTCACAGTCCCCGAACTCACTCAACAAATGTGGGATTCCAAAAACATGATGTGTGCTGCCGATCCACGACACGGTCGCTACCTCACAGCATCAGCCATGTTCCGTGGCAAAATGAGCACGAAAGAAGTTGATGAACAAATGCTCAACGTTCAAAACAAAAACTCATCCTACTTTGTTGAATGGATCCCTAACAATGTAAAATCAACTGTTTGTGATATCCCACCCACTGGATTGAAAATGGCGTCGACTTTTATTGGTAACTCCACTTCAATTCAAGAGATGTTCAGGAGGGTAAGTGAGCAATTTACTGCTATGTTCAGGAGAAAAGCCTTTTTGCATTGGTATACTGGTGAAGGAATGGATGAAATGGAATTTACTGAAGCCGAAAGTAATATGAATGATTTGGTATCTGAGTATCAGCAGTATCAGGATGCAACTGCCGATGAAGAAGGTGAGTATGAGGATGAAGAAGAAGGTGAATATGATGCACCTGGAGGTTATTAGGGTTTGTTTCTGTTGGAGTGTGAGTTTGTCTTGTGGTGTACTTCAACTTCTAGTTGCTGTTTGTTTTGTAATGTTTGAGTGTAGAAGGGAAGAAGTTGACACTATCTTTGGTTTATTGAACCAGTATTAGTATTATTTGAACCAATTGAATCATACTTTTATCGTGTTCCAACAAATTCATCTTCTTTGAATCAAGTTTTTGGTTCAAAATTCGATATGACTGTTAACTTTTATACTTTCAGCGTTTAGAAATAAATTTTTGGTTTAAAATTAGAAATAAATTCGTATTTCTACCGTTTGTTGGTTCTACTTTTAAAATTACACTCAGTTTTGCCGAGGCCAATGAAATTGCAAAGTAAAGAGCACTAGTTTTTGGAGCATGGTCGAGGAGGACCGGTTAATATTCCAAATAATTTGAGTCAGGTGCGTACACCATCAGTCTCGTCCGAAGAATAACAATTGCCAGTCTCGTCCGAAGAATAACAATTGCCATTTATGGGTTAGGGAGAATGTGGTTGTAATCTTTGACAAGAACAAAATTTTATGAAGCTAGTTTCGATAAGTAGACCTTGGTCATGAAGACATTGGACATGATACAAATGACTGCATTGCGTTGAAACAGGAAGTTTAAATATTGATTGAAAATGGGAAGCTCTTGGCTTATGTGAAGTCACAAGGGAACAGTTCAAAAAATATAGCATAACTTCGAAGGCTAATCCAATTGCGCCAACAAAGAATTTAATGATTTTAGAATCGAAAGCAGAAGAATTTGATGCCTCTTCAGAATATGTGGATAAGGATCCGAACATGTTGATTTTGATGGCAGTTGAAGAGCCAATTGGAAAAGGGCGTGTGCGAGATTTGTGTAAAGTTTTTGAATCGTTAGCCATTTTTGGAGGCCTGATAGTTCGAGGAAGAGGCATGTTGTCAATTTGACAACTCAAATTGTAGAATAAATGTCTGCACACTTTTATGATAAAATGCCATTCTTTTCATTTTATTCCATGAGGATGATCTGCGGGGAACGACGGGACCACATGAAGACAGTGGTTATCGGTGCAGAGGTGGCTAGCATCGAAATCCGGCGTGTGCTTATAGACACTAGCAGTTCTGCAAATGTCCTCTTTAAATCAACTTATGATAGAATGACAAATCCACCTCAAATTTCTCAATCACACGTACAATGATAGGATTTACGGGCGTAACAACGAGTGTGATTGGGGAATTCGAGGGGGAAGTGAGTTTGAGAAAATGATCGTTCAAGAAGAAGTTCCAGGTGCTTTTTATGGTGGTGGACTGCCGTACGAGCTACAACGCTATTTTTTGAAGGTCATGGCTTTCTAGAATGTATATGGTTGTGTCAACAGTTCACCAATGTTTCAAGTATGTGATATGGGATCGGGTCGGGGTCGTTCGAAGCGACCAGAAAGTAGCTAGAGAATGTTATGCTACTGCGTTTCGAATTCGGGGAGCCAACAATGGAGATTTGATGCATGAATAGCAGTCAGAGGGGTTAACCTCGGATTTTGAAGAAAGAGTTGACGATCCGAAGAAACCCCAATGTCATTAATAGTAAGTGAAGAAATAGAGGAGTATAGTTTTTCCGGAAGGAAGAGTGCTTCGAATCAGAACCTTACCGACCTCACTTTTACGCCAACAACTACTAGAATTTTTGTCTTTTAACTTGGACGTTTTCGCTTGGAAATGTAACAGGAGTATCAATCGAGGTGATTCGTCATAGTTTGACTATTGATCCGAAGGTGAAACCAGTGATTCAGAAAAGAAGGGCATTCTTTTCGCAGAAAGCTAAATCAATTGTTTTGAGGTGGACCGATTATCCAAGGTCGGACACATAAGGGAGTCACAGTATCCCTTTATGGACGACAAATACAATAGTGGTAAAAAAGAAGAATGAGAAGTGGAGATTGTGTGTGGATTTTACAGACTTGAATCGAGCTTGTCCTAAAGATCCATTTTTTGTTCCTTGAATAGATCAACTGATTGATTCCACCTCGAGAAATAGAATACTAACATTCATAGATGCTTTTGCAGGATACAATCATATTCAGATGGATCTAAAAGACCAAGAATGTACGACCTTCATAACTGACAGAGGGTTGCATAACTATAAGGTTATGCCCTTTGGATGCTGGAGCCACTTATCAAAGATTGATGAATAAAGCTTTTGCCACTCAGATCGGAAAAAATATAGAGGTGCATATAGACGATATGGTGGTAAAACGTTTGAAGGCTGATGATCTTAAGGATTTAGAGGAAACATTTTTGAATTTAAGGGCAATTCGCTAAAGCTAAATCCTGAAAAGTGCACCTTCGGAGTTTGGTTAGGGAATTTTTTGGGTTATATCATCAGTGAAAGAGGAATAGAAGCTGACCCATAACAATTGAAAGACCTGATAGCAATGAATTCGCCTCGATCTGTTAATGAAGTGCAAATTTTGACAGGAAGGTTAGCAGCACTTAACCGATTTATTTCTAGATATTTCTGACAAATGTTTTCCTTTCTTTCAAGTTTTACGAGGATCAAACAGATTTGAATAGACACCAAAGTGTGAGGCAGCATTCACATGTATAATAAATTTGTTATCATCACTAGAAACATTGTCAAAACCTCAAAGTGGAGAAAAACTCTTTTTATACATTGTGGTATCAGATTTTGCACTAAGTGCGGTGTTGATAAGTGAAGATTCATGTATTCCGAAGCCAGTGTATTATATCAGTAAAAGTCTAATGGCAGCAGAGAAGAGGTATCTGAAACTGGAAAAATCAGCATTAGCATTGGTGATTGCTGCTAGGAAAATGCGCCCTTATTTTCAAGCTCACACTATCGAAGTCCGAACTTCATTCCTGTTGAAAAATATGTTACAACGACCTGATATTTCGGGGAGAATGACCAAGTGGTCATTGAAGTTGGGGGTTTATGGTATTCTGTTCACACCTCGAACTGCGATTACAGCCCAAGCATTTGCAGATTTTTTTTGTTGAATTCCATTCGAGTAGATCAGATATTGAAGAAAGTAAAGATACTGCACCAATAAATTCGAGGTGGATTGTTCGAACAGATAAAGGGTCTAGTATTTCAGGATGTAGTGCTGGGGTTCAGTTAATAGCTCCAACTGGAGAAACGATGATTCAATCTATCACATATGGTTTTCACGCTTCGAATAACGAAGCTGAATACAAAGCTTCTTTAGCAGGTTTAAGATTGGCAAAAATATGTGGAGCAACTTCAGTACACTTGGAAACGAATTCTTAATTGTTAGCGAATTGGGTATCTGGATTTTCAGGTGCGAGAAATGATCGTTTAATTTTATATATTCAGGAATTTCAGAATTTAATGTTGCTATTCGATCATGTTGTTAAATAAATTGGTCGAGAGAGCAACATGGTGGTTGATTCTTTAGCAAATATTGCTTATAAGGAGGAATATCCTTGGATTTTTGTACAAGAAAATCCCTCGATTGTTACTCAATCTAGTGAGTGCGAATGTATAGAGGAGTTCTTTGTCACATCCGATGAAATCCGAGGAGATTGGCGAACGAATATTTGTAATTTCTTTACTCAAGAAACATTGCCAGATGATACGAGGTTGGCAAAAAAATTGAGAGGCAAAGCCTTCAGATATATATCGTTAGATGAAATTTTGTATAAGAAGGCATTAAGCAGGACATTATTACAATGTCTAGACAAGCAAGAATCACATAAGGTGTTATCAGATTCGCTTGATGAAGAAGAGTCATCTTATTGCAGGTTTAAATCTTTATCACGACGAGTTTTACTTGCATGATTCTATTAGCCTACAATCATGAACGATGTTAAAAATTTAGTTCGAAACTGTAACACTTGTGAAGGATTTTCTAATGCTATCAATAGGCCGACAGTACCACTTATGTCTATAACCAAGAGTATACCATTTGATAGATGAGGGATTGACCTGGTGGGGCCTTTGCCGATGACATATGAAGGAATGCAAATGATAATCGTAGCAGTGGATTATTTTACAAAATGGGTCGAGGCAGAACCGCTATCTGGAACAAAGGCAAATGATGTGATCAAGTTTATTGTGAATAGTATTTGTTGTCATTTTGGCGTTCCTCAGAGAATTACAACAGATAATACCCCTCAGTTTGATAATAAAGAGATAATTTCATTTTGTGCGTTAAAAGGAATTCAACAATGTTTTTCGACGTCTTTTCATCCTCAAGCCAATGGACAAGTCGAGGTGACAAACATAACTATTTTAGATGGTTTGAAGAAAAACTTGACAGAGATAGCAGGGAAATGGCCAAATTATTTACAAGAGGTGTTTTGGGCTTATCGGACAACTCCCAGGGAGGTTACAAAAGAAACTCCTTTTGCCTTAGCATATGGAATGGATGCAGTTAGCTCCATAGAATCTACGATGTCATCTTTTAGAATAACTCAATATTCTGAAAGATCCAATGATGAAGCTAAAAGGGCGAATTTAGATTTGATTGAGGAAAAAAGAGTTCGAGCTTATTTAAATGTAATCCATTATCAGAGTCTTATGAGGAACAAATATGATTTGAAGGTGAAAATAAGAGAATTTAAAGAAGGCAATAAAGTGTTGAGAAAAGTATTCTTGCATACAAAGGAGAAGAGCCTCAGAAAAATGGCCCCGAATTAGGAAGGGCCTTATATGGTTGTTGAGAGGATAAAACGAGGGTCTTATCGCCTTTGTGATATTTAATGGAGGATGCTTCAACACCCGTGGAATATACAACATTTGAAGCTATATTCGGAATATATTTGTTTTTGTATTTTGGATTTTTTACTATTGAATGGCGCACTCTTTCCTACCATGTTGGCCGATGAAGGTTCTAAAGAGGCGCTATGTACATATTCAATATTATCAATAAAACAAATTTTTGGCCAATGGTTGTTTACAAGTGTTTATTGAATAATATCTTAACAACTTATCAAAGACTGATCATCTTTGAGGTTGGTTAAGAGTAGAATGTTCTGAAGTGTTTATTATAATTTTCGAAGAAACAACCATTTTCGTAGTGCTACGTTCAATAAATACACTATGATTTTTCTAAGTGCAACGCTCAATAAATGCACTGTGATTGTTCGAAGTGCAACGTTCAATAAATGCACTATGGTATTCGAGGTGGTATGTTTGAAATTTGTATCAAGTCATTTGAGTTTATGTATTGTGAATTTCGAAGTGCATTATCATATTTAAGGAGTTATATTTAAAAATTTATTATTATAATTATTTCAGGATTGTTAACTTCGAATAATTCATATTGATGATAAAAATGATAAATAAACAAACATGTGTCAATTAGATTAATTTGATAGGGTACTAATTTGACAAGTACAAAAAGGATAAGAAAAATCAAAGAACAATAAAGTTATTCGGACTCCTCCTCGGATGACTCATTTCTGATGATGATGAGTTTAGAACATGATCGAAGGCTTCACTAGGACACCGTTCGATGGGAATGTCGTTCCAAAAAATTGAGAGATTAACTTTTGGATAAGTTGCATGAAGCTCTCGAAGAAGAGTGATGGTTGTCTCTTCTTTACCACTGTTAATGGCAGCCGACATGTCTTTAAAACATTCGGCTTCTGCAACAGCAACAACAACTTCCTTTTCCTTCTCAAAGTCACCATTCAATTTGGCTATCTCATCGGTCAACTCTTTATTTTTGGCTTCGCTAGACGTAAGAGAAGTTTGAAGACCTTCAGATTTAAGCTTTTCAGCAGCCAAGTCATCAGCATGTTTAGCTTTGAGCTTGTTCATCTCCTCTTGATGTGAGGTCGTCAGCTTTTCTTTATCAACATAATGTTGTGTTCGCAAATGACTTTTGATGAAGAGTGCTCCTCGAATAAGCTCAGATATTGCTGCCTCGAACACATGGAATTGTTCGACCACTTTACCCTGAAGGTTTTCCCTTAATTGTTTTTCACCTTCGGAAATTCCCTTGTAGCGGACCATGTCTTTGGCCAATTGTTCCAAATGACTGGGAGAAGCTTTGACTTATGAAGAAAGTGTCTTTGCTGCAGCATCAAGATCAACAAATGGTTGGAGTGCATTAATGGCATTAGAATTTGGTGGAGGAGAAGGAAACACTGTTGGGCTAGGACGATGAATCATGTCCAAAGTTGTAGTTGGAACAGAGGGATATATGATTTTTAGAGACACTTCGACGATCGTCTTTCACCCGAAATGGTGCATACAAGTTTGAATATCTTGGAGGACAGGATCGTCTTCTCCAGCAAGCTCCCGTGACTCGTCAAAATTAATAAAGTTGTCGGGGTCAAAGTGGTCAGTGTTTTGGTTACCATCATCTGCATTATCCTCAATGATGATCGGAGCATCATTATTGGTTGTCTTCTCTTCAAGAGGAGGACTTTGTTGATTCCCAACAATTATGACTTCATCCTCATCGTCCAATGTATATTTAGTGATTTTTGATTGTTTGTTTTTCTTCCTATGAGGACAAGTGGAAGTTTTCTTTTTCTTCGAAGAAGGTTCTTTCTCCTCTACTTCTTCGATGGGTAAAAGACTCTATTCTCCTGCCTTTCTATTGTGGTGTTTAGGCTTTGGCAGTGTTGAAGGGCTAGCACCAGATGTGCTAGCTGCCTTTTTATTTTTATTTTCCTTTTTTGCATTTTCTTTTTTTCTTATGAGGTAGGTAACTTTCCGACCTGTTGCGGATGGGGAGGAATACCTTGCAATCAGGTGGAACTAATATTTTGCAAGCGTGATGAGGATTGGGTTCATCAATTAAATTTCTAGGAGGTAAGGCTCCTACTGTGATCGGAAAAAGATGACTGTTGAGGAAGTTGATCGGTTGGAAGGCGGTGTGGAAAGCGTTGTTCCATTCTTTTTCGCCCCAATCGGCAAGGTTTTTGAAAATATCTTTAGATGCTGATTGACGAATAGCATATCGCCTCGGAATTGCTGAAATAATCATATAAATAAATAGTAAATGAGGAGGAGAATAGATGAGATCTATCTTAAAACGTATAATATTCGAAGTACTTAAAGTTGCTTTTCTAGATGGGATTTAGTTTTGACTGGTTGGCATCGAATATTTTTTTACCGTTCTCCTATGCTCATGAGATAAAGATAAAATTTTGTTACCAAAGTTTGTCCGCTTCTAGGAGATCATCGATGATTTTTAAATCATCTACTAAAGTGAGGTAGTAGAATGGGAGCTTTAGACCTTTTGATAATTTTGTCAAGGATATGAAATCCTTGATGTTGATCGGAATCTTAGACAACCGAGATGCCATAATCACAGATATGAGAGTGAACCACTGATTTGGTGTCACCTGAGTTGGGCATAGGTTGAGAAGTTCGAAGTACTCCACGATCATAAGATCCAGTGGAAACTGAAGACCCCAGTTGATGATTTCGGGGTAGACTACCTGTTCTTCGTCTTTACAATCTAAGGGAGTTCTCCCTTTTGTTAGGTAGTCGAACAATGATGTTGTCCTCCATCCCCCATTGTTTCTTTAAGTCTGATGCTTGGCTCTCTTGATAATATATATATATATATATATATAACCTTCTTCAACTAGATTATATAGTCAGCATTAAGACCTCTCAAATTTCTACCAATAGCTACATTTTCCTCATCGGAAATAATACCCACTGCCTTCTTCTTTTGAGGCTTGCGAAATTTCTTTTCTATGGGAGTTTTTGAATCTCCTTCATCGGATTCAACTTCGTTATCAGACCTAGTAGCCTCAGAATCAGCATCACCGGCTTCTGATGTTTTATCCCTTATTTTGGGAGGATCTTTGGATAAATTCGGTTGAGGTAATTCTTCTTCGATTATTTCTTTCGAAGAAGGAGGTTGAGTAAATGGATTCGAGGAGGGGGAAGTTGGAGTAACATCAGAATCATCTCATGGCTATGAAAGTTTTTCTTTTATGGGCTGGTGGAGGGCAAGTTGAAGAAGGAGTAATTGAGATTTGTTTCGAAGGGGATTTGCTTGATTCTTTACTAATCAGAGGTGAAGCTCTGACTTGAGAATAAGAGGCTCGAGGAATTTTGGGTGTTTGAAACCTAGAAGAATGACACACTTTGGTAGCAGGAAAAGGTGAAAAAATAAGAACTTTGGATGGATTAAAATTACCGCAGTAAGTGGTTTTAGTGGTTGTTCCAACGGGAGCGTTGTTGATTAATCCAACGACCTTGTATTCCTCTGGTCTTTTAGTGATGCAAAAGTAATGGTATGATCCGAAGACTAGATTATCGTCAGGATTTAGAGATTTGGGTTTTTTTTGGGTATTGTAGCCTTCAATCTTCTGGTTTTTGGATTTTTTTCTTATGAACTAGATGGAGATTGATGGGAAAATATAGGTTTTGATCGGAAAGTATGAATTTTACGATGAAGATGCTGGGAAGTTGAAGAACACGTTGGAGGTAGCCAAGGGTGTGCTGTTTCTCTCTCAAGGAATTTAGATTGTGATAATGAAAAATGAAGTTACTAACAAATTTATACAAGGATGAGAAGGGATGTAGAAGTGGGAAATACTTTATGATGATTGGGCCGAATACGAAACGGTGATATAGTTGTGAGTTCGACATCTGTCAGACTAGCTAGCTAGCTGTGAGTCTAGTAGCTAGGTATTCATGATGAATCTGAACGGTTAGATTTTATAAAGAGTTACCTCGAAGTAATTTCGAAGTAAAGTCATTTATTCGAAGTAAAGTCAATTCTTTGAGAGTTATGATTTGTGGGCACGTTTGGCAAAATTCGATGATTACCATTTTTGAAATTGAGTTATGATTTGTGCGCACGTTTGGAAAAAATCGATGATTACCATTTTTGAAATTGAGTTCTGATGTGTGGGCACGTCTGAAAATATTCGAGGAGAAATAAAAGATATTATTGAGTTTTTTACTTCGAGTTTTCGGATATTGCCTTTGGCAGGATTCGAAGACATTAAGTTCTCATTCATTTACTGACATGAGAACTAGGGGGCTACTGATATGGAAGTAGAAATTTAATGACTAAAGTGTAAATAATGTAAGTTTAGTGGAACAATTATGATTATGTAATTCTATTGGGGACTAAGGGTAATTTATCCCTTTATGTAACCGTTTTCAGTTTAAAGCTGAGTCCTAGCACCTCTATATAAAGAGCAGTGCTGAACTAATAAACGGGTTGAACACTTTTGATCTAACTCAATTGTGCTATGACTTTCTCTCTCTAAAAACTCTCTCTCTCTCTCTCTCCAAAACTTGCGTATTAATTTTTCTTAAGACAACACTCTTAATAATTGAACTCACCATACATGAAATCGCATGATTGGAAATACAAAAACTAGAAAAGTTAATATACTTAAAATTTAATGGTTTAATATATAAGGAATCATATGGTTGCCCCCAAGGGGGTAGCCGAGTTGGTTGAGTATGGTATGTTTGTGACCAAAGATCATGAGTTCGAGTCCCTCTACATACTCTTTCTCGGCTGAGCCTGTCACCTTGTGTGGTTTACCTTCTGGCGTTGGTTTGTAGGCTATCGCGTCAGACTGAGGGTTTACCCTATGCGCACTCATTGCACTCTGAGTAGCGGCTACGGGTTCCCTCCGAAAAAAAGGAATCATATGGTTGGTTTAATATAAAAGAAGAAGCATTTTTAATATACAAGAAATTCGCATAGTTGATTTAATATACAAAGAAGTGCATGTTCGGTAAAGCAAGGAGTCACAAGTTAATACTCTAAATTTGCCATCGAATATTTTCAAGCACGGTCTTGCGTATAATTAGAAAAAAAAATACATTGTAGTATACCAAAAAACATAAGGTATAAACTTTATAAAATTAAAGTAGGACCGCACAAATCCTTTTATTATTTCCTAGTTTTGGACAACAGCCACACCTCAACTGCTTGGTTGTTATTTCACCTCTAGACGGAATACGCTTCTTCTTAGGCTTTTTAGCTCATCTTTTCATCTTATGAGGCAGAATTTACGGCTCAGACGAATCATTAGAGCTTGGTCTTTCACCAAAATTGGTTATAGTCAGTATGCTAAAATAGTAAATTGTCCTGTAATTGCTAACGGTGGAGAATGACTCTATTAACGTCATAGGATCTTGCTCATTTAATTGTATTGCAGCAAAAGCGTGAGAGCGTGGAAAACAATCTTGTTGCCAAGCACCACAAAAACATTTGAAATCTAGCAAACTAACAACCATAACATGATTTGAAAAAAAATCAAATATGGTTGATGAAAACTTACAGACTAGCCAGGTACGACTTTTTTTGACATTTTACTTTAACTTTTTTTCATACTCAGGGAATAATTTAGTACTTCAGCTTAACCCCTCCAAATAACACCGTGAAATTTGAGTCATAAGTAAAACTATAATTTTGTCAATCAATTTAATAATAGGTAGACTACACAATGTTTTAATTTGATTATGAAAAGATCTAACCACAATATATGTCATATCACCATATCATTTCCCTTTAACAAATGCTTGAACATACTTATCCCGATGCAAATTATCGAGAAAATTTCAATTCTCTTACCACGTTCACATAGAAAATCTTCAAGACGTTCATTAAAAATATTTATAGTTGAAGTATAAGCAAATCGATTAAATAGATTTAGTATCCTAGCTTTAAACTATTTGTTAGTATTGTATAAAGGAAAATACAAGTAGGCATGATAGTAGTTTAAATACAGAAACAACATTAATGATACCTAAATTACGGACAAAAATGAATGTGATTTGACACTTCAACAAATGAGGTTACAACTCTTTAAAAACCATATCTAATTGTCCATAAGCAAGCACCATCGCTCGTTCTGCCAGCCCGACCGTCATCTCCAGCTTTACAAAGAAGAAATAATCTATAAGCTGCTCCACTTAATCAACAACACAGATCCTGCAGTTGCGTGCAGAATTTTACAGGTGCTTGTTGGACTCACTGGTTCACAAATAATGTTCCAAGTCTTGTTCCCCGCCATTAAAAGCTCTGGTGGCAGTGGTGCCACCAATTTGGTCCAGTTCATCGACAATGACTACATCCATAAGAACACAGGAATCATCGAAGAGCAGGCAGCAGCTGTTGAACTTGAGCTGAGCTTCCAAAAAGATATTTGAGCCTCACCCTACTGCATTGCTTACTACCTCGCCGATTGTCCATGTTCCTTCTCCAACAACAAATCCAAACACACTCACTCCTGAAAGGGTTCAACAAATGATAATTTCTGCTTTTTCTGCTTTTGGACTCTCAGGTAATCCAAAACATTATTCCACACCATGGTATTTTGATTATGGAGCCTCAAACCATATGACAAATACCGTTGTTCCTCTGTCTAATGTCAAAAAATATGATGGAGATCTGAAAATTAACACTGTTGGTGGTCATTCTGTGCCTATTAGTGTTGTTGGGGATCTTTCTTCCACATTCACTAATGTTTTTGTGTCTCCTGACCTCTCTACAAATCTTATTTCTGTTGGTCAATTGGTCAATAATAATTGTCATGTCACTTTTTCTCCTTCTGGTTGTGTTGTGCAGGATCAAGTGTGAAGAAAGATGATTGCGAAGGGTCCTAAAGTGGGACGACCCTTTCCATTATATAAGTCTCCTTCCACTGATATTCCTAGTTTTTCTTTTGCTTGTAATGTTGTTGGTCCTCGAAACCAAATATGGCATAGACGTCTAGATCATCCACATTGTGATGTCCTTCGTACTTTGGTTCATTATGGATTATTGGGCAATAAAATAAGTTCTTCTCATGATATTTCTTTTGATTGTACATCATGCAAACTTGGTAAAAGTAAGGTTTTACCTTTTCCTCATCATGCATCTCGTGCTTCACAATGTTTTGATGTTATTCATAGTGATGTTTGGGGGATTGCACCGATTGTTTCTCATGCACACTACAAGTACTTTGTTACATTCATTGATGATTTTAGTCGTTTTACTTGGGTTTACTTCCTTCGGGCTAAAGCTGAAGTTTTTTCAGTTTTTAAACGCTTCCTTGCATATCTTGACACTCAATTTTCTGCCAATATAAAGTTTTACCGTCTGATTCTGGGGGTGAATACATGTCACATGAGTTTCAAAACTTTCTTCAAAATAAAGGGATTCTCTCTCAGCGTTCTTGTCCTTCGACACCACAACAAAACGGTGTGACTGAGAGGAAAAATCGTCATCTTCTTGATGTGGTAAGAACTATTTTACTTGAATCATCTGTTCCTCCTCGTTTTTGGCATGAAGCACTTTCTACGGCTGTTTTTTTGATTAATCGCTTACCTTCTCCTACGTTAAATCACGTTTCTCCTTTTTATAAGTTGTTTGGTCATTCTCCTTCATATTCTGATCTTCGTACCTTTGGATGTGTTTGTTTTGTACACCTCCCTACTCATGAACGTCATAAACTTACGGCTCAATCTGTAAAATGTGTTTTTCTTGGTTATGCTATTCCTCATAAGGGTTATGTTTGTTATGATCCTCATGCTCATCGTCTTCGGGTGTCTAGGAATGTGATTTTTTTTGAAAATCAATATTTTTTTCCATCTCATGTTGATCTACCTCCTGCATCTTTATCTCTCATGCTAAGTTTTTCTGATATTCCAAAATCTATAGAAAGATTTATACCTGGTTTTGTATATCGACGACGTAATCGAGATGAGTCTGGTCCCACTACTGTGATCCCTTCTAATATTGTCTCGACGCCTGATCCTGCTCTTGATTCCACAACTCTTCGTCGATCTGCTCGTCCTTCTCGACCCCCTGATAGGTATGGTTTTTCTTCCCCCGTCTCTCTTGTAACTACTTTATCTAGTATTTCAAGTCCCACTAGCTATAAACAAGCCATGGAACATGAGTGTTGGCAAAACACAATGCAAGTAGAACTTCAAGCACTTGAGGAGAATCATACATGGTATATTGTTCATTGTCCTCCTACAGTTAAACCAATTGGGAGTAAGTAGGTTTTCTCTGTGAAACTACGTTCTGATGGCTCTTTGGAGCGATATAAAGCCCGTCTTGTAGCTCTGGGTAATAAACAAGAATATGGGATTAATTATGAGGAGACATTTGCTCCTGTTGCCAAAATGACCACCGTTCGAAGCATTTTGGCTATTGCTGCTTCACAATCGTGGCCGTTGCATCAAATGGATGTTAAGAATGCTTTTCTTCATGGAGATCTTCAAGAATAGATTTACATGAAGCTTCCATCTGGTATGAGTACTTCTTCTCCTCATGATGTCTGTAAGTTAAGGCGTTCTTTGTATGGGCTCAAACAAGCACCTCGAGCTTGGTTTGAAAAGTTTCACCGTACACTTCTTTCTTTCAGTTTTTCCCAAAGTCAATATGATTCTTCTTTATTTTTCCACACATCTATATCGGGTATAGTCCTTCTCTTGGTTTATGTGGATGATATTATCATCACTGGTACTGATTGTAGTTTGATTACTAAGCTTCAAAAACAATTACACGCAAATTTCCATATGAAAGATCTTGGCCAACTTACATACTTCTTAGGATTAGAAGTTCATCGTCGGGCTAATGGTATTTTTTTGAACCAACAAAAGTATATTCAAGATCTTATCACTTTGGCTGTTCTGGAGGATGCTTCTTCAGTTGATACTCCCATGGAGGTAAATGTCAAATTTAGGAAAAATGAAGGGAACCTTTTGGATGATCCTACTCTTTATCGGCGCTTGGTTGGGAGTCTTATCTACTTGACAACTACGCGCCCTGATATATCCTATGCTGTTCATCAAGTCAACCAGTTTATGTTCTCTCCTCGACATCTACACCTTGCTGCAGTTCGACGCATCATTCACTATCTTCAAGGCTCGCCTACTCGTGGTTTGTTCTTTCCAGCTGGCTCATCTCTTCAGCTTGTTTCCTATAGTGATGCTGATTGGGCTGGATGTCCAGATACACGTCGATCTACTACAGGTTGGTGTATGTTTTTAGGCGATGCTCTAATTTCTTGGAGGTGTAAGAAACAAGATCGTGTTTCTAAATCCTCTACCGAAGCTGAATATCGTGCCATGTCTAGTGCTTGTTCCGAAATTGTATGGCTACGCTGTCTTCTTGAGGAGGTTGGATTTCCTCAAACAACTTCTACCCCTCTTCATGCTGATAACACTAGTGCCATTCAGATTGCCACCAATCCTGTTTTTCATGAGCGCACCAAACACATTGAAGTTGATTGTCATTCTATTCGAGATACTTTAGAAAAACGGGTGATATCTCTTCCTCACATCTCTTCTGGTCCCCAAGTGGCTGATATTTTCACCAAAGCTATGACTCGTCAGCGGCATTAGTTTTTTATTGGCAAATTGTTACCAGTTGACTTACCAGCATCAATTTAAGGGAGAGTGTTACAGGAAATAAATTAGATTAATATCTAATTTATCTAGTATAATATATTTAGTATAATATATATCGTAGTATATTTATTTAGTCAAAGATTGAGTTAATATATATATATATATATATATATATATTTTGTAGTATAATATATACTATAATCAATTATAGTCTAGGAAAATAAAAATTCTAGTAATAGTATAAAAGGTGAAATAAATAATACATATTTTTTCGAGAAAGAAAATACTTTTAACAAATTACTGCTTTACTTGTGCAATGAATTGACAGTATCCTATCCTATTCGTCCATATATCACTATACAGTCAACAGCAGATATAAGATGACTCCAACAGATCAGCCACGGTCGTCGCCACTACCACCTGCTCTTCCTCTAGCTTGCGTGGCCAAAACCATATCTGATTTCAGTAATCACAGCAGAAATACATCTCGAGCAATGGAGTTTCTAGAGTTTGGATGCTCTACACAACCAATATCTTAGATGAAGTCGCTATAAATCAGGCATCTAACACATTATCAGCATCGTCAACATTCCATACTTGAAAATACAGAAATTCGCTGAACCTTGTCTCCACGCTCGGCCTTAGCAGAACCATCATTCAGCTCGAGAGACATCATTGTTCTTCACATAAGAAACATTACTTCGAGGCGGCATTTCATCAAACACCTCTCACGGATACAGCCACCTGACTCGGTCATATGCGGAGAACAACCTTATCCTGCTCAACATATTTTAGAAGTCTTTTGAAGATAATGCCGCAAAACAAGCGCTATAGTGCCTTGGTATGGCACAAAACTCCCTCGTACTCGAGGCAAACACCATACCTCCATGGGAAATCCTCAATCCAGTGATTATTTCCTTAACCCTCGATGCCCAGACAACCTTCAATCGCCGATTCATTTGCTTCAACATCTGATGCATTCGTAATTTCATCCAGTCAAACTCTGCTATGAGTCCTTTCGGTATTCACCAGCTCCCTTTCTCCGCCTCGCAGCGCCTTTCCCCGATCGCTCGATTACTTCTCGCCGCCTGCCGCAAGATCAATGACACCTGGGAACCTCCTTTATATGATTGTTTCCAAAGATGGTTGTTTCCAACCCGTCCAAGAGGATTGGAGTTGCTGAATCACTACAGCACCGTATATGGCTCCCTTACTTCACGTCTGTTTTCCTTTGATCACAATCAGCAACAGATTCCGCAAATCACCTCCCTTACTTTATCAAATCAATAGCAGCGAATCTCTAACAACATGAATTCGATTTCGAGGTGCCAAATCCAGCAATCTGGGAAGCGATCCTTATCGACTTTTTCATAAGACAAAATCAACCGTAGCAACAACAATAGGGATTTGATGATAATTCCAGACATGAAAAAAAGGAGAAGTCGATATTCTGGGACCATTTCACCGTAGAATTTACTAGTCTGGTATGTAGAAAGGCGTACTTCAATGCCTACAAGTACAAGGGGTATTAGGATGCCACCAGCATCCGCCATAACAACTCGACGCGTGGCTGGAGGAACATCGTCAACATGAGCGCACCTTAGGCACCGGTGTAACAGAGGACATGGAACTGGACAGCTTCTTCAGAAGATCGACAGTAAGATGCCTTATTAATGAGACTGCCGAGAGTATATCGCCCAAGAGGCTTATCAAAAGATCCATGAAACTAAATCCGCAATAAATGTGACTCTTCACATATCATCGGCTCGAAAATGATACCATTATACTTTAGTAAGCAGACGTTTTTCTCCCAAGCCTCTCTTGCCAGCCGTACTATCTAAGTCTGCCGATCCAAGTTGTCAAGCTTTTGCGGTCACATGTATAGTCTCTTTAGCTCCGGGCTTTAAAAGAAAGGGAGACTTTAAAGCTTCATACTCAATCGCGAATCGTAAGCTATGCATGCATATAAGAGGTACATAATTAAAATATAATATGCACGTATTATGGCACGACGAAAGAAATGCATGCATATAACCGGACTTTTTTCACATATTTTGCTGCTATCATGCTATTTACGCCTACATTTAATACAAGTCACGTCTACTATTTCTTATATGTGTGTTTATACATTATGTACATAGTTAATAAACTTTGCCTGAACTGTTTAAAAACTATATCTTTAGTGCGCGTCATGTTCTCATCCGTATTCACCATTGTCTTTTTCCTATATATATATGTTGTCGTGTTCGTGTACACTGTCTATTATCGTTTCCATTAAGTCTTACTCTACGCACACATTATCCACATATTGAAATTCCTGTGTTTTTTGTTTTCATCGCGCTTGTACTGTTTTCACTACCAGAAATATCCATAATCATATGTTTCACTGCATAAAATGTATTCTATATGTTGTCCTTTTTTATAAAACTACTCATGTATTACGTTCCCAAAATAAATTTGTGTATTGTACGCATGCATACATTATCACAATATATAATATGGAAAAAATATATAAGCGTAAGGAAACAACAAATTATTATGGTAAAGCACGATCGCAATGACAAATAAGTTGAGAGAGTAGAGATATAAAAGCTATAAACATGTTAAACTGAGGTGAAAAAGTGCAATTTATGCATCTTCTTTAGGTGCATTTAGCCGTACTGTATTAACCGAAATAGTAAATTCTCGGTAAAAAAAGGCACATTTTCTCCACTTAAATTCTCTATAGTAAATCGAATTTAAGATAACGAACAACTTCGAACATGAAATCTCCATTTCCATGGTCGACAAAGCTTTAAGTCAAGCAATCCTCATCTCCCCGATAGAAAAAGTTATCAATCGAGTAATCCCCATCTCCATGATCGAAAAAAGTTCATAAAAAATTTCTATCTTCACGACAAAATGACTATATGTCGCGTAATCTCCATTTTCATGATAGAAAAGGCTATAAACCAAATGATCTCCATCTCCATGATAGAAAAAAGTCTATAAGTTAAATGATTACGACGGAAATGGCTATAGGCCAAGTAAATCTCCATCTCCATGATAAAAAAGGCTATAAGCCAAAATGATCTCTCTTTCCATAATAAAAAATATTGAACTTCAAATGATCTCCATCTCAATGTGTTTCTTTATACTTATTTTCTGTAACTCCGCGGTAGGGTCACGGACCACGCCTAAAGGACTACGCAATAAGGTTCTACTGTGCCATATTTAGTTGATCTAATAACAAACAGGCTAATTAGCCACGCATTTTTAAGGTTATGTTAACGGGCCATACTTTGCTCAATACAACATTATGGTATTATAAACACGAACTACTCCAACCCCAACAGGTTACGCAAATGGCCGAACAGGTGGCTCTGCGAAATTAGCTATGGTTATTTACCAGTCATAGTTACACAATGAGCTCCACTGTGCTCGATTTTACAGAAAAAGTTGAAGTGTAAACAAGTTAAAAAGTATACAGACACATCCTCCCATACATATCTCTAAGAAAATATTCTTTACAACAATAAGTAATGTATAGACATACAAACCAGCAAAACAACATCATTGGCCACAAAAAATACAAAATCTTTTCTCCACTACCAGGTCCACGACATCTACAACATACATCCATATATAGTTTTCACTTTGTCCTTCACCAAAGACTATGGGGGCTAGACATCCATATCAACCTTATCCAACAAAACGTTAAGCATGTCGAAGAAGAAGGTAACATCCTAGCAGCCTATTGATTGTTAACAGTACTATTTTCCTTTGGAAAAATAGAGCTTTTTGTCATCAAAGGAGGTTTTGACCGACAAAGGTTTTTAACGAGACAAGAACAATTTAGTACGAACCAAGTTGGAGTCGTCTCAGACAACAGTTCGGCTAGGAAAATTAATATAACTAAGCCTTATGACTTTTCGGAGTCTAGCCGAAATGGTTGACATAGTTTCTTCGACATGATCAACGACGCCTTATCGAAAAAGATGAATAAAGAGAGAGCTACGACAACTAACAATATAAAATAAAGACCAGCTTCATCAAATGCAAAGAAGAGCAAGAAGATTACACTATCCGAATATTATGTTTGACTATTACATAGTCCTTAAGTTTCACTATGCTCCAACTCAAGGACGAGGGGGACTCCGGATAAGGATATAATATTCAAGACTAATTATAATAAATATAGAATTAAAACGACACGTTATTTGTATTTTAAATTAAACATTACGTTTATATTTATATTATGTAACGGATGTAAATAATAAATGTAACATTAAAATAATTAATATTTTATTTAACAATAACTTTAAAAAAAAAATAAAAAAAAATAAAAAAAAAATTGAACCACTGCATCCTTTTCTCCACTTCCCCTTGTTTTACTCCCACTATTTATTTATTTACTTTATTTTATTACTATTTATTAAAGTTAGTGGGCAAAAGTAGGGGGGCTCTAGCCCCCCTAGCCCCTACATACCTCCGCCACTGTCACCCATACTACATCAGAAGTTCAAGTCGCATCACGAAATTCACAAGGTTTTCCACTCTCATCACGAGATTCACAACAAATTTTGTAGTTAGTGGTGCCGGACTAGGATAGTCAGAAGGTGCGAGGGGCGATTCAGATTCAGAAGTTGACAGTTCTTTCGGCTTCATTTTGGAGGCGATATAAAAGTATATGGGTGAGGCGAATCAAAAGTATGAGAGGGTGCAACGTTCGGTGGAAACTCAGGGGTGGCTTTGGAGGAAGGTGGACATCGAGCTCGAGTTTTCAGAGAGTCAAAAGCTGCACCCTGGGTGGAAACTCAGGGGTGGCTTTAGAGGATGGTGAACAACGAGCTTGAGCTTTCAGAGAGTCATAAGCTGCACGGAGGAACGTGGTCTTGGTATTGTTCAAAGAGGTTGCACTATCTTAGGCAAGAGAGATAACTAAAAATTTAATTTCACTAATTGAGTTTGAGTTTGCGTTGAGAAGAGAATAATTGTTTGCTATGGTTTTTAACCGAGGAGGCGAATCTAGAGGGTATGATATGGACAACCCTAAAATATAAAAGGAAAGTTATTTTAATTATAAAGCTCACAAAATGTACCAAGTTCCCATCTTACAAATGATATAAATTGATTTGTTTGCTCTAAAATTTATTTGTTTGATTATGTTTAATTGATTTGTTTGAATTGATTTGATTGAATATATTTGAACTTGTTTAACAATTTATTTGGTTTGTTTGATTAGTTTGACTTGTATAAATAGTTTGAATTAGTTTAATTGGTTTGTTTGATTTTCCTTAATTGATATGTCTGAAAATGTTTAATTGATTCGATTATATTTGTTTGACTGACTTATTTGATTTGTTTGAATTTGTTTAGTTTTTGTTTAAATTTTTATTTGACTTTTAGAAAATCATTTGAATTGAATGAGTTTATTTATTGGTATTCATCTTCTAATTAGAAAAATAAAATTAACATTAAAACATATAAAAAATATATCTCAACTTTGATCTTTTAAATTTAAAAGATATAGTTTGTTGTACCATGTAGTTAGGTATACATTAATGCCTTATAGCTTTATCAAATTGTGTGCAAATTTTGTGTAAATTTAGCACAAATATAGTATATATATATAGCACAAGTATAACACAAATATAACACAAATTTCTTTATCGTAATAGTTGTATATTTATTTTTTGTTAATTGTTTTGTATCTATTGATAAGGGGGGATTCTCCCGAGTAAGTATCCAAGGAGCAGGAAAGGCAGAGGACGAGCTTGGAACAAGATAGTAAGAAAATGAAGAACAGAACAAGTAAATGGAGGATGAGCTCATACACTCTGATCGACCTCAAGGATAAACGGAGCACAAGCTCGAAGATAATCTGAGTAACGAGTTGACCGATCAGACCAAGAATGCGATGAACAAGCAAGGGATGAGCTCACATGTAAACCAACCGAACTTACAGCTAAGTGGAGATCAAGCTCAGAGATAATGAATTGACCTCATACAAAGAGGAGCCAAACAACCAGGAGCGGCCGAGTGAGCTCGAAAACACGCAGTTCGCTTCAAACCTTACCGCGCTCAAGAAATAAGCCAGCTCGAATTGACATACAAGACCAGTCAAAGCGAATAACTGAAGAATAAAACGTTTCCTTATTCAATATTCAATAAACGCTACAGACTCGGAGTCAAACTGTTAGGGTAGTTTGTCCAAAATTATAGGAGAAGTGATGTGAGTGAGTTATTGGCACATTAAGTATAATTGAATACAAATGTAACTGCCTACTAACTCACAGAACTATAAGTAGGAAGACTTTATTAATATATAATACGATCTTTTTGCCTCATCTCTTTTCCGACTAAAAACGTGAGATTCTACTTTGATAGAACTTGTTATTCCCGTAACAAAGTTTGGCGCCGTCTGTGGGAAAACAGGTAATCATCAACCATGGTAGTCACAAGGTCAGGAATCGAGAGGGATAAGCAGGAAATGAGCGAAGCAACAATGAACAGAAGAGGAGCAGCAAATCCACCACCCGGGCAAGGCACCCTATACCCTGTCCCTGTAGCATCCTAAGGGGGTAATCCTATGGCACCACTCGGGACAGTCATGCCGGAGGAGCTCCCAACTCTGCCCGCTGTTGTTCCATGGGCTGAAGTGAAACCACACCAACCGGTGGATGCGCTGGTGGCCCAAGAAACTGTGGAAGCCACCCCAGCCGTTGACTCGATGGTCCTCCAACTAGAATAGAGAGTCCATCATCTCTAAGGAGAGCAGTTGAAGGTAGCATTTGAGCGAAATGCAAGGGAACAAGCCATGCACGCCACTACGGCCGGAATGAATGACGTCATTCACACCCTCACCGTTAGGATCAAGGGAACAAGCCGAGTAAATAAGCCGTCCGGCTCGGAGGCCAGCAAAGTTAACAGAGCAGATCGATCATCCAAGCGGGACGACAAACATGAGGACGAAAGCGAGAGTGGAGATAAAGCAGACGCCTACCAAGCTAGCTCAGGAAAATAAAGATCTCCACTATAACCAGGTCTGACCCCTTTCAGATGGAAGCTTATGATGGAATAAGAGACCCATAAAGACATTTGGAGCAATTCTGAAACATGATGATAGCGTTCAACCTTGACGACACGATGCTATGCTGGGCACTTTCTATGACCCTCAAAGGTAATGCAATGGATTGGTTGAATAACTTTCCAAAAGGGTCCATCTATGACTTTACCGGGCTGTGGAAGACATTCAGAGAAAGGTTTGTTGGTAACAAAAATCTTAAGCGGGAGCGAGACTCAATAATGGACGTTTACCAGCGGCGAGGTGAGTCCCTTAAGATTTATGTTAGAAGATTTGTTCATGCCATAAATGCTTTACCAGATTTAGCCGAAAACATAACAGTGACATCCTTGAAGCGATGGCTCAACTGAAAGGGTGATCTCTATGCTGACCTAATCAAGTTCCCAACCGAGAACATGGGGGATTTTCTCGCTAGGGATGATACTTTTAGAAGAGTCGATGACTCCAGAAGAGGCGGGTCACCCCAGCAACGCGGATCAGATTCCAAAGAAGGAGGATCCGAAAGAAAAATGATTGAAAAGCAGCATATGAGGGATTATAGCCGGCGACCTCAACAACTCGACCAACCAAAGAGACGATTCATTCCATTAAATGAAGCTATCTCCGTGATTTATGACCAAACACGAGTATGAACTAAGTACCAAGCACCGTGCATGATGAGCGTCCCAGGCTTTAAGCGATCTAACCGGTACTTCTGCACATATCATAATGACCATGGATACTCCACAAACGAGTGCTGGCAAGTCAGAGAAGAGATCCAACGACTGATTGATAATAGAGAGCTGATACAATACATCAAACCGTCTCATCCAGATCACCACGACGAAGTCCGTTCTCCTAACAATGAGAAACCAGTAAACGGAGAAGAAGTCGAAGCTAACAAGCAACAATGGCTTCTCACGATATCAAGGGAAAATTCAGCACCAGTCCAGGGGATCGCTTCAAACAAACGGGCTAAAAAGAAGCTCGACGTGTACGAAATAGATGCCAACTCTTATCGTAATTACAGGGATCCAGTGGTTGATCTCACGTTCAATGATGACAATCTCAGAGGTGTCAGTCTGACCCATTAAAACTATCCACTTGGATATCAGAGGGGTTATGGTGACTTGAGTCGTGGTCGATGGTGGAAGTTCTGCAAATATTATTTTCAAAAGCAGTTTTGACCGCATACAAAACGTACCTCCATATCGGCAGATGCAGCGCACTTTGGTGGGCTACTAGGGTAGAACTTCAAAATATGTTTGGGAAAAGGAGCTACTGGTAAACGTTGGCTACAGAGCCACGAAAAAAGAATTAAAAACACTGTTTACAATTTACGACGTACCAAGCCCTTACCATGCTATTATCGGGAGACTACAGCTGCATAGGATGGAAGCAACATCGTGCACGTTCTGACAATGCATAAAATATCTGGTGGGCAGCTCGGTGGGAAAAATATGAGGCAACCAAAGAACTGGGCGAACATGCTATGCGATCGCATCAGATCCGTCCAAAATGCTCTGATAGCAATTAAACAGCGAGGGGGTCCCCGAACCAGAGACACTGGATCTTACCTCGCCGAACCTAGCGGACGACCTGCGTAAGAGCGAAGACTCAACCGATATGAGTACTGCATTAGTGGACACACCTATAGCCAATGGTCAGACACTTCGACTCGGAAGGGAATTGTCTCAAGACTACAAGGTACGTTTAACTTCTTTATTAGCAAAAAAATGGATGTTTTTGCTTGAGAGGCAGCTGATGTCTCAGGGGTAAGCCCTTCGATTATATGTCATGAGTTGTCTATCAACCCTTGCGCCAAGCCAGTACGCAAAAAACGCAGATCTTTCTCAGTATAAAAAGAGGCAGCTATATTAGCCGAGGTGGCCAAATTATATCGTCTAGAACACATCCAAAAAGCACAATATCTGGTCTAGATAGCTAACCCCATTCTGGTAAAAAGAAGAGTGACCAGTGAAAATGTACGTGGATTTCATCGACCTGAATCAAGCATGCCCCAAAGATGCTTTCCCGTTACCGCGCATCGATCACTTAGTTGATTCGGCCTTGGGTTGTGAGTACTTGTCATTCATAGACGCATACTCCGCGTACAACCATATTCGCCTTCACCCATCCGATCAGAAGCACACCACTTTTCAAACTAAACGAGATCTATACTGCTACACGGTTATGCCTTTCGGTTTAAAGAATACGGGGTCGACGTACCAACGATTGATAAACCACATTTTCAAGACCATCTGGGACACCATTTAGAATTATACATTGGAGACATGATTGTTGAAACTCATGAGGAAACGCAGCACTTGAAGACGTTGCAGACATTTTTCGATTTGTTACGACAGTTCAACCTCAAGCTCAACCCGGATAAGTATTCTTTTGGTGTAGCCAAGGGAAAGTTTTTGGGTTAAGTGATAAGCCAACGAGGTATTGAAGCCAAACCTATCTAGCTAAATGAAATTATGCAAATGGACTTTCCAAAAAATATCAAAGAAGTACAATGTCTCACGGGAAGGTTAGCAGCTTTATCCAGGTTCATCTCTCATGCGTCAGACAAGAGTCATCACTTTTTTGAAGTCTTACAAGGCACCAAGCTCAAACAATACCTCACCTCTCTAGAGATTTTGTCTGCACCCACGGCTGAGGAAACACTGTTCCTCTATCTGGCAGTATCACAATTTTCTATGAGTTCGGCTTTAGTACGTGACCTGAATGGGATATAGTGCCCGATATATTACACGAGCAAAACGCTAATGGATGTGGAAACAAGGTACTTGAATCTTGAAAAACTAGCTCTGAGCTTTGATAAGTGCATTTTATGTCACTTATTACGCTCCATTATTCTTAAAACTGTCGCCGGTTCTCAAGTATTCGTTGTGTTTTAACGTGTTTTTCAGCCATTCTCGTAGGATGCTCGTCGATGGAATTTCACCGCTTTTCGGTGACTTATGCTGGATTTAAGGATCAAAGAACCATCGCATGTTGGACGTACCCATTTCATTTGGAAATATTAACCGAAGGTACATACTTAGTCCGTGAAGACGATCCGGTTAACCAAATGTTATTTATTATCCGAGGCAGATTAGACAGTTCAACTACAAACAGAGGCCGAACAGGGTTCTTCAACATAGCTATACTTCGACCCGGTGATTTCTGCAGTGAAGAACTACTTACAAGGGCTCTACTTCCGAAATCAATCTCGAACTTACCATCTTCAACCAGAACAGTCATAGCATTTTTTTAGTAAATTGAAACTTTTTAAATATTACACAAAGCAGCCTCATTCTTGAGATAATAAAAAAACACAAAATGTGTCTACAAGTCGACAAGTTCCATACACACACGATACGGTAAAAGTAAAAAAAATTGGCGCATCTCCTGTAGTTGAAAGATTGCGGGATGGCATCTCTTGTATTTGCGTATAATTTAAACTGTGTATAACAGCAAGATATCTGTTTATGGCTCAGCTCAACAATCAACACACAAGCCCATTGATTATCTGAAACAGTTCCAACCAAACTAAAAGGGAGTTTCAACTGTGTTCCTCACGTAAGCTTTTATAAATGGAGAACATATGAATTACGGACGAATTCCGGCCTTGTAGCTGTTTTGTGGATTGACAATCATTACAACAATCTTTGTCTATCATCATCGCATCATGGGTTGAACTTGAAGCGAGTGGAGCTGTGTCTGTATTGACATCCCTTGGGGAATCTGAAACACCAGACGAGATATGGTCGGATTTTATATCTGCTTGTTGTGGGCTCGGATCATGTCTCGAGCCTAGTTTAAGTTTCAACAGTGTTGATTCATAGATGGAGAGAGAATCGTCTTTGATGAATTTCGACGGAGGTAACTCCAGACTGTCCATGGAGGAAGGAGTCTGTCTCACCCTACCAAACATGACTTTTTCTTTCTCTCAAACAGTCATAGCCTTGCCACAAAAGAAACAGTCATATCCCAATTCTTCCACCTCCTCTCCTTTCCATACAATACGATCCATTGGTTGTTCGTCCAATTCTTCAGGAGGATTGGCTGGTGTGGAAGCTGAAGTTTTTTCTCTTCTTGACATGGTTGCTGTTTCTTTCTGCGAAGCTTGAGATGCCGTCGACGTCGACGATGTTGCTGTTGCTTTTGGGTTTCTCAGTTTAAGGGATCGAGATGGTTCCTATAAAGACTTGGCTTTAAAAACTGCAGAGGAATTCAAGAGGAAATCCCTTTTCACGATCTTGGAGGTATCGGGTGCGTGACTTTTTAAACTAACAGAACGCATAACCTTAGGCAAGGGTATCTTTTTCGGCAGTGGCGACACAAAGATCTCAACAGGGACTCTGTCATTATCTCTGGGGCTGAGTTTTGATAATGGCTTTGTAAGGGTACACAAAGAGGCTGGATTCAGACAGCACATAGGAATCAAGATGATCGTTTGATAGAGAAGAAACGATCGTGCATCGAGCTGCATCAAGAATCTCATCTAGTTGAGATCTAGTTAGGGCACGGAGTCCCTTCCCATTGGGATCAGCAAAGACACCAGGCTCGTAAAAATGAGATTTCCAAACGTTTTTCATAGCCTTCGAAACCAATTGGTGAGGTGTTGACGGCCATTTTGACTTAAGAGAGAAACTGACAACGAAGTGAGCTGAAGAGGATTCGAGAGAGAGAGCTAGAGAGGGATCGAGGGCAAGAGAAAGCAGTAGAGCAATTGCAAAAAATTAAGAAAAAAAAAGGCTAGAAAGTAAAATTGCAGTATGGAAGAACTTGTGGGACTACTGGATTTCTGTAGGCAAGTCAGGATGGCTTCCTCACGCAGTTAGAGTATGCAGCTGATCTGAATTTCTTGATTCCACCGCTTGGCCTTAGGTCTTCAATGCTGTAGTCGAGAGGAGCGTCATAGAATAATGAGGATTTACTACTACTAGACTTTTTTCCACCTTTAGTCTCCATTAGCTCATTCAATCTCTCAATATACGAAGAAATCAATAAGAACAACCAATCTCGATTATCTCTTTGGTACTATCCAATTCCCAGAGATTAGAGATAACGAAACCCGATCTGAAAGAGAGATTAGAAAACCCTAGAGAGATTGATTGGCTAATGAAGGAGACGATTGATTAGGTTTTTGATTGGCTGGAGTTCAACGGCGATTGAATTCGATCGGTACGCAAGATTGAAGTGTGTTTTTTAATGTTTAGACTTTGATTTCTTGGGTTCTTGTGTTTCGATCAACTATATTGAGGTACTTTAGTCGAAGATTGATATAAGCCGTTGGATTTAAATGAATCCGAGGGTGGTGAATTGATATTAATTATTATGGTTGTCAGTCTTGATATAAAAGCAGACAACAAAATAAAAGGGTTTTATTGGGCCCATGAACAGAAGAAAAAGAAAAAAGTCCAGTAGAAAGGAAAATGCTTTGTTTAGGGTTTCGGAAGAGGCTATATAAAGAGAAACAAGAAAAGAAACAGGGGTGTGCCGATTTTGACTTAGAGTTTTTTTTCTTCGATTAACACATACACCAAAAAGCAATTAACGGCAATTTGGATTTAGTTTAGAACGGCTTGAGTAGACCGTAGAACGGCGTGAGCAGACCGTAGAACGAAACCGGAATTTGCGGCTTCGATAGATCTCTTTCGGCAAAAGGCAGGTGACAGCTGTTTTTTTTTTGGGTTTTCTTTCGGCAGCGGCAACATACAATCAGTCGGCAGGAGGCCGACAGCTGTTCGGTTTAACTTTCTCTGAACTTGTATTCGTTTTTTTTTCTTATTTTTATTCATCACGCTATATTAAATTTTCTATACTCTTTTTTTTAATTTTTTTTTATTCATTATAAGGCTATGTTAATTTTTAAAACCATGATGATGATTTGTTCGATTATGAACTAATCATTGTCATGGAACCCTAGCGGATTTGTTTAAATATTATTTAGGGTTTATTGCTTAAGTGATTTTTTGAGATATATTTTTCGGTTACCTAGTATGGTTGTTATTTTTGTTAGATGCGTCGCGAACATCTAAATTGTTTATCTTTAATGAATGCGAAAGTATAATTAAGGATTAGAACTTGCCATGCTAGCATAGGTTCTTGAATGATTCATATTGTGATTGTTCATGATTTGTAATATGTCATTAACCATATCATATTACCCTATGTAATCGAAATAGATAATTTGTGCTTAAAACCAATTGTACCTCAATTCATATAGACATATAGGATTGTCATGCATGCGGTGTCTGCTTAACTGCTATCTCTTTTGTGGTTGTTTAAGTGGTTTGGTTTACGTGTATTGAAAGGTAGCGTATTCTAATTTTGTGTTATCTGATTAGTAATCGTAATTATCTTACATATTAATTAAGTATATTAATACTCTAAATAAAATAAACAATGAAGTTAGGGTTCCATGTTTTCTATCGCATAAGTTAATTTTGTTAGTTAATTTGCTTAGTTATATTCATTCACTTATACTTTATTTTTGTTCAAGCATTAGTTTAATAATCATACGTTGTTGCATAAGTGAATTCTTGTCTTATACACCTAGTCTTCGTGGGAACGATCTTTCTTACTTATTACTTGCTACGATTTGACCGCGTATACTTGCGTGAGAAAAGGACTAACAAGTTTTTGGCGCCGTTGCCGGGGACTCGGTGTTATTTGACAGTTTTATTGCTTATCAGCAGGAGTCGTTATAAAACTACTGACTTGATTCGGTTACTTTCTTTTTGTGTGTTTTCTTGTGTTTCAGGTACTTGAGTATGTATGCAAACACGGTCTCAAACTAGAGCACTAGTACAAAAGGAGCTTGAAACACAGCAAGAAACAGAGTTAATATTCGCAGTTTCTGATACTAATTCTACAATGGGAGATCCAGCTTCAAAAGCACTCATGGAATACTCTCAACCAAAGATCATGGATATTCAGTCTAGTATTGTCAGACCCAATATCGCTGCGAATAATTTCGAGATTAAACCCAGCACTATTCAGATGATGCAGAATTCTTGTCAGTTTGGGGGAGCTTCATCTGAGGATCCTAATATGCACATTATGACCTTCCTTGAAATCTGTGATACTTTCAAGTTCAACGGTGTTTCAGATGATGCCATAAGATCGAGACTCTTTCCATTTTCTCTGAGGGACAAAGCTAAGAGTTGGTTACACTCTTTACCAGCAGGCTCGATCACGACTTGGGATATACTAGCACAGAAATTTCTCTCAAAATTCTTTCCTATGGCAAGAACAGCCGCCTTGAGGAATGCTATTACTCAGTTTTCTCAGTCATATGGTGAATCTTTAAGTGAAGCTTGGGAGCGTTACAAGGAGATGCTCAGAAAATGTCCTCATCATGGGATGCCTGATTGGTTAGTAATAAATTGCTTCTACAATGGGTTGGGTGCGCAAACAAGGCCCATGGTCGATGCTGCATCTGGGGGAGCCTTATTAACGAAAAGCTATGAGGAGGCTCATGAGCTCCTTGAGATGATGGCTGCTAATGAATTCCAGAACCCTTCTCAGAGACAGTCACAACATAAAGTAGCTGGTATTCTTAACGTAGACACTGCCACTGCTTTAACAGCTCAGCTTGAAGCTCTAAACATGAAGGTAGATTCTTTGACTAAACTAGGGGTACAACAGGTAGCTAGTGTGTGTGAGATTTGTGCTGGAGGGCATGACACTCAAAAATGCCCAATCTCTACTGAGTCAGTGCAATTTGTGAGTAACTTTCAGAGGCAGAATCAACAACCAATCTCAAACACATATCACCCAAGCAACAGAAATCATCCGAACTTCAGTTGGAGCAATAATCAACAAGGTAATCAACATTATGGTGCTAAGCCATACGCTCCTCCTGGATTTCAGCAACAAGGGCAGCAGCATCAATCTCAACAGTATGCCCCACGACAACCTCAGAATCAACATCCTGACCCTTCTCAACATTCTGTGAGAGACTCTGAATTCGAAGAGATGAAGTTAATGATTAAAAGTCTGATGGTATCTCACAAGACCTTGGAAAATCAGATTGGGCAGATGGCCAGTAACATGATTGTTAGACCTCAGGGAGTTCTTCCTAGCGACACAGAACATAATCCAGGTAAACGGGACGGCAAAGAGCAATGCCAAGCTATCACCTTGCGATCAGGAAAGGTTGCTGAGAACCCCACAGTTGAACAAGAGGCGGATTCTTCTCAAAATCAGCCCTCTTCTGAGGTTAATTCAGGTCAAGATCAGCCACCTAAAAAGCCATCTCAGTCAGTTGTTGAGCCTACGATCTACCCACCTCCACCTTTTCCGCAAAGGTTACAGAAACAGAAGCTAGATGCTCAGTTTGGGAGATTTTTGGAGGTATTCAAGAAGCTACACATCAACATACCTTTTGCTGAAGCATTAGAGCAAATGCCTAGTTATGCCAAGTTCATGAAGGGAATTCTTTCGAAAAAGCTAAAGCTTGGTGATTTTGAGACAGTGGCGCTCACTGAGGAATGCAGTGCGATCTTACAACAAAAATTGCCTCCCAAACTCAAAGATCCAGGAAGCTTCACCATTCCTTGTTCAATCGGTAATCTAACTTTCAGCAAATGTTTATGTGATTTGGGAGCAAGCATCAATCTGATGCCATTATCTGTGTTTGAGAAACTTGGGCTACCTGGGCCAAAACCGACTAATATCTCTTTGCAACTGGCCGATCGTTCTATTACATATCCTCGTGGGATCGTAGAAGATGTCTTAGTAAAGGTAGACAAGCTCATATTTCCTGCTGACTTCGTTATCTTGGATTTCGAAGAGGACAAAAACATCCCCATCATCATGGGAAGACCATTCTTGGCTACGGGAAAAACTCTTATTGATGTCCAAAAAGGGGAACTCACTATGAGAGTGCAAGATCAGAATGTCACTTTCAACGTTTTCAAGGCTATGAAATCTCCAACAGAGGATGCAGAATGTTTCAGGTTGGATATGATCGATTCTTTGTACAACAATGAGGTGGATCGGTATGCGAGTTCAGATGTTCTAGGCAAAGTTCTACATGGTGAATCTGACTTAGATGACGAAGAGATATCCGAATGTGTTCAACTACTACAGGCAGCCCCGTATCAAAAGAGGCTCAATATTCCACATGAGTCGCTCGGACTAGGTGATCTTAAGGATTCTCAGGAAAGGCTTAAACCTTCGCTAGAAGAAGCTCCTAAACTTGAACTAAAACCACTACCAGATCATCTCAGGTATGCTTACTTAGGAGAGTCATCTACATTACCTGTTATTATTGCTTCTAACCTTTCAGGTAGTGAGGAAGAAAAGCTATTGAGAGTCCTGAGGAAGTTCAAATCAGCCATTGGTTGGACCATAGCAGATATCAAGGGAATCAGCCCCTCTTACTGCATGCACAAGATTCTGCTCGAAGAAGGGAGCAAACCATCTATCGAGCATCAGAGGAGACTAAATCCTATCATGAAAGAGGTGGTGAAGAAAGAAATCCTGAAGTGGCTAGATGTAGGCATTATTTATCCTATCTCAGACAGTCAGTGGGTAAGCCCGGTGCAATGTGTACCAAAGAAGGGAGGAATGACAGTAGTAACAAATGAAAAGAATGAACTCATCCCCACTCGGACAGTCACTGGATGGAGAATTTGCATGGATTATCGTAAATTGAATAAGGCCACTAGAAAAGATCACTTTCCCTTGCCATTTATTGATCAGATGTTGGATAGGTTGGCGGGCCATGAATATTACTGTATGCTCGATGGATATTCAGGATACAATCAGATTTGTATAGCTCCAGAAGATCAGGAGAAGACGACCTTCACTTGCCCTTTTGGTACCTTTGCTTTCCGACGTGTCTCGTTTGGACTTTGCAATGCACCCACTACTTTTCAAAGGTGCATGATGGCTATTTTCTCTGAAATGGTTGGTGATATCATGGAGGTGTTCATGGACGATTTCACGGTCTTTGGGAAATCATACGATGGCTGTCTATATAATCTGGGTAAAGTACTTGAGAGATGTGTGAAAACAAACCTCATTCTTAATTGGGAAAAATGTCACTTCATGGTTCAAGAAGGTATCATCCTTGGACACAAGGTATCTAAGAGAGGTTTAGAAGTAGACAAGGCCAAGCTTGAAACGATCAAAAAGCTTCCTCCTCCTATCTCAGTAAAAGGAATTCGTAGTTTTCTTGGTCATGCTGGATTTTATAGACGTTTTATTCAGGACTTCTCAAAGATCACCAAACCGCTTTGTAGTCTACTTGAAAAGGAAGCTCCCTTTCGATTTACTGAAGAGTGTTCTGTTGCTTTTGAGCTCTTGAAGAAAAAGTTGACATCAGCCCCAATCATCACTGCGCCTAACTGGGAAGAGCCATTTGAGATGATGTGTGATGCTAGTGATTTCGCTGTGGGAGTCGTTCTTGGTCAAAGGAAGCTGAAGGTGTTTCACGTGGTTCACTATGCTAGTAAAACCCTCAATGATGCACAACGAAACTACACAGTTACTGAAAAAGAGCTTTTGGCTGTTGTCTATGGTTTTGAGAAGTTTAGATCCTACTGCCTTGGTGCTAAAGTCACGGTTTTCACAGATCATTCGGCTATCAAGTACCTGCTATCTAAAAAAGATGCAAAGCCTCGCTTAATTCGATGGGTACTCTTGCTTCAGGAATTCGAGTTGGAAATTAAAGACAAAAAGGGGACTGAAAACCAGGTAGCTGACCATCTCTCACGTCTTGAGCAACATGAGAAAGACAAGGGAGATGGAATTCTTATCAACGAATGTTTCCCAGATGAGCAGTTGTTCGTGATTCAAGGAGAAGTACCATGGTTTGCTGATTTTGTTAACTATCTGGTTAGCAATGTGATCCCTTCAGATTTTACTTGGGCTCAACGAAAGAAATTCTTGCATGACGTGAAATGGTATCTTTGGGATGAACCATTCTTGTTTAAACAATGTGCTGATAAGATGATCCGACGTTGTATTCCATACAGTGAGATTGAGAAAGTTTTACATGATTGTCACTCTACGGTTTATGGAGGACATTATGCTGGGGATAAGACAGCTGCTCGAGTACTGCAAGCAGGTTTCTACTGGCCTACCTTGTTTAAGGATGCTCATCTGTACGTTCGTAGATGCGATCGATGCCAAAGGGTTGGTAATATTTCTAGGCGAAATGAGATGCCCCTTAATGTGCTTCTTGAGGTTGAGGTATTCGATGTATGGGGAATAGATTTCATGGGACCATTTGTTTCCTCCTGCAACAATCTATACATACTCTTAGCTGTGGATTATGTATCTAAGTGGGTAGAGGTGAAAGCTCTCCCAACTAACGATGCTAAGGTAGTGCTCAATTTCCTTCGTAAGCAAATATTCACTCGCTTCGGAACTCCTCGTGCTATAATCAGTGATGGAGGGACTCACTTTTGCAATCGTCAGTTCACAGCATTGTTGGCTAAATATGGTGTTTCTCATCGGGTTGCTACCGCTTACCACCCTCAAACTAATGGTCAAGCTGAAGTCTCGAATCGTGAAATCAAGCGAATCTTGGAAAAAGTGGTGAATCCTTCAAGGAAAGATTGGTTTCTGAAGTTAGATGAAGCAGTATGGGCATACCGAACGGCTTACAAAACTCCACTTGGGATGTCACCATTTCAGTTAGTATATGGAAAGTCTTGTCATCTTCCAGCAGAACTTGAGCATAAGGCATTCTGGGCTTTAAAGAAGTTGAATTTCGACATTCAAGCAGCTGGCGAGAAGCGTGTGCTTCAATTGAATGAACTGGACGAGTTTCGGTCTCAAGCCTATGAGAACTCGAAGATGTATAAGGAAAAAGTCAAGAAATGGCATGATAGGAAACTTCTACATAAAGCTTTTGAGCCGGGTCAAATGGTTCTTCTTTTCAACTCTCGTCTAAAGCTTTTCCCAGGGAAGCTCAAGTCAAGATGGTCTGGACCTTTTAAAGTCAAGACAGTATATCCACATGGAGCAGTTGAAATCTTTGAGGAATCGCCAGACAAAGCATTCAAAGTCAATGGTCAGCGACTCAAGCATTACTATGGAGATGTGGGGAACCGTGAGGCATTCAGCATCCGCCTCGACACTATATGATTCCGAGTGGTATCGTCGAGCTATCGACGTTAAACAAGCGCTTCGTGGGAGGCAACCCACTGAGAAACAATGATCAACACTGCTGGACGAATAGGGGAGTGTTTCTTCTATCTTTTAATTTCTTTTAGTTGCATTCATCATAGTAGTTATTCATGTTAGTCATACTTATCTTGCATTTTCATGCCATGATTATATAGACTGTGTTTAGGATCGACTTAGTCTATTAGCATAGCATTTTTTGTTTATTTTTTTTATTTTTTTTCATGCATTTCGCGTCTTTGATCCCTTGAGTTGCTGTTTCTACTTAAGTAGCCGATGATGGAAATTGTTTGGAATGACAGTAGGAATAAAATCTAATTAGGTTGCTTGTCAGTTAGCTTGCGTGATGTAGAAGCACAATTAATACATGTAGACTCATCGATTGCTTTTATGCTAGTTACAGACACACTTGAGTATTGTTATACATAATCCTTGCTTAGGTTCAGAATTACACCTTAATTCTTTATTAGCTCATGGATTGCAAAAAAATAAGTTTGGGGGAGTTGAAAGATAAATATGCGTATTATTCAGTTAGGCGTCAAAGGCTAGTAGCCGCTCGTCGACGTACGTCCTCTCGCTGGGGGTTGCGTATTGCGAGTAGTCTAGGGGTGGAATGAGATGGAGCGAAACGCACTCATTCCTAATCCGATTGCTAAAAAAACAAAAAAAAAAAAGAGAAAAAGAAAAAAAAAAAAGAAGAAGATAAAAATGGCTAGGATGAGCTCTTTGGTGCTCGAGTTATTAAGTTCTAGGGGACTTTGTGCCTAGTGACCTAAGACTTTTCCGGTCTGGGATCCGCTAACCTAAAGCTCGCTACATGGGCACCATTGTATAAGTCTTTCAGGGACCTCATCCATTGCACGGTCAAATAAGCCTTTGAGTGTCTGTATATAAAGTAAAGCATAATAAATCTTTGACAACCCCGGAGAAATATGGACTTGCAACTTGGCTATGAAGAATCTAGGTTATATTTCGTTTCTAATCTTGTGATTATTATGATGAGAACAAGTAAGGTCCATTAATTTGTACTAAAAACATGTCGATTGAGTTTGAGCACACACGCACGCTTCTTCACTTGTATTGATAACATTTGAGTACCTAGTTATTTCACATTCCGAGGTCATTACATTCGTTGAGGCATTTATGCTGAATTAGTTACGGTTACTCGTTCGGGATCATTGCATTCTTACAAAATTCAGTTGCATTCATGCATCAATTGCTAAACCTGTTTTGCATTGCTTGAGGACAAGCAACGGTTTAAGTTTGGGGGTTTGATAAGTGCATTTTATGTCACTTATTACGCTCCATTATTCTTAAAACTGTCGCCGGTTCTCAAGTATTCGTTGTGTTTTAACGTGTTTTTCAGCCATTCTCGTAGGATGCTCGTCGATGGAATTTCACCGCTTTTCGGTGACTTATGCTGGATTTAAGGATCAAAGAACCATCGCATGTTGGACGTACCCATTTCATTTGGAAATATTAACCGAAGGTACATACTTAGTCCGTGAAGACGATCCGGTTAACCAAATGTTATTTATTATCCGAGGCAGATTAGACAGTTCAACTACAAACAGAGGCCGAACAGGGTTCTTCAACATAGCTATACTTCGACCCGGTGATTTCTGCAGTGAAGAACTACTTACAAGGGCTCTACTTCCGAAATCAATCTCGAACTTACCATCTTCAACCAGAACAGTCATAGCATTTTTTTAGTAAATTGAAACTTTTTAAATATTACACAAAGCAGCCTCATTCTTGAGATAATAAAAAAACACAAAATGTGTCTACAAGTCGACAAGTGCCATACACACACGATACGGTAAAAGTAAAAAAAATTGGCGCATCTCCTGTAGTTGAAAGATTGCGGGATGGCATCTCTTGTATTTGCGTATAATTTAAACTGTGTATAACAGCAAGATATCTGTTTATGGCTCAGCTCAACAATCAACACACAAGCCCATTGATTATCTGAAACAGTTCCAACCAAACTAAAAGGGAGTTTCAACTGTGTTCCTCACGTAAGCTTTTATAAATGGAGAACATATGAATTACGGACGAATTCCGGCCTTGTAGCTGTTTTGTGGATTGACAATCATTACAACAATCTTTGTCTATCATCATCGCATCATGGGTTGAACTTGAAGCGAGTGGAGCTGTGTCTGTATTGACATCCCTAGAGGAATCTGAAACACCAGACGAGATATGGTCGGATTTTATATCTGCTTGTTGTGGGCTCGGATCATGTCTCGAGCCTAGTTTAAGTTTCAACAGTGTTGATTCATAGATGGAGAGAGAATCGTCTTTGATGAATTTCGACGGAGGTAACTCCAGACTGTCCATGGAGGAAGGAGTCTGTCTCACCCTACCAAACATGACTTTTTCTTTCTCTCAAACAGTCATAGCCTTGCCACAAAAGAAACAGTCATATCCCAATTCTTCCACCTCCTCTCCTTTCCATACAATACGATCCATTGGTTGTTCGTCCAATTCTTCAGGAGGATTGGCTGGTGTGGAAGCTGAAGTTTTTTCTCTTCTTGACATGGTTGCTGTTTCTTTCTGCGAAGCTTGAGATGCCGTCGACGTCGACGATGTTGCTGTTGCTTTTGGGTTTCTCAGTTTAAGGGATCGAGATGGTTCCTATAAAGACTTGGCTTTAAAAACTGCAGAGGAATTCAAGAGGAAATCCCTTTTCACGATCTTGGAGGTATCGGGTGCGTGACTTTTTAAACTAACAGAACGCATAACCTTAGGCAAGGGTATCTTTTTCGGCAGTGGCGACACAAAGATCTCAACAGGGACTCTGTCATTATCTCTGGGGCTGAGTTTTGATAATGGCTTTGTAAGGGTACACAAAGAGGCTGGATTCAGACAGCACATAGGAATCAAGATGATCGTTTGATAGAGAAGAAACGATCGTGCATCGAGCTGCATCAAGAATCTCATCTAGTTGAGATCTAGTTAGGGCACGGAGTCCCTTCCCATTGGGATCAGCAAAGACACCAGGCTCGTAAAAATGAGATTTCCAAACGTTTTTCATAGCCTTCGAAACCAATTGGTGAGGTGTTGACGGCCATTTTGACTTAAGAGAGAAACTGACAACGAAGTGAGCTGAAGAGGATTCGAGAGAGAGAGCTAGAGAGGGATCGAGGGCAAGAGAAAGCAGTAGAGCAATTGCAAAAAATTAAGAAAAAAAAAGGCTAGAAAGTAAAATTGCAGTATGGAAGAACTTGTGGGACTACTGGATTTCTGTAGGCAAGTCAGGATGGCTTCCTCACGCAGTTAGAGTATGCAGCTGATCTGAATTTCTTGATTCCACCGTTTGGCCTTAGGTCTTCAATGCTGTAGTCGAGAGGAGCGTCATAGAATAATGAGGATTTACTACTACTAGACTTTTTTCCACCTTTAGTCTCCATTACCTCATTCAATCTCTCAATATACGAAGAAATCAATAAGAACAACCAATCTCGATTATCTCTTTGGTACTATCCAATTCCCAGAGATTAGAGATAACGAAACCCGATCTGAAAGAGAGATTAGAAAACCCTAGAGAAATTGATTGGCTAATGAAGGAGACGATTGATTAGGTTTTTGATTGGCTGGAGTTCAACGGCGATTGAATTCGATCGGTACGCAAGATTGAAGTGTGTTTTTTAATGTTTAGACTTTGATTTCTTGGGTTCTTGTGTTTCGATCAACTATATTGAGGTACTTTAGTCGAAGATTGATATAAGCCGTTGGATTTAAATGAATCCGAGGGTGGTGAATTGATATTAATTATTATGGTTGTCAGTCTTGATATAAAAGCAGACAAGAAAATAAAAGGGTTTTATTGGGCCCATGAACAGAAGAAAAAGAAAAAAGTCCAGTAGAAAGGAAAATGCTTTGTTTAGGGTTTCGGAAGAGGCTATATAAAGAGAAACAAGAAAAGAAACAGGGGTGTGCCGATTTTGACTTAGAGTTTTTTTTCTTCGATTAACACATACACCAAAAAGCAATTAACGGCAATTTGGATTTAGTTTAGAACGGCTTGAGTAGACCGTAGAACGGCGTGAGCAGACCGTAGAACGAAACCGGAATTTGCGGCTTCGATAGATCTCTTTCGGCAAAAGGCAGGTGACAGCTGTTTTTTTTTTGGGTTTTCTTTCGGCAGCGGCAACATACAATCAGTCGGCAGGAGGCCGACAGCTGTTCGGTTTAACTTTCTCTGAACTTGTATTCGTTTTTTTCTCTTATTTTTATTCATCACGCTATATTAAATTTTCTATACTCTTTTTTTTAATTTTTTTTTTATTCATTATAAGGCTATGTTAATTTTTAAAACCATGATGATGATTTGTTCGATTATGAACTAATCATTGTCATGGAACCCTAGCGGATTTGTTTAAATATTATTTAGGGTTTATTGCTTAAGTGATTTTTTGAGATATATTTTTCGGTTACCTAGTATGGTTGTTATTTTTGTTAGATGCGTCGCGAACATCTAAATTGTTTATCTTTAATGAATGCGAAAGTATAATTAAGGATTAGAACTTGCCATGCTAGCATAGGTTCTTGAATGATTCATATTGTGATTGTTCATGATTTGTAATATGTCATTAACCATATCATATTACCCTATGTAATCGAAATAGATAATTTGTGCTTAAAACCAATTGTACCTCAATTCATATAGACATATAGGATTGTCATGCATGCGGTGTCTGCTTAACTGCTATCTCTTTTGTGGTTGTTTAAGTGGTTTGGTTTACGTGTATTGAAAGGTAGCGTATTCTGATTTTGTGTTATCTGATTAGTAATCGTAATTATCTTACATATTAATTAAGTATATTAATACTCTAAATAAAATAAACAATGAAGTTAGGGTTCCATGTTTTCTATCGCATAAGTTAATTTTGTTAGTTAATTTGCTTAGTTATATTCATTCACTTATACTTTATTTTTGTTCAAGCATTAGTTTAATAATCATACGTTGTTGCATAAGTGAATTCTTGTCTTATACACCTAGTCTTCGTGGGAACGATCTTTCTTACTTATTACTTGCTACGATTTGACCGCGTATACTTGCGTGAGAAAAGGACTAACAAGTTTAGTTATTGCGGCATGGCAAATACGACCATATTTCCAAGGGCGCATCATTACTGTGCAAACAACCTTTCCCCTACGAACAGTAGTAGAGAAGCCATATATTTCCGGAAGACTCACCAAATAGAGTATCGAGCTTGGCGAGTACGACATTCATTTTGAGCCACGTTTAGCTATTAAGGGACATGTAATCGCCGATTTCCCCGTTGAATTCACCTCTTTCAAGCATCAACAAACTGAGACAAAAGACTAAAAAATAACAAGGCTAGACCAATGGACTGTTGAAGTCGATGGTGCATCTTCTACATCGGGTGGAGGAGCAGGAGTTGTCTTGCCATCCCCAAATGATGAAGAGATCAAACAAGCGGTTCATTTTAATTTCCCAGTCACAAATAACATGGCAGAGTACGAAGCTGCTCTCTGTGATATGAATTTGGCCTTGAACTGTGGAGCACAAAGCATTAGGATCAAGTCTGATTCTCAGTCAGTGGTCAACCAGGCAATGAGTGCTTACGATTCCAGACAGGAAGACATTAAAGATTACCTTGTTATATTCAAGGAATATGAGTCTAAGTTCACCCATGTTTCATACGAGCAGATCCCACGAAAGGACAACTCGGCGGCCGATATTCTAGCCAAGACCGCAGCTTTGGGAGAGCATCCCACGATTTTACTCCAACAGCTCCCAATGACCGAACTCATACCCACAATGAAAACCATCAACTCAATTGCAAATAAAAACGAGGCCCGAGCACTACAGATCAAGGAAGCCAAGTTTTGTGTTCTTGATAACATCTTATACAGAAAGAGTTTAACTCGGCCCTTGCTCTGATGTCTTGATCGTGCGGAAGCCAATCGATATTAACCGATCTACATTCAGGAGATGCAGGTGCTCATTGTGGCCATCGAACACTAATCCGCCGGTTCCTCCTGGCAGGGTACTATTGGCACGAGCTCGCAACTGATCCGGAACGTCTTGTGCAACAATGTCACAAATGTCAAGAGTATGAAAACACACATCATAGACCCAACAAAACCTATGCAGAATGTTCCTGTTCTATGTCCCTTCGATAAATGGGGATAAATCTAGTGGGCTCTTTGCCGATGGCTACGGGAAAAAGGCAGTTCCTTATCGTCATGGTAGATTATTTCTCCAAATGGGTCAATGCTAAATCTCTATACCAAACACGAGCACAAGAGGTATGTGACTTCCTCCATAATCAAATTCTAACTAGATACGGTATTCCGTGAATTCTAATGACAGATAACAGCCCACAATTCCAAAATTCAATACTCACCAACTGCTGCAAACGATATGGGATTCTCCAGTATTTTTTCCACCACTTATTATCCTCAGGCCAACGGTCAGGCCGAAGTAACCAACAGGACGCTGCTCGAAGGACTTAAGAAAAAATTGGAAGGAGCCAAAGTGAAGTGGCCGGATAAATTGGTTGAGGTATTATGGGCATATCGAACCATCTCGCGCTCAACGACAGGAGACACAACTTTCGCCCTGGTGTACGACACCAAAGCAGTCATCCCAACATAGATTATTGTACCAAGACATCGAATAGAGCACTATGAAGAAGATGCAAACCTATAGTCAGGTCAACATGCTTGGATCTCCTCGATGAGCGACAAGATCAAGCCCGAGTATGAGCATAGCACTACAGAAGCCTGATGAGGGGACGCTTCAACGCTCGAATAAAGTCGCATTTTTTTTAAGAAAGGAGACTTGGTATTAAAGAAGGTATTTCAAGGCTCCAACAGTGGAACAAGTGGCAAATTAGGACCAAATTAGGAAGGCACATACACGATTATCTCCATATGGCACAATGGCAGATTGGCAGATCAAAGCGGCCGGGCACTCAAACACCCTTGGAATGTCAATCACCTAAAATTGTATCGCCAAACTACTTAGACTGTACTGATGCGCTCTTTTTCCTCCCCGATGGCGCAGGGAGGTTTTTTAATGAGGCATCTTAAGACAACATTTTTCTCTTTCAATATAATTTATGTTTTCGCCATTATATGTTTGCTGCAAGTTTCATCCTTACAATTAGCGAAAGGGTCAATGAACACGTCATACGTGGCTACCCAATGGACCATACTGAGTCTAGATTGAGTGTCTATAAACACGAATGAGCTAACTGGCCACGCCTATGGGCTACATAATGACCATACCGAGCCTCATACTTTGTACTGGGTATAGTAGCACCAACTTTAATAATGGGCGCATATGGTAAGCCAAGATTTTGAGGGGATACAAGATTTTGAACCATTAACACCAACAATCCCAAGTTCAGCCCAAGATTCAACGCCAGCATCTCGACTATAGCCTTCTTGTTCTCCGTGGCTATCATCTCTGTGACAATAGTGAACATCTGTTTCTCCCTCTCTGCTATAGCTTCATCCAAGTCCTTTTTCCACCGTTTCCTCTCTCGCTCGAGCTATGCATGCCCGTCTGACACTCGGGCCATCAGTTTAGTATTGTCAGCAATCAGATTTGCTATTCGCTCAGCCTGCTCTTCCATCTTTTTTGATTGAGCTAAGTTCCTATCTACCAAATTCGAGCTCTAAGCAAACAGTTCATCATTCTTCTTTTATAATTTTTCATTCTGATTTAAGACTGTTTTATGATTATCAGACAAGGTTTTACAGCTCACGTCGTTGCATACCAAGGCTTCTTTTAAAGTTTCCATCGTAGTCTCCAGCTTTGCCTTCGCCTCAAACGCTTGGTTTTTGGTCGTCTTTGTTGACGTATACGCATGCCTCAAGCGAATAACCTCAGCAGTACTTGTTTTGGTGACCTAAAAACCATGGCTTCTGGCCTCCACTTCTCCATAGCCTCTAAATCAGCCGTTGACATAGGCCGATATCCTAGTACGACCAAGTTATGATGAATCTACACGAAAATAAAGAATTAGACGCATATTATCACCTTATATTCAACACACAAAACCAAAGCCTTAGCTCAATGGCAAGCTCAACCTGTCGCTGTAAGATCTCAGGGACTGACATCCCATCATAATATGATAAGTCAGGAATTTGGCGAAGCTGCTCGAACATAAAAGAGAAGGGGCGCAATATGATGATCTACTTGGGAAGCAACTCCTCGAAAAACACCTTCTGCTGACTGGGCCCATCGCCTTTGTCTTTGCATGTGTTTTCTCCATTACCCCCACTATTTGAGGTACAGTACCCTCCCCTGTTGCGGTCGCAAAAGGAGGCATGTTCGATGAGTTCACCCAGTCTTTCATCCTCTCTACTTGCTCTGGCGGAATAACTTTCTTCTCTGAAGCCTCATCTTTTTTCTTCTCACTATCCTCCACTAAATCAATCAAGTCCTCCCCAGACTTAGGATTCTCCCCCTTTCCTCGTGCAACTGACGGTTGGGCTGGGGGGCAGATCGCTTCTTCAAGAACGGCCCCTGTGCTATCACCATCGTCGTCCATTAGCTGCAGCTTCCTAATAGCAAGAGGAACAACATCTTGAATCACCTTTTTCTTTTTACTTGCACGCCTAATCAACAAGGGCGACTCAGAGTCCTCTTCCTCTTCTGGCTCTGCTTGCACCTTGTAAGTCTGAGCGACTTCCTGAGTAGTTTGCGCGTTCTTTTCAACTTGCTCGACTTCTTCATCCTTTTTACTTGACAAGGTCTCTCATTGTCCACCCTGCTGGCTAGGAGCAGATGATGAATCTCCTGCTTCAGTACCCTTTCGAGTATTTTGTTGTACTGCAAGCCAAATCCCTACACTATTGCTCTCCCGATATCTCTTTTCCATCAACGCCTTGATACGATCTTTTTGCCTTATCTCTTTTCTGACTAAAAACGTGAGATTCTACTTTGGTAGAACTTGTTATTCTCGTAAGATATATAATTTTTTCCTTACACTTAATTTTAGTTTGGATATATTATTTCAAATAACGGTATATACATAAAAAACAATCATATAATTATTGAATTTCATCACACCTATACACGACTTTCATCACACCTATACAAATATAACTTAAGTATATTAAATCCACGGTACACTCACCCATACTACATCAGAAGTTCAAGTCGCATCATGAAATTCATAAGATTTTCTACTCTCATCACGAGATTCACAACAAATTTCTTAGTTAGTGGTGCCAGACTAGGATAGTCAGAATTTGCGCGAGGCGATTCAAATTCAGAAGTTGGAAGTTCTTTTGGATTCATTCTGGAGGCGATTCAAAAGGATATGAGCGAGGCGATTCAAAAGTATGAGAGGGTGCAACGTTCGGTGGAAACTTAGCGATGGCTTTGGAGGACGGTATTGGTATTGTTCAAAGAGGTTGCACTAGCTTGGGCTTAGGGGATAGCAAATTGTATAGACAACCTGATGACAAGTAAGGCAAGAGAGCTAACTAAAAATTTAATTTCACTAATTTATTTTGAGTTTGAGAAGAGAATAATTGTTTGCTATGGTTTTTAACCGAAGAGACATGGACAACCCTAAAATATATAATTTTTTTTTAATAATAAAGCACAAAAAACATACCAACCTCCCTTCTTATAAATGATATAAATTAATTGTTTGCTCTCCAATTTATTTGTTTGATTCACCAATTTTTTTATTTGTTTGATTCATCATTTTTTTATTTGTTTGATTATGTTTAATTGATTTGATTGAATGAATTTGAATTTGTTTGGTATGTTTGATTGGTTTGACTTGTATAAATGGTTTGAATTATTTTAATTGATTTGTTTGATTTTATTAATTTATATGTATGCAAATGTTTAATTGATTTGTTTATATTTGTTTGATTGACTTATTTGATTTGTTTGAATTTGTTTTGTTTGAATTTGTTTAGTTTTTGTTTAAATTTTTTATTTGATTTTTAGAATATCATTTGAATTGATTGAATTTATTTAATTGATTTGTTTGAATTAGTTTAATTAATATGTTTAAATTTATTTAATTGATTTGTTTAGAATTTTTGAGTTTGTTTAATTTATTTTATTAAATTATGTGAATTTGTTTAATTAATGTGTTTAAGTTTATTTAATTTATTTATTGAATTTATTTTGAATTTGTTTATTTATTTTGTTTGAATTTGTTTAATTGATTGTCCCCAAAAATTTGTTCGGAGTGGACTAATTATTATCTAAAAAAGAATAAGATATATTTAATATTTTTTAATTTAATATAATATTAATATATTATATAAACGAGTTTAATATATTTAACTATTAAATTCAAACAACAAAGTTAGTTTTTAAAATAATTTTAATACATTTAAATATAATAAAATTAGAAAAATTAAACGATTTCGGTTCAAATTAAATCAAGTTCAAGTTTGTAAGACCATTTAGGATGTAATATATATCACAATTATTCTTCTTGAGTGGTATTCATCTTCTAATTAGAAAAATAAAATAGACATTAAAACATATAAAAATATATCGTAAATTTGATCTTTTATATTTAAAAGATATAGTTTGTTATACAATGTAGTTAGGTATAATTTTGTGTGCATATTTTGTGTAAATTTAGGACAAATATAGTATATATATAATTTTAGTTCTGGATATATATTTTACCCTTAATTTCAAATATAGTATATATATAATCTTAGTTCTGGATATATATTTTACCCTTAATTTTAGTTTTGGATATATATATTTCAGTATATACATAAAAAAAAACTCATATAATTTAATCACACCTATACACGATTTTCATCACGCCTATATATATATATAACTTAAGTATATTAAAGTATATTAAATCCACGGTACACTCATTCATACTACATTAGAAGTTCAAGTCGCATCACAAAATTCATAAGTTTTTCCACTCTTATCACGAGATTCACAATCTCATCATGAGATTCACAACGAATTTCGTAGTTAGTGGTGCTTTCGTAGTTAGTGGTGCCGGACTAGGATAGTGAGAAGGTAGGGAGGCGATTCAGATTCAGAAGTTGCCAGTTCTTTCGGCTTCATCCTAGAGGGGACTTAAAAGTATATGGGCGAGGCTATTCAAAAGTATGAGAGGGTGCAACATTTGACCGTTTGGATGAGGACAGCGAGCTCGAGCTTTCAGAGAGCCATAATTGTTTGCTATGATTTTTAGCGACGAAGCAGATTTAGAAGGTAGCTTTGTATGATATGGACAACCAAAAATATAAAAGAAAAGTTATTTTAATAATAAAGCTCAGAAAATGTACCAAGTTCCTATCTTAGAAATGATATAAATTGATTGTTTACTCTGAGTATGTTTAATTGATTTGATGTTTTTATTTGAATTTGTGTAATGATTTGTTTGATTTGACCTGCCTAAATAGTTTGAATTGAATTAGTTTAATTGTTTTGTTTGATTTTCTTTAATTGATATGTGAGAATGTTTAATGGTTTCGTTTATATTTGATAGATTGACTTATTTGATTTATTTAATTTTTGTTTAAAGTTTTTATTCGATTTTTAGAAAATCATTTAAATTGATTAAATTGATTTAATTGATTTGTTTGAATTAGTGTAATTAATTCGTTTGAGTTTATTTAATTGATTTATTTAAAAATTTTGAGTTTGTTTATTTTTTTTAAATTGTTTGAATTTGTTTAATTAATTTGTTTAAGTTTATTTAATTTATTTATTTGATTTATTCAATTTATTTGTTTGATTTATTTGAATTTGTTTATTTATTTTGTTTGAATTTGTTTCTCCCCACAGATTTGTTTGGAATTGACTAATTATTATAAAAAAGGAATAAGATATATTTAATATTATATTAATTTAAATTAATATAATATTAATATATTATATAAATGAATTTAGTATATTTAGCTTTTAAATTCAAACAAAACAAGAATTATTATAAGTTAGTTTTTAAATAATTTCAATACATTAAATATAATAGAATTAGAAAAACTAAAAGATTTCTCGTAAGTTTCAAATCAATTTCAACTACGTGATCACAATTTAGGATGCGATTAAAGTTCATTCTAGAAAAAAACAAACTTTTAAGTAAAAATCACACTTTTGGTCTAAAATTCTATAATTGACTATCATTTTTCTGTATCTTATACATTTTTATTAAACATTGCATAATATTTGATATTCTAGGTTCAAGTACCACACATATATAGTTCAACTCACCCAAGCTAAAAAAATCACATTTTGTTGGATCTCACATTCAATCTTTTTTTTAAAACTAAAATTTGAAAATCCAAAAATACTATTTTCATACATAGTATCTATGCAATTGCCATTGTCATAAAATCCTAAATTTAAAACCCTACCACAAATCTAACTCTATATACTAAGATTTTACTACCCAATAATAAAAATATAACCAAATCTAACCATAAACCCTAATTTTCTGCCACAAACAAGCAAACATCAAAATAATATGGAAACGAGGAATTGCACTCTCTTTGGATAACTTCATGGATGAGTTGTCCAAATACATGCGCAAATGATGATCTTTATCGCACAATGTATGCGATACTAGAAAAGTCCATCGCAAACCATCGTGCGATATGTTATATGTTAATCGCACTATCTGTGCGACGTGGTGTGATATTTTTGTACATAGAGTGAAATTTATGCACTATGATTTTTTACTTAGCATATTTTTAATATTTGTAAGAGAAATCACGCAACCTACCATATATGATGACTGATTACACCAATTGTTTTACAAATGATAGGTTTTTTTACAAAGCTTTAAATGGATGCTTTTGTAAAAATGGAAGAGAAGTAGATAAAATTTGCTAACATTATCGCGCTATATGACGATGACAGACGGAGAAGAACTCATATGGTACAACGCTGATGCTATAGGTACAATGTTTTCAAATCAAAAGCAAATTCGAAAATTTTGAGAAAACGAAAGTGTACAACAGAAAATGCAATTGTTCGTTTGAATAAAAGGGCATCCGGTTGACGTACTAGCTATGCAATGGTGTTTTTCGGTTGAAAACGGAAAACATAATAACGAACCTTATACTCACTTAGACGGTCATTCCTGCGATTGTAGACTCAAACCTGATGAAAAAACACTTGTTCGTAATTTGTCTTTCCTTGGGTCGCGTTCTAGGAAGATATATAGTGGTTTGAAGCATAATAACCCGGAGAATCTTTCCAGCATGTGGACAATCTAAAATTTTTGCCAAAAATATCAGGATATTGATAACACTGGACAAACTCAAATATAATATTTGTTGGCCAAATTGAATTAACATGGTTACTCCACGTAGGAGCGTATAGGAAAAGAATCGTAAGTGATCACCAATTTAGTTTTCGCGCATCCTATAAGTATAGACTTGGTGCGTACAATCCATGTGTCTGTTTTATAGTTTTATTGTGATCAATCGGGAGTTAGCTCTCACGTGAGCTACGAAATAAATATTTCCGGACACAACTAACTTGCTATGCAAGTTTCATATAAACAAAAACATTCTTGGGACAGTTTTGAAAGTTGATGCCCGACGCGGTTCCGAAGAAATTTATTGAGTTTTATGGTTTCATTATCGACGCGAACACGATCGAAGCTTATGATAACAATCTAGCAAGAATGCATAAAATGTTCGACGCTTACCCGAAATGTATCGAATATATTATATCGGCATGGATAACAAAATATGAAGACAAATTTCTTAATCACCGAAGAAACAAGATCAAACATTACGGTAATAGAACAAGGAATAAGTAAAATTACTTTCCTTATCATTGTTTTTTATTACAAAAAATCAAGTTCGTAATTATCTATTTCTTTCGTAGGTGCGAGAGTGCTCACTCGGTCCTTAAAAAATACTTTGGTACACTAACCAATGCAATTTTGAACTATTTTGAGAAAAAGTTCACAAGTTCCTAACGAAACAACATACGGGATCCTCGCATCTTTCGAGCGAAGTAAGTTTCGTACACAATCTGGTTTCCCAAATACTTTGACCTCGCAACTAGTCGGTCATATATCCCATGCGGGCCTAAAAGAATTATCCTACACTATTATTTGTTCTAGAAATATAGACGTAGATCGGGTATCATGTGGATGTGTCCTTAGGAAAACACACGGGTTACCTTGCGTATGTGAAATCGATTCAATAGCAAGAGAAGGTAGATAAATTTCTATGGAGTTGTGGATATATTTTGGAGGCGACTAGATATTGTTCATAGAGATGCCAATACGCATGAAGATGCCTTACTTAAAAAACTATCCATCATAGATAGTTACATTCATAGTTTTGACACCTCCATTCGCATGAAGATTATATTATCAATAAGGTTATGAAGCTTTTAAAGCCTGAAACTAGTTACGCCCAAGAGCCTAATGAACCGGTTAGAGCTTAAGGTAGGCCAAAAGTCGGTGTCGACAAATTGACTAAAAATAACCTTAGTTCGTGGGAATATCCATTGAACAAACTGCAAGTACTAGAACACCACGAACACGTTAGATAACACACCATTAACACGTTAGGGAGCACGCATGCCGTGAAAGTGCCTTTGTTTGTAGTGCCCAAACCGCCAACTATAAAAAAGAAAGTAGGTCATCCCAATAAAAATACTAAGAAAAGAAAGTTAACTTTATACCCGAGTGCATCCCAACTTTTTTACATCCATATATCACTAAATTTGGTAGATGTTATTCAAGACAAACAATGTGCTTATCAGTTTATATCATATTCAATATACGGTAGCGAGGATAATTGGCACATTGTTAGACGCGAGTTGTTATCAGAATTGCATGTCCATCATGCTTTGTGGTTGGAGGTTTACGGTTCGTCCAATATTTTGGATGATATAGTACGTAGGTTGGATTACTTTAAACCATTATTGGATAATATTTCCCGAAGTCAGATTAGTGTTAGCCACTAGATATCAATGTTTGGGATGTCATGTCTCAAAGACAGGGTCTTTAACTTATCTACCAATTCACAAGAGTCCACCCATTAGTTCGTCAACTATTATGGATTTTGGAATAACTTTCGTACATCAAATCCACTTCGTAAATGTAATTATATCGCTTTGATTATATTATAATTTTATCATTTGTGTAGGTTTTTTATTTTCTCTAATGGATACATTTAATTTTATAAATTATGACTCCTCTTGATGGACCGTTGCCTCCCGATCAGATACATCCGTACTATGATAGATTCAATAAATATACCCAAATTATACCGACCATGAAGCTGAATCTTAACCAGAAGCCAATGTTTACTGATCTCACCAAAGATGACAATGGATCTCGTATTATTTTACGTTTTCAAACTTATTTGTTTTAACTACACATTTTGTTAATACTTGATTATGTAATATATGAATTCCAAAATAATATTTATTATCGTTTTCATTTGTCTTCCCACCTACTTATATTTCATGCCTATTTATATTCCCGCTATCTTAGAATTCCCGCCAAATTAGATTTCCTGCGAAATTAGATTTCCCGCAAACTTAAGATTCATGCCCTTGTTAGATTAATCTTTATAAGAAAACTAATCATCTTGTATTAATTCATCTACCCAATCTTCTGAAATATAAAAAAACTCAGAATGTCTTAGTTACGAAATTGACCATTGACGAAGACCACCACATGCTTCAAGCCGTCAAGTCTGTTCAAAAAAACAATTTCTGATGAGACCATCGATGTTTTTTTGATGAATTGTTTTATAGGATGTACTATAACTATGGACGTCTAGGAACTCTGTATCTAACTCCGTGCAGTCATGCAGAAGTGTATGCCAGTTAAAATCTTCTAAAATCAGAACCAATGCATTGGGTGTTCGACTTGTCGTACGAGGTAAGGCAATAGGTCTTTGACGTGTGTCAGTAAAAAGTTTTTGATTTCATTAAAATATATATGATAGCTTATTTGAAGGATAGTCTTGTTGATAAAGCGAATGTGATTACTAATTGCTCACCTGCTGATTTTAACCTAAAATATGATTTTGACTAATAAGTTTTATTGTATTGTGTACGGTTGTTGTTAATCTCATCATGTTTTGAGGTTTATGGTGGCTTATTACAAGTGTAATTTTATATGCATTATTGATTCGTCTATGTTGGCTTCATCGATTTAAAAATTATATTGCTTTTTTTCGCATAAATGTCGCAAAATTTTAAACTAAAATCACATATAATACGTAACCACATGCTTAGGTTTTGGCACTAAAAAAAACAAGAGGTTTGATTTTGTACGTTTTATGCGGAAATATATGTTTAGGTCGCGCGTGTGATGCTAGGCATAATTTTTGGCCGGGAAATTCAATAGAAACGTTGATTCGCACAACATGCGCAATAAATCTTCATATTTTAGTACATGTGGTGCGATCAGGCCATAATGTTGTGTTATAATAAATTGTGTATTAGGTTGTGTTATACGAGTTTTTGTTGTGTTTTTTTACTTCTTTATGATTTGTTGTTTTTTTTCTTTTCATTATGATATTCTTCCACGAATCGCAAGAAAAGAATATTAACTTTATAATAGAATTTGTAATCAAACATCGTAATACACAAGCATCGTAATACTAACACAAAACACAAACGCATAAGTCAATAAAATATCGTAATACACAAACAAGTAACATAAACAAAAAAGTCAATAAAACGAATTAAATATCTCGATATCGCTAAAAAATGGTGGCATATCCCTCCCTATCATTGTCGTGAATGTGTACTAGCGGGTTTTCTCCATTATACATATTAGCACATACCAAGGCCGGGTTGGCCAACATATACCATAGGTTACTCCTAACCCAAACAGGGTACATTGAGACCGTACCATCAGGACCACCATCAGATGAGCACGTAAGTAATGAAAATACAGTGCTACAAATTCTCCCAAATCAAAGGATCCTATGGTACTTTATGGGAAGATTTTTTACCTTATTTATTTGCTGCTATAGGACGTATATGACACGCTAGCATTAGAATGTAGCCCATCTGATGGGCCATGCAATCAGGATAGTAATACATTACTATTTAGAACGACTTCAGATAATGTTCAATCCAAATGATATGTTAAAACTCCCGCACATCACGTAAAAAATATACGAAAGGAACATGACCTGAAAAACATTAAATAGTCAGTATTTATTAAAGTTAATGAAACTAAGTATATATTAAAAAAATATAATGAAAGTTACATCGAGTACAATACATATAGCTAGGGTGTGTCTGCAATCCGCACGAACAATCTTAGAGAAGCTAACCTTCTTTGGAGTGTAACGACAGATATGCGGTACAGATATAGTAAATGCATTGTACAAGAGAGCACCAAAAGTCCTAAAATGATTGAAAATCTATGCCTCGAGTGAAATACATTGCCAATTTTGTTGGCGCATATAGTCGCTCCCAAAACATAAAATATATATGCTAATGTAGGATAATCACACATGACATCCGTGGCCGTACTATCACTATATCGTGCATGTGAAAATGTATCATACAACCAATGTAAGGTCAAACTATTCATGTTTCTTAGGCTGCTACCTAGCTCAGATGACGAAATACCTAGCATCTTACCATACTTCTGCAACTTCTTAATCTCATAAGTTAAGGAAGAACTTCAAAAGCATTACCTCTTACTGAAAATCTGGTAATGACATGGATGTCGTCAAGAATGATGGTAATCTTTTTAAAAGAGAAGTAGAATAAATGTGTCTCCTCATGTGAACGCTCAACAAACACCTTAATTAAGTGTATGTTGGTATGCCAACGAGATAAAGCATCAATGAGCGGTCCGATAATATTCCCCATCAACCTTGAGCCTACTCTAGTATGATTATGACTCAAGTCCCACTTACAGAGACTGTCGTACATCGAGAAGCACATTAAGCTTACTCTCTTCTATAATATACAATAGGAATAATAAAATGTAAATAATAAAGTTTTAAATTAAAATTAAGATTAATAGGATCAGAAATATTCGAGGGTAATTTCTTTGAGAGGGTTGAAATTTTTGAGCGTCAATCCTGACTGAGGGAAAATACTACATTCTCACATTTGACTTAGTTATTTCAAAACAAGTGTATTCACTAATTTCTTATTTATCAAGTTGCATTGAATATATAAATAGATAATGGTTAATGGTATTTTCGGTATTTGGGTTTGCCTATGATCATAATCTCACCCGTTAGGCCCATTAATCCAAAACCAGCCTATAAAGGCTTTTGGAGATAACATTTAAGAGAGTTAGACTTTATCTCTCAAAGACATTAAATATAGCAGCTCTACTATCTCTTTCATTCTCATCTTAATTTATTACTCCTCCATCATATTACTTAAATACCCGATAAATCATTTTAATCCTTATAAGATTGGCAACCACAGTGGGAGACAAGGTGCCCAGATAGCGAAATCCACAACCCGGTGCAAAAGATTAGCCTTCAAAATTCTTGGAAATGGATCATGAGATACAAACATACCATTCTCTCGAGAATTAGGAAATTAGAATTAGAGAGGAGCATGTGCATACATCACATGTGAATAATAAAACCGAAGAAAGGCTTCTCATGCAAGAAGAGCGAGATCAGTTATGAAGAGAAATTGAGGTTTTGAGAGCCTAAAGACAGGCTGGGAAGAATTTAAAGCGGAAGATTCCATCATAGTACCAAAAATATGAGGATCCAGATGATAATCTACAATATAATCTGAAGCGATGCCAAGATGACCAATCCCCTAAAGCCCATCAAGATTTTAAAAAAGAGCATCGAGCTAAACACTATTCTAGCAATTCAGAGTCTACTGAGGGTTTACAACAAATTCAGAAATCCTCTCATCTTCTTTGAGCAATGATCATTGTCTTAAGAAAAATAAATAAAACTTCAATCTAAGAAATATTCGAATAAACACCATAAATCAAGTAAGCATGATTCTTCAGAAAAGAAGAAGAACCGAAATGGTAAGGAAAAAAATAAATAATATCAGAGAAAGATGAAGGGGTCATCTGATCATAACATAGCTCGTTTGTTGAGTGATCAATTCATCATTAAATCAGATAGTTATAACTATACTTAGGCAAGCGATGTTAACTGGTGAATTGGCTGATGCAGATACTTGTAAAAATGTAATGACTTGGAGCGACTTATTGAAAAAAGTAGGAAAGTAAATCACAATAAAGGAAACTAAAAGATTAAACAACCTCATCAATATAGAATATCCCCTTCAACCCCTCTCCAACAAGCTAGTAGCTACTCACAAGATACAATTAGCAATCATTTGAGGGACTTTGGACATGGTTCTCATCGACCTAGATCGAGCCAGTCCACTCAGGGGCAGCAATTTAGACCAAAAGGAAAAACTAGATTCACCTAATTATTTTACAGAATTGATTGAAAAAGTTGCAACTATCGATGACATGTCTAATAGTTTTGTGCGATTCTGAAAGGCCCCATCCATAAAGAATCCGACGGAAAATCGAAACATACATTTATATTAATATCACAATGATGTGGGACATGATACTAAGGATTGTATTGCTTTAAAGCAATAAATGCAATTGCTAATTAAAATTAAGAAGCTAACTACCTTTGTTAAATCACAAGTGGGTGACATCACATCCAAGCATGAGTAAGGTGCATACAGTTTTACATGTTCTTCAAAGGCAAGCCATAAAATTTCCCATTCAGGAAAGTATGATGGTGATTATTGAGAAATTTGGTATAAATTTTGAATACTTGGATCTTGATCCGGATCAGAGTCGAGTGAATATGGTGTGTTAAAATGGTGGAAAGGTCTCAAAGTTGTGTCATATTTTTGGGTCATTGACTATCTTTGGGGAGAATACAGTGACAACTCCCTCAAGCTGCTCCAGAAAAAGGCACGTTGTTAGCATGACCACACAGTTAGAAGGAAAAATGGATACTCATTTGTACCAAAATCCAGCTCCATTCATTGTTTTTGATGAAGATGATTTAAGAAATTTCATAGGACTACATGAGGATGTTGTGGTAATTGTGGATACCAACGAGGGATTTAACTGACCATCTCTTAAGCCTTCGTGAGATATCAGGTTGTCATAACACGTTTCTTAGAGGGAATAACGTGTGCGAGATAATGACATGACTTTGGAGTATGGTCGCATTTTTCGTGCATCCACTACATACCCAAGGCCAATATATCCAAGTTCAAGTATCTTGTTTTAACATCTATCAAGCCTTTGCTTACGTAGTAGATTGGATTATGTACTCATCCACTTTGTCTTATTAGGACCTTATTACAACATAGTTTGATATAGACAAGTAATATATAGTGGCTCACTAGGTACTGGTGCTGATAGCACCTCGAGCGAAGTTAAGTAATCCTTGAATGCTTAAAGTGCATCATTGTGCTCATTCATCGAGCCAAATATTTTGGCTACTTTTAGCATTTTAATGAAAATATGACTCTTGTCCGACGCTCCGGAGATAAAGTGGAGACACTTGGTTAATCGCTGAACCTTCTTAATGTTTAGTGGCGGCTCCATGATTAAGAGCATTTTTAATTAATTGGGGTTAGCCTCGATTCTATTCTTTCTAATGACGTAACCTAAATTTTTTCCTCTACATACACTAAACGAGAATTTTAGTAAGTTAAGTTTAAGATTGTACATATGGAGGGTTATGAATATATTGTCTAATACTTCGAGATGTCGACTCTCAGTGTTTTTTTGTTATCATATCGTCAATATAGGCCTCTATATTCTTGCCGAGGTGATTTTTAAATTGTTGGTTCACAAGTCCTTGATATGTTGACCTGATTTTATTCAATCCAAACGACATAACTTTGTACCATTAGAGGCCTCACTCTGTTTGGAAAGTCATATACTTTTTATCAGTGGGGTGTATTCAAATTTGGTTATACCCTGAGTAGGCATCCATGAGTGAGAGGAGATTTTTACTTGACGCGACGTCTACAAATTGGTCGATTAGTGGGAGAGATAAAGCATCCTTTAAGCATGAATGAGAGATCAGTAAAATTCACACACATTTACCATTGACTGCCCTTCTACCATAGCATGCCAACGCGTTGTTTGAAGCGGTTTGTGAGAGAGGTAACGTGTCAAATGTTTTTTAACCTTTCGTCGTCTGTATTTTTAACCTTTCGCCTTCTGCCCCTTCATACCTATAGCTTTCACTATAAACACTCCTTTACCCCTCTAGTTCTAAGTTTACAATCTTTAACTTCTGTTCATCATGGAGCCAAGAACGCATGTTCTAGAGAGAGAAAATATTAACTTTCATCCCAATTTTTTCCTTGTTTTTACATGTCTGAAGACTTTATCAATCTTGAAAAATATAAGCTTTGAAGGTGGTTCAATATCTCAAACCAAGCTGCTGCTCGTGGAACTTCTGGTAGAAGAGGGATTCCCACACTTGCTGACATTTTTGAAGTAAACTTTCGTGATAACTGGTCCCCTGTCTGGGAACGCACCTCCCTTGCTGCTCAGCCTCCTGGTCAAGCTTGTTCAACGGATAACAAGGTTGATCTTGCATCATCTGAATTTGTTCACAAATCTTCTCCCTTCTTAACGATGGGTGATGAAAAGGAAAAACTTGCTAGAGTAAATGCAGGGGGATGTGTTAAGAGGAAAAGGTCCCCCGATCTACCTACAAAGTCTGTCCGGGTAAAATTTTTATCTTCTGCTGAAACCCTTCAAGTAAATCTGCAGGGGTCCCCCAAACAACTCATGAGGTCAGTCCCTAGAAATATTCTACAAGGGGTGTTCGCTTGGACCAAGTTTTGAAATCCATTCCTGAAATCCAAGAGAAGGTTTTGATTGATGATTCAGACAATGTTCAGGAACAGAATGATGTGGTTGTGGTTGAGGCACAACCCTTACAAGCTATACCCGCAGCGGCTCCTCCCCCCGGATCATCTGTGCCAAGTCAGGGTGTATCTTCTCCTCCCTCAGAAATTACGACTAATCCCCCCCTCCGAAAGGAGATACTTCCTCAGTAAAGAAAGACAAGTAGAAGAAGAAACACGCCACATATCTGCCTTCGAACATAGAAGATGTTTTAGGTGATAACCTTCGCGGAATCAAGACCAAACATCTACTTTCCCTTATAAAGTGAAGTGAAAATATATTCATCCAACCGAAGAGGTAAAGCTTAGAGACCGGTGGGCGATCCCTGTAAACATTACTATTCAGTATCCCACCGTCAGAGAGACTCTACTGTCTGTTTGTAATCATGAATTGATTCTTTACACAAAGCTCATGAATTGGGGCCTTCGTCTACCTCTTCATCCTGCTCTAGTAGAGTCTTTAACCTCACCTGACTCTGCCCCTCTCAGGATGGTGCTAACATGTGGTACAAACTTATGGCCTGCCTCATGGCCTCTATGCTTTCTGAAACAACCTTTTCGATGAAGTAACTCACCTCCATTTCAGGTGTGGCTAAGAACTCTCATTACCTTTTTTAGTCTCTTGGTTTTGCAAGGCAGTTCAAGGTATCAAGGATTTCCTATAAGCTAATAAAAAATAGAAGCAACAATTCATTTTTATCTCCGGGTTATGGGAAATTGGCTTTGAGAATTCCTACGACCTTCCCCATCGGTTAACCTTGAAATGGTATGGACAAGATACGCATCCTTATATGTTATTCTATTTTATTAATTAAAATCAGATAATCTTAAGGTGTTTTTTTTAAACAACTATGAAGGGAATCGCCAAACCCTTTAAAAATTATGCAAATACTGCTAAGAAAATCTCTGAGAAGCTAAGCATCTGGGCAGGTGAACATTGGGACCATAAATTTCATCAGAGTTTCCTGCCTATGAACTTTGTAGGAAGCAATCTTTTGAGATATGACCTTGGTCGAAAAAATCCATGTCTGAACTCATGGTGCCTCTCCCGAATGATGTTATTCTCAAACTCCTAGAAGGTCTGGACAACATAGTTTAGTTTCCCATGCGAGCTCGGGCTCCGATTCATCAAAATGTAGAAAAACCCGAGGAGGAGGGTGAACATACCGAGGAGGATGCATAATCGGAGAGTGATGCTCCCAAGGAACAGAGGCTTGGAGTCCAAGAAGACCATCATAATAAGACCCATGAAAAAAGTTTAACGGAGGTTCAACAAGAAAACTAAGTTGATCCTCGGGTAATCCCTCCGATTAGTGTCCAAGAAGAAAAACAGAAGGATGCTGACACTGAGACTTCAGTTGAAGTCAGACCGGTTGGGAGAGACGGGGCTGTAAGGCCAATAAAGCTTACTACTGAAGAAAAACATAAGAAAGTAGTTGACAGTGAAGGGGAAAGTGACAACACAACTTGTCCGAGCTTACCCCCTCAGATTCTGGGGGAGAATTCGTCCTTCAAAAGAAACAGCCTACTGGTCAAGAATAAAATTTTGAGGAAGGTGAATATCTCTCAGATGCCTCAGCTTACTTTGACGTTTATGAAAAGACTTTGTTGCCAATGAGTTAAACAAATTGCTCCGTGCTGCTGCTCTTTTCGAACGGAAAGCCAACCGTAGAGACCGTTACAAGAATGAAGTCCTCCAAAAAGGGCTGGAGTAAAGAGATTGACCACCGAAGCGACCGACTTGAAGAAAAAGGTGAAAGACTTAACAGACAAACTTGCTAAGAAATAATAGGTATCTTCCCAATTGAAAAATGTTGAGGACGAACTTTCTAAAGAGAAAAGAACATCTGCTGATCGTTTATCCAGTATTACCTCCTTCAAACTAAGCTTTTGGAGGAGAAAATAAAGTTTGACGATGAACCAGAGCGCTTTATTACCAGAGATACCGAATGGGACACTCTTATCGATGGTGTTACTGAATCTTATGCAAAGACTAAAACATACTTTGTGAGTGCTGTTGCAGACATTGAAAAGCTGTCAAAGGAAAATGAGTCTCTAAAAAAGGATTTTGAGACTGAGCAAAAGAAAAGTCTAGATATGTATGTAGCCAATATTGTATATCACCTTGAAGAAAGAGATGCCAACATGAAATCCTCCCTGGTGTTAGAGATGCATGAAAAATTATTTGTCTTGAAGATAGGTAGCCTTTGGCAGCGTGTTATTGAAATGCATCACCCTATAGTTATTTCTATGGAAGATTTGGAGACTAGTGATGATTCGGAAAGTTTGTCCTCGGAATCTGACTCTTCGGAAGGCAGTAAGGAAAATTCCACATCCGATTAGCATAGTTTGAACGTTGTCTTCCTTGTTTTGTTAATTATCTGTAAACGCGAACATGTTGTGGAACTTTGTTTTGTAAGACTACCCTCCTGCTGTGAGAATATTTGATGTTGTAACTCTACTTTTCAAATTTATTTCTTACTAAAAAATGCCTCATATTAAAATGTTTGACCTAAAACAATTTTTACTGGACAAATAATTTCCTAAAATGAAAACTTTTCTAAGTTCCAATTTTAAATCAACTTGTTCCTTCGTTAAAATATCTTTTACGTGAAAGCATTTGACCCATGGCTTTAACCACCTTTCTTGGCTCAAAATAATGAACGTTCACTGTCATGTGATTCAAAAAAGATGAATGTTTTCGTCCAAACTTCTTTGGAATGCCTTTTGAGTTAAAAAAGATGAACATTCTAGTCCAAACTTTTTTGGAATGCCTTTTGAGTTCAAAAAGATGAACATTTAAGTCTAAATTTTTTTGGAATGCCCTTTGAGTTAAAAAAGATGAACATTCAGCAAATCATTTTAAGAAGGCAATGAGATTTTATATATAAGTCGACTATTATGGCACCTCTTTAAAACCTTCCTGCACCAGGGTAGGAAAGAGTATGCCACCGATACTTACATAAACTGATAAAGAAAATATTTACATATTTACACATTCACCCTAAATAAACTCTGAGGTGCTCAATGTTCTAAGGGTGGGGAAGATATCGTCCTTCTTTATCTTCTAAGGGTACGAACCTTCCCAATTAGGAGATAAATTTCACAGTCTCTTTTTTTTGTATGAAGGAAGATATTCCTCACAGCTTTGTCCACGGATTTGAACTTTTTCTTCTAACTTGTGACGCGTACCGACTTCTCATCAAAGTCTGGTAATGTAAAGAGTTTAACTGGGCTCTTCTTCTCTTTTCTTCTATCAGATCCAACTCTGTGCGTTTTTGTCTATCATTTGTTTCCTCTGAGTATTCACTTAACCTGTACGATGGGAACATTGTTTCTGACGACACTACCGCGTTCATCCCATAAACAAGTGCAAATGGCGACTCTTGCGTTGCAAACCGAGGAGTTGTTCTGTAAGCCCATAAAACTTCTTGTAGGGAATCCAGCCATTTTCTCGCCTTACCCTCCAGATTCTTCCTCAGCCCATCTAAGATTGTTCGATTAGTCACTTTGACCTGGCCATTCACTTGAGGGTGGAAAGATGCTGAGAAGCATTGTTGTCTTTGACGCACAAAACGATTTCATCTCATTGTTATCGAATTGCGGTCCATTATCCATTATAATTTTTCTTGGTACGCCAAAGCAACAACATATGTTAGAAATAATAAATCTGATTACATCCTTCGCTCTTGTTCCTGCTAATGGCTCATCTTCCACCCACTTGGAGAAGTTATCTACTGCAACATTTATTGTCAGACGACCTCTTGATGCCATCGGAAGGGGTCCGACTAGATCAATGCCCCACCGGTCGAATGGTAAAGACTCTGATATTAATTCGAGGTGTACGCCAGGTGCATGAATTGAGTTAGCAAATCTTTGGCACGTATCGCACTTCTGAACTAATTCCTTTTTATCCGAGAAGAGGGTTGGCCAATAATACCCAACCAGAAGAACTATTCGTATCAATGTTTTGTAGCCACAATGTGTTGACCCCTCCCTATCATGAAACTCTGAAAGTATCAATTTATGATTCATCCTTCCCTAAACATCGGAGTAAAGGACATCTAAATGATTTCTTATACAATATGTCTCAGAGTACAACATACTCATATGCCTCGAATCATATTCTATTATCCATTACATTATCAACTGGTAATATATCATTGACCATGAACTCTTATATCTCACTTCTCCAGTCTTTCACTATAGTTGTGGAAATTCGGAAGGCCTCAACACATCCTTCTACTGATTCAGATCCCTTAAAAATCGATGGATTTTCCTAGACGACTATCCATGGGTACTCTTATGAGTAAGATTCTCTAGCCAAAGAATCAGCCACTGAATTCCCAGACCTATGAACATGTTCGTATCTGACATCCTCGAAACTCAAAGTTAAGACCTTCAAAACCCCCAAATATTTTACCAAGTGATCTTGTCTTGCCTCCGACCAACCAAAAGCATGGTTCACCAGAAGTTGTGAATCACTTATTAACCTGACTCTTTTAGCTCCACAAATTTTATCGAGTCTTAAGCCTGCAAAAGCAGCTTCGTACTCAGCTTCATTGTTTGATGCTTTAAACCTGAATCAGAGGGCTTGATACATAGAAATTCCTTATGGAGATACCAATTGTACCCCTGATCCACAACCAGATGAGCATGAACCCCCGTCGGTTCGGACTACCCATTTTGAACTAGATTCTTCTATATTCATTTCTATTTCATTCAGATCAGAGTGGAATTCGACTAAGAAATCAGCTAATGCTTGTGCTTTAATAGAAATTCATGGTTCGAATTCAATGTCAAAGTCTCTAAGATCTATCGAACACTTTTTCATTCTTTCCGATACATCGGGCCTTTGTATCATGTTCTTCAACGGAAAAGATGTTCGTACCACAATTGAATGAGCCTGAAAGTAAGGCCTCATTTTTCGCGCAGATGTTACCAAGACAATAACAAACTTTTCTAACTTGAGATATCATTTCTCTGCATCCTGAAGACTCTTATTCATATAATAAACTGGCTTTGGAACATTTGAATCCTCTCGGATTAAAACCGCACTCACAGCAAAATCTGACACTGCCAAATAGATATATAATTTCCCCCCCGATTTGGCTTGGTCAAGATTTTCGGAGAGGAAATGTATTATTTAATCAGATGAAATCCATCCGAACATTATTGAGTCCAATCAAAGAAATTTTCTTTCTTTAAAACCTGGAAGAAAAGGGTGAATTTGTCCAAGGACCGCGATATGAACCTGCACAACACTGCCAATCTTCCAGTCTGGATTTGTACTTTTTTGATCTTTTTTGGTGGAGCCATAGTACATAAGGAGTTTAGATGTATCGGATCGGCCTCAATACCCTACTTGCTGACTATGTAGCCTAAAACATTTCCGGATCTTACCCCAAACGTGCACTTCTTCAAGTTCAACTTATAATTTATCTTGGTTAAATTAACAAAAGTTTCTTCCAAGTCACCTAAATGAGTCTCATCTGTGAGGCTCTTGAATAACATGTCATCGATGTAGACCTCAACATTTCTTCCACTCTGACACTCAAAATCTTTGTTTACTAAGCGTTGGTACGTTTCCCTAGCATTTTTTTAACCCGAATTGCATTACCTTGTAAAAGTGTAAACCCCTTCCAGTAATAAAAGTTGTACTCTCTTGATCTCTTGGGTCCATCTAGATTTAATTGTACCCAACATATGCATCCATGAAGGACAACAGCCGGTTTCTAGACGTTGAGTCAACCAACTTATCTATTCTAGGCACGGGGAAATGATCTTTGGGACACGCTCTGTTCAGATTAGTAAAGTACACACACATTCACCAATTTCCATATTTCTTCTTCACTAGGACATGGTTAGCAGTCTACAAAGGATATCGTGACTCGCGTTTGTGACCCACTTTTGTTAAACGGCCGACCTCTGCCATTATCACTTCTGCTTTTTCTTGAGAAAAAGATCTCCTCTTATGTATGATCGGACGAACGTTGTTACGTATTACAACCTTATGACTGATGACATCTGCTTGAACCCCTATAACATCCTCTCTACACAAAGCAAACAAATGTAACTTTGTGGAAATAAATTTGATTAAACTTTCTGTTACCTCCTAAGACAACCTTGTACCCATCTTAGTTATTTTACCGGGACAAAAGGAATGATCTTCAAAGCCTTCATACGAGACCATGAACCCGGGGGCCTCCCTGGGATCATCAACAGGTTTGGAGTCCGCGTGCCCCCCCACCCCCCACTGATTGTTATTCTTTGTTCGGTTCAAACCCCTTTAATTGTTTGGGGGCCAACACGGCTCGATAACACTCTCTCGCCCTCTTCTGGCTACTTCTTATTGTTACCATATTGCTACCTAATGTGTACTTCAAGCACTGATGGACAGTAAACGGCACAACGTGCATCTTAGACAACCAAGACCTTCTGAAGATAGCGTTATACAATGTGGGAGCGTCCACCACTACAAACATAATTGTGACTATCTTTTTGAACGGGCCTCGGCCTATCTCTACCATCCCTTCAAATTATCGAACTACTTTATCAGTAGCTCTAGTGAATCCTACTATCGTCCGGCTAGACCGCAAGATTGTTGGTGGGTTTTTGATCTGACTATAAGTAGACATAAATATTATGTTAGCTAAACTTCTAATATGAATCAAAATTTTCCTTATCTCATTTTCCACTATCTCTGCTCCGATTACTACTGCATCCTCATGCAGACCAGCTACGTCTCTTATTTCATCATCTTCGAAGCAAAATATCGGGGATGGATTTCTGTACAGGTGTGTTGAAGCACCTGCTTCTAACTGTGTTTCCAGACTAACAATGTGTCTCTTCCGAGAATAGTTTGATATTCCTGCCACTGTATACCCACCAAAAATGGTTAGTAACTCAAAGAAATCACATAATTCACTAACATTGCCTCTAGAAATTGGCTCGTCAACCATGTTTATACTATTTTTGCCCGGTTTCGGGTCTAAATACTCTGAAGTGATATCAAACACATCAATAGAATCTTCATCGACTGCTTCGGATATAATCATCGTGTCCTCTTCCTTAGGAGCAACTTCTTGCTTGGGAGAATTATTTTTTACAAAATTAATTAATTTTCCATTTTCTAACCAAATACTGCACATCATTTTTTAATGCCACACAATCTTTTGTATCATGCCCGATATCCTCATGAAATTGACAGGTATGTATTCTTCCTATGCTCCCTTAGGGTCTGCAATGGGAAAGGCTTACGAAAATGTATATTTGCATGCGCTTTCTCGAAAATAGTTGATACACACTCCATCAAATCGGCATAATGAGCGGGTCAGACCCACTTATTGGACATGGGTCAAACGTACTGTTGAGACCCTTGTCCTGCAAATACATACTGTTGATTGTTCACTTCCCGTTGAGGCGTTTGACCTGTTGACTGAACTGGTGCTCGGGGTCAGACGGTTGTTGTTGGCTGTGACACTTGTGGTCGGAAATTTGCTGATTGTGCAATAGCCCTTATCAAGGACGAATCTTGGTAGAATTGAGACAACGATTCTATCTCTGAGGCTCTAGTTTCTTCTACTAGAATCCGCTTCTCTATCGGATCCAACAACGCTCCGAATGTCATGGCCTGTGTCTCTGCAACTATATATTTCATTACCCCCCGGAAGCAAACCCATTCGGAAAGCAGCTAGTGTCACTTTATCCTCATAAAATTCCATACTTGTCTTGACCAAACGTTTCGTATACTCTTTTACGATTTCCCCAACTTTCTGTCGGCAGTAAATAATGGTATCCCCATTCGCACAGAAGTTTTTGCTACCAACGAAATGTTGTCGGAACATACTCCAAAACTGATCATGCAATTCTTGAACTGTTCAATGGGATAATCTGGATCTTGAGTCCTGTCAAACTTTTCCAGCTTGGAAATATCGAACCACTTGGGAAGATGCCCAGATAGAATATCTGGAGAGAGTGGAGATAATCTCCAATTATATCTGACTTTGTAGGAACTTCCCCCAGACATTCATTAGCCATCATATAGAGAATTTCCTTGGTCGAAAAGGTAAATGATTACTGACTCGGTAATCTTGATTGTAGCTGTTGAATTGAAGTTGTCTCCGCGGAGTTACATATTCTGCTCGGATATCCCTGCTTTGTCGGGCTCCTCGGAATACAGATTTCTTTTCCCATGATCATGCTTCTTCTTCCTCGAATATTTCCTTTTCTGATTGGTCTAATGAGAGCTTTTACACATCTTTGAATCTCTTTGCTTCTGATCTTCTTTATACCTAGCATCGGTATCCGATGATGAAATTTCATCTCAGCTAAGAGAAGTATACTTACTAGATTTTGATGATTCATATTATTGTTCAGATATAGCTCGTCTATTGGAAGATCGATGACTTTTCCTCCGACGCCTCTTTTCATGTTGAATGGCATCTTGAGTATGATCAGTCACTACTCGTTCACATCGGACTTCAGATTTAACTCTTCTAGAGCTTGTTATCGCTTCTTTTTATGTGTTTAGCCTTTCAATGTCCTCCAACAACTCTTTACGCCCGGAAACCAGGACAAATTCTTCTAGAAGCTCCTCAGCCTATCAGTTAGGGTCATTTCTTTCATTTGTGACTTGCTCTTCCATCAACTGGCCGCTAGATACAGCTCCAGTCAGATCCTTTATCGGATTTATCTCAACCTCACCACGAACTCTTATTTCTATTTTTAGATTATTTTTAAGGTTTCAGAACGTTGATTTCGGGTACCACTCAGTTTCCCATAGACGGTGCCACTGATGAACTCAGATAATTCTTAGATGAGTTTGTATGCGGAAATATTCGTAGGAGAGTGTCTGTCTAAAAAATGTTTGTATAAGATAACTTTAATTATGAAATCGGTGTTTTGTAGAGAGAGAAAAACACAAGAGGAATAATTGTAGCAATAATTGACTAATCATTGGCCCTTTTCCCAAAAAGGGAATGTCTTTTATATTGTAGATGAGGTGGATAGTAAAATTACATAATTAACACTGTTAAGGTAGATTTCTCACCCACTCTTCTACTATTTACAAACAAGTTCTTGGAATATTTCACTAAACCCCTCTAGCTCTTATGTTTGCCTTACTTTAGTCTTTAATCACTAAATACACAAATTTAGTATTTATATTTGATATAATAGTTCTTGTTGTTATCTATATTTTTCTTCCCTTATCAGAGTGCTTTTGCAATTGGTAATTTTTTTGCTTACAAATATCAAGCAGGAGACAAAGGAGAGGAGGAATAAAACCCTCCTAAGAGAATTTTCAAAGATATTGATGCCTCCATAATTAAAAGAGGAGATGATTTTTTTGGAAGAAATATAGTAGTTAGACGATGTCCATGCATGAAGGCTGTTATAACACCTGTTATGATGAAAACTGAGCTCGTTGAAAATGTCAGGATGATAGTTACATATAGTAGAATTGAAAAGAATATAAAAAAAACAAGACTGGAAATCCAAAGAAATATGCATCTCCTATAATATATGCCTAAACCTTTAAAACGAAAATAGAGGAGCCAAAAGATTGCTGAAGCCAAATAGATTTTTTTTTATTATTTAAAACTACAGAAAAACCCTTCGACATTTAAATATATTAATATTTCAAATGATTATATGCAAGAGCATGAGATGAGGCTATGCGCCCACTATCCTAGTCATAGGAGTTAAAGTATGATATTTCACGGTAATGTTCGAGCAATATTAGATGCCACACTTTTCGACAAGCTCATTGAGCCATTATCATGTATGCATACGCAGTGCAACATCACCGAGGTATTCTGAGAGCGTTCGCATCAGGAAATGAAAAGTTTCCATTTAAGTTTTGGTGGGATGACTATCGCCCTCGATGATGTGCATTTAATATTAGGACTCGAGGTCCGAGGTGATTTGGCTACCCTTCCGGTTATAGCTGACAAACCACATGTCATGTGCGGCGCTGCATTTCTACTCTATACGGATGATGGGAAAGGTATTGGGTTGGATCTCGTTTTTTTTATTAGGACTAAGTTTAACGAAGCAGTCTACCACGACACCAACGCTTCATTCACTAACAATATGGTCCATCAAGTCGCGCGTGCATATATTCAACATATGTTCGGCTGCATTCTATTTGCTAATAAGAGTAACACGTACGTTAATTTCAAGTACGTGTTCTTATTACGAGACTTGACTGTACAAGTTGGGCATTATGCTTGGGGCATTACCGTGTTGAATTCTTTGTGTATAAAAAGGTAAAAAAAGAAAGAAGACTAGAGAAACAAAAAGACGACTAGAGTTTATTATTTAGAGAGTGTAGAAATTACATAGAGCATAAAACTCTTATTTATGGACAAACTATATGGGTTAATAGGCCTAGGCCTTATATCTCTAACACACTCTCTCAAACTCGCAATGCTTATTCTTTTATTGTGAGTTTGTTACACAAAATAAATACCAATATTATAGCAAAACGAAACACCAAACTACAAAACCATAATAAAAAGCCAAAATCAAAATCTAAACGTCAAAACCCAAAATTGAACTCCAATCTCCAAACTCCAATATCCAATAGCCAAACTCCAATATTCAAACTCAATCTCTAATATTCATACTCCAATCTCTAATCTATGGTCTCTAATATCCACTCTCCAAACTCCAATATCCAAACCCTAAACTCCAACCTCCATTATTCATTCTTCAAAATCCAAACTCCAATATCTACACTCCAAACTAATCCAAATGAAATCTAGACACCAAACGAATCCAAATGAAGCCAAACAAAGCCAAACAAATCCAAACAAGTCTAAACGAATCCAAACTATATCTATACCAAAATTCAAATCCAAACAAAGAATGAAATCTAAACACCAAATGAATCAAAACGAATCCAAACAAAACAAAACGACATACGCCGATCTAAGAAAAATTCAGACACAATCCAAATGTCAAATTAATTTTCTAAACACAAAAATAAAATCAAAACGAAAAATGTCGATCCAAGAAAACATCAGACAAAGTCCAAAGGTGAAATAAAATCTAAACACCAAATAAAATCCAAATAAAATTTCAACGCAAAATACCCAAACAAAATCCAAACAAAAACTGAGTTCCAAATTCAAATACCAAATCCAAATCTAAAACTAAATACAATTATAAATCCAAATTCTAAATCAAAATTAAAATCTAATTTCCAATCAAAATCAAAATCAAAATTGAATCTATGATTTTACCAACAAAATCTGCATTGTTCCAGTAGCGGTTTCTCCCAAACCGTAGCACCGAATGATAATCCAACCAGTCATATTGAAGGTTTAGATGTCTTGAACCCGTTGTCCAAAATTCAGAAAAATAGACACTATTTACCTCCCGATCAGGTCTGTTGATTGTGGTTGCACACACCAGAAAAAATAGTCTTATTTCTTTGTTTTACCTGTCTAGACGTTCCAAGAGCTACCGAAGGAGGGGTTAAGGGTGTATTATTATTGGATGGTGCATTATCTGGCCTGTTGCCCCCTTGTTTTTTTTAACATAAGCCCCCAATTTACCCATTTCAATGAGATTCCTCACCTCTTGTTTTAATTCCATTCAATCATGGGTATCATGCCAAACATCGTTATGATATTTACAGAAACAGGTACATCAGGTTTCTCTAGGAGATTGTGATGTGGATGACCTTCTAAAGTGTACATCATTTTTAGTCTTTTCATATATCATAGCCACACTTTCTCTCAACTCAGCAAACCATTCAGGTTGAACCCAAGGTCACCTTTTACTTCTAACTTGCTGATTCTAGTTCTAGTTGGATTGATTCTTCCTGGACCGATGAGATCCATGCCCGGTTTCCTTTGATCTGTAACCAGACTGGGTAGTTGTTTGAGGTGTTGATGCTGTAGTAGTGGATCTGATTTGGCGAGATACTATATATTTCTTAGTATCTTCAACATGACTTGATATAAAAATTCTCCAAAGCTCATTGCTTTCTTCCGGGTGACTGAATCAACTAAGTTTCCCAGACTCAAGCCTTGTCTTAGAGAGGAAATTGCAACTTGTTCAAAGTAGTCAGCCAACTCATTCTTCGTTTTACAAACCTGCTGATATATTATTTTAATGACTCATTCGGCTCTTGGGCATAATGGATAATTGTATCGCCATTACCCTTAAGCTCCTTGCTTCCAACAAATTGCCTCCGGAAAGCAACCCAAAAATCTATTTATTTCAAAAATCCATGAGGGCGACTATTTTACCATTTAAGGGAACTTCCCTTGAAAGTTTGAGAGAAAGCCCTAAATAACAGTTTTTCATCATCATCAAAGTTCATCATGAAGTTTTTAAATTGCTCAAGATGATTGTCCCGATCTTTACTTCCATCATACTTTTCCATCTTGGAACTATCAAATATTTTAGGAAGATGTCCGGATAATATTTTTGAGGACAAACATGATTGCCTTAAATTTTGGTTACGACTAAACACAGTATCCTCATTCGGATTAGCAAAAATTATGGGTTCGGATTGGAAAGCAAATGGATCAATCAGTAGATGGTCTATATGCTGATCAACTAAACCCTTCATTTTTCCCTCATACTTTTTGAGCCTGCCATGTCTATCCCTTTTTCTCGAATTCTTTTTGGTCAGCTTTATTTTCTTCTTTAATCGTCCTTCATCACTGCTAGATGAGACTGACTCTTCAAGCTCCACATCATTAGATGAACTGCTAGAAGATTTCGACGTGCAACTCTCCATTTGTTTGGATCAATGCATTTTCTTGGAGCTGAGATGAGTCTTTAGGAACTGGTCATCTTCCGGAGGATTATCAGTATGGTGGGGCGCTAACGCACCAGATTTTTCTTTAATTCCTTTTTTTGCTTGGTTCGGGGCCCTCGAAGCCTCAATTGCAGCCGTCAATTGATCACACTCCTCAATAATGTACTCATTATTTTATTTCACTTCTTCCACTACTGGAAGTGGAGTATTCTGTGCATTCGGATCCATCCAAACTAGTTTTCTTTTATTGGTTTTGAATTTGTAATTCAGGCACCGTCGCCTGCCACTGTGGTCGCTAATTTGGTGAGGATAATTTGTGATTGAAGGGTATTTTGGAAAGTTTATGAGTTGAATCTTATTTTCTGGGTAGTGAGTAGGGAGATAAAGGAGGCGTGTACTTGTTTTTAATGCTTTCTAGAAAAACTCCAACCTATTAAATGAAGTTGGTGGGGGTATTTATACTATATCTTTGACCCATGGGCCTTATGGATGGGATCCTAGATCCGGTTCAGCGTTAGCACACAGCTGAGTCACCTATTGTCTGTTTTGATTATTTTTAGTTTGCTTTTTACCAGATATACCCGAACTGTCCCTCCGGTTTTCATAAGATTGTCCTTCCAAAAATTTATGATCATATCAAATAGTATATTTGGATTTTTTTTCTTAATTATCGGCATCCTTCTCTCTAGAACTGAATCGTTTTTAAAATTCCTAACCTAAAGCTCATCTATTTTTGTTTGTTAATTATCATTGAATTGAGTATATCTTGAAAAATATCATTCTACATTTAAATACTGAATTTGATTTTTCAATAAATATTTTTCTTTAAATATTTTTTATTGTTATGTCTGATAATAATATTATTAATTAAATAAAAAAGGATTTACTAACATATACCAAAACTATATATTAATTATTAATAGTAAACAGAAATAACGGATAATCATTACTAGATATCATATATTTTAAAAGTAGTATTTTTATATTTAAATATCAAATTTGAATTTTTTAAAAACATGTTTTTTTAATTAGTATCAAATTCAAGACAGTCTAATAATATTTTTTTAATTAAATTAAATAAAGGTATTTACTAACATATACCAAAATTATATATTAATTATTAATAGATAACAAAATATTTGCTAATTAAATAGTAGATATAGTATACCACATTCTGAAAAAAAAATAACCTTTTATATTTAAACATTAATGTTTTTTTAAATATTTTTTCTTTTTCTTTGCAAGACTCATGCAATGAATATCAAATTCAAATTCAAATTCAAGACATCATTATTAATTTAAATAAAAAAAGAATGTTTCATTTTTCTTTCGAAGATTGATACTATAACTTCAATTATAATTTATAAAACCTAATTTATAGAAGAAAAAAAAATCTATATGCAAGGAATCAAATTTAACCATTTTCTTTTGGAGCGCATCCCTAAATCAAATCAATCAAATCCGAGGACCTAAATCAAATCCAAAAAGACAAGGGGACGACCGAGTCCTCACCTTCTCTGGCCGTTTCTATAAATCTGAAGTAACTATGAGTTTTTATTATGTAATAATTTATGATTTTTTTATAATTATTTATGAAAACCTTTAAATAGTGAAGGTGAATGAGGTTTAAGTGTTTCTTTTATCAAATTGGTTTAAATCTAGAGACGATAAGTTTTGTCTTGTGGGTAATCTTTAAATGGGTATTTAACCCACGATAACTTACTATCCACGGATAGTTTTCAACAAAAATATTAATGGGTATCCGTGAATGGGTACCCGACGGATTCAGAAATGGGAAAACTGACGGATACGGGTTTGGTTATGGGTTTAGAAAAATATAGACGAGATGGGTTGCAGATTTAGTGGTTGAACATCTCAAGGTTAACCAAATACGTGGAATAATTTTCACAATCTTCTAAACAGAAGAGTGTTTGGTTTTTTCACTGTTCTGTTTGCTAAAACGTAAAGAGATTTGTGATCCGTCAGTACGCATCGTGATTTATTTTGTTTGTAACCAAAATAACTTTTGAAATCAAAGATTTATACAAGAACATTCTTTAACTCTTCTTCAAAAGAGCAGAAGTCGAACAAGGGTTGCCCAAATAAAAAACCTAGGCTACTACCTGTAAAGTTTCTCTGAATTCGGATTGTGAATATCTTAGCAATTGCTCCAAATTGATATGCACACAAAGTATTCTAATCTAAAAACGATTTTGGCACAAAACGAACCCGCACACAGAGTGATCTAATCTAGAGGTGAAGCTATTTCCTCCATCACTTTTTTTATTTTTTTCATATTTGAAAAAAAAAAACTTATCACTTGCTTTTACCGTCTTGCCATCATTTTACCTTAAATTTGATGCCACTATCCACTATGAAACCTTTATACCAACAAATACATCATTAAGCCAAATTAAAGTCAACATATTTAGCTTCTAAAATTAAACCATAAAAACAAAAAAAAACCTCAAATTTCTTAAAGATTACTCATGAAAGGGCAAGACACCCAAACCAAATATCCAACATCGGAGAATATTATCCAATCAACCAATAAGGTAATTTAATCTTGTATTTTAGTTTTACATTTATCTAACATGGAAATACATTTAAAAAAACTCCTTTCAAAAATCTCGATTTTGTAGGTTAAATTCTGAAACACCTAATTCTGAACCAACATCTCTGAATTAGGTGTTTTCTTCTAAATGCATCTAATTCGAGCTAGCATCTCAGAATTATGTGTTTTTTTAAAATAAAAACACATTTAATTCCTAGCCAACATCTCGGAATTATGTGTTTTTTTAATAAAAAAACACATATAATTCCTAGACAGCATCTCAGAATTAAGTATTTTTTATATAAAAAACGCATCTAATTCATAGCTAGCATCTTATAATTAGTTTCTTTAAAAACGCATCCAATTCTGACCCAACATCTCCGAATTATATGTGTTTTATTATTATAAAAAAAACACCTAATTTCGAGATGGTGGCTAGGAATTAGATGTATTTCTCATATAACTCGATTTAAAAAAAGTCAAGTTCTTGGAACTCAACATCCAAACCCATAATGTTTTTTAAAAAAGATTAATTTCAGATTTTTACCTTTAGAATACGAGAGACTGCTTCAACTGGTGGCAATGATTTTATTTTTGTTTAAAAGAGAAAAGCTGAGTAGAGATTTAATTTGAAGGTTGTTTATTTATATTCGAATTAGGAAGATATGGTATTTGGGTGGTTGCTGGATAAATACAATAAAGAAAATAGATATGGTATTTGATGTAAATTTAGAAAAAAATAAATTAGGTATTCTTTTCATAAAAAAATAACAAAATAGAGTATTTTTAAAATATAGAAGAATTAGTAGATCCCATACGAAAAATAACTTCACCATAATGTAATTCCTTAATGACTTGTTTAGATTATTTTTTAACATATTTGTATTGAAATTTTGAACAGTGTAGTATAAAAATGGTCGAACAAGAAAATTTTGGATTGAGTTATTGTCAGCAAAGAAAAATATATTGGAACTCCTTTTGCATTTATGCATGACTAACCTTCACAATCTTATTCCTCTACGATTTTTTTAATATAACAGACAGCCAAAAAAGATCTCTCCTCTCTCTTGTTTATCCAACGGTAACTCTAGACCTCCATTGTGGGCTGCTTGGATACCTCTGGCTTAATGGCTAGAGATCCTTTTGATTGATGGCTCCCATCAATAGCTCCTCATTCTCTTCCTTGATACTAATGGTTGGCTCTCATCTTTGGAAGCAGTCTCTTAAACTTCCAATAACCACCCTAAAACACCCACCTCTTGCTTCAACAACCTATACCCCATTTAATTTTGGAATCTCTATGGTTACACACCAGTTATGATGACCTCTTCTGCATCGACCCATTGGTTAATCTGGAGACTCCAAGGTTGCAAGCCAATTTATGGTTAGCTCACCTTCAATATCTAAAGCACCGTAATGGAACTCCCTTGTCTGAGTTGGTCTGTAATGTTATCCTGATATGGTCCCTTGGAGAACAAGTATACTTTTCTATCATTTCAATTAGGTTTTCCTCAACCCTGTCCCATCTATCTCCTTATACTTTGAGGCCCCTTGTCTGGATTTCCATCAATATCCAATGGCCATTAGATAGATGTTCTTCACTATCCCCCAATTCTACCCTCTCCCTTTACATTGTACTTAACAACTTCAACCTCATACTCCAAAACTCCATCATTTTCAGCCCCCTCCCAAATCTGTCTTCAAGCTATTCAACCCATTTAAACTGTTTTTCACCCTATCAAAGCAGTAACTTTGTCTATTACTACAGCCCCAATTATCTTCTGGTTCAATTCCCCCCTTACTTAGCCATCCTAGTTACAACTCTAACAGACATACATCTTTTCTGTCTCCATCTCACCAAATCACCTCAAAAGCCTACCCAAATCTTCACCTCTCTCTCTCCCTCATTCTTTTGGAAATTTTATGGCTCCATTTCCCCCTCTCTCCCCCCCTCCTCAAGTCAGTCTACCATTTCAAGCTCTACTGGCTGGCCTCTATCCCAAGTCAAAACCTCTCTCTGCATTCTATCTTTATTCCTAGGAAAGGCCAGCTACATTATCTTCTTCTTCCTCTACCTAGAACTAGGCTTCACAGTTCTACTCAGGCTACTTTGTCTTGGCCTAATCGTAAAGTTATATCACCTCTCACTAGTTTAAGTAACACTAGTCTACCCCCTACAAACCCCTTTTCTCAACCTTATTTAATCCATATCTCATCTCCTACCATTGACTAGACACTATAAGCTTAAATCACAAGATAAACTCCACCAAATCATTTAGAACTTACTTTTTCCGGCCTCAGATGGATCACGCAGACTCCATTTGACCGACCAAACCTTCAGACTTTATGGGTTTTTTCTTTCCCATTCCAACCCAAGCATTACCCTCCTATCTTGCTTCTTTCCCATCCTCCTCAACATCTCTTCATCCAAGCGAATACAACCCATCACCCAAGCTAGTACTTTCCTCTTCTCTAATTTTTCCCACACCATCACTGGACCTTAATCCCTCTCACCATATCTCTGCCTACCATGGAGAATACGTCAAAAGTACGCTTGCCATGGCCATACACCATATGGAATCTAGACAGGGTCACATCATGTTCCAATCAGCCGCCTCTCCGGAGATAAAGGGCTTCCTGCCTCCTCCTCTGCCCACTCCTCCAAGTCGTCCTCGAGTGATCTTCTGTCAAGCTTCTGGGACTCTTCCCCCTCTTCTGGCCAGCCATCTCCCAACTAGTAATATCGGGCTCTCCTCTTCAGATTTAGGTTTCTACGAAAACCTGATCTCTGCGATTGACGAGCTCTTTTTCAAGCCTCTTCCTTCTTTTGTCAACTTATCCTCTGAATTGGGACAGCTCATTCCATCCCGAGCTTTTCCGATAATCTCTCTGATTACATCGTCTAACTTGGATGGCAGCAGAGTCCGTTATGCTCACGCGTCGTCATCCTCTAAGAAACGCGGCCCATCTTCTGTAAATTTTGACCCAAAATAAGTCTCAGGGGACTTCTCTAGTGGAAATGATTCTCCAATTTGAACTGATGGCTTTGATTTGTTAATGGATACGTCGTCTGAGAAGAAACCCAAAACCCTTATAGGGTTAAGACCTCGAATTTGGCCAGGATTGACAGTGGTGGCTAGTCCAAGGTATAGAAATCGAATTTGGCTAGGACTGGCAGTGGTGGCGAGTCTGACGGCGAGGGTGGCTGCAAAGGCTCCTCTGGTTTCCCCACCGACAGCACTCATGGAGTCACGAAGTCGAACAAATTGTGGCCTAATTCTAGTGGATGGTCTAGTAGAGAGAAAGAAAAGTCGGGCACTTATATCTCTCTAGAGTCTCTATCAGGGGAGAAGAATGATGAGTAGAAGTCAGGTCCTATCATCATGGGCCGATCTTTGAAATCTATTGGGCCCACTCAAGTAATCTCTATTGAAAGACATGATAAAAATAAAGGAAAAGGTCTGCTCGGTGAGGGGTCATTCTATGTTCTTCACTCCTTAATCAAAATTTTTAGGAATGTTGGTAAAGGTCATAAAGGAAGGAATTTTTTAAATAAATTGGCCCAAATACCATCTAAGCCATCTATCTCTCTTTCCTCCAAAGCCAATCCAAGGGGTATCTCTAGCTCGAGCTCTCGTCTTCACTCTACCACTCCCTCCTCTTATGCGAGTATTGTTGCGGACCATAGTGATAATCATTCCCTTTTGGTGATTGGTATTAGTCATATGGAAAAAGTGGGGAATGAATTCATTATGAATGATTCAACATTAGATTCTCCGGATTCTTGGAAGGCTTGTCTATGAGGATATTTTCCCACCCAACCAAATAATCATGCTATTCTCAAAGCTAATATGGAATCATTGTGGAAAAAGTATGGTCTTTTGGAATTAAAATCTCTTCCCGAAGGCTATTTTCCCTTTAAACTTGGGTCTGAGACGATGACTAAAAAAGTGTTGGAGGAAGCCCTCTGGAATTTTGGTGGTAACTTAATGATATTGAAAATTTGGGAACCTCTTTTCACTCTTATCAAAGATCCCCACAGAGAACTACATATTTGGGTTAAGGTTTTTAATCTTCCTTTTGAGCTTTGGACGACGGAGGGTTTTAGTAATATTGGTTTGGTTATTGGGTCCCCTTTATATGGGGACCATCAAATAAAACGGAAGGATAAACATCAATTTGCTTGTATTTGTATTATGATTAATGCGGGACCCATTATCCGCTCTGAGCTCAGTTTTAAGATAAGGGGAAAATACATTGCGATTACATTTGAATATTATGGTCTCCATCCCTAGTGTGCATATTGTAAAGTTTTTGGACATCCTACTCGCCAATGTAAAAAAGGTCCCATCAAGCTGTCACATTTCCTATTCTGACATTGTCTTTTGAGGAAGACCCTTCTGAGATTGATCCTGAGTTGGGTTTGGGAACTCGACTACCTTCTATTGATGAGGTCAAGGAAGTGAAGAATGGAGACGAGGTGGATTCACCTCGTAAAATACTTTACACTGTTGAAGCCAAAGACAAAGGTAAAAAGGTTTTGTCCTCCGACAGGACCATCGTCTGATGCGCTGTAAGTTATTCTCCTTATAAATATTGCTTCTTGGAATGTTCGGGGCCTTAATGACCCTGTTACGAAAAAAGATGTTACTGAATTTATTATTAGTAATTGTATCTCATTGTTAACTTTCGTAGAAACGAAAGTTCAGCTTCATAAGGTGGACTCTATTATCAGACATATGGTTCCCTTTTGGCATGTTTTTACCAACCACTCGTCCCACCCCCTAGGTAGAATTTGGATTATTTGGAACCCTAGTGTGATTACCATCACAAGGATCTCCCAATCCCCTCTGTACATTCATTGTATGACCAAATGTCAAAATCATAATGCCACATTCAGACTCACTGCTATCTATACTTTTAACGAAGCATAAGATCATATCCCCCTTTGGAATGACTTAATCGAAATTTCCAATCAGGACAACCACACCCCTTGGGTTTCCATTGGGGATTTCAATACTATCCGTTACTTGGATGAGCGTCTTAATTATTATGACAACTGGTCCTCAGAAATTGATGATTTCAATAATTGATGCTGCCTAAGTAAACTCGGTAATCTCCGATCATCTAGTTTTCCGTTCACTTGGATGAATAAACAACCTTCTTATCATATCGTATCCAAAATTGATCGTGTCCTGGTAAACCGGGATTGGGACGATCTTTTCCCATGTCTCATGCCTACTTTGGGTATCTTTGCTCATCTGACCATACTACGGTTACCCTTAACCTTGGTCTACCTTGCCCAAGACGGAAAAATCCATTTCGTTTCTTCAACATGTGGCAATCCCATCCGCATTTCGAGGACATTGTAACCAAAAACTGGAACTACCCCATCTCTTCCTATGGGATGAGGCTGGTCACTGACAAGCTCACTTGCCTGCAATCTGAGCTTGCTTCGCTCAATCATAAGGAGCTTAGTGACATTAGTTCTAGAGTTTCGAATGATAAAAAACTATTGTTCGAGCCCCAATCTAATCTTGCATCTGACCCCCTCAATCCTCATTAGTATCAAACGAAATTGAGGCGTCCTCATCCTACATCTTCTGATTCGAGCTGAATAATCCTTTCTAAAATAAAAATCTAGAGAAAATTGGATCAAACTTGGTGACAAGAATACTAAATTCTTCCAAACTAACATTAAATCCCAGCTATTCCGCAATAAAATTATCTATATTAACAATGATTCATGAGCCACTGTTTCCTCCCCGGCTAGTGTCTCTAAAGTTATTGTGAGTTTCTTCGAGAACTCCCTAGGTACTAAGCATACCGCTACATACCCGGGCTTGGAGAAAGTCTCTTCTCTTCTCTTTTCTAAAGTTACTAATACTGATAAGGAGTTAATGATTCGTGAGATCTCTTACGCTGAGATCAAATCTGCTTTATTCAGTATCGATAGTAACAAATATTATGGACTCGATGGATTCAACTCTAGTTTCTTTAAGTCAACTTGGAATATAGTTGGCCCCGACATCTATAATGGTATCCCCGAATCTTTTCATACGAGATCCTTGGAAAAGTCTTGGAATTCAACCTCTATTACTCTAATTCCTAAAAAAGACTCTCCATCTGTGCCAGCTGACTTTAGACTGATTGCTCTCTGCAATGTTGTCTACAAAACCATCTCCAAGATATTGGCTAATAGAATTAATGACTCTTTTCCCTACCTTATTGATGTTTCCCAATCGGCATTTGTCGCGGGAAGGAACATCTCTGATAACATTTTGTTATCCCAAGAGCTTCTCAGGGGGTATCATAATAATGGTAGAGGCAAAAGGGTTGTCCTTAAAATTGATATCATGAAAGCCTTTGATAATGTTCGCTGGCATCTCATCCATGACATTTTTGTTGCGATGCATTTTTCCTGAGAAAATGATTACTTGGATAGTCAATTGCATTTCAACTCCCACTTACTTCATTAGTATAAATGGGGACCCCCATGGCAACTTTAAAGGAAAAAAGGTCTCAAACAAGGAGAACCTCTCTCCCATTTTCTTTTTGTCCTTGTCATGCAAGTACATTCCAGTATTCTCAAAGAGAAAATTCAAGATATAAAATTATGTTTTCATTGGAAGTGTCACAATCTTAAAATTATCAATCTCTGCTTTGCAGATGATCTGATGATTTTTTACCATGGTGACCCTAAATCCTTTATTCTCATTAAAGAGGCTCTTGATGACTTCTATTCGATGTCTGTTCTAAAGGTCAATACCTCTAAAAGTCATATTTTTTTCTCCAGAATATACCATTCTCTGTGAACAGATATTTTGCCAATTCTGAGTTTCCCAGAAGGTTCTCTCCCAGTTAAATATCTGGGAATCCCCCTTCTTACTGGTCGTCTTACCCATTCAGACTGTCGTCCCCTGCTGCATAAGATTACCTTTCGAATTGATTCTTGGACCTCCAAACACCTCTATTATGCGGGATGGCTCCAGCTAATCAAATTTGTCTTATATGCTGGTCAGGTATATTGGTCTTCTATTTTTATCCTCCCCTCTAGAATCATAACAGAATTAAACAAATATCTTCGTTGTTTCCTCCAGTCGGGGTCCGCCATGAAAATCCATAGGGCCAAAGTTGCCTGGTCCTCTGTCACCACTCCCTATAAAGAGGGCGGCCTTGGGATCTTAGACTTAAAAACATGGAATCAGACGCCAGTCCTTAAACATCTTTGTTCTTTGTCAGTAACAAAAATTAATACATCTGGTGTTATTGGATTAAATCTGAAAAAAAATAAACACAATAGGTTTGGGGACATCTCTAGTGGCTGCTCTCCCTCTTCGATTTGGAGGAAAATTCTTCGTCTTCGCGCTTTGGCTCGTAATTTGTACAGGGTGACTATCGGTAATGGTTTCAATACTTTCTTTTGGCACGATCCATGGCTTCTTCTTTCTTCACTTGCAGCACACTACTGCTCCAATATCATTATTGACTCGCGTATGGGAAATAACCTCAAGGTGTCGGACATCATTCTTGACGGTGATTGGAACTGGCCTGCTAACTTGAGATTGTCAAGAGCTCGAAGTCGCGCTCATCTCAAGGAGATACACAACATTATTATCACTCTACCTCAACCCAACATCTTCTCGATCGATGTTCCTTTCTGGGAAGCAAATGATGGATGCAAGCTTGCCACCAGGGACAAGCTTCTCAATTGGGGTCTCAACACCCTATCTGAATGTGCCTTATGCAACTCTGAATCTGAATCTACCTGTCATATCCCCTTTGACTGTAGCTTCACTCAGAGTATTTGGATCTATGCTAGTAATAAACTAGGATTTCCTTTCTCTACCTCGTGCAAACAATCTTGGGTCCGCAAGGCGTCAAATTGGTCTAACTCTCGAAACCACATACTTTGGCGAACTTGTTTCGGCGCGGTCATTTACCACGTGTGGAAAGAGCGAAATTCAAGAATATTTGGTTCCGCTCCGGCCATGGCGTCTTTGATATCTCACCAAGTTGTATCGAATCTTCCGTTTAGATTCCATGGCACCAAGATTGGCTGACCCATGTAATCATCTGTGACTCATATTCTTACTCTACCTTTCTTATTATAGGTTTCCTCTCAGACTGGTCTGGAGCATGGTCCTCTATGCTTAGCTGCCCATGAAGTTTCCATTTATCTACACAGTCATAACTGCATGTTATCGCTTTTGTATTTCGACTTATCTCGTATGCCATTCTCCTTCTTCTATAGTTGTTTTATTTTAATACCTCATCCACGATTTCTTTAGTCGGTTTGTATTTCTTCGAAATATGCTCCATACTTTTTTATTATGAACAATTCTATTTAATTTAAAGTTTTTTAACACAAAAAAAGATATATTGTTTGGTTTTGTTTTACTCATGTAGTAATATCACAAGAAGGTCTTTCAAGTACAACCATGGAGGTTTTAGCTGTTCGAACTTGTGCCAAGTTTAAAGTGAGAATATATTATTTTAATAAATGAGATATTTTGTATACTTTGACGTAACTTTTCATCTCTCAATATATATCTAAAATCACAAAACTGGACATCGGAACATTTGAAAAGTATACCTTACTGGCAACCGATGGATTAATTTTGATTTTAAATTGTTGAGATTGGGTTTAAGATGCCATATATAATGATTTTCTCAAAAATTAATGATATTAGATGTATCTAACACAAAATTAAGGGGTGATACAGATGAATCTACACATTTTAGATGGTATAATATATTAACCGTAATTGAATTATAAATTTAAAAAGTGTCTACTGCAATAAAAATTAAATAAACAAAGTCTGATCATATTTTAATATTTTCAGTACAAATCGAAGAATTTAGGATATTAATAACTTAAGATCGGTCAGGTTTAAATAAATTAAAATAGGTTGCATACAATGATTTGGGGTATACCTCGAGAAATACATCGACAAATGACTAAGGAAAGTCTTTTGCGAATTAAAATGAAAAAAACAGTAAAGCGATCCAATCATAGTAGAGAGATAAGAATCGTCTAATACAAGTAATCAAAAGTACGGCGTCAACAGATAGACATCACTGACAGCATCCACAGTCATCCAAGCGATCAAGAAGTGTCAGATCACGAACTGCACTCACCAAAGGTATCCTGCATATAAAAGTGGAGTAACAAATATTAATTTTAGAAAGACCATCCAGTCTTGGTGCCTTGGAATCTAATCCGAAGATCTGAAAAGATTCGGTGAGAAACCATAGAGGCGATGGCAGGAGGGGAACCAAAAGTTATTAGGTTCCTCTCCTTCTAGACGTGGTATATTAGTGCGGCGAACCAAGAATGCCAAATAGAAAGGCTTCGAGATTGAGACCAATTTGACACTTTACAAACCCAAGACTGCCAACAGGAGGCGGTAAATGGGGACCCAAATTTAGTACTAGCATGGGACCAAATACTCTGAGTGAAGCTACAATAAAAAAAGAGATGCGAGATAGTCTCATTATCAGAGTTGCACAAAGCACGGTCAGATGGGATGTTATAATACCAACTGAGGAGCTTGTCTTTGGTGACAAGCTTGCCCAGAATAGCAAGCCATAAGATGAAAGAATGACGAGGAATATTTGATTTATTCCAAACTAACCCGGCCCACCCTATTTTAGGGTAGGGCTGCCGAATGGCTTGGTACGTGTCCTTGATGGTGAATGAAGTGCATCATTATTTCTCCTTCCAGAAGGGAATATCGTTGGAGAAGATGTTAGGTGGAGGGAGGCAGAGAATGAGATTGTGGATTTCCAGCAGGTTGGCACGATTTCGAGCATTTGCTGATCTAATATTGGATGGCCAGTTCCAGTTCCCATTGAGGATGATGTCCGATACCTTGAGGTTTTTCCCAAGTCTAGAGTCGTTGATGATACTTTCACCATATTGGGAAGCAAGCGAAGACGGTAGCAGCCATGGATCGTACCAGAAGGAGGTGCTCGAGCCATTACAAATTTCCACCCTACACATTTTACAAGCCAAAGGACGGAGATAAATTTTTTTCCTCCATATCCAAAAGGGCGAGGATCCCATCGGGAGGTTCCAAAAATTATTATTTTTAATATTTTCCATCTTAATCCAGTCCCTCCAAATGGATTGATTGTTATTATTGATGATAGACCAAAGATGTTTTAGGACAGCCGTCTGATTCCAGATTTTTAGGTCGAGAATCCCAAGGCCGCCCTCTATAGTGGGCGAGGTGACCGTGGCCCAAGCTACTTTGGCACCATGGATTTTCATAGCCGAGCCGAACCAAAGAAATCGACAGAGATACTGAGATAATTCTTTGATAATCCTTGAGGGAAGGATAAAAATGAAAGACCAATAGACTTGACCAGCAAATAAGACATACTTAATGAGTTGAATTCTACTCGCATAAGAGATATGCTTATAGGTCCAAGATTTAATTCTAGAAGTAATTTTGTAGAGAAGATGGTTACAGTCCGAGCGGGTGAGATGGCTAGTAAGAAGTGGCACACCTAAATATTTAACTGGTAGAGATCCTTCTGGGTATTCCATGATGGTGCTAAGGTCCACACGAAGTGATTCATCAATACAAAAAAAAGATATGACTTTTAAAAGGGTTGACTTTAAGCCCTGAGAGTGTATAGAACTCCTCAAGAGCTTCTTTGATAAGAAGTAGGGAATTAGCGTCTCCATGACAAAAAATCATTACATCATCTGCAAAGCATAGATTAATGATTTTGAGCTTTTGACATTTACAATGAAAACCGAACTTCTTATCTTGACTCTTCTCCTTAAGAATACTGGAAAGAAGCTGCATGACAAGAACGCAGAGAAAGAAGGAGAGCGGATCACTTTGTCTCAGACCTTTCCGTCCTTTGAAATTTCCATGAGGATCTCCATTAATATTTATGGAGTAAGAATGAGAAGAAATACATTTAATAATCCAGGTGATCATTTAATCAGGGAATTGCATCGCTACAAGAATATCAAGGATGAGGTGCCCTATGACATTATCAAAGGCTTTGATTAAATTGATTTTGAGCGCAACCTTTTTGTCTCTACGATTAGAATGGTGCCTCCTCAAAAGTTCTTGGGATAAAATGATATTATCAGAGATATTCCTTCCTTTAACGAAAGTAGACTGGGAATTATCAATAAGATAAGGGAAATAATCTTTATTTCTGTTGGCTAAAATCTTGGATATAATCTTATAACTAACATTACAGAGCGTGATGGGTCTAACGTTGGCAGACCCAGAAGGAGAATGCTTTTTAGTATTGAGAGCTATAGAGGTGGAGCTCCAAGAGGCCTCCAAGGAATCAGAATGAAAGAAGTCAAGGACACCATTACAGATGTATTGGCCAATAATACTCCAGTTAGATTTGAAGAAGCAAGAGTTGAACCCATCAGGACCCGAAGCTTTGTTACTGTCAATACTGAACATAGCAGATTTTATTTCCTCACAAGTAATCTCACGAGTCATAGAGTCCTTGTCTGTATTGGTAACTTTAAAGGTTAGAAGAGAGGAAACAGTTTCCAGGCCAGGATAACCAGTAGAATGCCTGGTACCGAGAGAGTTTCAAAGTATTCCACAAAAACCGTTGAAACACTAGCAGGAGTAGAGACAGATACTTCGCTCTCATTAGTGATAGAAATAATCTTATTTCGAAAAAGACGACCCTTAATACTATTATGGAAAAATTTAGTGTTTTTGTCACCAAGCTTGATCTATTTTTCTCTAGATTTTTGTTTTAGGAAGGATTATTTGGCTCTACTAAGAAAGATAAAGGCTGTTGACGCTTCACATTCTTCTCAAACAAAAGAAGGATTGAGCAGATCACAAGCGAGATCAGATTGACCTTGAAATAGTCTTTTTTGAGCACTTACAACTCTGGAGCTAATGTCACTAAATTCTTTTCGGTTAAGTCCTACTAGCACTAACTGCAGCCTAAAAAGTTTTCAGTGACTAATCTCATCCCAGAAGAAGCAATGGGGCTATTCCAACTCTTAATAACAATTTCTTTGAAAAACGGCTGGGGTTGCCACATTTTGAAGAATTTGAAAGGTTCTTTATGCTTAGGACGAGGGAACCCGAGATTAAGCGTAACCGTTGTATGGTCAGAAGATCGAAGAAAACCAAAGTAAGCGAAAACCAGTAAATCATCCCAAACAGGGTTGACAAGGACTCTATCATTCTTGGATAGAATCAGATTATCAAGTTGTTTATTAATCCATGTGAAATGAAAACCAGTAGATCGGAGATCACTGAGCTTACTATAGAAGCAACAATTATTAAAATCATCTATAGCCGACGACCAATTGTCGGAGGATCCAATACGCTCATTCGGGTGACGAATAGCGTTGAAATCCCCAAGCAAAGCCCATGGAGTGTGATTATCTACCATGGAAATGGTAGACAAGTCCTTCCAAATGGGAGATATATCCACAACTTCAAGCATAAATTGCAGTAAATCTAAACGAAGCATTAAAATTATGACACATAGCTGAGCAATGAATATACTGAGGGGATTGAGATTCTCTAGTTATACTGATGACACTAGGGTTCCAGATAATCCAAATTCTACCTAGATGGTGAGAAGAGTGATTTGAAAGGATATGCCAAAAAGGAGCCATATTCCTAACAATAGAATCTATTTTATGCAATTGGACCTTAGTTTCAACTAGAATCAATAAGGAGATACTCTACTACTAATAAAATCGGTAACATCTTTTTGTCTGACAGGGTCATTTAATCCCCTAATATTCCAAGAAGCAATATTTATAAATCAGAGTACTTACAACGCTTTAGACGATTGTTATTCCTTTTCTCACGCAAGTATACGCGGTCAAATCGTAGCAAGTAATAAGTAAGAAAGATCGTTCCCACGAAGACTAGGTGTATAAGACAAGAATTCACTTATGCAACAACGTATGATTATTAAACTAATGCTTGAACGAGTAATAAAGTATGAATGTAACTAAACAAATCAAGTACGAGAATATCTAATGAGTTTTACTTATACGAGAGAAAACATGGAACCCTAACTTCATTGTGTATTTTACTTAGAGTATTAATATACTTAATCAATATGTAAGATAACTACGATTACTAATCAGATAACAGAAAATCAGAATACGCTACCTTTCAGTACACGTAAACCAAACCACTTAAACAACCACAAAAGAGATAGTAGTTAAGCAGACACCGCATGCATGACAATCCTATATGTCTATATGAATTGAGGTACAATTGGTTTTAAGCACAAGTTATCTATTTCGATTACATAGGATAATATGATATGGTTAATGACATATTACGAATCATGAACAATCACAATATGAATCATTCAAGAACCTATGCTAGCATGGCAAGTTCTAACCCTTAATTATACTTTCGCATTCATTAAAGATAAACAATTTAGATGTTCGCGACGCATCTAACAAAAATAACAACCATACTAGGTAACCGATAAACATATCTCAAAAATCAATTAAGCAATAAACCCTAAATAGATTCAAACAAATCCGCTAGGGTTCCATAACAATGATTAGTTCATAATCGAACAAATCATCATCATAGTCTTAAAATTTAACATAGTTTGTTGAATATAAATAAGAATAAAAATAAACTAAAAAGAGTATAGAAAAATTAACACAGCGTGATGAATAAAAATAAGAATAAAAATAAACTGAAAAGAGTATAAAAAAATTAAAATAGCGTGATGTATAAAAATAAGAATAAAAATAAACTAAAAAGAATATAGAAAAATTAAAATAGCGTGATGTATAAAAATAAGAATAAAAATAAACTAAAAAGAGTATAGAAAAATTAAACCGGAAAAGAAGCTCAAAGTTCGCTTGCCGTCAATTGCGTTTTCCGGTATCGTTTGTTAAGAGTAATACCTCCACCGCCGATCGAACACCACCGCAGCTATCGTCTACCTCATGTCGTCTTGGTTATATGTTGCCACTGCCGAAAGAAAACCCACAAGCAGTTGTCACCTGCCGGAAGAAAAACACCAAAACCGTAAATTCTGTTTTCTTCTTCTTTCTGTTTGATTTCGCCGCTCTATACTCTGCCGAAAGAAAAATAAATGGCCGAAAGTCCGATCAGTAACCTATTGCAACCCAAAGTCGCTGTGAATTTCCCTATCAGTAGGCAATGGTGTTTGTTTCTTTGTCGCCAATTCTCTTCTTTTTTTTCCGTCTGTCCCCTTTTTCCAAAGAAACCAGCAGTCTCCTTTTATAATCAATTGGACGAAACTAATGGAAAACCTAAAAAAAGCTCATTGTTTTTTTTTCTTTCCTACTGGACTTTTTATCTTTTATTTGAATAAAACCCAAAATCGGCCCCTTTTTTTTGTCTCACGTAGGCAATCTTCAATTCCAGTCTGAAGTACCAAACTATGCTACTCTATCTGGTCACACCATCATGACCTTGAAACCGCAAGACTTAATGGCTTGCGATGCAAACACAGGCGAAGCCCAAACTGGTTGGGATACTGATCAGTTTCTCATGGATGTTGTTGAGGCAACCCTGATTATGCTTAGCGTTATTAAAAATGATGGACTGGTACCAGGAGGTTTTAACTTTGACGCAAACCTACGAAGAGAGAGCACAGATGTTGAAGATTTATTCATTGCTCATATTGCTGGGATGGACACACTTTTCCGGGGGCTCCGTAATGCGGTGAAGCTCATTGAGGATGGTTCATTGCCTGAGCTTGTTCGCAAGAGATATGCATCATGGGACTCGGAAATTATTCAGAAAATAGAGGCCGGTAAAGCAGATTTCGACGAACCCACCGTTCCGTCTGCTAAGCAGGAACTTGCGGTATTTCTTCTCTAGTCGAACCAGAATCCTTGTTTCAAATTCCAGTTCATCTCTTGAACTCCAACCGACTCAGCCATAGAGTATACATCACCAATGGATGTAAAACACCCACCAAAACTTTCCGTAAGACCGTATGGGTGTCATCTGTGTTGCCGACTTCCGTCTCTAACAAACTAAGCAACTTGAAATTCTATATCACTGATGCCACAGAGCTGGGTATAAAGAATAGCTTCACGATCAAGGAAATAACACGGACACGTCCCAGTGAAGAAGATTGTGCTGCCAAGTTTCCAAGGTTTGTGGCTTCATTGCTATCAGCTGGGAAAATGACAGACAAGCTTTGTGGAGTTTCAGCAAGGGTCTTAATTGCATGGACTGAAGCATTGGAAACTTGTTTATTCCGAATTAGCAATTCAACTGTTACATTTATTTCTTCCATAGAGTTCCTTCGTTATAAAAATTCGGAAAAAAACATTTATCACTTTCAGTTCCAAACAGACTGCCTTGTCATAAATGCAGGGAAAAAATAGTATCCTACTTGTCATGCACAAAATTACAAACAAAAATCTACATGACATAAACCTCTATAGTTCTATACTATCAAAATGCAGAAAAAGGGCAATATACCTTTTCATGTCTAATAGACCACACAAAATAGACCATACTAGCGATAACAACGACGATTTTAAGGCTAATGGAAGCGTATTAAGTGACATGAAATGCACTTATCAAACCCCCAAACTTAAACCGTTGCTTGTCCTCAAGCAATGCAAAACCGGTTTAACAATTGATGCATGAATGCAACTGAATTTAAATGAATGCAAGAACGCAATGATCCCGAACAAGTAGCCGTAACTAATTAAGCATAAATGCCTCAACGAATGTAATAACCTTGGAATGTGAAATAACTAGGTACTCAAATGTTAGCAATACAAGTGAAGAAGCGTGCGTGTGTGCTCAAACTCAATCGACATGTTTTTAGTACAAATTAATGGACCTTACTTGTTCTCATCATAATAATCACAAGATTAGAAACGAAATACAACCTAGATTTTTCATAGTCAAGTTGCACATCCATTATATTCTGGGGTTGTCAAAGATTTATTATGCTTTACTCTATATACAGACACACAAAGGCTTATTTGACCGTGCAATGGACGAGGTCCCTTAAAGACTTATACAATGGTGCCCATGTAACGAGCTTTAGGTTAGCGGATCCCAGACCGGAAAAGTCTTAGGTCACTAGGCACAAAGTCCCCTAGAACTTAATAACTCGAGCACCAAAGAGCTCATCCTAGCCAATTTTTACCTTTTCCTTTTTTTTTGTTTTTTTTTTGTTTTTTTTAATTAGATTAGGAATGAGTGCGTTTCGCTCCATCTCATTCCACCCCTAGACTACTCGCAATACGCAGCCCCCAGCGATAGGACGTACGTCGACGAGCGGCTACTAGCCTTTGACGCCTAACTGAATAATACACATATTTATCTTTTAACTCCCCCAAACTTATCTTTTTGCAATCCATGAGCTAATAAAGGATTAAGGTGTAATTCTGAACCTAAGCAAGGATTATGTATAACAATACTCAAGTGTGTCCGTAACTAGCATATAAACAATCGATGAGTCTACATGTATTAATTGTGCTTCTACATCAAGCAAGCTAACTGACAAGCAACCTAATTAGATTTTATTCCTACTGTCATTCCAAACAATTTTTTATCATCGGCTACTTAAGTAGAAACAGCAACTGAAGGGATCAAAGACGCGAAATGCAAAAAAAATGCTATGTTAATAGACTAAGTCGATCCTAAACACAGTCTATATAATCATGGCATGAAAATGCAAATAAGCATGACTAACATGAATAACTACTATGATGAATACAACTACAAGAAATTAAAAGATAAAAGAAACACTCCCCTATTCGTCCAGCAGTGTTGATCGTTGTTTCTCAGTGGGTTGCCTCCCACGAAGCGCTTGTTTAACGTCGATAGCTCGACGATACCACTCGGAATCATATAGTGTCGAGGCGAATGCTGAATGCCTCACGGTTCCCCACATCTCCATAGTAATGCTTGAGTCGCTGACCATTGACTTTGAATGCTTTGTCTGCGATTCCTCAAAGATTTCAACTGCTCCATGTGGATATACTGTCTTGAATTTAAAAGGTCCATACCATCTTGACTTGAGCTTCCCTGGGAAAAGCTTTAGACGAGAGTTGAAAAGAAGAACCATTTGACCCGACTCAAAAGCTTTATGTAGAAGTTTCCTATCATGCCATTTCTTGACTTTTTCCTTATACATCTTCGAGTTCTCATAGGCTTGAGACCGAAACTCGTCCATTTCATTAAATTGAAGCACACGCTTCTCGCCAGCTGCTTGAATGTCGAAATTCAACTTCTTTAAAGCCCAGAATGCCTTATGCTCAAGTTCTGCTGGAAGATGACAAGACTTACCATATACTAACTGAAATGGTGACATCCCAAGTGGAGTTTTGTAAGCCGTTCGGTATGCCCATACTGCTTCATCTAACTTCAGAGACCAATCTTTCCTTGAAGGATTCACCACTTTTTCTAAGATTCGCTTGATTTCACGATTCGAGACTTCAGCTTGACCATTAGTTTGAGGGTGGTAAGCGGTAGCAACCCGATGAGAAACACCATATTTAGCCAACAATGTTGTGAACTGACGATTGCAAAAATGAGTCCCTCCATTACTGATTATAGCACGAGGAGTTCCGAATCGAGTGAATATTTGCTTACGAAGGAAATTGAGCACGACCTTAGCATCGTTAGTTGGGAGAGCTTCCACCTCTACCCACTTAGATACATAATCCACAGCTAAGAGTATGTATAGATTGTTGCAGGAGGAAACAAATGGTCCCATGAAATCTATTCCCCATACATCGAATACCTCAACCTCAAGAAGCACATTAAGGGGCATCTCATTTCGCCTAGAAATATTACCAACCCTTTGGCATCGATCGCATCTACGAACGTACAGATGAGCATCCTTAAACAAGGTAGGCCAGTAGATACCTGCTTGCAGTACTCGAGCAGCTGTCTTATCCCCAGCATAATGTCCTCCATAAACCGTAGAGTGGCAATCATGTAAAACTTTCTCAATCTCACTGTATGGAATGCAACGTCGGATCATCTTATCAGCGCACTGTTTAAACAAGAATGGTTCATCCCAAAAATACCATTTCACGTCATGCAAGAATTTCTTTCGTTGAGCACAAGTAAAATCTGAAGGGATCACATTGCTAACCAGATAGTTAACAAAATCAGCAAACCATGGTACTTCTCCTTGAATCACGAACAACTGCTCATCTGGGAAACATTCGTTGATAAGAATTCCATCTCCCTTGTCTTTCTCATGTTGCTCAAGACGTGAGAGATGGTCAGCTACCTGGTTTTCAGTCCCCTTTCTGTCTTTAATTTCCAACTCAAATTCCTGAAGCAAGAGTACCCATCGAATTAAGCGAGGCTTTGCATCCTTTTTAGATAGCAGGTACTTGATGGCCGAATGATCCGTGAAAACCGTGACTTTAGCACCAAGCAAGTAGGATCTAAACTTCTCAAAACCATAGACAACAGCCAAAAGCTCTTTTTCAGTAACTGTGTAGTTTCGTTGTGCATCATTGAGGGTTTTACTAGCATAGTGAACCACGTGAAACACCTTCAGCTTCCTTTGACCAAGAATGACTCCCACAGCGAAATCACTAGCATCACACATCATCTCAAATGGCTCTTCCCAGTTAGGCGCAGTGATGATTGGGGCTGATGTCAACTTTTTCTTCAAGACCTCAAAAGCAACAGAACACTCTTCAATAAATCGAAAAGGAGCTTCTTTTTCTAGTAGACTACAAAGCGGTTTGGTGATCTTTGAGAAGTCCTGAATAAAACGTCTATAAAATCCAGCATGACCAAGAAAACTACGAATTCCTTTTACTGAGATAGGAGGAGGAAGCTTTTTGATCGTTTCAAGCTTTGCCTTGTCTACTTCTAAACCTCTCTTAGATACCTTGTGTCCAAGGATGATACCTTCTTGAACCATGAAGTGATATTTTTCCCAATTAAGAATGAGGTTTGTTTTCACACATCTCTCAAGTACTTTACCCAGATTAGATAGACAGCCATCGTATGATTTCCCAAAGACCGTGAAATCGTCCATGAACACCTCCATGATATCACCAACCATTTCAGAGAAAATAGCCATCATGCACCTTTGAAAAGTAGCGGGTGCATTACAAAGTCCAAACGAGACACGTCGAAAAGCAAAGGTACCAAAAGGGCATGTGAAGGTCGTCTTCTCCTGATCTTCTGGAGCTATACAAATCTGATTGTATCCTGAATATCCATCAAGCATACAGTAATATTCATGGCCCACCAACCTATCCAACATTTGATCAATAAATGGCAAGGGAAAGTGATCTTTTCTAGTGGCCTTATTCAATTTACGATAATCCATGCAAATTCTCCATCCAGTGACTGTCCGAGTGGGGATGAGTTCATTCTTTTCATTTGTTACTACTGTCATTCCTCCCTTCTTTGGTACACATTGCACCGGGCTTACCCACTGACTGTCTGAGATAGGATAAATAATGCCTGCATCTAGCCACTTCAGGATTTCTTTCTTCACCACCTCTTTCATGATAGGATTTAGTCTCCTTTGATGCTCGATAGATGGTTTGCTCCCTTCTTCGAGCAGAATCTTGTGCATGCAGTAAGAGGGGCTGATTCCCTTGATATCTGCTATGGTCCAACCAATGGCTGATTTGAACTTCCTCAGGACTCTCAATAGCTTTTCTTCCTCACTACCTGAAAGGTTAGATGCAATAATAACATGTAATGTAGATGACTCTCCTAAGTAAGCATACCTGAGATGATCTGGTAGTGGTTTTAGTTCAAGTTTAGGAGCTTCTTCTAGCGAAGGTTTAAGCCTTTCCTGAGAATCCTTAAGATCACCCAGTCCGAGCGACTCATGTGGAATATTGAGCCTCTTTTGATACGGGGCTGCCTGTAGTAGTTGAACACATTCGGATATCTCTTCGTCTTCTAAGTCAGATTCACCATGTAGAACTCTGCCTAGAACATCTGAACTCGCATACCGATCCACCTCATTGTTGTACAAAGAATCGATCATATCCAACCTGAAACATTCTTCATCCTCTGTTGGAGATTTCATAGCCTTGAAAACGTTGAAAGTGACATTCTGATCTTGTACTCTCATAGTGAGTTCCCCTTTTTGGACATCGATAAGAGTTTTTCCCGTAGCCAAGAATGGTCTTCCCATGATGATGGGGATGTTTTTGTCCTCTTCGAAATCCAAGATAACGAATTCAGCAGGAAAGATGAGCTTGTCTACCTTTGCTAAGACATCTTCTACGATCCCACGAGGATATATAATAGAACGATCGGCCAGTTGCAAAGAGATATTAGTCGGTTTTGGCCCAGGTAGCCCAAGTTTCTCAAACACAGATAGGGGCATCAGATTGATGCTCGCTCCCAAATCACATAAACATTTTCTGAAAGTTAGATTACCGATTGAACAAGGAATGGTGAAGCTTCCTGGATCTTTAAGTTTGGGAGGCAATTTTTTGTTGTAAGATCGCACTGCATTCCTCAGTGAGCGCCACTGTCTCAAAATCACCAAGCTTTAACTTTTTCGAAAGAATTCCCTTCATGAACTTGGCATAACTAGGCATTTGCTCTAATGCTTCAGCAAAAGGTATGTTGATGTGTAGCTTCTTGAATACCTCCAAAAATCTCCCAAACTGAGCATCTAGCTTCTGTTTCTGTAACCTTTGCGGAAAAGGTGGAGGAGGGTAGATCGTAGGCTCAACAACTGACTGAGATGGCTTTTTAGGTGGCTGATCTTGACCAGAATTAACCTCAGATGAGGGCTGATTTTGAGAAGAATTCGCCTCTTGTTCAACTGTGGGGTTCTCAGCAACCTTTCCTGATCGCAAGGTGATAGCTTAGCATTGCTCTTTGCCATCCCGTTTACCTGGATTATGTTCTGTGTCGCTAGGAAGAACTCCCTGAGGTCTAACAATCATGTAACTGGCCATCTGCCCAATCAGATTTTCCAAGGTCTTGTGAGATACCATCGGACTTTTAATCATTAACTTCATCTCTTCGAATTCAGAGTCTCTCACAGAATGTTGAGAAGGGTCAGGATGTTGATTCTGAGGTTGTCTTGGGGCATACTGTTGAGATTGATGCTGCTGCCCTTGTTGCTGAAATCCAGGAAGAGCGTATGGCTTAGCACCATAATGTTGATTACCTTGTTGATTATTGCTCCAACTGAAGTTCAGATGATTTATGTTGCTTGGGTGATATGTGTTTGAGATTGGTTGTTGATTCTGCCTCTGAAAGTTACTCACAAATTGCACTGACTCAGTAGAGATTGGGCATGTTTTAGTGTCATGCCCTCCAGCACAAATCTCGCACACACTAGCTACCTGTTGTACTCCTAGTTTAGTCAAAGAATCTACCTTCATGTTTAGAGCTTCAAGCTGAGCTGCTAAAGCAGTGGCAGTGTCTACGTTAAGAATACCAGCTACTTTATGTTGTGACTGTCTCTGAGAAGGGTTCTGGAATTCATTAGCAGCCATCATCTCAAGGAGCTCATGAGCCTCCTCATAGCTTTTCGTTAATAAGGCTCCCCCAGATGCAGCATCGACCATGGGCCTTGTTTGCGCACCCAACCCATTGTAGAAGCAATTTATTACTAACCAATCAGGCATCCCATGATGAGGACATTTTTTGAGCATCTCCTTGTAACGCTCCCAAGCTTCACTTAAAGATTCACCATATGACTGAGAAAACTGAGTAATAGCATTCCTCAAGGCAGCTGTTCTTGCCATAGGAAAGAATTTTGAGAGAAATTTCTGTGCTAGTATATCCCAAGTAGTGATCGAGCCTGCTGGTAAAGAGTGTAACCAGCTCTTAGCTTTGTCCCTCAGAGAAAATGGGAAGAGTCTCAATCTTATGGCATCATCTGAAACACCGTTGAACTTGAAAGTATCACAGATTTCAAGGAAGGTCATAATGTGCATATTAGGATCCTCAGATGAAGCTCCCCCAAACTGATAAGAATTCTGCGTCATCTGAATAGTGCTGGGTTTAATCTCGAAATTATTCGCAGCGATATTGGGTCTGACAATGCTAGACTGAATATCCATGATCTTTGGTTGAGAGTATTCCATGAGTGCTTTTGGAGCTGGATCTCCCATTGTAGAATTAGTATCAGAAACTGCGAATATTAACTCTGTTCCTTGTTGTGTTTCAAGCTCCTTTTGTACTAGTGCTCTAGTTTGAGACCGTGTTTGCATACATACTCAAGTACCTGAAACACAAGAAAACACACAAAAAGAAAGTAACCGAATCAAGTCAGTAGTTTTATAATGACTCCTGCTGATAAGCAATAAAACTGTCAAATAACACCGAGTCCCCGACAACGGCGCCAAAAACTTGTTAGTCCTTTTCTCACGCAAGTATACGCGGTCAAATCATAGCAAGTAATAAGTAAGAAAGATCGTTCCCACGAAGACTAGGTGTATAAGACAAGAATTCACTTATGCAACAACGTGTGATTATTAAACTAATGCTTGAACGAGTAATAAAGTATGAATGTAACTAAACAAATCAAGTACGAGAATATCTAATGAGTTTTACTTATACGAGAGAAAACATGGAACCCTAACTTCATTGTTTATTTTACTTAGAGTATTAATATACTTAATCAATATGTAAGATAACTACGATTACTAATCAGATAACACAAAATCAGAATACGCTACCTTTCAGTACACGTAAACCAAACCACTTAAACAACCACAAAAGAGATAGTAGTTAAGCAGACACCGCATGCATGACAATCCTATATGTCTATATGAATTGAGGTACAATTGGTTTTAAGCACAAGTTATCTATTTCGATTACATAGGATAATATGATATGGTTAATGACATATTACAAATCATGAACAATCACAATATGAATCATTCAAGAACCTATGCTAGCATGGCAAGTTCTAACCCTTAATTATACTTTCGCATTCATTAAAGATAAACAATTTAGATGTTCGCGACGCATCTAACAAAAATAACAACCATACTAGGTAACCGATAAACATATCTCAAAAATCAATTAAGCAATAAACCCTAAATAGATTCAAACAAATCCGCTAGGGTTCCATGACAATGATTAGTTCATAATCGAACAAATCATCATCATGGTCTTAAAATTTAACATAGTTTGTTGAATATAAATAAGAATAAAAATAAACTAAAAAGAGTATAGAAAAATTAACACAGCGTGATGAATAAAACTAAGAATAAAAATAAACTGAAAAGAGTATAAAAAAATTAAAATAGCGTGATGTATAAAAATAAGAATAAAAATAAACTAAAAAGAGTATAGAAAAATTAAAATAGCGTGATGTATAAAAATAAGAATAAAAATAAACTAAAAAGAGTATAGAAAAATTAAACCGGAAAAGAAGCTCAAAGTTCGCTTGCCGTCAATTGCGTTTTCCGATATCGTTTGTTAAGAGTAATACCTCCACCGCCGATCGAACACCACCGCAGCTATCGTCTACCTCCTGCCGTCTTGGTTATATGTTGCCGCTGCCGAAAGAAAACCCACAAGCAGCTGTCACCTGCCGGAAGAAAAACACCAAAACCGCAAATTCTGTTTTCTTCTTTTTTCTGTTTGATTTCGCCGTTCTATACTCTGCCGAAAGAAAAATAAGTGGCCGAAAGTCCGATCAGTAACCTACTGCAACCCAAAGTCGCCGTGAATTTCCTATCAGTAGGCAATGGTGTTTGTTTCTTTGTCGCTAATTCTCTTCTTTTTTTTCCGTCTGTCCCCTTTTTCCAAAGAAACCAGCAGTCTCCTTTTATAATCAATTGGACGAAACTAATGGAAAACCTAAAAAAAGCCCATTGTTTTTTTTCTTTCCTACTGGACTTTTTATCTTTTATTTGAATAAAACCCAAAATCGGCCCATTTTTTTGTCTCAAGTAGGCAATCTTCAATTCCAGTCTGAAGTACCAAACTATGCTACTCTATCTGGTCACACCATCATGACCTTGAAACCGCAAGACTTAATGGCTTGCGATGCAAACACAGGCGAAGCCCAAACTGGTTGGGATACTGATCAGTTTCTCATGGATGTTGGTGAGGCAACCCTGATTATGCTTAGCGTTATTAAAAATGATGGACTGGTACCATGAGGTTTTAACTTTGACGCAAACCTACGAAGAGAGAGCACAGATGTTGAAGATTTATTCATTGCTCATATTGTTGGGATGGACACACTTTTCCGGGGGCTCCGTAATGCGGTGAAGATCATTGAGGATGGTTCATTGCCTGAGCTTGTTCGCAAGAGATATGCATCATGAGACTCGGAAATTAGTCAGCAAATAGAGGCCGGTAAAGCAGATTTCGACGAACCCACCGTTCTGTCTGCTAAGCAGGAACTTGCGGTATTTCTTCTCTAGTCGAACCAGAATCCTTGTTTCAAATTCCAGTTCATCTCTTGAACTCCAACCGACTCAGCCATAAAGTATACATCACCAATGGATATAAAACACCCACCAAAACTTTCTGTAAGACCGTATGGGTGTCATCTGTGTTGCCGACTTCCGTCTCTAACAAACTAAGCAACTTGAAATTCTATATCACTGATGCCACAGAGCTGGGTATAGAGAATAGCTTCTTGATCAAGGAAATAACACGGACACGTCCCAGTGAAGAAGATTGTGCTGCCAAGTTTCCAAGGTTTGTGGCTTCATTGCTATCAGCTGGGAAAATGACAGACAAGCTTTGTGGAGTTTCAGCAAGGGTCTTAATTGCATGGACTGAAGCATTGGCAACTTGTTTATTCCGAATTAGCAATTCAATTGTTACATTTATTTCTTCCATAGAGTTCCTTCGTTATAAAAATTCGGAAACAAACATTTATCACTTTCAGTTCCAAACAGACTGCCTTGTCATAAATGCATGGAAAAAATAGTATCCTACTTGTCATGCACAAAATTACAAACAAAAATCTACATGACATAAACCTCTATAGTTTTATACTATCAAAATGCAGAAAAAGGGCAATATACCTTTTCATGTCTAATAGACCACACAAAATAGACCATACTAGCGATAACAACGACGATTTTAAGGCTAATGGAAGCGTATTAAGTGACATGAAATGCACTTATCAACGATGGTCCTGAGGACAAATCCAAAATACCCTTAGCCTTAGCATCTGTGAGACGATACCTTTTAGAAGGCGAGTCCACCTCCTCACCACTTTCCACCTTATTGTCTTCTTCAAGTGGATCAAGATGCTATCCAAAATTCGCTCCGACTCAATCTCTGAAGGATCAGACTCATCCGAAGAGGAAAATTAGGAAGGATTGGAAGGAAGTGTGGATGCTCATTTGTTACAAAATCGGGAAGAGTGCCCAAAGACAACACAATTTTCACATTGAGAAAAATCCTTGATATTCGAAATTCATCGTGATGAATTTTCCACTAATATTAAAAGTGAGCTCAGAGTGGATTTCAGAGCCCACAGAAATCATAATGCAAATACGAGCAAAGTGGAGCTTTTCCATCCTTTCCGTTTGATTGTCCACATATAAAGGTGTGCCTAATACTGATCTGATTTTGCTAAATCCCTCAGCAGTCCAAAGCTCCAAAGGAAGATTAAAAACTTTTACCCAAATAGGGATTTCCTTGTAAGGGTCTTTGGTGAGGGTGGAGAGAGGAGCCCAATTGTTGAGAATGATCAAGTTCCCACCAAAATGCAAAGGGGCCTGATCCAACACTTTTTTAACCATCTCTTCTGAACCAAATTTAAATAGAAAGTAACCTTCAGGAAGAGACTTAAAATCCAAAAGGCCATATTTTCTCCACAAAGAATCCACATTGGCTTTGAGAAGGGTAAAGTTTCGGGGTTGAGAAAGGAAATACCCCGATAAACAAGCCTTCCATAAATCTGGGGAGCCCATAGCCGACTCATTTAAGACCAATAACCAATAACCAATAAAGAGTGGTTATCAAGGTGTCCCGCAACAATGCTAGCATAGGATGAGGTAGAGTGAGTAATAGGTCGAGATTTCAGCCCAATAGAGTTAGAATTTGCAGAGGGAGAGATTAAGACCTTTGAAAGAGCTTTGTGGATTTGGGCCAACTTATTTAAGAACTTCCTTCCCTTTGGGCCTTTACCAATATTAGAAAAGTTTCTAATAACGGAATAAGGTTTGTAGGAAGATTCGGCTCCATGTAAACCCTTATCTTTATTTTGCACCGGCCCAACAAAGGAGATAATTTCGGTTTCCCCAACAAACCAGATTTTTGGCCCAAACTAATACCACCAGATTCCTGACCCAAATTAATACCATCAGATTGCTGACTCATTAAACCAGGCCTCTGGCCCAAACAAATGTCACCCGTCTTCCTGCTAGCAGACCTCTGGCGGAAAATTTGAACAGAATTTTCCTGGCCCAACTTGGCTTGAAAAGGACCCGAATTGGCATTCGACTTGGTCTTACTTTCGATGGGGAATTGAAGGTTAGTAGCTCGTGAAACGGGGTGATCAGACGATGGGGTCAGAGGTTTACTTAGGGAGGGAGAAGATTGATCACTGTGAACCCAATGAGTCTTCTCAACAAAGGTTCCTAGAATAGAGTTATCAGAGATGGGACCAGAGCTGCTCGAGAAGGGGGGAGCATACCCAAAGCGAACACTAGGAATGGAGATTATGGGACCAAGGGAATTAGGCCTAAGGTTACCTTGAAAGGAGAGGAAATAATATGGTGGATGGCTTTCAATCCTTTGACACAGAAAGAAGGAGAGCCTTCAGGGATTGAGTTCAAGAACTCTGCTGGGTTATTCATAATAAAAGCCACCGGGTTGTTGTAGAGACCTGTCAAGACGATGTTCAACCCAAAGCCACCTAAGGGAGCTTCCAAAAGAGGAACTGGAGAGCACCCTGATGCTAAGGAGAAGTCCAGTGTTGGAAGCTCACGATTTGGAAGCACCGATGAGGGAAAAAAGATCTTTAACTCAGGTGAGGCCACATTCTGGAAGATAATGTGACGTTAACTAGACTCCATGTGATGTCTGGCCAAAGCGAGCGTATTCCTGACATACTCCTCGTGTTGAGAGGTAATACAGTGGTTAAAAGAGGTTTCCAGGGTGGTTACAGGGGAACTCAGACCAGCAATGATGACTGGCATTGAAGTACGTTGATCGGCACAGGGTGAAGGAGGCAAGGGTGATGTAGGGAAGGAAACAAGGGAAGAGGATAAGCCTTTAGTTCGAATGGATGAAAATGATCCCATTTTACCTGATGGCTTTGCAGGTCGAAGAGAGGCAGGGGAGTCCGTGGAGAACATGTACAGGTAAGGTATTTTCAATCTGGTTTTTTGAAATTTTGTTCTAAATTTGTATGAGGTGCAGATTGGTATTGAAATGAAAGATATCTTGAAAGCTAAATATGGGGAGAGGGATTTCTTGGTGTGAGAAGGAGATCTAGGTAGAAGGAGTAGATGGCTGGGAAATGGTGTTTGACTCAAAGTTTTTGAAGCAAGGAAATCATACAGTAAATAAGCCTTTAGACTGAGGTTTGTCATAGGATTATGGGAGAGCATGTTGAGGCTTAGGAGAGTGTAGGGTTGCAGGTTAGGGCAAGAGACAAAGTGCAATTGGGGAAGGTGCTTTAGCTTAAGCTCGAAATGGTAATAGTTTATAAAAAAGGTTGAGCCAGGGAAAGAGGGGTTGCAGGTTGCCAAAACAAAGAGAGAGAGGGGAGTTGGGAGGGGAGGGTGTTGCTTTTGAGAAAAGCAATAGACCAGTAAAAGGTCGTTGGATAAGGAACTAGTAAATCTAACTAAGTTAGAGATATGAACCAGAATCCAGTTAGATATACTGTAAAAAAATAAATCACTGCAGTGAATGTGGTAAGTTTTTGCAGGCTTGAACATAACCCAGAAGTGGGCATTGAAAGGTTTGAAAGAGTTTTGAATACAGATTTGAGTGTTAGTATGTTTTGTGAGTTGCAGGGTTGAGGTCAGTTGATTGGATACATTGAGACAGTCCATAGACCTTTGGTGAATCAGAGTAGGAAGAGTTGAAACATGGTGGAGCTGGAGATGACAAGGGTTAAAAGGCTGCTTCCCAAGGAGATGTGGGATAGAGATTTCTAGAGGATGTAATCCAACACTCTTCAGCAAGAATACATCAAAGGATAGGATTGTAGACTTGGGTAGTTGAGCTGGGTTCACAGAAAGGATAGGCCAAGCTTTGGTATAAGGACCAGTACTCACCAATAGGGTTGGATACTGGATAAGAACCAGTCTAGTTGAACAAAGAAGGAGTTCACCAGCAAGGATAGAAGACTGTGATATCCATTGGAATTTTCCATCGTACCTATGTCGGTAGATTAGAAGCCTTGAAGAATAGAAGATTGTGCCTTCACTCATTGCACAATGCTGCCTTCAATCCTGAAGAATCCATGGAAGAACAGGATGGAAAGAAGTTACCGTTGGGCCAAAGCTAAGAGGAGAGAGGGGAGAGCATAATATTAATTCCTTCTAATTAAAGATTTTTTAATAGGTTATACTAAATAATTTTTCCGCATTTCGTTGTGGGATAACATAAAATTTAATAAAAAAAATAAATTTAATAATTTAATAATAAAAATATTAAAAAATATAGTTGGTTTTTTTAGACGTCTAAAACAATGTTTTTAACAAAAAAATTAAGATAAATAAATATATTTTACACTGAAATTATATTAATACTATCAATATCGTTATCTTCTTCGTTCAGAACCAATTCAATACAACTAAGACTAAGCATCATATTCGAAACAATCGAAACTCTTGAAGTTTCATCATAAATATTGTTAAAAGAATCAAATCTGGTGAAAAAATTCAATTTGGCAACAAGACTTGTTATTTATATTACTGTGTGCAATCTTGTTCGCGCTTTGAAAACAAATAAATACTCCCGGTACCAAGCTAATTGAGTACAACTACATAAAACTTATGTCAAGAAAACCGTTCCTTTTTCAAATTTAATTATAAACATGCAAACTCATGCTACATAATTATTGAGAGAAGTTACAGACTGAATAATCATAAGTAATGACATAAACTGACTCCCCGTGGGAAAAAAACAAAACAAAATAAAATCTCTAAAACAATGTTTTTTCGGTAAAGACATTCAGCTCAAACCTCATGGATTAAAACAAAGAAGTCGGTACATAAATCATTATAACTTATACTTAATCTTAAAGTAGTCATTGCACCTTCACTGAGGTTATATATATCAATCTTCTTCTCCCAACCTTGAAATTGAAGTGTCCAGAGTACAAAGTTATAAACTATGCCAGGCACTCCATTCATCAAAATGCAAGAGCATCTGACACAAATTCTTGTACAAAAACCTGGACAACAATAAATCTTAACGCTTTTGAATTATCATTAATTAGAACCCAATTTACATGGTACTATGATATCGGTAACTTCAAACCCTAAGGTTTCTCTTTCAATTATTTTGAAATTTATGATATGTTGTGACCGAAAATACTGTAGGAATTGTAAAGATATAGATTATAATAATCTTTAACACAACTACTTTAAGCCTTCGAACGTTGGTTAATCATGAATGTATGTTACAAACTACATACTACAATTTAGTCTAAATATATCAAATAAAGTCTTTCAAGCTCCATTATATTACGGTAAATTTAATTGCAATATTTACTTGGATTATAAACTGTTTGACTTGTATACATAACAAAAAGAAGAGTTCAAATCAACTTTACTTGATCGTACTTCAAGACCTCATCTGAAACGTGATTATAAGCCGCAATTGTACTAACTGGCCAGCCTTCGTAGTATATCATACAGCGTATAAAAGTATCTCAGTCATCCGTCAAGATATGATAAGGCTCAAACATGTTACGGGTGTAGATGAAGCTGACGTATCATACCCGAAGTTTCCTTCCAGCAAAGATGCATGATCATCATAGCCTTTTGAGCTGAAAAATATTAACTATAAACATTGATATATTTAAATCTTGAACAAAATTGAGTACTTTACATACATACAAAACCCAAATATAAATTAAACTAATATCTTAACCTTACCATAATACTCTATAACCAAAATTGGAAACAATCAAACTTCATTTATACAACAAAAAAAGAAAACATTAACATAGAATAAAATCTAAAACTTACATCGAGGATAAGAAGAAGGTCTTCAACTAATGTTGGAAGGTTATCGACCATCTATCCAACTTTCACTAAAAAAGAAAATCAATTCTAGGGTTGTAAGAATTTGTAACCATAATTTTCTAAAGACAAATGAATAACAATGAAAAAAATGGAGGTACAAAATTAACTGTTTATTTATATCTATAATAATAAATATAATATATTAGTTTTAATTATATTAATTTTTGTACTACATAAAACAAACCGCTCGAAATAATATAAACTTACCAAATTATAATTTATTATATCATTTTTCACGTAGATATGTTATCGTTATGTGAGGTTTAGAAATACACATGTCTAATTCAATATATTTTATACAATTTTTTATAAATTGTTAAGCACTTCTCGGTATACGATATTTTTTGTATATGAATTTGGAATGTCTTCGTCATTGTTTACAAAATATTTAAGTCCTTTTCTAGAGGTTACTCTAGATAATGCGACATATAATTTGCCATGAGTGAATACTGGTTGAGGAAGATAAATACCAACTTTATTCAAATATTGTCCCTGACTTTTATTCACAGTCATTGCATAACATAGTCTAATACGAAATTGTCTTCGTTTAAATATAAATGACCATTTGTTTTCTGTTGATGAAAGATCAATTCGAGGTATAAAAACAGTATCATCAATGTTACAACTGGTTATGATTTTGGCTGCAATAACTTTATTGCCCATTTGTGTTATTACTAATCTTGTACCATTGCATAATCCTGAAGATGGATTCAAATTTCTTAACAACATTATAGGTACACCAATTTTTAATGTTAACTCGTGTTTGGGGATACCATTAAATTCTAATTTATTAAGAAATTCAATCAAATACAAAAGTTAAAAACCTTCTGAATTTTCACATGTTTTACATATAGAAATTGAGCTTAAATAAGTATGACTTTCACCTGGTACTAAATTTAATATAAAGTCATTTATCTCTCATAATACATTTTTTGGAGTACTGCATTGTTTTTTGGAGTAATTATTGTTCTTCCTCTTAAATAAGAGTAATTATCAAAATTATTCAGAAAATCAGTATATGTCACACTAAAAATGGAGTGAACAGGATTATGAGAGGATTTAATAATTAAATCTGGTGGAATTTTAATCCATGAATATTCATCCTTGTTTGGTATAGTTAAATCAGAAATATTTAATTCTTGTTTTTCTACATCGTTTAAGTCATTGTTAGACAATCACATATTTTGTTTTAAACGGAATACTTTAAAGTGTTTCCATAGAAAAGAACCGCTTAAAGAGGCATTGACAATCTCTTCTCTTGTTCCTCCTATTATAACTGGAAATTTTTTTCTAAAATCACCTCATAATAAAATATTTTTCCCTTCAAATAAATTATTATTTCCTTCTTCATATGTTTTTGGTATAATATCACGTAATGATCTATTAAGAGCCTCAAAACAATTTTTATGATTCATAGGTGCTTCATCCCATATAATCAATGATGCTTCTTGAATTAACTTGGCAAGATGTGTTGATATTTTTATTTCACATGTAGAACATTTTGTAACACTTAAAGGAATTTTAAATCTAGAATGTGCAGTTCTACCTCCAAAAAGAAGTAGGGAAGCAATTCCTGATGGAGTAACTTCAAGAACAATTCTTCCTTCTGATCTAAGTTTACTAATAATAGCGTTCCATAAAAAAATCTTTCATGTACCACCATGTCCGTATACAAAAATATTCCTTGTTTTTTAGCTATGATCGTAGAGATAACAGAGCCATAAATTTCTTTTTGCTCATAATTCAATTTGGAAGCTAAAATTGCATGTTGTGCTTTTAATTCATTTATATCATAATTTAATTCTTCTCTTAATTTTTTATTTTTAAGATCTTCTATTTTATGATGATCTGGTTGAGGCAAACTATGATATTTTAAACAACTACTTGATCCATTAAATAATTTTTCTAGTTTGTACAAAACATAATTTTTAAGCTCTTTTTCTGATATAATTAATTTTTTTCATTCTAAATATTTTTTAAAAATTATATAATATATCATGGCACATATTTTTCCAATTGGTTTCAAATAAAATATTTGGATTTTCAACATCGCAAAACAAAGTTATAGTAACAAACAAATATCTTATTTCAGAGCATGTGGCTGTGTTTGTAGCCTCTTCTAAAGCATGATCTCATCCTTTATCATCACCTAACATACCTAATGCTCTGCATGCATCTTGATAGCTAGGTTGTACAATTCCACCAACGGTTTTTATGTCTTCAAAACTGGTAGCTCCCTTTTTAAAATTTAATAACATTCTTAGATAGTATAATTCACCTGATGTTGGATGCACATATGCTAATCTACCTATACATTTACCTTGTTTTCTCAATTTCCAATTTTTTTCATGAGCATCCAAAATAAAGTTTATGGAAAATTCTGCATATGATAACTTAAGAGTTTCTTTATATTATTTATTTGCATCAAACCACCTTGTTAACATTGAATTTTCAACACCGGTCTTGTTAACAACCGATTGAAGAGTTACATTAGAATGAAATATAACATTTTGTTGCAAAGGAAAATGAACATGTAATCTTTCAACATAAGAATGTCTGGAATGTATGTGAAACTGAAATATTCTCCAAACAGATTCATACGGGCATACATATCGACAATTAAGATGCACAAGAATTTCATTAGTTTTATCTTCTTAAAAACCAGCTCGAGCTCTATGTGATCCTTTGTTAATATATTTGAAAAGATACTTAATGAGCATAGATTGGCAACATGGTTCAACATTAATATGAGCTTTATATCGTACCAACAATTCTTTATTGTAAGGAACAACAAATCTATTATCAATCCGTATTTCATTTTTATTAATGTAATTTGATGGGATGTCATGATGTTTATAAGTGACATAATTATTTGTTTCAATGGCTGTTTCAGTTTTAAACTGTTTAGGAATTTTTTTTGTACATTTACCATTTTCCATGCATGGAGAATATGTATTCAAATTTCCGCAAGGACCATTAATCATAAACTGACTTACCAGTTCATATGCAATCGGATCAATTTCTTTGTTTGGAATTTCTACTGAAATTATAGAGTCGATATCTTGCGGAAGACTACATATGTATTTCGAGTCTAACAAAACTAACAAATGACAATGAGGAATACCTCTTTTTTGGAATTCAATTGTATAAACATTTGTGGATATACAAATAATCAGGAAAAAATAATTATATTAGTTATAAAAATAACTATATTTAAAAAATATTAAAATTTAGATAATAAAATAATATACATGCTAAAACTTCTCCAAAAGTCTTTCCTGATTTGATGTAGGATATCATACTATTGAGTTTCATTTTAAATACTCGTATGACAATATCGGGTCTATCTTCAGCTTTATAACCTATATTTATAGAAAGTTCTTTTATAATTTCAGGCCATTTTGTATTGCATGTAAACGTGATGAACACATCTGGTTTACCAAAATATCAGTAAATTGTCATTGCGTCTTGATAATTATTTATCATATACCTAACACTTCCGGTATGAAAAGACGGTAAAATTATAATTTTCCAAATATCATTAGCATTTGTTTCCCCTTTTGATATTCCATCGTGTATTCCCTTATAAATCTCGGTCCTAAAGGTTTTTTGATTTTTTCTAATAAAATCAAATCGATCTTCTTCAAGAGTTGCATATACATCTACTAAATATTGTTGGAACAGTCTACCACCTTTTAAGATTGAAACATCATGTAATTTTATATCTTGAATTTGATATGAGTAGAAATCTCTCATTGATATTCTTCCTCGTTTTGGTTTTTGACCTCTGAACTCTTCGCTCCATTTCAAATCAGGTCCATAATCGTCTTCGCCGTGAGGAAAAAGAATTGGATATTGTAGTGACATAAATTTAGGATGTAATTTCATTATCCTTTGTAAATAATTAGATTTATGTTCTATTATGATATCTCTTTCGGAATCAAACTCTCTGATATCTCCAACAATCAAACCACTAATTTCATTTGAAGAAGGTTGGTCATACCATTTACCATCTGTTATTCTACGACTTACTAATCTCATTTTTAATGAAGCAATTAAGTTTTTATTAACTCTATCTGTAACACTTCAAAATAGTTTGACTAAATTATCAGTTGCGCCAAACATTTTTATAAGACCATCATAACGTTTACTTCATTTTGAATATCATAAATATATAAATGAGCAAATTTTGGACATTCTCCATCTGGTGATATTAATGATCTCATTAAATGATGATTTTGACCGTTAATTTTAAACATATAAGGTAATGTACTATTATTAATTGAAGTATTAACTGTAGCTCCCATTGAAGAGAATGCAAACATGGAATTATATGCTCTTATATTTTTTGAAATTTGTTACTACTCTTATTATTTGGATTTAATAAATTATTTCAAAAAATTGGAGTCCATTATGATAATCTTAGTTTCAATTTACCACTTAACCAACACCTTCCAAACTGATATCTACTCGTATACCGAGATTTTCCTTTAAGAGATTCATTAATCCAAAATAAAGCACATCAATATTCACATTTAATATTTTTCTCTCCAAAATCTATATAACATTCATCTTCTCCTAATAGAAAAACATAATTTAAACAAAAATACAAATTAAATATATGCAATAATAATTTATAAAAATATATAATATTTATGAACATAAAAAATAAATTTAAAGATATTTACTTTTCCGTTTCCTATTTCTCTGATGAAATGCTTGACCGTGGCTATTATCATTCCGACTAACTTCTTCCATCAATTTAGATGGTCTTTTACTTTGGGAGGTAAGCTTATCTTCATCACCCTCTTTAGAAAATTGTCCAGTCTCCATAAAAATATTACGCTTACTTAATCGTTTATACGTAGAGATAATCCAAATATATCTGCATCAGATAATCCCAAAAAATGATAAAATATGAATATTGAAAGAGGTTTTATAAAACATTAAACAATATAATAAAATTATACGAAAAAATAAGCATAGATTAAATGGGATATGTATTTAACTTTTTATATTTCACATAAAAATATTACGTACCTAATTTGATGTTAAAGTCGGATCTGTTGTCCAATTCTATTTTTGCTTGCTAGACTGAAAGTTTTTATATAATTAGACAAATTTTCACAAAAATATATAAGAATATTTAGTTTTTAAAAAAGTTACATGTAATCACGGAAGAGAAGTTGGAACTGTTGAAGCTCTTACATGTCAAAAATTATTGTAGTTCTCCAATAACTAAACAATCATGATTTTGATTTTTTTAAGCAAACAAAAAGAGTATTTAGATATAAATAGTAGTAATTGACTCTAAGTCCATTATTTTAGACCTCTTATTTTATACCCATCAATTTCATCAAAAATTCAATTTAAATTAAAAAAATAAACAAATTTAATTTATAATATAATATACATGTGAGATCATCTTTTTAATATATATATATATATATACACACATATATATATATATATATATATATATATATATATATATATATATGAATTGAAAGTATGAAAATGGATGATCCTACATTAAGAAGGTAACACTATGTAGGCAACAACATCATTTAGCTTCATTTCACTCATCGATTCATTTTGAATACCGTGACCTGCTTAAATGTTGACATGTTTAAATTGTCCAACCTTTTGTTGACATGGTTAAATTGTCCAACATTTTCTGATGTGGTACACGAATCTATAATCCACTCCAAATACTATATAAATTTCATTAAGAAATCTTAATTTAATCAACATATTATTTCAAAAAAATAAGATGCAATTGCCTTGTTAACCATGTTGATATAGTACTAACTATTTCGTAGCTTGGTGCCTCATATTCTTGTATTCTCATCATTTTATAAATAGCACAGAAACTATAACTGAAATCATAATTTTTAATAACTTTTTTGTTCTCTTGGACAAAAAATCCAAGTTACAATGCATAAAACATATCAAACACAAAAAATATACATTATACTGGGATGTTTAAAGATGAAACTTCAAAAACGAAACATCCCTATATATTCTTAGCATCATTCATATTTTATGAAACCTCCCTATATATTCATATTATTGGCTAGGGACTTAAATAGTTAAAGCTCAGATAACTATAAAGTGAACTAAGTACACAAAATAAATAATTTATAACTCAATAAATTGGTAGAAAAAGAAAAATATGGACAATTTTTTATATACTCCTTGCCTAAGGAATTTGTCAAGATGCCATTAATAATGTATTTGTCTTGATGTTCTTCCCATTAATAGTGTAAGTTTCCTTATAAGAGTTATGGACAACCTATAGAAAAACTATAATAGCAAAAACAACTTTCATTTAGGTTATATCGATAAAATTAAGCTCAAATAAATTATATTAGGATAAATTTCAACCTAAATCATAAGAAATATATATATATATATATATATAATAGATGTAAAATATAATATATATATATATATATATATATATATATAAACAATAGTTGCAATCAACAAATTAGGATATTTCACTTGAAAAATTATTAATAAAATTATAACTATGGAGGGTGTATTTTCTATGACCAATATCACTCCCACGAGAAATGGGGTAAAGTGAAAAGTCCAAAAGCGTACATCACTCTCAGGATTAGCTTTGATTTATCCAATAAAGATCTATAATTGTTGTGTATGAGATTCTAGCAAATGATTTAAATGACTAAATCTGTAGATCACTCTCATGATTAAGCTTTGATTTATCAAATAGAAATCAATCAAATAGAAATCAAATCCTTTGACTTATCCAATAAAGATCTAATTTTTGTGTAGCAAATGATATAAATGACTAAATTTTATAATCACATCATTTATTTTAAATATCAAATATCTTTACTTGAGCTTCCCAATTCGAATGGAAGGTAACTTTTATTTAAACATTAAACTGCAAATCTGCAAAACATTAATTTTTTAGTATAATGAAACCAATTGAACTCAACAAAACCCAAGTCTAAGATATAAACCTAAAGTATAATGAATGAACTAAGAGAACGGTTGACTGAATTTGTAGAAACTAGAGATGTTAGGAAGAGTAAAAAGGCACATATGAAGATGAAGATGCACATAATTAACTTTATCTATAATAAAACAGGTTTTTCAGTTTTTTTGATAACTTATGGATCAAATGCGGACTACTTGTTTTTATCTATAATAAAATATGTTTTTCAGTTTTTTTATAACTTATGGATCAAATTCAGACTACTTGTGGGATTTTTTATGATATCTGATCATATAATTTTGTTTTTGTTTCATCAATTGTTCTTAAATATTTTATCGAATCTTGATTATTTAAACAACAAAATCAATGGAAAAGAAACTCAACCTAATACGCATCTAAATGAAATAAAATCAAGCAACAGATAAGAAAGATACGTTATGTCATCTTAATCCTTGATGAATAAGAAGAATAATGTTTTAGGTTTGCTTGTTCTTTCAATTTGAGTGAAAGAGAGTGTTAGGAAAATATATGAAATGTCGTTTTTAATAGATAGAAAAGATGAATATAAAAGATTGTTTATACTTATGAGTAACGTGTAAAAAACATAGGTAAATTAGTAACGTGTCAAAATAATAATAATTTTTTCAACAGCATCAAAAAATTATGACACGTCTTAAAATATTTATAGATATATACTTAAATTAATTTTATTCTAAATTAACTTTAGATCCTTCATACTAATTTCATACTAAATTGATTATTAATTATATTTATGTTTAATAGTTTCTAATTTTTTTTAATACACATTTCATTTTTGATATTAAATTTGTTTTCCAAATTTAATTTTGATAATTATGGTAGGTTGATCTATATAAATAGATCAATAAATTAAAAAAAATCTATATAAATAGCCGAATAAATTAAAAAAACTCATTCTTTATTATAATAAAGAATCTAAATATATAGTTAGCTATATTAACTAACTTAGTTAAATACTTTAGTAATATTGTATTAATTGTATGGTTAATCGTTTTTTCAAATGTAAATATTGAAGATAGACAAAATTAATAATATACACCAATCCCAGTAAATTTATAAAAGACAATATCGCTAAAGTAGTGAACCGCTACTTCTAATATAATATAATTTATTAGTTTAGTTTTATATTATTTTAAGTTTTAGTATTATTGATTATATTAATTTAAAAAAAATTAATTGAGGATCGTTATAAGTTTAAAGACCAATTAATTAACTGAAACAGAATATATATATATATAAAAGGTTTAAATTGAGTTTAGACTAAAAAATTCATCTGAACTCAAAAGATTAAACATTAAAAACGGATACTAATCTTCCGATTAATGAAGATAAGATATTTTTTAAGTAAAATTTTTAATCTATTGTTTCTAGATATTGAGTGTATTTCATAATAATTTATAAAATAAGGAATCAATCTTGAATGCAAAAATAAACACAAAAAAATAATGAATTAATCTTGAATGCTAACATGTTTTGGATCAAAAGCAACAAAAAAAAAAATTAAGTATCTAATCATACTTTAAAAGAGAAGTTGAAGAGACACTTAACAAGTGAGCTTGTCCCCTTGATTGAAGGCTTCATAAGATGATAACTGAAATTAGAGAGTTTAAGTAGTAAGAAGGTGTTTTTGGATGGACGATGAATTTCAGATTATTTAGTATAAATTGAAAAAACTAATGAACAACCGAGATGTAAAATAACCGTTGCTTATATGCGAGACACATAGCAAACGGATGCTATAACACCGGACACGCACCAAAACTAATGTCGCATACAGAATATAAATAGAAGGTATTCAAAAATGAAACATATATTAAAACAAGACAAAACTTATTAAAGCTAAAACCAACGAACCTAAAAGCGTGGGTTTATAAATTTATAAATCTAAGGGTATACCAGTAAAGTACCAATTCCCTGTACATAAGCAGCAGACTGAATTATATTTGTCATTGCGATTGCATTTTTCTTTTAAACCTATTTTTAAAATCAAATTAGATTATCGATTTTCATATTCACTTGACAAACTTTACGAGTTTTAGAATCACGAATCATTTTCCAGGAAAGTCCTAGTTTTTTATACAGATGGTATATGGTTATTATTTCAGTTCAAATTTTGTATGTATTTTTATCGAATTGGATCAACATATTTTCGAATTATTTAAAAAATATTTGCATAAAAATGTATATTTATATTTTATTTCTGAATTGACCATTCATGTATGTTGTTCTTTTTAACAATTTTTATGATCCTACCAGTGGCGTAGCCAGGATTTAGACCCTATGGCGTCTTGGTTATTGTCCAAAAAATATTTCTTTTGCTGTGGAGGTTGTAAAATGGTGTTGTAATATATCTTTATTTTTCATCTACATAAAAGTTGTTTATTTGTTTAAGTGAGTCTTACATATTATTTTTGTCAACATTTTGAAGTACTATTATAATATATAAAAATAGAAATTGACTAATAGATATATTAATTAGGACATCTATTATTAGTGAACTCGAGAGGATATGTTGTTACGGTTTGATCGAGTTTTAGTTTGAGCTTTTCCAAAGTATACAAAGAATAATAGATTTATTAATTAGGACATGTATTGTTAGTGAACTCGAAAACCTATGTTGTTACGGTTTTATCCGTTAAGTAAAATAAAAAATTATAATTTATGCAGGTTTATATTGTTTCGAAATTGAACTCTGCAGCTTTTTATCTTCACAAAAAATATAGATCAACCAATGTTAATCTTTGTAACTAAGTTAATAGTAATATAAGTTGCAAAGCTTCAATTTCGAGATTTGATAACATAGAACCATAATAAATACCTTAATTTTTGAAGTTTGTAGTTAGAGTTTTCTAATTGATAGTAAAAAAACAATGGTGAAACATTCTATCTTAACCCGCTTGTTGATCAAATTTATATAAATTTATATTATTTTTTGATTAAGATATTTATTTATTGTAAAATAATATAGATGTGTATTTTATATATAATAAAAAAATTATAATATTGATATGTTATTATATAGTAATAAAATAAACAAATTTAATTCAAGAGAACCCACATCTGGGTTTCGAACTCAAGGCTGTGGGTTCCTACACGTGTATCTCTACCAACTAGCCTAAGTATGAAATATAACTAACATACTAAACATGTTATTTATTTCAGCTAGGTGGGTTCCTGGGACCCCACCTAGCTCCGCCTATGGATCCTACTAATACTATCACCGTCAAGCAGGTCATCGAGTAAGTTTCATTCTTTTTATAGAAAAATATAAATAATGTTTAACCGAAAGATATTAAAAAACTAGAAAAAAAATCCAAATTGAATTAGTTTTTAAATATTTATAACAAATGGTTGGAAAAGATTGAAAGCAACTTAAAGGCATGGGGTTAATGAAATCAAAATTAGTAAAGTTCTTGTTCAAAACTAAAAAGTTTATATGAAATTTTTTGAAGTCCAACTATACCAAACTGATTACATTTTGGCTTATAGAATATAAAAAACATGACCCAACAATACTGAGAAAAATCTAAGACAAAATTATTACCCATACTTTCTTAGAATAGGCATATATCAAGGATATGAAGTATCTAGCATCACCTATGGTATGTTTGTGTGTTAGACCTCAAAAATTTGAATGAACTTAATCAAAGACTCCATTAGGTGTCTGGTTCCCAGGCATAAACTTCACCTTCTTGCTCTTATCCAATGCACGACTTTCACAAAAGATTAGTTTATGAGCTGCGGTACCATCTACTTGTCTTTGTTTGCTTAGTTGACCAAAGGTTTTGTTTTACTCAAATGCCCTAAGCAAAGATGCCACAACTTGGTTGAATCTTTTAGACACACCCTTACCACTACAAAGACCTCAATTACTAGCACACCATTAGTCTTATAGGCTTCAATAACAACAAGGGAGTCTTGGAAGACCCTAAGTATGCCCTCTCCGCCCTTATAGGTAAACCATTTCTCATCAAACATGCCAATAGAAAGAATTTACATTTAACTATGGGTACATACTTTGAGCCGAACAATTTCATTCCATTTGGCATCACATGATTTATCATTTTTGAGGATGATCATTCCAACATCAAGCATTATCATCTCTTCAAACCAATGCTTATTAGAGGTCATATGGAATGAAGCGCCTGAATCAGAAACCATTCCAACATTTCTGGATTCGGTCTTCTGATAGACGTTTCTCTTTTCTTTCTCTCAGCTTTTTTTCTTGGATACCCACCACATCACTTTAAAAACCGCCCCAGTTGCTTTGGACTTTGATTGAGATTTTTATCTCCTCTTATTTAAATCTCTATTTCCTAGCCTGCCCCTCACACTCAGTTCGTGCCCTTCAGAGTCACCATTCAGAAAAATATTCCTTTAAAGATCTTTGAAGTCAAAGGCTCTCTTCACTTTGGTCATCATACTAGAGTCTTTATCGTAGAGCATGGTATCTATGAAGTGTTTGTAATCTTTCGAGATAGATCTCAAGAGGATGATTTATTGGTCCTCTTCCTCGAGTATGATTTCGTTATAATCGTTTAAGTGTCTTTGGATCTTTGTGCTACTATCTTTAGACATCGTGTAAAGTTGTTTCTTGATATACAATCTGGTCACCAAGGATTTTCAGATACCTCACGCGGAACTTCATCTCTCAGGCTTAATTTGAGGACGTTATGAGCTTTAGACAGTACTGATAAGAGGAAGAAATATTTGGAAGAATAGTTAAATTGGTTAAATAAAGGAGATAACTTGGTTTCATGAAAATCTTCTGGAAAAAAAAAGTGTAACATTGAGGGTGCATTATATAATAAATAATTATTATGGTGCAGATTAGTAAAGTAGTGGGTGAGGTAACCATAAAATGGGGTACTCATTTAATTTATAGACACACTATTTGTACTATATAAAGCAACATTCTTTTTTGGGAAAATGGGATCAATCATTTCTTTATTATTCCTTTTGTCAATTTCTCTCTCTAGCTTTCCTATGTTTCTTTTTCTAAACATTCTATTCCAAACATTACTTAGACATATTACCCCTCTAAGAAATTTTTGGAACTATCAAGTACCACGACATCAACTTGTAGATACCTCGTCAATAACATCAACCGACATTACGTACTAGCTAATACTTAACCTTAATTCTCCTTAGGTTAAAGTCATTCCATCCATCGATTTTTTCTAGGCTAAGCTTTATAAAACTCATCTTTCATGGCTTGTTCAGTTTTCAGGTGAAATCTTTCTCTCATACCTTCACATCGTCGATCGATCTACTTCCTTGTACGTTGCTCCACACTCACCGCACCACTTGTACGATCCTCTTAAGACATGTCTGATGTCGATCCTCTTGGGAAGAACTATTACCTTGTTCGATGGAACAAATAAACGAGAGCATACAAAAATCCAAACACATAGGACAATATTTAACGTGGTTTGGATTTTGAAGAAATTGTACATTGACGGGCAACAAACACTCTCTTTTATTAAACAAGGAGGTTACATAAAGACTCTCCAAACACAAAGGGCTCAATCACTCTCTGTTACAAAAGTCTCACACTTTATAAAGATGACTCAATTCACAAAACTCTATATGTATTGTTTATCTCTCACCTCACTTCTCTCTCTCAAAGACCTATAGTTTTCTCTCACTTATAAATAATACAAACTCTTCTCATAAGTCACTCACACGTCGTGCAACCCTAACTTGTATTTATTCTTCTATATATAGTCTTAAGGGAAACCCTAATTCTCCAACAGACACTCTAGATTAAATTATAATAAAACCTTAATCATAATATAGAAAATCTCATTAAAGGAAAATATGGATTAATAAAAAATCAAATTAAATGGAACCAAATTAATAGGATAATTAATTAATATTGGAAGACCAATTTAAAATTCTAGCAATAGAAGAAGCCTGGTTCATATATGAACTTAAGCCAAACACCATTTGAAGCATCGGTCCATGAAGCATTCGACAACTTCAGATCAAGGCCTCAGCACCAACATTCGGATAGGGTTATAACACATGTCATCAGTTCAGTCTCTATTCTATCGGCAAGTCTTCTACATAGTAGAAAATAACTGCATGTGTTCGACCATATTCACATTTATATTCCAGCAAACACCTTTGAACTTAATTCTTGACCACAAATTTGTCTTGAGAGAATCTAACAGTTTTTACATATACATGTTTTAGGCTGATCCATCTTCACCCATATAATCACGCGGTATCAAATATTTTTACGATTTACTTTTAGTCTATAAATAATTTTCATTTCAAAATACTCATGATGAACACAAATAATTGTTAGATTGAATTTTTTTTCTTGCACTAATAAGCAGAAAATCAAAATAGAATCTTATCAATATAATATTTATAAACAATGTTAAATATGTTAAATATATCTCGCTTGCATATTATAAGCACTTTCTTTTCGGGATTTGATTTCTCACTATTGTTTAGTTTTTTCAAAATTAGATTATGAAATTTTAGGTGTTAGAGCTTAAATCATAACAAAAATATAATACATGTTTCTTTAATGGTTTATAATATTTAACAGTATCATTTTATAAATCCATTAAGTATGAATAAAAATCAGATAAAAATGTATTAAAAAATTATCCATATAGCACCAATATTTTTCAGATACAAAATAAAAATGATTTTTGATTTTGTGAATTCAGTACTATTTGATAGGATCAAATATCTTTGGATGCCTATTATGGTAATTCAGAATTTTTCCCGAGAGGTAATTCGGACCTAAAAGACAAAACTTGATGACTAAGTAGTAACCTAAGTGGACCAATGATTCAACTATATGCCTAGTACTTCGATTTATGGGTTTGTGGGCTCGTGAAATTGACCCGAATAGATTATCCGACACGAATGGCTCATGGATCTCAAAAAGAGTATAAATACCTCAACTAACATCATTAAATGGGTTAGATTGTTTCCAAAAGTATTAAATACAAGCAGATTTTTTCTCTCCTTACTCTCTATCTAAAAACTTAATACAAACAACCTAAAGATCTTCCATTTTTACCCCTACAATATATTCCACATCACCAGATTGGCAACAATGGAAGGCGTAAGGTGCGTAAGTAGCTCTATTCAAAACCATAGTTGTAGATCTTACCTCGGTGGTAGGTTCCACTTCAGAATTTTTTGAGACATGGACCTCATTGCGCAAGAAATTCTCCCACTTGACAACGAGGGAATAAGAGATGAAAATGAGTACACTACTATTTCACATGTCAATAACGATACAGAGGAAAGACATTTCATACAAAATGAATGTGATCAACTGAGGGCTGAAATTGATGTTTTAAGGGACTAAAGGCAATCTGAATAGAATTAAAGGGGAAGCTCGTTGCGGGATGTGTTGTTACAGACGAGCCAGGTAACAATACCAAACTGGATGAAAGTGATCAATCTCTGAAGGCCCACATCAGTTTAAAGAAAGAGCATCGAGCTAAGTAGTTAATGAACACATCAAATTCTGTTAAAAATCTTGACACAGAGTCTGATTTAGATAAATTCACTTATTATTCTAGTAATGACCATGGCCATGAAAATAAGAAAGAAAGGTTAATTAAGAAACATTCTAAGAAGAGGGATAAGAAAGGAAAAGGAAAAAGAAAAAATACCGAGGGAAAGTAAAAGGATCAGCAGACCACAAAATTGATCATCTGTTAAGTGGTCAGTTTGTTATCTAGTCTGAACCATGTTTCTTTGCCACTCCTAATGAAGATCATATTTTAGCCTTCACCATAACTGAAGGCGGTCATTTTTGTCTTCCAATATCATTTATGGACATTTTCCCAGGTGGTTTGATAGTTCTAAAATAGAGAAATACGATGGTAGTAAAGACCTTGATAATCATCTTGAGCAGTTCAAAAATTTCATGATGAACTTTGATGATAATGATAAATTGTTATGTCAACATTTCTCGCAGACTTTTAAAGGGAATGCTCTAAAATGGTATAACAGTTTACCATAAAGGTCAATTAAAGCTTCGATGTATTCTGGATGACCTTCAGAAGACTTGTTGGTAGTAAAGAACTTATAAATAATAGTGACACTAACATCAACTGTCCCAAGAACCAAATGAATACTTAAAAGACTACATCAATTGTTTTGTAAATACGAAGAACGGATTGGGTAATTGTTTTGAGCAAGTAGTTATTTCTTCTTTAAGGCAAGTTTTAACGCTTGGTGAGTTGGCTGGTTTGGTAACTTGGACGAAAGTTATGACTTGGGGAGGATTATTGAACTAAGTAGGAAATTAAATAACTGCAGAAGAAACCAAAACGTCTAGAATACCGCACGAGAATGGGTATGCTCCAACTACTTCAATCCCTCAAGCTAGTATACAATCCCTAGCCACAATCAATTACTGACCTAAAGACTCCGGTCAAGATTCACATCGGCCAAGGCCTAATCAGTCTAATTAAGGCCAACCGTCTAGACGGAGTCAGTAGGTTCAACCTAAATGCTTTGTTGAACTAAATGAAAATGTGTCCACCATTTATGGCAAAATTAAGAATGTTGTGCACTTCCGAAAACTGGGATAAATTCAATTACCAAGGGAAAATTAGAATACTCATTTATATAAATATCATAACGATGTGGGTCATGATACTCAAGATTGTATTTCCCTAAAACAAGAAATACAAATTTTGTTTAAAAAGGAAAATTTTCCGCCTTTGTTAAAAAGCAAGGATGCAACAAGGAAGTCAACATTCATTACTGTCCTAGTGCAAGCACAACACCAGCAGCATCACTGAATGTTCCGGGGCAAAGTATAGGGGCATTTAGACAAGAAGATGCTATGATAATTATGGGAAGATTTGATGTAGACCTCAAGTGCTTAGACACTGATCCAGATCGGAACCATGTTGGGGTGATAGTGAAAAGAACAAAAACAATATACGATCTGGTGAGAATTAATGTTGAACAGAGAATGCTATATTTCACAGAGAGAATTCCAAATAGTCAAAGTTGTATTTCGCTCCTGAATATTTCATAGGCCTAACTAACTTCTTCAGCCTCTTTAAATAGACTGAGTGAGTTAGTTAGAGAAATGGTTACATAATGGTATATTTACAGTTCAACCCTTACATTTCTCCTAAAGCCTAATTTAACTTCATATTTACAGAACTTATCACTTTAATCCCTATTAATTGCACTTAGGCCCCTGAGGAATATCTTTCCTTATCAGTAGCCCCCCTAGTTCTTATACAGACATTTATAAGAACTATTAGCTCCTCGAACTTTACCTCGAATCAATACAACTTTCTTCATTTTATCTCTTTATTATGATTGAACTCAATGATCTGTGACTTCTCTTCGAATTTGTGAATAAGTGCAAACAGATTTCCCAATCGCTTCGAACTTGCCAACTTGAAGTATAGCTTCGCCTCTACTTCGAACATTATTACTAGAAACATAGTTTTGCTAATACTTCGAAATCTTTGATCCCTACTTGATAGATTGATTAGACCTTTAATAGTAGACCTATGACACTACACGTTTTCTTTTCGTTTCACATTCCACCCAATGAGAGCAACTCACTGGTTTTGCCTCTCCATATTCTCAACGTCACTCCTTTAACCTATAAATACCCAACTCTTCATTCACTAAGAACTTTTTAGAGAAATCATTTCTTGAACCATCTTCAACCTGTTCTTCATCTTCATCCTATTCTTCAAGCTATCTTCAACCTGTTCTTCATAAACCTTCAAATCACTTCATCTTTTTCATCCACCAAAGCAATCTCTCAGATCAATACCCATTGTATGAGAAGATATCCTAACTACAAAAGATCTAAACCCAGAAAACCAGTAAAATCAAAGAAACCTCTCTTTCCTGGTTCTAGTAACCAAGTATTTGGTGCCTACGATTATCTTTGTATTTCTCAAAGAGCCAAAGAATACAAAGCTGCTGGGTTGATCTACAACGGTCCTCATTCTTCTTCTACCACTTTTAAATATGGTAACTTCGACCCCAACCTTGCCACTTCGTCTTCACCCTTAGCTTCAAACCCAGAAACTAATCAAGAAACTTTCCCTCCTCGAAATCAACCTACTTCTCCATTGCTTAGACCTCATCGAAAATCTAAAGTTGTTACTTTAGACAAACCATCAACTGATAAAAAACCACAACCCAAATTGCCTGTCCTTCAATTCGAGGCGACTAAAAATCTTCAATCCAGTTCACTTCCTCCTCAATTCGAAGCTGTCAAAGTTAAACGACGCAAAAAGTCAACCTTTCTAGCAATGGGCGATGATACAGAGACCTGTTCTCCTCCCCCAAAAGAAGTGGGTGACGTTACACCAGAGAGTAGTCAGCCAATTCCTGTGACTCAACAGGAGACTCAAATCTGAAGTCGCTCTAATGAAGTCACTGATGAAGATAACAACAAAGACGATTCTGAAGATACTGAATCTGATGCCGAAGAGGAATCTGAGGCTGACGGTGCGGTTCCTCCAAAAAAGATTCGAAGGAAGAAACCTCTCATTACACTCCCCGAGGACGTTGCTGCCTTGGTTCAAGAAAATCTTAAACCACTTTCTCCTCGGTACATTCTTGCCTTAAAGAATGTACCCTACATTTACTACCTCGAGTCAGAGAAGGAGAAGCTCAAGAAACTATGGGGATTAACCGATAAGATGACTCTTCGACTACCAGTAGAAGGAGAGACACCTCTAAACTGTCAGAAAGATGAGCTAGTAGTCTACCCTGAGCTCTTCAACTGGGGACTTCGGTTTCCCCTTGATCCGATGATAGTGAGGTACTTCGAAATCCACAGATTGTGTCCAACACAAGTCACTCCCAACCAGCTTTTCACTTTATTCTCAGCAATCATGGTATCGAGGCTTGGAGGCATTCCCCTCGAAATCGAAGACTTCATCTCAGTAACCAAAGTTTTGAATGGTCCAGTTTTGCCGTTTTATTACCTAACTCTTGAGGATGATTTAAAAATTGTCGATGACCTCCTCGAAGCTGATAAGTTCTGGAAGCAAAGATTCGTCTTCCTATCAGGAGCTTGGGAAAACGGCAAAGAAATTTCTGATGCCAATCCCTCAAAACTCACCCTTACTTGGCGAGATAGCAGTAAGTGACACCTCCCCCCCCCCCCCTTTTTTTAAATCAATTTATTTATCTAACTGTTTGTCTCCCCTTTTTCTTAGAAATTCCGAGGCGATTTAAGAGTCGTCGAAAAGAAGCCAAGGTCATCTTCCAACAAATGGCTGAGTGGGCAGAAAAGTCCTGGGGAAATGGCTTTCACTCAGCCTTTGAGCCTATCAACTTCGTCAACAGCCATCTCTGGCGTATATCCTTAGGGGCTGACTTCCCTCAAGATCCGATGATCCCCCCGGATCCCATCTTAGCAGTTCAGAGGATACTTGCACCAGATGGGAAATGCTATCTTCCGACCCGGAATCGAAGTGACAGCCACCTACCATTGAAAAAGAAGGGGAAGCAAACCCTCAAAAAACCCAAATCAATCAAGGCTAAGCCTTCCAACACCTCGAAGACTGTAGGAAAGAGAAAAGCATCTGCACCTCAGCTTCCCCCCATTTCTGAAGAAGATGAACCTGTTCTGAAAAAGAAAAAGGACAATTCTCCAAAGAAGAAAAAGAGCAAGTCTAGCACGCCAAAGAAAAAGAACGAGGCTGATATACTAGAGGAAGTACTAGCTTCCGAGGTGCATGGGAAAACTTTTATCGAAGAAAACCCTGATGGAGGACTGACACTAGGAGATAATCAAGTAGACGATTACCTCAACCTCGAAAACTTCAATTCAAGCAGGGATTTTGCATTTATTGGCAATGATTCTCAACCTACCAATTTTACTCCATCAACTTCTATTGGGGCTGCTATGGCTTCGACATCTAACGCCATCGTTCCTGTTCGTCACCAACCAACAATCTTTCCTAATTCAGACAAATCCGATGAGGTAGCTTCGATCCTTCATCCTTTTGAGAATTTAAGTGCTGCAGCCAATAAATTATGTGAAGAAGTGAAAAATTCACACGCACAATTGGAGCTTCTTGCACAAAAATTGGTCAAGAGCAAAAAGGAAATAGAGTCTGAAAAGACTTCGAAAATTGAGGCACTTCAAAAATTCGAAGCTGAAAAAGACAAACTTCTTAAAGAGCACAAAGAAAAAGTCGAAGCTCTGGAGACTTCTCATCGACAAGCTCTTGAAGACCTAAATTCTCAACATTCCACTGCTATCTCCGAGGCAAAGAAAAAATCTTCCGATGCTGAGAAACTTGTTAAAGAAACTCAGGAGAAGCTGGAGAATTGCCAAACTGAGTTGACTACGCTTCGAACAAAATTCGAGGAAGAAAAGAATGCTGCTGTCAAAAAGGCCGAAGCCGCCGTTGGTTATTTAATGCTTGAAGGTATCAAGAAAGCTCAAATTGATACAGCTATTCAACTTCTTCGAGAGGTTCATGCTGCCTGTCCAAGGCTGGATTTATCGGATCTTTGGAAACAAGTTCCTGAAGAAAGTCGCCCAAGGGAAGCATTCGAGGTGCCACCAAGCTCCTCAGAAGAAGAAGAAGCTTCAGAAGGGTCATCGGAAGAAGAAGAGGAAGAAGACGCCTAACAGACTAGGCATGTCATGTTTGTTTTGTGTATTTGGCTAAGTAGTTTTATCCCTTTTGTAAGCCTCATGTTTTATTCGACGAACAAGCAACTTTTAATATTTTTAAATTCTGGTGCACTTATTTAAACTTGTCGTTTCGAAAAATAGATGCACTTATAAGACGTGGCACCTCGAAAAATAGATGCACTCATAAGGCGTGGCACCTCGAAAAATAGATGCACTCATAAGACGTGGCACCTCGAAAAATAGATGCACTCATAAGACGTGGCACCTCGAAAAATAGATGCACTCATAAGATGTGGCACCTCGAAAATTTGGTTGTTTCTTCAAAGCTATCGCTTCGGAAAATTATTCTTGGTCAACTTTCAAAGATGATCAGTCTTTGCCAAGTTACCAAAATAATAAATCACCCATCATAGTAAACAACCAATGGCCAAAAGAAATTTTATTAAAAAATTCAATATTAACCAGACACCTCGTTAAAACCTTTCTGGGCCAACAGATAAGGAAAGAGTATGTCTGTTTTACAAAGATTTGAAGTACAGTTTACTCACAGTACAATTTCAAGTGCTCTATATTCCAAGGATGTTTGAGCATCCTCCCCTCTCGATCAGACAACCTGTAGGAACCTGGCTTGACCTTCATTTTAACTTCGTAAGGACCTTCCCGATTCGGAGCCAATTTTCCGAGGTGCTTGTCCCTAGTATAAAGAAATACTTTTCGTAACACTCGATCGCCAATTTTGAATTCTCTCCTCTTAACTTTAGCATCGTACCTGCTTCTCATTAACGTTTGATAATGGACCACATTCAAATGCGCTTTGACCCTTTTTTCCTCTAACAAATCAAGCTCAACTCTTTTAGCTTCATCGTTATCCACATCGGAATATCGTAGCAGTCTGTAGGAAGGCAATGTAGATTCAGCAGGGCACACAGCGTCCATTCCATATACCAAAGAAAAAGGAGTCTCTTTTGTAGCCTCTCTAGGGGTTGTTCTATATGCCCACAACACTTCTTGAAGATAATTCGGCCATTTCCCTGCTGCTCCTGCCAAATTTTTCTTCAAGCCATCCAAAATAGATCTATTCGTAACTTCCACCTGTCCATTTGCTTGGGGGTGAAAAGGAGTAGAAAAACATTGCTGTATCCCTTTTGAAGAGCAAAAAGAGTCCATTTCCTTGTTATTAAATTGAGGATCGTTGTCAGCCGTTATTTTTCGAGGAACTACAAAACGGTAGCAGATGTTACTTTGAATAAACTTGATTACATCCTTAGCTTTTGTCCCAGCTAAAGGTTCTGCTTCTGCCCACTTCGAAAAATAATCAACCGCAACTATAATCATCTGTCTTCCACCAGAAGCCATAGGTAATGGTCCTACTAAATCAATCCCCCACCTATCGAAAGGAACCGCCTCTGAGATTGTCATTAGGGGTACTGCTGGTTTATGTATTAAATTTGCATACCTTTGGCAAGTATCACAACTTCGAACCAACAACTTGGCGTCCTGCAAAATGGTAGGCCAATAATACCCTGCCAACAATACCCTACGAGTTAAAGCTTTGAATCCACAATGAGCTGATCCATCCCCATCATGCAGCTCGGATAGAATGTTTTGAGACTCTTGTTTGCTTAAACATCGTAGCAAAGGTTTCGATGCAGACCTTTTGTACAATACCCCATCCAATACCACATAACCAAGAGCTTTATACTTTATTTTCTTGAGCAAGTGTTTATCAGGGGGTAATATTCCCTTCGAAATAAAGTTTAACAAGTCAAACCTTCAATCTCCTCGAGTGCACATCGGATCATTTACTACCTCACTAACTTCACACTGCTCCGAATTTAATATGATCGAGGGCGATGGTTGTGTCATGATCCATGGATATTCTTCAGAGTAAGCCATTGTTGCCAAAGAATCAGCCATTGTGTTGCTACCTCTTCGAATATGCTCCACTTCGACATTTTCAAATTGTGCCATCATTCCTCGTAGCTCTTGTAAGTACAAAATCAAACGTTCCTTTTTGGCTTCTGATACTCCCTTAACATGGTTAACTACCAACTGCGAATCTGTTTCCAAGCGCACGAATATTGCTCCACAAATCTTTGCTAACCGTAACCCTGCTAGCACAGCTTCATATTCAGCCTCATTGTTCGAAGCATGAAATCCAAATTTTATAGCTTGAAACATAAACTCCCCTGTTGGTGCCACCAATTCAACTCCTGCACTCGACCCTTTGTTGTTGGATCCCCCATCAGTTCGTATTGTCCACGTCGGATTCACGTTAACCCTTTCACCATCTTTCTCTTCGGATCTGCTTGAGTGGAACTCAACCAAGAAATCTGCTAAGGCTTGAGCTTTGATAGCTGTTCGAGAAGAGAATAACACATCGAAATCTCCTAATTCCACAGACCACTTAGTCATTCTTCTTGAGATGTCTGGCTTTTGCAATACATTTTTTAATGGATATGAAGTTCGAACCACAATCGTATGTGCCTGGAAGTAAGGGCGCATTTTTCTTGCTGCCACTACTATACACAGTGCCAATTTTTCGAGCTTCAAATAGCGTTTCTCAGCATCAACCAAACTTTTGCTGACATAGTAGACAGGCTTCGAAATTCTCGTATCTTCACTGACCAGAACTGCACTTACTGCATAATCCGACACTGCTATATACAAAAATAACTGCTCACCTTTTCGAGGCTTTGATAATATTTCAGGAGAGGACAAAAGATTTTTGATCTTTATAAAGGCTTCCTCACAATCCGAAGTCCACTCAAAATTATTAGGTCTACGCAGCACCTGGAAAAAAGGCAAGCACTTATCTGAAAAACGAGAAATGAATCTGTTCAAAGCTGTTAACCTGCCCGTTAACATTTGCACTTCTTTAATATTCCGAGGTGAAGACATCGATATCAGGGCCTTCAATTGTTCTGGATCCACTTCGATTCCTCTTTCACTAATCATGTACCCCAAAAACTTGCCAGATCGAACTCCAAATGTACATTTTTCTGGGTTCAATTTCAATTGTATGGCTCTGAGATTCAAAAACGTCTCTTCTAAATCATCAATGTGTTTATCATCACTTTTGCTTTTAACAAGCATATCATCGATGTACACTTCGATATTTCTCCCTATTTGTGAAGCAAACGCCTTATTCATCAGCCTCTGATATGTTGACCCAGCATTTTTTAATCCGAACGGCATTACTTTATAGCAGTGCAAACCTCTGTCAGTAATAAAAGTCGTGCTTTCTTCATCATCTGGATTCATTCGAATCTGATTATACCCCAAAAATGCATCCATGAATGTCAAGATTTTATTTCCCGAAGTGGAATCCACCAGTTGATCAATCCGAGGCACTGGAAAAGGATCTTTTGGACAGGCTCTATTTAGATCCGTGAAGTCCACGCACATTCGCCATTTTCCGTTCTTCTTTTTCACCACCACAGGATTAGCCGTCCACCTCGGATAATTGGCTTCCCAGATATGCCCCATCTTATATAGTCGATCCACCTCAGCAACTATGGCCTCGGATTTTTCCAACGAAAAAGCTCTTCTTTTTTGAATTATCGGTTTAATCTTCGGATCCACCGCCAAACTATGACATATGATATCACTTGGGACCCCTACTACGTCCTCGGACCTCCAAGCAAATACATCTAAATTCTCAGACAAAAATTCCAACAATTTTTCTCGCATCGATAAAGATAACAGAGTCCCGATTCGAAGTACCCTGCCATTACTGAAAACATATTTTTCTATTTCTTCATTTACCACCACAGAACTCGGGGTTGACCTCGGATCATCAATTCCCTCATCTGTGCTACCTGAAGACAACCCCCCAAATTGCTAATTCTCCATCGGATCATCAGTGTTTTTGCCTCGTAATCTAAACGCAGCAGCACAACACTCTTTTGCCACCTTTTGATCACTTCGAACTATACCGACTCGATCCTCGATCACATACTTCAAACATTGGTGGACTGTAGAGACTACAACATACATTTTAGCCAACCATGACCTTCCAAAAATAGCGTTGTAGCTCGATGGGCAATCCACCACCACGAAAAGCATTGTACTTTCTTTTTGAAATGCCCCTTTCCCAAAGAAATCTGTCCCTCGAACTCTCCTATCACATTTGTCGTTGCACCAGTAAACCCAATGATAGTTCTCTCTGACCTTTCAATTCGAGGTGGAGTGGTTAATCTATCATATGTTGACTTGAAAAGCACATTAGCAGAGCTCCCGGTATCAATCAACACTCGTCGAATCTCCACTCCACACACTTCTGCTCCTATGACCACTGCATCTTCATGTGGCCCAGTTATCCCCCTTAAATCGTCCCCATCGAAAATTATAAAGGGCACATCCTTCTTGCTGTTTAGGTGTGTCGATGCTCCTCCCTCAATTTGACGCGTTAAATTCACTATATGTCTCTTCCTCGAATTATTAGTGTTGTTAGTCATTGAATCTCCCCCAAATATTGTCAGTGATTCGAAGAAGGCACACAAATCTTTAACACGTCCTTGACGCATCGGCTCATCTATTGACATTAACAATAATCGACTAGGGTCTGGGTCGACATATTCTGAAGCCACATCAAAATCGTCACCTGCAGCATCTAAAATCATCAGTGCAGTTTCCTGCTTAGAATTAGGATTACCAATTTTCGGAGCTGCAGCTTTAGCATTCTTCCTGACATATTCCAGCAGCTTTCTATTTTCTATCAAAATTTGCATCTCCTTCTTTAGAGCAATGCAATCATTTGTATCATGGCCAACATCATCATGATACCTGCAGAACTTATTATTACGCTCCTCCCTTGGCCTGTTAATTGCTGGTGGCTTTCTAAAATTTATTGTTCCCCTTGTTTTTTCATATATCGAAGCCACACTTTCAGTCAGATCCGCATAGTAATCTGGCCTTACCCATACATTCGATCTGGATCTGAACTGTTGCTGATTATTATTAGAATTGTGTTGATTATATCCCCCTTGATACGAACTCGAAGCTCTTCTGTTAGAAACATTTTGATTATTCCTCGGGCGCGATGAGTTATTATTCGAAGTGTTCGTTTGACCATTCCCTTTCTGAATAGTACTGCCTCCTCCTCGAACCCGCGTCGATTCTTCGACCTTAATCTGATCCTCAACCTGAGCCATAAGAGCTCCAAATGTTAACGCCCTGCGCCTCGTAGTCTCATCGGCTAAATCTCCAGGCAACAGTCCTTGTCTAAACGCCGCCATAGCCACACTTTCTTCACAATCATCCAATTCAGCCTTTGTTGACACAAACCTCTTAGTGTAATCCTTTAACTTCTCTCCCACAGCCTGTTTGCATTGTATTATTGTGTCTCCATTAGCTCTCATTTCCTTGCTTCCCACAAACTGTCTTCGGAAAGCGGTATAGAAGCCTCTAAAATTTGCAATTGACTCCTTAGGAATCTTGTTGAACCATTTCAGCGCAGTTCCCTTAAACGTCTGAGAGAATGCTCTACACACCAATTTATCGTCGTCTTCGAAATTAGTCATGTAGTTTTTAAATTGTTCTATATGGTCATCGGGATCTTGAGTCCCATCAAACTTATCAACTTTGGAAATATCAAACCGCCTCGGAAGCGGCACAGATCTGATCTCCCTGATCAATGGTGAGTCCCTCCAGTCGACTCCTTGAACATACTGGTCTTCGTTTCTCATCCCCACAGTAGCATATAAACTTGACTCACCTTCATACTTTCGAGGCGAATATTTCCGAGGCGAATATTTCCGAGGTGAATATTTCCGAGGTGAATATACTCGCCTATCTTTCTTTTTCCTCCCTTCCTTATACACCTTAGCTGCCCGGAATTCACTTTCTGCTCCTCTTGAATGGCCTCGAGAATATTCATACCTCGGTGTTTCATCTGACTCCGAATTTTCAGAATCTTCTTCATCACTAGAATTCAAATATTGTCGCTTCTGCAGTTTTCCTTTCCTTTTTATCCCACTATACTCTTTTTTTTGCTCAAAACGTGCTTTACGCTGTTCATACTGAACGTCGCCATCGTCCATCGACTGATCCGACTGATTATTTTGATCGCCTCTTGCTATTTTAGACCTAAGTCTAGTGCTATCATTACTTTCCTTCTTTTTCACCAATTCATCAAGCTCTGCCACCTTCCTAATCATCTCATTCATTTTTCCTTCGAAATCAAATTGGTTTGCTTGAGTTGGAATCGATTTACCTGCTTCTTGCAGATCAGATTTCAGTGTTTCCATAGCCTTTCGAACGGATGGATTGTCACCTTCTGTTGGATCCATCTTCAATCAGCGAAGAACTAAACAAGAATACTTCAGAAAAACTCGAACGCAAAACTTTAGAAAACGAAAACTTGAGACTTCGATTTTTGATCCGTTGATCAAGGTATCTTCTCCCCCTCTTTCTAGCGCCAATTTGGTGAGAATTAATGTTGAACAGAGAATGCTATATTTCACAGAGAGAATTCCAAATAGTCAAAGTTGTATTTCGCTCATGGATATTTCATAGGCCTAACTAACTTCTTCAGCCTCTTTAAATAGACTGAGTGAGTTAGTTAGAGAAATGGTTACATAATGGTATATTTACAGTTCAACCCTTACATTTCTCCTAAAGCCTAATTTAACTTCATATTTACAGAACTTATCACTTTAATCCCTATTAATTGCACTTAGGCCCCTGAGGAATATCTTTCCTTATCACGATCTATGTAACTTTTTAAATCTTTAACCATTTTTTGGGGAGATACCATGACTGCACCCTCAAACAGCTTAAGAAAAATGCATGGTAATAGCCTGACTACTTAGTTAGAAAATAAAATATCTACACATCTTTATCAGGGACCGGTTTCATTCATCGTCTTTGATAAAGATGACTTGAGAAATATTACAGGCTCACTTGAAGATGTTATGGTAATATGAGCTTCATTGAGCGTAATGGCATATGTTAAATCTTGATTGCTACATGTAGTTCGACAAATATCATATTTCTGTCAACCTACAAGAAAATGAAGAATCTCTCAATCATTCAACTTTCAAATATGACAATTCTAGGATTTACTAGGTAACTCGGTCGATGTGATTAGAGAGTTTGAAGGAGAGGTCTTATTGGGAAAATAGTCATTCAAGAAGTTAGTAAGAGTTTCGGTTGTGATGGTTAATTTTCCCACGTCTTATAATGCTCTATTTGGTATGTCATGGCTATCCATGATGCATGCAGTAACATCTACAGTCCACCAATATTTAAAATATTTTATGGGAGGCCAAGTAGGCATCGTCCGAAGTAGTCAAAAGATAGTCTGGGAATGTTATGTCAATGCTCTTGGTCCAATTTTGTTAGAAGCAATGAAGGTTGACAAAAAATAGCAATCATTGGAGCCTTTTGCCAAAATAAATGAGATAGATGATCCAAAGGGAGGCTCCTAGTGCACTAATCTCAGTTGAATAAGTTGAAATTCATCGTTTGGTGGAAGGTAAAAGTGTCAAGGTCAGATCGAAATTACCATTAAATCTAAAAGAAAAATTATTATTCTTTTTGTCTAACAATCTGCATGAATTTGCATGGTGTAACGAGGATATAACTGGAGTGCCAGCCAACGTGATTAGTCATTAACTATCTGAAGCCATTGTTCAAGAAGTAGACCGACTAACCAAGGTGGGACATTTTAAAGACTCTCAATATCCTCTTTGGACAGCTAACCCAGTCTTAATCAAGAAGAAAAATGAAAAAAGTCCATATGTGTATTGATTTCATATATCTCAATAGAGCTTGCCCCAAGGATCCTTTTCCAGTACCCCAAATAGATCAAGTAGTAGATTCTACATCAGGAAACATACTGTTGTCATTTATGGACGCTTTTTCTGGGTATAATCAGATACAGATTGAACCAAATGATCAAAATCATACTACTTTTATCATCGATATGGGCTTCATTGTTATAAGGTAATGTATTTTGAGCTGAAGAAGGCTGGAGCCACTTATCAACGATTAGTGAATAAAGCATTTGCCAATCAGATCGTAAGAAATATAGAAGTATACACCGATGCTATGATGGTTAAAATTCTTAAGGAGGAAGATTACATATCCGACCTCCAAAACATTGTTTCTAATTTGGAAGCCGTCAATTTGAGATTAAATACTGAGAAATGTACATTTGGGGTCCGATGTGGTAAATTTTTGGGATATGAATTCAGACTGACCCAGATTAGTTAAATGATTTGTTGGCCATGGATCCACCTTAGAATACAAAAGAAGTTCAGATATTAACTCGAAGATTGGCAGCATTGGACCATTTTATTTCAAGATCGTCAGATAAATGTGCTAAGTTTTTTCAAGTCTTAAGAAATGTTAAAGACTTTAATTTGGTCCCTTAATTTTGATCAAGCTTTCCTTGAAATCAAGAGACATTTATCCTCACCCAAAATGTTATTCAAACCAGTTGACGAGGAAAAACTTTATATGTATATAGCAGTACCAGAGTATGTTGTAAGTGTTGTATTGGTGCGAAAAGTTGATAACAACCCCTGTTTTGTTAATTATATAAGCAAGAGTTTCTTGGAATCTAAAAAAAATACTTGAAATTGGAAAATTTAGCCTTAGCATTGGTGATAGCGGCCAAGAAAATAAGGTCATACTGTCAAGCACATTCTATTACAGTTCGAATTTCTTTTGCATTGAAAATGTGCTATAAAAAGCTGATATATCAAGAAGAATGACTAAATGGCCAGTTGAGCTTGGAGATTATGATATTGACTTTGAACCCTAGAGTACGATCAAAGCTCAGGTTGTGGCTGATGTTTTAGTAGAATTTTACTCCAAGAGGTCTTGTGAAGAAGCTCAAATCAGTAAGCTTAAGAAAGAATGGGTGATCTGAACTAATTGTGGATCTAGTACAATGGGATGTGGAGCTGGAATTTGCCTAATTTCTCCTTATATTGTATCAAGCTATACATTTTGGCTTCAGGGCATCCAACAATGAGTCAGAATATAAAGCAGCAATAGCTGATTAAGATTAGCTCAAATATGCGGTGCCAAAAAAGTATGATTGATAAATGATTCCCAGCTACTCGTTCATCAAGCGTTTGAAAAATCTGAAACTAGAAAATATCACTTGATAAAGTATCTAGAAGTGTTAAGAAATGTATTAGTTGGATTTAAACGCATCGAATATGAACATATCCCAAGGTCGGAAATTCTATGGGTGATTCTTTAGCCACTATAGCTTACTCTAAAGCATATCATTGGATTCTTGCGCAATAATGTCCTCACATAGCCACAACCACATAAATGAAGGGTGAAGTGGGAGAAAGTCTACATGTATCATACACACGTGTTTGACAAAGTGTTTGTTAAAAAGATGAAGTATAAAGCTCACGGAATTCTAGTTTTAAGGGGGGTTTTTTATAAAAAAAATCTTTCAACAGGCCTTTGCTACGTTGCCTCAGATCCAATGAATCTCAAAGTGTTTTGTCAAAATTACATGATGGAGAAGGGTCAATGCCTTTTGGCTACAAAGTCTTAAGTAGAAGAGTATTATTGACATGATATTATTGGCCTACCATTATGGCAGATGCTAAAGATTTGGTGAAAAAATGTGACCCTTGTCAAAAGTATGGAAATGCAATCTGTGTACCAGCAATTCACTTGGATTTTGTCTCCGAACCAATACCATTTGATGGATGATGGCTTGATTTAGTTGGACCTCTTCCGATGGCTTCTTGGGTTTATCATACCATAATTGTGGCAATAGATTATTTCTCCAAGTGGATAGAGGTTGCTTCATTATCTGGAACAACATCTAAAGCGGTGATAAATTTTATCCTTTCCAACATATATTGTCGATTTGGTATTCCCAAGTGCATCACTACATATAATCATCCTCAGTTTGACAAGAAATAAATAGACGTGTTTTACGCATCGAGAAGAATTCAACATTATTTTTCTTCTCATTTTCATCCTCAAGGCAATCGACAAGTTTAAGTGGTAAATCGAACAATTTTAGTGGGGTTGAAAAATAACTTGGAGGGAACAGCTAGGAAATGGCCAAGTTACTTAAAAAAGTACTATGGGCATACCGAACCACTTCTCACACAGCCACTCAGAATTCTCCATTTCTCTAGTGTATGGGATGGATGTGATTACACCTATAGAAGCTAATCTTCCCTTTTTCAGATTTCAAAATTATTCCGAAGAGAATAATGAGATGGTTGTGATGGCTCAGTTGGACTTAATTAAAATAAAGCAGAGTGAGAGCTCATCTAAGATCTGTGCATTGCCAATGCTTGATGAGGAGCGGGATTGTATCTAAAGTAAGAAGAAGAGAATTCCAAGTTGGGGATAAAGTGTTACGAAAAGTGTTTTTACACCAAGGAGAACAGATTCGTAAAGCTAGCCCCCAGACTAGGAATGACCATACATCGTATATGAAAGATTCAAATAAAGAACGTACAAGCTTCTAGACAAGGAATGTAACATTTTGAAGTATCCTTGGAATGTTGAACATCTTAGGTTATACTTAGAATAAATTCATTTTAATAAATATTTACTTTGTTTTACTTCACTATAAATATTTCGGGGCATACTATTTCCTACCTTGGTGACGCAGTGAGGTTTTAATAAGGTGTCTGAATCTCAATCAATATATCATCCTTTTCTTTTTTAAGAAAAAAGAAATGTGTCTTGATTAAGATTGGATGGATTACAAACCTGATTAAGATCGGATGGATTAAAGACTTATTAAACATTTATATCATTTACAATGGATTACCTTTGAATGACTCGGATGGATTAAAAACCTATTTAACATTTATTGCCTTCAAATGGATTATCTTTGAATGGATCACATAAATTAAAGGAATATTAAATATTTATTTCCTTTAAATGGATTACCTTGGAATGACTTTGATGGATTAAAGACCTATTAAACATTTATGGCCTTCAAATGGATTACACCTTGAATGACTTGGATGGATTTAAAACCTATTAAAGATTTATTGCCTTCAAATGGATTACCTTTGAATGTCTTGGATGGATTAAAAACTTATTAAATATTTATTTCCTTCAAATGGATTATCTTTGAATGACTCGGATGAATTAAAGACCGATTAAGGGTTTATTGCCTTTAAATGAAATACCTTTGAATGACTTGATCATATTTAATGTATTGTTTTATTTTTATCATATTTAAGAAGCATAACATAAAGTGGATAAAAGTAAATATGGCATAAAATACTAATGGGGTCATAAAAGAAATCCAATCTAAAGATAAAACCTTCCACACTTCAAGGACTTGGGTTCAAAACGAAAACATAATAAAATTGATTAACCTTAGGGCTCGTTTCCTTCGGTCTCCTTCTCAACTTTTCCTTCGTCTCTCTCTTCTTTTTCTTGTTCACCATTATCCAAATCTTCCTCAGCCTCATTATGAGACTCAGAATCATCTCAAGAAATACCTAATTTATCACCCTGTGCCATATTATGAAAAAGGATTTCCTCATATGGCAAAAATTCCCACAACTTCCTACGGGACTGTTTGGGAAAGGTTTCATGGAACAGCAGTACCATATCTGATTTAATGGATTCTTCTCGCTGGTCTATAGACTTCAACACACCATCGGATATGCCATTTTTTGTATCTGCTTTAAGATTGGTGATTTCATCTTATTTCTTCTTCAGAAGATCATCTATTTTTTTTCTTCTCTTCCGATAAGTTTTGAAAGTTAGCTTTATCCTTAGCATGTTGCTCTTTCATAGAGGATATCGTTTTTTGCAAATCATCAAATTTGAGTTGCAACTGATTGTGATCGGACTTGGATTGGCCCAACTCATCCTTAAGAGTTTTCACTTCCTTACTCAAAGTTTCCACTTTTTCTTTCTCTGAACCGATGGTATTCTGCAAAGTTTGGTTTTCATTGTGAGGGAAGTAATATCATTGACTCGAGATCTAACCTACCTCTCCACATCAACTATTGGCCTTATATAGCCTAGAATACTACACTACATGGTATCATGCTCACTGGACAGTTCAAAAGACTCATCATGTATCACATCATTGGACATGGTGGTAAAGTGATGAAAAACCTTGTCAAAATATTCCTTTTCAAATTCACTCAAGTACAAGTTTCTGAGGTCATCCAAATTGACATCACCCTCAACGGGAGATTGATTAGCAGTAGGAAACTTTGGGGAGGAAGGGTCAACAAGTACTTCTTTTTGGGGAGGAACCCCTGTAGGAATATTGGAGGGAAGGGCTTCAGATCGAAGAATGATCTCTGAACCAACAGAAGATTTCTTGACATCACCCTCAACGGGAGATTGATTAGCAGTAAGAAACTTTGGGGAGGAAGGGTCAACAAGTACTTCTTTTTGGGGAGGAACCCCTGTAGGAATATTGGAGGGAAGGGCTTCAGATCGAAGAATGATCTCTGAACCAACAAAAGATTTCTTCTTTTTTCCTGCCCGCTTGTCAACACATTTTATGTTCCTTTTTTACTTTTTAACTATTGGGGATTTTGATGAGTCTTTAATCTCCCCCACAGTAGCTTCCAAAGCTTCTAAGAGCGATGTATCTATTTCATCTGGAGGTCCCATGCTTCCCACCTCGGAATGACTTGAGATGGTGCCTCATTCTTTTTCTCATTTTTCTTCTTCTGTTTCTTAATCTTATCAAGGTGAATGGAGCATCTGTTTCTGGTGGTAGGAAAAGCTTGTCATCAGCTTCCTCGATCATCTTAAAAAATTCAGCAGATGGAGGAGGGTTAGTGAATTGTTCCCATGAGAGCTAACAGTTCGGATTTGTCCTCCATAGGTGAGCTCTCAGCATATTATATGTAGTAAAAAAATTATGAAATCCATTCAACCATTTTTCAGCTGTCCATTGGTGCAATCTAGTGAATGTAACTTTCCCATCTTCAAGGTGTTGTGAAAATAGCTTCGAAAACACTGTAAAGCAAATCCGATGTAAGAATCAATATTCAAACTTGACAAAGAAATATTTTTAAGAAAAAATCTTACATGAAGACTTGAGGTATCTTGTAAGCATACTCGGATTACCCTTAGATGTAATTTTTCTTCATTTTCCCAGGCACCACTAATGAAGAAAATTTGGGTTCTCCAAGATTTATCAGCTTCTAGTAAATCATTATAATCATTTCCCATGTTAAAACAGTAAAAATGAATATTACCATTTCGACACAAACCAGCTAGAGCAGCAAATTGCTTCATGGGCATCGGAATCTTCGATAGCTTTAAAGTTATAATACTGGTCAAAAGTGTAAACCAAGCGTTGGGGCTGAGTTGACTCATACATAGTTTCACTAAGTGAAAATACCTTACGATCTCTGGGTCCAGAGGAAATCTAAGACCCCGATAAAGTACTTCGGGGTACACCACCAACTCTCTCGCTTTGCAGTCTATCAGAGTTTCTTCAGGGATTGGAATCCTGACTTTAATTGATTCGGGGAATCCCCATTTGCTCCGAATTTTACCCAGATTAGTTGTGTGAGTGTACACATAAAATATTGTTTGTAAAGCCATCAAGTATTTAACACTGACCTTAGTGAAATTGGATTTGACTCGCCCAACTAGACATTCTGGAAGTGGTTTGGATTCTACCAGAGGGGCTTTTTTTCTTTTTTCTCGAGTTTCTTTTCGAGTATTTCCAGTACAATCTGATGTCTTTAAAGGTGTATCTTCACCACTTTCATTCATATTCTCTTCATTCATTTGTAGTCCCATCTCTGTTGGATCACCGACCTGTTTACCAGGGTTTTCTCCCTCAATATGAGGAAACTCAGCAGAGGAAGCTGCTGGAAGAGTCATAGTAATGTTTTCCCCCTCAACTGATTTTTGTTGGGAGAGATTGTTGGCATCAGTGGAAACCTCTGATGGTTTCTCTGTTTCTTTCTCCAATGTAGAAGGCTTATTTTTAGCCTTAGCGAATTTGGTGAGCCTACGAGGAGTATTATCTCCGATATCCGACCCCATAGCAATGAAAGTTGATGAGGGTTTACGATTGTTAACAACTTGTCTTAAGGGAGTCTCATCTAACTGAGCAGATTGGTTAAGGATTGTAGGAAATTTATCAAAAGGGCTAAGTTTGGAAACATAGGTTTGTTTACTAGACGAATAACTTCTTTTGGTTCCGGAACATGAGTCACAGGAGAAGCGGGTAATCCGACGGCAATTCTGGCTTGCTATTTTTCTTATTTTAACTCAAAAAAATTACGCCAGCCTCCTCTAATGAGTGCTGTTATCGCTGTGAACATGCAAAGCTTTAAAAGAAACAAGAGAAATGAAGGATAAGTCTTGGTGAAAGTTATAATTTTTATCTTTCCAAAACTATGAAAGATAAGCTAATGGTAAAGAAGACCACTTGAGTGTTTTACTATGGAAGATAAGTTAATGGTAATAATTAGAAAATGCTATTTAATATAGTCGTTTGTTTCCTTTCTTAGCAATAGATGTCGTTTCCAAGAAAGAAAACTAGCCATTTAAAGTTGTGATATTTCAATAGAAAGAGATTTAATGACTCACTTCGGACGCGGTTTGGAAATCCTTTATGGTATTAGCTCTCCCGAAATACTTCGGAAAGAGCTAATGGGGATATATGATAGGATCAAATATCTTTGGATGTCCATTATGGTAATTCGGATTTTCTTCCGAAAGGTAATTCAGACCTAAAAGATGAAACTTGATAACTAAGTAGTAACCTAAGTGAACCGATGATTCAGTTATACCTAGTACATCGAATTATGGGCTTGTAGGCTGGTGAAATTGACCCAAATAGAAGTTTTGACCTGAACAACCAATGGATCTAAAAAAGAATATAAATACACCAACCAACATCATTAAAAGGGTTGGATTTTTTTCCAAAAATATTAAATACAAGCACATCTTTTCTCTCCTTACCCTATCTAAAAACTTAATACAAAACAACCAAAAGATCTTCCATTTTTACCCCTACAATACATTTCATCATCACTTCTATTAATATAAAAAAAAATCATAATAATTTAAAATGTTTAACGAAAATATATGATAGTTTCACTTCTAAAAGCATCCTCAATAGACTATGTATGTAAGAATAAATAACAAATATAAAAATTATGTATCACTTCTTTTTCGCACTAATATAAGATTAGTTATATTTATATTTATAGTTGCACTTACATACTATCTATAATTCTTTCTTTAATTCTTTCTTGTTAATTTCTTCCACCCACAAAATAAAAAACTACTTTAATTATAAAAACACGGTTGGATTATTTTAATCTCAAATTATAAAACCATTGTTGAAATATTTGATAATCTAAAATTTTTATAGGATGAAAATTCTATATTTATATACCAAACTTTTATAGTTATAATTTTGTAAAATAAAAATAAATTGGTAATCTATAATTTTAGATGGTTATCATTCTCACCGAACAAACCATAATTTAAGTAGTTTATTCTTAAATAGTGTAAAATAATAATAAAGAATATATTATAAATAGTATGTAACCAACTAAATAAATGTAACTATTCGTCGTAATATAATTCTAACCTAAAATAATTAAATTTATCTATTTTTATAAATTAAGTATTAGAAAAACGTTTATTTTTTTATATATAAACAATATAAGTATTTTTATTATAAAATGTGAAATAGATAAGCTTGGCGAGGCCCAACCCCTAAACCATCGGTTTTAGTTTTTAGAACCGAATTAGATTTCTAAATTTTCCTTCGGTTATTTTCGATCCAATTCTATTTAAATTTTGGTTTTGTCCGATTTGTTCAGGTGCGATACTATTTTAACCCATTATCAGTTCCACTTGCTCCAATCTATTATTAAAAAAATCAAATCCAATTATAATTTAATTTTTAAATATTTTTCGTCAATAGATATAAAAATTTAGAATTTAGAAGTCTTCAAATTTTTTTAATTGGTCATTACTATCTAATAGATTTCGGCATTGGTTTTACACTAACACCAATTAGATTCATCGGTTTTACCGTTTTGGTATTGTTTACCGGTTTTATCGGTTAGAATCCAAATCGGTTCCCTATCTTATCGTAAAAAAAACCTTAGAATACTAATAAGTATAACAGGCGTGGAGAAACAAAATACTAAAACTACCATCGGATTAAACCAAACCATTGGTTTAGGTTTAATATCTAACTGTTTAATTTAAAATTAACTTCAGCAAAAAACATTCACTGCATTTATAAAACGAATCAAATTTGTATTATTTTCTATAAAGTGATTGGAACGATTCCATTATAACATCAAAGACAAATTATTCTTAGGGAATGTATGCAGAGAAGAACAGACCAAAACCCAAAACTTAGACCAAACCAACTCTCAATCATCCACAAAAGCCAAAAAAACCGAGATTAATTTGATACTCAGCTTTTGCTCCAAAAAAGAACAATAGTTATTTTTGTCCTCTATACTACAATAGGTGATACACTAAAATCTTTCATAGAGTACTAATAAGCCAATGAAAAATATGTATTCACAGTAAGACAAACACAAAATGAAATGTCTTACGAATAAGATAGATACCTCAAGCTGCTTGGATTTTGGATGTTGGGGTATTTTCTGCAGGCTTAATAAGGTCAGGCCTAGTTTCTGCTGGTTTTGAAAAGCTCTGAATGTACCTCCAACAGCGCTTGTGAACTCCACTTATCTTCTTAGGTGCATCCGCAGCTGGTACACCTAAAACAAACAAAATTAGAATTAGCTAAACTTCTATGGAGCAAAAAGATTAGTTTAACAAAATAGAAAGATTATAAAAAGAAATCAAACTCACACAGTTCCTACATTTCCATCAAGCTTTAAGCATGAATGGGGTTAAAACTTAAAAGAATGACCTATATGAGTCCACCAGGTTCCTAAACAAGTTAGTCACCCTAATACTAAAGAAACATCACTAGTCCTCTGGCATGCGTGATTTTAATGGCTCAGGGACTAGTAAAAAGAACCATCATTGTGTGATTTAAAAATCTCGAAGGACTAGTGATTGTACGTTTATTATTTGGGGGACTAATCGTGATTCAAAGCTGCAAAAGTAGCACCTATTGGTGATTTAAGTCACATAAATGAGAAGGTAGAAGCTACGGTCAGATTCGAGTTGAGCCAAGACAAATATTTAGCTATTCGAGCTTGCCTCGTGAGCATATAAAAAGAGGCATTCGAGCTGACGCTTGAGTTCGAGCTTATTTGTTGGGAACGGGTCAAAATTTTATAAGCCACCTCTAGTTACTCCATCCAAAGGCACATCATGTCTACAATGTAGTTAAAAGAGTAAAGATGGCATTGTTTCTTCCATCTCTACAATCAATTGCAAATGTTTTAGCTGTTATATATTTTTAGCCTTCTTTGAGAATGCTTATTCAGCTTTACAGCTCTACTGCCTTTGAAGTTTCTTTGTGTTCTTTTAGTTTGTAATTTTGAATTTCATGAAATTCGACAATAGAGAGCTAATGGATCAAAACAAGCAAGAAGTAAATAACACTAACCATCTTTGTGGACGATGCCCCATGCTTTTCCATGCCTACCATCCTGCAGAAAATCCCAAATCAACATAAACCCTAATTTTATTCTTTGAAAAATCATTCGAATAACGATTACAACTAATCAGACTAAGAATCAAGTCATCGATGTCAAAAATCAGAAGACGCATCATTCACATAATACTAACAATAAGACGCGAAACACAAAAATAAAATGTATCTAAAGGGAAACCTTATAGAGATTGACTTTGGTGATTTGATAGGAAACACCAGTCCAGTGAGTTTTAGCCATGTGATATCCAATTCCCCAGCTAGGAAGGAATTGACCAACCTCGAAAAGGTTCTTCTTCTTTCTCCGTTTTAGGGTTTTAGACGGTGAAGAAGATGATGAGGTAGGGTTTGGATCCGAAGCAGCACCAGTAGCAGAAGGAGAGGTTGATAGATTCTTCACAGAGTTCAAAGAGAGTCTCGATAAAGTTGCTGTTTGATTTCTCAAAGCAGCTCTGTAAACGAGACGCGAAGCCATTTTCCTTTATTTGTTTGGAATTCGAGTTTTTCTTTTCTCACTTTCTCTTGCGAGAGTGATAGTGAACTAGACACGGGAGCAAAAAGGGGAAAACATCTTTCAGAAGATGGTTAAATGAGACGTTAAATGGCTATAATAGTCAAATCCGGTCCAAAAATAGATAACTTTATAAATTTTTATTAAATTTAAAAACATTAAAAATGTTACTCCCTCCGTTCCATTATATAGGACGTTTTGGACAAATTTTAAAATTCCAATTTAATAGTCGTTCTCACTTATCAAGAAAGCATTAACTACAGTCACCTAATTACTTTATTCTATCCGTCAATCAATTTTATTTATGTCCTTTCTTTAAGAAGAAAGAGAAAACTACCCACTACTTTAAACCAATAAAAATGGTTGCTTTTTAGCTTTCTATCAGAAAACAAAACAATCATTATTTTTATTAATATCCGTGTAAAATCTTTAAACATCCTATATAATGGAACAGAGGGAGTATTTTATTTCCGTCTGATGGTTTTTTCATTGGGTTGGAAAGTTTCTGTCGGATGAATTTAAACTTTTTAGCGGATAAAAAGGTTTCATCCGAAGGGAACCTCTCCCACCGGAGGAAATAGTCTTGGGTGAAGCTATTTCTTCCATTAGATTTATTATTTCCTCTATCTTAAATTTCTAAAAAAACAATTAACATTTGCTTTTACATTTTTGTCCTTAATTTATTTTCTAATTTATATTTTGATGCCACTATGCACTATCCAACCCTTATTCTAACAAACACATAATTAAGTCAAATTACAGCAAACATATATCATTTAACTTCTAAAATTAAACTTTAAATACCAAAAAAACTTAAATAGCTTAAAAATTAATCATGGAAAAGGAAAAAACCTAAACCAAAGATTCAACACCTAAAAACACCACCCAATCAACCGAAAAGATAATTTAATATTATAAAAATGGCAACGAACAAAAATCACAGAGTCATGAATAAAAAACAAGTTAAAGGTTTTTTTAGTAAATAAATCAAAAGCAGATGTCCAAAGTTTTTATAAAAGTAATTAGATACTAAAAAAACCAAAACTCTGTTCTTGGAACTCAATATGCGGGAAAACAAATTCATAGCAAAAGAGTTTCGGGACCTGTAATTTTTTTTCTGCATATCGAGTTTGTAGAACTTGCTATACAGAGTACAACCGACTTCCTGGAACTCTTACCAACCGATAGATTAAAAAAGATTTAGAAGAGATTAAGGTAGATATGGTGTTTGGATGGTTGTTGGAGAAGAAGGTGAATATGAGTGTTTGGAATAAAATTAAAATAAGGGTAAATTAATAATTTCATTTATGGAGGAAATAACAAAGTGGAGTCTTTTTTGAAATACGGAGGAAATAAAAAATCTTATAGAGGAAATAGCTTCACCCAATAGTCTTTCCCATCTGCTTTTTAATAATTAGGAAAACTACTACAATAGCCTCTTAAATTAGATGTTAGATAACTTTTTCTACTTTTAGATAACTTTTTCTACTTTACATGTTCTTCACTAATGATATGTTTTAACACATACTGTTGGAGTAAAACTAAATTTGCCAACTAGAAAGTAAATAAATAATATTTTTCTATTCCAGGTGACACTCACTAATATGTAAAATTAAAAACAACTATTGTACGTGCTCTTAGGTATATGCAAAGAAGAAACACCAAATATGGAAACTAAATTAACTGTTCGATTTTATTACTTCATTAGACCAAACTTAATCATCCACAAAAGCCCAAAGTTTGAGATTAATTTGAACAATAAATTCATTGATAACTAATTATTTTCATCCACGAGGTCTAAACAATAATAATTTTTTTTATTACATGCTCGAGATGATGTACAATATTAATTTAAGAGTAATACATCAACATTTATCTTTCAAAAAAAATGATCTTTTTGAGAGGTCTACATACAGAGTTAGGTCTATTATTGATTTGGTCATCGAGTCAGCATAGTATTAGTTTATTTATACTGATGGTTGAATTTGAAGATTGTATTATTGGCAAATATCTTTATATAGACCATAAGTGCAGCCTCTTTACGGTCCTCGTTGTTGTCACCATCTTTCACTAGCACGTGTAGTTCTAATGAATCTGTCTCAACAACAAGTACCTCGTATTTACGGTGGTCTAACTCCACGTATAGCCCAAATTGTAACGCATACTGATTTTACCAAGTTTGAGCCCATGAATCCATCTAAAAAACCATTCACGTATGGGGGCCATCTATAACTAATTTTTGAAACTCAACTTTTGCTCAAAAAATAATAATAGTTTTCTAGGTTAAATACTATATACTATTTGAAACAAAACAATTTTTTTACTATTCAAAAATGGGATTAGTACCATAAATCCTTAATTTGCCAATTATTATTTAATACATGAATATATTTACTACCCTAAATACCCTTAATTAGTGTATACGACTTTTATTAATTTTCTAAACACTTTATCCTATTTTTTGGTAGAAAAATACATTAAATAAACTGAATAGTTTTTACAAATACTTAGGGTATTTCCAGAATAGTGGCTCGGAAGCCATACAAAACTTCTAAAATATATGAGTGGTCCCAAGCTTTGGAAAAAACCGAGATAAAAAATCTAAAACAAAAAAGGGCATAACTGGAATGGCCCAAAGTACCTCATGTGAATGGTGTAACATGAACATAGTCATACGACATAACCATCGAATATCTGAAAACCATATCATGAGAGGAGAGGTGGCTACAATATAACATACACAACAACAATAAGTTAAAATTTGGTTAGAGAATGCATGTTAATTCTTACTTTAATACCTCAATTAGATATCATAAGATTTGCATCCTTGAACTATTGTTCTCTATCTCATGGTAGGGTATCTTTTTCAGAATCCAGTGTACAAAACATTCAACTCGACATGACCTTTTTTGAATCATTCCAAACCATATTGTCTATGCGTGCTAGACTGTCTCTGCGTGCCTCATGCTTTGTTGATTTGTAATCACGAAAATCTCTTGGGTTTTTGTAAGGATCTTTAAGGCTCGATAAAAAAAAATTGTTCGTTCATGATCTTTTTGTATATATACTTAATATTAAATAGTCAATATTTTTAGCATGATAGTTTACTAGATATTTGGCCCATTAGTCCATCATGTTAATAGGTGGTACCATCCTCCCTACTTCGAATTTGGTTTGCTCTGCCTCATCTGACAAACTTGGAACTCAAAAATATTCATTTATTAAACTCGTGTAGAGAGTCTCACCAATGATGTCCATATTAATGGAAAGCCCACATTGAGGTTCGTTTTAGTACCTCCATTTTCGTGCATTATAATTATGCATTCCTCGATCAATTGTAGTCCATCTTAGGGTAAGGTATCATATTTACATTTCGGGGTTGAAACATTTAGCTAAACCGGACATTGCTCCAATTATACCAAATTCCATAATCGTTCTAAACCCAGGTTGCCTCTATGTGCCTCACGCGCTACTGATTTGTAGCCATGGAAAGGTCTAAATATCTTTGAAACTCATCCGTTAAGGCTTCTGCCTCAGCGGTCAACTGCTGCTCCATCTGCCTCTCATATTTTTGTATATTCCATTTTTTACTGTTAAACTCTGATCGAGGCTCAGCTTTTGTGGCCTTAACGTGTCATTTATGTTTCACGGATTCAACGAACATGTTCAATATTGGTTTGAAATCTACATTGATGTCTGTTAGCTTACACGATTCTGAAAGGCTATTAAAGACATTGCAAATAGTTTACGCACAAATTAGAGATTGCATATGTTTATACAAAAATAAAGAGATTAAGATTACACAAAATTTGTTGACAATATACCTCAAGCTCTAGTTTTACCTGCTAGTTAGAGGTATGTTTAGTTGGAATTTCTCCATTAAGTTGGACCGTCACATGTTTTATTGATGTATCGAACTATCGTTAATATTAGTCCAATAAAAGTAATCACAAAGAAAAGAACGGACTAGTAGATAAAATATGTATCATGGAGGTAATTGTATAGATAACAGGTTTAATTCCAAATACTGTGAAGGATTGGATTCGGAAATAAACAACTTAAGCAAAACATAAAGTTTTGGGGTTATTTTGTAAAACAAAATAATACCGGGTTATGGTCCATAAGGGTGGCAATTTAATAAGGACTGGTCTTCATTAAGTAACTGTCTGGAAGTTATAGACGGTTAAAGAGAAGAACCGTTTTTCTCACGTAAGTCTATATAAGAATGAGTTTCCCATTCTTAAAGAGACACGATATTAAATACAGAGAGAAAAATGCCTTTAAGAAAAACGAATTGATTCTTCCTTCGAATCAATTACAAAATTGTGTTTTGGTTGCCATATCTTTGAAGAATCATAACCTAGCAAAAGATCGTGGATCATCTGCTTCAAGTTCGTAATCTGAAGATCAAAGAATGTCTACATCATGTAAGTTATTTATTCCGCATTATTACAGGATGATTTAATTTCATGGTTCAATAAGTATATTAGAAATCCAAAATCTGAATTTCTAACAAGTGGTATCAGAGCCACCATGAAGTTAAATTGTTAGTTTTTCATATTATGAATTTAAAAGGGAAATAAAAGTATGCGTAAAGTTTTGAGTTTCAAAATCTAAGAAGAAGAAAATACCTTTTAAATTAATTGAAGGCACACAATTTATAATTTTGAATGCAAATTAAAGAATTGACCATTGCTATATAACTTAATAACCATTTGCATATTTTTTGGTGTAATACCGCGGATTGCTTATGGAATTTAATGATATTCTGTTATATATAATTATCCACGGAATTATGTGCCTGAGTGAATACGTTAGTCTCATATACTCAATTAAGATAAAATTGTGGGTAATCTATTCAAATTAGAATAGAATTGCACGTCTCCTTCAATGCTTGTGTTAGTTACGGACGAGGTATATGTATACGACAAAAGTTAAACAAGTTAAAAATTACTTTTATATATATATATACTGTAAATATATATCTTTTGTTTACAGAAATTGCGCAAGTTATTACAGTATAATTGCGTAAGAGATTATTAGATTTAATATAATTATATAATTAAAAAACTAAGTATGGAATTATTAATAAAGTTACTGAAGTAGCTGCAAGGGCAAGGGTAAAGAGAAGTTTAATATAATTATAAAATTGAAAAAACTAATCCATTTCGTGCATTAACCATTGTTACGTGCGTTGTTACTGCCGTGAGAGGAAGAATATGATTTAAGTTACTTATACTTAACGGTAAAGACGTGCGCTAGTTATGCGGAAACAGAATATACACATTAATGTGTAAGTTACCGCACATCTTTTATTAATATGTTCAAATTGATAGGACTGCTCCGGCAGTTACGTCAGTCAATTGGATACTTATTCTAAGCTTCTACGCATAGATCTGATTAATATATATATATATATTAAGTATTATATTATTGTATAATAATTTAAGATATAAATTTAGTATTATAAAATTTATATAAAGACTACGAAATAGTTTGGACATTAAGTGAATAGGTAGTCGTATAGTATTTTTCAAAATAATTAGCATGTTTTAAGTTGTCCGAACTTGGATAAATATTAAATGATTCAATATATCGCCAAAGTAATCCTATTGCTGAATTAATTATTTTAGAGTTTTGACAAGTTTTTGATTGACAAACATGTAAACTTTAATCGGCCCAAAGGAAGTTTAAGGTTTGACATAGTTAATCTTAAACACGAGATAGTTATTTGTGAATTGGTCATTAAGAAAATTGAACTAGGAAAATCGGCCCAAAGGAAGATTTTCTTACTTAAGTCAATTAGTAGGATCAACATTAATTATGCTCAAACTCATACATATACAAATTAATATGCTTGCCCAAAGGTATCTTATTGATGTTGTAAGAGTACGTTTTATTATGCTATGTTTATTTGTTAAATACTATGGAGATTATATGTTAAGTGATGTTTTTGGCTATTTATTGTTTGTTGTTTGTTATGTTAGCAAATTCATATCTCTATAACCCGGAAGGCAAAAAGGCACCCATACTTAATGGGAGCAACTTTGAGTTGTGGAAAGAAGATATGTTGCTGCACTTGATGTGCCATGATTACGACTTAGCATTAAGGGTCGATGAACCTAAACCTCTGACTGATGACAATTCTCCTACGGAGAAGAAAGAGTCAGAGGCGTGTGAAAAATCGAACATGATAAGTCTAGGGATCATGAAGCAAGCAATTCCATTAGCATTCCGTGGTGCAGTTCCACCTGAGATCACTAATGCGAAAATGTTTCTCGAAGAGGTAGAGAAATTTTTTGCCAAGAACGATAAAGTAGAGATTAAGACGCTCCTTATTAAGCTAGCCTCTATGAAATATCGTGGCAAATGGACTATTCGTGAGCACATCTTGAAAATGTCAAACATCGCTTCCAAATTGAAAGCACTTAAGATTGACCTTCCGGAAGATGTTGTGGTAAGCTTTGCTTTTCACTTTTTCCCTCCTCAGTATAAGAACTTCGAAACTTCTTATAACTGTCAGCGCGAGAAATGGACTCTTAATGAGCTCATCTCTTAGGCAGCGCAAGAGGAGGAAAAGATGAAGCAAGAACATCCAGAAGTGCAAATGGTGAAAGCTCAGGTGGATAAGGGAATCAAGAGAAAGTATGAAGGTTCAGATGCACATGCATCCGGTTCAGGACAAAAGAAGCATAAGGGTACATCTGGTAAAGGGCGTTGCTTCCATTGCAAGAAACCGGGGCACTTTAAGAAAGAATGTGAAAAATGGAGGGCTATGATGAAAGCTAAAGGTATTTTCACTTCTGTGTCTGTTCTCGAATCAATTTAGTTTCAGTGCCGAGAAATACTTGGTGGGTTGATACAGCAGCAACAACTCATGTTTGTATTTCTTTGCAGGGTATGATAAGAAACCGAAGCCTGGGTGATGGTGAAACATCTATTTATACAGCTGATGGCAGTTCATGTTTAGTTCATTCTATTTGTGATTTTCGTTTGTTGCTTATCAGTGGACATTTTTTGTATTTAAAAGACGTATTGTATGTACCTTCTTTTCGAAGGAACCTAATTTCCATTCCGTTGTTGGACAAATTAAGTTATTCTTGTCTATTTGGAAATGAAAGTTTATGTCTTTATTTACATGGTAATGTTGTTGGTTCTGGAAATTTAATAGCAAATGATAACTTGTATTTATTGGATACTATAAAGGATCACAAAGAGATAATGAATGTAGATGTACCTGGAAAACTAAATTGTAAACGGGAAAATCAGCAAAACTTTGGCACAAACGATTAGGTCACATTTCTAGAAATAGAATTGAAAAGCTTGTTTCAGAAGGTTTATTAAGTGAACTGGATTTTTCGGACTTCAACGTTTGCGTTGAATGTATAAAAGGAAAATAGACCAAAGTGAAACGATTAGATGCATACAGAGAAAAAGGGGTCTTGGATTTGATACATACAGACATCTGCGGTCCGTTCCCTACAGCATCATGGAACAGCCAACGATATTTTGTATCTTTCATTCACGAATTTTCACGATATGGGTATCTATATCTTATTCACGAAAAATCAGAGGCCATTGACAAGTTCAAAGTCTTTAAGACCAAAATTGAAAAACAACTTGGTAAAGATATTAAGTGCCTCAGATCGGACCGTGGTGGTGAATACTACGAGAGATATGATGGTTCAGGTGAACAACGTTATGGACCGTTTGCAAAGTTCCTAGAGGAGTGTGGGATATTCACTCAATATACAATGCCGGGTTCGCCCAATATGAATGGAGTATCTGAGAGACAAAATCGTACATTGAAGGATATGGTAAGAAGTATGATTAGTCATTCAACATTACATATATCACTCTGGGGAGAAGCAATAAAATGTGCGACCTACCTACTTAATAGAGTTCTGACGAAAGCAACTACTAAGACACCGTATGAACTTTGGATTGGGCGTAAATCTAGTTTAAAACATTTACATGTTTGGGGATGTCCAGCTGAAGCGAAGCCTTATAGGCCGAATGAAAAGAAATTGGACTCCAAAACAGTTAGTAGTTATTTCATCGGATATCCCGAGCACAGTAGGGGTTTTAAGTTTTATGATCCTTCCACAAAGAATATATTTGAGACAGGTACAACAAAATTCTTTGAGGATATAGAGTTTGGGGGGGAGAAATTTAGTAACAAACATTCATTTTGAGGAAGAATCAGTAGAGATTCATGAAGGTTCTAACAATGATGCTATAGTGTGAGATGATGATATGATAATTAGAAGACCAATCATCACTTCAGATTCGTTAGAACATATAGATACTTAAGATGATGTTAATATTCCTCATATGGATGTTGTTCCAATGGAGAAAAATGAAGTTGTTCAAGAAGAACAAACTCTACCTCCTCAAGAAGTTCAAGTGCAAAATGAAGAAATTATTCATTTGCGTAAATCTACTAGAGAAAGAAAGAGCGCTATATCTTCAGACTATATCGTGTATCTTCAAGAACATGAAAATTTTTATGGTTTAACAGAAAACGATCCTTTAAGTGTTCGTGAAGCCATGAAAAGTTATGATTCTCACTTATGGATTAAAGAAATGAACGAAGAGTTTAAATCAATGCAAGATAACGCGGTATGGGAGCTTGTTCCATTACCTGAAGGAAAGAAGCCGATTGGTTGTAAATGAATTTTTAAAACCAAACGGGATTCTAAGGGTAATGTGGAGAGACATAAAGCACGACTTGTAGCTAAGGGTTTTACTCAACGTGAAGGAATTGACTTTAAAGAAACCTTCTCTACAGTTTCTTCGAAGGATTCTTTTCGGATAATTATGGCATTAGTTGCACACTTCGACCTTGAGCTCCATCAAATGGATGTTAAGACCGTTTTTCTTAATGAAGACATTGAGGAAACGATCTATATGTTACAACCAGAAAACTTTGTCTCCGGTGATCCAAAGTCGACGGTATGCAAACTGAAGAAATCTATGTATGGTCTCAAGCAAGCGTCTCGACAGTGGTATCACAAATTCCTTGAAGTTATTGTCTCATTTGGTTTCGAGATAAATTTAGTGGAGGATTGTGTGTATCAAAAGTTCAGTGGGAGTAAATTCACATTTCTAGTGCTGTATGTTGATGACATATTATTGGCCACGAACGATAAGGAATTGTTACATACGACCAAGAAATTTCTTTCGGACAAATTCGATATGAAAGATCTTGGTGATGCATCATTTGTGTTAGGAATTCAAATTCATAGGAATCGATCCGATGGAATTTTGAGTTTATCACAAAAGGCGTATATTGAGAGTATGTTACAACGTTACGGGATGACTAACAGCAAAGGAAAGGAAACCCCTATATCAAAAGGTGAAAAGTTTAGCCTTAAGCAATGCCCAAAGACAAAACTTGAGATTGAGGAAATGCAAAAGGTTCCATATGCTTCGGCTGTTGGAAGTCTGATGTATGCTCAAGTTTGTACACGGCCAGATATTGCTTTTGTGGTGGGTGTGTTAGGGAGATACGTAAGTAATCCGGGGATGGAACACTGGAAAGCAGTCAAAAGAGTGCTCCGGTATTTGCAACAAACAAAACATCACAGGCTAACATATAAGAAGTCGGATAAACTGGAGGTCATAGGGTATTCCGACTCGGATTTTGCTGGATGTGAGGATTCTCGTCGTTCAACCTCAGGCATTATATTCCTTTTAGCGGGAGGTGCAATATCATGGAAAAGTATTAAACAAACACTCATTGCATCTTCCACTATGGCTGTGGAATTTGTTACTTGTTTCGAGGCATCCAATCAGGCGCTTTGGCTGCGAAATTTTGTCACGGGACTGCGAATCGTAGAGGGGATAGAAAGACCCCTTAGATTATATTGTGACAATAACTCGGCAGTTTAGTATTCAAACAGTAACAGGAGCTCGGTTAACTCCAAACATGTAGATATCAAGTTTCTGTCTGTTAAAGAGAGAGTACAGAGTGGTCAAATCAGTGTGGAGCACATAGGGGCAAACTCGATGTTAGAAGATCCTCTTACGAAAGAATTAGTACCTAAAGTTTTTATTGAACATACCATTAACATGGGCGTTGTGTACTTAGAGGATTGTTAGTTTCAATGGGAGTTTGTATTAAGCTATTAAATTTGTTTGTATTATGATATTCGCGAACTTAAGGTCATTAATGCAAACATATTTATATATATAAGTTTTAAGTGTGCTCTTATCTTTGATTATTCATACTCTGCTGTAAGTAGACCTCCAATTAAGTGAGACTAGTTAAGAATATATATGTAAGATTACATTTTATATTATTCTTATGCATCTATTTGCGGCTTGAAATGCATTGATGGTGACTTTAGTCCTATGTCGTTAATGGTCATTTACGAGATTGTTAAGGTTATCTATGTGACGATAGAAATTAAGAACGTTCGTTAAGTGGATGCATCCTATAGTAGCATATGATGATCCAAGTGGGAGATTGTTGGAATTACTCCATTAAGTTGGACCGTCACATGTTTTATTGATGTATCGAACTATCGTTAATATTAGTCCAATAAAAGTAATCATAAAGAAAAGAACAGACTAGTAGATAAAATATGTATTATGGAGGTAATTGTATAGATACCAGGTTTAATTACGAATACTGTGAAGGATTGGATTCGGAAATAAACAACTGAAGCAAAACGTAAAGTTTTGGGGTTATTTTTTAAAACAAAATAATACCGGGTTATGGTCCCTAAGGGTGGCAATTTAATAAGGACTGGTCTTCATTAAGTAACTGTCTAGAAGTTACATACAGTTCAAAGAGAAGAACCGTTTTTCTCAATTAAGTTCTATATAAGAATGAGTTTCTCATTCTTAAAGAGACACGATATTAAATACAGAGAGAAAAATGCCTTTAAGAAAAACGAATTGATTCTTCCTTCGAATCAATTACAAAATTGTGTTTTGGTTGTCATCTCTTAGTAGAATCATAACCTAGCAAAAGATCGCGGATCATCTACTTCAAGTTCGGAATCTGAAGATCAAATAATGTCTACTTCATGTAAGTTATTTATTCCGCATTATTACATGATGATTTAATGTCATGGTTCAATAAGTATATTAGAAATCCAAAATCTGAATTTCTAACATGTTTGACCTGATGGGGCATGCCTGATTTCCGTATCAAATGAGATATAATTTACTTTATTTTAACATAGTGCATATCTCTTTCGCATGCCAAATAGCTCGATGACCCACCTTATTAGGCCAAAATCGTATTCGGTTAAGCAATCAATTTCGAGTTTGGATTTTATTGCAAATGTAGTGTTAGCTTTCCATTTCAATTTGACAATAATAGTTTTTTTTCTCATCATTCACACACTATGGAATTATGATTTTTGAGTTCAACGGGCTTAGAATTTCACCTTTGATCATGTTAACCACTAGGAACTTGCATCTATGATTACCATCTGTCGAGGGCTCAAATCAGAGCGACCAAAAATACTTCAAACACACCAACGTATAGTAAGATATTTCCTAATCTCTCTCAATAATATGGCTAAGTGCTTTTCTAGATATACTATGCATATGAACATAGGAACTAGACTAACAATATACAAGAGAGACTTACGAAAAAAAGTAGACATAAAAAAACAATTTTGTTAAAAGCAAAAAAAACTTACACGCATTTGTCCAATTTTACATGAACAAAAGATCGGAACAAGGTTTCTCAATCTCTTAATCACTCTTACAAAGATGAAATTTTTATTACAAGTTTTTCTATGCTAGCTAATATTTTCATTATCCCTTACGGTCACAACAAGGATAAATATAATATAATATTTTTTTGCCGCAACATCTTGGTTATCGCTAAGAACTTGGGCATGATAGACCCATAAATCGTATGATTCTGTGTCATTATCAAAGCAACGAGTAGTCTTCAATTGTTCCACATTAGCTGATTAGGATATTATTTTTTTCTTCAAATTATTTTGTAAACTAAAAATAATTTGATATCAAAGTCATTTAATAACAATAAAAAATTTAAGTTTATTGAAAGATTTTTTTTCTAACTATTTTTTTTATTGAGATATCCGATTTGCAAAATTAAAAAGAAGATGAAGTTACCGTTACTGAATTAAATATCAGATTTGAATTATTATTTTTGAAGCTATTGTTGTCACTTTTCCGATTTACCTCCAAAAAAAATCAAGATTTTTTCACGATTTTTTCTATTAAAATAGAGTACAAACTCATTAATCTCTCAAAACATCTCTAAAACAATAATCTTCTTACAAAATCTCTAAAAACAATTCTACAAATATTACTACAACATCTAAAAACAAACAATAAATATATAAATTGATTTGTTTTAATTTGCTAATTCATTTTTTTGATTTTGAAATTTGTTTGTTTGAATTTATTTAATTGATTTGTTTGGTTTGAACATATTTGAGTTTGTTTGATTGTTTTATTTGTATAAATTGATTAAATTTTTTTAATTAAATTTTTTAAAAAAATGTTTAATTGGGTCGAATTTTTTTAATTTGTTTCGTTTGTTTAGTTGATTTATTTAATTTTTAATAGAAAACACTTTTAAAAACTGCTAAATATAAAATATAGATAAATAGAATTTTAAAGATTTTAGAGGGTTTTTAAGAATATAAATTTTGTATAAAAATAAATAAATAGAGTAAATAGAATTATAAGGATTTTAGGAGTTTCTTTAATGAGTATCAATTTTGTAAATATTGAAAACTTTGAAAATACAACTCCATGGTATTTTTTAGTAATTTCTTTTTTCATTTGATTTTTTAAAATTTTGTTTGAATTTGTTCAATTTGTTTAACTTAATTGTTTGAGTTGTTTAAATTTATTTAATTTATTTGTTTGATTTATTTGAATTTGTTTTAATTGATTGTTTTAAAGGTGCTTAATTATTTTGTTTCAATATATTTGCTTGAATTTATTTATGAATTGTTTGGAGTATTTAAAATAAATTATCTATAATATCTAAATATAATTATAAAAATATCAAGTAAATATAAATATTACAGCTATTTTGGTTATTATATACATATCTTAATTAATGAAATTAGAATAAATTAACACATACAAATTATTTTTTAATAAACGTATACCAATATGGTAAACAATAAGTTAAATGTAACATGCAAAATTATCACGCATTAGATAACACCAATATCTCGATTTGTTACGCATTGCAGTGTCACACATGACAACCGTAACATCACACCATGCGACGCAAAAAACTGTTAAATGGACCGTGGGATGGGATAGGCTTACACATTTACAACCTCTAGATGTATGGGACACATAAAAGCGAGGTACTCAAAATATGGTGCTCCAGGTAGTATAATCTTGGCAAGCATGCATCTTTTCAAATCCTCCAAAAGATTCAAAATCTAACTAAAGCGCCTTGATTTACTCTTGATCGTACCTACGAGCTCAAACATCTCACGAGTCTTTATTCCTTCCCGATTTTATCTTCAGACTAAGGAAACTAATTCAATACGATTTTCTTCCATTTTTTCTTCCGGGCTCAAGCAACTGAAAGGATGCGATCTCATTGAAAATATTTAGGTACCCCGAGTGTCCCAACCCTATCATTGAACTCCTAGTCGTGCTATCAACCATTTTATACGACTAACATATCTGAGCATCCATTTGCGATACGAGTACATTCCTAAGCATCCATACCTGAATCATCACACTCCACTTCAATTTTTTATTTTTATAAAAATCTTGAATAACCAAAACCAATGCTCATGTGAGGCTATATTTGAGGGCATGAAAAACCTTATCATATGCTTCTTCTTACTTCAAAGACATGTTTTTCTTAATCATACTAATGAGATGAGCTGCTAAGGTGCTGAAATATTTCACAGATCTCATATAGTAACTAGAACCAATCTATGGATTGCTTGGATATTTTCTTGATCAACTTGTAGGCCTTGAAACTCACAGTATATCAAAGAAAGACAAGTTGATCAATATACAATATAGAATTCTTGAGATTAGCAAAAAGGTTTTCTTATCGAAGAGTTTGCGAAACCAACTCAAGGTGCTATAGATACTCTCTCAAACTCTCGTTGTCAATCAATATAAAACCTAATGCATAAGTCTCTTAACAAAATTGAAGAATTAGTAAGCCCAAATGACATAACTAACCGCTCATACAAGCTTTACTTGGATTTGAATGATGTATTCAATTCATCTCATTCTCGCATTCTGACTGTTGATAACCACTTCTTAAAGCAATCTTATAAAATATGATGGCACCACTAAGTTCACCGAGCATGTGATTAAGTTTTGGAATTATATAGCGGTGTTTGATGGTGGTATTGATAATGGAACAAAAATTCACACATCCCGAACTATCATCCTTCTCAAATACTAATTAAACTGGTATAATACAAAGGCTAAAACTCTCTCTGTTATATCATTTACTATAAATGTCTACACTTGTTTCTCCAACTCCTTAGTTTCTTTCATGTTCATCCAATGGGTTGGCTTGTTTGGTAATACAAAACTAGGAACAAGATCAATTTGATATTTAATACCTTGAAGATGGGGAAAACTAAGGGGCATCTCTTCTGGAAATATATATCGATACTTTTTCAAAATGTTTATCACTTCATTTGGTAGTTCTAATATGCTAACTCTTGAATTTAAGCTCCCATTAATCAAGTTCATTATTCTGGTGTTTCCAACACTCATGGAGTTGCAAAGAGTATTAAAAGATAAATATAGGCTTGATTTACTTACCTCAGCTTCCTTAGCCATTTGTGTTTGTATTTCACGAACTTCAGATGAGCTAAGATGTGCCAAGTTGATTTTCTTATTATTATGTAAAAATGAGTTGATGTGTTGTCATCCAGTATGACATAATTCATGATCAAACTGTCATGGTCTACCAAACAGTAGGTGTCCAACTTGCATATGCACTATATAACACAAAATGTATCTTGGTATTTGACTATGCTGAATGGAGGAGTGACCTGATCCGTGATTCATAATTCAGCTTGACAATTGAGCCAACGCAACTTGTAAAAACTTGGATGTCTAGTATTTAGAAGACCCAATATGTCCACCATTAACTTGGTAGCAACATTAGTAAAATAGCATCTATCTATATTAGATTACATATCTTTTTGTTGATAATGAATCTATTGTAAAAAATGTTCTCTCTTTGGATGGTTTATTCTGGTTAGATCATTGCACTTATGACTCTTCTTGCCACTAATAAATAACCAAAATATGAATACTCACTTTCCTCTTCACGGTCTAAATTCTCATCTTCGCATTCATCTTGTGACTCATATAACCAACTAGGGGTGATAAACATGACACACTAATTCAAGCACTCTCTAGCATAATGTCTATGTCCCCGATATATAAAACATTTAACTTCACGAGCTATAGTTGGAGTAAGTTATATTTTTGTCATACTTGGTACTTCAATTATTTTTTCCGCAGATTTTTGCATCAATCTCCATTGATTTCACTTTATCCAACGTTTTTTTTATTGTTTGAAGTCCACGTTTGTGTTGTTCTGGTCTAATTGGAGGTGGTATTTTTGCACTTGAGTTGTTTCTAAATCTAGAAATAAACATGGAATACTTCATATAACTCATTATATTGTTGCTTTTCCACCTTTCTTGCAATACATTCTTACAAAACATCTATAAATTAGGCTATTAACGCCTCCTCAGATTATTATAGTTCCAAGAAATTTCTGAGTTATTCAAACTGATAAAATCATTCCTTAACGGTTCTGGTTTATTGTGATATCAAGTTAAAATATTTTTGTAGGTCACAGTGGTAATGAACATGTACATACCATTGTCTTAAATTAAACTTCATGTCTTCCCAACTGTTTATGGTTTGTAGCATTACATTTTTATTTTTATTACTTCTCTGTTCCACCTAAATAAGATCACTCTCTGAAAATTATACAACAACTAGGGCATGTTTATTTTTATCAGTATATCCATAATACTCAAAGATATACTTCATATCCTTTTCCAATCCATGTAAGTATTAAGTATGATTTTCCAACTAATACACAAGGATTTATCTTTACCTTTGCATTTATAGGCCTTGATGGTCCTTCCTCTTTTTATCTTCCTTTCCCAAGAGGATCTTGTCTTGGTTTTGATTAAGCAATAGATCTGGAGGTTCATCATCCAAATCGGGCATGCGATAATCTTCATCTTCTATTTCAACATATTGTTTTTGCTATTATGAAGGTGGGAGGTTTCTGATGGCTCTAAATCACTGCGCATTTGCATATGGTCTTGTATAGCACTCATCAATTGAACAATAGTCTCACATTGTTTTCCACTATTGTAACGGTTTTGTGTAAGAATGATAAAACCTTGATAAGGTACTTTTCGGATATGATACCATATGATATAGACATAAAAGTGATTTGATTCGTTTATATTTCAAGAATACTCCTAAAAATAAAATCATATATAGAGTGATGAAAATTAGATGATGGATTGAGCTATGTCATACAATAGATGAAAAAACCTTTAATAAACAAAACTGAAATCCCTTATCACATACATAGTTAAGAGATAGATTTATCCCGGACAAATATTTTGAGTATAATTTTTTTTCTATTTTATTACTAAAGTCGTTCTAAATAATACAAAAAATTATACTGATAAAAACAAAATAATTCTCTTTGGATGTTTAAAAATAGAATTAAATATGTTTAAAGACTTAAAAAATAAGTAGTAGATAATAAATACTAAATAACTCTCATTTATTCTCTGACAACATAATTAAATGAGTTTAAAGACTTATAAAGTAAACCTTGGATAATAAGTACGAAACAAATCTCATTAACTTTTGAATTTCATCACTTTGATGTCTTCTAGAATATATCATCATGTGGAATCCGGACCTAGACAAAATAGGATGATTTTTCCAAAATGACTTAGATTAGATTTACACCCTTTAGCGCTTAACATCATAATCTTAAACTATTGTTGTTACAAACTTAAAACAAAGTTCTCATATTATTTTCTCAATTTAAAAGTAATCTTGTATAACAGCTAAACTATAAGTTGACTCGTGCTCTATTTGTGGCTTTCAAAAACCTTTTTGAACTTTCCACAAAGTTCTTTTGCTATTGAGCGGGGTATACGACCAATTCTAATATTGTTACTTAGATGATCTCGTATTGGTCTTCAGTCAGATCTGTTTGGATGCCCTCATCAGCTAGACTAAAGGACCTTTCCTTTATATCTACATTAATCTGTATGGTATCCATATTATAAATGTCCATGACAATACCTATCTTGTTATCCGTATATCTAATAAATTGGGGTTGATTATATTTAAACAATTGGGCTTATATAAAGATAGGTATGGATACTCTAAATTCACATTACGATCTCTCACTTAAATTATAACATTTACTAAGATGTACACACAAAACTGTGCATTATATAACGGTGTTATTTTACAAATAACAAGAATTGATTTATCATTTCAAATGATCACTAACAATGAACTACAGAAGACGTACAAGGACTTATCGATGCACAAATGTACCAACAATAACCATATTGTCAAGTACCACATATATTACATTTTACTTCTCATGGACCGCAACATGCAATCAACACATCCCCATAATCACTACGTGTCGACTTCCAATTGGTTCCACTATAATGAATTGAGATTTTATAAATTCAAGGAATAAGAGAAAAGTTAACCATCGTGTTATTCAAATAAATGTATGCATACAATTTGAAAAAATAATACAATCTAAAAATTGAACTAGAAATATAACCACAAACCAAACTAAAATCAAAACAATACTTCCACTGAATCTAAATACCATTTAAGCGAAGGACAAATATGTTAACATTATGTTCGTAAAAGAGTAAGAGTGATAACGCCTTAGTGAAATAATATGCAACCATGGAGTGTGTGTCGATGTGCTCAACCCTGATCTTACTATTATGGATTTGTTCTTTCAATAATAATAAACGTGATTTATATATGCTTAGACTTGCTTGAGCTACTACTTTTATTTGATATATGACATCTGAATTATTATTATAGTAAATCAGGACTGTTGTTTCAGTTCCCTCCACTATATAATTCATGATAACATCCATGAGCCAAAATGTATGATTTGACACCTCAAAACACTCCACATACTCAACTTCATTGTAGAGGTTATAACATGATTCTATTTTTTATTATATATCAACTCTATCCAAAATGTATACATAATCAGTAATAGACCTTATAGTGTTTATGCACCTTGTAAAATTAGCATCAAAATAGCCTACAGTCTCCAGGTTTTTGATATTATGTATGTCAACCTATAAAGCTTAGTATTATTTAAGTTCTATGGTATATTTTTTTAATATATTCTAATGGGAAAATATTGAATGCTCAAGTATCTCCCAATCACTCTGACTATGATGGATATGCATGGTATGCTTCCCACATTGGTGTACATGAGACTTCGAATAACCGAAGCATATGGACGTGTCCCCGAGATATGAGTTTATGAATCTATCTTGGGATAATAATAAAGTGATAAATTATCATCTCTGGCTATGTGAGTATCCATAAGAAGCTAACATGCTTTCATTGATGTATATTTTTATAGATCCAAAAGATACCGAATGCAATTCTTTACTGTTTTAATCCCTAACATTAAAGAAAATACACTAAGGTCTTTTATGTTGAATATAATATGACATAAAATTCTTAATGATGTGTAATAATCCTATATTGTTTGTGAAAATGAGTAAATTACGTTACTATCACCAAACTTTTGATATACACAGTATTCCATGAGCTTCATCTCAAAGCCGAATGAGGTTATTGTTTTTAGAAATTTGTGATACTATTAACGAGATTCATGTACGAGCATATAGATGGAATTATTAAGTCTACACACTATCGACCTTCTATATTTAGAAACATAATTTTTCGGCTCCTTCATGTAATTTATTTTCTTCAATATTGATAAGGTTATATTCTATAGAGGTTTTATGTCCTTATTTAAGAGATAAAGGTCCATTATTAAGATAGAGTTGTGCTAATGAAATATTGTCATATTATGAATGATAGCCCAATATAGATAGATAGAGTCAAACCATGCAATGAAGAAGATAGTGTGAGTAAATAAGACGATATAAATGAAGAACAATGAAGGATAATTAATAAGGTAAAATACTACCCAAACATAAAAGAAAGAATAAACTTGAACAAAACTAGTAAAATAATATGATAAAATAAACGCAAACATTGGACTGAGTATAATAAACTAATAAGAGATGTAACAAGGTAATAAACAGCCTAAAATATAGAGCTTAAGACAAGTGAAGTAAAACAAGATAAATATAAGATTTTTTACGACCAGGATATGGTGATCAAGCTAAATAAGATAAGGATAAGAAGACATAAAATATCCATAAACTTACTCGTTAAAAAACACCCAAGAATATTTTAAGATACTATTTAGTATTGCTAAAATACCCTCATAAGTTAGAAGGTAGTCTTGTAATATTTGTAACAAACTTTTTAATAAAGGAATGTTATGTAGACATAAAGACATGTTTCATTCATCCATAGAGGAAATGCTAAAATAATAGTAAAAACAAGGGTTCTGACCTCATTTATAAATTATTTTATTTTTGGAAACTTGAGAATAAAATAATATTTGTGAGAGTATTTCTTGCTTTTTTGAATTGTTTAACCTATTTTCATTGGAAGTGTTTTGTTAAGGATTTTTCCTTATAATTTCTGACATCGTCTATGAGAAAAACGTTTGCAAATAATCTCTTTAACCAATGGTGTTCACTCGCTCATGAGTTGAGAGGAATTTTCTCAATATTTCTTGGTTCATATATCACCAATAGTTATTTGGGGATTTTCTAATACTGTGTTGCCAGTTGTTGAAAAAAAAGTGATCAAGTAGATCAGATGTTTTGTTACATGTGTGAGGAAACAAAACAGCGTGATTTAATTATAGGATAATCTCTTTAGTTTTTATGAATGAAATAGTGGTGAATGAATCTAGTCTGTCTAATGTTGTTCCACTAAATCACGGAGTTGAAGAGGTAAGAACTGTGTCTGCCAATGTAGCATGTAACTCACCAATTCAACAATAAAAATTGGTTCGTGGTCGTCTCGACAAAATTTTGTTATATTCGCAATTGATAATCTGGATTTATCTGCTATTAATGGTTTGAAATTACGAATAAATAACTTTGAAATATATATATATATATGAAGAATACTCGGTAGATCTGAACATTTCTCTAAAACTTTAGAGTTGTTATTAGAAATAAAAAAGATACTAATAAAGAAAAATAAAATGAATATAAAGATGATAATAAATGTTATGATAATGAAGTGAGTTCAAAAAGAAAATAAAGAAAGACAAATTAATTTAAAAAAACTTTTAAAAAGCTGAAATTGGTTATATACACATTACACAATCTTATTTATGTTAAAAAATCCTTGAAGATCCAGAGTATCACTTGGAAAAATTCAAAAATACAATGTTTGAATTTATTCCCGATGATACTTTTATTTGTGGAGCATTTTCTATGACTGTAAGAGGAAATGCATTAATTTGGTTCCATAACCTTCCGTTTTGATCTATTCAAACTTTTGAGGAGTTGTGGTCTTTTAGAGTTTAACTCATTGGAAATAAAATAATAAAATTTGATAGAAATTATATGTGAAAGGCTACGTTTGGTATCTGAGTATCAGTAGTAGGATTAAAACCATTTGGAAGGTAAGGATAATCTAAGTAATGTATGAGTAGCTCCCGACTTTTTAATTATTCACTTTTCCATTTCTCCATCTTATTCGTTGTTATTTCTAGTAGTCTACTTTGCTATGTGAAACCTAAAATACACTATAATATTTTCATAAATATTGTTAGATAAATAAAACAAAGCATGGTACTATGTTGTTAAAGCAAGCTTTTATTTTGTTTTAAACAACAATGGTGAAAAAAATCAATTGAAGTTGGAAGACCACCATCAGGGAGATGATTTTGATACTCAAGACTCTACTACTATAACCTTTTTTGGGTTACTGTGTCTTGTCAATGATCGACATATTAGGCTAGATGAGTGAGGGGATCCTGAGAATCTGAAATTGCTTTTCTCAAAGGGGTGAGGCTCTGTTAGATACACCTGAGCATGATGTTGTGTTCTTCACCTATATGTTTCAAATGGAAATCCAACTTATTTTGAGCCGTGATTTACATAATTTCTCTAAGGATACCAAACTTTATCCTTCCTAGTTGGTGTCGAATTCGTAGAGGATCTTGTCGGTGGAAATTATGTTGTCACACAAGGTTTATTAATACTTAAACGTAAGGATATTCTTGGTGACGACTTTCATTTTGGGCAAAGCTCTAGCGTATATTTTTAATTTGTTATACACAATAAAATAAAGATCTTTTCTGACCTTCCAAACTTCAATAAGGTTTGGAAGATGAATTTTATATATGTCTATGGTCACTTGGATATGTGAAAGAAAGAGAACATATGGTCGTGCTCACATATCTGATGATAAACAAAAAGTCTTCTACGGTGTCGTTGCCTCCTATGTTCATATTGACGTTGGACACCTTCTGTATGTGTGATTATGATTTGTTGATTTGTTCTTATTTCATGAGAGTTATAGTTGATAAAATTTCTAGACGTCACAACCCATTATGCTCTGCTGGTGTGAGAGGCTGCTAAGTCCAAGAAGTATATCAAAGTTGTTAGGGAGGGGTCCTCTAGTCGGAAAAATGTAATCCTGGAAAGGTTGGTTAAGTTGAAGCCAATAAATTAGCTAGGCTGGATGGTGTACATGTTTACTTTGCAAATATAAAGACTTTAAGTAATGAAGTACTAGGTTCCAGTGTTGAAGGGCTTAGAGCTTGTGGTTGAGTTGCATAATCAAATCGGGCCACTAGTTATTGAAGATAAGAAGTTTATTAAAGCTGGTGCATACTTGGGTGTCCTTGATGCAATATAAATTGTTGATTTCAAAGAATACATTGGTCAAAAGTTTCATGCAAGAGGAGTACTGGCGTTTACTTCTATTTTGTTGGATTTTGTGGTTTTTCACATAACTTCATTATACGTCAAACCGAGTGGATCTCCTTTTTAAACAAAAGGCTTACTGAGGTTTTGGCAGAATTGTCTCAGGGCCAAGAGGAGGAATAAGCTGAATATCGTCGCACAAATGAAGAAATAGAAGATGAAAGAGCTGCTTGATGAAACATTTTCAATAATACCTTGGCGGCCAAACGATCCAAATGGGATAAAAAGGCAACAAATGACGTTATAAATAAAGTAGAGAAAACCCTCGTGCTTCGGTTCCGTGATGAGTTTCCTGAGTGTTAGCTGAATTATTTTTGGGATTATTTTTCTAAACTGGAGAGACACGGTAACGTGAGTGAAAGGGTTTCTCTAAGGATGAGCCTCTAATATCTTCCAAGAAAGGTGATTACTCAATGCATGATCAAATTAGGGAGGAAAAATAGAGGAGATATGTCAATTATCTAAAGAGGAAGAGGTGCAGGTTGCTCGTGTTGGAGCAACTATTAACGCGAATGTTGGACCAAATGTGCGGCCTCCTAAGTAGAGAGTTATGGTGGATCTCCCACATGTTTTTGGTGATTCTTCTGACATGAAGGATCTAAAAATATATTATGTAAAAGGAGGATGTGTTGCTGGAAACGGTGGCCTAAACCCTTAATAATGTGTAATGTAACTTGGTAGTGTATGTATGTTTTTGTGGCCTTTAATATATCGTTTATAACAAAAGTCCTCATATCTTGGGGTACTTTTTATAAACCAAGTCCCCAATAGTGGGATATTGTACCTTGATTAATCACTTGTAACTTTTATCGAATTATGCTTTGGTCATGTTTGTTTACTGTTTTTCTCATATTATTTGCAAAAAAAAGCACAGTGTCGGCTGGTCCTATTCTGTCCAAATAAAATGATCATTTTCAAAAGGTCGAGAGCCAACTAAGGACCATATTGGATCCTATAATGTACTACGTTAAAAAATAACCAAGCTCTATTTCTTGTAAATGATGCATAATTCAATTGAGGCTAATCATCCCAAATTACTTTTGTATGTATTTATTCTTTGCACATTGATAGGTTAGTCGAAACTCCAAAAGTGATGAAAGTCATGTTCAATCTTACCTTTATAGTATTGTATATTTTGCATTGAAAGTTATGAAGGTCGAAGAGGTCGAAGGCTTATTATAATTAGTTAATGTTGACATTGTTTGTATGGAAAGCAAGAATACATGTTTATTAAAGGTAAGTGTCTCCTTAAATCCTTCCTTGCCACCAGGGTAGGAAATAGTACACCCCATATATAATAAACCGTTTACATATGTGTCAATCAATTAGGCCGCAACCTATGAAAGATATTGAACTTTTAGTATCCATTATTCCAGAGATGTCAAACTTGTTTACCAACTTCATCCCGCAGATGTTGGATCATATGAATGATATTAATTCATCGGTCGTGATGTGTGACAAATGTTGGGCCTTCATCTATTTGGAAAAGTAATCCATTATGACAAGTATGAGTTTTCTTCCTCCAAAAACCTTTGAGAGTGGGCCTACAATTGTTTTTATACTTTGTTTATCAAAATGAATAGATTTGGAAATGGTTTTAAAAAGAACGACTAAGACTAGATTGAGTTAGAGAAATGTTGGCATGTATCTCACTGCTTGACTTTTTCTGTACAACATTCATTATAATAGGTTAGTAGTATCCTGGTAGTATGACTCCTCGATATAGAGCCTTGTAACCAAAAACGTGCCTAGAGGTATTGCATCATTCATTATGATAGGTTAGTAGTATCCTTGTAGTATGATCCTTAAGGTATTAGATAGCAGTGTCATTCTCCTGAATAACTGAATGTGTCTTGTTCCAGATATGTTTTCCAGCCGAAGGCTTGTAATTGCAGCCTCGCATTATGCTTTGTTATTGATATTGTGAAACCAAGATTTATGTATTTATTCCACTATTTATTCTTACTTTCCAAGTTAATTTAGCCTGCTCCGTGGTAGGTATGGGTCATTTAGACTGGAAATTCGTTAGAAACTCTGTCAAGGTTTTCACGTTTATCGTCGTTTGGGTTTAAATTGGATCTCATAATCATCGAGCTCTACCAACCACATGGTCAATCTTGTATATTTATTAGAATTGTATCGTACGCTTCCAATAAGGAACAATTTTCAAGTAATGATGGAATGAGGACGAGTGTCCCCCTCATCATATTATATGTTCACTTGTAGATAATGTTGGTGGAGATTCTGATATCCATAATGTCTCGTTTGATTGATAATCTTGCCAGCTTTATTCTGACGAAGACTATGTTTTATGAGGTGTTGCTACTCCTCATAAATTATCGTCGGAGAATTCCATTATTGTGTACGTATTTTAATATATGTATGAGGAGGTATATCTCTGGTGTTGAACCTCTAGATCATCAACATGGAGAAAGGGTTGACGCGAAAGATGAATCCAATAATTTCTATGTTGAGATCCAGGTTGATATATTTCTCATCTTCTAGCTCGAAAATTGCATTGACGTCTAAATGTACATGTTCAATGGGGTTAGGCACAACCTGCTTTTCATGTTTTGTGAAAGATCTCGTTTGACTAAATGTTTCAGTTGTGCATACATGTTCTATCTTTATAATATCAGATATTTTTTGCTCATCGATCATATTCTGGATATGGTCTTGCAACGTTAAAAAATTCATGGTACAATTTCCATAATCCTTGTGAAACTTATGCTGCTTATGTTTATCTATGTGCGCTTTTTGGCCCAACATCTTGTATGGTATTTGGTATGTGATCACATATTTGGTACAATCGTAAATTACGCCAACATTTTGGTTAGTTCCATGAAAGGTCCCCTAGTCAGACGTTCTTGCTAGTGGACATTCTTGTTATTGTTGACGTTGAGCTTTGGCCTCCATATGTTGTTCTGGGTGTTTTGTGGTCTTAACGATTGATCTTCGTTGTTCATGGGAACGTCTATATGTGGTTTCATATTTATTTGAGCCCCTATCATTCATACATTGGATTGTGCTCTTCGATGGGACAAAAGGTACGTATTTGATAACGTTATATCTTTGTCGAGTTGTGCTATCTAGGTATATTTTCTACATAATGTGTCGGTCCACCTACTTCAGCAAATCACCGGACTTGAGTGCAATTTTTAATTCATGGCATAAAAAAAACGTCTTGATATTATGAATTTTATGGTAAACTACAACTGTTACCAGGTCATAGAAATCCTACAGTAATTCTCTGCAGTGGGTGATATAGTCTTCATCTTCTTTAATCACCTTTGAACCTATAAAATGGTTATGGAAGGAAGTTATCATCATCTTGAAATCATTATGAAGATTAGGGTGAGAATTTTGAACCATACCAAGATGTTTCTCAAAGGTTAATTGAGAAATCTCGACACTTCATATTGTAGTTAGCCATATATCGATCATCTCGCTTCTGAACTGATCAATATAGTGCTACATATATTTATTGCAAATGTAGTTATGCATCTTATGATTAAGAAACTTGGGTGTCACATATTCGTACAAGATGTATGGAGCTAAAGGTGAATCTTCATCATGCAGGTCCTCATCGTGATCGGTAATAACACCATCAGTTTGGCCGTTGTACGTTTGTCAGATGAAAATGGTAAGCTTGCTGATATAACTGGCCCTTCCATTGTTTGTCTGAAGTTGCTTCTTCACTTTTGTTGGTGAATATTAGTGGATATCATATGGGTATTGTATATACTATAGATCTGGATATCCTGTAAGGTTTCTTATAGTAATTGTTTTGGCTAAGCCTGATAGACTTGACATGGAATATTCTGCTTTCCTCCCTCAATTTTCGCTGACGTATGCTTGCATCCTTGGTTCATGTTCATGTAAATTGGTGTGAAATTATGCTAAGGTTGCTGTAGAAGTTGTGTATTATTAATCTGAGCATATTGTACTCCTGATGGCAGCGTTGAAGGATGTTTATAGGTATGCTAGATCCCAGGTGGATATTGTTTGAGATTTAACTGTCTTATAGATTATTGATGTTCTTATTAATAGCTCACCGAAAGTTCAATAAATATTTGTTGGAGGTTTGAATCTATTTATTAGAATGAGGGAACTTGCACACCAATTGGTTAGTATGTCGGAGACGTCTGTTTATGGATATTTAGTTGCATACCGACTTAATTATGACCATTCATTTAGAGTACTATTGGTTGTTGTTGAAGGTGCGGTTGATTTCTTGAATAGTTGTGTTGTACATTTAACTGAAAAGTTACACGAAGATGTTGGAGGTTCGACTGTAACATCGAGGGAGCTTACTGGAAACGTTTTTGAAGTTCCAATAACACTGGTGGAAGTTATTGGTCGTTTGATTAAAGCTGGACATATCTCGATGGTCTTGCATGCCTTTCACGTAGCTCATGGCTGGAAGGAAATTGCTCATGAACAGGCTTATATCTTCCCTCACCAATTGGCTTTGTATAGAGGTTTTGCTCTTTCGTTTTCTTATCTTCTTGTATTGGTTTGTTCTACTATGGCCAGAGGATCTTCATCCGTAATTGTCTTTGTTGTGTTCATTTCTTTGATATGAGGGGATGTTATTGATCATGGTTGTTTCTATATAGTGGCCATTTTTTAACATCAATCTTTTAACATCATCGCCTTGGCCCTCAGATATTGAATCGAAAACTTTATTCGTGTCAACTGACCAAAGAATATAGCCTCCAAAAATATTGAAAATATTGACTTTTTCCTCATGCAGGTTTTGCTCCAGCTGTTGAAAATCTATTGCAAGAGTCATCAGAGCTGTTAGGGCTCTCAGAGGCTATACCTGTATGTCTGCAACCTCCATACTAGTATCTTTATAAAAAATATGATCGATATTTGTATTTAAATTCTTCGTAATTTGTTTCTATTTGTTTTAAAAAAAATTAATTTAAGGTAACAAATTGCTTCTCATAAACAACACCAATTTGGTATGGCAAAATTTGGTTAACAAGACATGAATGTTTGATTTATGTGTAATTTGAAAGTAAAATAATAGTTTGTTGTATGTTAAGTATCTTTGTATTATTGTTAAGATTCTTTTTATATATTACAACTTTCTATTTATAGGAATAAGATCAAGGAAAGGTATAAGATAATGGTTGTTGATTACACGCATCATGTGGTCAATGATAAAATTATAGTCCATTATGTTATTTGGACCAACTAGCTCGTTAAGTTATTAGTCTATATAATGTGACTGAAGCTCTTTGTAAGAAACACAATTTCAATTAATAAAAACCAAGTTGTCTTTTGTTTATATCATTCTTTTTGTTATCTATTTTCTACATTGTATTATAAGAGAAATGTAGATCTTGAGTTTAATTTTTTCGAATTTTATGTTATGTTAGTGGACAGTTGTTTTCGCCGTTCGCCGAAAGATAAAGAAAACTGAGTGTCTTCTGCTTTCTTGGTCGCTGAAATAATGCAAACATTATTTTTAGGCTTAGTAGAATTATGATTGAAATTTTAATTAGTGTTCGTTTTCGATATGGATTTTAAAGAACGCAAATAATGTTTTTTAAATAATATATATTTTCGAATCTACCAATAGATGTAATTATTTATTTAATTTCTAATAAAATAAACTAAACCAAAACTATTTAATTTTTTTTTAAAAAAAAGTGGACTAATTGTATAAATTTGTTTCAAAATATGTATATTTCGATTAATTATATATTTTAATATCTAAGTAGAAATATTTTGTTCATATAACTATAAGAGAAATTTATGGAGGATGACAGGGTCTCTATTTCCAAGAAGAGACCTTCTTAAAACCCTAAATCAATAACTCGCTACAGTCACGTGTGAAGCTTGATTAACTCAATCAATGGATTCTTCATTTCAGCAACCTCAACTCAAGGTTAATCTCCATCATAAAAAAGACGTCAACAAAGCAACATCAACTAGCCCCACTTCAAGATCTAAAATCGATGAACTCCCAATTGGAAAAGACAAGGATAAGATGTCGATGCTCCAATAATTTTATCCATTAATGGAATCGTAGAATAAGAACATCAAATATGGAGAAGTCCTAGTGCTACTGAACAGTCCTACATTTGAGACCGGCCAATCAATACAATAATAAAAGTCTACTGGAAAATAATTTCTCAACAACAAGATCGTACGCTCAAATGCTAGGACATACAAGGAAGAAATTCAAGCACTCAAAGACCATCCAAGAGGACATAGGGGACTACGAAGCTATTACATTTAAATGAACGGATAAGGAACTCTTACTCTTCTCTTCCAAAATAACCATAATTACGAAATTCTTCTATAAGAGACCAAAATTGGATGAATATAAAGCATATTTAGGAACATTTAGATTCTCATGAGCATTTATTGTTTCAACTTGGAACTATAGACATTTATTTATAGAAATTGACATTATTAAAGATATCAAATCTTTATCGAAAAGATATGTTAGAACTGTAGGATAATTCACCTTGAGAATCTTTAAGTGCTCCCCTTATTTCAACCATAGACTGGAATCTCCTCAGACTCCAATCTGGATTTCTATGTCTAAAATTCTTGAAATATTATACAGTCAAGATTTCGTAACCCATATTGCCAAAACAATTGGATTTCCTTTGGCAATATGGGTTCCTCACAAAAACATATAAAACTTTAACTTCTGTAAAGCTTGGCTTATTGTTGATGTATCCAAACCTCTTCCCTAAAAATATTGGATTAATTTTGGGGAACAAGATGGCTTTTGGCAGACATTTGGTGCACAGTAAAAGTCACTGTACAAAAGAAAATATAGACAAAACCATTGATGGTTTATAAAATCACATCTCATCTAAACCAATAAAAACTTAATAAAATCTAAAAATCCATAAAAAAAAAGTGCGGGTTTAAAAATGAAAACAAGTCATTAATGATCCAAAACAAAAAAAAACTCAAATGAAAACAATAAACTCTCAAACACCAATGTAAAACATGCCTCAAACATCAATGAAATCCAATCATCAATAAGCAAGGATGAAAATGAAAATTTTCAACAATAAAAAAAACTACTTCATCGTAAACTGAATCAAATTTAATCCCAAATCAGATCAAAATTGGAAATGTAGATGTCACTTTAAACAATACTATACAAAGTAAAATAAAAGATGAAAAATCACTTCTCGTAAATCAAAATTGTGAACCTCCTGAAGTTTCTGATAGGGAATTCATTGAAACCATTCAATCAATTAACTTAGGAAACTCTTTCTCAATCTTCAAAGATTTAGAAAACTCAGAAAATGAGACAAAAACACCCAAAATCAGACCAACTGGCAGTCTAGCCCACTAACCATAAATGAAAAGGGTTTCTGCCAGAAAGAAGATAAACAAACAAGTAAACAAAAAAACCTATGAAACCAAAAATTAAAATTCATAAAAGTAACCTAATAAACAAAACAATGAATTTCAAAGGATCAACCAGATCCTCAAATTCAACATCCAAATGACTATAACCATTTTAAACTGGAATGCAAGGGGAATATGTAATCAAAGAACTGTCGGAAGAATTAAAGCAATTGTTAAATCAGAAAAATAGATTTCATTTCTCTTTAATAGACAAAGATCTCTACTGAAAAATTGGTGGTTTTGAATCAAATTTTGCAAATAACAATAACAAAATTTGGCTTTTCTGAAGAAATCCGTTCCAAATTCAAATTTAAGCAACAATGAATAATTCCTTCAGACAATGGTGATCCATCATTCTTTAAACAAAGAATTGTCACCATTGTTTATGAAAAATGCACCAGATCCTAGGAACTATCTATGTGGGATCATTTAAGATAAATTTTTGATACCAATCACCCTTAGCTTATAATAAGAGACTTTAACACAATCTCAAAAGCCTTTGAGCAACTAGCATACTTCATCGTCTGTTCGAGAGGAATGAATGAATTCAACAACATGATAATGGAGTGTAATTTAGAAGATCATGGATACTCATGATCTAATTATACATGGTTAGACAAAAATAAGTGGAAGTGTCTTGACAGGACATCACACAATGCTTCATGGAGGGAAATCTTTTACATCACAAACGTGAAAGGCTTAGATAATTCACCATTAGTGATATCTGTAACATCAAACACAAATAGAACAAAACCTCCTTTCAGATTTCAAAGTACGTGGATCCTCAACAAAGAATTCTTATATATACAGTTGAAAACATTTGGCAATGGCCCATGTATGGTAATCTCATACATGTTTTTTGGTCAAAATTAAGAAGACTAAAAAATAAACTTACAATTTGGAACAAATAGGTCTTTAGAAATATCTTTGACATTATTTCCAAAGCAAAAGAGGATGTCAAAATTGTTGAAAGGATTTTGGAAGAATCTAACAGTACAACAAACAAAATTAATCTTTAAAAAACAAGGGCCATACACCTCAACTTGCTTACCAGAGAAGAAATTTATTGGTAGCAAAACGTGAAATTTTCCTGATTCCCAAATCCAACTCACCAAGACCTATTAGGACTTTAGGTATATCACCCTCTGCACAATATTCAACAAGATATATTATCCAAACACATAAATAACAGAATTTCCAAACTTCTACACAACTTTATTTGAGACGGCTTTGTTGAAAGCAAAAATATATAAGAAAACATCATAATAACTCAGGAATTGACACATGACTTAACAAAAAAACAAGGAAAGATAATATCATTATAAATCTAGACATGGAAAAATATTTTGATAGGATAAATTCCAACTTCATATAAAATACCATGCATGCATTTGGATTTAGTAAGCAATTTATTAAGCTAATCATAAGAGGTAAGTAAAATGTACTTTTCTCTATAATTATCAATGAAAACTTATTTGGTTACTTTAATTCTAGAAATAATGTGAGGAAGGGTATAGAAATAATTCTAGAAATATGTTCATCATTGCAAAAGAATTCTTACTAAGATGAATTAAAAAAACAATCCCAACATCACATCTCTATGAGATACAACTCAATATGGTAAATTAACATTCCATTTCTAGCATGTATAGATGATGTAATTATATTCACAAACGGTCAATCAATAATGTCAAGAATATCTATGAGTTTCTTGAATTATACCAAAATGTCACTAGTCAACAAGTTAAAAAGCATATAACAACCTTAATTTATTCTACTGAAATGAGTAAAGACAGAATAACTTCTCTTGAAAACACTTTGGGCTTCAATCACAATCACTTTCCATTCAAATACCTTGGTATAACTTCTCATTCCAGTAAGAATGTTTGTTATTTTGATGATCTTGTTGATAAAATATGAAGAAAAATAACAGATTGGGATGATAAGACTTTTTCCTTTGGTGTAAGGATGATTCTTATCAAACCAATCATATCAAGAATCAACAACTTACTAAATAAAATTCTTTGGGGATACAAGGAAAAATCTAAGGCTATAATATGGTCAGATTGGTCAAATCTTTGTAAACCATTTGATGAAAATGGTCTAAATATAAAAAAGATAAAAGATATTCAAACATCATTAACCTGCAAACTCCAGTCAACTTTTAGAGAGAACTACCCTATGGGCCAAACTCATGCACTCTATATATTGTCCATATGTTTATCTACAAACCAAAATAGAACAAAAAGATTCAAAAGTATGGAAAAGAATAAACAAAACAAAAAACATAGCAGAAAATTATATATTTTGGTAAGTAGACAAAGGGAATATTGATTTTTGGCTTGAAAAATGGAGCCATACACATCCTATGATCACTCTTTCTTTAAATGGAGACAATTTTTTATATGAACAAGTTAAAGTATCTGAATTTTGGCTAAATGATGAATGAAATATTTCAAAACTAAGGTAAAATGTTATTCAATCAGGCATTAACCATATATTTGGCTTTCACTTAGCTTTAAAATATCAAAATTGTCAAAACTAAAAAAAACATTAACCATATATTTGTATCCTATAATTTTTCCTAGGGAGTTTGGAAACATTTCGTAGGAGTGTTTGGGATACTTATAGGTAAGTATATGAAAATTAACTATATAGTTAATCTTTGGTTCCTTTCTTCTTCAAAAAATACATATGTTAGAACTATTTTAACACCTATAATAGTCTGGTCTATATGGATTTTGAGAAACAAAACTAAATACAATGGTATTAACTATCGAGCTCACTTCAAAAAAACATAATTGGTAATGTCACACATATATATATATATATTATCTACACTTGACAATTCAAACCTTATCAAATATTAGCATGGGAATATTTCATGTTTTAATCACTTGTCATATGCATTTTCTTTGTGTCAAATGGTACCCACTAACCCTAAATAGACTCAAGTAATGGATTTGTAATTAGAAATAAAAATGGTGAGTTAATTTATGCTAGAGGAAATCTAATAAGAAACAATTCTCATTTAATTGCAGAAACTAGGGAATTACTTTGATGGCTCACTTTACCGTAAAAAAAAAGGTCTCAAACATGTTTTCTTTAACTCTATTTGATGTACAAAGCTATGGTAAAGCTCGTTAATATTTAATATTAATAATAAATTGTTGTAGAAATTTGATTTCATCTCACGTGCTTATTAGACATATATTTAGAGATAGAAAACCATCTCACGTGTTTATTAGACATATATTTAGAGATCAAAATTATAAAGCAGATTGAATTGCTAAATATATTCTAAATCAGATTTCAAATTGTCGTTTTATAGCAAATCAGACCCACAGATTATTTAAGGATTCAAAATTGAATAAAGAACACAATAAAACTAACTTTATGTATGAATCTCCGTGACCAAAAATTAAAAGAAATGAAGAGAACAAAATACAAAATGGACTATGGAAATCAAACTAAAAAACTAAAGATTTACTTTGGCAATGCGTACTCAAATCCACAAAACAAAAAACTATACACCAAGACTAAAGTGTTAAAATTCATTAGCCAAGTACCGAATTTGGTACTCTTTTGATCAAGTGATTGATCATCTTTCTGTAACCAACATGTTATAGAGTTGCAACATAAGAATTAATTTTGAAAAGCTTAATCTTCCTTTGCAACATCAGCCGCAATATAGGAGTCGCCGCTGTCGATCATGCCAACAAAAATCTCTGATGCATCAGAACCAGCACTAGCTCGAGCTACCAGTTTCTCTACAGGGAATTTGGCGATGTCCCGACGGACACCCATATCAGAAACCAAACGGCCAACACAATACATACCAGCAATTACAGCCGCGAGCCCACTTTTGCTAGTTGTCAAAAACCGGAGTGGCGAAGAAATAATAGTACTTAGTGCCGCTAGAATCGCCGATATTTGCCCACTCCGGCCCACGCTGATGGTTGTAATTACCAATAGTCCAGTTTTACAGTAAATCGCGAAATCCTCACAGTTGTTAGTGAAAAGATGATAAGCGCCGAAACCATTCTGAAGGAGATAGTTAGCCCGGTATATGACTTGTTCGGGAGAGTCTGAAACAGCTAGAGTGCAAGTGCCTCCTCGAGGTTTAGCGAGAAAGAATAATGGAGAGACGTCATACTCGAAGAGATACAGATCGCCGCCAGAAAGAAAACAGTCGAGACAAGTAGAAATAACACAGTCAAGTTTAGACTTGTGGCCGCAGTTCGGACATACTTTGTCCGAAGTATGAGAAGTCGACGATTTGGAAAAGCTGTGGTCTAGAACGGTTCCGGTTCCTACTTCTTGGCCTGTTCCTGGAGTGAAGTGGATGACATCCCCCTCACCGATATATATACCTGATTTCATGCACACTTAGAATCAAATGCTAAGCAATAGAGCACACTTAGAATCTGTTCCAAAAGAACCTTAACAATCCAAGGCTATGCACAATTTTTTGGAAGAGAGAGAGAGAGCGAGCGTACCGTGATGAGCGTACATATGAGCGTGTCTCCAGGAGTATATATGATCTCCCGGTTTAAGTGCTTCTCTTGAAATTTTGTTAGACAGCACACCCATTGCACCGAAAGAAGCTCTAGAAAACAGTGACTGCTTGAACTTGAAACTTCAAAGTGTTCCGATTGATCAGAGACGCTGAGCAAACCAAATTTGTGAAACTAATGAATACTAGTTAGCGTATTTATATAGGGCCAACACCAAAACAGGAAACTAAACCAACCGACCAAATTAGGAAATTTTGGTCTCTTTTTATACTTATCCTATTCCTAATCGGTTTTGGATTCTTGATTTTAGAAATTATAATATTTTGTTGTAGTTTTAAAAATCAATATTAATTTCGAACCTACTTCGATGTATTATATTTTGATTCTCAAAATATTGTGCAAGTCATATTGCGAATTGGTCGATAACATTTTAAAATATTTTGTGGCTTATAATTATTATTATTCCTTTAAACAATGTTATAGTTTTTCCTACTCGTTTAGTATGTATATACGTCAGATTATAAAAGTATGTATATACGTCAGATTATAAGACTTAAATAATTTAAATAATATTTAAAAGATTAAAAAATCTTAGCATTTAGAATATATTCTAGTGCAATAAAAAATAGATAAATTTATTATTAGGATTACTATTTTTATATAGAAAAATATGTACCATATTTTGTATTTATAAATTTATATTTACTTATAGTGTACTAAAAAACTACATTTACAACTCAGTAGTATTATAGCCATTGAAGGGTTAATACATGTACGATCTTTATATGGCGGTCCATCGTAAATTTGATGGTTATCAATGTTTTATATCCGCATCCCGCTTATTGTTTTTATGTTTTCGTCTTCTGCCGACTGTTGATTTTGTCGAAGGTGCTTTGGACGTTGCTTCGTTTTAATGGATAACTTTTATATTTATTGGTAGTCTTTTTAATTTAAAAAAAACAAAGAAGGACTAAAATTGATTATAACGTGTAACATTTTTCTTTGTATTTATGGAACTTATATTTATTTATTGATTAAATAGTATTTTTATTGTTCGTTACCTAAAAACATCATAGATTGGAGAAGATTTTGAATTGGTCAGAGGATCATCTAATAATAAAAGAAGAATCACTAGTCCTTTTGGAATGTATTGTGTAAACCATTTAACGACGGTGGTCTTAATATTTGTAAGATTACTAATTTATAAGTTACTTTTGCTTGTAAACTATGGTTTAATTGAAACAAGAGCTTATGGGCTAATCTCATGCATAAAACTTACTACAAAAGAATGCATCATTTACAAGCTTCATATTCTGAGGTTGGTTCACACACTTGGAAAAGGCTTGCAAAGATTAAGCCGACAACAGAGCCTAATATTAGATAGATAGTGGGAAAGGGTGATATAGATTTTTGCCTCGAAAACTGTTTCATAGCTAAGCACTGCAGGAAAGACTCTAAAGCAGCTAAAGAGTTAGGTTGCATAAACTACATAAAGTCGAAAGCCAAGTTTTCTTACCTGAAATGGAAACCTCTTGCTACTGATTTTCTTACATTAAACACTAATGCTTCCTGTCAGACCTATGGATATTCGTGAGGGAAAATTATTGTAAGAAATCACAATGGAGACATTATGATAGGTGTGACTGTACTTTGTATAAAATAGTGTTTCGTTTCCGGATAATCTCTGAAGTCTTGTAAACAATTTCTTATTGAATATTTTTGGGGTTCTCCAAAAATTTCAATTGGATAAAATCAGAGATATATACTTTGAACAGAGAGGATGGAAATGATCTGATCTTCTTTTCAACAGAACCCATATTTATAAATTCGACCAACCAAAAACTGTTTGGAAGTTAGGGCAGTTAGGGTATCTTAACTGGTTTTGTAATAAAACGGCTATAATTTAAAATTTGAATAAAACGGTCAAATTTTCAATTTCGAAATTCTGTTGACTTGCAACAATAGCCGATTCTGTCGACCCCAGCCAGGGGCTCCGCCCCTTGACCCCGCTAATCGTGATATAATCTAACAAGCGTGCACTCCGCACTCTACGACTTGTTTGATAATATATCATGATTAAATTGGTCGACTAGTCGATCCAATTACACTAAAATAAATAACATATTTGAAGCCAAATTTAAGGAACGTTGCAAGAAAGTAGCAAAAATAAAAATATGTGCGACAAGCTCGGTCGAATGTGTGGAAGTCAATAAAAATAAAATAGAGAAAGTTAGTGCTTCGTTCGGAGCTTGAGTTGCACTCTCCATTCCAATGACTCGGCATGTCTATATCAAAGTTCTTATGGTGATACCCTCCAAAGGGTGGTAAAAAAAACTCGGTTAAACATACACGAAACATGATATAATGAGCAAGCATTCGTTGTATGCAGATTCGCATGACGAATTCGTTGTTGACAAATAGGTGCACATCCAAAGGTTCGCGAAAGAAACTTCCAATAAATGGTAAGAGTTGGTATACAACGGATTAACTGAAACACACAACAGCTAAAGTTCAATAGTAAGTTGGATGGTCTTGTTACTCAAAACGATTCTCTAAATGAGAGTACTATTGTTACTATTAAAGAGAACGTTGGGTTAAATACTGTAATAGATATCGAAATGTTTCAGTGGACCGACATTTCTGCCAATTTGAAGCCATTATGTTGGATCAGGCCGAGGATGTGATGCATAACATTAAATCTATTATAATACTTCAAATTCACAAGCAGTGTACATAAATTAAGTTAGAGTTGCATCCTCATACAAGAAAAGCCTAACAAATGTATATGAAAATCGTCTCCCGAAAGTTATCTAATTTCTATACACATTCTAAATGGAATTAAATGTGGTCAAAATTATTTTCACATCCCATGATAAAAAAAATTATGTAAGGTTGGTGAAAATAGTAGCGTTGCTATATTTTCTTCACTTCAACCTACTTTGTCTTATGTCACGGTTTCTTTCGGTTTGTCATCCATTTATGCAAAATAAGATAAAACTTCGGTGTCCGAAAAAAAATTAATTGTTATATTTATAATATCGTTACTTATTCTTCAGTATTGAAAATTGAGTATAAGTTACCTTACCAAAATTTTGGTATACTAATTTTTCATATACCAGAATATTTGGTATTGTACAGTTTATTACCGTTAAATAAAAATCAAACACACTTAAATTTATATAAAATAACTAAAAACAAATAATTTATTTTTTAAAATAGTTTTTTTAAGTAGTTAAAAAATAAAAAATATCAAATACATTCAACCGTATTAAAATAAGTATGTTAAAGGTTTTTTATAATTTAATTAATAAAACTGTATATATTAATTTTATCGAGAATGTTTAAGCTTGATATTTTAAAATGATATTCTTTTTATTAGACACTAGATTTATAATTCTTTAAAATATATATGGATTTAAATTTTATACATTTACATAATCATATATTAATCTGAACAAGATTGTGTTAATAAATAGTTGGATTTTTATAGTTTTAGATAATTGGGTTTTTATAGTTTTGACATATGTTACGATTTATCTATAAACAATTTATGTGATATTTTTCACGTATTACCTCATACAACCTCTCATATAGATTTTTACCAACTGTTTTTTTTTTCAGAGGAAACCTGCAGCTGCTACTCAGAGTGCAATGAGTGCGCACAGGGTAAACCCTCAGTCTGACGCGATAGCCTGCAAACCAACGCCAGAAGGTAAACCACACAAGGTGACAGGCTCAGTCGAGAAAGCGTATGTAGAGGGACTCGAACTCATGACCTTTTGGTCATAAGAATGCCATACTCAACCAACTCGGCACCGCCACCACTGCCGCCACCACAACCACCACCACCAACACAACTATCAACACCACCACCACTGCCACCGCCACCGACAACACAGCCCCAACCACCGCCACACCTACCACCATCGCTATCATAACCACCATCACCACCCGCCGTCGCCGCCACCACCGCCACCACCAGCACCGCCTCCCCCAGCACTACAATCATCGCCGCCGCAACCACAACCGCCACCACCACCACAACCACCACCACAACAACCACTACCGCCACCGCCACAACCACTACCACTACCAACTGTTGATCACTACTTGAGTTGGTAGGATTTGGCCTAGTGGGTTTTGTAAGGGTTGGGTCGAATTTTATTCTTATATTGTTGGTTTCCATATAATATATGGAATTAAATTTTAAATTTATAAATGAAAACATTATTACATTTCAATTTGATATTAAATTTGTTGATGCAAAATAAGTTTTTTAAAATTTGGACACAGTATCTTAGTCTTAATATTTTATTTTTATATGATATTTTTTTCATTAGAATTCAGACTCATAGGTCTACACAATCATATATTAAATTAAAATTTGAAAATTCTAAATCAGTATAGAATTATATTTTAATTCGACATAAAATTTGTTGGTAAAAAAATAAGTATTTGACACTTTGGACAATGGTTACAAGAGTTATAATATCTTCATCTTTATTTTTATTTTAATATGATAAATTTAAAAAAAATGTTGGTACAAAATAAGTATGGGCTAGGCTAATTCAAGACTCGTTTTTTTTATAACGAGATCCGGTTATAGTGAGACGTGGCTTGGCTATAACGAGACCCCTCTTATTTACAAAAATGCCATCGATATAAATACAAAAATTCCCAAATTCTACAATTTTCTTTCTTCGAAAACCCTAACTCTCTCTCTAACCCATTATTTGAAAATGCTAGATATTTAAAATCCAACTGCATAGACTTGTTAAAGTATGAATTCTCTACACCATTGTGCTATTTTTTAAAAATTTGGATCTATATTTGTAGTGATATTTAGAGTTTATTTTTCGGATATAAAAATCGAATTTTCCCCTACTTGTAGTTGTTGTTTGGTTGTTTGATTATATATATATGCTTAATTAGATCGTTGGCTTCAATTTGGTATAAGTTTGCTGGATTTGACCCCGTAAAAACCACGTTTGAGATTTGCATGTGGGTATTCTGAAACAGGCATTTCCACGCACCGTCGTGCGTGGAAATGTCTGTTCTTTTTTTTATATATATAATTTATAATAATTTCTAATAGTTTCTAATAATTTATAATAATTATAATCATATATTATAATTATAATCAATTCAAATTTCTAATAATTTATAATTTATATAATTTCTTATGTAATTTATAATTTATATAATTTTTTATAAATTAATAATCATATATTTATATAATTCTTTTTACTGCTTTTTATATAATTATTGAATTGTAATAACAAACGTAAATTATAAGAATATACACGCTAAATTCGGTATGAAAGTGTTTTCAATTGGCGAAATTCGGCATGGAATAGTATTTTGAATTGACAAAATTCGGTATTAAAGCACAAAAATTTGACAAAATTCAGCATAAAAGCGCAAAGATTTGACCAAATTCATGCACGAACATGCGTGATTTTGGCCAAATTCACGCACGAACATGCGTGATTTTGGCCAAATTCACGCACGAATGTTCGAAACGGCGCACGAAAAGGTGTGAATTTATGTAAAAATATAATGTTTTCCCCAAGCCATATATTTAGAGATGATTTTTTTTTTAAGTTCATGGGTTTATGGGTTTATGTTGAATATTAGAGAGATAGGTAGTTGAGAGAGAAGAGAAAGATAGTAAATATGTATGTGTTTGAGCTTTAAAACCTAGGATTTATAGTTGAATTTATTGTTTTTTGAGTTAATGGGTTTATGGATTTTTGGGGTTTTTATGAAAATTAGAGAGAAAAGTAGAGAAGAGAGAGAGAGGTGAGGAGGTAAAAATGAAATGTCCAAAAAATTATGGGTTTTTATATCTAGTGGCATTTTTGGTAATTTCACGTTTTCAGAAAAAATCAAGATTTGAGGTCTCACTATAAAGAAAAAGGGTCTCATTTTAGCCGTGCCCAATAAGTATTTGACATTTTGGACAAAGTTACAAGAGTTACAATATCTTCATCTTTATTTTTATTTTAATATGATAAATTTAAAAAAAAATAAACTCATAGACTTCGATATTATATGTGAAGTTATATTTTTTATATTATTAGTCAAGAATTAAATTTTAAAATAATCTAAAATTCAGTTTTTCTAACAAATAACGGTTACAAAAGATACGATAACTTTATATGAAATTTTTAATACTTTAGTGTATAAATAAAATTAATATATTAAAGACGTTATCAAAATATTATTTTCATACTTATAAACTTAAATTATATATTGTATTTAAAATTTAAAATTATATATTGTATTTAAAATTTTGGTACGGTACGCAATTACTACATGATTGATATTAAATATCAATATTCTACCAAATTTTTTAATACGATATTATAATTCATTATAGCTCAAGAATACCTCATAAGGGGTTTTACAGCTCCGTTTGAATTAAAAAATGAGATGATTTTCAAGACTAGAAGCTCAATGGTGATTTATTGTTTATCTTTTGTTGATGACTTGTTAATATTTACTAATGGTGTTGCCAAGAATATAGATAGATTCAGAGAATTTTTGCATCATTATCAAATGGTTTCTGGCCAAAAGCATTAACAAAGAAAAAACTAAATTTATAACCTCTTTATATCTCACTCAATCACTCAATCGAGAGCTAATATATTAAGTACCCTCTCTAGTTTTCAAACAAATCATCAACCAATAACCTATCTTGGGATTAATATAAACACAAATAATAAACTAACAATTATATGGATTTGTTACAAAGATGAGGAATATAATCATTAAATGGGAAGGCAATTAACTTTCCTATTGAGGAATACTAACTTTGCTTTAATCTGTCTTGATGTATCTTCTTATATATTGGATGCAATGTTGCATTATCCCTCAAAATATAATAGAAAAATGAAAAATCTTTGTAACATGTTTTTAGAGAATCTGAAGAAATATTGTTATCTTCTTAGGCCATTTGAAGAAGGTGGTCTCAATCTCATGAATTCCAAGATATTGAAGGTATTTTCTCTTGTAATATTTGGTATGGGTCCAGAAATCAAAAATCTATTTAGGCTAGATAAATGAGTAATGTTTATTGTAAGAACTTACATCCATTACAAGTGAATTATTAAAACCATCACTCAGCTACTTGGAGAAGGCTGATAAACATAAGAGACACATCTGAGGAGTTCATATATTTGAAAATAAAAAAAATGTAGATTTCTGGTTAGATAAATGGTGCTCTGTTTTCTCTCTTATAAAGTTATCTTAAAATGAAGATATTAGATGGTTTAAAAAAGAAAATTTAAGCGACTACTCAAATAGGGATGGATGGAGGTTGGAGAATCTAAAGAACATATTTTTACAAAGACATTTTTAGAATAAAAAGAATCTACATCAAGGAGAACTTTGATGATGAAATAAGGTGGTCACTATTTAAGACTGATGACTTTTGTACAAAGGAGACCTGGAACTACTTAAGGTGCAAAGGTAACAAGTCTAACCTTTATATAAAAATTGGTTACAAGATAACGCCTCGCAAATGTTATTTTTTGCTTCGGAAGATTCTGAATAACTGGCTGTTAGTCAACTATATCCTGCAAAATAAAGTATAACTTTAGTTTCTAAATGCCAGTATTGTGAAAACTCGGAATCCATTGAGCATTTATTTGTATCTTGAAATATGGCTTAGGAGGTTTGCTCCTTATTTTTTGGCATGTTTAATATCATATTAGAAAGGTAAATGACTATAGCTCATATAACTAGAACATGGTTTTAATCAACTGATCAAGAGGTTGACCTATGAACAATTATTCCATTTATTATATGATGGTACTTGTGGATGACTAGGAATAAAGTTAAACATGAGAATATTAGCATAACTTCTAGTTACATTAGCAATCATATAAAAAAATTGTGTTAACTAGGTTATGGTAAGATTCTCAAAAGGAAGCATTGGCATAAGGATAATAAAGTTACATATGAAATTGGATGTTATAACCATATGGCTAAATAAGAGAAAATGTACTCTTCTTAGTTGGAATCTTCCATTACCTAACCATTTTACGCTTAACATTAATGGATCTTGTGGTTTGAATGGTGAGGCTAGTGGGGGTGGTATCATTGGAAACAATAAGGGAGATCATATAACTAGTTTGGTAAGTTATATCAAAGGTTAACTCATATTCTAGTTTAGTGAAGGGGTTTGTTGGATGGATTATTGTTTTGTAGGAACTTAGATATTAATAATCTATTAATTGAATCTTATTCGCAAATTCTGGTTGATATGATTAGTAATGGTAGATCTACTGGATTTCGTGGACAACTACTAGCATGTTGTAGGAAACTATTTAATTTTATTATTACTATCAACCATATTTATAAGGACCAAAATAAAGCATCTGACTGGCTTTCCAAATGGACCAGGACATGTAAGATGAAAAATGATTTCAATCATGACCAAATCCCAAACCAATTAAGAGCAATTAACCTTCTTGAGAATATAGGTTTAGGTTATATCAGGGTAGATGACTGATCTTCCTAATCTATTCTTTAGGATTTCAATTATATATATTCTAATATTAAACTAACAAGTATAAGTAGGTATTGAATTACTTTAAAATACTTTATTGCCACTTCATGTATTGAAGAATTGATAGAGCCAGAAGAGAGGAATGAATGACTTTAATCTGGAATCAAGAAGATGCAATAAAAAGCAATGTGTTTCTCAGCATTAATCTATAAATAAGTATGAGATATCTATTTTTTTATAGCACTATAGATGCTCTGAATCCAATTTCTATGTGGACAAGATCTCATTCAACATCAGATTTAAAATAAAATATATGAAATATTATCCTAAAATTATTTGGAAGCTTTAATTTGTCTAAATCCTCTCAATACTCAATTCATCATCATCATCATCATCATCATCATCTATGAAGTCATTTTCTCTGCTTAGCAAAACTGGAACTAAGATGATTTTTTCTGAATTTAGTTTAGCCTAGAAAGTTACTCAATGGACTGAATTGGCAAGATTTGAAATTCAATTCGGTGCACTAAATTTTAGGTCTATTGACCTATAAATGGTAAAATTATAGTAAACTAATGAAGCCAAATTCTAATAGGCGGCCTATTTATACAAACCTTACTAAATTGATGCAAGTAGTTTTTAATAATAATAAATAACATGAATATTAGACATGAGAGTTCTTCATTATAATCCAACAGTGCGAGTTCTTGTATATTAAACCATTCGATTTTAAGTTTATTAGTTGTGCTAGATCCTTATGTTTCCAACCACGAAAGTTTTGTACATATTTAACAGTGCGAGATTATTGAATATTAGAAATAAGAGTTCTTCATTATGATCAAATCGTGTGATTTCTTGTATCTTAAACCATTTGATTTTAAGTCTATAAGTCGTGCTAGATTCTTATGTTTCCAACCACGAGAGTTCTGTATATTTTTAATCATAAGGGTTCTGTACATATTTAACCATGAGAGTTTTGTACATTTTTAACCATGCGAGTTTATTAAATATTAAACATGAGAGTTCTTCATTATAATCCAACCATGTGAGTTTTTCATATAATAGCTAAAGAATATGCGAGTTTAATGTATTTTTAGAGGATGAAGATGCGAGTTTATTACCTTCACCAAGCTATCTTCCAATGAAACTTTGGTAAATTGAGGTGTCAAAGAGTACTTAAATGATACACTGTATACCTGCAAAATCTAGAATATAGTTTGTGTATAAACTTACCAATCTATATTCTAATAGAACTTTGATCTGACAACCGCTAAGAAGGTACCAGTGTCCATCCGAACTCTTTACAACAAATATTTACTTATCCTAACCTCTCTAATTTGGACAATAAAAATAAAGAAAAATAAAAATAAAATTCACAACCGAAGCTACAAATGGCAATAAGCAAAACCTTATCGAAGAAGATCGATGCATAGTTTTACAAAACCAAATGCGTTAATGAATAAAAATCTTTAAAGCTTTCACAAACCAAAAAAATGGGGTTTCCATCACCAGAACCTCTATTGATGAAATTAACTCATGCTTCGTTAAAATTGTCTTTATCCAAAAAAGTGTTAAACAAAAAAAATGGATGCATAGATTAACTAATCATCCTCCTCATTAATCAAGGTAAAAGAGAAAGGTTTGAACTTGTACCGTCACTAAACTCAACCATAACGTTAAGGAAGGCACTAAAATGTTTTTTACCATAAAATACCACATTTACATTAATGTTGGTATATTTGTTCATTTGTTGATTATTTTTTGGTATTATGCGATAATAAAATAGTTGAATACTTTTCGAAATATAAATCCAAATACAGTATTAAGTACATGTAACTTAAACAACTTCAATGTTAATTGACGTCACTTGTTAAAATTGACAAACTTATAAAAGCAGGGAGTTTCTATGTTATTTTATCCTAAAACCAACGAAATAAGAATAGGAGAGCGGGAGTTAGAGAGACAGAAGTGCGACAAAATGGGTGTTCAGAAAATCAAGTGGACTCCTGAAGAGGAACAAGCTCTACGCGACGGAGTGGCCAAGTACGGTGCCGGAAAGTGGAAGCACATCAAAACCGATCAGGACTTTGCGCTTTCCCTCACTCACCGCTCCAACATTGACCTCAAGGTCCTCCTCTTTAACTCTCTCTCTTACAATTCTGATTCCATCTCTTAAAAGAAGAAGAAAAAACCCTAGAATTGATTCTTCTGGTGTTTGTTTTATCATGTTGATGATCTACATGTAAGTGTGTTAATATAACGTTTTTATGTCACTTCTTATTGAATTTTGTTTTGTTTTCTTTTCTAGATGTTGAATGGAGTATGGGTTTGACTGGATTGAACTAACAAGTATTGAGAAATACATGGGATTGATAATTCATGAGATTTTCTTTTAATTTGTCTTTTTGAAAGCTTTTGGGTTGGTTTGCTTAGTTTTATTATACAAATGGATTCTATAACATAATCATTGAGGCCTATGGAAACCCTACCTCATAATATCCAGTCGAACCAAGCCGAATACCTCAGCTTGGTAGAGCCAAAAATAATTTGGTGTCTGGCTTGCTCAGAAGCCTAGTTTGAGTTGAAGTTCGAACATATATTAGACAGTAACTGTAAAGTTTCAGAAGACAAAAAGTAAAAAGTGATTGTTAGTTAGGTAGTATTTACAAATAAAGAAAACGTTGGCCTAAACTGTTTTTCATCATGTTAAACATCTGAAGTTAACTAAGTTTTCGAGAGAACTGGTCACAAGCCAAGCTCTAGCCTAATATTAGAGCTCGAGCTCAGAAAATGCAAGCTCGAGCCTATTATCAGGGCAAGGTCTTGGACTTATCTCATGTTTGGTGCAGGACAAATGGCGTAACATAAGTGTTGGACAAAGCTTGAAAGCAATTACCGACGTGGCGTCTTCATCAGTGAATGGGAATGATCCTACGAGTAATTCAGGGAATGGAAGACCACTTACTAGGTTTGGTCCTGCTTTGATTTTGCATTGCTCTCAGATTCATAACTAAGAAGAGTTCCTTCTGCTATTGATTGTTTATGCTTTTCAGGTATAGCGAATTGATTTTTGAGGCTCTCACTGAAGATTCAAATGGTTTGAATATCGATGGCATTGTCAGTTTTATTCAGGTTAGATGAGCTTGTTACTATAAACTTCTATATATCTTAAGAGAGATTCTACGCCGCTGCTCTATGAATAACGTTTTATAGATTGACTTATATTCGTAGAAAGTTGTTACAGCGGTGTTGTTATATTTGAATCTTCACTTGTTGAAAACTTGCAGCAAAGACAGGAGATTCAATCCGATTTCAAGAGACGGTTAAGCTCCAAACTGAGAGCACTCATTTCCCAACGCAAACTTGAAAAGGTAATCATTATGTTGTTTTTTGTCCTTTAAATCTGTTGAGTTTTATAGTTTTCAGTTAAATAAATGCAGATAGAAGGCCGTTACAGAATCGTAGAAGACTCATATTCCCCAAAGGAAGCACAAATTGCACCACCATTGTTGGATACTACCACTAGTCCTATGTCACCAAGTTCTTTGCAGAAACAGGAGGAAGAAGCTTGCATAGCTGCAGCCTCTGCAATTGCTGAAGCAGAGATTAAAGCATCTGAAGCCAGAGAAGCAATCCATAAACAGAACGAAGCCGTACGGTTGTTAGACCGGGCCGAAACAATGCTGGCGATAGCCAACGAGATCGTTGAACAATGTAAATCTTAAATCATCAGATACCTTTAACCATCTAATATTCATTTTTCCTTTTTAATCATTTTCGGCCAACTTCTGCAGGTAAGAAATTGAAGGATGGTGAAGAGTTGGAGCTGGACTCTTCTATATGGAGTGAACTATGAATAGTTCATTGGAAACACAAGCAACAACGTAGGTTGTCTAGTTGGAGAAGTTATAGGCTGTATTTGATGTAGCAAATAAATTGTTGGTACTTGTTGATTTTGGATTAAAAGTTCTTTCTTAGTTATCTATTTTTACTTTTTGATTTCATACACAACTAGAACTATAGTAAAAATATTAATATCATCACTTAACATCTTACTTAAATTTACGCATTAGTAAAAAAAATTGAGAAAATAATAGTTCAAAGTTATGTGTAAAAACACAAGTAATATATATTTAAACCTAGTGATCAGCAAAATGTCAAATTACAAATAATTTCTTTTCTTTTTCTTTAACTTCTGTTTTCTCATTTGTTCCACTTTTGTTAAGAGCTTTATTATAGCTGGATTAGGAAAGAACAATGATAATTTGGAAGGACGCTCCAAGATCTGAGGAGTCATCTTCTCTTTTAATGGTCTTAATGAAAGATCATCTCCTTTTTTTTCAGTTTATGATCCCTCTGGTTAGAGATATAAAACAATCAAGTTTTTGAAGAGTAAGAATATCTTGTTCTTCTTTCGAAAAATTTGTTCAAGAAATTGAATGCTGAAATGGTCAAGCTGGAGATCAATTCTCCCTTACCAGATTTAAAACCAGAAAGTATCAATGAGAAAGATGATCATATATCTAACCAGTATACCAAAGAAATGAAAGTTCGAAATGAAAAATTCTCTAATTCAGTGTTAAAATCCACTTTCATTGGAAAATTCTCAAATGGATTGCTGAAGAAATATTCTTTGAATCAATTCTTGAAATCTTTTAAGTTTAAAGGAAACTACAGCATGAAAATCTGGGATTCTTGGCATATGTTCTTATTAGTAGATTTTGGGTTCGAAACGTGTGGAATTTCAGTGACTCTGTTATGCGTCTGTTACGTTGGACACCAGATTTTAACATAAAGAAGGAAAAATCATGAATATGTATATAATACGAAGGTTTTAAAAGATGTAGCAGCTTCCATGGGAGTTCTTTATAGTTTAATCATCCCGGATAAAAATAGAGCATGCAAGAATGCTTGTTTTATTTTGATTGAAATAGACATTTCAAGGAGGTTGCATAATAGTATCTGGATCGGATTTGGAAGAAATGAAGGATGTTGACTATCAATTAGTTACTAAAATGCTCCTTCGTATTGTGACTTCTGTTATCATTTGGGTCATAAATACTCAGAATGCAAGAAGGCTCATAACAGCAAAATAGAGAAGAATTAAGAGAATGAAAACAAAGAAATAGAAGTTTAACCCATCATCAATCATGGAAATGATTCTCAAGACAGAAATATGGCCAAGAAAAATCATACTTCTAAAAAGGTCTATAGGCCAAAAATCAAGTCAATTGTGATTCAAAAAAGTAAAAGCTTAGAAAAAAATGAAAACAATTGCAAAGAAATAGAAGATAAAACTTCTCTAATCAACAAAGAGTCTTCAAACTACATTCAGTCAAAGGAAACCATTCAAGATTCAACTTCCCCTGAAGATATCAAAGTCATCGAAGCTATACAAAAGTTAGAACAGGGTTATTTACAAAAATGACTTGAATGACTATGAAAATATTTGCTCTAGAAGAAACATCCCAGATCCAGAAAATATTGGAAGCTCTCCAATCAGTCAAACCTGGAAAGAATCTTCCCATGACCAAGAATTCAATCTAATCCTGAACAGAAAGCTCAAATCTGCGATAAAATGGAAAAATCCAAGTAAGTTGGTGATAAAGTCTTTGAAATATTCGGGGAACAACAAACTTTACAAATCTCTATCCGATAATGATAAAGATTCTTTGTTGGAATGTTAGAGGAATTAACAACAACTCAACAGTTAGAAGACTGAAACCAATGATTTACAAAGAAAAAAATTAAAATCTTAGCTATTCAATAACCTATGGCCAAAACTGAGAAGATGGAAGGATTGCTACTAAGCTGGGTTTTACTATGTACACTTCTAAAATATCTAACAAGATATGGATTTTCTGGAACAAGGATTACAACATTGATACTCTTATCAATCATGAGCAATGCTTACATCTGAAAGTTAGTCTTCCTGACTTAGAAAACTGCTTTAATCTAATTGTAGTCTACATAAGGTGTCAGAGATTACAGAGACTAGACTTATGGGATCTGCTTAAAAAGATAGCATCTACAAAGGAAGGTTGGCTTACTGTTGGTGATTTCAATGTCATTTCCTCTTCTGAAGAGAAAATTGGTTGCATAGCTTTGTTCCAGAATAACATAGACGATTTTAATGAAATCATAAGAGATTGCTAGCTTGAAGATATTGGATTTGCTGGCTCCAAATTCACCTGGAATAGAAACACAAAATGGAAACGATTAGATCGATCCATGTTCAACAACAAATGGACTGACATCTTAAAAGATACTCAGGTTCTTCACATGATCATAACTTGTTCTGACCATGATCCCCTTCTCACTTTTGCTTATACTAATATTTCAAATATATTATATAACAAAAAACAAGTTTCAAATTCATGAATATGTGGACTAAAGATGAAATTTTTTAAAGTGTGGTAGAACGTGGAAGCTTAAGATCAATAGTTACCATAATCAAGTTTTCTGGTTCAAATTGAAAAGACTCAAGAAATGTTTAAAGGATTGGAACATCAATCACTTTGTAATATTTTTAGTAAAATCAAGGATAAAGAAGAGCTGGTCAAAAGGAAAGAGAGGGAGCACATAAATGCCAACAAATCTGACACCAAAGCTGCATTGGACAAAGCTAACAGTTTACATCTTAAAGCATTGAGAATTGAAGAAGACTTTAAAAGACATAAATGCTATAATAATTGGTTAAGAGATGGTGGTCGAAATACTAAATCTTATCATGTTGTTGTCTCAAATAGAAGAAGATAAAATGGAATCAAATGTACCAATGAGGATAACAACTGGATTATGGATTCTGATGCAATTGGAAAATCAGCTGAATGTTACTTCAAAAACATCCTTACTAGTCACCCTATAACAACATTGAAGATGAGCATGAAAGGTTGTAAGACAAATTTTTTGATAACATCCCTAATATTGTTACTCAAGAAGACAATGAAACTCTCATAAAGCCTACATGTGAAGATGAAATTTAGTACATCATCAATAACATAAGCCAGTCAAGTGCAGCAGGAATAGATTGGTACAATATCACATTCTATAAAGTTTGCTGGAAAATTATTAAATCTGATTTTTGCTTAGCTTTGAATTCATACCTTAATGGTCAAATTATTCGAAAGGGTGTCTTTGACACTGGTCTTTGCTTAATCTCGAAGACTACTAATCTTATATACTGTAATAACTATAGACCGATTGGGTTATTCTCAATGCTTAACATGGTGTTTGCTAAACTCATAAACACAAGGTTATCTACTATCCTTCCTAAAGTCATCTCAAATACCAAGGTGTTTTTATTAAAGAGAGGTCCATCCATGAGAACATTCTTATAGATAATGAGCTTATCTATGATCTCAATAGAAAACCTAAATCTGGGAACATTATAATTCGATTGGAGATGTCAAAAGCTTTTGACATAATTTCCCATTCCTTTGTGTCCAAAGTTCTTAACTCATTTGGTTTTCTATTGAGTTCATAACCTTAATTAATAAACTAACAAAGGATGTTAATATATCTTTGCTGATTAATGGAGATTGCATTGGATACTTTAACCCTAAGAGAGGCTTGAGACAATGTGATCCTTTGTCCCCAAGTTTCTTCATTCTAGGGGAAGAGGTTCTAACTATGGGTCTATATAACCTATTCAATTCTAACAAAAAAAATGCAGTGTGCATCTAGAACTAAATACTTGGTTCCCTGTCTAGCCTATGCTAATGATATTTTGGTGTTTACTAACAGTTTAAAATTATTTATTGAAAAGTTAAGCAGCTTTCTAGATAGATACCAAGAAGTCTCAGGTCAAGATATAAACAAAGGGAAGACAAAGATTATAAATTCAACAAGATTTCAGCAAAGCATAGTCAATTACCTTGAAAGGCAGACAAGTTTTTTTAGCAGAAAATCTACCAACCAATTACATGGGAATAACTTTAAGCTGCAACAACAAAGCAAGGAACTTCAATACTATTAATGATAAAGTAAATGCTAAGATCACTAAGTGGGACAACAAAGACTTATCTTATGGGGGAAGACTCTCTATTATCTCCTCTGTTTTAATGCCCATTCCATACTATTGAACGTAAATTTTTATGGAGATCTAAATATATTGAAAAAAGCATTCATTGGTCCAATTGGACATCTCCTTGCAAACCTTTTCAGGAAGGATATCAGAATATCAGAAAACTCTCTTATATTCAGAACACCTTCTCTCAAAAGCTTTGGTTTCACTTCAGAAATATTGATTTTTGATGGGCTAACATAATGCACAACATATATAGCAACAAAGTGCATCCATTAAAAATAAATTATAATAAATCTGGCTCTCTGATTTGGAAATGGCTTGCAGAGATTAAAGTCGCAACAAAAAGAAATAGTAGATGGATTCTTGGTATAGGAGATATGGAATTTTGGATGGATGACTGGTATAATCACCCTCCAATAATTGATCCCAACAATAATGAAATCAATAATTGGTTCTTAGAGGCTAAAGTTAACACTTTCTCGAAGAACAACTATGAGGATATTGATTCCATGGAAGGCTTTCTAACTGAAAATAGAATCAATCAAATAAAGTTATACAACATTGACATTAATAAGGAGGAAAAGATGATTTGGAAGCTCTCCCCTGACTATAGCTTCAACACTAAACATACATGAAATACCAACAGTGCAATAAGTCAAGCATTTGCAGGAAGATTTGGAATGCCATAACACCCAGAAAGTATTTCTTTCTTGTATGGAAACTAATCAAAAAATTCATTTCAACTGATTCTATAATGCAAAAAAGACATTTAAATCTTGCATCTAAATGTCAATTTTGTTCAAACTATGAAGATAGAAATCATTTGTTTGTCAAATGCAATTACTCATGGAAAATTTGGAAGTATTTTAGTAACTTATTCAACATAAGGATTGAAAGATACATGGTCTTAACTCATGTCATTAAAAATTGGCTTTGGTTCTCTAACAACAGAGTTCGCATAACTTATACAATTCCTTCAACTATTTGTTGGGTGGTATGGTGAAATCGAAACAATTCTAAGTTTAAAGGTGTTTGTGATTCAGCAATAAAGTCTATCGATATTATGAATAATATCATTAATGGTCTCGATTCAAATAACTGGTTAACTAGGAAGCACTGGTCTGATGTTATAAGTGTATATTCCATTATTGGATGTACTTCTGTAATTAACATAGGAAAAAAAACAGTGTACCTCAAATGGAATGCTCCTTAAGTTGGAAGATTGAAGATGAACATCAATGCAGCATGCCTTGGAAACAGCAAGTCAAGTGGGAGTACGGTGATTAGAAACAACATCGAAGAAATCATTCAACGTTCAGGCAACACTTTTGGCAAGTTTTTTTCCTAGTGAGAGCTTTACTTGAAGGCATATTAATCTGCAAGAAAAACAATTGGTCAAAGGTTGATATTGAATCGGTTTTCGAAATGCTAATCAACCTGCTAGCAGAGGGAAGATCACCTCCTCATCTTAATATTTTACTTTCAATTTGCAGAAAACCAATAACTGCATCAATGTCTATAACGTATATATCTAGAGCCCAAAATCAAGTCACCGACTGGTTTGCAAAATGGACTCTAAGATGCAAAGAAAAACTTAACTTTTCTCACTTCAATGCCCCAAACCAGCTTCTGGAAATTGCTCTCTTAGAAGGCTTAGGGATTGGATTGGCTATATAAATCCAAACTCATATTGAATCTTACCTAAGTTTAAAGCTCTATTACTGGAAATCTTCATTTTATGTTCCTCGGGTTGCCCAGAAAAAGGATAGATATTGAAGCTCAAAGAAAATCAAAATTGTGTTAGAGTCAAGTCTATATGCTGAAATTGAAGAAGGATGATCCTAGTGAAGAAATCTAAATTTGAGTAAGGGAAGCCTAATGTCGAATTTCATTTCAAAAATCTAGTCTTACTGTAAAGGGAGAAGAATGAGAAGAACTTTGAGAAAGAGCTTGGGTTCTATTTGAATTCGAAATGAATTCAAAATCTAAAGGCGGAAATGAATTTCTCAGAATTTTATTTTCATTAGTTTGAGAAATCGTAACATTAATTTTGCCCCCAAATTTTGTAAATCTTTTGGATTGGATCCCTAATTTCAATAAAAGTTCTTTTTATGATTAAAAAAATTATAGTCGGATTAGTATACACGTATGAGAAAATAATTTTGAATAGAGTTATGAGACCCAAAGAAAATGGCGTGATCAGAGAGAGAGTGTCCAACTTTAGAGTATAACGTAGAATTTAAATAATGAAGTCGACTTTATTGGGTATTCTGTGAGAGTAGAGATCATAAAAAAGAGAGATTCAAATATTTTCGGGTCGGATTATTTGGACTAACGACAGTAAACTTAGTCAATAAGTAGAGGATAAAATTTAAAAAATTTAAAAGAAATATATCTTATTTAGTCGAAATGACATTCAACAAATTCACATGCATTTAAATTCTTACAATTTATGTGAAATACGTATGAGTTTTCAAATGTATCATGCGACTATCATATGGATTCTGGATAAACTATGTAAAACTTTAAGTAATATGTTGTTATTTTAAAAGTTGTGTTTAGCAGTTTTTTGTTATTTTAATTTTGAATGATGATTGGATTTTGTAGGAACACGAGAAAACAATATATTTGTGTGCCTATTACACATATTTTTTTACCACACACAAACACTATACTAAAACCAAGTTGACCAAATAGGTTCAGTGTGTAGGGCGAGAGTTCGGATATATCATCATAATTAGCCTTTATGATAATGAACCGAGTCAGAAATCTCTTACGTTATATTAAAAATGCAAGTGAGATGGTGTTTTTTTAGAGTTGGTATGGATTGGTGTGAAAAGAAGATTATATTCAACAAAAACTACGATTCTCTGCTCAAGTTAAGAGGTTATCATATAATGCCAAGTCTTGATTATTTACAATTGATAATTATATACGTGGAACACAAGCACTCATCGTTCATGCACTTCAGAGGTCATTCATGAGTCGTCAAACTAAAACCAAACAAAGAGGAGTTGTTTTATAAGTTATCGGGTGTGTGTCTAGGGAAATATATTCGTGCTTGAAGAAATATAACCTGAGGAATGTATCGAACACGTGCAACATCTTCAATAGAAAAAACAATTATTTTGTTGAAATAGCTAGTGAGTCCTACACACAATACTTATTATTTTAAATGAAGAAACACATTACTTAGAGTGGCTCAGATAACCAAGAAATCGGATGTGATCACCAAAAAAACATTATTCGTACATCTTACAAGTACTGATGTGTTGTGAATATTCTCACGAGTACTTATCATGGACAGTACATAATAGACACGATATACAAAATGATATAGTTCAAAATTATTATTGTAACTTCAACAAATCTGATATTTTGCATTGGTTTTGTTTTTATAGAATCAAAGAAGCAAGAAAAAAATATATGCGCTTTTAGTATTCTATGTCCGTTGATGAAGGATAATATTTGTGTTTTACCGAGGGTTATCTTGATCCGTCGATATTTAGGATTAATGTGAGCTCTTAGAGATATATTTTCCAGCGCAATTCACATGTGATGCGAATGACATATAAACAAGTACATTCTTGCAAATATAAAAAAATGATGATTGATTTTAAAACAATATTGAATGATGAAACTCCAATGAAGAGCTGAACACAAAACTATCAACAATGAAATAAACATTTACTCATTGTCCACCCGTCCTCGATTATGTAATCAATTTTTGGATTAAACCATATGGGGAAAAATCTCTTCATTACTTCACTAACGAGATCCAAATTTTGGGTAACACAACAACCAATAGGTAAGAAATTTTCAATGATTATGTTATAGTTTAAAAAATAATCAATGTTATGATCAAACTTTTTCGCTTGTATTTTATAGGGTCAAGAAGTCTCACTCGAACTTAAAATGGTACATCCGTTTGAGTTAACAGAATCTCAAACTTTTCTAGGTCAAACTTCACGCATTGCACAATCTTCAACATTTGAATATTTATAAATCCTTCTAGAGAGGTAAGTTTAGTATTATACATATTAATAATATTTATATATTTGAACGTATTTAAGGTTCATTATTAGGAACAAACTTAGATTTATTGTTTCATAATTATCTATTGGTATGGATGTAAATTAACAATATTGGAGAGAACATAGACTCATTGAGTTAGACTTATGAAATATAATTAAGAAAACATTAGACGTCGTTCCTTGTTTAAGAACTATATTTGAATATGTTCTAACTAAAAAAATATATGAATAATTAAAACTTTTATATGTAGTTACACGCCAGATATACAGGCCCGTATAATAATTAAGATGATGCAATTCATTAATCCTTGAAATGAGTCATATAGTAAAACCTACATAACCTATTAATATTAGATATATAAAAATATATTGGATCGGGCCGATCGATTATACAGAGAAATCTTGTTTTAAGGATGTCATTAAGAAAACATAGAGTAATGTTACACCCAGTACAATATGTAACATGGCACGAACAAAATGGGTAATATTTGAACTTGATTATGTAATGTTTAAACTTGATTATCTCTTGTTTGAACTTAATTATGTAACGTTTCCACTTTATTATGTTTTGTTTCAACTTAATTATGACTGACCTAAATTTTACATATTAGCATATCACAGCAGTGTGAGAGATCTAGTAAACTTGGAACTTATTGATCATATGGTAAGATAAGTAAATTCTTTGTATATAATGTTATACATATCTGACACGTGTCGGAAATTAATTCATCCTTATTTATTATACTATCCTCATTTGACACGTGTTGCTATTTGATTTGTTTTTGGACTACGATACATTTATTTGAAAAGTGTTATTATTTGATTATATTCGTGGATTATACTATCCTTAACTGATACCATATACATATAATCATAATTTTTGTGATGAAAATCAATCGTAGATGTAAAAATTATTGTGAAGTTTTGTTGAAGATTCATATTTGATAAAAAAAAAATCCAACCATTAACAATAATTATGCCAGATAAATGAAAAGATTATTGGAATTCAATGGTATGCAAGATGTAATATATCCACGTGACAGATTATATAATTTCACTGCAAGTCTCATGTGGCCGAGAAAATGTCAAAGGTAGGTTGAAATATTTGAGGGGCTAAGATAATATCTAATTTTTGAACTTGGATACGAAGAACATCAAGTTGCGTTTGAACTTTTAAAAGTTAACATCACCAATTAAATAAAATAAAATATACGAATGATGTAAATTTCCAAATCATAATCTAGAGAGAGATAGATATGATGGTGGATGTGAATATGAAAAAAAAGACATATAATATGGATACAGATTGAAGTATTATTCTCCGGAAGCAATGCATTACGTCATTATAATGAATTCTTGTTTGTCGTTTCCTTGTTTTACTTAAATTTTATAGTTTATTATTTTACTCCATATTTACTTTATATGGTTTTCTTATTACTGTATCATATGCTTTAGTAAGAAGTTTTATGAAGTATTAACTTAGTAAGAAGTATCATTAAATTTATGTTATTCATTTTTTTTTAATTAGCAATATGATTTTGGATCAAACTCACGAATTTAAATGTTTGGCCTTGATTTACACCAATTATGTGTATCTAAGCAGAAAATTAGTATTTATTATTTTCGTTATTCAAAGGCCGTTTTTACTTAAATTCACATAAGTTGTGAGAATATGAGGAAATTATCGTAAATTTTTTAGAATGTGCAAAATGGAATTTGAAAGCCAAACAAGAACGTTTTTGCATAGACAATGCGAAATTTGGGCCTCAGATCGCACAATTTGTGCAAAAAAACTTATGTTTGGTTTTGAAAGGCTAATTGGTTTGCTTAGATTTGCACCAACGGAATAAAATGGTATGAATCAAGGACAAAAGTTTATAGGGAAATGACACCATAAGTACCTAATCACAACCTATATTTTCATCTAATACCAAAACTATTATATATGCTTACTTAAGACTCATTTCACAAAAATAACTCACTCAACACCCAATAATTTTTTAATATTCTAACTATCATCTACTAACTATATAAGAAATTGTTTTTGCGAAGGGCTTATTTTTACACCCAGTCAGATATTGCAAACATTTGAATTTGGTAACAAGTCGCCTTCAACCTCTCCATAACATAACCAAATACCTAATTTTCAAAGAAATCATGTTTTAAAAAAACAATTTATGATGATCATTAAGGTCGAAATCTAGTCTACCTACGAAGATAGAGGTTAGTTAATCGCCGATTTTCAGGCCACCGTTAACCGTTTACTAACAATCGGGTGTCGTATGTACCTGTGAATATTGGTTTCTTGATCTCATATATTATTTTATTGTCGTTTGTTTTGGCTAGGTTAATCCTTTATCCAAGTGGTTTGATCTAGAAATATCTTTATCCAGCTTGTTATTTATTCAAGTGAGGATTCATAAGTATGGGTAGACTCTACTTCTGTCCTATTTTCTTTTTTTTTAACGGATTTCTTAACTACAAGATTTCATGTTTTTATGTTGATTTCTTAGCTATAAACAGTTTGTATTGCGTATTTAATTTAATTATTATAGCTATTATTTTTGTGGTTTACTCTGTAGAAGCCGGTTTATAGGTTTTAGTATCTCCGGTTGAGGATGCGTTTAGTGGGGTAGAGGATGCGATTTTTGAATTGTTTCAGGCAGAGTAATTAGTTTACTGCTATGCAAAATTAGTGTATATTTATGACCATGTGATTTTCATATAAATTTATATAACCATGCGATTTCTTACCATGCTAGATTAGTAGTTATTGAACGGAACTTTCATATAACGTCACTCGATCCGTTTACCCTTGGGGTAAATGATGCGATTGTAGAACTATTTGATGGGAGAATTAATTAGTTTGATAATGTGTATACTTATGGCTATGATCATGCGATTTATGTTCCACTTTTCTTGCGATTGTCGTGAATCCAGCAAGCGCAATTTTAATATAAAGTTTGTAGATAAGATTTATCGATGATCATGTGATTTACACTAATACATGATCGCGAATTGTTTTGTGGCTTCCCAATATAACTTATTGGTTTTCCACCTTGTACACTACGGGGTAATATATGTCTAAACCAAAAGTGTGTATTTTCAAATTCGGCCACCAAACTGCAATTATTCATTTGTATGAGTTTGAAAAAAATTTAAACTCTTCAATATTACGCTGAAAGCAAATAGGATGAACTGGTTAGAGGTAACTATACTATTACCTACTCATGCAGTGATCATAAGAATATTTTGTTTAATAATGAGAAGGATGTTATGGGTTTAGTGGTATATCTTGATGTGGAGCGTATAAAAAGCGTTAGTTTTGTCATAGAACAAGAACTAATTGATAATGGGTCGGTAGAGAAGTGTAAACAATCTAGCCTAAGTTTGGGAGATGTGTCTCATAATCAACTAACAAAAAAAGACATCTTGCTACTACTGGTTGGGTTGATGCTATCACAAGTGTTGGTTAAACATTTGTTGAATAAACCACAATTCTAAGGTTATCCTTATGCCGAATGTCTTAGAGCATGGTTTTACTTTCAATTATATGCATAATAAAATTTCTAAGATCACTATTTACAGTGCCAGCAAAGAGTAAGGTGGATGTAAATGAAGACTTTATGCATCAATTGATTCCAGCTCCTGTTTCATAACGATAAAGCGGTATGTTGAACGGTATAAAAATCGAAACAAAAAAGTAGGCATTTGACATTGGATTTGATTGCGGATGAAATTTGTGATTTGATTAGGACGTGTCATTTGGTAACGGCGAAAAGTATACAATCGTTTGTCACACAAGACTACGGTTTAGAAATCTCCTATCGTCTCTCGTGGAATTATTTAGAGAAGGGAATGAGGGGAGTATTAAAAAATATTAATACTTCTTTTAGTCTGCTAAATGGTTACTTAAAACAATTAAATTTGTGATATTACTACCGACTATCATTTGGAATTAGTTGATGGGAACGTCTTCAGACGTTGTTTTATAACACTCGACTCGTTCCTTTAAGGTTTTCATTAATGTCGACCATGTTGTATGTGGATGAAACCTTTCTAAGCGGAAAGCATGGGGTGTTTTTCTATCTGCGGTGGCAAAGGATGGCAACAACGGTAAGTTTGACATATTAATTCCTACCGTGTGAGTTATGTGTTTTTGTTTTTGTGATTCATGCACTACATTTTAACATGAGTTTTATTTGATAATCAATAACACGATTTAGTTGTTCATATTAACCATGTTATACTTGTTAACAGTATGATGCATTTTACTTTTATTTATAAACAATGCTAGACATGTTCAACTTTGTTTACCATGTCTTGTGATTTATATGTGCGTTGTCCGTGCGATTGTAGTGTAATCGAATAAAGATGATAGATAGTTTGATTCAATTGAAATATTTTTATATTGTAGGTACTTTCCCAATCCCTTTTGATATTATGGGTAGTGAAGATTCTGACAACTGGTTATGGTTTATGGAGAGTCTGAAACCTCCTTTGTTGGACAATCAGATAACATTTAGTTCCGACGGTCATTCTGGTATTATTAATATTATTTTTGTTGTTTACTCAAATAGCTATCATGCATACTGTATTTTTCATCTCATTCGGAACCTGAGAAGTGGTCTGGAACGTACTAACAGAGAGTATAAAAAGTCGATATTGTGTATATTTAACCGATGTGATTATGCTCCCACGGTAGACCTTTTTAATGATATACTTTTGCAATTTTTAAGTCAATAGGGTCATAGAATTAAAACAAATCTAGACAATTTACCTCCCGATAAGTATGTTCAGGCTTTCATCAAAAGGGATAATATAATTAGATCATTCTAGACAATGCAATTTATGTTCCATTGTGCTTGCGATTCATGTACATTTTTTCATTCTTGACAAACAATTATCCAACCCAATATTGTGTGCCCTTCTGGATAAAAACAATTTCCCTTTTTATTCACGGATTTGAACAAAGTTTGTCCAAAGGACCGTTTCCCAGTCCCTCGGATTGATCAGCTAGTGGATTTTACATCAGGAAACAGGTTGCTATCTTTTATAGATGCCTACACCTGATATAATCAGATCAGGTTGGATCCAAAGGATGAAGAAAGTACTTCATTTATTACTGGGAGAGGTTTGTATTGTTACAAGGTAATGCCATTTGGCATAAAGTATGTGGGAGAAACTTATCAACGCTTGGTAAACAAAATGTTTGCGGATCAAATTGGGCGAAATGTTTATATTGACGATATGCTGGTTAAGATTTTGAAAGATGAAGATCATTTTATTGACTTAGAAGAGACCTTTAACAACTTGATAAAGCTCAATTTAAAGTTAAATCCGTAAAAATGTATGTTTGGTGTTAGGTCCGGAAAATTTCTTGGGTATGTGGTAAGTGAAAGGGGAATCGAGGCTGATCTGGTGCAAATAAAGGCTCTAACAACGATGACTCCTCCTCAAAATATCAAGGCAGTTCATATATTGACAGGGAGGTTGGCGGCGTTGAACAAATTTATTTCTCGTTCCTCGGATAACTGTGCCATTTTCTTTCAAATACTTAGGAATGCAAATAAGTTTAATTGGACAGAAGAGTGTTCTAAAGCGTTTCGCCAGATTCAGGAGTATTTATTGTCGCCGGAAATTCTTTCTAAACCATTGATGAGAGAGAAATAGATTTTCTATATATCAGTTTCAGATTGTGTAGTCAGCGGTGTGTTAGTTCGTGAGGAAAAAAACGTTTCAAAACCGATGTACTACATTAGCAAGATTCTACTAGACGCAGAAAACCGATATTTGAAGTTGGAGAAATCGGCTTTGGCCTTAGTAACAACTTCTCGAAAAATGAGACTGTACTTTCAAGCGTATTCAATAGTAGTTTGAACAACATTCCCTCTTAAAATCTTGTTGCAGAGGCCGGATATCTCAGGGAGAATGACAAAATGGTCGGTCGAATTGGGAGATTTTGATATAAAATTTGAGCCTCGGACAGCTATTAAGGCTCAAGCTTTGGTAGATTTTTTAGTTCAATTTCACTCGGAACGATGAGATATGGAGATTGATGACCAGCAGGGTAAGTCTGAATGGTTAGTTCGAATAGACGGAGGGTCGAATGTTTCTGGAAGTGGTGTGGAATGCAAATAATTTCCCTGGATAAGATATCAATGTTTTAGGCTATTCGTTTTGGTTTTAAAGAGACAAATATAAATGCAGAATATGAAGCGACGTTATCACGTTTGAGGTTGACTCGGATATGTAGGGCAAAGAGGGTTGAGTTGTTGAGCGATTCACAACTTATGATCAACCATGCACTGGGAGAATTAGAAGCAAGAAAAATAAATTTAGTCAAGTGCTTGAAGGCGTTGAAAGACTTAGCCCTTGTTTTCAACGGAATTACATATGAGCATGTTCGACGGGAAGCAAATTTGGTGCCCAATTCTTTAGCAACTGCTTCGTGTTTAGAGAATTACCCATGGGTGATAATTCAGGAATGTCCTTCGATTACAAGAGATACAGAGCAGTCGTTGGTAGTAGATGAGGAAAACGATGTTGTAGTAGATGATTGGAGGTTGAAAGTTGTTGAATTTTTGGAAACGGACGTTTTACCTGCAGATAAGTCGGAGGCAATGAAAATACGTTTCAATTCTCACGACTATATTGTCTTAGGAGGAGTCTTGTACAAAAAATCACTGAGTATGCCTTTGCTCAGATGTTTGGAAAAGGATGAGTCGCAAATCATTTTATCAGAATTACACGACGGAGAAGGATCTGCGCATTATGGATATCCAAGGATACAAAAGAGTTGGTGAAAATATATGATACGTGTCAAAGGTATGCTAATATAATTCATAAACCCGGAGTCCTTGAAAGTATCTCTGAAGCTTTGTCCTTCGATCATTGCGGTATTGATTTGGTTGGCACTTTGCCAATGGAAACTGGGGAAGACAGACAATTATAATGGCGGTTGATTATTTTTCCAAGTGGATGGAAGCGGAACCTTTAGCAGGAACAAAGGCGAAGGATGTCATCAAGTTTATTATGTCGAACATTTGCTGCCGTTTTGGAGTACTAATGAAAGTTACAACAGATAATGGACCCCAATTTGATAATAGCTGTTCAAAACAATTTGTGCTACTAATGGCATACATCAATGTTTTTCTGCTCATTTTCATCCGCAAGCTAACGGGTAGGTGGAGCTTACTAATAGGACGATCCTTGATGGTTTAAAGAAAAATTTGGAGAGGAAAGCTGGGAAGTGACCAGATTATTTACAGGAAGTGGTTTGGGCTTACAGATCAACTCCGCGAACAGCGACTTCGGAGTCTCTGGTTGCTTTGGTTTACAAAATGGATGTAGTGGTTCCTTCGTAAGTTATTTTCCCATCATATCGTGTGGCATCATATACAAAGGAGCTGAATGATCATAGTAGAGCAATAGAACTTGATCAGGTGGAAGAAAAAGGAAGGCTTGCGCAGTTGAAATCCTTACATTACCAAACGCTAATGAGAAGTAGATATATTTCACGAGTAAAGCAAATGGAATTCAAGGTAGGGGATAAAGTACTACGAAAGTTTTTTCTTCACACTAAGAAAAGGAGCCTCAGAAAATTGGGTCGTAACTGGGAAGGCCCATATGAGGTAACGTAGAAAGTAAAACACGGAACGTGTCGATTGAAGGATAATGAAGGAAGAATCCTCAAACATCCTTGGAAAATAGAACATATAAAGTTGTATCTTGAGTAAGGGTGAAATGTTTTGTTATTTTTGGTCTCTTTTCTTTTCCTTTATGATTTTTATTTGTAAAACAGCGACGTCACACTCTTTCCTATCCTAATAGGCACAAGAAGGTTTTAACGAGGTGTCATTATTAGCTGATAAATACATATGAAGTTTTTGCCTCTAAATTTTATGTCTAACTAAAGTTAGCATACAACTATTGTCATGTCTAACTAAAGTTAGCACACAACTATTATAATGTCTAACTAAAGTTAGCATACAATTATTGCCCTGTCTAACTAAAATTAGCACACCACTATTATCACGTCTGACTAAGGTTAGCATTCAACTATTATCATATCCAGCTAAAAGTTGGTACACAAATATTATTATACCCCACAAACATTGGTATATAATTGATAGTTCACCCCATAAGGGTTGAACGATGATAGTGGGTTACAAAAGATGAGATAAAAAGTTAAACAGATGAGCTTTGGATATAGAAAAATTTCCTCGAAAAACATGGGGAAATTTACAAAAATGGCTCAGATTACGAGAGGACTTACGTAGAAATCCCTCGAAAATAACAAGGACTTGAACAAAAAAGGGGTAAAAAATAAGAATTACTCAGAACTCTTGGAAGAATCACTGTCTTCAGAATCTGAGGCTTCACTGTCGCTGACAACAATACCAGGTGGGTGATTTCCTAGAGGGACAAGTTTCCAGAAACTACCCAAGTCATAATCAGGGTAGCATTCATGGATTTTAGTAATTAGCCCTGATCGGATGGTAGTGTCCCTCTCATTTAGCTTACCCATGCATTTTGCGGCATACACCTCGACCGCTGCATTCTTTTCTTGTTCAAGATTCTTTAGGATATGTTTTTTCTCCTCTATTATCCTCTCAAAATCTTCGAGACAGTCTTTAAAGCCTTTTGTTGAAAGCTCATGTGCTTGTTTAAATGTTGTAAGAAGTTTTTCTTGGGCGTCAGTTTTCTTGCTGTAGAGGTCCCTTTCTTCATGACAGCATTTCTCCGGAAGCATGACATAATGCTCTGAGACCATCAGTTTTTCGAAGATAGCATCAGATTATTTTTCCAAAATATAATAGTGTTTTTTTATTTCCTTAAATTGCGAAAAAACAAGTGAAGTTTTAAATTTGTAGTAATTTTTATGTCTTCAAGATGCTTCATTTTCTATCCCAATGTGACTGAGGCGTGAATTAGCCTTTGAACACTATGGGAGAAAGTATCTCCTTGAGGAACTTCGAAGGAGCTTCTTAGAGAGCCCATTTCAGCTGAGTTAAAAATTGAGGATTCCCCAGTTATAATAATTATGTCAAAAACTTGTGGTGGTTGAATTCGGGGAATAAGGAGAGGGGATAGCTTTGGAGAAGGATCGTTATTCGGAAGAAGACTTGAAGAAAGATTAGGTGGAGAGTTTTATGCTTGCCCATAGTTGTCTCCATCTTGCTCTCTAGTGTCCTCGGATATCTCTTGAATAGGTTCTAAAATGACTTGTTTTTTCTTTGGTTCTTTCTTCTTAATCGGATGGGTAGGAGCTTTTCGAGGAGGAGAAGTTTAGTTTTTGGTTGGAACAACTTTTTTCAAGGAATGTGTTTCTTTTGGAGGAACCGTTAGTCCTTCGGAGTCTGAGTTTTGATCTTTTATTGATACCTCCTCCTCATAATCGTCTAGGTGACTCTTTGCCCGAGAACGCTTTGGGAGATAGATAACGATGTCTTTGGCCTCAATACGTTTGAGGACTTCTTGTTAAGTGAGAGGAGTCATCAGTTCTTTCAAATATAGCCTCTCTAAGGGTTTCAACCTCCATAATCGACTCTTGGCTAGGTTGGTGTTCATGAAACATAACCAAAATTTGTTTTCCCGAGCTTCTTTGGCCCACTTATTTAGTTTGATGAAGAATGTTGTTGCACTTAGGACAAAGTCAACATAAGGTTTAGAAATGCCATCATGGCTGCAAAAGAGTCCAAAGAATTAATATTTGAGATGGTTGTATGAAAAGAATTAAATTATAAAGAAAGTTGAAAATTGTACCTTTGTTAGTCCATAAGAGGGAAAGCTTTTTTGGATTCAAGGGGGATGATTCAGAACCCGTCTCCCAATGTCCGGAGAAGAAAAGAAATTGTTGTTTCCATTTTTTATCAGCTTCAAGCAGGTCTTTCACTACCTTTTGTCCTCGGCCAAATGTTAGCGAATAGAATGGGAAAAACGGGTTTTTGGCCAAGCCCGACAACCCAATAAGTTCTTCTAAAGAAAATTTGTGACCAGAAATTCTCGAGGCCATGATACATGCCATAAGCGAGTACCACATGTTCAGACCGGCTTGGGTGGGGCAAAGTTTAATTTTAGCAAAGTATTCGACAAAAAATTGGATCCAATGGATACCTTAAACCTCGATTCATAACTTTTGTATATACGACCAGCTCGTCGTCCTTGACGAATAGAAGAGTTTCGCTTTCCACCGGAAATTTGATTGTGATGTATGAGGGGATTCCCCATTAAATTCTCAACATAGTTTCTTCAGAAGGCAGAAAATATTTGTACTTAATGTTACGAAGAATTACCAGGTGTTTGTTTTCTATACCTCATATATTGTTGCCAACAATAGCGTCGAGTTCTAGAGGGAGTGTGATGTCACATTTTGATTTGGGGACAATTCTTAAAGAGAGATCCTTGGAACTCTATGAGGGATTTGTAGACACTTGGCTTGAGGAGGCTAAGAAAGGCTCACCAGATTTGCTCCCATCTGTTTTGAGTATTTCTTTTTTATTTGGGTTAGTGGTTTTGGACAATATTATTTTACCCTTCAGTTTGAGGGCCTCGGATTTCGCTGATTGCATTTCCTCATCAGTAATTGTGACTCTAGAGGGGGTAAATCTAGGAATTTATTGTGCTGTAATCGATGGGGTAGCTGGTAAATATGACCCAGAGCCTTCGGTATTTTGAGGTGGAGGTTGAGTGTTAATATGAGTCGGGATAGGGCTTTGAGGTTTCGAGAGGGATCCTTTAGAACGTTTGTGCTCTCTGGAGTGTTTCTTATCTTTATGATGCCTCTTTCTTTTGCTAGAAGAGCTTTTGTGGTGTTTATCCTTCCCCATAAATTTGAGGTTAGAATTAAGGTTCGAGCAGTTAGGATTGAGGATTTGAGAGCAAATGTCGAAGGGAATAACTGCAAAAGAATCTTCTGTTGGAGGCCAAGCGCCGTAAAAAGTGGTTACAAGAGGTTTAGGTATAGGTTCAACATAGGCGCCAGTGGCTATTTTTTCCTCAATTTTTTTACTAATGAACAGCCACTCTGGAATTCGACGAGTTTTTGGGGGCATAAGTTGGGTTTTCTCTCTCTATAAATTTTTTGGCATAACTTTCTCTCTCTAGGAATTATATGAAAGAATTGAAGTTAGAAAGAGTTTTTATAGAGAAAAAGTAGGCTTCTGAAAAGTTTGAGGCCCATGGACATTTTGCTTGTTTACCTAGGGGTGTTATGGGTAAGATAGGTACAAATTTTCTTTCTTGGGAAGTGTGAACGATTGTTTAAAAAATACCTATCAGGAAAGAGGCGTGACAGAATTTGAATCGACGGATGATGTGATAAAGTTTTTGAGAAAATGTGAAAGATTATCTATAAAAGATTTATTTCCATAATTTTCTTTTTGATGACATCACTAAAAGAAAAGGCGGGAGACTAATTTATGAAATACGAAGGGACATGTTTGAAAGTTCGATGAAGTCTATTAAGAAGGTGTTCTTCGAAAGGTATTTTAATCACTATTTTTCTAGTCTTTGCAATGTTTTGGCAAATACTAGGGGTACATATACATATAAGAGGTCGTAATTTTTGACCTACTGATTATTTTCCAAGAGGTATTTTTGAAGAGAAAAGTTGCAAGTGTCGAGAGGTATCTTCGAACAGGCTAAGGTATTTACAAAAAGGTATTTTCGAGGAGGTATCTTCGAAGAGGCTAAGTTATTTTTAAAAAGGTATTTTTTAAAAGGTATTTTCGAGGAGGTATCTTCGAAGAGACTAAGGGCAAGTGAATGGGAATGTTCGAGGAGGTCTAGAGGTGAGAAGAAATTCGAAGAGTACATAACAGTCCTTGCCAAAAACAATTCACAATGACTGGGGGGCTACTGATAAGGAAGAATAAAAGGTGAGGGAGATAATTGCAAAGACGAACTTTAATTTGTGAAAGATTGTAAGAAATGTATTAGAAATTGACTAGTTAGGAACAAATAATAAAAATAAGGACTAATTAGCACCCCCCCCCCCCTTCCATTCTGGAAAAAAGGGTGATTAATATTCAAATATATTTTCTCTTTCTAAAAGTGTGGAGCTTCTCTCTCTAGAAACTAGTAACTAATAAATCATTAATACAAAATACATCTTCATAATTTTGTTTGACTCATAATACTCCTCCAAATTTTCTTACATCATCATTAACACACAAAATATTTCTTCATGCGATTTATCATAGACTATTCAGTATGCGATTTTCCCTTCATTCATGTGATTGTATGAAAATTTAACTAATACAATAGTAGACTAGTTAATTACATGCGATTTATTTGTTCGCACAAAATACTTGTTTATGGACAAAATTGCACGATTTACATATACTAAAGATTCTGAATTGTCAATTGAACTTTTAAAAACCCATTTCAGTTTTCATATACAGCAACCACGCGATTAACTACCATAAAAAATCCAAAATATACCAAAAACAACATCTCGTAAATTAACACACCAACATCTTAAAACCCTACATAATATGACTTCATAAACAGACATTGTATCACAAAAAATATTATATAATGTTGAATCTTAATGATCTTAAAATCCACTTACATCTTCACGACCTTCCTGGTCCAGTTGTGATACGTATGTGGTACTCTCTGTCTACTTTATATCTACGTAAATAATAATAAAATGTATACACAATCAAAATCATTAATAGGTATATGAGTTCAAAGAGTTTTTTAACATGTATTTTTTCCCAATTTATTTTTTAAAATAAAATATTAATATAACATTATACATACTAAAATAACTGAAAACTAAATTATTAGCATTATATATAGACATATTGCACTTAGAAAGAATATAAAAACATTAAATAATGTATAAATTTCAAATTAAACAAGTTAGTTGGGTAAATAATATGACTTTATTATCTATATTATCCTGGTCTCTGCAGAATGTTCTCGTATGAAGTTTCGGCATAAAATTCTTCTAGGAAATTCATTGGAAGAAAGTTTTGGTAAGAAGTTTTGATATGAAGTTTTGGTAGAATGTTATGATAAGAATTTTTGGTAGGATGTTATGACAAGAAGCTTTGGCTAGTCTTCGAAATCAATCTGAACTTGGTTTGATATAATAGTAGTTTAAGTATCAATGATACAAGTTTGTTATAACTCATTAGAAGTTATATTTGATTACAATCATTGATATGAATATAATACAAAAATTTTATAATTGTATGATATATTATTTGATCACATCCATTGATATAAATAATAATATGTATTATTGTAATAGCCTTGATTTTTTTTATTGTGAGCATGGTGTACGTTTATCATAATTTGCTCCATATTTATGTTATAGTGTGTGTGTGTGTGTGCGTGTCTCTGTGCATGTCAGTGTGTGTGTGGTTTGTGTGTGTGTGTGTGTGTGCGTGTGCGTGTCGGTGTGTGTGTGGATGCGCGCGCGTGTGAGTGCGTGCGTGCGTGTGTTCGTGGAAAAGTGTGTGTACATATATAACAAATAAAGTGTTCTTACTGAAAACAAATTTTTAGAGAGATAAGTAATTGTTTGAGAAATAAAGCACTAAAGCGATTACATGATTTTTAATGAATTCTTGAAGATGATCATTAGAAATACATTGAGAGAAATACTAGGAGTTGAGATATGCCACTTGAAACTTATATTATGTTTTGAGAAGTTTTAAAACATATGTATTTGCTTGTATTTTATGTTCTTGTGATATCTTATAATTATTTCTTCTATAAAATCATATATGATGTTCATGGATGTAAGATTGCTCCATAATCGGAGTCACGTAAACCTTGTATTGTTAATTTTCATTTATTTTAAGTTCTTCAATATTTTTATAAATTTAAATTCATAAACCAAACTATCGATTTAAAAAAATTATTTTGTATCCATGATCTACCAGGTTATGGGTTGAACCATTATACTCTCTTTGTTGATGAATCATTCATAAAACATCAAGTTGAATCTTGTAATGCTTGATCTCCGAAACGTTATCCTAAATATATATATATATATCTTATTTTTATTTAAAAAATCATATATGACATCAATCCATCTTAAAAAGACTCAATATCACAAAGTCCATCAAATTTAGTTAATCCATATTGAACTGATTCAAACATATTTATTTAATAATTAATAAAATCAATTTAAGTGAAAAGATATATAAGATCATAAATCTTTTTTTAAGTGAAATTAAGAATTATGAAGATAAAAAGATGAAATACAAATGAAAATATATAGAATGCTAAAACCAAACCTAGACCTTTGCTTTGATACCAAATGTGGTGAAAATTGGCTAACTAAAAATGACTATAAGACAGATGTAAGGGAATCCATGATCTATAGAATTCGTATGACACCCACCTTAGATATATAAAATCCAAGACCTAATACTCACACAATAGAACTAAAAACCTTAGCACAAAAAAGGATGAAGAACTATTTGATAACCCAATTTATTATTTGGATATTGCATACCAAAAAATTTATTTATGGGTTGAACCATTATACTCTCTTTGTTGATGAATCATTCACAAAACATCAAGTTGAATCTTGTAATGCTTGATCTCGGAAACATTTTCCTAAATATATATAAATCTTATTTTTATTAAAAAAATCATATATGACTTCAATCCATTGTAAGAAAGACTCAATATCACAAAGTCCATCAAATTTAGTTAATCCATGTTAAACTGATTCAAACATATTTATTTAATAATTTATAAAATCAAGTTAAGTGAAAATATATATAAGATCATAAATCTTTTATTATTATTTTCAAGTGAAATTAAGAAGTATAAAGATAAAAAGATGAAATACATATGAAAATATATAGAATGCTAAAACCAAACCTAGACCTTTGCTTTAATACCAAATGTGGTGAAAATGGGCTAAATAAAAATGACTCTAAGACAGTTGTAAGAGAATCCATGATCTATAGAACTCGTATAACACCCATCTTAGATATATAAAATCCAAGACCTAATACTCACACAATGGAACTAAAAACCTTAGTCAAAGACGCCACAAAAAAGGATGAAGAACTATTTGATAAACCAATTTATTATTTGGATATTGCACACCAACTAATATGTTTACTCGGATATTACACACCAAATTATATTTTTATTCGGATATTACACACTAAAAAGATCAAAACATTCCATAAGGAATGGAAACATAATCATTCTCAGTAAATAAAATTTATTTGATTAAAAGGTGGCTTCCTTTTCTAAAGGTTGTTATAATTATTTTGAAGGAAATAAATGGAAGCAAGAAATAAAAGCTATGAGTAATTATTCGTGAAAACATATGACAATAAGGTGAGTTGCACTTTTTATCTTTCCAATTTTTACTCTTGATTTATCCAAGTGAATCTGATCATTTTTTCCATCTTTTTTTTACCATACACTAAAAATACATTTTATGGGATCTTGGGCTTTAATATACACATAATAGAATAGAACGGAAATTTATAATAATCATAAAACTTGTGCATTTTCTCATTGTCCATAAGCTCAATAATCCGTTCGGAATCATTTCAGTTTGCTTTTTTCATAGCAAACATACAAGATTTATATGAACCCCGGTAGTATAAAGAAATTTTTTTCATCTTTAACAAAATGGTTATGGTCGAAGAGCTTCTACTCTTTATCAGACTCATACATGGGATGTGTTCATGCTTCTACTTAGTAAGCATATAATTGGTTATCGTGGATTTTAAAATTAAAATAAAGTCTGATGGGTTTGTTGAAATGTATAAAGCTCGTCTTGTATTAAAAGGGTACTCATATAAATATTGTATGGACTATGAGGAGACTTTTTCCCTAGTGGAAAAGATGATGATAGTTCGTACCTGTATTTTTTTTTTGCATTTGTTCGCCAATTGAAGATCCTTTAAATGGATGGTGATCTTCATGAGAAGGTTTATATGAATCTTCTCAGCAGCCATGTGAATTTTATCGGTTTAGAAACCCTATATATGGTCTCAAATTAGCTCATCCTGCTTGGTTTGAGAAATTTTATACGTTTGTTATTTCACTTGGTTTTCTTTCAAGTAATCAGTTCGGATTTACTAATTAGATGTACTAATTCATGATGTATTATGTTATATTTTTATGTATATGATACGATTATTAGAGGAGGTTATTTGATGGCATTGAGTCATTAAAGTGTGATTTAGCAAATCCATTACGGATTTGTTCTTCGTATTTTGAGATATCTTCATGACATTCAGTTTCATAACCTTTTGTTTTATTGGACATTGTCTCGGACTGTGGGCTTACAATGATGCTAATTGGGATAGATCGTAATTCCTCTACTGGTTTTTGTGTTTTCTTTGGAGATTCATTAATCTTATGAAAAATCAAGAAATATTATGTTGTTTCTAAATTGTAAATTCACCACATTTTTTGTGTTTTCTTTAGAGATTTATTAATCTCATGGAAAAGCAAAAAAACATGATGTTGTTTTTAGAACTTCTATCGAGATTGTGTACCCTGCGAAGGCTTTGACTACATGTGAGATTGTTTGGTTACGATGATTTTGTACAAATATGGGATTAACATTACTTGGTCCATTTCTTTTAATTGCGGTAACAAAAGTGTTTTGTAAATGGCACAGAATTATGTTTTTCATGTGGAGAAAAAACACATTAAAATTGAATGTGACTCACTTGTCATCATTTTCAGTTCGGGGTCATCTCGCTTCCATATGTTTCATCAGTTCTACAAGTTGTTAATATTTTCACGAAAACTTAATTAACATCTCAATTTCATTTTATACGTGACAAAATACTAATACTAATTATTGTTGCATTATAAATTTAATAAAATTATAACCCATTAGCTAATTGACTATTAACCAATTCAATTAGTTCTAAACAAAATTAATATGAACTATAAAACTATTAACCAATTCAATTAGTTATAAACAAAATTAATATGAACTATAAAATTCAAATTCTCTTTGTTTCTTTGGTTATTCCGTCACCTCCCATTCAGTATGAATTATAGTTTTTCTATAGCATTATTTAACTTTCAATACGTAGTCCGTAGTGTTTTTTTTTTCCTCTAATTAAGGATTGAGCGATGACTTTCTATAACAAGTAGTTCTGTTTCCTTCAATCAAGGATTCAGTCACGATTATTTATAATAATTAAGTAGTTGTTCATATGTTTTCACGAATAAACAAGTACTTTTGGCAACGAGAGAGGGTTTTTTAATTCTACCATCAGAAAATATCCTGAGAAGGTTGACATCCAACCATGGTATGTCTTAACGAACTATAATACCAAATTATAAAAATAAAAAATGAATTTATTTAAAAATAGAATACATGTCTGGTTGATAGAAATTAAAATTGTTTTCATTTTATTCGAATGCATATCCCCACCAGTAATATATACATATTACAAATATTTTATACAAGTACATACAAAAATATTGGTATGCTATGTAGATCAACTTTTACTTCATATAGCTTCAGATCAATTAGAAACACTAGAAAAAGTGCTATTCTGAATTTTCTTTCTTTTTAGGGAAATCAATTTTCATCTCAAATAACCAAACATAGAACAAATCAGATAATTATGTATGACATTGAACCAAACACATCCTCAAAATGTCATCGTACCTAAATATATCGATCTAGTTGCAGCAGACAGTCGGCCATGTATTCATTTAGCATACAGTTAAATGATTATTAAGCCTTCCTTCTCAAAAACAATGCCAACATGTAATAGAGCGCAGAGTCCACCGACGATAATGCAACAATGAGCAAGGCTACCAGAATGAGAGTAAGGACAGCAGTCTTGAGCTGCAAGACATTAATATAGGGAAAGAAACAAAAATTATAACCTTAAATGATCAAGTTATACATTCGAAACCACATAACAAGCTATCATCAAACACATGTTTGTTTGTTTTTTTCTTTTTTATTATTTAGTTCTTGTTTTCCCTTTACGCCACCATTTTTAACCTTACAGGTTTTTTTTTCTTACTATGCATCTAACAAGCTATGAGTTTCTCTGAACTTAGTTTATTTGCTTATTCTAAACCAGCTTTTTAGTTTACAGACTATGTAACGAAAAAACTTCGTACAACCATTACAAAAGTGGTGTTACCGTGGTTTGGAAACTTGGCCATTCTATGTACTTGAGTTGACTAGGCTGCTCTACTAGAAATGTAAGAACAGATCTTAACTTCCTGCAAAACAGACAGTCACTTAATTAACACGCACTCTACCTTTTAACACATATTATATAAGGTCAACTAAAAAATTATAGAAAATCGATTATGTATAAAGGAAGCTATACTTTTTTACAATATTGAGCTCGAACCTTAAGCTAATCTCATCAGGTTCTAAACTAGATTGAAATAATTTAAAGTGCCGAGCTTGAGCCCGAAAATAATATTTTAATCGAGCTACAGCATTAGTAAGGCGAGTTTGTCATCACTAGAGTGATTCATAAAGGAGTCAACTGTGATAATGAAGTGAAATTGAGAGACGTACCATATTGCTCTCTTCGATAACCTTAACAAATAGGGTTGTTCGGGTGCAGTGCCATTAGATCCTAACTGACGATGATTGCCGAAGGATGCAACATGATCGGTACTGGAATTTACTGACAGAAGATATAGAGGTCTGGCTCTAAGAATCTATAAGAAGGAAACAAATTCAAACGTTTTAGGATTAAGTTATCAGGAAATGATCTACTGTAAAAACAACTTACATGTGAGTGGAAACTACCATATAAGGATTAAAGCTACGAGAACCGATTCCTTTATCTCTCTTGATCTGGAAATGCTGGTTGGAATGTCTAACATGAGCTAAACCTGGGAAAAGGAGAAACGAAACCTGGAACATTCAAACCCAATGATCATTTATAAGAAATCATGACCGAGAAAAAGTAGAAAACCTGTTAAATTTCCTTGCAACCCTGAACAAACAAGCATTGTGAAGGAGAATTCCTATCAACCTTCAATCTACAAGAAAGCAACAGAGATTCTGGGAATTCACTACGACCCAATAAAGACCTGGAAACTTTGTTCCTAATAGCACCTGAAACAACAAACTCATCATCTAACTAAAGTATACCCATTAGATAACGAATCAATAGCAAAAAGAGAAGTTCAAAGCTCAAAAGGTAAGCATTTGTTTTCCATTTTCTTATTCCAATTCATGCTCTTTTATAATTATGCTTCGCTACGATTAGAGTTCGGTAAAGTTAAAGTATGTTGACATTGCACAATTCAAATTAAACAGAAAATGAAAACAATTAAAATTAGGGTTGGAGAATCTATGCTCCTAACTTTGATATCAAAATCGAAAACCGGAGCAGAACGGAGAGGAAATAGAAAAATACCTTGTTTGAAGCACTGAGCAGTGAAGAGACACTGCAAACCAATACAATTCTTTTGGGAATTTAGAGCGAGACCATAGCCGTAACTCGTAAGGATGATAAAATAATGCGAAGTGGAATTTGGGCCGAAAAGGTTTTGGGTTCAAATGTTTGTCTAAAAATGTTATTCTTTTGTTAATCCAAAATAATCATAAAAACACAAATCAGAAGTAATGTAGACCCATTACAACTCTAATATAGGCTAGCAAGGTTGTTCTCAGCTTGTCCAAATCGATTCAACTGTTCTAACCCAGTCAGGTTTTGTCCGGCCCAAATATATAACGGGTTGGAAATAGATATACAAATTATGAGTCATATGTAAGTTCGGCCGGATATAAATTTTTAATATGTTCGATCCTGCGAATATAAACTATACATAAAAAATAAAAATATATTAAAAAAATAATTGTAAATTTTTAAAATATAATTAAACTATAAGTTAATTAATTACTATAAAACTGATATCTGTATGGGTTCCAATAAAGTAATTATTATTTTATTTTTAGATTTTAGAGTCAATAATATATTTATTATTTATATTTTTCTCGATAAATCTTATAAACTTTTTTTTTTCGGAGGGAACCCGCAGCCGCTACTCAGAGTGCAATGAGTGCGTAGAGGGTAAATCCTCAATCTGACGCGATAGCCAGCAAACCAACGCCAGAAGGTAAACCACACAAGGAGACAGACTCAGCCGAGAAAGCGTACGTAGAGGGACTCGAACTCATGGCCTTTTGGTCATGAGAATGTCATTCTCAACTAACCCGGCTACCTCTTGGGGGCAAATCTTATAAACTATAAATGTTTTCTTTCGGATCTTTGCTTATATATATATTCTCAATCCTAATTTGATCGAACGGAGAAACTAACCAACAACTATCTGTGATTGAATCGTCCCTCCACCTCCCTTCGATAAAAACTCTTGAAGAGAAATAGAAATGAATTCTTGCAAATTCAAGTTGATTTTGGGATCATCTTCGATGGCTCGAAGGCAGATATTAGCTGATATGGGACATGCGTTTACCATAATGACTGCCGATATTGATGAGAAGTCTATACGAAAGGAAAGTCCGGGAGAGTTGGTTACTGCATTGGCTGAGGCAAAGGCTGAAGCAATTTTGCACAAGATTCCCACGGGCGACCGCTTAGAGGAAGCTGAACCAACGTTATTGATTACGTGTGATCAGGTGGTGGTCTATGAAGGTAAAATCGGGGAGAAACCATCTGACGAAGAAGAAGCACGAGATTTCATAAAAGGCTATTCTAGAGGGCATGCTGCAACTGTAAGTTCAGTGCTTGTTACAAATCTTAAAACCGGATTAAGAAAAGGAGACTGCGACATAGTGGAGATTTATTTCCACGAAATACCAGAAGAAACCATTGAGAAGCTGATAGAAGAGGGAATGGTGGTTAAAGTTGCGGGGGCACTTCTTATTGAAAATCCTTTAGTATTGCCATACATCAAAGAAGTGGTAGGAGCAACTGACAATGTAATGGGACTCCCTAAAGCCCTCCTCCAGAAACTTGTAACAGCCGTTCTCTAGCCGCGAACTAGGCTTAAATGAACTAGGAGTAAACTTTTCAGAAAAAAAAAAATTAGAATTCACGGTTAAAAAAAAATATTCTCAATCCTAATTTCTAATTTTTCAAATTTTTTTATCTTCTTCTTTTCGGGTAAGGCTGTCAAACGGATATTTCGAATACGAATCTACCTATATCCGAATCCGAATCCGAAATTACTATCCGAATTCGAATCCGAAGTTTTATAAAAAACAACATCTGAATCCGTATCCGACGGATATTATCCGGATACGGATAATATCCGAATCCGAATTTCCACTAAATTTTTTAACTAATTGCACTATTGGATGGGCTACTTTTAGAAGCACCTTAGTAGAAATTCACACTCTCATATTAGATGTGGGATAAGACTAAGAAAAATATACTTATTTTGAAAAGCTACCATGTCTTTTATAGAAAATTTGGTAGCATTTCTTTTCCATATTTTAAATGTGGGATAAGAGTCGCAAAACTAAAAAATATATACTTGTTATAAAAAGCAGGCATATGTTTTATAAACAGCTTGGTAGCAACTTTTATTTTCCAACTTTAGATATGGGCTAAGATACATTTTTTAAAGAAGCAACCCTATATATTTATAGCCAACTTTGTTAGTAATTTGTTTTGTTTTTTACAATGTGGGATATGCTTAAATATAAAAAAATTATATATATTTATTTATAAAATTCGGATATCGGATATTTCGAATACGGATATGACTATATCCATATCCGCTATTTTCGGATACGAATTCGGATACGAATATTATCCGTTTTCTTTCGAATACGGATATTATCCGTTTTATTCGGATTCGATATCGAATATTTCGGTCGGATATCGAATTTTTCGGATTTTTTTTACAGCCCTATTTTCGGATACATTAATTTTTTATTCATCTAAATATTTATTGTTATACTAAATATTTGTTTATTTAATTTCTCATTTGATATATATTTATTAAATATATTATTATTTAATAAATTTAAGTAAAGATGAATAATCTACATTTGATAAATATTTTATTATTTTACTTGGATATGTATTTTATTATCTTAGTAATTGATATTTAGATTTTAGATACTAAGAAATCTACACAATTTAGTAATCTATATGAATTTGAAATACACTCGAAGATATCGTTTATCTTAAAAACAATTGAGAGATAATATCGAAACTGATGTTTACGGGCCGGGTCGGATTGACCCGTGGACATAAGCGAGGTGGATTCGGGGTCGTAAATATTAAACCCGCTACGGGTCAGGTCCGGACTCGAGTAAAAGACAACGAGCCTAAGCGGGTTGGTCTGAACCCGATCCGAACTCGGCCCATTGTCATCCCTACTAATCTATATTTAAATCAATATTTGTTAAACGCATACAAATCGGATATAAGTTAAACTCATACAAATTGACTTCATCCAACTTTTTATTTTATTTTTATTTAATAAAAATAAATTATCGAAATTAGGGATCCAATCCATAAAATTTACATAAGTTCAGTTTTTCAATTTCTCAAAATGATCGAAAATGAAAATCAGGAAAATTATTTTCCGCCTTTAGATTTTGAATTCATTTCAAATTCGGAGAGAATTCAATTACTTTTACGAAGGTTTTCTCCCTCTTCTCCCGTCTCAGCAAGATTGGATCTTTGAAATGAAAAATCGATATTAAACTTTCTTTATCCAAATCCAACTTTCATCTCTAGAATCATCATTCTTCAATTTCAGCAAATAAACTTGATTCCAACACCATTTTGATTTCTATTGAGCTTCATCATCTAAACTTTTTCTGGGAAACCTGAAAACATAAAACAAAGATCGACAGTGATAAGGTCGGATTATTTTGACACTGCCCCTTACGTATGTCCGAAGGGCAGTTCAGACGTAGCCAGTACCATGTCCAACCACACAGAATAAATTAGTGTAACGTGACTCACCTGGTTGTTGGTCATTTCATCTCTTGGGCTAATGGGTTCTTAAACTTAACTCAAGCCCGTAATTCGCTCCAAAGGCCCATGGGTCATTAATTAAGTATAAATACCCCAACTAATTTCATTAATGAGGGTAATCACAATTTACTGTTAACACACACCTTAATTATCTATTAACATTTCACCTTAAAAATTAAACTCTCAAAACACTTTACAAAATTACCCTCGATCAGAAATAACCCACACTAAATTAGTGAGCACAGTGGGAGCACGACAGTGCCTGAATTTCATATTCAAAATCAGTAAACAAAGTAGTTCGGATGTATCCGAATGCACAGAATGTTCCACCTCCTGAGGTGGAAGTAACAAAAGAAAATAATGAGTACATTATTGAGGAGCGCGATGAGTTGAGGGCTGAGATTAAGTCATTGAGAGCGCTAAAACAAACAGAGAAAGGGGTTAAAGAAAAATCTGGTGCATTGGTGCTTCACCATACTAACAATCCTGGAGAGAACGAACAGTCTATAAAGATTCATCTCAACTCTAAGAAAACGCATCGATCTAAACATGTGGAGAGATTCACTTCGGAATCCTCCAATAGCTCATCTAATGATACAGAGCTTGAAGAGTCAGTCTCATCCAGCAATGATGAAGGGCGGTCAAAAAATAAAATGAGGCTTACTAAAAATCATTCAAGAAAAAGGGATAGGCGTGGCAGGCTCAAGAAACATCATGAGAAGATAAAAGGTTCAGTTGATCAGCATATTGACCATTTGCTGATTGATCCATTTGCTTTCCAGTCCAAACCATGTATTTTTTCTACTCCAAATGAGGATACTGTGTTTAGCCGTAGCAAAAACTGGAGGCAATCACCTTCACCTACAAAAATACTCTCTGGACATCTTTCTAAAAGGTTTGACAGCTCTAAGATGGTAAAATACGACGGAAGCAAAGATCCGGACAACCATCTTGAGCAGTTTAAGAGCTTTATGATGAACTTTGACGATGACGATAAACTGTTATGTAGGGCCTTCTCCCAAACCTTCATGGGAAGTGCCTTCAAGTGGTATAACAGTCTCTCTCAGGGATCTATAAATTTTTTGACATATTTTGAGTTGCCTTCCGAGGCAGTTTGTTGGAAGCAAGGAGTTTTAAGGTAATGGGGATATCATCATCCATTAAACTCAAGAGCCAAATGAGTCTTTAAAAGAGTACATCAGCCAGTTTGTGAATACAAAGAATGGGTTAGTAGACTACTTTGAACAAGTTGCAATTGCTTCCCTCCGACAGGGTTTGAATCCGGGCAACTTAGCTGATTCAATGACTCCGACGAAGGTTATGACATGGGGGTTGTTAAATCAGGTTGGAAAACAGATTTAATATTGAGGAAACAAAGAAATCCATAGTGTCTTGCCAGATTAGGTCCACCACTACAACATCAACACCTCAATCTACTAATCAGTTCGGTGACAGATCAAAGGAAACTGGACAGGGATCTAATTGATCAAGGCAGAATCAGTCTAACGAGAACCAAAACCAACAGGTTAGGAATAAAATGGGACATTGGGTTCAACCTGAGTGGTTTTCTGAATTGGGAGAAAGCGTGGCTACAATATATGGCAAAACTAAAAATGAAGTACACTTTAGAAAGCCAACAGCGTTGCAATCTCCCAGAGAAAACTGGAGTACCCGTTTCTGTAAGTACCATAATGACATTGGGAATGATACCCATGATTGCATAGCTTTGAAGCAAGAAGTACAGAACCTCATTTAAAGGGGTAAGTTGGGGGGCTATGTTATAAAACAACGGGGGAGCAGGCCGGATAATACATAATCCAATGCCAACACTCCCCGAACTACTCCTTCAGGCATTCATGGAACGTCTAGACAGAAGGATATTATGGTAATTACGAAAATATTTGATGTGGAATTTGAGTACCTTAATCCGGATCCATGTCAGAATTGGGTGGCGGTAATAATGAAAAATACTATTGATGTCTCTGGTTTGATTAATTTGAGTCTTCAACCATTTTCGGGAGGGACGTTGTAAATGCACCTTCTAGTTCTTCAAGGAAGAGCATGTTCATAGTTTGACCACCCAATTGGATGGAAAGATGTCCACACACATGTACCAAACTCCAAATTCTTTCATACTTTTCGATGAGGATGACCTAAGAGACATCGTAGGACCTCATGAAGACGCCGTGGTAATAAGGGCATCAATAGGAGGAAATGATATACATCGAATCTCGATTGACACATGTAGTTCGGCAAACATCTTGTTCTTAAGATCCTACAAACAGATGGGTAACTCTTCGGCTATTCAACATCTGAACCATTGTGGGCTTCATAGGGAGTTCAGCAGATGTGAATGGAGAATTCGAAGAAGAAGTATTGTTGGGCAAAGGACCTTTTAAGAAAATGGTGAGGGTATTGTTTGTTTTGGTGGATTGCCCAACATCTTATAATGCGATATTTGGGAGGTCTTGGCTCGGTAGATTGTATGTTTTGGCCTTTACTGTCCATTAGTGCTTAAAATACGTTTTCCAGAGACAAGTAGGTATTGCCTGAAGCAGTTAGAAGGTAGCTAGGAAATGTTATGCAACAGCTCTTGCCTCTAAGTGTGTGGAGGCATTCAAGATTAACAAATATTAGTAGCTATTGGAGCCTTCCACCGATGAGAATGAAATTGATGATCCCAATGAGGCTCCCAGTGTCATAATACCTATACATGAAGTTGAAATCCATTCCCTAGTTGAGGGAAAAAGTGTTAAAATTGGTATCAATATGGCATCAGGTTTGAAACACGGGCTATTATCTTTTTTAATAGATAATCTACATGTATTTGCATGGTGCAATGATGATGTTAGCGGAGTGTCTGCTGATGTAATTTTTCATAAGTTGTCTGTACGAGCTGATGTTGGAGCAGTTGTACAAAGAAGAAGGTCATTCTCTAAAGAAAAATCAGATGTAATGTTCAAGAAGTTAATCGCTTGACCAAAATGGGCCACATCAAAGAGTCTCAGTACACATTATGAACTACCAATCCTATCTTTGTCAAGAGAAAGAATGGCAAGTGGCACATGTGTATTGAATTCACTTATCTTAATAGAGCGTGTCCCAAATATTCATATTCTGTTCCTCGGATAGATCAGTCGGTGGACTCCACCTCAAGGAACAAGCTATTGTCCTTCATGGATGCATTTTAAAGTTACAATCAAATACAAGTAGGTCTGAATGATCAATATCCACTTTTATGACGGATAAAGGTCTTCATTGTTATAAAGTGATGCCATTCAGATTGAAAAATATTGGGCCACCTATCAAAGGTTAGTAAATAAATATTTTTCTAGCCATATTGGAAGAAATATGGAAGTTTATATAGATGACATGATGTTGAAAATCCTTGAAGAAGATGCGCACATATCTGATCTTCAAGACACATTTTCCAACTTAGAGGTTGTGAATTTAAAGCTAAACCCTGAAAAGTGTGTTTTTGGAGTCCGATCTGGAAAGTTCTTGGGTTATGTAATAAGTGAAAAAGAAATTCAACCTAATCTGGATCAGCTCAATGCTCTATTAGCTATGAATCCTCCTCAGTGCACCAAATAAGTTCAAAGATTAACCGGACGATTGGCTACGTTAAACAAGTCTATTTCAAGATCATCAGACAAATGTGCTCCATTTTTCCATGTGTTAAGGAATGCCAAAGACTTTAAGTGGGTTGCACAGTATGATAAATCCTTTCTTGAAATCAAGAAGCATTTGTCTTCACCCAAGACTCTCTTTAAACTTGTTCAGGAGGAAAAGCTCTACATATATTTAGCTGTATCAGAATATGCAGTAAGTGTTGTGCTAGTAAGAGAAGTGGATAATTACCATCGTACGGTTTATTATATCAGCAAAAGTCTGTTGGATGCTGAAAGAAGATATTTGAAGTTAGAAAAGTTGGTTTTGGCATTAGTAATTGCAGCAAGAAAAATGAGACCATACTTTTAAGCTCATTCCATTGTTGTCCGAACATCTTTTCCTTAAAAGAATGTTCTCCAGACAACTGATAAATCAAGCAGAATGACCAAGTGGTCAGTTGAGTTGGGTGATTATGATATTGATTTTGCGCCCCGAAGGGCGATTAAAGCTCAATCAGTAACTGATTTCTTGTTAGAATTCCATACTAATAGGTCTTTGGGACAAATGCAAGAAAACCAGTCTAAAACAAATGGGTAGTCTGAACCGATGGTAGATATAGTACTATGGGTGTGGGGCTAAAATTTGTTTAACTTCTCCTTATGGTGATATTATGTACCAGGCTATATGTTTTGGTTTCAGAGCCTCCAACAATGAATCTGAATACGAAGCAGTTATAGCTGGTCTCAAGCTAGCCCTTATATGTGGTGCGAAAAAAGTCCAATTAATGAGTGACTCCCAACTACTTTTTCACCATGCTCATGGGTAATCTGAGGCAAAGAAGGAACAATTAATAAAATATTTGCTCATGTTGAGAGAAGTTGCTACAAACTTCAAGAATATCCAGTATGAACATTTTCTTAGGTCGGAGAATACTGTGGCAGACTCTTTAGCAACCATAACTTATTCTGAATCTTACCCTTGGATTCTGATGCTAGAGTGTCCATCAATACAAACAGGCCATGAAAAAGGTAAAGATAATGAAGAGGTATATTATTTTTCAGTTTATTTCTTATGGGATTTTTCCTCCGGATAAATCCTTTGCTAAGAAAATTAAATATAAGGCTCGTGGTTTCCTGGTATTAAGAGAAATTTTTTAGCAGATCCTTCTTGCACTGCTTAGGATTTGATGAATCCCAAAGTGTTATATCCGAATTACATAACGGGGAAGGTTCTGCACACTGTGGCTACAAGGCATTGACTATAAGAGTCTTATTAGCAGGATACTATTAGCTAACGATAATGAAAGATGCCAGAGATATGGTAAAGAAATGTGATCCTTGCTAGAAATATGGGAATGAAATCTGTGTGTCAGCAGTTCCTATGAAGTCCATATATGAACCAATACATTTTGATAGATGAGGGTTAGATCTGGTTGGGTCTCTTCCCATGACATCTGGTGGATGTCGAACTGTCATATTTGTTATTGACTACTTCTTTAAGTGGATAAAGGCAACTCCACTAGCTGGAACCACTTCTAAGGCAATTATAAAATTCATTTTATCTAACATATGTTGCAGATTTGGGGTTCCCTGGAAGATCACCACAGATAATGGGCCACAATTTCATAATAAAGATATGGAATTTTTTTGCACCTCCAGAGGAATTCAACATTGTTTCTCTTCTCCATTCCACCCTCAAGCAAATGGGCAAGTTGAAGTTGATAATCAAACAATCTTGTCTGGGATGAAGAAAAATCTAGAGGGAGCTGCAAGAAAATGGCCAAGTTATATGCAAGAAGTATTGTGGGATTACCGAACTACTTCTCGGATTGCTACACAAAAATCCCCTTTTGCCTTTGTTTATGGGATGGATGCAATCACACCCATAGAAGCTACTTTACCATTTTACAGGATCTAGAACTATTCCGAACAGGAAAATGGTATGACAGTTGGGAATTAGTTGGATTTGATTGAAGAACGAAGAGTTAAAGCGCATTTAAGAACATCACACTATCATGGTCTCATGAGGAGCAGATTTGCCTCCAAAGTTAAAAGAAGGGATTTTCAATAAGGAGACAAAGAGACATTGCATGACCTTATGTGGTATTTGAAAAACTCAAACCAGGGACATACAAACTTCAAAACAAAGAGGATAGAACACTAAAACACCCATGGAACGTTGGACATCTCAGGTTATACTTAGAATAAAACTCTCTTGTAAATATTTACTTTTTTATACGTCAATGTAAATATTATGGGGGAATACTCTTTCCTACCCTAGTGGCGCGGGGAGGTTTTAATGAGGTATCCGGGTTTTTCAATAATATCTTATGCCTTTTTCAAAAGTCTGGTGAAAAAATTCTTCTTGACTTAACCATAATATAAGATGATCGGATATTAAATACTCATTAAACACCCAAGCTCTCAAATGAAGTATATTTGCGTTGATCAAATTTGTTAAACACTTGATCACATATATTAATCATTTGTGATTGGAATCATTTAATGATTATTAAACACTTATTTAACGAATCATAAATATTGAAATCTATTTAAACATTGGCTACGAAGAGATAAACGAAATTCATAAAAATAAAGATACGATATTAAGACTTGATCAGAATAGACCTGATCCACAGTTCACAAATGTCTTGACCATTCAAGGACTTTGCTTCATAAGACAGAAATTCTAAAAATGCAACAAATGTCTTGGCCGTCCAAGAATTTTGGGTTTAAACACAAAATAACAACAAAACCTTAATATTTTTTATCTTCGGCTTCTTCATCGCTTTTACCTTTTTTAGGACTTTTGAGTTTAGCACTCGAACTCTCACCAGTTCCTTCATTATCTTCAGAGTCTTCTCTACTTGTGTAGTTGTGCTTGTCACCATCTGTCAGGGTATGGAAAAGGATATCATCGTACTCTACATACTTCCACAAAAGACCAAGGGTTCTCTTCGGAAAAGTCTCATGGAATAGCAAAAACATATCGGATTTAATCCCATAATCTTTTTTCTCCAAAGAGTCCACCACTCCAGAAGCATACTTCTCTATTCCTGCAGCTATCTCTTGGGCTTGCTTACTTATTAAAGAATCATTCTCATCTGTCTTATCCTTAAGAAGCTTCTTCAAGTTGACTTTGTCTTCGGATAAAGTCTTGACAATACTGGTGTTGACTTCTAGTTGTTCCTTCAAAGATTTAATATCGATTGAGGAAGAAGTTTCCAGTCTATAATACTTGGTCTGGAGATCTTTCTGAGTATCTTGTGACTTGTGTAGTTTGGAAGCTAAATTCTTTTTTTCATTCTTTAAGGATTCTATGCTTTGCTGAGCGGTAGAAAGACTATTCGTCAAGTCCTGGTTTTTTGTGGTCAGGGAGTTTGTGGTAGTTGTTTGTTCCCTCACTTGATTTTTCAGGTCAACCACCAGACGGATATAACCTAAGAAGGAATGACTCAGAGTGTCTTGTTCGCTTGATATCACGTATGTCTCGCCGTTATTGGTCACAACATTGGCCGAGTTGGCATGAGGATAAGGCCCTGTAAAAACATCATTGTTCATATCACTAAAATACATACTAATGTTCTGAAACACATCTAGATTGACATCTTCTTCAGCAGTTACCTGTTCGTTGGATTTTCAAATGACGCATAATTATCTCTGATCTCATGCTAACTTTCTTTTTCTTTGAAGTTTTTTCATACCTGTTTTCCTTGCATCTCTTATTATCCTTTTTTTTATCTGAGGCGGATCATCCGATCTGCCAACCTCTTTGACTGTAACTTCAACTGCCTCTAGCAAAGCAGCGTTGATTTCTCATTGGTTTTCCGAACTGGCCCTTTATGTGACTTGCTGAGGCGAGTCCATTTTGGTTTTCTTCTTGTTGTTGTTCTTAATCTTGTCCATGTGGCTAAGGGCTTTGACTCAGGAAGGAAAATAAAGTTTGTCATCCTTAGACTCAGTTCTCTTTAAGATGATATTTGCGGGAGGAGGAGTGGTTAGCTATTCCCAAGTAAGGTCTTTGTTTCAATTAGTGTTCTATGGGTGAGACCTTACGAAGTTTCCAGAAGTAAAGCAATTGTGGAAACCGTTCCCCTATTTCTCTGATGCCCATTCATTTAACTTGGAACATGTGGTTTGGCCTGCATCTAAATACTCCAGAAAGTTCTTCGAAAAAACTATAAGGAAACACAACAGTTAGTTCGGAATAACAACATAGTATTTAAAAACTAAGGAAAATATGAATAAAGATTACTTGAACTTTTCGAGCGACTAGTCAGTTGACTTAGATTACTGGCATCTTTTATCTTTTTCATGTTCTCATATTCTCCATTGATAAACAGAAATTGGGTCCTTCATGTTTTTTTGGACTCCAACAAGTCATTTAACACTTTATAATCATTCCCCATATTATAGTGGTAAAAAAGGATGTGGTGGTTCTTGCACAGACTTGCCACATCAAAAAATTGCTCCATGGGTAGTGGGATTTTTGACAACCTTGATACCATTATACCGGCTAACAAAGTATACCATGCATTTGGGCTCGGATGGCTCGAACATAATTTTATCAGGTGAAAGCACCTGACTATCTTTAGATCCAAAGAGAAACGGAGTCCCCAATTCAGGACTTCATTGTATACTAACCTTTAATGTCTTCGATGATGACGAGCCTTGGTCTGTGTTTGTTTTTGGTCGATTGATTTCTTCACCAGGAGCAGGAAGACCAGCTGCAACTATTGTGTCTCTTGCTTTCTCCAAATGAGATGAATTCAGCCAACCTGCTTTCACCAATGTGTTTCTGGCTGTGAACATATATCTTCCTAGACACAAATTAAGAAGATTATCAAGTTTCTCTCTCTAGAAATCTTGATGTTTTCAGAGACAATAGAACAATGGAACCAATTTATATAAAGATGAAAACGTGGGAGTTTACCTAGGGGAAGAAAAATCGATCAAAGCAATGATTATGGGCTATGAAGTATGGGGTTACGCCCTAAGTAAAGTTTTAGACAAGTATCTATAGGAATCTAGGAGAAACAACGGCTGAGAGGTAAAACTAAAACTCGATACGTGTCCCATGTCAAAAAATTGGCTTTTGGAATTCTTAACGGTAACATTAATCTTTTCAAAATCCGATCAGGCTGATTTTTAGAACTCTTAACAATAACGTTAGTCTCTTCAAAATCCGATCAGGCTAATTCTTAGAATTATTAACAATAATTTTATTTTCTTCAGTTTGGTTACAATGACAGGTTGGAGGACCACCTTGAATATACACTAATTTTTATTTTTTCGAGTTAGCTTTTCCAAATATTTTTTGCAAGACCTAAATGGGCTACTGATAAGGTCATATTATTTTGACATTGCCCCTTACATATGTCCGAATGGCAGTTCAGACATAACCAATACCATGTCCAACCGAACATCATAAATTAGTGTAACGTGACTCAACTAGTTGATGGTCATTTCATCTCTTGGGCTAATAAGTTCTTAAACTTAACCCAAGCCCGTAATCCGCCCCAAAGGCCCATGGGTCATTAATTAAGTATAAATACCCCAACTACTTTCATTAATGAGAGTAATGAGAATTTCCAGCTAACACTCACCTTAGTTATCTCTTTACATTTCCCTTTAAACATTAAACTCTAAACACAATTTACAAAATTACCCTCAATCAGAAATAACCCACACTAGACAGTAATAGAGTTTTAAACTTGGATAAGATTCAATCTGAGTTTGGATTTATATAACCATTCCCTAAGCTTCTAATTAAGCAATTTCCAGCAGCTGGTTTGGGGCATTAGAGTATTCAAGTTTTTATTTGCATCTTAGACTCCATTTTACAAGCCAGTCTGCGGCTTGATTTTGGACTCTAGATATATGATTTATATACATTGATGAAGTTATTAGTTTTCTAAAAATTGAAAGTAAAGGATTTAGATGAGGAGGTGAACTTCCTTTTTTCTAGAAGGTTGATTAGCATTTGGAAATCTAATTCAATATCAAATCTTGACCATTTGTTTTTCTTGCAAATTAATAAACCTTCAAGTAATGCTCTTGCTTCTGATAACAGAGGAGAAAGCTTGCCAAAAGTGTTGCTTGAACCTTGAATAATTTCTTCAGTATTGTTTCTAATCACCATACCCCCACTTGATTCTCTATTTCTAAGACATGCTGCATCAATGTTCAACTTCAATATTCCAACTTCAAGAGCATTCCATTTGAGGTACATTGTTTTTTTCCTTTGTTAATTACAAGAGTACAACCTATAATGGAAGCAACACTTACAGTGCTAGAACAATGTTTCCTAGTTAACATATTAGTTAAATCGAGACCAATAATGATATTGTTTATAGTATTGATAAACTTTGAGGCTGAATCACAAACACCTTTAAACTCAGAATTATTTTGATTTCCCCGTATCACCCAACAAATAGTTGAAGGAATTATATGAGTTATGTGAACTGTGTTATTAGATAAACAAAACCAATTTCTAATGACATGAGTTAAAACCATGTATCTTTCAATCCTTATGTCGAATAATTCACTAAAATGCTTCCAAATTTTCCATGAGTATTTGCATTTAACAAAAAGATGATTTGTATCTTCATAGTTAGAACTAAATTGACATTTATATGTAATATTTAAATGTCTTTTTTGCATTATAGAATCAGTTGAAATGAAATTTTTAATTAGTTTCCATAAGAGAAAAGAATACTTCATGAGTGTTATGGCATTCCAAATCTTCCTTTAAATGCTTGACTTAATGCACTGCTGCCTTATGTTATTCCATGTATGCTTGGTGTTGAAGTTGTGGTCAGGGGAGAGCTTCCAACTCATCTTGTCCTCTTTATTGATGCCAATGTTGTATAACTTTATTTTATTTATTCTATTTTCAGTTAGAAAACCTTCCATAGAATCAGTATCCCAATAGTTGTTCTTAAAGAAAGTATTAACTTTAGCCTATAGGAACCAATTATTGATTACATAGTTGTTGGTATCAATAATTTGTGGGTGATTATGACAGTCATCCATCCAAAATTTCATATCTCCTCTATCAAGAATCCATATAATATTTCTTTCTGCATCATCTTTATCCCTTGCAAGCCTTTTCCAAATCAGAGAACCAGCCTTATTATAATTAGTTTTTAAAGGATGCACCTTACTGCTGTATATGTTGTTCATTATGTTAGCCCATAAGCTATCATTCTTTCTGAATTGAAACCAAAGCTTTTGAGAAAATGTTTTCTGAATATCAGAGAGTTTTCTGATATTCAGACCTCATTTCTCAAAAGGTTTGGAGAGAGATGTCCAATTGGACCAATGAATTCTTTTTCAGTATATTTAGATCTCGATAAAAATTTGCTAAAGGTTTTTTCAACTCTTTTGATTATGCAGGGAGGGATAATACTATTTTGTATCCAATAGTAATATATATATATATATATATATATATATATATATATTAAGACAGAGGAGATAAGAGAGTTCTTCCCCCATATGATAAGTATTTGTTATCCCACTCAGTGATCTTAGCATTCACTTTGTCAATAATAGTACTTAAGTTCCTTGCTTTGTTGTTGCAGCTTAAAGTTATTCCCACACAATTAGTTGGTAGATTTTCAGCTGTAAAGTCAGTCCGCATTTCAAGGTAATTGACTCTACTTTACTAAAATTTGTTGAAGTTATAATCTTTGTCTTTCCTTTGTTTATAGCTTTCCCCGAGACTTCTTGGTATTTGTCTATAAATCTACTTAGCTTTTCAATAGATGAATTTAAACTGTTAGTGAACACTAGGATATCCTCAGTGTAGGCTAGAGGGGGAACCAAGTACTCAGTATAGATACATACTGCATTTTTTGTTAGAATTGAATAGGTTATATAGCCCCATAATAAGAACCTCTTCCCCTAGAATGAAGAAACTTGGGGACAAAAGATCACATTGTCTCAAGCCTCTCTTAGGGTTAAAGTAAACAATGACATTTCCATTTATCAACAAAGATATATTGACATCTTTTATTATCTTATTGATTAAGTATATGAACTCAGTAGAAAAACCAAAAGAGTTAAGAACTCTGGACACAAAAGAATGGGACATTTTGTCAAAAACTTTTGACATGTCCAATTGAATTATAATGTTCCCTGATTTTGGTTTTCTATTGAGATCATAGATAAGCTCATTAGCTATTAGAATGTTCTCGTGGATGGAACTCTCTTTAATGAAAGCACCTTGAGTATTTGAGATGATTTTATGAAGGATATTAGATAATCTTATGTTTATGAGTTTAGAAAATATTATGTTAAGCATTGAGCAAAGCCCAATTGGTATGTAGTTATTCTAATAAATAGGATTAATAGTCTTTGTTATTAAACAAAAACCAGTGGTAAAGATATCATTTGGGATACTTTGACTATTAAGATAGGAATTATAGTTAAGCACAAATCAGATTTAATGATTTACCAACAAACTTTATGGAATGTGATATTGTACCCTTCTATTCTTGTTGCACTTAACTGGCTCATGCTATTGATTGTGTACCAAATTTCCTCTTCATAAGTTGGCTTCATGAGAGCTTCATTGTCATCTTGAGTAACCATATTAGGGATGCTATCAAAAAAATTGTCTTGCGATCTTTCCCGCTCATCTTTAATGTTGTTATAAGGGTTGCTAGTAAGGATGTTTTTGAAGTAACATTCAACTGATTTGCCAATTACATCAGAATCTAGAATCCAGTTGTTATCCTTCTTGATACATTTGACCCTATTTTCCATTATTCTCTTGGAGACAAAAGTATGATAATATTTTGTATTTCGATCACCATTCCTTAACTGATTATTATAACATTTATGTCTTCAAAAGTCTTCTCCAATTCTCAATGCTTTAAGATGTAAATTGTTATCCTTATCCAAATCAGCTTTGGTGTCAAGATTGTTGGCATTTATGTGTTTCCTCTCCTTTATGTTGAGTTCCCGAGAAGCTTCAAAACATAACTATATAGTCTACCATAACCATAGATGATACAACTGCCCTCTCACATCTCCTCTTACTATTAATTTTTTTATGGCATTAATATCCCATATACCATATACCCCGTATATCCGTTATTAACTATATAAATATTATTTTCGAAAACCTAAATATCAAATTAGCCGCAATCACAAACCAAAAACAGAATCTTAAATGGACGAACACCCAACCCACTATTCCACCTATGGAGATGAATGAGACAAAAATATTTGATATTTATTTTTAATTTAATAAGTAGAGAAACTACCCTACACATCAAGAAGATAACTTTACTAAGTCTAAAATTACTCAAACCTCTTTTCCATCAAACCAAAAGGATACCAACTATGCCCAATCGTATCAAGAAAACCAAGGTCATAGATGCAAATCTCAACCTGCTAAGAAGTCTCACAATGAGCAACAATTTGGAACTAGAAAAGATGAAAATGCTGAAAAAATCAAATCCTTTATAAGGATCCACAAGGCACAACTCCATAATGTAAGGATTTAATGTTCTAAGCCAAATTCTTAGATCCTGTTTTTTCATTGTTTATTTTGTTCTTAGATCAATTTTATTGTCTTTATTATATATTTTTGAATTGTAGTTTATATTATATGTTTGATTTTTTCTTTAATTTGAATTTGGAATTATTCAATTTGGGACTACAATTATCTTTTTTGTATTTGTTACACTCTCGCATCTTATTTTCTCAAATCTTGCATATTGGAATTGCTAAATTCTTGTATATTTTAGTTGCAATAGTCTCGCATATTGTAGGAATGCAGTAGTTTATTATGTAGTATTTTGCCCAAGTCTTACATGTAGTAATTGTAGTGGTTTCACGTGCAGTGTTTGCTTTAGTGTCACATGTAATCTCGAATATTATAGTTGCTAGTATCGCATGTTGTAGTTTCAGTAGTTTCTTATATACTATTTACTCTAGTTTCATATGTTATAGTTGTAGTATTCTCGCGTGTAGTGTTTGTTCCAGTATAACGTATAGTAGTTGCCCTAGTCTCGCATGTTAATAAAACTGGTATCACATGTCTTTACTGGTAGACTCATATCTCTTCATATGCTAAATATAGTCTCGTATCTTTTCAAAATGCGAAAGATAGTATCATCATAATAATATAGAGGGTATCACATTTAGCCATAACCTTAAAGAGAGCCTCACGTCTAATTAGAGCAAAAATATAACTTTATTACCATTACCAAAAATTGTAACAAGCACTTTATAAAATGAAAAATTATTCCAAAAATCTTGAAACGTTGGAGCAAAATTAAATATAAAAAACTCAAAAACAAATCCCAAACATTTAAAAAGTTTCTCGCAAGTCTGCCGATTATGCTCGAACTTTGAACAACGACCACACTTTATATGTCGGGTTGTTTTTCCTACTCCAGACGAAATATGTTTATTCTGAGACCTTTTAGCTCGTCTTATGGTGATCCATTAGAGCTTGGATTTTCATCAAAATTCGTTAAAACACGTATTCTAAAAAGTAAGTTGACATGTAATTATTGACAACATAAAATGGCTCAATCAATGTCATTACATATTCTCGAGTCAAGTATATTACAGTAAAAACATGAAACGTGAAAATCAATCTTATTGCCAAACACCACAATAACATTTAATATTCAGTAAATTAACAACCAAAACAGATTAAAAAAAACTGGTATATCATCGTCGAAGACTTACAAAGTAGCTATAGACGACCTCCTTCAATATTGAACTTAAGCTTCTTTTCATACTCAGAACATAAATTATTGCTCCAATTACCATCTCCCTACAAATTTTTAAAATTTGAGCCATAAATAAGACTTTAATCTTGTCAATTACTTCTATAATAAATAGATTACGTAGATCTTTAATATGATGGTTAAAAAATTCTATTGGTGAAGATGCCATAACATCATATCATTTCCATTTAGTAGATACTTAGAAATATTTGTCTCAGGTAAATTATCGAGAAAGTTAATGACTTTATGATCTTTTCATTAATAAACAATTCAATATTTTCATTGCACATGTCTATTGTTAAAGTATAAGCATATTTTTTAAACCTACAAAAAATATAGACTTAAACTTTAGATATGTACGACTATGAGCATACCTCTAGTTCTGAACAAGATGGAAACATATTATGCATGATAGAATTTTGGATACAAGATAGAAAGAATATTAACGATACTTAAATGATGATCCAAAATAAATGTGATTTGATGTTAAAATAAATGAGATTTCAAAGTCTCTTGACACCAAATCTAATTGTCAGCACCTTCACAACCAACAATACCAAATGCAACATGGAAAATTCTTGAAAAACAAATTAAAATGGTATCATATGTACCACGTATCACAATTATCCTTTTATAGATATCACAAAAATATTTGGTCACGACTCGCATGGCTGATATAAAAACTTGATTTTTTCACAAAAATATTTGGTCACGACTCGCATGGCTGATATAAAAACTTGATTTTTTTAATAAAACTTAGAATTTTTTTTAAAAAACAAGTGTGAATATTATTGAAAAAATGTTTGAACGTTGAAAAACTACTAAAAAATTTGTAAAAGCATCACAAATTCTAAAAGAAACAAATTTAATTTTAAAACATGAAATTGTTTTTTATGGGTAATGTTAGTAAATTAGTTGATTATGAAATTAGGTGATTATAAAATTAGGTGATATGGGCTTAATGTTTTTTTCCTTTCATTTATTGCAGTTTAGTAAAGTGAATCCAACTTCAGATAAATTTAGTAGTCACAGCTATTTTTTTTTATATAAATATTTAGGTTTTGTGTGATTTTTTTTCCAACAGCCGTCTCCCTCAGCAAGTGCACATAACATAAACTTTTAGTCGGACGCAATATGACGGCTAAAAAGTAAACCAAACAAAAGAACAAAAAAACGTTTTGCATAATGTTATGCTTACCTATAAGATTACCTATAATTAAGATATCAAACAAAATTCGAATATCTTTTGAATACAATATCCTATTTTTACAATATCCTAAAAAATAACTATTATTTCCGATTTGATAATCAGTACACTTACTAAAAGTAATAAATTAACTTGAATAATTAAAGAAAACAAAAATTGGATCTTATAAACTGATTCGATTTTAAATTTTCTACAAAAGCAAATAAATAGAGGATGGGTTAAGATTTATATAATAACCCAAACCCTAACCCAAACCCATCTACTTCAAAACCATTCCCCTCCAATTTCCTTCAACCTATCCATTCTTCATTCTTTCAGAGGTTTAGGGTTTTGTATATTCAGAAGATAAAAAATAACAATTTGCAGGTAATATTTTCATTCGACTACCCTCTGTCTCTTGTCTGCGTTTTCTTATAGCTAGCTGTTCATAATCTTTCTCGTTCAAAACCGAATTTGCTCGAAAGAAAATCTCAACTTTTATAATCAATATCGCGATTTCTGTTGTGATTTGTTGTTGTTTTCACTTTTCAGGGCCAATATAAGCTCAAATGGAACATGTGTCATCCGCTAATCCTAGTCACGCGACGTTTTCTCTTACAGAGGAGGATCATACTCTCGCTAATGCTGTCAGATTCACTTTAAATCAAGAGTGAGAAAACTTATCTTATCCTTCCTGTAGTTGATCATAACTCAAATGCTATGGTACTAGCTTTTCATTGATTACTGTGATTATAATTGATATATATATATATATATATATATATATATATATATATGATGTGAGATTAGGGATGACCCTGCCTTAAATATATTTGGCTATTTGAACTTGAATTGAATTTATAAAAAAAGAAGATGTGTTTTGAGTTTGTTTTTTTATTCCGAGTTGGACTTAAACTAATTTGCAAATACTAGCTCTATTTCTGCTAAGCTCCACTAGCGAGCTCGACTATTTGGCTGTTTGAGCTCCGGAGCACAAATAAGTGCTCTAACTCGATTTGGATTTTATGTGTAAGTCAAAGCTCCAGAAATTTTTCAAACCAAATAACTCGCAATTTGACCTCTGCTTGGTCAAACCAAATACCTGGCAATTCGACTCTGTTTGGTCGAGCCAAATACCTGGCAATTGGACCTCTGTCTGTGAGCAAAAAGAATGGTAGTTAGGCTCATAAAAGTTTCTGTAATTTAACCTCTGTTTGGTCAAGACAAATACCTGGCAATCGGACCTCTGTCTGTAAGCAAAAAGAGTGGTACTTAGGCTCGTAAAAGTTTCTGTCTTAGTTGTGGCTCGAGTTCCAGTCAACAATTTTTCAATTACTCGGAGCAAATTCAAACTCTGCTAGACTTCCAACTCTGGGCATATTTTTTAATTTCAATACTCTTCTACTAGATAAGATCTTTACATTAGTGTATTTAGATATTATTCAATCTCAACCTCCCAAGGTCGAGCTTGATGCCCCTTGCAAAAGACACGTGTGGGTTGGCTTGGTAAAAGTTCGAGAGTATGTAGAAATTCATGCTCGAGGTAAAATATAATCGTAACCAGGTTTCAACAGATACACCTGCAGTCAAGAGTATTATCTATAACATATCAATATCATAGTGATTGTTTTTGTAATACAACCTTAGAATTAACACGATGTAGGAAACCTGAATCGGGTCTTTTATGTGCCACTAGTAGCTTATAAACTCAGCACCAAAACAACCCCTCAAGTTTTGAAAGAAATATGTTATTTCTTGTTCACGAGTGCCTTTTAATCTTTTTTGTTTTCACTCTATGGACGGTCTCTTTTTTGTCAGATTATAACACTGGTAATGTAATTTTACAGCCCAAGGGTAACATTTGTCGGATACAGTATTCCTCATCCTTCGGAGGCTCGAGTTAACATTAGAGTCCAGACAACAGGTAAATCCCAGTTTGGTGCTTCTTGTCTTCGAAATGTTTAGGTGTTTTATGCAATTTATCTATGTTTGCCAATTTATTTTGTGCTGTGATTAGATAGTTGTTTTTTCAACCATTTAACAATGTACAGCAAAGATATACAAGTAGGGGTGGCAAAAGTCTGGTTTCGGGTCGGATCTTGATTGGACCTATGCCTTGTAGTTAATAGTAGTCTGTCAAACCTGGATCCCGTCCTTGACCCGAATAATCAAACACATATGCGTGTCTGAGTCCCAACCTGCTTTTACTCATATATAACCTGGAACTGACCTGGTTAACATTTTATTCTAATTTTGTTTGTAGCAGACCATATAAATCTTAATTTTCAGTACCCAAATTTGATTATTATTACCCCAATGTCCGAAGTGCAAAACTTTAAGTCGTCCTTTCGAACAAGATTCTAATTTATGCAGCATGTAAATATTAGGCTCTATATATTTTGGACTGACATTTTAAAAAAATTGGTTTCCAACTTTTTGTGTCATGATTTCAGTCCCTAGAAATCTGTATATCCATACCGATTGTAAGAAGCTACTTATAAAACTTCTATAAAGTCTATTTCATTTCTTGATTTCAAATTGTTGGTGATTGCTACATGTATGATTTGCGCTACCTTCTAGATCTATTATAATCCGATTTATGGATAGCTCATTCTCAACCATACTTCTTCTTGATTACTAAACTACCTTGTAATTGTTATATCTAAAGAGAGTTTTCTTGTTGGGTGTTATAGGTGATCCTGCTAGAGATGTTCTTAAAGATGCTAGTCAGGATCTAATGTTAATGTGTCGACATGTGAGGAAGACTTTGGACAGTGCTGTTGTCGAATTCAAAATGGCAAAGTCGATGAACATCAAATGACAACAATTTAATAATAATTTTGTTCTGTTCGCGGTTTGAATCTGATCTACTTACTCTGGTAGATCAGAACAATTCATATTGTGTTTGGTTAAATTAAATGTGTATTTGTTAGCCTTTTTTATGCATGTACTAACAAGGTAAAAAACTATTTCATATTCCAGTCCAGGTCATTACCTAAAATCATTTTTATATGAAGTCTTGATATTAACTGTTTGTGAAAGATGATAAATCCTGCCTGACCATTCTTTTAGGTATTTGCAATAGTTCTATAAAAGTACTGGTACACCGATTGTGTTTTAGAAAAGCAGAACTATCACCACAGTTACTGAAGTAAGAGTACTGGTACACAGATTGGCAGCGCTAACATTATGTTATGGTTTATGTTACTTGACCCCTGTTGTTGGTATCCTCCCAACCCCTTTGGATTAAGTATATTTGTTTTTACCTCAATGAAGTATATTCTTAACTCCTGATTTAAAGTATATTTGTTTTAGAAAAGCAGAAACGTTTGTTTTGACCTCAATTAAGTATATTCTTAACTACTTATTTTTATTTTTTTACCAATAAATTGGTTCTTAGTTCAGAATTATAGAAGACAAAAATTATTTCGAGGGCCGCTTTACTCTATACGTTATGAATTGAACCAGGTCTCTCGATCATAAAAAACCATTCTTTGGTTGGCATTAGAAACTCATCTTCTTTTGTGTCTGTCTTTATTTTTCTATCTTGTAGAAAATGATTACACCACAAAAGGTTTTCTATTCAAGATTCACTATCGTCACTGGTTCGTTTTGTGGAATTTGTTGATTTATAGCGGTCCATCTAGCTTATTTCGGTGTCTTACTTTGTTGTCAACTACGCATCTAACTAGGCTCAAGCGGACACATTTGTTACGGAGATTACTTCGTTATAACTCGCAGATTGTGATGCCGCTCCATGAACAGTCATATTCCAAATTGATGTCTCTGATCCAGTTTAGGTGAAATCGCTCTCATATTCCAAATTGATGTCTCTGATCCAGTTTAGGTGAAATCGCTCCCATATTCCAAATTGATGTCTCTGATCCAGTTTAGGTGAAATCGCTCTTTGATAAGGGCTAATAGGTTTTTGGTTATCTAATTCATATATATATAGGTTAACTTGGATGGATATATCATTGTTAATATTTTGGTTGAAGATTTTGATCGGATTTTTGTGTAGTCATTTGAGAAGTTTTGAAAGACTCGCACATACGATGCAGGAGAATGGTATATATAATGGCTAGATTATAGAGGTGTTGAGTATCCAAGATAAGTTTTTATTTGTTTCTTAGTAGAGAATCATTGTTGATTTTCAACTTTTCTATTCTCGATGCACATAGGGTGTGTGAGTTGTTCATGCAAAAAAGTCAATAGGCATGTACTTTTCTAAACACTATTTTCATCACTTAGCCTTGATAATGCCTCCGTGTCTAATACTTTTAAAAAAAAAATAAGTTACCTAGAATCTCAAGTCCTGCAAAAATATAAGAGAGTAAGCCCCTCATATTCTAACTTAAAATACTGATGATCATTTAAATGAGTCTAATAAGGTCTTCCAAACCTTTTATTAAGTAGAACTTTAGTTGAGATTATGCATTTAAGGTTCATGACTTTAGATTTGTTATTCATTTTACTTAAGACCTTTTGAATTCCTTGCTGACTTCTATCTTGTTTAACACTATTGAGGATGATAGATTTCCCATGTTTTGAGGTTTAGGAGAAGGGTTGTCAAGGTTTGATGGTTCATGGTCATTGGTTGCTGACAAAAATATGCATGTTTCAATCGTATGCAGAGCTTCGATATTGATGTTTGATGGCGCTCATGTATTGTATTATACTTTTTGTGGCTATATGGTGAGAGGATTTTCTGTTGAGGATTCACTAGTTTAGAGGTAGGTTATAATTGGTAGATGGTAACCGAGGATCATTTGGATCTTGACAAATGGTTTGATTATAACTAGTTAGAATATGTTTTTTTGGTGTCATTGTCCATATTAGTTGGTTCTGGTTCCTTAACAATTATGGATTTTAGTTTTGGTATCCATGTTTTAGTAGGTTTTGGTTGACTGGTGTAGGTTGTAGACTGAATCTTCTGTTGCTGTTCTTCTTGAGGTAGATTGACTTGCACTAGTTTCTTATATTTCTTTTTGTTGTGTCCTATGCGGTAACATTATGTGCATCATATACGGTTTTCTTCATATTTTACTTCTTGCCAAAAGCCCTCTACCTTGCCAAAACTGATCCATATTTTGGATAAGAGAATCTTTGATAAGTCCAACTCAATACAGGCCTTGAAGTAGTTGTAGGCCTGATTCTTGTGGGGAAACCGAACATCTATAAGATTTCCTAGGGTTTTAACCATTGTTATGATGGTGTCATCATTGTAAATATATGATGGGATGTTGGAGAATTTTATCCATACAGGGGTAACCAGCCGGAATCTTTTCTTGGGTAGAAGTTAGGGCTCCATTTAAAGATGCACATTGTGTGTTTACCAACTGTCCACACATTCTGCCTTCAAATCCTTCCGATGTATTTTTGTAAATCTATTTTAATCATTAGATGAAGAGGATCCTAAAGAGTTATACTAATATTTCCCTTAAATCCTAGAGACCCAAATAATTTTTAAATTTCAGTCATTAGTGGTCTTCATGCTGAAAAATTGCCAATCAGTGTATGTTTGACCATTGATTCCAATATATGTTTTTCTTGTTCCATAAACTCAACTGCTACATAATCCTCTTGGTGCTGAATCCTGGAATTATAACGTGTGAAGGCTTTAGGCGTAATTATGGTAACTTTAGTGTAAGTTTTCAATGGTTGGGTTGAGGTTTGTGGTTGGATATTTGATGTAGTTTGTTTATTATGATTTTGCTCGTAAACATAATGTTTTCTCAAGATTTAGAATCGGGTTTAGGTATTAGTGAGATTTGTTGGTTATTATAAAGTATAAGCTTGATTGAGGGATAGATATTTGTTGTGTGAGATTTTTTGGATTCAATTGCATCGAGGATGGAGGTAGGTTGGTTGAATACTTGTATGTTGATCTGAGGTAGTTCAATTGGTTTAATTGTGATTGTAGGTGGTGGCGATATTTGATAAGATAATTTAATCTCAACATCGAGAAGTTAGTTGAGAGGAGCTTCCAGTTGAACATTGACCATACTGAGCTGTAGAAGAACATTACATGGCTGAGCAAGATGGACTCAAGAATGCAATTATTGGAGCTTATATTTTTCTTATTTTTTATATCATCCAACACTTTCTCTTAACTATTTATTCAATTATAATTATCTTGTGAATTTTTTTTTAATAAATCCTATCTACTAACTAGCACATTAACTGTTCAATTTAAATATTAAAAAGCAAACTTGATATCTTTTGAAAATTATAATTTTATTTAAAAAACAATTAAACCTAAAACACTAATTTTTAAATTTAAATTCGGATCCTAATTAATTCAAGTGATGCAAAATAACAAGATTGAAAATTATATCAAAATCTCAAAGGTGAAGTTTATATTCGAAACTATTTTTTTAAAAGAAAATGTTGGTTGATTTTTGGCCATTTTTGTACACAATGTCGCCGATACGAACGGTTCGGTATTGGCGGTACGTAAGGTACTAATGACGGTATTTTTTTTATGTAAATTGATATTTTAGGAAGGAAATGATACATACCAGAATGCCATGAATTGTATTAAAGATTATAATGGTATGTTCTTCGGAACAAGTTAATATAAGCAATGTTGAGTGTGTTAAGAAGACCGATAAAAAAAACGAATTAGTTATTATATTAAGGCATCGTGATGCTTCAAAAACTAGAAAGATTCATCAACTATTCTTTGAATGCGAGATATTTGGATGGTATGAAAGGTTGGTAGATCCAAATGAAAGTTCGTTATATCGAAAAAGTGTAGATGTCTTTTCAAGTTTAAGAGAATTATGATCACTATAGATGAATGGTCCTTATCGGTTATATATGTGATTCACAACCGTCGAATTGCAAAACACTTAGAATATCATTGATACGTGGGATGGTTTTCTAAAGAAGAGTTGGCATTTTTATAACAGAAGTATGAGCGTAATGAAAAGTTAAACGATAAAAATGTTTCGTTCATGCGCACTATATACAACGCTCGGTATAAACACCAGATGTTAGAGAAAGTCAGTTGGTCACAGTTGGAATATCTGTCCAACAAACTCAAAAGGTTTAATTATTTTGAATGATATAAATCTGAAGATTAAATTGATATCATTACTGACATTTTCTTTGCACACCCGATTAGTGTAGATTATTTACAGATGTTCTAAAAATGATAATAATATATAACACATACAAGATAATAAGGAATAATATTTCATTGTTTGAGATCGTCGGAGCAACCTCTATCAGTTTGACTTTTACGTCACATTTGTGTTTATGTATGGGTAGACAATTAACAATTTCAAGTGGGTATTAGATTTTTTGCAATTGTTGATGTTACTTAACTCTATCGAAAAATTGTTTTTGCTTTTGACAAATAAATACTTTAAGTTAATTAATTTTCTTGAACAAGTGTTCCTAAAAATAACACAAATGTTATGTCAATAGAACATTAAGAAAAACATCTTTGCAAATACGAAAAAATACATGAAAGATAAAAAAGGTTTTCGATTGTTTTATGAGTTTTTGGAATCAGATAATATACTCGAAGACATGACGTGAATCGAAAAATATTTGTAATAAGATGAAATAAGATCTCAAAGATTATCTTCAAGCAATAAAATACACCAAAAAATCTTGGTTAATTCCTTATATCGATAGTTTGTCATGTGAAAAACTAATACGTTCATACATTTCAGTAGCACGACCACTAACCGAGTTGAGTGTGTTCATTTAACCTAAAATATTGTGTTGATATACGTAAGCTTAAATTATTTTTTATGGTTTAATGTGCTTTGATTACTCGAGATGCAACATGTATTAATTATAGTATTGTTTGAAAAAGTCATTTTGCGAAACAACATAAATTTGGAGACAAAATGTTTGATAAACTGAGAGTAACATCTCACATACTGCTTTAGATATCATTTTGCGAGAATTAAAAAGTATTAAATATATTGAAATGACATATACAAATTTCACTTGTTCGAAACGAGCTACACACAATATATCGTGTTGGCACGAGATTCACGAGTCATTAAAAAAATACATTATGGTACCTTTATAATATTTGAACGATCATTGGAAGAGGTTAGCTATAATGGTACATACAAATCTAATGATGCTAAAGCTATTGAATTAAAAAATTATTCACTATGTTATGGAAACCAACAATGAATGACACATAGAATATACTCAGAAGAAATGGTTTAGAATAGTTTATCCGGAAACATTTTTAATTTAAGCCTTTGGAGAAATAGAAAAACCATGGTCTTAAGCTGTTCCAACATAAAGTATCCTTTTAAATCATACATTAGACGATATTAATCCTATTCAAACATGTGTTAGGATTCATAAAATATAATTATACATTCTCTATGTAAGATTTTGAAAATTCTGTGAGTCAAAGTGTAGAGTGGAAGTAAAAATACGCATGTTCATTTCAAATTACTGACACAAGCTAGTTGTCATATATATATTTGCATGATAAACATACTTTAGTTGGAGATACTTTGATATCGTCACTATCTAGCCGAAAAATTAATCATAGCAAACCACTTCTAGTCAAAGAAACAAGCTCCAATATTGTTTCAACATTACTGTTTCGTCCAAAATATTACATAGAATAATTCTTGATTTACTATAAACCTTTTATAACTATGATTAACAACGTTAAATATGATGGGAATTGCATATATCAGTCAGTTTTGTATGACTTGTACAACTAACATAGTATGTAAAAATTGTTAGAAGGGGTCTTACGATGACCTTGTGGATAACACTCAAGTTTATATACATATATTTAATGGTAAAGACGAGTTAGTAAACGTTAACAAAAATATAAACTATTATTGAAGATATATCAAGTATAAAAAACTGGAAGATAATGGTAAAGTTGCAGATCGCGATCGCATCAAATCTTATGCGTATTGTCCATTTTATTGTACGATGAGAGGATATGAGTTTCAATTTTTTACCATGATGAGGTGCATCCCTTACTTTGTCTTAAATAGAAGAAATCATGTTTATTTTTGTTAATACCAACCATTTTATCAAAGTAAGTATTTTATGTTTACATTTGAAGTTTGTTGTAAAATTAAGGTGACATTTGCATCCTTATTTTTTTTATCTATAGCTTTCCATTTCAGTGGATACACTCTATACATGGATATATATTTTTTGTGTCAGATTGCATACCCTAAAAGCGCTGGAATAGAAACCATCGGTTATAGCTTGGTACAAAAAATATCAAGAGACTAAAATTTGTAAGCCTCGTATTCTAGACCCCGAAGTGATCGATTTCTCTTAATATTATGTATAATATATTTTGAAATTATTTGTCATTCTAATGTATATGCATGAAATTCTTTTTTCATTTATTGTATTCGTTTAATGTTATTATGCTACGACTTAAAATCTCAAACTTTGAATGATAACATTAAACAAAAAATGAAAATACATTAAAAGAAAATACAATATTTTAAAATATATAACGAAAAAGAGAAGTATAAGATATGTATAACACAACACTTTAGGAATAGTTATATCCATATAAAAATATTTAGTTCTAGAAAACAAGCTTCCGCCTTCGCTTTTTCAACAAGGTTATCATCGACCTTATCAAGTATATGTTTTTAATGGAGTCAGTAATACGCAAATAAAACATCGTACACATCTCTTCCTAGAAATGTGCGGGAGGTCGAAAACCCGAAAACTTTAGACTAATTTCAGATACTCGAACCTAATAGAGACTTCTTCACAACCTCATACATGCGACATCATATATATTAAATATGTACAATTCATATTTTACATGTATTTTATTCAACATTTAACTTTATAAAAAATCCAGTAGTTTTCATTCACCATTTTTTTGTCACAATGGAACGATTTTTCAACGAGTGATTATCTTCTTGCATAGTCCGTTCCATATCAAAAGAATTAAAGTTTTTTTTGTTATGATATTTTGTGGATGAAGATTTAAGATATGTTTGACTGGGTATATATAGCTAAACGAATGATGATTTAGGTCACACCTTATAATTGGTGAGATATTATAGTTGGTGAGATATCATAGTTGGTGGGATATTATAATTGATGTTAAATAGAAACTACATATGAAGTAACACCATTACGTATATGATTCACATTGATGTTTTTTTATAATGATACAATCGGTGATTAGGAAAGGCACCAACGGTTTCAAATAATATAATATCGGTAAAATAATTCCAAAGAGTAGGTAACTCTTTGGAAGTATTTTATGCTCATTCTAACGGGATAAGTAGTTAATACGATTGGTGTTTAGGGTTAGGCACCGATGATACAAGAAGTTGGTACTGCCAGTATCATTTGAAAATACATCTAGAGAATAGGAAAACTCTTTGAAAGTATGTATAGCTTGTATTAACGATATATGTAGTTGGTATTACCAGTGCTTAGGGTTAAGCACCGATGGTATAAAAAGCTGGCACCATCATAGAATATTTCCAGAAATGTTTATTGTTTTTAGGCTAAAGTACTGATAATATATGTAGCTAGTACCATTAGTTCTTAGGGTTAAGAACCGATGGTACACATAGACAGTCTTGCCGGTATGAGTCTAAAGAGTTTTTCTATTATGGGTTAAGGTATAGGCGATGCCATATCTGACCAGTGCCAGTATTAGGTAGATAAACCAACGATGTTAGGAAATAAATCATCGAGATCAACTGTTATTCCATTTATTTTCCTTCTTTTTGTAAGTATACTTGAAATAGGTTATAACTTTTAATGCTTGAGTAAAATTTTAAAAAATAGTTTTACTAATATAGTTTTTTAGTATTTGTAGTTGATAAGTAAATGAGTCATAAAAAACAAAAAAGATCCCCATATTATAATATTCAAAACACAATATCATCGAACATTGTTTCAAACAAAACACTATCGAACATCACATAATACAAACATTATCATTTAAAAGTACAACAAAACATACTAAGTAGGAAATAAAAGGCAAAATAACTTATAAAATACACATGAGTAGCCAAAAACAAGTTATTTGTAATACTCATCTGTAGAAAAGCTTCAAATATGCCTCACTCTCGTCTATGAGATGAATATTGTTGGTATTTTGAATTGATGAGTCCGAATTCTGACTACTCACCGGACAGGGACAGATCGGACCTAGCCCTCCGGACCGGACAGACCACTTCGAACACTTAGCTAATGGGACTGTTCGAACTATGAAAAAAGTACTAAAAAACCTAAACACTTCTTGACTAAGCTACTTGCTCTCCTACTTAGAGCTCATGGGTCTTTAAACATGACCCAGGTCCATTGAACATGACCCGAAAGCCCATAAGGGCCCAAAATGTAAGGGTATAAATACCCAACCACCTGCATTAAATGTGGGTAATGAAAATTAACTGCAACCAGCCAGCTTAATTCTCCCTCTACTCTCTACTCTAAATATTAAACACCCATATACTTCCACAAAACACCAAACAAATTACAAGCCTACCCTCAGGCGATAATTAACCTCACCAAATTGGCGACCACAGTGGGAGGAGAAGGTTCCTGAATCAAGCATTCAAAACCAGCAAGAAAAGTCAGTCCGAATGAATCCGGACGCCCCCGAAGTACCACCAGCTCTGCTCGAAGTGGTGGGTGAAAACGATGAATACACTATCGAAGAGCGCGATAGGCTGAAGGGTGAGATAGAAGCTATGAGGGCAGAAAATGCTAAGATGGGCATGGAAGAAACGTCCAAAGCATCAGTTGCTCATCACACCGATAACCCCAGGGAGCATGAGCCTTCAAAGACTCATGTGAGTACCAAAAAGACTCATGCCAGCTCCAAAAAGTCTCACCGGTTTAAGCCAGTGGAGAGCTCTGACTCAAGCTCAGAATCTTCTGATAGCTCTTCGGACGATGAGGGCGTTGAAGAATCCTTATCCTCTAGCAGCGATGAGGGTCGAACTAAAAAGAAGCAAAAACAGATTAAAAAATATTCCAGAAAAAGGGATAGACATGGAAAGATGAAGAGGAATACTGGTAAAGGGTCATCTCATAGCCGGAGGCATGTGGACCGGATGCTGATGGATCCTTTCGCTTTTCACGATGAACCAGGTATCTTTGCAACTCCCAATGAGGATACTGTATTCAATCGTGGTAGAAATTGGAGGCAATCTCCATTATCTTCCAAAATTATGTCCGGAAACCTCCCTAAGAGGTTTGACAGCACTAAAATGGAAAAGTACGATGGCAGTACCGATCCGGACAACCATTTGGAACAGTTTAAAAACTTCATGATGAACTTTGACGATGATGATAAGCTACTTTGCAGAGCTTTCTCCCAATCATTTACGGGGAGTGCTCTAAAGTGGTATAACAGCCTGCCACAGGGTTGTATCAAGAATTTCGATACTTTTTGGGTGGCTTTTTGAAGGTAGTTCGTAGGGAGTAAAGAGCTAAAGGGCAATGGAGACACAATAATCCATTGTTCCTAGAAACCAAATGAGTCCTTAAAAGAATATATAAGTCGTTTTGTGAACACCAAGAATAGGTTGGCTGATTGCTTTGAACAGGTGGCAATAGCATCCCTGAGACAGGGTTTGAATCCTGGAAATTTGGCTGACTCAGTGACCAGAAAGAAGGCCATGACTTGGGGAGGGTTGCTGAATCAGGTTGGAAAACAGATTAACGTTGATGAAACAAAGAAAACCAGGGTACACAGGCAGGTGAGGTCTACCCCGGTGGCACCAAATCCCAATCAGAATCAGTCCGGAAACAAGGCAAAGGAGACCAGACAGGGGCATGGTAGGGCCAAAGCTCAGTCTCAGCCAGCTGCTCCTGCCCAGAGTCAACAATCCAGAAACAATAGAGGGCTATGGGTCCAACCGGAGCAGCATTCTAGGTGGACTATAGAAGACCAGCCACACTGCAATCTCCCAGAGAGCATCACAATAACTCTTTTTGCCAATATCACAATGATACTGGCCATACCACCGATGATTGTATAGCATTGAAACAAGAGGTTCAGAACTTAATCGAAAGGGGAAAACTGGGGGCTTATGTCAAAAGAAGAGGAGGTAACAGGCTTGACAATACTCACCGGGTTGGTCCAAGTAATGCTGCTCCGGAGGGAGCCATGGTTATAATTGAGAGGTTTGATGTGGAATCTGAGTACTTGGATCCTAATCCAACTCGAAACAGAGTAGGTGCAATTGAGGAATGTTCTAGGACGGTCTCCGGGCTCATTAAGTTTTTTGAGTCACTTACAATTTTCGGAGGGGATACTATGACAGCTCCTACTGCTTCTTCGAGGAAGAGGCATGTACACACTTTAGCCACCCAGTTAGAAGGAGGCATGACTTCCTATCAGTCACAAAATCCATTCCCCTTCATTGTTTTTGATCAAGATGATTTAAGAGATATAGCTGGCCCTCATGCGGATGTTGTTGTCATAGGAGCATCTATTGGGGGCAATGACATAAGACGAATTCTGGTGGATACTGGAAGCTCAACCAATATCCTTTTCTTAACTACATACAAGAGAATGAAAAATCCAGCTGTAATTCAGAGTTCGGACATATCAATTGTGGGCTTTACTGGCAGCTCAGCAGATGTGATCGGAGAGTTCGAAGAGGAAGTTCTATTGGGAAAGGGCCCTTTCAAGAAAATGGCCAGGATACTTTTTATCGTGGTGGATTGTCCCACTTGCTATAATGCTATTCTAGGGAGGTCTTAGCTCTCTAGGATGCATGTAGTGGCTTCGACAGTCCACCAGTGCTTGAAATATGCTGTTCAGGGACATGTGGGAGTTGTCCGGAGCAGTCAAAAGGTTGCAAGAGAATGTTATGCTACAGCCCTGGCTCCTCGAACGTTGGGGGCAGTTCGTATTAACGAGCAATAGAAATTTGAGGGGCTTTCCTGGGGTGAGGGTGAAATTGATGACCCCAAAGAGGCCCCTGGAGTGTTAATACCAGTCGAAGAGGTGGAGACACACTGTCTAGAAGAGGGAAAAAGTGTCAAGATAGGGTCCAAAATGCCACCCGGTCTGAAAGGCGAAATGATAAAGTTTTTGAAGAACCATCAGCACGTTTTTGCTTGGTGCAATGCTGATGTTACAGGGGTACCAGCAGATATGATATCACATCACTTATCCGTCTGGAAAGACATAACACCAGTGGTCCAAAAGAGAAGGGCTTTTTCTAAGGAAAAGACTGATGTTATTGTGCAAGAGGTTGACAGGCTCACAAAGATGGGGCATATTAAGGAGTCTCAATATCCTTTGTGGACTGCCAATCCGGTCCTGGTGAAAAACAAAAATGGCAAGTGGCGCATGTACATTGACTTCACAGATCTCAATAGAGCTTGCCCAAAAGATTTGTATCCAGTCCCCCGGATTGATCAGTTAATAGACTCCACCTTTGGGAACAAGTTTCTATCCTTTATGGATGCCTTCTCCGGATACAATTAGATTCAAGTAGATCCGAAGGATCAAGAACATACCACATTTGTTACTGACAGAGGTCTTCATTGCTATAAGGTAATGCTGTTTGGGTTGAAAAATGCTGGGGCTACTTATCAGAGATTAGTAAACAAAGCCTTTGCTGATCAGATTGGGAGAAATATGGAAGTATACATTGATGACATGATGGTGAAAAGAGTGGATGAGAAATTGCACTTGGCTGATCTCCAAGAAACTTTTGCCAACTTGGTAAAATTGAATTTGAAATTAAACCCAGAGAAATGTGTGTTCGGAGTGCAGTCCGGGAAATTTCTAGGTTATATTATAAGTGAGTATGGGGTACAAACCGATCCGGACCAGCTTAATGCTCTATTCCACATGGAGCCTCCTCAAAATATTAAGGAAGTACAGCGACTAACGGGGAGATTAGCTGCTTTAAACAGATTTATCTCAAGGTCTTCGGACAGGTGCGCCCCGTTCTTCCAAACCCTGAAGGGTGCAAAGGGATTCGATTGGACCCCACAGTGTGATGAGGCTTTTAATGAAATAAAGAAGCACATGTCCTCCCCCAAAATTTTGTTTAAACCAGTTGATGGGGAGACACTCTTCGTATATTTGGCAGTTTCAAGTTGTGCCATCAGTGCTGTGTTGGTAAGAGAAGTGGATAGTTATCCCCATCCAGTGTACTACATTAGCAAAAGTTTGATAGATGCAGAAAGACGTTACTTGAAACTCGAGAAGTTAGCATTAGCCCTGGTAATAGCTGCAAGAAAAACGAGGCCTTATTTCCAGGCACATCCTATCATCGTCCGGACTTCTTTTCCCTTGAAGAATGTCCTCCAAAAGGCAGACATTTCGAGCAGGATGACTAAATGGTCAGTAGAGCTAGGGGATTTCGACATAGATTTTGCTCCTCGAACAACAGTTAAGGCCCAAGCTATGGCTGATTTTTTGGTTGAATTCCACTCCAACAGAGATTCAGAGCAGGCTACTGACATAAAAGATAAAAAGGTATGGGTCGTCCGAACAGATGGTGGATCTAGCACTATGGGATGTGGTGTCGGGGTGTGTTTGACTTCTCCATATGGTGACAAAATGTACCAAGCTATATGTTTTGCTTTCAGGGCATCCAATAATGAGTCCGAGTACGAAGCAGCTATAGCTGGATTAAAGCTAGCCTATATTTGTGGGGCTAAGAGGGTCAGGCTACTGAGTGACTCCCAACTTCTTATCCACCATGCCCAAGGCCAATCTGAGGCTAAAAAGGAGCAGCTTGTGAAATATTTACTCCTTCTTAAAAATGAAGCACTCAAGTTTAAAAGTGTTACTTATGAACATATACCCCGGACAGAAAATGAGCTAGCAGACTCATTGGAAACCATAGCATACACGGAGTCATATCCATGGATCCATGTGCTGGAAAGCCCCTCTATTCAACTTAATATGGGTGAAGGAGAGGAAATTTTTGAAGTACAGGTGAAACAACCTCAGGACTGGAGGTTTCCTCTCATGCAATACCTCTCCGATGGTATCGTGCCTCCGGATAAATCACTAGCCAGAACATTGAAACACAAGGCTCGTGGTTTCATCATATTGAGAGATGTTTTGTATAAAAAGTCTTACAGTAAACCTCTCCTGCGCTGTTTGGGGGATGAAGAGTCTCAAGTAGTCCTCTCCGAACTACATGATGGTGAGGGATCAACCCATTGTGGATTCAGGGCTTTAACAAGAAGAGTTTTACTGGCCGGTTACTATTGGCCATCTATCATGAAAGATGCTAAGGAAATAGTAAGAAGGTGTGACCCATGCCAGAGGTACAGCAATGAAATTCATGTCCCAGCCATTCCTTTAGAGTCAATTTCTAAGCCTATACCTTTTGCCTGATGGGGGTTGGATTTAGTAGGGCCTCTCCCTATGGCATCCGGAGGGCGCAAAACTATAATTGTTGCTATAGATTACTTTTCGAAGTGGATTGAAGCTACCCCTCTAGCAGGAACAACATCAAAAGATGTCATAAAATTCATTCTATCCAACATCTATTGCAGATTTGGTGTCCCACAAAAGATAACAACAGACAATGGGCCACAGTTCGACAATAGGGAAATGGAGAGTTTTTGTGCCTCAAGGGGTATACAACATTGTTTCTCTTCACCTTTCCACCCACAAGCAAATGGACAAGTCGAAGTGGCTAATAGAACTATACTGTCCGGTTTGAAGAAGAATTTGGAAGGGGCTGCTGGGAAGTGGCCTAGCTATTTACAAGAGGTCTTGTGGGCCTACGGGACAACACCTGGGGCTGCAACACAAGAGTCACTCTTTGCTTTGGTCTATGGGATGGATGCATTAGCTCCCATAGAAGCAACTCTCGCATCGTTTCGTGTTCACAACTTCTCCGAATGCGCTAACGAGGTGACAATCAGAGGTCAGCTCGATTTGGTAGAAGAAAGACGAGTTAAAGCTCACCTTAGAGTTGCACACTATCAGGGTTTGATGAGAAGCAGATTTGCTTCCAGAGTAAAAAGAAGAGATTTCCAATCGGGGGACAAGGTATTAAGGAAAGTCTTCTTACATACTAAAGAAAAGTTGTTCGGAAAATTGGCTCCGACTTGGGAAGGACCTTATATGGTCGTTGAAAGGCTTAAACCTGGAACATATTGGCTAGAAGACAAAGATGGAAGAGTTTTGACTCACCCTTGGAATATCGAACATCTCCGGATGTACTTGGAGTAGCATTTATGTAAATATTTACTTGTTTAAACATCCATGTAAATATTTGGGGGCATACTCTTTCCTCTCTGGTGGCACGGGGAGGTTTTAATAAGATGTCCGGGCTTTTGAATAAAATTTGATGCCTTCTTAAATTTTTTTTGAAGTATTTTAAGTTTTGTCCTTTGTCACACCATCCGGATTGAAATAAAAGAGTGATGACCACTTAAATATTCGTCATCAGAGAATTTAAACACTCCCACTATGAAATAACTAAGGGCTATTTAAACTCTAGCCGGAGAATTTAAACGCTCTCACTATGAAATAACTAAAGGCTGTTTAAACTCTAGCCATCAAAATTGGAACAGACTATGAAAGAAGATGAGAATTGCACAAAACAAAGATATTCATTAAAATAACTTAAAGTGCCTTGGCCTTCCAAGGACTTTTGAATTGTCAAAACAGAACAGAAAACCTATCCGGTCAGATACCGGACACAATTACAAAAAATAGTGCCTTGGCCTTCCAAGGACTTTAGTCTGGATAAAAAATAAAAAAGTAGTTCATAAATTAAGGCTGAGCCTTTGAAGATGGCTCAACTTCATTTACCTTATTCTTTCCCTTAGGATCATCTTTCTCTTCGTATGGGCTCTCCCCGGTACGTTCTTCGTCATCGGATGAGGAGGCACTGGAGTAGCCAAACCTGTCACCTTCGGCCATTGTATGATATGGGAGGTCATCAGACTCTACGTGAAGCTATAAATCCCCTAGGTTTCTCTTCGGAAATTTCCCATGGAAGAGTAAAACCATGTCAGACCTCACCTTGGCATACATCTCCTCTTGGGTGTCGATCACATTGTTGGTATAAGCGTCGATCTTGGCTTGGATTTTGGCCTCCTGCTCCCTTAGCAAAGTAGCTTTCTCCTCGGCAGCCTTTGACACTGTATTCTCAAGAGAAATTTGTCATTGGTTAAGTTGGTGATGATTTGGTCTTTGGCCTTCGATTCCCCCTTTGAAGTGGCAAGATCTTTCTCCAGTCCGGATAGCTTTTCCCGGAGCTCTGTGATGGTGTCCTCTAATGTGGTGACTTTTGTGGTGCTTGCCTCTTGGTTTCTCTTCAACTCCTCGTTTTCTTCCTTTAGAATGACAGAGTTTGAAGTGGCAGTGCGAAGGTCATCAGACAACCTCTCTTTGTCAGACTTAAGATCTTTGATGATGTCTGCCTGATTTCGAACTTGTTTCTCCAACGCAAGTACAGGCTGAACATTGCTTAATAAAGAGTGGGCTATGACATCCCTTTCACTTGAAACGATAAAGGTATTACCATTGAAAGTGACTGTGTTTGAGGTGCTCGGAGGGAGGTAAAGCCCGGCAAAATCGTCTCTGGGAAGATTGATGAAGTACTCACCAAGCCCACCAAGACCGGTGATGTCTACCCCGTCAATATTGAGATCTCCCCCTTTGACCTCATCGGTATGGAAGTCACCCGGTATCTCCTCCGCTTGTGTTGGGTCAGTAGGATCAGCTTGGGAAGGAGGCTCTGGAGCCCGGAGAGAAAGCTCGTCACCCTTAGAGGTCTTCTTCTTCTTGGCCTCCCTGTCTTTGCTTTCACTTCCCTGTTTACGATTTCTTTTGGAAGCCCTTGGAGGTTTCGGGGAGTGCACTTCTTGCCTTTCAGTCTCCTGCTCCACCACTTCCAAGATAGCAGCATCAATTTGGCTGTGGACTGGCCCCTCCGGATTTATAGGAGCATCCTCTTCCGCCTCAGCAGGGTTAGCTCCACCCACCACCTTCTTGCCTTTCTTCTTACCCTTCATCTTGCTTGGGGCTTTGGCCCGGCCTGACAGGTAGAGTGTCTCATCTGGTTCGTGGGTACTTTTAAGCACAACATCCGGAGAAGGCTGAGTGGTGAGCTCCTCCCAAGTCAAGTGTCTCCGACCTGTGGTGTCCCACAAGTGAGACCTTGCCAAGTTGCCTCCGGTAAAAGCAGCATGGAACCGGTTCCCCCACCTCTCAACAGCCCAAGCATTGATCTTGGTGCAAGTAGCCTGCCCGGTTTTCAGGTAGTCACTGAATTCCTTGGGCAGTTCGGCTAAGGCAAAAATAAGACCCATTAGTTTAAACTAACTTTAAAAAAAAGGGAGAGAGTCAAAAATATAAAGCAAGAAACTTACGGTCACTCCTCCACCTGCTTCTGAGAAGACTTGGGTTCACTCCGGACTTGATCTTCTTTCCATTCTCCCAAGCACCACTAACAAATAGGAATTGGGTCCTCCAATTCCTCTCCGCCTCTAACAAATCATCTACAGCCTTGAAATTATCCCCCATGTTGAAATGGTAAAAGGGGATGTGGTGGTTTCTGCAAAGACTAGCCACAGCAGCAAATTTCTCCATTGGCAGAGGAATCCTCGAGAGCCTCGATGCCATGATGCAAGGCATGAGGGTGTACCAGGCGTTGGGGCTCAACTGGCTCGGACAGAGCTTTATCAGATGAAAGTATCTGACAATCTCTGGGTCCAAGGGGAGTCTGAGCCCCCAATTGAACAGCTCCGTGAAAATGACAACTTCGCTCAATTTGCAGTCCATGAGAGTCCCTAGGTGTATAGGGATCCTGATCTTCATGTTCTCCGGTATTCCCCACTTCGTACGCATCCGACCCACTTCAGCTGTGTGGATGAATGCGTAGTTGATCTTCTGCAAGGCGAGGAGGTACTTGACACTGACCTTATGGAAACAAGGCCTCACCTTTCCTTCAAGGCTCTCCGGCAGATCCGGATGCCTCAAGCACAACTTCTCTTTGCCTTTGTCTTTTCTGGAAACAATAGCACTACTGGTCTGACCGGAGGGCTCAGACTCAAATGGAGCCTCTTCGACAGAGTCCTCTATTATTTCCTCCATAATTGTTGAAGGATTTTCAGTAGCAGTGGCAAGGGGAGGATTCAGATCTGGCTCAGCCTGGTCTCCGGACTGCTGGGCCTCAGTGTTCTTTTGGCTTCTGGCCTCCGGTTGGGGCTCTGGTGCAGATGCTTCTCTTTGAAGACTTGGACTGGTGCCCTCTGGACCGGACAGTCTGTCCTTGGGAGCTCTGATGGGCACTTCTGACCCAGTGCTGCTGTCTTTGGCACCCAACTTGGAAGGAGTGCTCTTAGAGGCCTGGTCCTTGACCAACCGGCCTTTTCTCCGGTCGACTAACTTTTGAGGGGAGTTTTCGGTGTCTGACCCCATAGCTAAGAAGGGGGAGGGCTTTTTGAAACTGGAAACTATTACTCCTGGCTCAACAACAGGTTCCGATTCCTGAACCGAGGAACCAGAGATAATGGGGGAGAGATTAGTTTGGAATAGCTTTTTCGGCTTGGCACCTTTTGAGGAAGAAGAACCTTGATCATATTCTGTGGCTGAAGTTACTGACTTGTCGATGGGTGAAACGGGTAATCCTGCTGCAATATGTCTTGCTCTTTCGACCTTTTGCGCCTTTTCTAACTCAGAAAGATTGAGCCACCCACCTTTGATCAGAGCGTTCCTCGCTGTAAACATAAACTATCTAGGTAAATTTTTGCTTTAGAGAGAGAATGGTTCAAGAAGTTGTGCAGAGTAAATATGAGAGTGATGATGAAACAGTAGAAAATGTTTGAATTTATAGTAAATCTGAAAAAGGAGTTTGATTCCTAGGAGAATTCGAAAAGATTGGTAATGATTAAAGACGGCGCTGATGTCACCACCTTTAATTGAGAGGTTACTTTTCGAAGAAGGTGGGTTCGAAATTCAAGGTGAAAAAACGGCTGAGGCAACCAACCAGAAAGCGACACGTGTCCCATGAACCCTGGCAAAAAACCGTTTGGATTCATGAAGCTTTATCAGTCCGAACAAAACCATAGGACAAACAGACCTGTCCGGATTAAAACCACCCCTGACATCAGACTGTTTTTCAGGTTTTTGACAAAGATATTTGAACAAACACCTAAAAAAGGGGCTCCTGATGAGTCCGAATTCTGACTACTCACCGGACAGGGACATATCGGACCTAGCCCTCCGGACCGGACAGACCACTTCGAACACTTAGCTAATGGGACTGTTCGAACTATGACAAATGTACTAAAAAACCTAAACACTTCTTGACTAAGCTACTTGCTCTCCTACTTAGAGCTCATGAGTCTTTAAACATGACCCGGGTCCATTGAACATGACCCAAAAGCCTATAAGGGCCCAAAATGTAAGGGTATAAATACCCAACCACCTGCATTACATGTGGGTAATGAAAATTAACTGCAACCAGCCAGCTTAATTCTCCCTTTACTCTCTAATCTAAATATTAAACACCCATATACTTCCACAAAATACCAAACAAATTACAAGCCTACCCTCAGGCGATAATTAACCTCACCATGAATAACCTCAATTGTTTTATATAATCCATATATATGATGTAATGATATACTATCCATACTTACTTAGATAGTCAATATACCTAACCATCACGAAGCAGGAAGATAAGGCAATATTATATGTAATACGATATTTGACAAGTAAATACTTATACCATTCCAACCAATCAGATTGACTCTGCCCGTATCGGATGTGGTCATGCTTCCTTAATGGCACTATGGCTTGTTGACGATGATCTGGTTCATCATAGATCATTCTAAACTGCACCATAAATCTATCAACCATATAACATTTGACAATATCCATCATTTTAATAAGTTGGTTGTAAAGAGAGGTCATATGTACTAGACTATGACCTCTTATATTAATATACGACTCATATATAACATGTAAAGTAAAACAAGAATAATATACTACAAGAAACGATATATAAAAATTCTATTTATTATTAACGACAATAAATATTATCTTACTCATACATTTATGTTTGATATCACTAAAATTATTGAGGTTATTGTTTTTTGGTCGCACTTGTGAAACCACTAACTTATTTGGCGACCAACTTATAAAATTTATTCTTAACATGCTTTAAAACATGTTCATGAGAGGTCAGAAACATAAGAAGTGGTCAGAGATCCAACATTTTAACACACTGATAGAACCATATAGTTTTTTTATGTCAACTTTGATGCATCTCCCAATCCGCAATAGAGAAGGATCATTGCACTCGTACCCCAAACACTCTTCTTTATTCCATATTTATGTCATCCAAATCCAATAATATATTTTTCTTGATGATATTCTGGCTGGTATCACTGAACACCGTGCACTTGAATAAATATTTATGATATGCATGTGAAACTCGATGTATCATCTCTATATCCATAGTAGAATTTGAATCCATATACTCATCAACTGTAAAAGTATTCATGAGTCATTTCGAACCAATACCCATTCTTTTTTGTCTCTCTAGCTCACGACGAACATCATGTATTGTAACTCCCAACAATAGGTCATACTCCTCATAAGTCTTCTCTTCTGTATTATATTATGCCAATTCCAACAATCTGGAATGTATTGGTTTCTCGGTACTGTATCTCTATGAAACCTCATTTAACATTGGGTTAGTGTTGAACTAAGTAAGATACGCAATGAGGGGACTTAATAAAGTTAAAAAAAACATATGTACCTCAATATGAACTAACAGGTCTAATTTGGCCAATACACTATAATGAGCAAGAACGTCTAGAGTACTACATTAATGTAAAAAATAAAACAATTAAGTACATTCTTACAATTTATGGAATATAATATAAGTCAACTATGAAATATATATATATATATATATATATATATATATATATATATATATATATATAAGTATAATAAAACTTACCATCCTCATGAAAGTATTTTACGTCTTGTGCTCCTTGACCTCTTGGAATAGTCGGATATTGTTGGCATCCACAAAAATATATTATCTTTTGTTCTTTTTTGCTTCCTGATGAAGGGAACACAGATCTTTCTGATTCTTTGCTTTAATATTTATAGTTACCATCGTTAGGTATGTCAGACTTCGAAGCACGATGTCTAGATGATTCACCTTTTGCGTCAACCTCCTTCATGACCGATTTTTTGTCCCCTTGGTGATTTGGTGTAAATAACATTATGTGTGTACTTTTACGCCTCAGGTTGAACTGGAACTGTTTATGTACTAGTTTGAGTTAATAAGGTTATATTTCTTCTAGCCATCATTCATTTTTTATGTGAAAATCAAATGCTCATATTATAAGGTGAAGTTTCAAGATTAGCGTCGGAAAAGTTAATCATTCTAAAAATAAATGATGTTAGGAGAAGAGGGAAGGCATTGGGAAAATAAATCAACTGTTTAATAAATAAAAGCATTGGTAAATAACTTAACTAGATACGTAGCTAAATAACGAAGTGAGGAAGTTAGATAGGAGCCTTAAAAAGGTCTATATTAATTAATAATGCCAACTAAATATGTAAATAACTTAGAGATATTAAGATATTTGTGAAAGATATTGTATATTACTAAATTGCCAATGGAAGTTAAGACATCATATAATAATCTTTAATAATTTTATATTATATGATCGACACGTTTCATAAGATACACGTGCCATTCATTACTATAACTTAGTAGTAAAAATTACTATAAATATGAGATCAAATCATTGTAATAATAGTTGATTCATTGATTAATAAAACTACTATTGATATTTTTAGTCTTATCTTTTTTGTTTTCTCTTAAGGAAGAAAATCCCCTCATCATTTTTTGGCGTCGTCTATGGGAAATTTTTATTCTAAGAAATGATTATTTTAATTGGTGATGACTAGATCAGGAATGGATAAAAGATCACCAGGGGGAAATATACATGGATCTCAAATAGTAAATTCTCTGAAATTAACTTCGCCAGCTTGTGGGAACAACAATGTTCAAAGGACTCCAACGGTTATAATAGTAGCACACGTAACAGAACTTCAATTCAAGAATAAAATACTATCCAAGAAAGGATTATGAGTGTAGTAAGTCTAAATGCAATATTTATACCATAACAATGTACAATGACGGGTGTTAGGTGATGATGACCGAATTATCTGAAAGGCAATTCAAAAAATGGGTTACTGACCAAAGTTTATTTTATATATATATTGATGTAATAATCAAATGTATTTTACATGATAACGGGCTTCGAGTGTATTTAGGATTGGGTTACCAAAATAGGCTTAGGGACCATATAAGCCCATTGGGCCTATTTTACTATATATAGCCTTCAAAGCATTAAATGAAATCTGATTAAAAAAATTAGTTCTTAATTGCTTGCTAGAGCATATATCTCTAACATAATACCAAACAGCTCAATTGTCTCTCTACAACTCATCCAAAATTTAATTATTTTTCTTTTCTGAAATATCCTCTGAAAATATTTGACACCATTATTAGGAATGTCCAACAGTAACTGACAGAACTTGAGAATGATAGGTTAAATTTTATGCTTCATGCTTTAAAGTTTCAGTTGAACGAGTTAAGATCAGAGCAATGTAAGTCAAATTTATTACATGATAAATAAGACAAAAAATTCAAAATTAATTTGAATTAATAACTAAAACTTTATAAATTATTATCGAAAAGGTTGCTTTAGGAATTAATGTGAATCTAGTGAAAATTGGATGATGATGAGTTAATTTGTTAAAATGGAATTGTTTTTCAGAATAAAGAAGGCAGAAATAAGTATTTTAGAATCAAGTAACGAAGCGTTTCCAAACAAGAATACAGATAAATGAAAGAAAAGAATATGAAGATAATTTAAAGAATGATATAAGACAAAAAATGATCATGTATACTTTAGCTGAGTCTCTATTAGCACAAAAGATTTTGGAAGATAAATAACTAAAGAAGTTTGATCTTTACAGAATGGAAAAATATGACTGTGCGATAGTTTCAAAACATCTTGAGCTATTTCAGGATATTATGTTGGGATTTAATCTAGACGATACTTTACTCTTTTGCAATGACAATTAAAGCGAATTTTGCTGGTTTAAATAATTTGCCTCCGGATCTATCAATAATTTTGGAGATTTATGGATTTCATTTTAGCATTAGTTCATTATTTATAAATCCTTGAAATGTGAATATGATCATATCATGACTTTATTTAAAAATACTAAAGAGTCTTTAAGGGATTACGTTCAAAATTTTATTAAGGAAATAAGTTCATTGGAAGTTGTAACAAGAATGTGGTATAAGCAATATTTAAAAGAGGTTTGTCGTGTGATAGTAGTTAGTTGGAAAATTTGACAAAATTTCTGGTAGATTATAAGGGAGATTTATTAACAAGAACTTAAATTTATATCAAGGTAAAAAAGATACAAAGAAAATGAAGTAATTCAAATTAAAATGACATAAAAATAGGATATTCATTGGATAAAAAAGCATTGATGCTAAGAGAATTTTGAAGGTTGTTAGGGATTCTATGAATAGGTCACAATTTTATTTTGATAACTCAACCCGACGATATACTCAATTAAATACACCAATAGTTTTTTTTTCTTATGATAAGACGAGGGATGAGTTAAATTACTGAACTCCCAGTACCATGTTTACTCTAAATAATGGAAGGAGCAGATGATATTATTTTTCTTATCATAATGATCACGAGAACTTAATGGATGATTATTTTAAATTAAAAGATGAAATTCGAAGGTTGATTGACAATGTAAAGTTAGTAGAATTTGTTAAAGGAAGGGAAGAAAAAAGAAGAAGTTAAAGCAAATGAAGAAAGTCCAAAGAGCCAATAAAAAGATAAGTATGTACTCTTTTTGGAGAAGATACATTTTGAGGGATGATTATATCATAAAGAAAAAGATATAGGAATGATTTGGAGTTACATTTAATTGATGAGTCATCTTTTCATATACATCAAAAGCAAAAAATAACCTTGTCGTTTACTGATGATAGTCTAAGGGGATTAGTGATACCTTATGATAATGAATTATTCACAACTCTTGTTATAACTAGAGTGTTAGTAAGAAGGTTTCACTGGCCAATCAACTGATTTTATCGGGGAAGTGAATGTAGCAGTATCCGTCGTGAAATGAGAGGTATAAAAAATTATGACTACTTTGTTCATGATCGTTAGTGCTCCAAGTTCTTATAACGCTAGTTTATGGTAACCTTGGTTGCACATAATGAAGGCAGTAATATCATCTTATCACCAATGTATCAAGTATATGACTTATGGAAAAGTACGAGTAACTCGGAAGATTCAACGGGTAGCTAAAGATTGTTATTCCTTGTCTATGGCTCCTGAAATTGTGTTATCTTAGTAATATTTGTGATTTTTAAATGGTGTGCAGATGAAGAAATATTATAAAGCCCTACCACGAATAATAGAAAGGAGTGGGAAGAAACTATTAGAGTGGTGATAAAGCTAGTATTATTTGAATGGTTACATGAAGAGTGGTGGTTGTTTTCGTCAAATAACATGGTTTTGTCGTCGGATGCGCTATGACATTGAATGTTATATCTGCAAATTGCGAGAGACACTATCCTTGTTGGAATTCTATATGAAGAAAGTGTATCGCTAAGTAAGACGTATGCTTTTAAGTTAATTTTTTTTGTTGATTTTAAAGGTTTGGAAAAAGTATATCATTTTATTGGTTTTTTTACCAATAATATTTTGTTAGTAGTAATTGTTGATGAAAAGATAGGTATTATAATGGTGGTTAAACATTTTGTTGGTATTAACATTTTGCTGATGGTTGTAATTAACAAATGTTGTAGTATGGTTGGCTATTAGACTGTATGCCATATCGATAATAATATTATGTTGAAATAAAATGTGTTTCAAGTGTTGCATGAATAATAGTAAATAAATTCTGCAGGAGGGTGCTAGGGTTTTGTGTTTATTAGAAAATGTTCCCTTTTGTATTGAACTGTTTTTTTATAATGCAAACCCAAATAAGGCTCTCAATATATAGAGAACTTAGAGGCCTATACAAAGAAACTTAATACACTGAATATTCTAACACTCCCCCTCAAGTTGTGTAGTGGGATCACCAATACCAAACTTGGATAAAACTAATTCGAATGTTCTTGAAGCAACCGCGTTTGTCAGGATGTCTGCCAGTTGGTCTTCGGATCTAACAAACGGAAGTTAGACTGCCCCATCTTCAATCTTTTCTTTTATGAAGTGCCTATCTATTTCAACGTGCTTTGTTCTATCGTGCTGTACCGGGTTCTCTGAAATCTTAATCGCAGCTTTATTATCGCACATTAACTGAGTTGGACACTTCAGGGGGGATCCGATTTCTTTCATTATCTTCTTTAACCAAAGTATCTCGGTAATCCTCTTAATGTTTTCTCTAAATTCTGATTCAGAACTTGACAGCGAAACTACTTTCTGTTTCTTACTCCTCCAAGTCACCAAGTTCTCTCCAAGAAGGGTAAAGTAGCCAGCAGTTGATCGCTTGTCGTTAGGATTCCCTCCCCAATCAGCATCTGTGAATACTTCAACATCAAGGTGTCCATTTTCCTTAAAAATTATGCCTTTTCCTGGTGTGCCTTTGAGATATCAAATAATCCTCATTACTGCCTCCATATGGTGTTCCTGAGGATGATGCATGAACTAGTTAACTACTCCTACCGTGTATGCAATGTCGGGTCGAGTGTGAGCCAAGTAAATCAATTTTCCCACCAACCTTTGGTACCTTTCTTTACTCGATGGTCTGGCCCCTTCAATTATCTTTAGTTTGTGATTCACAACCATAGGAAAGTCATTTGGTTTGCAATCCACCATGCCAACTTCAGCTAATAAATCCAATATATATTTCCGTTGGGAGATATAAATCCCTCCTCTTGACCTAAGAACCTCGATTCCTAGGAAATACTTCAAAACCCCAAGGTCTTTCATTTCGAACTCCTTGAAGAGGTTTTTCCTAAGAGAGCTAATTTCTTCTTCGTCATTTCCCGTTATAATCAGATCGTCGACATATATTATAAGACAAGTGACTAATTCTCCTCTCTTTTTGTAAAACAAGGTATGATCCCCATTACTCTGTTTGTAGCTATACTGCTTCATTGCCATTGTAAATCTCCCAAACCAAGCACGAGGAGACTGTTTGAGCCCATATAATGCCTTTTTCAGTTTACATACCTCATTTTCTTGAAAACCATCAGAGAACCCTGGTGGGGGTTCCATATATACCTCTTCTTCCAAGTCTCCATGTAAGAAAGCATTCTTTATATCAAATTTATGAAGAGGCCAATCTTTATTCGCGACTATTGAAAGTAAAACTCTGATAGTGTCAATCTTTGTAACTGGAGAGAACGTTTCAGAGTAGTCTATACCATATGTTTGTGTATATTCTTTGGCAACCAATCTTGCCTTGTGTCGCTCAATGGTGCCATCAGATTTATATTTTATATTAAACACCCATCTACACCCGAATGCTTTCTTCCCTTGTGGTAACACACAATTCTCCCATGTACCATTCCTTTTTAGAGCTTCCATTTCGGTATTCATTGCCTCATGTCATTCAGTCATCTTCTTAGCTTCTTGAGCTGTTTTAGGGATTTGTTCAGAGAGAATAGTAGCTGAAAAAGCCTTTGCAATCTTCGTCATTCCTTTCCTATCCGTTTTTACCGGATATGTAGAAGCACGAGGAACGTGTTCCGGTGAATACCAGTCAGGAGGAACCCCTCTATTTTTTCTTGGGGGAAGAACCAGAGTTTGAGTTAATGAACTTCCTAAAATGTCATGGTCAGTAGCATTTTGTGATTTATGACATTGTAAATTGTTTACCTCTTGATGGACATTTTCTTCGGCTGATTCGCTGGTAGTATCCATGGCATTTATTTCTTGGTGGACATTATCTTCGGGAGAATCATTGGTGGTAAGAACTGCCTCGTCAGTCTCCTTTATGCTGGAAGAGGCGTGTTCGGTGGCACCATCTACCGACTCTGTCGGCACATCCTCAAAGTAACTTTCATATAGCAACCAGTCGAGTGATTCACTTACTTTCTCCCCATGAGCACGAGATTGGTGATCAAAAAAATAATCGGATTCTAAGAAGTCACAGTCCATGGTGACATGGATTCGACGAGTAACCGGATTGTAACACCAATAGCCCATTTGATGGACATCATACCCAACGAATACACACTTTTCAGCACACGGATTAAGTTTGTTTCGACTAGTTTTAGGGATATGAACAAACACCGAACAACTAAGGTCATAACAGATAGAATTGTAACTTGGGTTGGTAGACGATTTGCAAGATACGTGGTTGTAGCAAGAGCTTCTGGCCAAAGAGAATGGAGAACTCTAGATTCAATCATAATAGCACGAGTTTTTTCAAGTAAAGTACGATTTTTTTGTTCTGAAGTACTGTTTTGTTGAGGTGTGTTTGGACAAGTGGTTTGATGGATAAGACCATTTGTTTTAAAAAAAAATATGCATTGTTTGGTTGACAAACTCTGTTCCATTATCAGAATGGAGAATCTGTATTTTTTTCTCAAATTGAGTCAAAATCATTTTGTAAAAACAAACAAATATTTCTGGTACTTTCGATTTATGTTTCATGAAGTATATCCAAGTCATTCTTGAGAAATCATCCACAAATAAAACAAAGTATCTGATTTGATTGTTAGTGGAATTTGGTGCTGGACCCCAAACATCAGAATGGATTAGTGAAAAAGCATAATCAACCCTAGTATTACTTTGATTAAATGAGACCATACGATTTTTTGCAAGAATGCAGGTTTCACATTTCTCATGAATGGAATTACTCAAAAAAACACTAGGAAACAAACTTTTAAGATAGCTAAAAGAAGGATGACCAAGTCGCCAGTGCCATAACCAAAGTTTCCTTTCGGTTGTTCCGTGAGCAAGCATGGCATGTCCCTTATGAACTACCTCATCAACATAATAGAGACCTCCTTGTTCAGTACCACGCCCAATGATCTCTTTCGTACGAATGTCCTGTAAAATGCAAAAAATGAATACATAAGAACCACACAGTTGAGTTGTTTTCTCACTTGACTAACAGATAATAACTTTAATGATAGTGAAGGAATGTATAGGAAGTTTTTAATTTCTATTTTTCCGAAAAAATAATTGAACCTCCCCCTTTGACTTCACCAATTTCTCCACTAGAAGTCTTAATATGGGACTTATTTGGAGATGACATGTCACCAAAGTCTTTAGGATCATAAGACATGGTGTCAGTAGCTCCGCAATCAAAGATCCAATTCATTGATTTCTCAAACCCTTTACCTCCAAGTTTTTCATAGGAGTTCGCCGCCATTCCTCCAGAACTAGTGCCACTTCCTTGCTCATTTTTAGTCGGATCTTCACCGCCACTTGTAGACGAAGCCCGTTTGACATTAGATATGAAACACCGATTATTTTTCTCCTTATGACCGTCCTCCTACCATTCTGGATAGCCAACCAGCTGGAAACATGTCTCTTTAGTATGTTTCTTCATCCCACAATGAGTGCAATACAACTTGGATTTATCTTCTTTCTCTTTGGATCAGAATTTAAACCTTTGTGCAGAATATTTAGCAGTCAAACCCATTTCAATTTCAATCGAGTCACTATCAGAAGAACTTGATTTTAGTATATTAAGCCTGGCCACTTCCCTTCGTATTGTAGCATATGTTGTTTCCACGGAAGGAAGAGGATCCTTTTTCAGGATATCTCTCTTGACTGGTTCCAGTTTGTCATTAATCGCCATTAGCAATTGATAGAGTCTTTGTTCTTGAGTCTTCTTATTGTAGATCTGAATGTCTTCTGTGTCTTTCATAGGGTTCGGATCTCGCCTATCTATAAACATCCAGATGTTCTGCAGTTTGTTCCACAAGTTTTTTAGTGTATCGGACCCTTGCCTTAATGAATTAGCCCTCTTATGAAGGTCAAACACCTGTAACGAATCTGTACCAGAACCGTATGTGGTGGCTAACCCATCCCAGAGGGATTTTGCAGTGGGATATTGCGAGACATTATTCACCAAACTGGATTCAAGATTCTGGATAATCCATGTGAAATCACATTGATCATCTTGTTCCCACCTTGTATATGTGTTGTCAGTTTTGGATGGAAGTGTCGGCTCCCCTCTAATGTGAGAACCTCTCCCCCTTCCCCCAATTGCTTTCTTCATCAGGTTTGCCCATAGGGCATAGTTGTCACCACCGAGTTTAATCCCTAGGGATAAATTCTCGGGGTTAGTTGTTTGTTGTTGTGTTCCGAGACCATTTCTCAGAATGGCAGCAATCTGCATTGTTAATTCATCAGGGATTTGACTGACCACGATTTCATTGTCAGCCATCTTTGTTGAGGATGTTCAGAATTCCCAGAATCACACGTGCTCTGATACCATGTTAAAAACAAAGAGAGAAGTAGCCGCAGGAGGCGGCTAAGGTTTTGTGTTTATTAGAAAACATTCCCTTTTGTATGGAACTGTTTTTTTATAATGCAAACCCAAGTAAGGCTCTCAATATGTAGAGAACTTAGAGACCTATACAAGGAAACTTAATAACTGAATATTCTAACAATTTTTAAACTAATCTTTGTTAATTTTATTTAATAAACTTGATGTACAATAAGAAATTTTAACTGACAGTTAATTAATCATTCTTACAAAAATAAGCGAACATGGCAGTAAACCAAACCTAGTTGAAAATCTTAAGAGGTTTCACATCATATTAAAACGAATATGGCTTTAAACAAAGTCTAGTTGAGCATAAGAGGCTACGATAGGATTGTAAACGCCATGTTGTAAAAGTCTTAAGTTGTGATCATGGTTATAAATCAAACCTAGCTGATAAAATATAAATGGACACACATAATAATTCAAGCAACTATTATTATAAGCCAAATCCATCTAAAAAAAGTAAGAGACCATACTACTTTTTAAAGAAGAAGATATGTTCTAATATATGATAAAGAACGATAAATTTTAGTGAATTTTCAGAAGTATTAAAGATAAATATAATGAGTATAAGATATTCAAGAATAAATGATAAGAACAAAATTATGTATATATATATTTTCTATTAAGGAAAGTAAAATAGTATAAATCTAATATTTAACGATGGTAATATAATTTTTAATGTATAAGTATGTAGATGTAAGTTATATAGTGGTATTCATATATCAAAATGAATAATCACAAACATATCAAATAATAAATAAGACATTATAAAAAAAACAGAATGTTAGCCGACGTGACGTTCAAAATAGATAATTAAAAATTTACAAGATAAAGTGTTCAAAAATAATAAAGTAAAATAAAATGTCATCATCATACAAGGAGGAATATGGAGGGGAGTATTGATCATTGACAATATTCTTAGCATTGCTTACATCTTAATTAGCATCTTCTTGCGTACCGACATAATTTTTAAGAGCATGACATCATAAAACGTGATAAATTTTAGGAAGTTCATCCCAATGTAGTCACAAGTAAACTACTTCAGGATTGTTGATTTCAAGAATATTTGTTAAAACTTTGAAACAATGTTTATCGTTTGATTTTTTTAGTCTCTTTTAAAAGTTCATCAGACAAGTTTTCTTAGCTTGTTGATATTGGTTACTTTACCTTTATTTGCAATCACAATATCAGCTTTGAGTTTCTTGTTTTCTTATTTGAGTTGGCCATCTGAGGCTTGAAGTAGATTAATTTTATCATCCTTTGAGCTATAACTATTTTTAAAATGTATATTTTTTTCTAACCATCGACTTTGAGTTATTTTTAATTTCTTAATACCAGTTTCCCAACCATTAAATTTTTGTTGTAATTTCATTAATCATTCAATCAAATGAATCAAAGAAGTACTTGATAGTTTTAACTGGTCGGAAGTAAACGACTCGCGGTTGAGAATAATAGAGTTAAAAGAACTCTATAAAGATATATCATGAATAAATGTAGATAAGTTTCTTAAAATGTATGAATATGGTAAAAAAGAAGATCAAAAGATATTATACATTCATTTGAAATTCATATTGACGTAAAAATAGTTTGCCATTGTAAATATTTGATGAAGGTTCCTTGAACATTAAGCTACAAACTTTTGAGCGAATATTTGTGTATCTACCAAACCCAAATTATGGCTAAAAACCTTGATTAGACACCAAAATTGGTCATGTGCATAAAAAAGCTATCGTTGTTTTTTTATATCAAAACAACCACTTTTGTTGACTTTATTTTGAATCCGTAGTCACTCACAGATGACCACACATGAAAATCAAGACAAACAAGAGTGACCACATATGAAAAATGACACTAACAAAAATGGTTGTTTTGATAAAAAAAACACACCATACATATGAAAAATTCTAGTGACTAACCAGGGTTCTTAGCCCCAAATTACTTATACAATTATTTAATGACACAACATATTATATATATATATATATATATATATTATTTTTATTTTTATCATCAATCAAAATCAAATTAGTCGAATTAGGGAAACAAAAAAGTATATAATTTAAATAATGAGTTAAACTTTTTTTGCTTTTTCGCCGATGATTTATTAGTTTAGAATATTGACGAATAATCCTTCTTTCCGTTGCTTCTTTTTTCTTCTTCTTATTCCAATTGATTTATTATTTATTATTTAAGTATATAAAGATTCATGCCCCACTTAGGATTATCTTCAAGAAATTTGAGACAACGTCAATATAGTCAAATCTTAAGCAAAAACTTTATTATTTGTATCCAGTCTTTTGTAGTTTTCAGCTATATGGAAACCTTTTAGCGCCAAAACATTGAAATTAGTAAATTGCATCAAGGAAAGAGATTGTGAAATTCGCATTGCCAGTAAGGTTGAGAAAAAATTGAATACTTTTCGAGGAAGTTGCGTTGGGAATTGCAAATTTTCTACTATTTGAAAAATTATTTCGCTTCTCATAACATATAAATAAGCATATGATGAATTTATAAAAAATGTAAAAGTTAAAAAGTTGATAGCATATTAATAAAATTGAACTTTTTCGTTAGCCATTATCTTTCAACTTGGCAAAAAGAATCAGATGCTTAACACAAAACGTTTTTCATTCCAACCATGGTCTGATGATGGAAGTGGGATGATGATTTTATCTTTGAGAGAAGTTAGATAGTATAAGGAAGATTTAGATACTTGGTTGAATCAAATTTGTGCATAATATAGAAAAAATGAAAGGTTTTCTATTAATACATACGTTAGAACAACGCTAGTAATTGTCCACAAGCTATTTGAAGTGATTTGGTTGTGACATACTTTACCTAGTTTCTTTTTCTTAGTTTAGAATGAAGAATTAACCATATATTGTATTCCATTGTTGTGTAGGAGAAATAGAAGTCATCACCGATGGTATGATGGGGAAAATGATATTTCGATGGGATGCTGATTTTGATACTATTTCCAATACCCCATTTAAAACAAATTTGTTTTGTTAGATTTTATTTTATATTCAAAATAAATAATTTTTTGGTCTAAAAACCATCGGTTAAAAAATAAATGTTATTTTTTGAGTTTGTTGCTAGAAGAAGCGTTATTAGGTGTAGTAAGTTCGTCAGAAAATGGAAGATGTTTTCCTTTATTAGTATTTGGAATTTTTGATTGTCTAAGAGAAAGTGTTGATGAAATAACTTCTAATAAATCAATATTTACTTCACTATTATGAATAAATAACGATGAATATTCTGAGTTACTAGTGTTTGACGAACTATTAATTGACGCAGAATTAATTACAAAATCAGCTTTGTCTAAATTTTCTTTGGTAGTTTAAAGGGTATGAAAAACCATCGGTAAAGTCTAAATGATTAATTAAATTAGTTTAAAATAAGAAATAAGTATACTACGAGATAAAAGTGAATGGCAAAATTCTGAAAGATAATAGTAAATTGCATCGGTTATGTAAATATTTTTTTTTTAAAAAAAGTAAGTAAAGAGAAAAATTGTATAGGTTAAAAATGAAACAAGAATTGACATAATTAATGTATAAGATGAAAACTAAAATTAAGTATTCGATTAGATTAGTAATTGGCAGTGTAGATTAATTTCAGATGTATTAGAAATAAAGTGTCAAAAGTCTATTGGTTAAATATGTATTAATGATGTCATATATTGATTTATTTAAAAAATATTCGCAAACTAATCATTGTTTACCACCATTAATATATAAATAATATATCATTTTAGGAATTGGCGAACAATTATTACTGTATTACAACTTTTGGTAGATATTTTTTCTGGAATCACGTGTTTCTCTTTCTTGAATCACTCTCGTAAAACCTTAGACTAAATAACCCCTCAGATATTTCTGAAACTATTATTGTCGACCATAATTGAAGAGATTTGGTATCCGGATTCGATTTCCAAAACCACAAAAAAAGTTAAGCACATTCAAGAATTCTTTAAAAAAGATGAACACCAAAATGCAAGACGAAACCCGCATTTGAGTTGAGACTTTAATGGTCAGAGTTGTGTCTAAAGAACAACAGTTCAAAGAACAATATTTTTCATTAGTGGCACAACAGAAAGGATTGTTTGAGGATAGTGTGAAACTTAATACTGAAAAAGATACAATGATGGTGGCAAGGAAGGTCCGATCAAAGGTCATAAGGGAAAAATCTTATGATAGTAATGAAATCAAGTATGATCGTCGGTTAAAGGATACACGTAGGGAGGAAAGACACCGAAGTTGTTATACTTCAAGAAAATAGAGAAAAACAAGGTGTCACTATGATTCTATGAAGTCGAGTGATTTTTCTCTTTACGACTCATACGAATCTTCTTCTCAAGAGAGAAATTGTCGTCACATGAGAAATTATAAGAGACAAAGCTCGAAAAGGCATTCGACTATCACCGGATATCCTAGTGAGTAAGGGATCCATGGAAGATACATGATAATTTAGATAAACAAATTCTAATGTCCAAAGTGAACACTAATGAGGTGATTTTAGGCAGATGAGAACAACAACAAACAACGAACCATGTTCAATTGCCCTCGGTCAGTCAGAGTTTTGACTACATAGTGAGTAATCATTTTATAAATCCTACCAAAAGGGTCTTTATATAGTGGTTAATAAAGGCATGATGGGTCATTTGTATAATATAGGTCATAATTGGTGAGAATTTCTTCTGTCTACGAAAATTGTAGCACGGGCATGCTAAAATAGTTTGATTATTTCAAAGCTGGCAAAGTTCGATTGGAGCGAGGAACCGAATAACCATATTGAGTAGTTTAAAATAATTATGATAAATTATGATGATTATGACAAGTTGCTACGTCATGTTTTTTCTCAAACCTTCAAATATTCTGCATCAAAGTGGTATAATCGGTTACTAGAGGGATCCATTAAAATATTTGACATGTTATAGACTTTGTTTAGACAACCAGTTGTGGGAAGAAATAAGCTCAGAGAGAACAAGGACACAATCATTAGTTGTCGAGAACAGGTCGAAGAGAGCCCGATGGAGTATACCATGCGTTTTATTAAACCAAAAACCAATCTAGACGGTTGCGAGGAAAAGGTGGCTTGCACTGCGTATAGGCAAGGGATTCTTCCCATAATTATAAGAGATAATTTTACTAAGAAACAAATCTTAACGTTCGTCACTTTATTACCACAAGGTTAGAAGCGGATAATCGTAGAAGAGGCTGAAGCGGAAGAACTTTCCTCTATGCTCTAACAAAGACAACATAATTTGTAATTACCCATTGTTATCTATCAATAGTCACCCGCTCTGGTTTATCGACCTCACCCGATCCAAACATATCACCTTCCGGCCATGTTTCGACCAAGGTGTCAGAGTCAAGCACAATCAAACTGATAAAGAATCAACATGTTATTAATTTTCAAGGGTAAAAAACACCACAGGTCCTCCATGTTTGTCACTTGTAACGCATCAGTCCCTATTCTTTGTCTCTGTAATAAACCGATCCTCTATGTTTTAAAGATGTAACAAACATATCCTTTTTGTAATAAATAGGTCCTTCATGTCTGTAATAAACAGGTCCTTCACGTTTTCAATTTGTAATAAACAGGTCCCTCAAATTTTCAGAAAATGATCTGTTTGTTACATTTTGAAAACATAGAGGACCGATTTATTATAGAGACAAAGAATAGGGACTGATGTGTTACAAGTGACAAACATGGAGGACCTGTGGTGTTTTTAACCCAATTTTCAACAAGTAACAAGTCCAATGTAGAACAAGTGGGTCTGGCCTACTAATTATACGAAATCAATAAAGTGTGCGGCGATAGTTTTTTATAAAGCTTGAAATCACATACAATTTTGAAAGCCTATTACAAGTATTATGAGGACGTCTGTCATGAAACAAAACACTGTATAACTTTAGAAAAAGAATTTTAATTGTTAATTGAGAATGGGAAGTTAACAGATTTTGTTAAGAGAAATGTTGGGACTTAGAAATAGAGTTCAATAGAAAATTAGCTAGGATGAGAGGTAGTTCTGGTGGCTAAAGTGTGAAAATACATTAATTATCATAGATTTGAATCGAGACCCTAACCGAAGGATTGTTATGATGGTTGAGGAACCAAAGGTCAAGGGGAAGGTTAGTGAGCTGTGTAATGTTTTTGAACTTTTAACTATTATTAGTGGATATACTATTTCAAAGATTACAAACTTCTCTCGAAAAAGGTACGTAGTAAGTTTGGAAGCCCAGCTGGAAGCATACACTTTGACCTATCTATACAGAAACTTGTCGCCCTTGTTATGATTTCATGATGATGATATGAGAGAGGTGAATGTGCCACATGAAGATGCAGTATTGATTGCATCTTCTATCGCGGGGAGTGAAATCCGAAGGATATCAATTGATATTGGCATTTCTACCAATATTTAATTATGACCAAGTACAAACATATGATAAATTTTTCAAGCATTCTCTGATTAGACCAACCTACTATGGAATTTATGGGTGTTACCGCTGAGGTGGTTAGAGAATTCGAAGGGGTGGTGGAGCTAGACCGCATGCCATTTATGAAATATGTAACAATTTTTCATAATTGTAGATGCACCAACGTTTTATAATGCAAACTTGGGAAGATCTTGGTTATCGAGAATGCATATTTTCGCATCAACAATTGACTAATGTTTAATGTATATAGTTTGGAGTAACATGTGGATATATAATTCCATGATTAAAATATTATTTAGTTTCACTTCTGCTTCTAATCATACTGATCGACGCGACGTAGTTTGGGGGTCTTCAAAAGTGTTGTTAGCGCATTTCAAATAATTAAAAAGGATAAAGTATAGTATTTCATCTATTGTACTAACAAGGTCTTCTAAGTGCAAAAATAGGACACAAAAACATTAAGATAGTCATTTTCTTGGTAAATATGACCATAAATTAAAGTGGTTATTTCAAGCTCACTCTAGCATAGAGCCAACTGACCAACCTGTCAAAGCAATCTTGAATACACCTGAGGTTTTAGTACGTCTAATGAAATATGTTATCGAATTAGACGAGTTTCAAATCAGCTTTGAACTTTGTAACCGCATAAAAAACCAGGCTATGATTGATTCATTTTTAAAAGGCATGGGAGAGACACCCTCGTAAAGCAATGAATCCGGAAATGATTGACTAATGCACATTGATAGTGCATCCGACATATGTGGGTGAAAAGGCGGAATTTACATAATTTCTTGGGAAGATGAAGAAGTGTTATTAGACATCGATTTTAGTTTTAAGTTATCAAAAAATTATGGTGAGTATGAATCAATAAACGATATGACGCTAGCTAAAAAATAGGAGTAAGTACTCATATCATGAGAATTGAATTGCGGTCGGCAGTCAATAAAATATTAGAGGAATACAAAACTATGGAAGAAAAGATGCAACGATATTTTGAAATGGTCAAGAATATGAGTGACATAATTGAACGTATCACTTTTGATCAAGGGGTAAAAAACACCATTCTTCCTTCACGTTTACCACTTGTAACAAGATATTCCCTTTCCTTTGAGGCTGTAATAAACTGGTCCCTCATGTTTCAGAAACCAGAATAAAACCATCCTTTTTTACCTCATACCAACTTGTGTACCCTTAATACCCTTTGACCAGCCACATCAGCAATCCACGTATGACGTTGATGTGGACACACTAAAAAAAAGTAAAAACACAATTTACTTTTACCCACCCCTTTAATACTAATTCGAAACCAAAACCCAGCCCAATTAAACAAAATAACCCGGTCAGCCCATCATCCTTATTATAATCCAACCCAACTTCTAACCCGACCCAACTTCTAACCCGCTTTTATGACCTGACCCAATAACCAAGATGGCTTTTGTTACACTATTTTTTGCTACAGTACTAGTACTTTTAGTTAGCTCCGAGACTTGAGTAGTGTCATCATACAAATGACAAACATTCTTATATTTATTACCAGTCTGTTTAAGACTATGATAAGGCTGATTAAAACTGATATAATTCAAAGCAGGAACTGATTCGCCCTTGGAGTTTTTGGAGAAATTCGCAACTTTTCCATTATTTACAGACTCGCCGTAATTAACGCTGGTACTCAACTCATTAGAACTAAATGAATTAACAGGAAACACATTATCTAGACTTCTGTCAGACATTTCGTCAAGCACATTACAGACACGACTCTTCTGGAGCTTTGCGTACATATTCATAAGCGCATTCCCAGTATACAAATCACAAAGAACACCAAGTTTAACAACACAAGCATGAATAGACTCTCCCAACCTCAAATCCAGTAAGAAAGTAGTCGACTTTATGACAGAAGGGAACACATTGTAATCTGGGGATCTCCCAGAGACGAAAGAAACGGGGGAGTCGTGAAAGAATCTGTTGTCGGTGTAACATCTGATGATCGATTTCCATGCGAGAAGAGGAGGAGATTCAAGGGTGTTGAAAATAAAGATACTTAATTGCAAGAGATTGAGATTCGAGTAAATGGAGATGATTCTGGAGAGAAAGAGATGGGAATTGGGTTTGGCTCATGAATTTTTCTTGTTTGAGATTTGGTTTTAATTGGGCCGGGTTTTGGTTTCGAATTAGGGTTAAAAGGGGTGGGTAAAAGTAAATTGTGTTTTTACTTTTTTTATTGTGGCCACATGAGCGTCCCATGTAGATCGTTGATGTGGTTGGTCAAAAGGTATTACGGGTACAAAAGTTGGACTGAGATAAAAAAGGATGGTTTTATTCTGGTTTCTGAAACATGAGGGACCACTTTATTACAGCCTCAAAGAAGGGACCATCTCATTACAAGTGGTAAACGTGAAGGACGACTGGTGTTTTTTACCCTTTGATCTAGCACATAAATCATTGAACACGTGGCCCTGATTACTTAACAACAAAAGACAATACGTGTGAACTCCCAAAGACGGGCCAACTGCAAAAGCATGAACAATCGTGCTCACTGATGAGAAATAAGCAAACATTCATTCCCATAAATACAAAAATCTTATAGATGACCTAACCAAATAATATATGATGCATGGAACTCAACCCGCAGATAAATCATATACTAAAAAACTAAGTATGTAGATGTATGTAATCATATATGGAAAACTATTCTATATGGGGGTAATTACATTTATTTTTAAAGTGCCTAAACCTAGCTGAGGCCGAATATTGTCTAAAACAATACACAATGGTTTGTATAAGGACACTTTGGCGCACACATACGATCACACAAAACACTTATCTCAGGTACTATTGGCCAGAGATGCACAAAAATGGTCGCGAGTTAATAAGAAAATATGACAATTGCCAACAATAGTCTCGTATTCAACATTAGGTAAATGTGGATATCACATTGGTCTTTAACGCGTGCCTTTTTTTTCAATGCGGGTTGGATCTAGTATGGACTTTATCAACCAAACCATGTAATGTGAGGTTCATCATCATGACAATTGATTAATTTACCAAATATGTAGAAACAAAGTCATTGAATTAGACTATGGTGATGAGATATATAGTTTTATATGAAAACATATAGTATGCTGTTTTGACATCCCAAAAAATCTTTGTTTCGGATAAAAAAGCTGCACTTTGACAAAAACCGTCTTGAATCGCTAGCCGCACGATCTTAAATGGTATAAAAATGTTGAAGAAACTAAAAATATGTGGCCTAAAGCATTTGCTTAAATTGTTTTATCATGCAATATCATTTCCCGCAATCTTATTGGATAAACACCTTTCAAATTCGGGACAAAGGTTGTGAGACCGGTCAAATTTGGAGCCCATACTACGTGAACCTTACACTACAACGAGTGAACCATCAATGTCGCTTGCCAAACTGACCTCAACATATAAAAACAATGTCACGATGAAACCCACTAACAAAAGTAAGTCACGAAGAAACAAAATTAACATTTACATCTCGAAATTGAAAAAATGTTCTATTAAAATTGGTAGCTTGGTCCTCTGAAACAATGTTTTAACACATACATTAACATCAATCTGACGAACTCTGACCTACTTAAACGTTTTTTTATCTGACGAACTCAAACCTACTTAAACTTTTTTTTACTGTGTGACCGTATGCAATTGATAATTAACGTATAAGTTAGAAAGATACGGATGAAAGAAAAAATCACAGAACCTTAAAAAATGAAGCATTTATGTTTTTATTTTATTTAACACTTTTATCATTTTATATGTTTGTTTATTGTATTAAAGTAAAATTTAAACGTTTAATATTAAATATATAAATGGTAAAATATTGTAAATCTTTGTTTATCAATTTTTTTAACTTTATTAGGGAGAGTTACTGTTTAAGACTCATTCTAAAAACCTATTACGGATAAAGGCCCAACAAAACTAACAAATTTTGTACCTAAAATACCATTATATATAAAATCAGCAAACACGTGTATACATTCTTTTTGTTTAATTTAAAATTTTAAGAGTTTATATCTTTTAAACTATAACTCACCATTGGTTTTCTTAAGATGGACACAGCTAGATTCATTCATGATACATTTTGAACTTTTTTATAAATTATATTTTTGCATTTATCATATTACTGGTTTCGCATCTAACAACTAGCATCTATCATAGTTGGTCTGGTTTCGCATCTAATATGTATCATAATTGTTTGGTTTCGCTGCTAGCTGTATAAAAATAATTTTTTTTTGGCATATAGCATAAAATTTTGCATATTTTAAACCGTAACTCGGAAAAAAATAATCCGAAAATACCATCGATTTTTTTTAAGATGAACAAAACTAGATCCATTAATGATATGTTTTGAATTTTTTATAAAAAAAATTATATTATACACTGGTTTCTCATTATATGGTTTTGCCTTTACCATATGCGTGGTTTCACATCTAACATCTAGCATCTATCATAGTTGGTATGGTTTCTCATCTAGCAGTATAAAATTTAAAGAGGTTTCATCTAGCAAAAAAAGGTTTCACATCTTCTTCAACAGTTGTCTTTTTTGTTTCACTGTAAAAACGTTTTCAAACACATTTTCTAGAAACACATAATAAAACACTAAAAAACAACTAAAACCTAAAACAGTGCAACATTTCAACTACAAAATTAAAGTAAAAACAGATGAAATACCAAAAATCTCAAGTAACATAGAGTTTGAAACTCAAGAAGAAATCTGCAGAAAAATCGAGTTACATGAATGAGAAATAAAAAATCAAACGTCGAGATTAAATAAAAACATAATTAAAATCGAAAACTACAAAAAAAATCATACGAAACAAAAAAAACCAAAAACTTCTAGTTGAAGCTAAATCGTATATGTAGTTCCTAAATGCTAAAGAGAGAAAGAGAAAGAAATAGAAAAGTTAAAATAATATATATATATGTATATATATATTTATAATATAACTAGATACTTAGGATATTAAAAAAATAGTTGGATTTTATGTGCTAAATACAAAATTTAAGTGAGTTTTTAAAAAATATATATATATGAAAATATAGATAATAAATGAATAATAGTTTTAAATAATAGTAAACTTTTTTTAAAACTAATTTTGAAATAAAAATATGTCAAAAACCTAAATAACACGAGCAAATCAACAAAATATAAATAAATTCGTATAAAATACGATGTTTCGCTAAAAATAAAAACCCACAAAATGTAAGTCAACTTTTTTGGATTCAACTTTAGAAAATAATATAAGACATAAAAACCAAATTTTCAAGTAAAAGAATATTTAAGTAATGAATAATATTAAATACATCTCAAGAGCGCTAAAATTTGGTTTGAACAAAAAAAAAAGCGCCAAACTTCACATTTGGTTTGAACTTGAGTTACAACAAAAGATTTCTACTGAAAGTTGAAAATTTTATCGTCTTCTTTAGTAAGAGATTCCAAAGGCTTTAACATCAAATTTACTTGAATCTTCCACCACTCTTTTGCCAACAAATCTAGATTAGAATCAACAACCTACAACGTTCTAGAGAAAGAAGAGACAGACAACGATTCGAATATGGAGCCTTCACCAAAGCTATGATGTTCCTTGACCTTCTCTGAAATTGAAGAGATAAAAAATAGCAGAAAACGAACAATCTTTTGAGCAATCTTTAAAAAAGAACAAAGTTATGTTACTTTGTATTTTCGATTAAGTAGCCAACTCCCATACTTTCTAAAAGGACAATAGTTAGCGGATGATTAAGGGCTAGTAAATGCGAAAAAATGAGTTTTTTTATTACATCTGAGAGTCCATTTAGCAAGACAGTCTGCAACTTAATTCTGGACTCTAGAGATGTGCTTAATATTCATTTGGGATCCAATTAGGTTTCTGCATATGGGTAACAATGGCTTCAGGTACTAGGGGGATTTTCCTTTAGCAATTAGATTAATCAACATTAAGCAGTCGAATTCAATATCTAACTTATTCCAATTCTTACCCTTGCAGATTAAAAAACCTTCAAGTAAGGCTCTGGATACAGCCATAAGTGGAGATAGTTTTCCAAAGGTGTTACCTTCACTATAAATTATGTCGCCCAAATTGTTTTTGAAGATGATGCCCCCACTGGACTCGCCATTTCTATTACAAACAAAGTCAACGTTCATTTTAATTCTGCCTTCTATCGGAGCTATCCATTTAAGGTAATGAGGGTTGTTTTTTTTTTTCTCAGTTGATAGGAAACCCAGATAAAATCATGCATTTAAAGAGTTAGAGCAGTGTTTTCTTTGAAGAATGTTAGATCTGTCAAGACCAACAATGATTCGATTAATAGATTGATGGTAGAATATACAGTATCAGACTTCCTTTTATAGTTAGCATGATTATGATTATACCAGACAACCCAACATATAACAGCAGATATAACATGAGTTATGTGAACCTTACTAGATGAGAACCAGAAACAATTCCTAACAACATGTGTTAATACCATAAATCTTTCAATCTGGATGTTGAACAAGATAGCGAAATGAGACCATATTTTCCAGGAATAACTGCAGTTGACAAACAGATGATTAATGTCTTCAGAATTATTACCGAATTAACATTTAGATGCAAGGTTTAAATGTCTCTTCTGCATTATTGAATAAATGGAAATGTAGGACTTTAAGATTTTCCATAGAAGGAAAGAAAACTTCCTTGGAGTAACACCATTCCATATTTTTACGAATAAACCAGAGTAATTGTAGTGCTTTCTGGTGATATTCCAGGTTTGCTTTGTATTGAAGTTCAGATCCGTTGATAATTTCCAGATCATAGTATCCTTTTTGCTTGGATTGATGTTGTATTGCTGAATTTTATTGATCCTATCATTGGAGAGAAAGATTTCCAAAATATTCACATCCCAAACAATATCCTTCCAATATGTTTTGACTTTAGCATCCAGAAGCCAGATGTTGTTTCCCATGTTATTCATGTTCACCATAGGAGGATGATTATGCCAATCGTCACACCAGAAGTCCATGTCTCATTTGCCAAGAAGCCATATGATATTGTCTTCAGTAATGTGTCTAATCCCTGAAAGCCTTTTTCCAGGTTAGTGAACCAGATTTATTATAATTGGACTTGATTGGATGAGAAGTTCTAAAATATATATTATACATAATATTGGCCCAAAGACTGTTTTTATTTCTGAAGATAAACCACAATTTCTGAGAAAAGGTATTCCGGATATCAGTGAGCAACCTGATATTTAGGCTTCCTTCCTCAAAAGGTCTGCATAAGTTAGTCCACTTGGACCAATGAATACTTTTTTTAGAGTATTGAGACCTCCATAAAAAATTGTTGAAGATCAACTCAAGTCTTTTAATAATGCAATTAGCCAATAAAGTGTTTTGCATCTAATAACTAAGGATATAAATTAGAACTGAGGATACGAAAGTAAGTCTTCCCCCGTAAGAGAGATGTTTTCTCTCCCATTCAATGATTTTTAAGTTGATTTTGTCTAAAAGCCTTATGTAGTTATATGATTTATTGTTGTTGTGTAACGTTATGCCAAGGCAGTCTGTAGGGAGACTGTCCACAGATAATCCAGTATGCCCAGTAATCGTAGCCTTTTTTCTTTGATTAACTCTGTCAGATACGATGACCTTAGTCTTTTCTTTCTTAATTGATTGACAAGAAACTTGTTGATAGCTCTCCAAAAACCTGCTAAACTTATCAATGTAAGTCTTTAAACTATTAGTAAATATGAGAATATCATTCGCAAATGCCAAACAATAGACTAAATAATCAGTTCTAGAAGAGATTACATAATCTTGTTGGAGTTGAAGAACTTATATAAGCCTCTAGTTAATACCTCATCTCCTATTATAAAGAGACTTGGAGATAAAGAATCCCCTTGCCTCAACCCTCTTTTAGGGTTAAAGTAACCCACAACATTCCCGTTAACTAGCATTGATATGTTAACATTCCTAATCAACTTATTTATTAGATTGATAAAGTTACTAGAGAAACCAAAACACCTTAAAACTTTTGATATAAAAGAGAAAGACAGTTTATCAAAAGCTTTTGTCATGTCAACCTGAATAATTAGGTTACAAGTTTTTAGTTTTTTGTTTAAATCATATACCATTTCCTTTGTTATCAGTATATTTTCATGGATAGTTCTTTCAATAACATAAGCTTCTTGCGAATATACCAGAATGAATGTTATGACCTTGAAGGATATCATTGAAGGCCTTACACATAGAATCCTTGATAATCCTCCAACAAACTTTAAAGGAGAAGATGTTATAACCATCAATCTCAGCAGCACTATCAGGTTTCATAGTGATAATAGTGTTCCAAATTTCATCCTTATTGGTGGTAACTGTAAGAGATATATTATCCTCATTGGTGACCAGATTAGGAATACAGTCAAAGATTATTTGCATCATCATATTCTTCTCTTCATCAATAATACTATAGGGAGACTCAGTTAAAATCGTTTGAAAATACTTTTCAGCAGACTTTCCAATAACATCAGAGTCATGGATCCAATTTCTATCATCTTTTATACTCTGAATTACATTTTTCCTTCTTCTCCTTATTATTACTGGTGTGGATTATTTTTAACTGAGGGTAATTTTGTCTAGAGTTTTGTGATGTTTTAAGGGTATTTAATGTTTTGATAGATTGTAGTGAGAGATTCGAGCTACCTGGTTGTATTAAATGTTCCTTACCCTTATTAATGAAGGTGGTTCGGTATTTATACCCTTAATTATGGGCCACATGGGCTTTCGGGGTCAACTTATGAATTTGGGTCGAGTTCAATGACCCATTAATCTTTAAGCAAGTAAGTAATTAGCTTAGTCATGAAGTGATTTAGGTTTTAATACATTTAGTCATGTTCGGATGGTTCAGTGGGTGGCTTTTGTCTGAATTGCCCCTGTCTGGTTACCTTAGTGAGTGGTGAGAAAATCCGGACTCATCAGTAGCCCCTTTTTTAGGTTATGTTCGAAGGCCTTTGACAAGACCTAAAAAATAGTTTGAGTGTACACATAACTATGTCCGGACATTTCGAAATGTGTAACGACTTTATTCGGACTGGTTGAAACCCTTAGAAGCTGAACGGTTTTGCCAGAGATAGTGGGACACGTGTCCTTCTCTGATTCGCCTCGCCGGCCATTTTCCTCCTACAATGGCGCTTCGACTTGCTTCGAAAAGTAACCTCTTAATTAATGTTGGTGACATCAGTGCCGTCTTTAATCATTACACCTATCTTTTCGTATTCTACTAGGTACCAAAGCATCATTTGTTCTTTTAGTATAAATTAGTCCACTTTTCACTGTTTTATCATCTTCATTATCTATATTATGTTAATTTTCAAAGCTTTTACCTCTCAAAAAACCCTTCTTTTGTTGTGAGTTTATGTTCACAGCAATAAACGCCCTAGTAAAAGGTGGGTGGCTCAACTTGTCGGAGTTAGAAAAAGCTCAAAAAGTCGAACGAGAAAAGCGCATTGTTGCGGGCCTCCCTGTTTCTCCTATTGGCAAGCCTGATTCACCAAGCTTGGAGCCTTATAGGGGTTCATCTTCTGCCAAAAGTTCTAAACCCAGAAGGTTATTCCAACCCATCCTTTCTCCAATCGCTTCAGGCTCATCTGTTCAAGAATCAGAGCCCGTTGTTGAACCAGAACAGGCGGTTACAAGCCTCAGGAAACCTTCCCCATTCATTGCTATGGGATCAGACGCTGATATTTCCCTGGAGAAGTTAGTAGATCGACGAAGGGGTCGTTTGGTGAAAGGGCAGGCTGCTACTGCACAGCCTAAACCTCCAAAATCCACGCCTTCACAATCCGGGGCTAAGAGTAAGACTACAGGGTCAGAAGCACCCATTAAAATTCCCAAGGACAAGCTGTCCGGTCCGGAGGCAACCAGTTCAAGCCTTCGGAAAGATACCTCCGGATTTGAGCCCCAGCCGGACTCTAGACCACAAGAGGAAAAGAATGCTCAACAATCCGGAGGGCCTACTGAGCCAACCACTAGCTCTTCTCTCCCAAAAACAGCTGACAATCCCTCCACGATAATGGAGGATGTAATGGAGGACAACATCGAAGAAGCCCCTTTTGAGACTGATGTCTCCGGGAAAACAAGTGAGACTGCCATCACCAAGAAAAGCAAAGGCAAAGAGAAAGTGTGTTTAAAGCATCCAGACCTGCCGGAGTGTCGTGTAGGAAAAGTGGGGCCTTGTTTGCACAAAGTGAGTGTAAAATATCTGCTAGCCATGCAGAAGATCAACTACGCTTTCATTCATACAGCTGAGCTTGGCCGGATGAGGACAAAGTGGGGGATTCCGGAAAATGTTAAAGTGAGAATACCAGTTGATCCGGAGACGCCCATGGATTGCAAACTCAATGAGATAGTTTTCTACACTGAGTTATTTAAATGGGGGCTTAGGTTTCCCTTGGACCCAGAAATAGTAAGATATTTCCATCTGATAAAGCTTTACCCAAGTCAACTAAGCCCTAATGCCTGGTTCACCCTTATGGCATGTATCATGGCTTCCAGGCTCTCCGGAATTCCTCTTCCGGTGGAGCAATTCGCTGCTGTAGCAAGCCTCTGCAGAAACCACGTCATCCCTTTCTATCACTTTAACATGAGCGACGATTATAAGGCGGTGGATGACTTACTCGAGTCGAAGAAAAGCTGGAAGACCCAATTTCTGTTCATCAGTGATGCCTGGGAGAATGGGAAGAAAATTAAAGCTGGTGTCAACCCAAGCATGCTTACCAGCAGATGGCGAAGTGATGGTAAAAATCTCATTACATACTTCTACTTTTACTTACAACAGTTGTTTTTATCTAACTCCTATTCTTTTGATTTTTGGTAGTGCTACAAAAGGATTTTAATGATTACTTAGAGGCTGGGCAGACTACTTGTGCCAAGCTAAATGCTTGGGCTGCTGAGAAATGGGGAAACCGCTTCCGCAACTGTTTTACCGGAGGCAATTTAACAAGATCCTATCTTTGGAATACAACTGACCGGAGGGACTTGTCTTGGGAGGAATTAACCACTCCACCCCCTCCGGGAGTGATTCTCCGGAAGACAAAGGGAAAATATGGGAAATTGATCTTGTCGGGCAGAGCTAAAGCCCCAAGCAAAATGAAAGGCAAGAAAATTAAGGCCAAGCAAGGTGTAGTTGAGGCTAATCCCACGGAGGTGGAGGAAGATGTCCCAACAAACCCAGAGGGACAAGATCAAGGGCAGATTGATGTTGCCTTACTGCAAGTGGTGGAACACGAAAGCACCAAGGAAACAATTGGGTCTCCAAAACCCTCAAAGGCTCCCAAAAAGGACAGAAAACGGGGAGCAGAAGGTGAAGATAGGGATGGAAAGAAAAATAAAATCTCCAAGGGAGATGAAGTTTCCCTCCGGGCTCCGGAGTCTCTCCCTTCAATTGACCCAACTGATCCCACTCAAGCAGAAGAAATCCCAGGTGATTTTCAAGCTGGAGAAAGTGCCGGAGGGGACATTAATATTGATAGTGTCGACATCAACGGGCTTCAAGGGATTGGTCTTTACTTTGAAGACTTTGGCAAAAATGATTTTGCTGGACCCTACTTCCCCCCAAGCTCTTCAAACATCGTCACCTTCAATGGCAAGTGAGAGAGATATCATCACCCACTCCTTATTGAGCAATATCCAGCCAGTACTTACCTTGGAGAAGCAAGCGCGAAATCAGTCAGCCATTATCAATACCCTCAATTCTGACAAAGAGAAATTTTCTAGCGACCTCCTCACTGCCAATCAAAATGCTGAGGCACTGAAGAAAAAAAATAAGGAGTTGAAGAAAAGTCAGGAGGACTTGGCCAACAAGCTGGCCAATTCGGAGGGAGTTGTCACAGAACTCCAATTGAAGCAGTCTGATCTGGAGAGAAACCTCTTTTCTTCAAAAGAGGAGGTAAAGACTAAAAACAGCATCATTCAGACCTTAACCAATGATAAGATTTTGCTTCAAAACACTGTGTCCAAGGCTGAACAAGAAAAAGCTGACTTGTTAAGAGAGCAAGAGAAAAAAATCCAAGCTAGGATTGATGCTTATACCAATGAGGTGATAGACTCTCAGGAGGAAAGATATGCCGAAGTCAAGTCAGATATGGTCCTGCTCTTTCATGAAAAATTTCCGAAGAGGACACTGGAAGATTTATGGCGATTCGTGGAATACGAAGACCTTCCCCACCATACCATGGCTAATAGCGATACGCATAACTACTCCAGTGGCTGGGATGACACAACCGATGAAGAGGAAAAGACTGGGGAGAGTATGGATGATGCCCCAAAGAAGAAGAAACCAAGTGAGGCTGAGGCATCTAAGAAAGCTCAGTCTTAAAGTATCAACTATCTTTTTAATTTTCTGTAATTGAACCAAATTCCTTGGATGGCCAAGGCATTTTTTGTAACCATGCCCGACCCTTGTCCAGATAAACCTTTTTGTTTTGAGAATTCAAAGTCCTTGGATGACCAAGGCACTTTAATGGGTAGTTTCATTTTACACAGGTCTTGCATTGTTTCATAATTTTTCAACGTTGGTGGCTAATATTTAAACAGCCCTTAGTTATTTTACAAGTATTTTAAAGTGAGAGTGTTTAAATTCTCCGATGACAAATGTTTAAGTAGTCATCACTCCACCAATTCAATCCGGTCTGCCATAAAAATTTCAAAGAAAGCTATTAACTTAAATACTCCGAATCTTTTAAAAAGGCATCATATTTTATAAAAAAGACCGGACACCTCATTAAAACATCCCCACGCCACTAGGGTAGGAAAGAGTATGCCCCCAAATATTTACATGAACTTTTAAACAAGTAAATATTTGCATAGTTTTCATTCTAAGTACAACCGGAGGTGCTCAATGTTTCAGGGGTGATTCAAAATCCTTCCATTCTTATCTTGGAGTTGGTATGTCCTAGGCTTAAGCTTTTCACTGACCACATAGGGTCCTTCCCAAGTTGGAGCTAGCTTGCCGAACTGCTTCTCCTTGGTATGTGGGAAGACTTTCCTCAATACTTTATCCTCTGGTTGAAAATCCCTTTTGTTAATTTTAGAAGCAAACCTGTTTCTCATCAAACCTTGATAGTGTGTGGCTCTGAGGTGAGCCTTGACTCGTCTTTCTTCCATTAAATCAAGCTGGCCTCTGACTGCCACTTCGTTAGCGTGTTCAGAAAAATTATGAACTCGAAAAGAAGGAAGAGTAGCTTCTATGAGAGCTATGGAATCCATCCCATATACTAAGGCAAAGGGAGACTCTTGTGTTGCAGCCCCGGGAGTGGTCCGGTAGGCCCATAAGACTTCTTGTAAATAACTTGGCCATTTTCCAACAGCTCCTTCTAAATTCTTTTTAAGTCCGGACAATATGGTCCTGTTAGCCACCTCAAATTTGCCGTTTGCCTGTGGGTGGAAAGGAGAAGAAAAGCTATGTTGAATGCCTCTAGAAGCGCAAAAATTCTCCATTTCCTTGTTGTCAAATTGTGGCCCATTATCTGTAGTTATCTTCTGTGGAACCCCAAATCTGCAACAAATATTAGACATGATGAATTTGATAACAGCCTTCAAGGTAGTTCCTACCAATGGGGCTGCTTCGATCCACTTCGAAAAGTAATCAATGGTAATAATTATAGTTCTTCACCCCCCGTACGCCATGGGCAAAGGGCCCACTAAATCGAGCCCCCACCGAGAAAAAGGTATTGGTTCAGAAATTGACTCCAAAGGGACAGCTGGGGTATGAATTTCATTGCTGTATCGTTGGCATGGATTGCACCTTTTGACCAACTCCTTGGCATCTTGCATTACGGAGGGCCAGTAGTACCCAGCTAACAAAACTCTTCTAGTTAGAGCCCTGAATCCACAGTGTGCTGATCCCTCACCATCATGTAATTCGGAGAGCACGATTTAAGACTCTTCGATCCCCAAACATCGTAAGAGGGGTATATTATAGGATTTTTTATAAAGAACATCTCTTAGGATGACAAAACCACGAGCCTTGTATTTTATTTTCCTTGCTATTGCTTTTTCCGGAGGCAAGATGCCATCTAAGAGATATTGAAGGAGAGGAATCTCTAATCTTGGGGCTGTTTTATTTGTATATTCAAACTTTCTTCTTCCTTATCCGGATTGATTTGAATAGATGGACATTCTTGCACATGTATCCAAGGGTAGGACTCATAGTAGGCTATGGTTGCCAAAGAGTCTGCTAACGTATTTTATGTTCAGGATATGTGCTCATAAGTGACGGTTTTGAAATTGAGGGCCACTTCTTTGAGGATTAATAAGTATTTAATCAACTGCTCTTTTTTTTGCTTCGGATTGACCTTGTGCATGATGGATAAGAAGCTGAGAGTCGCTCATTAACCTAACCCTTTTGGCTCCACAGATGAGAGCTAACTTTAAACTAGCTATAGCAGCTTCATATTCGGACTTATTATTGGAAGCCCTGAAGGCAAAACAAATAGCTTGGTACATTCTGTCACCGTACAGAGAGGTTAAACATATCCCAGCACCACAACCCATGGTACTTGATCCACCATCAGTCTGTACGACCCAAACCTTTTTATCTTTTACACCGGTTGCTTGTTTAGTATCCATATCTTAATGAAATTCAACTAAGAAATCAGCCACAGTTTGGGCTTTGAAATGTCGGCCTTCTGGAGAACGTTATTTAAGGGAAAAGACGTCCGGACAATTATAGAATGAGCCTGAAAATAGGGCATCATATTCCTTGCAGCAATTACTAGGGCTAGTGCTAATTTTTCAAGTTTTAAATACCGTTTTTCTGTATCTATCAAGCTTTTGCTGATATAATACACCGGACGAGGATAATTATCTACTTCCCTTACCAACACTGCACTTATAGCACAATCAGAGACTGCCAAGTATACGAAGAGGGTCTCTCCATCAATGGGTTTAAACAAAGTCTTGGGGGAATACAAGTGCTTTTTAATCTCATCGAAAGCTTCATCACACTGTGGGGACAAGTTGAAATCTTTTGCACCTTTCAAAGTTTGAAAAAACGGGGCGCACCTGTCCGAAGACCTTGAAATAAAACGGTTTAGTGCAGCCAGCCTCCCGGTCAATCGTTGTACCTCTTTAATATTCTGAGGAGGCTCCATTTGTAGTAGAGCATTAAGTTGGTCTGGATCAGGCTGTATCCCTTTCTCACTTATCACATACCCCAAGAATTTCCCGGACTGCACTCCAAAAACACACTTTTCTGGGTTCAATTTTAAATTTACTTTCACCAAGTTAGCAAAAGTTTCTTGGAGATCTACCAGGTGTAGCTCTTCGTCCATACTTTTTACCATCATGTCATCGATGTAAACTTCCATATTTCTTCCAATTTGTTCAGCAAAAGCCTTTTTTACCAACCTCTGATAAGTAGCCCTATCATTTTTTAATCCAAACGGCATTACCTTGTAACAATGGATGGCCCTATCAGTAACAAAGGTGGTATGTTCTTGATCCTTCGTATCTACTTGAATCTGATTATACCCGGAGAAAGCATCGATAAAGGACAGCAGCTTATTTCCAGATGTGGAATCCACCAGCTGATCAGTTCGGGGGACCAGATATAAATCTTTTGGGCAAACTCTGTTGAGATCTGTGAAATCGATGCACATACGCCACTTACCATTCTTCTTTTTCACTAACATCGGGTTGGCAGTCCATAAAGGGTATTGAGATTCCTTTATGTGCCCCATTTTAGTAAGCCGATCAACCTCTTGAACTATGACATCAGCCTTTTCCTTAGAAAAGGCTCTCCTCTTTTGTACAACAGGTGTTATGTCCCTTCGGATGGATAATTGGTGTGATATAATGTCTGCTGGCACTCCGGTAACATCAGCATTGCACCAAGCAAAAACATGTTGATGATCTTTAAAAAAAATTAACATTTTACTCTTCAATTCCGATGTCATATTGGATCCTATCTTGACACTTTTTCCTTCAGCTAGAGAGTGAGTTTCAACTTCTTCAATTGATATTAAAACACCATGGGTCTCTCTAGGGTCATCATTATCACCCTCTCCCCCAGAAGGCCCCTCAAACTGCTATTCCTCATTGATCCGAACTGCCCCAACGTCCGAGGAGCCAATGCTGTTGCATAACACTCTCTTGCTACCTTTTGGCTGCTTCGAACAACTCCCACTTATCCTTGCACAGCATACTTCAAGAATTGGTGGACTGTTGAAGCCACAGCATGCATCCTGGAGAGCCAAGATCTCCCCAGAATAGCATTATAACAAGTGGGATAATCCACCACAATAAATAGTATTCTAACCATTTTTTAAAAAGGGCCTTTACCCAATAAAACCTCTTCCTCGAACTCCCCGATCACATATGCCGAGCTTCCAGTAAAACCCACAATTGATCTGTTCGAACGCTGAATTACTGCCGGATTTTTCATTTTTTTTGTATGAAGTTAAAAAGAGAATATTGGCAGAACTCCCGGTGTCTACCAAAATTCGTCTTATGTCATTGCCCCCAATGGACGCTCCTATGACAACAACATCCTCATGAGGACCAGCAATATCCCTCAAGTCATCCTCATCAAAAACAATAAAGGGAAATGGAATCTATGATTGATAGGAAGTCATGCCTCCTTCCAGTTGGGTAGCTAAAGTATGAACATGCCTCTTTCTCGAAGAAGTAGTTGGAGCAGCCATGGTGTCTCCCCCAAATATTGTAAGCGACTCATAAAAGTTAATAAGACCGGACACCGTCTTGCAAGGCTCTGTGATAACACCCACTTTATTCCGGGTCGGATCAGGATCTAAATATTCAGAGTCTACATCAAACCTTTCGATTATTACCATAGCCCCATCCGGAGCCGATGTGCCTGCATTGTTCAGACCAGCCCGATGAGCATTATCAGGCCTATTTCCACCTCTTCTTTTAACATACGCCCCCAACTTTCCTCTTTCAATCAAATTCTGCACCTCTTGTTTCAATGCAATACAATCCTCAATGGTATGACCAATATCATTGTAATACTGGCAGAAACAATTATTATGACTCTCCCTAGGAGATTGCAATGCAGCCGGCCTTCTGTAGTGTACTTCATCTTTTGTTTTGTCATAAATAGTAGCTACGCTTTCTTTCAACTCAGCAAACCACTCTGGTTGAACCCAAGGCCCCCGCTTATTTCTAGATTGATGGCTCTGGGCTGGAGCACCTGGAATGAGACTGAGCTTTGGCTCTGTTATGACCCTATCCGGCTTCCTTGGCCTTGTTCCCGGACTGGTTTTGGTTTTGATTTGGTGCAGCCGGAGCAGACCTCACCTGCCTGTGTACCCTAGTTTTCTTTGTTTCATCTATGTTAATCTGTTTACCGACCTGATTCAGTAAACCTCCCCATGTCATGGCCTTCTTCCTGGTTACCGAATCAGCCAAGTTTCCAGGGTTCAAGCCCTGCCTTAGAGAGGTTATTGCTACTTGTTTAAAGAAATCAGCCAATCCATTTTTGGTATTTACAAAACGACTTATGTATTCTTTTAAAGATTCGTTTGGTTCTTGGGCACAATGGATAATTGTGTCTCCATTGCCCTTTACTTCCTTACTCCCAACAAACGGCCTCCGAAAGGCCACCCAAAAAGTGTCGAAATTTCTGATGCAAACCTGCGACAAACTATTGTACCACTTCAGAGCACTCCCCGTAAAAGATTGGGAGAATGCTCTACAAAGTAATTTGTCGTCATCGTCAAAATTCATCATAATTTTTTTGAATTGTTCCAAGTGGTTATCCGGGTCTTTACTGCCATCATATTTTTCCATTTTCGTACTGTCAAACCTCTTAGGAAGGTTTCCGGACAGTATCTTGGAGGACAATGGAGATTGTATCTAATTCAGGCCATGACTGAATACAGTATCTTCGTTAGAAGTTGCAAAGATACCTGGCTCATCATGGAAGGCAAAATGATCCATTAACAAGCGATCTACGTGTCTCCGGCCATGACTGTGAAACGATCATTTACCTAGATACCTCTTCAACCTTCCATGCCTGTCCCTTTTTCTTGAGTACTTTTTGACAAACTTTTGTTTCTTTTTAGAACGACCTTTATCACTGCTGGATGACAAGGATTCTTCAACTCCATCTTCATTTGAGGAGCTACCGGAAGACTCTGAGTTTGAATTAGAGCTCTCCACCGGTTTAGACCAGTGAGAATTTTTTGAGCTAACATGAGTCTTTTTTTGCACTCACATGGGTTTTTGATGGCTCATGCTCTCTTGGATTGTCAGTATGATGAGCTGCCGACGCCTTAGACTTCTCTTTTGTGTCCATCTCTGCCCTCTTGACAGCCCTCAAAGCTTCTATTTCAACCTTTAACCTATCTCGCTCCTCAATCGTATATTCATCATTTTCCCCCACCACTTCTGCCAAAGCTGGTGGCACGTCTTGCACGTCCGGATTCATCCAAACTGGTTTTTCTTGATGGTTTTGAATGCTAGATTCAGGCACTTTCTTCTCCCACTGTGGTCACCAATTTGGTGTGGATTATTTTTAACTGAGGGTAATTTTGTCTAGAGTTTTGTGATGTTTCAAGGGTATTTAATGTTTTGATAGATTGTAGTGAGAGATTCGAGCTGCCTGGTTGTATTAAATGTTCCTTACCCTCATTAATGAAGGTGGTTGGGTATTTATACCCTTAATTATGGGCCACATGGGCTTTCGGGTCAACTTATGAATTTGGGTCGAGTTCAATGACCTATTAATCTTTAAGCAAGTAAGTAATTAGCTTAGTCATGAAGTGATTTATGTTTTAATACATTTAGTCATGTTCGGATGGTTCAGTGGGTGGCTTTTGTCCGAATTGCCCCTGTCCGGTTACCTTAGTGGGTGGTGAGAAAATCCGGACTCATCAATTACGATCCTCATTTCTAAGCCACTTATTGTAGCATTTTTGCTTCCAAAACTCTTCTTCCATCCTTAAAGCTTTAAGATACATGATGTTAGCTTTATCTAATTGAGATTTATTTAGCATCATCGATCCTATGTGTTGGGAATATGGGTGTTGTGAATTGGGGGTCCGGTCCGCATATTTTGCCTCCGTATATATGTAAGAAACCCCCGATCTCAACACTAGTATGATATTGTCCGCTTTGACGCTTGAAGGCCCGCACGACTTTGCATTTGGTCCATTACCAAAAGGCCTCATACTAGTTGAGGTATGTTCAATCCTCCTCTCGAACAAAGTACCACTCTAGCCTCCTCTCAAGTGACTTCCATCCACCCACTCTAATCAGGTTAGGGCTACCTGACCATAGAGGCACTAGGAATGTTAATGTTCACCTCCTCTTAGACCACACTGTCTTGTTCCTTAGCGCCACTCCCCACTCCAATCAAGTATCATCGCTTGATGAGTCACGGGCACTCCGAAGTAGGATCTTTAGAACATATCACCTTAAGGACGACATCTAACTAAGTCCGACTTCCAAGAATTTCACCACCATCGCGTTCTGTTTGGGCCTGGCTCTGATACCACGTGTTAGGAATATGGATATCGCATATTCCGTCTCTGTATATATGTAAGAACAACCCGATCACAACACTCGTATGATATTGTCCGCTTTGGCACCCGAAGACCCGCACGGCTTTGCTTTTGATCCACTTCCAAAATGACTCATACTAGTTGAAAATATGTTCTTACTTATATTCCACTGATCCTTCCCATGTTTAACCGGTATGGGATGTGAGACTTTGGTGGCCACCCTAACAAATCCTCCTCTCGAACAAAGTACCACCTTAGCCTCATCTCAATTGACTTTCATCTGCCCACTCTAATCAGGTTGGAAGACTACCTGACCATAGAGGCACTACGAATGTTACTGCTCACCTCCGATTAAACCACTATGTCTTGTTCCTTAGCACCACTCCTCACTCCAATCAAGTACCACCGCTTGATGAGCCACGAGCACCCCGAACTAGGACCTTTGATACCACGTGTTGGGAATATGGGTATCGCATATTCCGTCTCTGTATATAAGTAAGAACAACCCGATCACACCACTAGTATGATATTGTCCGCTTTGGCACCCGAAGACCGGCACGGCTTTGCTTTTGATCCACTTCCAAAATGCCTCATACTAGTTGAAAATATGTTCTGCTCACCTCCGATTAAACCACTATGTCTTGTTCCTTAGCACCACTCCTCACTCCAATCAAGTACCACCGCTTGATGAGCCACGAGCACCCCGAACTAGGACCTTTGATACCACGTGTTAGGAATATGGGTATCGCATATTCCGTCTCTGTATATAAGTAAGAACAACCCGATCACAACACTAGTATGATATTGTCCGCTTTGGCACCCGAAGACCGGCACGGCTTTGCTTTTGATCCACTTCCAAAATGCCTCATACTAGTTGAAAATATGTTCTGCTCACCTCCGATTAAACCACTATGTCTTGTTCCTTAGCACCACTCCTCACTCCAATCAAGTACCACCGCTTGATGAGCCACGAGCACCCCGAACTAGGACCTTTGATACCACGTGTTGGGAATATGGGTATCGCATATTCCGTCTCTGTATATAAGTAAGAACAACCCGATCACAACACTAGTATGATATTGTCCGCTTTGGCACCCGAAGACCGGCACGGCTTTGCTTTTGATCCACTTCCAAAATGCCTCATACTAGTTGAAAATATGTTCTTACTTATATTCCACTGATCCTTCCCATATTTAACCGATATGGGATATGAGACTTTGGTCGCCACCCTAACAAATCCTCCTCTCGAACAAAGTACCACCTTAGCCTCCTCTCAATTGACTTTCATCCGCCCACTCTAATCAGGTTGGATGGAGGACTACCACTCTGTCTTGTTCCTTAGCACCACTCCTCACTCCAATCAAGTACCACCGCTTGATGAGCTACGAGCACTCCGAACTAGGACTTCTGATACCACGTGTTGGGAATACTCCGAAATAGGACTTTTGATACCACGTGTTGGGAATATGGGTGTTGTGAATTGGGAAGAACAACCCGATCTCAACACTAGTATGATATTGTCCGCTTTGACGGACGAAATAACGCACAGCTTTGCATTTGGTCCATTACAAAAGGCGTCATAGTAGTTGAGGTATGTTCTTACTTATATACTATTGATCATTCTCATGTCTAACCGATGTGGGATGTGGTACTTTGGTTGTTCCCTAAAACTATGACTTTTTTCCAGCTAGATTATATTTGGCGGTAAACTATAATTTGCATGTAAACTATAACAAAATAACTAAATGAAGTAAGGTTTAAAAAACATACATAAATAAAAAAACAGTATTTGTTATAAGCGAAAGGATGACTCGGCAATTGTGTGATTCCCCTAAAATAGCTGCTTGATTAGGAAAGGAGGCGTCAATAGCTTACTGGTTTAGTGTTCCAGTTTAGATCAGAATCGAATCTCTTCGACGTCGAGTATGGATCAGAAATCCGAACTGCCGGTTAGTTTTTTTGCTTCTTCCGATTATGTGTAATGACCATGAAATTAGCTTCCATTTCAATCAAAAATGTTAGGTTTCTTGGTGTTCATTCGATTTTTGGCCGTTTAACACTTCTCAGTTTATCTATAATGTTGTGAATGGTATCTCTTACTATAAGGTTTACTGAAAGTAAGGCTTCTGCTTTAATTTGGTTGCTAGTCTGCTGCTGCTTAACCAGTTAGTTTTTGACACATATGTTTCCGTTTCTGTTTCAGATTCGTGATTTTGTGAAATGAATTCTTATCTATGAGCTATGATTTTGTGAAAATTTAATCTATGGCAGTGTGATTTACCTGTTGGTCTTCATCTCCTGAAAGATTCCTCCTTCTAGTCTCTACTTATTATGCAGATAAGTAGAAAAGAGCACAAGGAGAGGCTATGGGGCACTAAGGAATAAGGATCCACGAGGCACATTTCTCTAAGTCTGTATGCTTTGTTGGCGGAAAATATAAAACAACACTCTCTTTAAAACAACAAAACAACTTTGATATTGATAAAAAGGAGAAATATTACAAGACACTCTTAAACCTCACACAAGAAGAGAAAATATTTTTCTAACACTCAAGAGAGCATTCTTGTCTCTCTTTTCTCTCTCTCTAAATTTCTCTCTAACCTTAATTCTTGGTGTGTTTGTGTGATGCTCTAGATGGTGGGAGAGCTCCACTATTTATAGGAATATAGTGGAGACAAAGATCCACCATCCAAGAGGCTTTTGGATACTAACACACTCAACATCAATACTACACTCAAAGTTAAGGTGTTTCTTACACTCAATCTAAAAGTGTGTCTTGCACTCAACCTAAAGAACTAAATATTAATTTAAATGTTTCTAGAGTATTCTTTCTAGATGGGTCTTATTAAGTGGGTTGGACCCTTTGAGTGGGTTGGGCCCTTTAAGTGGATCAAGTTTATGATCCAACACTCCCCCTTAAACTTGATCCCGTGACCCCTAGTAGTTTCCTTAATCGTTTGAAGTCTTCGCTTTTCAGTGGCTTGGTGAAAATATCAGCAGCTTGATCTTGTGTCTTCACATATTCAACTTGCACATCCTTTCTTGAAATACACTCTCTTATGTAGTGGTAGCGGACATCTATATGCTTGCTTCGATCATGGAATACTGGATTCTTGGCTAAGGCGATGGCTGACTTATTGTCGACATACACTTTAGTTGGCTCATTCTGTGTTAGGTCTATCTCCTTCAATAGATTTCTAAGCCAAATTGCATGACTAACACATGTAGTAGCAGCAACGTATTCCGCCTCACAAGTGGACAACGTGACAATCGGTTGTTTCTTTGACATCCATGTGAAAGCAATATTTCCCATAAAGAATACAAATCCAGTTGTACTCCTTCGATTGTCTATGTCTCCACCCCAATCACTATCGCTATACCCAACAAGTTTGTAATCATTAGAAATGGAATAGAGTAATCCAAAATCACTTGTACCTTTGAGATAGCGAAGGATTCTCTTTGCAGCTTTGAAATGAGTTGTTGTTGGAGATTCCATGTAGCGGCTAACCAATCCAACTGCGTGAAGAATATCCGGTCTCGTGCAAGTTAGATAGCGTAGACTTCCTACCAAACTTTTGAATAATGTCGGATCTACACTTTCGCCTTCTTCATGCTTGGATATTTTGACTCCAAACTCCATGGGTGTGCTTATCGGGCTACAGTTCTCCATTTTAAACTTCTTCAGGATATCTTTAGCATAGCTTTCTTGTGAGATGAAAATTCCATCTTTTTGTTGCTTAACTTCAATGCCAAGGTAGTACGCCATGAACCCCAAGTCTGTCATCTCGAATTCCTTCGTCATTACTTCCTTGAATTTATTGAACATACTTGGGCTGCTTCCTGTGAAGATCAAATCGTCCACGTAGAGACACACGATCAAAATATCTCCATCTTTGATCTTGGTGTATAGAGCGTGCTCGTACGGACATTTGTTGAAGCCGTTCTTTTGGAAATACTTGTCGATTCTACTGTTCCAGGCCCTTGGTGCTTGTTTTAGCCCGTAAAGAGCCTTCTTTAGCTTCAACACCTTATCTTCGTGGCCTTTGATCTCATAGCCTAATGGTTGTTGAATGTAGACTTCTTCTTCAAGGACGCCATTGAGAAATGCTGACTTTACATCCATTTGTTGTATCTTCCACTTGTTTTGAGCTGCCAAAGAAATTATTAGTCTAATAGTTTCTAATCGGGCAACGGGGGCGAATACCTCATCATAGTCAATTCCCGCCTTTTGACTATAGCCTTTTGCAACAAGCCTCGCTTTGTGTTTTTCAATCTCCCCCTTAGCATTTCTCTTGGTTTTGTATAACCATCTGACGCCTATTGTCTTGCACCCTTTGGGAAGTGAGGTGAGTTCCCATGTATCATTCTTCTCGATGGCTCTAATTTCTTCATCCATCGCGTCTCTCTATTGTTTCTCTTGTGCAGCTTCTTGAAATGTCACTGGCTCACATTCAGCAAAGAGACAAAAGAGTGTAATGTTATCCATTGGTTCGGTTACCTCATAAAGATCACTAAGGCTTCTTATACGTTCCACTGCTCTCTCATTTTGACTACTATTTGACGATGATGAAGGTGGCGAGTCTCCATGAGTATTTGCTTTTGGTGAGGCATGTTGGGTAGCAACATCTTCCGATTGCTCATTTGGTGTCTTCTCATCTTCTTCAATTTGGGGGAAAAATGTGAACTCATTTGTATGAGACCCAAAATCCCATTCGCCTTCTTCATCAACTATCACGTCTCGGCTTATCACAACCTTCTTGTTGTTTGGGTTGTATAACTTGTAGCCTTTGGAACTTGAGTCGTAACCGATGAAGATAAAACTCTTGCTTTTATCATCGAGTTTGGTTCGTTGTTCGTCTGGTACATGGACATGAGCTACGCTTCCAAATACTCTCAAGTGGGAAATTCCGGGCTTTCTTCCACTCCACGCTTCTTGTGGTGTCTTTCCCCAAACACTTCTTGTTGGAGATCGGTTGGACAAGTAGACCGCACATGCCACTGCTTCCGCCCAAAAATCCTTAGGCAGTTTCTTGCTTTTGAGCATGCTTCGCGCCATATCAAGGATTGTTCTGTTCTTCCTTTCTGCCACACCATTTTGTTGAGGTGATCTAGGAACTGTCAAGCGGCGACGAATTCCATGTGCTTCACAAAACTCTAGGAATTCATTGGATGTGAACTCCCCTCCTCGGTCAGATCTCATGGCTTTAATCTTATTTCCGCTCTCTTTTTCCACAACTGCTTTGAACTTCTTAAATACTCCAAAGACTTCAGATTTTTGTTTCAAGAAGTATACCCACGTTTTTCTTGAAAAATCATCAATGAAGAGAAGGAAGTAGTTACTTTTACCTAGAGAGCTCGGCTTGATTGGACCACACACATCGGTATGAATAAGCTCGAGAGGTTTATTGGCTCTTGACTCTGACTCCTTTGGAAAGCTTTTTCTGAATTGCTTTCCAAGTAAACATCCTTCGCATAGCTGGTCAGGATGATTGATACACGGTAACCCTCTCACCATTTCCTTCTTTGACAATAACTCTAAACTTGAAAAGTTTAGATGCCCAAATCGAACATGCCATAGCCACGACGAATCTTTGTAACACGCCTTAAGACACTTTGCAACATCATTTTGAATATTCAAAGGAAACATTCTATTCTTTGACATTTGAACTTTAGCAATTAAGTCTCCTTTGTCGTCTCTTAGAAAAAGACTATAATTTTTCATATGAATATCATAGCCCTTTTCTAGTAGTTGTCCCAAGCTTAAGATGTTGTTTTTCATGCTAGGTACGTAATAAACATTTGAGATCATTTGGTGACTACCATCTTTTGCACGAATAAGAATGTTACCTTTTCCTTTCACCGATATTTTGCTATCATCTCCAAAAGAGACATTTCCACTCACGGTTTCATTGATCTCTACGAACATGCTTCTTTTCCCACACATATGATTGCTTGCACCGGTGTCAAGATACCAAGTGTTTTCTTGGCCTTCATTAGTGGTTTTGTATGTTAGTAGTAACATATCTTTCTCCTCCGTCTTCTCTTCCACATAGTTGGCCTTCTCCTCAACTCTATTGTTGGGGCCTCTACATTCTGAAGCATAATGTCCAAATCTTTGACATTTATAACATTGGATTTGAGATTTATCATACCTCGAGTTCGGATTTCGTCTTCCACGACCTCGTGTTGAGCTTTCTCGTTTCTCGTAGTTGTAGTTGGAATTATTGTTGTTGTAATTCCAGCTACGTCCACTGCCATGATAACCACCTCGTCTGCGGCCTCTGCCTCTCCCTCGGCTACGTTGGTTTCTATCATCTCCTTGATTTGCATGCATGTCCTTCAATTCTACTTTGAGGAGTTGCTCGGTGATCTCTTGCTTCTTCTTGTGCTTTTCTTCATAGGCTTGTAATGATCCTTGGAGTTCTTCAATCATCATCTTCTCCAAGTCTTTAGTTTCCTCAATCGTCACGACGATGTGCTCAAATTTGGGATCCAACGAGCGGAGTATTTTTTCGATTACTCTCACATCTTCTAGTTTCTCACCATTTCTTTTTAATTGATTAGAAACGGTTGCTACTCTTGAGAAATATTCCGAAATAGATTCGGACGCTTTCATATGTAATGATTCAAATTCACCTCTTAATGTTTGGAGACGTACCTTTTTCACCTTTTCGACTCCTTTGTAAGAGATTTGTAATTTCTCCCACACTTGCTTTGCGGAAGATGCGCTTGAAATTTTTTCGAAGCCATCATCATCTAATGCTTGATAGATGAGGAAGAGAGATTTTTTGTCTCTCTTTCTTGAATCCTTCAACGTTGTTTTCTCCTCTTGAGCAAGATTTGTTTCATCTTCGGGTTCGTCAAAACCTTTTTCGACGGCATCCCACACATCATGTGCTCCAAGAAGAGCTTTCATCTTGATACTCCAATTATCGTAGTCGTTGTTGTTGAGTGTTGGAACTTGGAAGGATGATACACCATTTGCCATATTTTTAAATATGTTGAATATTTAAAAACAAAATTTCCAATATGTTGAAAATTTAAAAACAAAATTTTGGAAAGAGCTCTGATACCACTTTGTTGGCGGAAAATATAAAACAACACTCTCTTTAAAACAACAAAACAACTTTGATATTGATAAAAAGGAGAAATATTACAAGACACTCTTAAACCTCACACAAGAAGAGAAAATATTTTTCTAACACTCAAGAGAGCATTCTTGTCTCTCTTTTCTCTCTCTCTAAATTTCTCTCTAACCTTAATTCTTGGTGTGTTTGTGTGATGCTCTAGATGGTGGGAGAGCTCCACTATTTATAGGAATATAGTGGAGACAAAGATCCACCATCCAAGAGGCTTTTGGATACTAACACACTCAACATCAATACTACACTCAAAGTTAAGGTGTTTCTTACACTCAATCTAAAAGTGTGTCTTGCACTCAACCTAAAGAACTAAATATTAATTTAAATGTTTCTAGAGTATTCTTTCTAGATGGGTCTTATTAAGTGGGTTGGACCCTTTGAGTGGGTTGGGCCCTTTAAGTGGATCAAGTTTATGATCCAACATGCTTTTCATTTGTCTCGTCATAGCAAAATGTTATGAATTCTCTATACATTTTACTATGCTTTATTTCTATGTGTGAGAGTTTCTTGTCTGTTTTGGCTTTGAAATTGAATAGGTCCTGCTTTGCTAAACCTTAATCAAGTAAATAATCTCAGAATTTCGTTATTTGCCAACTCCATGGTTATTAATAGCGTTTAGCGCAGCGTAGCGCCAAGGGTCTCCGGGGCAATAGCGTATAGCGACGCGATTAGCGCGCTATTCGTAAACATAGCGCACACACATAAAATAATATAAATATAAATAATATGTTAAATATTAAAACTCTAAATATTCAAAATAAACCTAACTTCGCATCTTTAGGATCGACCAAAGCATTCGACATTACTAAATTAAAAAATAAAAACAGAAAGTTAAAATGGTGGAGTAAGATGATCAAATAAAAACAGAAACTTAGTTGTAAAGAGAGTTTTTGAAAGCAGTGGATAAAATATAGCCATTATGATACGAATTTTAATTAAAGAAAAGTTCAATATAAGCTTCTGTAAAACGCGTATATTTAAAACATGTATATAACACTTATTTGAAAAGAACAGTTATGAAAACAACAGTTATAATAAAAAACAACAGTTATTTGATGGGTTAGTTTTGAAAAGAATAGCACTTATTTGAAAAGAACAGTTGTTTTGAGAATAAAAAGAGAAGATTAAAGAAACAGTTTCAAATGAGAAGAGAAGAGAGAAGGAATCGAGGAGAAAAGAAAAAAAATAAAGAAGGAAGAAAGAAAAATAAATAGAATGAGAAGAAGCTCAGTCGATAGGTCGAAGAGAGATAGGAGAGATAGGAGACTGCTAGGGTTCACGAGTACTTCTCTAATTTTTTTTCTAACTTAATAGACTTATGGGCCGGACCAGGCCCAATTTTTTTAATGGACCGCCTATAGCGCACTGCTTTTGCGCTGCGCTATAGCCCAAATAGCCCACTTAGCGTGGGCTATTTGAAGGGGCCGCTATATTGCGCTGCGAAGCGCAAAGGGTGCGCCTCGCAGCGCTATATGCGCTATTAATAACTATGGCCAACTTAGTTCTTGTTCTGTGAGTATTTTTGTTGTCTTTTAAGTCTAAGCATTAGGGTAGCTTTTGCTATATTATGTTGGTGTTTGTGATCCGGAGTGCTTTTTACTAGCGAGTGATCTTCAATTTGTATTACTATCCTATTTATTTTATCTTGTATGTTAATTTGCAAGCTTTAAACACAATTTTCTTTGTCTAGACTGAGAAGTTCTATAGCAACGATTGGGTCCATGGCTTAGTGGTCGAACGTTTGATTACATAATCTCTCTCTAGTGTAGGTAAAAGCCATTCTGTTACATGTGTCTAAGGAAATATTAACATTCAAATTCACATAAAGCCATTCTGTTACATGTGTCTAAAGAAATATTAACATTCAAATTCACATAAGCCTTTTATCTCCATTGTTGGCGTGCATTTTGTTTGATATTAAGCTTATGAGTCGTTTGAATTATATCCATATTTAAACACAAAATTGTTTATCAAAGTTGGGTCCATAGCTCAGTGGTAGAGCATTTGACTGCAGATCAAGAGGTCACCGGTTCGAACCCGGTTGGGCCCTTAAACTTATTTTTTTTAATATTGGTTATACGAGTTAATTGTTTCACATGGCCTTAAAAGGTTTGAAGATCTCCCTAGGTAATAAGACACAGAACAATTTAATATTGGTTTCCAGTGAGTTTTGTGCTTGATATGTTTGTGATGTTGATTTTGATCTACTGCTGTGACTATCCAGATCAAGCACTTGTATGCCATTAGTTCTTCATGAGTTTAAATGTGCGTTAGGATCCTCTACAAGATTTTTTTTTTCTCGGTCATTTGTCACTTTCTAAATCTGTACTTTCTACTTAATATGCAGATGAAGTAGGAAATAGTAGAAGTAGAGGCTTCGGGGACACTACCGATCTACAATTGACTTTTCTCTAAACGCGTATGCTTCTAACACGTCTCTTTATAACAGAAATTTATGATTTCTATGTACATATTACAGTGTCTATATTATCTTTGCCTTTTATTGGCAAGTGACCTTGAACTTTAAGTTCTATCATATTTGTGTTTATTTTATTTTGCCTGAATAGGGTCACCGAAATTATGACCATGTTATTTCCAAGCTTGAAAGACATTTCTTTTATGTATAAAGAGAAAGTTCTATAGCCACCACTGAATCCATAGCTTGTTGGTAGAGCATTTGATATCCGGAAATCACGGTTGTTTTGGTCCTGCTTTTCTATTTATCCATTTTTATAATTCTTCCTATTCAATATCTGTCTAGTGTATACAGGAAGCCATTTCTATGTGTGTGCACCTTTTAGTAACGGACAAATTCACATACATCATTATTGTTTGCGAGCACTTGAAATATATATTGTTATTAAATTCTCTGAATTATAAGTTCGAAGTTGGGTCTATAGCTCAGTGGTAGAGTATTTGACTGCATATCAAGAAGTCACCGGTTTGATTCGGGTTGGGCCCTGCAACTCTACTTCTAAAATAAATCTGAACCCTGGAAAAGCTGAAGCTAATTCTATTTTATACACATATTATGTATATTGGACATATACGGGAGTAACTTTTTATCTCAAGGTTGATAACGCTTATTTCACTTGTTAGTTTGTCTGAGTTCTAAAATCCCACTTCCGACTTGAGGACTATTTGGTGAAACTTTGTTCTAAAATCTCGGTTGGGCGGTTGTTTCATTTTAAGTAGTGGATTACGTTCTTGTTCTTTTGGTTAGTTCGATCGATGTTGTTTAGTTGTGTAAGCCAGAATGCCAAAAGGTTTGTAATTTGTTAATGAATTAACTTTCTGTCTGCAGATGGTTTTCATTATTTCTTATTTGTCTCGTGTATATTTTGGTTGCTTATTTGCGATATTGATTTTTAATGTAGGAGTTAGATATACACGTGGATGAATATTGACAACATCTCATTAAGGTACGTTATTTTTACCATGCATATCTATATATATAAATATATATATAGAGGTGGCAAATGGTTCAACCGTCCTCTTTCCTATAAGAAGCATTTAAAAATTTCTGCCAGTTTACCGGTCAAGTTCGCCCGTTAACTGGAAGACTTATTTAAAGCATTGTAAGTATTTTATAATATTATTTAAAATTAATTTTTATGTGTTAATTAAGTCAAATTTTAATAATTAAGATATGTAGAACATAAATGAGCTAATTATGTTATTTATTGCATTTTAATTTAAATACTATATTACTTTAATTAAAATTCTATAATCAAACCAATTATATTCTAAAAAATATAATTGTAATATGATTTTGATATTGTTTGATTATATTTATATATTTCAGATATTTTATTAATATTTAGATATATATATATATATATATATATATATATATATATATATATATATATATATATATATATATTTCTCAAGAAATTGAATTTTTTATATTGATGATTAAAAACTTTACAAATGTTAATACAATTTATGAGCTAGTAACTCATTTCGTACATTGAAGTAGATTACATTTGCATAGTTTTGGAGACAGACTTCATCTGAACATCTTCTCCTTCAAGTTTATGTTGCTGCCTCTTGCATCCTTCCATTCTGAACAAGCCTCTTCATCCATCCTTCCATCCCCTTGCTGCTTTAAGTTGTATTTTGATTATAAATTTCAATATTATTGAAAATATTTTTACGATTATAAAATTAATAATTTGATTGTCTTAAACAAAACAAAATATCGTAAATAAGATAATTGTAATATGATTTTGATATTGTTTGATTATATTTAGATATTTAAAATATTTTATTTAATATTAGGTAGATATTAAGTAATATATACCTATTAGACATATAATTGTATTTTGATTTTAAATGATTAGGTAGTTCTTTATATCTTTTAAGCTTGAAGTGTATATGTTTAGATAATTTAAATAGTTTATTGTATTTTCGAACTATTCAATATTTGAAGTATAAATTTAAAGTTTTTAGAATTGTATAAGTATATGCATAAACATAAATTACTTGTAAATAACAAAATAAAAATTGAAATTGAAAGAGATTTAAATAACATTTAATAAAAAAAATAGTTCGAATTCTCTATTTATAGAGTTTTTAATTTTTTTCTAAAATAGCCGTTAGGATGACGTCATTGCTGACGTCATCCTTCCGGGCCATCCGAACAAGATTCTGGATCGGTCCGTTATCGATCCGGATGGTCCGGACAATTTTACGGATGGTCCGAATTTGCAACCCATGCCACTAGATAATTCGTCCGGAGGGTCCGCATTTGCAATCCAGGCCATCCGAATAATTGTCCGGATGGCCCAATTTTTTTTTTCGAATTTTTGAACTTTTTTAATGGGTCTCCCCTATAAATAGAGAAGACCCCAACTCCAAACTCACAAACTCTCTAAATCTACGCTACATCTCTCTAAATCTCTCTACTAGTTCTAGAAATTCTATAAAAGTCTAATTTCTTATTTTACATATTGTGTTCTACTTTTGAAATAGTTTGATTTTTTTTTGAAAAATAATTATTATTAGTTGTTATTTGTGATTATCCCAATGGCGTTTTATGGCTTCAACAGGTTAGGACAAGCAACCAAGAAAACTGAGTTTTCAGAATTTTCTTCCTTTATGATCTCCCCTCCACCCGAGAGGGATCCGGTCACACGAATCGTCAAATCTGCCACTGCATCTACGAATATGAGTAAGACCGCCAAATAAACTTTTAGTTCCAAGATGGTCGATAAGGAGACACGAAGCGTCAAACCTGCCACTACACCTACGACTTTAAGTAAGATCGCTAAACAAACTTTTAGTTCCAAAATGGTCGATAAGGTAACACGAACCGTCAAACACCCGACTATAAGTAAGAGTAAGACCGTTGTTCCTAAACAAAGTTTTAGTACGAAGACGAAGATGGTCGAGTTGATTGCTGCTGCGTTAAGTAAGGTTAATGGTGAGACTCGAGGACAAGTTTTCGCAGATCCTTTACAAATTGCAGTTACCGTTAGATTTTGTATTTTAATTTGAAAACATTTGTACAACTCCTGGCCCGCAAGAGTATAAACTGCGAACGACTAAATAAACAAAAAAAAATATTTACCTTTTATTATTATAACAACAATTGTACTATCAAATAATTATAAGATATGATTTTTATAAAAAAAAATGACAACACTTGTAATATTTAAAACAAAATCACAATAATAATAATAATAATAATCAAAATGTAATATTAAAATTATAACAATATAACTTGTAATCTTTTACAATGATACAATATGATTTTGGTTTTAAAAATAATAAATAACACTTGTAATATTTATTTTTTTACTCCAAGTTCAGATTAGATTAATAATAAAGAAAGTACAAGGGCTATTGTGCAATATTACAAATATTTGAAAAAATAGACGTTACTAGTCATCTTCCCTAAATGACTAACCCTAAATCAAAATCAGAAACCCTAAATTGAAATGCGAAGATACCATAAATTAAGGCTTTCCAAGAAAGTGATGGCTTTCAGCTTGGGGGGAGCGTCAGTTTCATTGAAATTCAATTGGTTTCCTTCTCTAAACACTTCATTTGCTATCCAATCCGCACCATAGTTTTGCTCCCGAAAAACATGATTAATAACCATGGAAGACTTGATAAGATTCCTGCGACAGCTTAGGATTGGCTCCAAGTACCAAATCGAGATTCCATAAAGCAAAAGGTTGACAAGAACCTTTGAATCAATGTCAATGTCCACCATCTCAATTTTGAGACAATTGCAGAGCTTTAAACCATCAAGTAGAGCCCTGCACTCAGCAATGAGAGGGTTACCTTTGTCATATAGCCTGCCCAAATCGATAATAATGTTGGCTTTACTGTTCCGGACAAGAATTCCACCTCTAGTTTCGTTGTTGAAGGTACAGGAGCCATCAACGTTGAGTTTGAATCTACTTTCTTTAGGATTTTTCCATCTTAAAAAGAGAGGTTTGGAAGAGTTTTTCGTCTGATTTATACAGCCCAGAATAACAGCCTCCTTCACGAATCTACCCTAGTGTTTCTTCTTCAGAACATTCGTCAAATCAAGACTTGAGAGGATATATAGAACGTGTTTGATAATGGTGGTAGAGCTAGTATTATAGTCACTGTGTTATTCCGACCAGACCAAATCGACCAGACTATGATGGCAGACAGAATAGAAAGAATATCATAATCCTTCTGAGAAGCCCAATACCACATTCTGATAATGTGCGCAATAGTCATGTGAGACTAAATCTGAATTTTTGAAGATAGAACTGAAGTATATCCAGACTTTCCAGACTTGAGAACAATGCACTAAAGCATGGTGAGTGGTTTCTATATTGTTACAGTAGGTACACTTTGAGGCAAGCTGAAATTTCTTGTTTTGCAAAACACCATCAGTAGGGATCCAGTTGTGAAATGCTCTCCACAAGATAAACAAGCATTTCTTAAGGGTGACTGCATTCCAAGTCTTAGCATATAGGTTTGATATATTACCTTTATGCCTGATATGATTCATAGTGTCTTTGCTGTTGAATTCTCCGTCTTTAGAAAGAGACCATAACATCTTGTCAGGCTTATTAGTTAGAGATATTTTTTTAATTTTGTTTACCTCAGTTTTAGTCACCAGAGTTCTAATTCTGTCAAAATCCCAGCTGCCATTAATCCAAAACCTTTTAACAGCATCACTACTAACATCCCAAAGAAGTCTTATGTTAGTGTTGTCTCTAAATTGGATGAATGGCTTTTCAGAACACCATCTGTCAAGCCAGAAGTCCATGTTACCATAGCCAGGCAAGTAAAAAATGTGTTCCTCGGACAACTCTCTGACATTTATAATACGAACCCAAGTTTTGGATTTCCTGACAGGAGATATAGCTAGGGTTGGGTGAATGTTATCCTTACAATAGATAGACTTCATGTATCTAGCCCAAAGAGAGTTTTGCAGACTGAAATTAAACCAAAGCTTCATCGAGTAAACAAGCTGAACATCATTTAGCTTTATTAGATTAAGTCCACCTTCATTATAAGTCTTGCATAATCTGTCCCATCTTGACCAGTTTATGACCTGATTGTTTTCCTTGTTTCCCCACAGAAATTTGTTGAAGAGAAGCTCTAGTCTGTTGATGACACTACTAGGCAGAACCGTGTCTTGAAGAAGATAAGTAGAAAAAACAGTTAAAACCGACTGAATCAGCAAAAGACGACCAACAAAGGAAAGGTCAAACTTGTCCTAGTCCTGGACTTTATTCCTGGTTTTATTTATTAATCATCAAAGTTGGCTATCCTGGTGGAGATAGCAATAGTTGAACCTAGATATTTGATAGGGAGAGTTGTATGTTTGATGTTTAAGATATTCTCAATTGTAGAAGAATGCTGAGTCTTCGTATTGTTGGAAACAATAACCTTTGATTTGTTTGTATTTATTTCCTGGCCTGAAAATTGTTGATAATGATCAAGGAATGTCATGATAGTGTGCATAGAGTCAGACCCACCAATACTAAAAACCATGAAGTCGTCTACAAACGCAAGACATGAGATGTTCATGTCATTTCTGCTTTTAAACATGATTTTAGAGTTGCCGAGAGAAATCTGTTTGATACTTCTGATGAGATACTCTTCAACCAAGATAAAGAGACTTGGACAAAGCGGATATCTTTGTCTCAGACCTTGTATGTTGAGAAAGAACCCTTTCAACTCACCATTAATAAGGATGGAAGAATACACATTGCTGATACAATTGCTAAGAAGCATAACCACATTAGTATTAAAGCCAAATAATTAAAGGATATTGAAGATAAACCTATGATTGAGCTTGTCAAATGCCTTAGTCATGTCAGTCTTGATGATGATATTGCCTTCTTTGCATTTAGAATTTAGATCATAACACATTTCCTGGGCAATAAAAATGATATCATGGATGTTTCTCCCTTTCACGAAGGCACCTTGCTCATCAGAAATCAGATTAGGAAGGATCTTGGAGAGCCTATTGTTGATGATTTTCCCAATGATTCTGGAAGTCATGGTAGTAAGGCTGATAGGACGATAGTCATGCCATTTGTTAGGATGCTCGACTTTAGGAATTGGGCAAATAATTGTAGCTTTCATCCCAGGAGGAAGATTATACACATTGAAGAACCATTAGATAGCTTTACAAAGTTCAGGACCAATAATAGGCCAGTATTTTTTTATAAAACTTGCCGTTGAAACCATATGGCCCTGCAGCAGACACTGAACTTAAAGAATTAATAGTACAAAGGATTTTATTAGTATCAGGCAAAATAGTCAGACTATTATTGTCAGCATCAGTGACCATTTTAGGAATAACATCCATCAGATCAATCTCTTTGTCTTCACTTAGAGTAGGAGCCAGCAAAGCTTAGAAATACTTAATAGATGAGTTGCTAATAGCCTCCCTTGAAGTGAGCCATTCATTCTCATCTTTAATTCTAACAATTTTGTTCATTTTCATTATTTTCTTCACGAAACTATGATATACAACCGTATTTTTATCACTATCATTAAGCCAGGTTGCATGAGCTTTATGCTTCCAATACATCTCTTCCCTGTCCAACTGCATTGGGTGATTATGCTTCGCCTCCTCAAGAGAGATTCAGTTCTCCTCATTAGCATCACATTGCAAGAGAGATTCTATGAACTTTATGAGATTCTCAGAATTCTTAATAGCATAAAAATGTTCCCTAAAACTTCCCTGTTCCAGTCCTTCAACGCAACCTTCAACCTTTTTTGCTTAAGCCAGAAGATCATTATAAGATTCACCTCAGCCCCAACCACATTAGTAGACCAACTTTCATCCACCAGCTTCATAAACTCAAGATGAGTAACCCACATGTTTAAAAACTTAAAAAAAGCTTTAACCATCTCAAGACTAGAAGATATATTAATAGAAATAGGGAAATGATCTGAGCAGTTTCTAGCATGATGAGAAACAGAAGTGGTCTCGAAGTAGTTCAACCAAGAATTATTGAATAAAACACGATCCAGATGTTTCCATTTATGACTATTAGACCAAGTAAAGCTACACCCAGTATAACCAGCATCCTGTAAGCCACAGTCCATTATAAAATTGTTGAAATCGTTCATTCCCGTTGGTTGATTGTAGATAAGATAGCTGCTCTTGAATGTTAGAAATGATGTTAAATTCACCAAATATAATCCATTCTTTTGAAAGATTATCAAGCACTCTGAGAGTATCCCATAGTGAAAGTCTTTGATCTCTCTTACACTTTTCATAAATCACAGACACCATGAAGTCTTTATCAAAGGAAGGGTGATGAACCATGAGATGAAGAATCTACTCCCTATCAAGGACAACCTCCACATTGTAATTATGTTTCCAGAAAACCCAAATTCTATTATTGAGATTGCCACAATATCCACTGAACTTCAACTTCCTAGCAACAGACTTAATCTTATCAAAATTAATAAAAGGCTCTTGTAAAGCAACAAAACTAGCTTTGGTAAATCTGACCAGGGACTTAAGCCTTTGAATAGTCTGCTTATTGCCAAGAACCCTGGCATTCCAATTCAAGATAGTGATAGTCATCAATTTGATTAAGTTTTATTGGTTCTTTTGAGCTTGATTAGTTTTGATAATACCAGACCTTTCGAATTCTAGATTTTCGACGCTTTCTTTAACTTCTTGTTGTCTGGTTTCTTCAAAGTTTCTTCAAACTGATCTTTTAATGGAGAGATAACAAGGTTTCCAACATATCTTGTAGAATAATGAATCTCTTCAGCTATAGGCTCAAACATATTTCTCCTTTCAAGAGTTTTCAAAACATCAATCATCTCATGGTCATTAGATAGATCTATGGGGTCCAAACTATGGGGTCAATCTCTTGATTTTCTTGAGAAGGCATACTATCAGACTGGTTAGAACTTTTATTTTCAGAACAACCTTTTGAAATATTGTCCAAACTATTAAAGGCTGCGTTATTAACAACGATCGATTTTAGTTTACTGCTAGTCACAACATTGTTGACAGAATCAGACAGTGGATGTTGTTCAGGGACTTTTTGAGTAGACAATAGTTTATTGCTGGTCACAACATTGTTAACATGAGCAAAATGATGAAATTGACCAGGGACATTTTGAGCAGATAAAAGAACTTGTTCAGGAAATTTACTGGAATAATTTCTTGGCCTCATTTCTCCAGGGAACTGTTTCTTACAGCTTTCATCAGAGTGACCAATATGAGCACATTTGTTGCGGTATGAAGGTATGCTATCATAGATTATATCAACCCAATAACTATCAGCTTCACCAAACCTTAATTGAACTTTATGAACCAACGGTTTGGAGATGTCAACTTCAGCCTAGATCCTACAACAATTTTGTCTTGCCCGGTTGACAGTGGGAACCCAAACTTTCAGGGGAACTCCAAGAACCTTAGCGATTTAAGCAATGGTCGATTCATTGAATAAGAACTCTGGAAAATTAGGCAACGAAACCGAGATCAAAATGTAAAGACATTCAAGATTGGGATTAAATTACGGAGTCCATTTCAAAAGACACATTGTTTTGCTTCCAAAAACCCAAACATTTCTTGACCACAACCTCTTAAGATCTTCAACATCATTAAATTTGATGAAGATATGTCTATAGTCCCAGACCGAAAGACTATATTTACCATAAAGTTTAAATTTACCCAGGAAGTTTCTCAAAACCTCCATTGATGGTTTCCCCGAAGTGAACTTGGCGATCAGAGTATGTTTCGAAATATTCATCAGTAAATCTTTATCTTTAGCTTCAAAATTAATCACTGGAAATCGTCTTTAATCGTAACAGAAACATTAGAATGGACGAACTCTGTTTTCATGGGTTTTACAGTATCAACATAAGAACCAGTTTACAGAATTGATTTCGCTTTTTCCTTATGGATTTCCCCGAACGTGGGATTGGAGATTACGTTTCGATTACTGCCCAAGAACCAAGATTTCTCCATATTATCTTAAGAACAAACATCATGCGAAGAAGTAGACAGTGCAGTTTCCTAAGCAAAGAAAATTCATCATTTGAAGAAATCTTCAATTTGTTGGTCGCCAAAGGGTTTGTTCGAACAGAAGAATCATCCTCCTTCATGATCAAGAAGAAACCCAATCAAATTAAATAGCAAAAGATCAAGGAATGATCTCTATTCTTGTTAGAGATAACAGAACGTTTTCCATAAAGCTGACCAACACTTGTAATATTTATAACCAAATCACAATAATAATATTCAAAATGTAATATTAAAATTATAACCATAAAACTTGTAATATTTTAACATGATAATATATGGTTTTTGTTTATAACATAATATCAACACATCTAATATTTAAAACCAAAACATAATAATAATATTCAAAATGTAATAATAACATTATAACCTTAAAAGTAATATTTAAAATTTTGGTTTATAAAATAATTACAACACTTAAAATATTAATAACCAAAAAAAATTAATACTAACCAAAATGTAATAATAAATTTATAATCATATATATTATAAAAATATTTTTTTAAATATAAGTTAATATATGATTTTGGTTATAAAATAATTACAACACTTATAATATTTAAACAGATTTGTCGGGTTACAGGTCTGCCGAATTACTACTTATACAGGTATGCCGGGTTACAGATATGCCAAATTACAGGTTTAACGGGTCAGATTCGCAGATCACCCGTTGGGTTACACAGCTTGTTTGCTTTAAGTATACATTTAGCACACAACTTATACTCTTCTTGAAAACTGATCAGAATTTCTTTATATAGATACACTTAACTAAACCTATTAAGATTGGAAGTATTGTTTTCCAGATTCTAATATATTTACACCTAAAGAGGAGCAAGATCATTCTCTCTTTGAGAGGATGAACTGTTATATCAGTTAAAATTTTGGGCTAGCTCAATGAGGCTATTCTTCGAATTTTCCACCGAAAAAGAATCTTCAGTGTTGTTGTCTTCTGCCCTCCATATCTTTATCTCTTTAGTTTCTTTATTAATAGGCTGTTTTTTTTACTAAACAAGGATTCCGATTGTATAAAAAATGAAGCTTCTTTATAAATGATTGAAACTGGTTCATATGGTAGTTAGTATACAGGGTGATTTAGTTAGTCATAAATTATACATTAAAGACCGTAAACATTTTTTTTCTTCTTTTGTGTTGAATCTCTACAAAATCAAAAGCTAGGTTTTTGGTGAATATATCGAAAACATAGTCACTGTATCTTTCTAGTAAAATCGATCTGCAACAGGTCGGGAGATGTAGGTATAATTTTTTGAACTCCATATGGTGTGACTGGATTAATTCAGAAAAAATCAAAAATAATAATTTATGGGATCTTGATTTTGGTTTTTCTCCTTCTTGGATTTGGAGGAAGATTTTACGTCTCCGCTCTATTGCTAGTAATTTGTACAAGGTGGCTGTAGGCAATGGTTTGAATACCTCTTTTTAGTTCGACCCATGGCTTCTCTCTACCTCTCTGGTTTCTCACTATGACACCAACATCATTAAAGATTCAAGGTTCGGGAAAAATCTCAAGGTCTCTAATATCATTCTCGACGGCAATTGGAATTGGCCTTCTAATATCAAATCGGCAAGAGCTAGGAATCGTATCAATCTTCAGGAGATCAACAATCTCATTCTCACTGTTCCTCCTACTAACATCAACTCCAATGATGTTCCTTTCTGGATTCTGACAACCCTAATTTCACTATCAAGGACACCTACAATGTCATTCTGACAACCCTAATTCCTCGTCACTCTTTTATTTATGGTTAGCCATCCTTGACAAGCTTTCCACTCGGGACAAGCTAATGTGTTGGGGTTTTAATACCTCATCGGTTTGTGTCTTATGTAACTATGCCTCTGAAACTATTTCTCACATCCTCTATGACTGTAGTTTCACTAAGAGTCTTGGATCCATGCTAGTTCTTTATTGGGCTTCATACTTATCGTCAATAGTTGGAAATCTTAAGTTTGCGAGGTGTCAAATTGGTCTCATTCTCGAAACCGTCACATTTGGCGTATTTGCTTTGACGCGGTTATTTACCACGTCTGGCAGGCAAGGAATGCACAAATCTTTGGTTCCCCTCCGGCCGTTGCCTCTTTGGTGTCTAACTGGATCTTCTCTGATCTTCAGCTCAGATTCCACAACATCAAGATCTGCTGGCATATGTAGTTCTCCTTTTTACTTACTTATCTTTCTTGTCTTGCAGATCCTCTCAACTCATTGGTTTTGCTTGTTGCTCTCCATTGTTTCTTGCTACATTTGGACCCGCTGTTTGTCGTTTCACTTGTTTACCCGATTTTATTACTATTAGAGTAGTTTTATCTTGTTGTTTTTTGTTTTCTACTCTATTTTGTCTTCTGAACGCATTATGTATTCTTGTCGACTATCTTTTGGTCGCTTGTATCTCCTCGGAGTATGCCTTAGGTTTTTGTATGAACTCTTTTAATTTAATTTAATACTTTTTATACACAAAAAATTAATAATTTGCTGAAATCCGTTAACAATTGTGTTTGATTTTACTTTTGTTTTTGTGTTTTTTTTTCTTTTGATCTGATTTACAGGAAAATTGTGTATTTTTCCAAAATCTCTTTTTACCCCAAGCCAATTTAAAGTGTTTTGCCAGGAAAATAATGTATTTTCCCTACCACTGGTATCAGAGCCAGGTTAGTAGCGACCCAAAAGAGGTCTGATTTGAGTGGGAGAAATGGCTACAAACGAAGGAAAATGTGAGACTCGGAAAATTTGATGGTGTAGATTTTGGGTTCTAGAAGATGCAGACTGAAGAATATATGTACAGAAAAAACTCTATCAACCCTTCTCCGAGAAGAAACCATAGAGTATGAAAGATGAAAAATGAAACCTTCTTGACAGACAAGTTATTGGAATCATCTGATTAACGTTATCTTTCCATGTTGTTTTCAACATCGTAAAGGAAACAACCACGACGGTTCTTATGAAGGCTCTCTCTAGTATGTATGAGAAGCCATCGATATCAAACAAAGTTCACTTGATGAGGCGTTTATTCAATTTACGAATGACAGAAGGCGCATTGGTAGCTCAACAACTCAATGAACTCAATACAATCACAACCCGGTTGAGTTCAGTCGAAATTGATTTTGATGAAGAAATACGAGCATTGATACTATTGTCTTCACCACCAGATAGGTTGAATGCTACTGTCACTACGGTGAGTAACTCGTCAGGAAGCAATAAGTTAGAATTTGATGATGTTCATGTCCTAATTCTTAGTGAAGAGATTCGAATGAGAGAATCAAGTGAGTCATCAATCTCCTTAATCTTACATACAAAGTCGAAAGGAAGAAATTCAACAAGAGGATATGGATTCGGTAAATCGAACTACCGAGGCAAATCAAGAGACTAGAGATCCTAAAAATTCACAGGGGTTGAGAAACATCGAGTGTTGGAATTGTGGGAAGACGGGGCACTATAAATTTCAGTTTAAGAGAAAACCAAAGGACCAGGAGAAGAATATATAAGCAAATATCACTTCATAAGGAGACGATGCGTTAATATGCTCCTTAGAAAGCATGTAAGAGTGTTGTGTGTTAGACTCTGGAGCATCGTTTCACGCTACTTCGAAGAAAGAATTATCTGAGAGGTATGTACCTGGTAACCTTGGAAAAGTATATCTTGGTGATAATCAACCTTGTGATATTATTGGTAAAGGTTCTGTGAAAATTAAGTTGAATGGGTCTATATGGGAACTGAAAAATGTCAGGCATATCCCCGATCTGAGAAAGAACTTAATCTCAGTTGGGAAGTTGGCTAGCAAAGGCTACAATACGACTTTTCATGGTGACAATTGGAAGATTTCAAAAGGAGCAATCACGATTGCTCACGGAAAGAAGAGTGGTACTATTTACAAACAATAGAGACGAGCTGTTCAATTGCAATAGCAGCAGGGAACGAAAATCCAAATATGTGGCACCAGAGGCTTGGCCACATGAGTGAGAAGGGTATGAAAATTATGCACTCGAAGGGGAAGCTTCCAGGTCTTAAGTCAGTCGGTATAGACATGTGCGAAGATTGCATACTTTGAAAACAGAAAATTGTTAGTTTTCAGACGAGTGACAGAACCCTAAAGAAAGACAGAATAAAGCTTGTTCACTCTGACCTTTGGGGGCCAACAACTGTTTCATCTATAGGAAGGAAACACTATTTCGTGACCTTTTTCGATGATCATTCTCAAAAGGTATGGATTTATTTTCTAAAGCATAAATCTGAAGTGTTTGTTGTTATTAGGAGATGGAAATATATGGTTGAGAATGAGACAGGTCTAAAGATTAAAAAGCTAAGAACCGATAATGGTGGTGAATATCAGGACGCCAAATTCAAGAAGTTTTGCTATGAACGCGGGATCAGGATGAAGAGAACCGTGCTAGGTACGCTTCAACACAAGGTATTTCCAAACGTATGAACAAAATGTTGACATAAAGAGCCAGAAGCATGCGTCTACAGTCTGGTTCACCGAAGCAGTTCTGGACAGAAGTAGTCAACACATCGGCTTACCTGGTTAACCGAGGCTCACCTGTCCCCTTCGAACACAGAATACCTGAGGAGGTATGAAGTGGTAAGGATATAAAATTATCGCATCTAAGAGTTTTTGGCTATATACTAATGAGTTAAAATTTCACCTTAGTAAATTGTTATAAGAGTATTCTAGAGAGAGAAAGAGTTAGGGAGTTTTTAGAAAGAGAAAGTTCAAGTACAAATGAGTTCAATAGAAAAAGTGTTCAACCCCTTTATTAGGTTAGCTTTGCCCTTTATATAAAGGAGCCAAGATTTAGTCTCAAAAGTAAAATCTGTTATAAAAGAGGACAAATTGCTAGTTAGTCCATATCAATTATACATAATCACAAATGCTCTCTAAAACTTGTATTACATGTAATTAAAGAACTAAACTTATATTATTTACAGTTTAATATTTAAATTTATATTATTTACAATTTAATCCTCAAAATCCTACTTCCATATCAAAAGCCTGCCTAGTTCTCATGTCAGTAAATGAATGAGAACTAAAATGTCTTCGAATTCACCAATACATCATGTCAGTTGTTGTAAAATAAACTCGAAGCAATCATTCGAAGCAATCACTAGAAGCAACCATTCGAAGCGACCACTGGAAGCAACCATTCGAAGCGGGGTAAAAAACATATACCAATTAGAAGTAACTAAAATCTGATAAATTCTCAAAGCCAATAAGTCTCCTCGAAACATTATAAATATAAAACTCCTCGAATCATTGTGAAAGTAAAAAATTTAAAATATACTCATTGATTTTTATCCAAACAATATACAAAAGTAACCGTTTCATATAAACGTTCGAATCCATCATGACTTTATAGATTTTAGACCCATAGCTAGATATTTATCCTGACAAATGTCGAGCTCTTAATCTCCTCGCCGCTATGTATTCTACCATATCACTATCAAAGTCCTTTAAACTTCACACGTCTCATTTTCTTTCTATAAATTCAGTCAGTAACCTCATTTTTTCATTCTCATAACACAAATCATTTCAGAGAAAATTCAAAGCGCTTGGCTACCTTCATCGTGTTCCTCTTTTTTCCCAGTATCTTCATCAGGAAAAACCAAACTCTCTGATCAACCTTCATCTTCTCTGATCAGCCTTCATATGGTTTATGAGAAAAAATCCAAAAACCATAAAATCCAAGGCTAACATACCAAAGAAACCGGAATCTCTAGAATTTGATAACAACTTAGTTTTCGGATCGTACGACTACTTCTGCATTACTCAAAGAGTGGAAGAATATAGAGCTACAAGATTAATCAATAGCACTCCTGTTGGAACAACCACCAAAACAATTTATTACGGTAATTTCGAATTAACCAAAGCTCCTGTTGTTTCTCCTTCTCCTATATTTGAAGAACATTCCTCATCCAAAATCCTAGGTTCTAAAACACCCCGAGCCTCTTCATCTTAAAGTAAAATTTCTCCTTTAATTAGTGAAGAATCTCCTTTAAGGCAAAATTCAAATGCTCCCTCTTCGAATCATTCTTCAATAATCAAAATAAGAAAAACTTTTATTGCCATGGGAGACAAATCAGAAATTATCCCAACTCCTTCCCCTTCGAATCTAGAGACTGAAGCTCCTCCTCAGAGAGAAGTAACTGAGGAAATTCCTCGAACAAATAACCCTTTACCAGAAACTGTTAATCCATTACCTCAACAACCTCGAGAAGACACATCAAGGGCCAACGAAGTTGATTCCGAGGCTACCAGAACCGATCTCCAAGCTGAATCCGATGATGGGAACTCACAAATACCCATAAGCCTGAGGAAGAAACAAATACTTGCTTTGTTTCCAAATAAGAAAGAGCTATAATTGGCGGAAACTTAAGGGGTCTCAAAGCTAAGTACATCATTGCTCTGGAAAAAAATTCGGTATATTTATTACAAGGATAGCCAAGCTTCGGCTCTAAAAAAGCAATGGGAAATGGGACATAATATAACTCTTCGACTTCCTAAAGAAGGAGAAACTCTCTTAGACTGCAAGGATGACGAGCTAGTAGTCTACCCATAAATCATCAATTGAGGTCTTCGGTTTCCGCTGGATCCCATGATCGTGGAATACTTCAAACTTCTTAACTTATGCCCTACTCAAGTGACACTGAATCAGTGGTTCACCCTTATATCATTGATAATGGCATCTCAACTATCTTAGATTCCAATCAACCTCAAAGACTTCATCTCCTTGACTCAACTATCGAAAGGTCTGAAGCTTCCCTTTTACTACCTCACCCTGGTGGATGACTTTAAAATCATCGATGATCTCTTAGAAGTTGATAAATTCTGGAAGCAGAAATTCATTTTTATATCAAGAGCGTGGGAGAATGGCAAATAAATTTCCGATGCTAATCCTTCAAAGCTAAATCTCATCTAGAGAAGCAATCGTAAGCACTTTGAATTTTTTGCATTATGAAATAAATTATATTTTTTGCCTTTCTCTTTTCTTAATTTTCTTCTTGCATGATTATTCCAGAAATTTTGAGGCGTTATTCAGCACGTCGACCAACTGCTAAGGATATTTTCCAAAAACTTGTTGCTTGGGCTGAGATAGAGTGGAATAATGCGTTTCACATTGTCTTCCAATCCATCAATTTCCTTAACTGCCACATGTTCCCAATCTCAGAGGGTGCCTTGCCACCTCGAAATTTGATGCTAGAGCCCGATTCGAAGATAATCTGCTAAATATTTGTTCATCCCAATTGTAAAGTCTTCCTTCCTATTCGCAACAGATCAGAGAGTCATTTACCAAAAAAGAAAAAAGAAAAAGCTATCAAAGAGAAAAAAGGTAAAAAGACAGCTAGCACATCTGGTGCTAGCCCTTCAACACCATCGAAGCCAAAGCCTCGAAAAAGAAAAACCCCAGAAAAAACCCTTTCACCCATCGAAGAAGGAAAAGATCAAGAACCGTCTTCGAAGAAAAAGAAAGGTTCTTCCAGTTCCTGTGGAAAGAAAAAGAAACATGCGAGAATCACTTCGTATACACTGGTCGACGAAGATAAAAACACTGTTGAAAACCAACAAAACCAACAAAACCCTTTGGTTGAAGAACAGACAACCAAAGACAATATTGTGATCATCATCGAAGACAATGCTACTAATGAAAATCAGGCTGCTGAAAACTTCGATCCTGATATTTTCATTAATTTTGAAAACACTGAAACGCTTACTGGAAAAGAGGATCCTGTTCTTCAAGGCATCCAAAATCACATGCTTAACTTTGGAAGACCAGCACATGTCGAGGCGGCTCCAGAAATTATATGTCCTCCTGCTCCCACCACAACTTTAGATATGATTCAACGTCCTAGTTCAGCAGAAACATAATTTCCTCTTCCTCCTCCAAATCCTGCAATCATTGTTGCACTTCAACCATTTACCGATCTCGACATTGCATCAAAAGCACTTGTTTCCCAATTCGAGGCTTCTCAAAACTATCTAAAGCAATTGGCTAAAGATATGGTCTAGTACAAAGAATCTTACGAAGTTGAGAAAAAATTAAGAGAAGATTTGCACGGCAAAGTGGTTGATCAATTTCACTTGTATGAAGTAGCAAGGTCCGAACTTATTAAAGGTACTCTCCTCATGAAAAATCATAAGTGAACCACACATATTGCTGACAAAGAAGCGCTGAAGGCTTCTCATGAAAAAGATATGAATAAGCTCAAGATCGATCATGCTACTAAACTGGCTGCCAAAACAACCAACTTCAAAGGTCTGCAAAATTCTCTTAACTTTTCTGAGATAAAAAATAAAGAACTGACCGAGGATATTGCTAAACTAAAGAAATATTTCGAAGTGGAAAAACTACTATTGTTGCTGTTGTCGAGACTGAACTTTCAAAAGACATGGTAGCTGCTATTAACAATGGAAAATAAGAAAAATCCATTCCCTTCTTTGAGAATTTCAAGTTACTTATCCTAAAATCAACCTCACAAGTTTCTGGAACGATATTCCCATCGATATGCGTCCAAATGAAGCTTTCGATCTTATCCCCGATTCGTCATCCGAAGATGAAGATGAAGAATCATCCGAGGATGAGGAGTCGTCTGATTAATTTTATCATTTTTTTATGTTTGTCAAGTTAAAAAATTATTTTTTATATTTCAAAGAATTAATCTAATCGACAAACGGTTTCTTTGTTTTATTATTCTCTTCGCATATTATTCGATGCTAAATTTAAAAAGCGAATATAATTATAAACTGTAAACTTACCACCTCAAATACCTTAACGAAATTGGTGAACATGGTAGCTCTTTGAAAAATTCTCAGTGTGTTGTTAAGCTTTCACTTCAAAAAAATTGTAATGTGATTATTAAACATGGTTGTTTCTTCGAAACATTCTACTCTTAACCAACCTGAAAGATGATGAGTATTTGATAAGTTGTTAAGATAGTTTTATTCAAGTATGTGTAAACAACCATTTGCCAAAAATGAACTTTATTGATAATATTGAATATGTACACAACGCCTCGTTAAAACCTTCATGGGCCAACAGGATAGGAAAGAGTGTGCCATTCAAAAGTTAAAATTCTAAAATACAAAGACAAATCTACTCCCAATAAAGCTTCAAGTGTTGTATATTCCATGGGTGCTGAAGCATCCTCCCCTCGAAATCACAAAGATGATAAGACTCTGGCTTGATCCTCTCAACAACCATATAAGGCCATTCCCAGTTCGGAGCCATTTTTCCAAGGATTGTCTCCTTTGTGTGCAAAAACTCTTTTCTCAACACCTTATCACCTTCTTTGAACTCTCTTCTTTTCACCTTCGAATCATATCTATTCCTCATAAGAGTTTGATAGTGGATTACATTCAAATGAGCTCGAACTCTTTTCTCCTCGATCAAATCTAAATTACTATTTAGTCCTTAATAATTATATATAATCACAAATGTTCTCTAAAACTTGAATAAAACAATCTTAACAACTTATCAAAGACTGATCATCTTTAAGGTTGGTTAAGAGTAGAATGTTCTGAAGTGTTTATAGCACTTTTCGAAGAAACAACCATGTTTAATAATCACATTACAATTTTTTCAAAGTGAAAGCTTAACAACACACTGAGAATTTTTCGAGGAGCTACCATGTTCACCAATTTCGCTAAGGTATTTAAGGCATAGTTATATTATTTACAGTTTAATCCTTAAACTTATATTATTTACAATTTAATCCTCAAAATCCTACTTCCATATTAGATATTATGTTCATGTAAGTGATCAAGGCAAGAACAAGTTTGATCCTGAATCGAAGAAATGTTTCCTGATTGGCTATGGAGAAGATGAGTTGGGTATCGTGTTTCGGATGAGGAAAACAGGAAATGATACGAAGCAAAGATGTGATCTCCAATGAAACAATGATGTACAGTGGCAGGCATAAAACCGAAGCAAATAACTCAAAGTCGTACGGATCAGTATTTGCAGATATCGAGGGAGTCCCAAATAGTCAAGAAATATAGCCGATCAGGTTAACCCCTCAGCAAAGAGAGTCAGTTGGACGAACCGATCGACAGCATTCTGACACCCTACAACCGACTGAGGTAGTTCCTGTTCAGAGAAGATATTCCCGACCCCATGTTCCCAAAAGGAGATACTTGAACTATCTGTTACTGACCGATGGAGGGGAGCCTGAATGCTATGATGAAGCTTGTAAGACCAGTGATGCTAGCAAGTATGAGCTTGCCATGAAAAATGAGAAAAATTATTTAATCTCAAATGATACATGGGAACGAGTTGAGTTACCAATGGGTAAGAAGGCACTTCATAACAAATGGGTGTGGCGGGTAGAAGATGAGTATGATGACTCTAAGAGATACAAAACCCGACTAGTTGTCAAAGGGTTCCAGCAAAATGAAGGAATTGATTACACCGATATTTTTTCTCCAATTGTGAAGCTCAATACTATTAGATTAGTGTTGAGTATTGTTGTCATTGAAGACCTTCATCTTGAAAATTTAGACGTGAAGACTGCATTTCTTCACGGGCACTTGGATGAGGAGATATACATGTATCAACCAAAAAGAATAGGGTTGTGCTACAACACCAAGACACTTTGTATGGTCTAAAACAACCTCCAAGACAATGGTAGAAGAAATTTGACGGTTTTATGTATAATGAGAGTTTCCAAAAGTGTAATCCTGACCATTGTTGCTATTTCAAAAGATTTAAGTCCAATTATATCATTTTGCTTCTATATGTTGATGATATGTTAGTATTAGGTTCATATATAGATGATATTGGAAGATTGAAGCATCAATAGTCAAAAGAATTTTACATGAAGGAATTGGGTCACGAAAAGAAGATCATTGGAATGCAAATCACAAGAGATAAACATACAAAAGTTTTACAGTTATCTCAGTTAGAGTATATTGATCGTGTTTTGCAAAGATTCAACATGGGTGATTCCAAACCAGTTAATACACCATTGGCAGGTCACTTTAGTTTATCCAAGGATCAATCCCCTCAGATAGAGGGAGAACAATTTTATGGCTAAGGCCTCAACTATTGGGAGTTTGATGTATGCGATGGTCTATACGAGACCATACATTAGTTATGCAGTGGGAGTTGTGAGCAGGTTTATGTCAAGCCAGGGAAACTTCATTGGAAAGCTATAAAGTGGATTTTGAGGTACTCATTATGCACCACAAGAAAGTGTTTGTACTTTGATAAGGGTGAGTTAAAGGTACAAAGTTACGTAGATGCAAATTTTGGAGGTGAAGTTGATCACGAGATAAGCACCACCGGTTATATATTTACTGTTGGAACTACAACTATTAGTTGGATGTCAAAGTTATAGAAAATTGTCACTTTATCAACTATAGAGGTTGAGTATGTAGCAGTGACCCAAGCCAATAAAGAGATAATATGGCTTCAAGGTTTGTTAACTGATTTGAGATCCAAACAGAAGAAGAACGTTCTGAATAGGGATAGTCAGAGTGCAATTCAGTTGGCGAAGAGTTCAACATTTCATTCAAGAACCAAGCATATCAGTCTTCGTTATCATTTCATCAGATATTTATTGGAAAATGAGGTGCTAATACTGGAAAAGATCCAAGGAAGCAAGAATCCAGCTGATAAGTTGACAAAGACAGTAGCCATTGAAAAACTGAAGTTGTGTTCAACTTCTATAGGTCTGCAAGAGTAACAAGACCAAAAATATTTTCTACATAGATCAAGGTGTGAAGACAGGTTGAAACCAGTCTTCAAGTGGGAGATTGTTAGATGAAAAGATAGTGAAGCTGGTGATGATGATAGGACATTGAAGATGATGCAAGTGTTAGACTCATTAAAGAGAGCTGAAGGGAATTTGAAAAGACAATGTAATTTAGTGAGTCATAAATTACACATTAAGGACTCTAAACATTTTTTTTTTCTTCTTTGTGTTAAAGTCCCTACAAAACCAAAAGTTAGGTTTTTGGTGAATGTATCGAAAACGGAGTCACTGTGTTTTTCTAATAAAATCGATATACAGCATGTCCGGAGATATAAGCATAATTTGATGAACTTCATTAACAATTGTGTATTTGATTTCACTTATGTTTTTGTGTTTCTTTTGATTTGATTGCAGGAAAATTGTGTATTTTCTAAAAAGAAATATACCTCAGACCAATTTAGAAATGATTTTCCTGAAAATAATGTGTTTTCCCTACATTCCAATGTTGTTGTCTTCTAGCTTCCATATCTTTATCTCTTTAATTTCTTCATTAATAGACTGCTCTTGTACTAGACAAGGATTATGACTGTATTGAAAATGAAGCTTCTTTAGGGGGGATTGAAAGCGGTTCATATCACTAATGGCCTTGGCCTTGAGAGTAATATACATCAGAACTTTTCACTACTAAGGTTGAATGCCATCATCTTATTGGCATTGTATCGGAAGTATATTGTTCCATTAATGCTAACGTGAAACGTTACGGTTAGAATAATGAAAGATACGAAGATCAATATTGATTTTTTTTGTTTTATACACAATTATAGTTGTCAAATTGCGTACCGTATCATGTATCGATTTTAAAATTTTCCAAATTGTATATCGAATATCGCAAATCTAGTGTAATATATTGTGGTCTACTAAAATAATATAAACAATATGTATATATTTGAAGTTGTATAATCCAATTATTTATATTAATGAATAATATTTATAAAAATAAGTATAAACGGTAAAGTTTTATAATACAATTTATTAAATTGCCATTTGATTATTTGTGATGGATATAAATTTAGGATATGTCTAATACATATGAACTTCTAAAGTAAATGTATTATAGTAGTTGGAAAATAAGTTAGAGACAGTTTGTAAACCGTTTTATTAAATATGAGTAACTAATTTTTCTAATACAAAAGTTGAGTTAAAAAGGTTTTATTTACAAGAAGCAAATGCATTCTCATCTAAAAATCTTTTAAATCAACCAATCTCCACCAATTGAATCATTTCTGTTTGTATTAGAAATGAAACATTTTTCAAGAATCATAGATTATTTTTTGAATTTAGAGTCCAAACCTATTTATTAAGTTTCAAAACATGTTTTCTATCGTCCAAATTTTTTATCCGTTAATTTTAGTATAAGAATAGAGTTTTCATTATCAGGTAGATAATGAAAACCTAGTGATACATATTAAGATTAAGAATAAATCTTTAAAAAACAGTAATATATATCCAGAATTGTTAAAACTAATGTATAAATTGTTTATTTTGGATTTTATATCTTTTTAAAAAGGGAAAAAACTTTTCTAAAACAAATCTTTGACAAACGGTAATTTATATCTAAAATTTTGAAAAGGTAAAAAGAAAAAGATTCAAACTTACTTTGAGATTTGTTAAAAGAAGAGGGTTGTGCTACAACACCATTAAGTATCCTTTCAACATCTCTTTTAGTACCCTTCACTATCCATTAAATATGAGGAGGAGAAGATCGGATCCTTTGGCAGTCACCGACGGTGTTTTGCCCCGTCCATTAAAATGCCGCCTACTCCCTTCATGTATCGGAGAGAATTATACAACAACCTCAAAATTCAGCAGAAACAAAACCGAGTAGATGGGGAAGAATCCCTTCTCGCTCTTCTGGTCCCGTACGCCGCCGTTGGAAGAAGGCAATGGTTCTTCCTCTACCACCACCACTTCACCGATGAGTGGTGGCACTGCCACTTCTTCCTCACCTCCTCTGGGCGGCGATTGTGGTTCCTCGGCGGCGGCGGGGAAGGGAAAGAAAAAGGCGGGAGGATGGAGGCTGTGGATGCGGCTCGACAGGATGGGGACGATGGAACTGGTGGAATGCAACAAGAGCGCGATGGCAAAACGCGCTTCGATTCCCGCTAGGGATTTGAGGATTCTAGGCCCTGTCTTCTCTCAATCTTCTAATATTCTAGCAAGGGAGAAAGCCATGATTATAAATTTAGAGTTTATAAAGGCTATCGTTACTGCTGAAGAGGTCCTAGTATTGGATCCTCTTTGCTAAGAAGTTCTTCCATTTGTGGATCGGCTAAGGCAACAATTTCCTTAAGTAACCCAACCTAAGATTGATGGAGCAGAGCCATCAGATAGCCAAATGCATGGAATGAATGAGCAGTGACTTAGTGATCCTGAAGCTGCTGAAGGCTTCCTTCCTAGTTTAGGATTCTGGAGATTGTATTACTTATATGGACAAGAGTGTGGTTGACCTTGAAACTAATGCATACCTTGTTTTGGATGAACTAACCAAAAACGTGAGCACTCCCAATCTCGAATACGTGCGAAGTTTGAAAAGCAACCTCACAAGTCTGCTTGCATGTGTGCAAAAGGTGAGAGATGTAATTGAACATGTATTAGACGAAAATGAAGATATGAGACAATTATATTTAACAAGGAAGTGGTTCCAAGATAAGCAACTCGAGTATTCCTTAAGGGGCACAGCATCAAATCTCGTTGTCCCTTCTATACCCCATCTTTCATGTAGAAGTGGTACTATGATGACGAGCAATATGGATGATGATGATGTTGAGGATTTGGAGACGTAGCTTGAAGCTTATTTTATGCAGCTAAAGGAAATACGTAACAAAATAGTTTCCATACGTGAGTACATTGATGACACAGAAGATTACGTGAACATTCAGCTAGACAATCAGCGAAATTAGCTAATTCAACTCCAGTTGATATTAACCATTGTCGCGTTTGCTATAGCATTTGAAACCCTAAGCTGAATGCTTCGGGATAAACATTCCGTTTGTGTAATGGTATTCTCTCTTATCCTTGGATATGTCTCCTCTTATCTATACATAAATGAAGCTGTAATAGGTTTATGAATTTATTTTTATCTTTATCTCCGGTTTTTGCTCATTATTAATATACTGGTGACGTGGGGTTGCTCATTATGAAAACATCTTTTTAATTAATCTTTATAACTTTTATTTTTTTATAAAATAAATAAGATATTTGATTTTAAAACTAGTTATGTAATTTACATAAATAAAATTTTAAATAAATAAATAGAGCAAATGTGTGTATCCATTGCCAATTTGCCACCTCCGAAATAAAAAGGAAAAGATTGAGAATAAATTTGATAATGGACAAAGATCGTGATTCTTTGACATCAACCAACCGCTAATTCATTTACGTGTACCGTTTTTGGATCAAAAGAGTTCTAGATTAATTATCGTTTTACATTTATTTTAATTTATATGGATGAATGTTTAATTTATTATAAAGATTATTATTTAGTGATTAATTAAATTTATTTTGTTTTTTTCTATACTATAAATATAGGTTTGACTAGATAGACTTTTCAAATATCAAGTTATACTTAATGGGCGGGAAAGCTCCAAGAAGGCTTCAAGAAAACAGAGTCCTCCTCAGTCCCTAAAAAGGATTAATCAATCTTCCTGTTGATTAATTCTTCTTCTTTTCTTCTTTCTTTTTCTTCTCTTGTGATTGCCTCTGTTTTATCTTTCCTGTTTTCGAATTTCTGGTTTTTTGGCTCTGTTTCTTACAGAGGTTGTAATGGCTCAGAAGGTTCTTAATGAGGATGATTTTCCTCCTCTGGTAGGTAGTAAGGAGAATCCTTCTTCTCCTCTGAAGAAGTCGTTCGCTGATGTCTTAAAGATTCGCTCCGAAATTCTTGATTTCGTCCCAGACTCTGTTAAAGTTTTGAATGACCATAACGAGATTCAGTATTCGTGTTCTGTTAAAGCCAAGCTTTTGAAGGAATCCAGGTTTACTATTATTGGGAAGTTTTCGCAGGGGATTCCAAAGAGGGCTGTTTTTCAATCGTTTTTGGATTCATTCCGTTTTAAAGGAGGATTCTCTTATGTTACATTGGATTCTAGGCAGATTCTTATAGAATTTACTCTTCTTGAGGATGTTGATAGAATCTGGGCGAGAAATATATGGGGTATCGATGGAAAAAGCATGAGGATTGTCAAATGGTGCCCTCAAAGTTCTATGAATTACGAATGTCCTGTTTCTCTTTTGTGGGTGCGGTTCAAAAATCTTTCTGAATTTCTGTATAATAGGTCCATAATCAAGGACATGGCTGACTCTTTAGGACTTGTTCATCAGATTGTGGTTCCAAACTACAATAGAGCTTCTGTTAACGCATGTTATGCCTTAATTGAGGTTGATATTTCCAAGACTCTTAAACGTAAGATTTGGTTAGGTTTTGGAGATCAAAGTGGCTGTTGGGTGGGAGTCAGCTACAAGAACGTTCCATATTACTGTCATAAATGTCATCATGTTGGTCATAAGTACGATGACTGTAAAAGAATTGTTGGAAAGGGTAATGTTACTAAGACTGACATGGGAATTAATAAAGATGGTGTTATGGTTTTGAATCATTCTGTTGAAAAGGTTCCTGATGGTGATCTTGTAGAGAAGGTTGTCAAGGGAAATCTTAAATCAATTATCGTCCCTGTTAATGAAAAGGTTTATGAGGATAATTCTGTGGAGGCACAGAACAATGTTGTTACTGAAAACTTTGAAAAGGATGAAGAGATGAAAAGTCTGCTTGCTGGAAAGGATGATGGTTCTCAACCAAGTAGTGAAGAAAGGGGTATTATTGATGCTATAATGAATCTTGAACAGGATTGTCAAAGGGGGTCTCCTGAGTTTGTTCGTGATGTTGATTCTATAACCAGTGATTGCAGTCCTCCTAAAGATCAGATTGTTTCTCAGAGTTCTCCTGTCTTTAAAGATATCATTCTTAAGAAATTAAAATCTAATAAGAAACTGCTTAAACCAAACAGAAAGATTGTTAAGTCCTTACGTTTTAAGGGCAACCGTTCTAAATCTTATTCGGATAATGATAAATCTAAATCTGATTAGTTGGAATTTACGTGGTATCAGCAACAATCCAACAATTTTAAGGTTGAAGGACATGGTGTATTCTAATAATATTCATATTCTTGCTGTGCAGGAACCTATGGTGAGAATCGAGAAGATTGTTGAGATTGCTGGGAAGATTGGTTTTAGCAAGTTTGCTGCTAATCTTTCGAATAAAGTTTGGTGTTTCTGGAAATATGATATTGAGGTTGACATTCTGGTTGATCATGATCAGTGTCTGCACCTGGGTGTTCATGTTGCTGATTATGATTTTAATCTTTCTATTGTCTATGCAAAATGCAATAGAAGTGATAGAAGATATCTCTGGAGTTTGTTGAACTCTGTTTCTAATGTTAGTAAGCCTTGGTTGGTGGTTGGAGATTTCAATGTTATCTCCTCTTCTGATGACCAGATTGGGTGTTCTTCCTTGTGTGTTAACAGTATGACTGAGTTTAACGATTGTATTAAAGACTGTCTGTTAGAAGATCCTGGGTATGGTGGTTCTCGTTTTACTTGGAACAAGGGTTCGAGGTGGAAGCGGTTGGATAGGGCCTTAGTTAATGCCAAATGGAATGATATGTTTAAGCAGACTGGTGTGCAGCATATGATCAGGACTTGTTCCGATCATTCGCCTTTGTTTATCAAGGTTGATAATGTTTTGAATGATCATCTTAAAAAGGGTTTTAAGTTCTTGAACATTTGGTTGCAAGATGATTCTTTTTTGGGAGTTGTTGAGGCTAATTGGAACCTCCCTATGTCTGGTTTTCCTAATATGGTTTTCTGGAAAAAGTTGAAGAGGCTTAAAACTTGTTTAAAAGATTGGAATAAGAACAGTTTTGGCAATGTTTTTTGTAAGCTTAAGGATGCTGAGAGTTATGTTAAGAAGTTGGAAGAGTCGTTAGTTTTGAGCTTTAATGACAATGATAAATCTGAGTTAGATAAGGCCAATAGTCTTTATATTAAATACTTGAAGATGGAGTCTGATTATTGGAGACAAAAATGTTATAGTGACTGGTTAAGAGATGGTGATAGGAATTCCAAGCTGTTTCATTCTTATGTGAAGAAAAAAAGGCGCAAGAGTAAGATTAGAAGTATAAAGGATGGGAATTGTTGATTGTTTGATGATGAAAGTATTGGTCTTTATGCTGAGAAGTTTTTTAAGGAGGCTCTGTCTTCAGATCCTTATAGTAGTAATGTTGTTGAGTCTTCTCTGTTGGAAGATGATATTTTTAAGTGCATTCCTCCTTTGATTTCTGAGGAGGATAATTTCTCTTTTCTTAAGCCTATATCTGAAGAGGAGATTTGGTGTGTGATTGGTGATATGAAGGTGGATAGTGCTGCAGGGGTTGATGGTTTCAATCTTCATTTTTACAAGTTTTGTTGGAAGATTATAAAGCAGGATTTGTGTAGAGCTTTCAACTCTTTTGTGAAGGGTGATTATATTCCTAAAGGGTTGTTTGCTACTGGCCTCTGCTTGGTGCCTAAATCTAAGAACCCTACCAATTGGAATGAGTACAGGTCTATTGGGTTATGCACTATGTTAAATAGAATATTTTCTAAAACTATTAATTCTAGGCTTGCTTCTCTTTTACCTAAGATTGTTTCTAACTGTCAGGGAGCTTTTGTCAAAGGTCGTAATATTCATGACAATATTTTGGTGGCCAAGGAGATGATCTATGACATTAAGCGTAAACCAAAGACTGGAAATATTCTTGTGCAGTTGGATATGTCTAAGGCGTTCGATAGAATGGATTTTCCTTTTATCATAAAAGTTCTTTCTAAGTTTGGCTTTTCAGTTCCTTTTTTAAGTCTTATTAACATATTAATATCCAATGTCTGTATTTCTATTCTTATTAACGGTGGTTCTGTTGGTTATTTTAGATCTAAAAGGGGTTTGAGACAGGGGGATCCCCTGTCTCCTAGTTTATTCATAATTGGGGAAGAAGTCTTGATTAGGGGAATGAATTTTCTTTTTGAAAATAATATTAAAATGAAGTATCATACAAGATCTAATCTGTTGTTGCCTTGTTTGGCTTTTGCAGATGATCTGCTCATCTTTACAAGTAGTCTACACAATTCTATTTCTAATCTAAGTTGCTTCCTTGACAAGTATCAGTTGGTGTCTGGCCAGTTGATTAATAAGCAAAAGACTAAGATACTTACTTCTTCTTCTCTTCCTCAGTCCAGGATTTCAAGCTTGGAGTCTTTTACTGGTTTCAATGCTGATAGTCTTCCTTCAAGCTACCTTGGTGTTGTCCTGAGTAACAACAATAAAGCCTGTAATTTTGTCAATGTCATTGATAAGATTAATGATAATCTTTCTATCTGGGATTCTAAATATTTGTCGTTTGGTGGTAGGCTAGTTTTAATTTCTAGTGTGATAATGCCTTATGTTACTTTTTGGCTGCAGAATAGTTTGTTCCCTAAGATTATTATCAACAGGATTGAAGGCTTTCTTAATAAGTTCTTATGGAGATCTAAGATGGGGGAGTCTGCTATTCATTGGGCCAAATGGAAGTCCATTTGTAGACCCTTTGATAAGGGTGGGCTCAATATCAGAAATATTTCTGATATTCAGTTCACTTATTCTTTAAAGTTATGGTTTTCATTTAGGAAGAATGAGTCTTTATGGGCTAGTTTAATGCATGACATTTACTCTTCTAATGTTCACCCTTTGTATACTAGGTTTGATAGGTCAGGGTCTCAGGTCTGGAAAAGAATGATAAGTGTTAAAGAAGATGCTGAGAAACATATAAAGTGGACTCTGGGCTCTGGTGACATTGACTTCTGGAGGGACAATTGGCATGGATTAGGTCCTATATATGAAGATCAGAATATGGGAAATTACCTGCAAGCGAACGTAAAGTCTTTTTAGAAGAATGGATCCTGGGATTCTGCTTCCTTGATTCCTTTCATTTCTCCTGCTAGGTGGACCAAAATTCAAAGTCTTAAAATTGATGAATCTAAGAAAGATATCATGTTATGGGATTGCTCTAATGATAGTTTCTTCAATAGTAAACTAACTTGGGATTCTATTAGGCATAAGCATAATTCTTCTAGGCTTTTCAGATTAATATGGAGTCACATTATTCCTAGGAAATATTCATTTCTTCTTTGGAAAGTGATCATGAATTATATCCCTATTGATAATGTCCTTCAAAAAAGGCATGTTCAGTTGGCCTCTAAGTGCCAGTTTTGCAGGAATTGCGAGGATATCACTCATGTTTTTGTTAGCTGCCCTCAAGCCTGGCAGATTTGGAACTACTATGGTCTGATTTTTAATGTCAATATTAAGAGGTTCATGTCTCTGCCTCATATTATCAAGGTTTGGTATGATGTTAGCAGAAGTAAAACTCACGTTACTCATTTAATGCCGGATGTTATTTGCTGGTCTATTTGGCAGATCAGAAACAAGTCTAAGTTTAAGGGAGTTTTCTATAACTTTAACTCTTCTATAACCTATATTGATAGTATAGTGATCTCTAAATGCTTCTGTTCTTTCTAGAAAGCACTGGGCTAATACTAAAAAGGCTAGTCTTATTCTAGGTTGCCAAGTTTTTTACCCTAAGCCTGTTTATCATACCTGGAAACGTCCGATGGAAGGCAGAATCAAGCTTAATGTAGATGCATCGGTCTTGAGTAATGGGGAAGCTGGTGGGGCTGGTGTCTTTAGAAATCACTCTGGCCAGGTGCTTCAATGCTTCGGTAATACGTATGGGAAGATGTCTCCCCTGTTGGCTGAGTCCAGAGCCCTCCTCGATGGCTTGCTTATTTGTAAGCAGAACCATTGGCTATGTGTTGACATAGAATCTGATTGCCAGATTCTAGTCAATTTTATAGCTTCTGGTATTTCCCCTTGGTTTTTAAAGCCTGTCATCCAGATTTGTAGGATGTCGTTCGCTTCTTCTATGGTTTTCAATCACATCTCGAGAATCCAGAATCAGGCAGCCGATTGGCTTGCCAGTTGGGTTCTCAGATGTAATTCAAAACCTTCTTTTTCTCCTTTCTGTATTCCTCCTCCTCTCAATGTTATTCTTCTCCTCGAAGAAATCGGCTTGGGTTATGTTTCTTAGCTTCAGTAATCTGGTTCGAGCTTTCATGTAGGTTTTGGGATCTTTGCTGCTCCTGGTCTGCTGAATCCGTCTATGCTTTTGAGTTTTGGCTGAGATATTGGTGGTGGTGGCTTAAGGATGGTGATTCTTGCTTTGCGATTGGCTGATTGGGATCTTCTTGCTGCTCGATTGAAGGCTGTCGTCGCTTCGATGAAGGAAAGGATGCTGGTGGCGATTCTGGAGATGGTGAATCGATAGTATTGTCGTGATCTTGCTGATTGATGAGGGCTAGCTCCTTTTTTGTCGTTTTGAGTTGATTCTTTATTGATGATTCGAAGACGTTGCTTGTTTTGGGCTGATTTCGTGATTGGGGGCTGCTGTGTAGTTCTTTGTATCTAGGGTTCTTTCGATGTGTGTTTCTAGGGTTCAGATTGGTGTTAACTTTACCAATTTCTTCCCCTTTGGGTTTTTCTGTTTGGCTTTGTTATTTTAAAGCCCTCTATTTTCTTGTAAACTCTAAATTAAGTCCTTTAATATAGTTTGCTATTTCTGATTAAAAAAAAGAAAAAATATATAGGTTTGACCAAACTGTTAGCCCAATTATTTATAAATAGTTTTACAATTTCTTTTTTAATATTTTTTTTTTTAATCGAGGGTGTCTTGTTTTAATATTTTGAGAACGTTTTTTGAAATTCATTCTAACACAATATCAAATACCAAACTTTTATTTATATACTAAATTTAAGTTTTTTAACAAAATTTTAATTTTTTTTGTTAATTTGTTTTTCATATTTTTCTAACAACAACTTCATCTTTTACCCCCTAACAAAAAAAAGTAAAAAATAAAAAGTAAAAAGCTTGTTGACGAAGTTGAAACTCCAAATAAGATAATTTACTGTTTTTGTTAGAAGTAAAACTATATAGAAATAGATTCAACCATGAAATTTTTCGGTTTGAAATTTTTTATCGAGCATTACGGCGACGTTGTGGTGCAAATTTGGCTCCGATGCGGTTTATTTACACGGGCCACGACTAGAATTTTTCAATTTTTTCGTCGTTCGGCAGTGCTCGTTCTCCACGTCTGCGGCGTACCATTACCACATTGGCAGTGATTTCAACTAGGCTAAAAAAAATTAATTTTTAGTTGTTGACGGTATAATATTTTCTCGTTCGCGAAGATTTCACTTATAGTAGAATTTGACATTTGTTTTTGTCGCGGCGATGTAAGTTACACCAAATTATGTGATTTAGACGTTGTTGGTGTGACAATACGGCAGAGGTTTCTAATTTTTAAACTGATAATGGAAAATTCCACCGGCGATGTAAGCATGTACATGCCGGTAGTGTGTGAGTCCCCAAAATTTCTAGTCCTATTTTACGGATTTGATTTTTAATAATTTGTGATGGTACGAGGTCAAGGTTCGCAGATTTGCAAGAATGGATTCCGGTGTTTAGGATACTGGTTTAACGGGACATGATTTTGGTGTTAAGGATACAGATTTAGCGGGAGAGGATTCTAATGTTAAGGATACCGATGAACTATGTGAGGCTCTACATGTCGATTATAGTAATGTGTTTACCACTAAAACCAACTATACGCAACAAAAGTTGGTTGATTGGGTTAGAAGTACCGCAAAGGCAACGTACATATTACATACAAATTATGTAATAATGGTAATTATGCCAACTAATTTATATCTAATGTTATCATTTCAAATTTATCGTTAACATAATTTTCCATAACATATAAAGTTTTCGTGGGAAATAGTACTTATTTCTAAACAGACAGCGTATATTTTGTACAACGACAGCAGAAAACTCCACCTACGGTGTACACATCAAACATTATGTATAAACCTAAAATCAAATGTAAGTCAGATCATTTATAATATGAGTCCACCGACATTACGTGATTATGCGTCACCATTGGCATAAACTACGATATCGGTGCATAATTTTACACTGGCGGCGTGGAATAGCTCACGATGTTGGTGTAAAGATAAAAAACTATTGAAATCAAATATATTTCTTATACAACATTCATTGGTACAAGATTTATACCATCAATGTGTAATTTTTACACCAGCAACGTAATATTCCACCGCCAGTAGTACTATTACGATGCTGGTTTTTAAACTTTATATCGTCGGTGGTTTATTACATTGACGGTGTATGATTTATAGACTACCGACTTCATAATAAATTGAAAATGTGTAGTTTATACATCAACGGTAGAAAATACCACCGACAATGTATATATGTTGAGACCTCGGTTCGAACCAGGTTCTTTAAAAAATAAAATAGAGTATTCTCATCCAACTTAAACCAGCGTCTATTGAAAACATCCGACAAAACTTAAACAAACACCCATCAAAATTAAACAAATATCAATTTAAAAAACTTAGGATATGAGGTACAAAACATAATTATTCAAAACATCGTCATTCAACATAGAAAAACATACTCCAACGTAAAAAACAGCATCCAAAAATCATAGTTTAAAAACAACAAATACATGGTGCATATAAGGTACAAAGTGAATAATATGAGGGGGAGACAGAGGTTGGAAGCTGTACGGACTCAGTTCCTAAAGTTGAGAAATTCCTCGTAACTATCGCCAATAGACTAATTATAGATTATGATTTTAAGCGCCTCTAACATATTCCGTTCTCCTAGAACACGATGAGTGATATGGAACCAACCAAACTTCACCATGTAGGCACCATACTGAGCCGTAAACATTTTACGGTTTGGTATACTGGGTTGGGTGTATCTGTTAGCAGAAAAAAAATAAGTTTACCAATCATCCCAATGCAATTTATTAACCGTCTAACACCAGTGGTCACCCTTCTTCAGATCCGTTCGAGCTGAAAAAATATCCAAAGACTTCTTATGGACCCAACTGAACGGCCACATCACTCGATTCGGCATATACGCTTCAGTCATATGCATAATCGAGATAAAATTATGATATAATCCCACAACCTGGTCCGACAAACTATCCTTCAAATTAGGATATTGCTGGAATATCACCTATAACAAACACATAAAAATTAAGAAACAATTTGAAACCTTGGTGGAAGTATACAAACAAAATTAACAATACTTACGACCTTCTCCTTGAGATCGACAAAGAGGTTGGCAAGGAGGTCGCGCTAGTACATTTTTCCCTAATATTTCACCTGATTTGTTTATTTGGCAACGAACTCAGAAGCTTGGGCATAGATGACCTATATCCGTTGGTAATGTTAGGTAACAAACAAGAGAAATGGTCTTCAACAATCTAACAAGTCTTCGAATCTAGTCAGTCTCTTCAGTGATAACTTTGATTATTCTCTCATCCCCTTGTACCGCCATGCCAACGCGCAAGTACCCTACATTATACCACTGAGCCGATCTATGCGCTCCAACGAAGCGAGAAAATCTACTTGTACGTTCTTGTGGTTGGTATTGGTGAAAATCGTGCAACCAAACATAGATATGATGTACGCATGTGCGTCATGTAAGACCATCTGATCTATATGTTCCGAATTGGCATCATAATACTGAGGTGCTGAAAAAGTTTCGTGAGCTATTTCATATCAAAACCAACCCCATCATGCTTCTCCAAACCATCTTGAATCTTAGCTGTTGTAACTCTAAAAAATATAACCTAATACGTATATTGATCACCCGGTTAATGCAAAAGTTAACGTTAGAATTGATGAGTTCGGATATTACAATCACAGCCTACCACTTAAACCGGACCGGGGTAATTCGGACTATATCACTCCACTATAAAATTCGAACATGAAAAATGTAAACACCTTTTGACTAAGCTATTTGTTAACCTATTTAAAAACTAATGGGTCTTTAAACTCAACCCGGTTTCACAACTTGACCTGGTACGCCCACGGGTTATTAATTAAAAGTATAAATACCCCAACCACTCTCATTAATGAGGGTGATCAACTTTTAATACAAGTAGGCTGCTTAATTATCTTACGATTCCTCACATTAAACACAAAATACCCCAAACTTGCTAAAATACTTTTCAAAACTACCCCCATCCCAAAAATAAACCAAACCAAATGGGCAACCACAGTGGGAACACGAAGGTGCCTGGATTTTACATTCAAAACCAGGAAGAAAACCAGTTCGAATGGATCCGAACGAGCAAGGTACTCCACCTTCTGTGGTAGAAACGGCCAGGGAGAACAAGGAATACACCATTGAGGAGTGAGATCAGTTGAGAGTAGAGATGAAAGCACTAAGGGCCATAAAACAAGCAGATAAAGATATCAAAGAGAAATCGGGGGCGTCAACTATTCATGATACTGAAAATCCTGGGGAGAATGATCCATCACTCAAGACTCATCTTAGTTCCAAAAAGACTCATCTCAGCTCTAAGAAGACACATCGGTCTAAGCATGTTGAAAGTTCAGAGTCTGAGTCCTCTAGTAGCTCTTCGAATGAGGCTGGGCTTGAGGAATCTTTGTCATAAAGCAGTGATAAGGGGAGATCTAGAAAAAAGATGAAGCTAATCAAAAAGTATTCAAGAAAGAGGGATAGGCATGGTAGGCTTAAAACACATTTGGGTAGAGGGTCATCCCACAGGCATGCAGATCTGTTGCTGATAGATCATTTTGCCTTTCAGACCGAACCACGTATTTTTGCAACACCTAATGAAGATACAGTCTTTAGTCGTAATAATAAATATTGGAAATCACCTTTATCTGCAAAAATATTGTCCGGAAACCTACCCAAAAGATTTGACAGCTCCAAAATGGAAAAGTATGATGAAAGTCAAGATCCGGACAACCATCTGGAGCAATTCAAGAACTTCATGATGAATTTTGATGATGATGACAAACTCTTGTGCAGAGCCTTCTCCGAAACGTTTACGAGAAGTGCTCTTAAATGGTATAATAACTTACCTCAGGGGTGTATTAGAAACTTTGATACATTCTGGGTTGTCTTTCGAAGGCAATTCGTTGGAAGTAAAGAGGTGAAGGGTAATGGGGATACCATAATCCATTGTGCCCAAGAACCAAACGAGTCTTTGAAGGACTACATAAGTCGATTCGTGAATACAAAAAACGAGTCAGAAAATTTCTTCGAGCATGTGAAAATTGCTTCTTTAAAACAGGGGTTGAATCTTGGGAAGCTAGCTGATTCTGTAACCAGGAAACAATCCATGACTTGGGGTGGTCTGTTAAATCAAGTGGGAAAGCAGATTAATGTGGAAGAAACAAAGAAAACTAAGGTGCACTGTCAAGTGAGGTCCACCATAGCAGCTCCTCCAGCAGCTAACCAATCCAGCTACAAGGCTAAGGAGATCGGACAAGATTCCAACCGGTCTAAATAAACTCAATCCAACTAGAATCAAGCCCAAAGCCAGCAGTCAAGAGGTAAAAGAGGTCCTTGGGTTCAGCCGGAATGGTTTGCAGAGTTAAAGGAAAATATGGCCACAATCTATGATAAGACTAAGAAAAAAGTCCATTTTCGGAAGTTGGCGGCACAACAGACTCCCAGAGAAAGCCGAAATACTTGTTTTTACCTGTATCACAATAATATAGGCCATAACACTCAAGACTGCGTATCATTAAAACAAAAGGTACAGAACCTTATTTAAAGAGGCAAACTGGGAGTTTATGTCAAAAAAAGAAGTGGAAACATGCCTGACAATGCTCCTCGGACGGGCCTTACAAACAATCCTAGAACATCCGCTCAAGAATAGGCAATGGTGATTCTTGAGAGATTCGATGTTGATTCTGAATACCTGGATCCTGATCCATCTCGGAATAAGGTGGGGATCATAACATAACAAACCAGGACGGTGTCCGGACTGATCAGTTCATTTGAATCACTAACCATCTTTGGGGGAGATACTGTGACAGCACCCACCCCTTCATCAAGGAAGAGGCATGTCCACAGTTTGGCCACTTAATTGGAAAGGGGAATATCTTACCATCAGTGTCAAACCCCTTTCCCATTCATAGTTTTTAATGAGGATAATTTGAGGAATATTGTTGGGCCTCATGAGGATGCGGTGGTTATAGGAGCATATATTGGGGGCAATGATATACGCCGGATTTTGATAGATACAGACAGTTCGGAAAACATCATCTTCTTAAGTCCTATAAACAAAATAAGAAATTCGGTTGTTATTGAACACTCAAACAAAACTATTACGGGCTTCACAAGGAGCTTTTGCAGATGTAATTGGGGAATTCGAAGAAGAAGTGTTGTTGGGCAAGGGGCCTATTAAAAATATGGTGAGGGTACTATTCGTTGTGGTAGACTGCCCCATATCATAAAATGTGATTTTTAGGAGGTCTTGGCTTTCCAGAATGCATGTTGTGGCATCAACGATCCATCAGTGTTTAAAATATGTAGTTCAAGGACAAGTAAGTATTGTCCGAAGTAGTTAGAAGATAGCTAGAGAGTGTTATGCAACTGCTCTTGCTCCTAAAACTTGGGGGGCAATTCATATTAATAAAGATTAGCAGTTACTGAAGTCTCTAGGGGAAGAGTGAGATTGATGAACCAATAGAGGCTCCTAGTGTTATAATACCAATTGAAGAAGTTGAAATCCACTCCATTGCAGAGGGTAGAAATATCAAGATTGGTTCCAAGATGGCACCAGAGTTAAAAAAGAAGTTATCTTTTTTGTTAAACAATCAACATATGTTTGCTTGGTGCAATAGTGATGTAACCGGAGTACTTGCAAGCGTTATTTGACACAAGTTGTCCATCAGGAGTGATATTGCACCTGTTGTACAAAAAAAAGAGCTTTTTCTAAGGAAAAAGTTGATGTGATAGTTCAAGAGGTTGATCGGCTTACCAAGATGGGACACATAAAGGAATCCCAATATCCTTTATGGACTGCCAATCCGGTGTTAGTCAAGAAAAATAATAGAAAATGGTGTATGTGCATTGACTTTACAGACCTTAACAGAGTTTACCCAAGAGATCTATATGTTGTCCCCTGGATAGATCAATTGGTAGACTCTACGTCTGGAAACAAGTTGTTTTCCTTCATGGATGCTTTCTTCGGGTACAACCAAATACAGGTGGATCCGAAAGGATCAAGATCATATTACCTTCATAACAGACATAGGTCTATATTGCTACAAGTTGATACTTTTTGGGTTAAAGAATGTTGGGCCTACTTATCATAGGTTGGTGAACAAAACATTCGCTAATCAGATTGGTAGAAATATGAAAGTATACATAGATGACATGATGGTTAAAAGCATGGAGAAGGATTTACTATAATTGATCTTCAAGAAACATTTGCTAATTTAGCAACTGTGAATTTGAAATTAAATCCAGAGAAATATGTGTTTGGGGTCCGATCTGGAAATTTTTTGGGTTATGTAATAAGTGAAAAAGGTATTCAGCCCGATCTGGATCAGCTTAGTACACTATTGAAAATGGATCCTCCTCGAAATGTTAAAGAGGTCCAAAGGCTTACCGGAAGATTGGCTGCCTTGAACATGTTTATTTCAAGGTCTTCAGACAAATGTGCTCCGTTTTTTCAAATCTTGAAGAATGCTAAAGACTTCAATTGGTCTCTACAGTGCAACTAGGCCTTCGATGAGATAAAGAAACACTTATCCTCACCAAAGACTCTCTTCAAACCCGTTCAAAGAGAAACACTCTATGTATACTTAGTTATGTCAGAATGGGCTATAAGTACAGTTCTGGTAAGAGAGGTGGACAATTATCCTCGTCCGTTATACTACATCAGCAAAACTTTATCAGATGCTGAGAAGAGGTATTTAAAGTTGGAAAAATTGGCGCTGGCCTTAGTGATTGCAGCAAAAAAGATGAGGCCGTATTTTCAATCTCATTCCATCATTGTTCGGACGTCTTTCCTACTAAAAAATGTTCTTCAAAAGGCAGATATATAAAGTAAGATGACCAATTGGTCAGTAGAATTGGGCAATTACGACATTAATTTTGCCCCTCGAACGGCTGTTAAAGCCCAATCAGTGGCTGATTTCTTAGTAGAATTCCATACGGACATAAACTCTAAACATACTTCAGAAGATAAAACCAAGAAAGAGTGGGTAGTCCAAACTGATGGTGGATCAAGCGCAATGTGTTGTGGAGCTGGAGTTTGCTTAACCTCTCCATATGGTGATAAAATGTACCAAGCTATATGCTTTGGGTTCAGGGCCTCTAACAATGAATCCGAATATGAAGCAGCTATAACTGGTCTTAAATTGGCTCTCCTGTGTGGGGCTAAGAGAGTTCGGTTGATGAGTGATTCTCAACTGCTCATCTATCACGCTCAAGATCAGTCTGAGGCCAAGAAGAAGCAACTGATCAAGTACTTACTCGTTTTGAAAGAAGTGGCAGCAGACTTCCAAAGTGTTTGCTATGAGCACATTTTTAGATCGGAGAATATAGTGGCAGACTCTTTAGCAACTATAATATATTCTGAGTCCTACCCTTGGATTCACATATATAAAAAATCTCGTCCATACAACCAAGTCAAAACAAAGAAGATGGGGAAAGTATGAGCATACATGTGATTCAACCTAAAGACTGGAGATATACCCTCCTTCAATATATTTCTGATGGAGTTTTTCCTTCGGAGAAAACTGTGGCAAAAAAGATTAAATACAAGGCATGCGGTTTTTCTGTGATAAGAGGAATTCTATATATGAAATCTTTCAATAGACCTCTCCTACGTTGTTTGGGGTTTGAAGAATCCCAAGTTGTTTTGTATGAACTGCACGATGGGGAGGGCTCAGCACATTGTGGGTATAGGGCACTAACCCGGAGAGTCCTATTAGCTGGATACTATTGGCCATCCATAATGGCATATGCGAAAGAAATGGTGAAGAAATGTGATCCATATCAAAGGTATGGGAATGAAATTCATGTGCCAGCAGTACCTATAAAATCTATTTCTGAGCCATTACCTTTTGCCAGATGGGGGATGAACTTAGTTGGACCTCTACCTATGGCATCCGGGGGGTGCAGAACTATTATAGTTGCTATTGATTACTTCTTAAAATGGATAGAGGTAGCTCCCTTGGCAGGGACCACTTTGAAGGCTGTCATTAAATTTATCTTATCCAATATATGCTGCAGATTTGGGGTCTCTCAAAAGATTACTACAGACAATGGGCCACAGTTTGATAACAAAGATATGGATAATTTTTGTGCTTCTAGAGGTATTCAACATTGTTTTTCGTTTCCTTTCCATTCACAAACAAACGGTCAGGTTGAAGTTTCCAACAAGACCATTTTGTCTGGATTAAAAAGAATTTGGAAGGCGCTACGGGGAAGTGGCCAAGCTATTTGCAAGAATTTTTATGGGTCTATCGAACTGCTCATCGGGCTGCTACACAAGAGTCTCTTTTTGCCTTGGTGTATGGGATGGATGCAATTACCCTCATAGAAGCTACCTTACCATCGTACAGAGTCCATAACTATTCCAAACAAGCTAATGAGATAGGGAATTAGGAATCAATTGGACTTAATAGAAGAAATAAGGGTTAAAGCACACTTAAGAATAACTCACTACCAAGGTTTGATGAGGAGCAGATTTGCCTCTAAGGTCAAAAGAAGAGATTTTCAACCAGGAGATAAGGTGTTAAGAAAAGTTTTCTTACATACCAAGGAGAAGCAGTTCGGTAAGTTGGCTCCGAAATGGGAAGGCCCCTATAAGGTCTGTGAAAAGCTCAAACCTGGGACATATAGACTTCAAGACAAAGAAGGGAGAGTTTTGAAGCACCCATGGAATATTGAACATCTCAGATATATCTAGAGTAAAGTTTTTTTGTAAATATTTACTTGTTGAATACCAATGTAAATATTAGGGGGCATACTCTTTCCTATCCTGGTGGCGTGTGGAGGTTTTAATTAGGTGTCCGGTTTTTTCTTCAATAATATATAATGCCTTCTTAAAAAAATCGGAGTGATTTTACTACAATTCAATTCAAGTATAAATCACTTGTTCAATACCTTGGATCTTTAGTGAATCGGATAAACTTAATGGTTGGTTATGACTATTAAATACATGTCATCGGATATATTAAACACTCTCACTTCAATACTTCTGAAATGATATGGGCTACTTAAACATTAGCCATGAAAAAATTAAGGACTTAAACCGAACAATAATACAAAACATGTATTGGCCATCCAAGGACTTTGGGTGTTTAAAGGACTTATTGGGACTTCAACCGAATAGTAGTACAAAATGTGCCTTGGCCATCCAAGGACTTTGATTGTTCAAAAAGACAAAAAGATAATATATTATAAAACCTTAAGGCTTGTTCCCTTCAGAAGTTCCTTCACCGCCATCATCATCTTTTTTAGGACTTTTGAGTTCGGCACTCGAACTCTCACTTGTTCCTTCTTCATCATCGGTTGTGGAATCTATTCCACTGGAGTAGTTGCGTTGGAGTAGTTGCGTTTGTCACCATCTGCTAAAATATGGAATGGGATGTCCTCATACTCTACATACTTTCATAAGGGACCAAGGGTCCTCTTAGGGAAGGTCTCATGAAACAACAACACCATGTCAGACTTAATCTCATCATCCATTTTCTCTAAGGAGTCTATTACTCCATTGGCATACTCCTTAATACCTGCCTTAATAGCCTGCTCTAGCTGACTCTTCGGGACCTCATTTTCCTTGGTCATCTCCGAAATGGTACTTTCTAACTTAGTTTTTTCGTTGGTTAGGGTTTGAATGACATCATCCTTTGTCTTCAACTCTTTCTTCAACGCTGTGAGGTTTTGTGAGGAAGAAGTTTCTAAGTCGGAGTACTTAGCCTGAACCTCTGTTTTGGCTGCTTCCGATGCGGCTAGCTTAGTTTCCAAATCCTCCTTCTTCTTCAGTTCCTATTTCTCCTTCTTCAATGCCTTTACACTTTTCTAAGTTCTTAGGAGACTGTTTGACAGAGATTGTTTGTCAGAAGTGAGGAATTTGATAAGGTTGGTCTGACTTTTCACCTGCCTCTCCAGATCAAGTACTGGTCGGATATAACCAATGAGGGAGTGGCTCAAGACATCTTGCTCTCCGGATATGGAGAATGATATACCAGTGTAGGTCATCATGTTGGAGGAAATTGAGGGACGATAGGGACCTGCAAAATCATCATTCTCAAAATCATTAAAGTACAAACCAATATCTTGAAGGGCACTGAGGTCTACTTTATCATTCACTCCACCAGCAATATCTCCTGACTGAAGGTCTGTTGGGATATCCTCTTGCAAAGTAAGGTCAGTATGGACTGGTGGTGGTTGAATTTTTGAAGGACGAAGATTTTTTCTTCCCCTAGGGTGACCTTCTTTTTCTTGGCAGCTTTCTCATCACTGTTGGCCCCGCGTTTCTTGTCCTTTTTAGGAGGCTTTGGTGGGTTCTGTGGCCCTCTAGCTTCCCTCACTGTTTCAACTTCTACTGCTTTGAGCAGAGCTGCATCAATGCCCCCCTGGTTCCCCAAACCAGTCCCTTCTGTAGCTGTTTGAGCCAGCTCTGTTATAGCCTTCCTCTTTTTGTTCTTCACTTTGCTGGGAGCCTTAGCCCTGGAAGGTAAGAACACCTTGGCGTCTTTGTTTTCTATCCTTTTTAGAATCACGTTAGGAGTATGAAAGGTGGTTAGCTTTCCCATGAAATGTCTCTCCGGCTTGTGGTGTTCCACATGCGAGACCTCACAAAATTGCCCGATGTAAAGCAATTGTGGAAGGCATTCCCCCAGCGTTCTGAAGCCCATGCATTGAGCTTTGCACAAGTATTTTTCCCTTCTTCCAAATGGCCGGTGAACTCCTGTGTTCCACAGGTGAGACCTCATAAAATTGTCCGATGTAAAGCAATTGTGGAAGGTTTATCCCTAGCGTTCTGAAACCCATGCATTGAGCTTTGCACAGGTTTTTGCCCTTCTTCCAATTGGTTGGTGAACTCCTTCGGTAGAACTAAAGAGAAGTAACAAAATAGTCAGAATAGGAAAGCTTATAGTTAAGAAGAGAGACTTGTAGGACAAGGAGAAGAAAGAAAATTACCACTACTTTTCCACCTACTAGTCAGCAAGCTAGGGTTGGCTTTGATTTAATCTTCCTGCCATTTTCCCATGTTCCAATGACAAATAGGAACTGTGTCCTCCAAGTTTTGTTGGACTCTAACAGGTCGTTCACAACCTTAAAGTCATTCCCTATGTTGTAATGGTAGAATGGAATCTGATGGTTCTTGCACAATCTTGCTATAGCAGCAAGCTGCTCCATCAGAAAAGGGATCTTTGACAACCTGGATGTCATAATACAGGCAAGGAGTATGTACCAGGCATTGGGGCTTAACTGGCTAGGACAGAGTTTGACTAAATGAAAGTACTTAACAATTTTTGGGTCTAGAGGAAACTGGAGTCCCAGTTTAGCACTTCGGTGTACACTACCACCTCATTCAGTTTGCAGTTCATGGGGGTCTCTGGAGTAATCGGTATCCTTACCTTTACAGACTTTGGAATCCCCTATTTGGTTCGGATTCGGCCCAACTCAACAGTATGGGTGTAGACATAGTTGATATTTTGTAAAGCCAGCAAGTATTTGACACTAACATGTTTAAAGCAATGGCCTACCTTACCCTCTAAGCACTCCGGAAGCGAGTCCGGATGGGTCATACAAATTTTTACCTTACTCTTACCTTTCTTATCAGAAGCAGCATCTCTCGTTTGACCTAATATCTCAGTCTCAAAGGGGGCCTCTTCGATGTTGTCTTCCATAATCTCCTCCATCACTGTAGAAGGTTTGTCAGCTGCCTTTGAGAAAGGTTGTTCGGTTTCCTGCATTGAAAGTTGTTCGGGTGGTTGAGCGATTGTTGCCTATGAAGGCCTAGTGTCTGGTAAAGGTGGTGCTCTGGAGGGCTTGGCCTGCAGAACTGCTTTAGCTACCTCCGATCCGGAGGGTTTTGACATTGATGGTGTGGACTGGGTTTTGGTTTGGCGAGTTGTTCGGCGAGGGGTTATCCTCTCCGGTGACTTTTCTATGTTAGAACCCATAGCTATAAATGACGAGGGTTTTCTGATGCTTGAAACGGTTTTCTCCTTAGAAACAGGGTATTGAGATTCTTGAACAAATGAACCAGAAGGGAGGGGTGAAAGATTTGGCTTAAATAAGAGCTGTTTGAGTCTATGGTTTTTGGAGGAATATGACCCTTGATCGGCGCCCTCATTTGGATGACTGATTTTCTCACCTGGAGAAACGAGTAGACCGGCGGCGATACAATTCTCTCTCTCTACCTTCCTTGCTCTCTCTAACTCTGACAAATTTAACCTACCACATTTAACTAAAGTGTTTCTCGCTGTGAACATATAATCTCTCAAGAACAATTTGAAGGTGAAGATGAATTTCTCTCTAGGAAAGCTTTAAGTGGGAAGACAATGAAATAGTAAAAAAGTATATATATAACAGTAAAAGTAGTAGTTACCAAAGAGAAGTTGAAAGGGGTTTTTTGCAATGATTAAGGGCTGCGCAAACGTGTGAAAAATCGAAACCTAGGTAACTTTCTAGATCTAGTGGGTGCGTTGATCTAGGAAAAAAACGGCTGGTAGGTCAAACCAAATACTGACACGTGTCCTACGATTCAAGAAAAAATTCTTAGAATTCTGGGAAGAAAGAACAGTTCTGATGAAACTCAAACTAGATTGATGTTGAAAATCAGCTTCTCAGTTCGGACAACGCAAGCAGATCAGACGCAACTGATAGTGACTTTGACTTGGTTGATTTTTTAACCTTTCGAAAGATACTTTGCAAGACTTAGAAAAAGGGGCTACTGATGAGTTTGGATATTACAGTCACAGCCTACCACTTAATCCGGACAGGGGTAATTCGGACTATATCACTCCACTATAAAATCCGAACAGGACAAATGTAAATACCTTTTGACTAAGCTATTTGCTAACCTATTTAAAAACTAATGGTCCTTAAACTCGACCCCGTTTTACAACTTGAGCCGGTAAGCCCATGGGTTATTAATTAAAAGTATAAATATCTCAATCACTCTCATTAATGAGGGTGATCAACATTTAATACAAGCAGACTGCTTAATTACCCTACTATTCCTCACATTAAACACAAAATACCCCAAACTTTCTAAAACACTTTACAAAACTATCCCCAGCCCAAAAATAAACCAAACCAAGAATAACGAAATATAAGATGATATAGTATTCTCCAAATATTTGTCTTCTTTCTAGGGTTAATACACAATAGTGTATATCTTCTAGTGTATCACGACAAGCTACAACTTTGTATTTTTTTGTATTTAGATCAAACCCAAACATATATAAAAACAGTATGCATGCCAAAGCAAAGCTAGGGTTGGAAAATCGTTGAACTCACCGATACTAAGATTGTAAGCACGAAAACGATGACTATTCTAAAAAAAGATGAGCTCATTCAAGCATTAAGACATGCATACTTTCGTTGTTGATGTGTATTATGGGAACACAATAGATTTTTTCAAATATTTACATCAATGATAAAACGGGTAACAACAATCTCAGCAAGATAATATGAACTACACGCATAAATAAAAAGTTTTGATCTTGTAATGCCAGTGAAAATACATTTTGACTTGAATTGAAACAATCATTTTGGATGAAGCTTTTCAATGTTTCAAATTTTATTATTTAGATAAGTAAATTGTTTTTTGTCGAGGGCGAAAGGTTTTTAATTTTTATATTCTGACTTCGGATTTGATTTTTATATAAATCCTTCAGAAAATAAAATGTATAATAGAATTTCCAAAAGGTAAACAAAAGAAATTAGAACTTTTTCAATATTTCAAAAAAGTATAATTTGAAATATCCTATATGTTTTTAACTTATCTTAATTTTTGTCTATCTTAACTTTTAAAAATATCTTTCAGAGTCTTAACTTCTAAATATCTTATATATATATATAGGTAAGTCTCTAATAATTAGATACTAAAATTCATTTTTGGGAATTGCAAAAAAAATTGTATTTTTTCCACGAAGTCATATGTTTTCGATTTTGGAAATTACTCCATGAAGTTATATTTTTTGAAAACTTTACTCTCAATCAAAAAAATCCTGTATAAATATAATTACTCTGTAAAGTTAACACTATTATTATTAATTAAAATGTTACTCATTACCTTGAAAACCACATAAATATATATCCTAACACCTAAATATATATCCTAACAGTTAATAACTTATTTGTACATCTGAGTTACTAGAAAAGTTTTCAAATCACAATAGGTATTTTGTTTTACTGTAAATTAATATTGTTTTGGTTATTATTAGTTTTTAGTAAGTGATAACGTACTAAACAATTTATAAAATAGGCAAAACTAAACGATAAATGTTAATAAGTTAGAAAAAACGATTTATAAAATAGGCAAAATTAAACGATAAATGTTAACAAGTTAGAAAAAATGATACAGTTTTGTTCGCCAATGCCATGGCGGACACGATGGTGTTGACGCCATCTCCTGGCGAAATTAGCAACGTGAGCGTCGGTGGATAAATTGTTGTGTCCGCCATGCCATGGCAACAAGACCATCGTGTTCATCATGGCATGTCGTCAAGGATATTGTGCCCGCAATTTTCCTGGCGGAAAGTATCATCTTCTTCGACAAAGTGATGGCGACGAACACAACTTAAACGCCATCGTCGGTCGGAATCGAACAAATTTTTAATTTTTCTTAAATCACATTTTTAAAAAAAAAACAGAAAGATAGAAGGGTGTATACCTCTTCCATGTCCATGTTGGTCTGTATAAAAACAGGTTTTGTTACCATTTCAGCTATAATTTTTAAATTTTACAAAGTTGAAAAAATAGAGAGTTTTTGTTAGTTTAAGCTTTGAGTTTTTATGATTTTAGTGAGTTTTATGAAGTAAAATGTTAGGTTAGAGTAGATTTTGTGATTTAAAACTTTATGAAGTAAATAATGGCATAAAATGTAATTAAATAAACCTTTACGAATTTTTTGGGTTTTTTTGGTAAGTAGCAATTTTGTAAATATTGAAAAATCAAAACATGCAAATTCACATAGTATTTTTTGGGTTTTTTTATGAGTGGCAATTTTTGATTTTTTCTTAAATCACTTTTTTTAAACATACTAAAGTATTAGTAGGTTAGGTTACAAAATGATAATAACAAGCATCTAACATTAATGTTACACCAAATTTCACATGACAAAACATAAAAATAACAAATGAAACATAAAAAACCCAATAGATTAGTAGTTAGAATGGTAGGATTTAGCAACATAGTGAATTGTTTTCGCAAAAAAAATGGCAAAATAAGCTAGGATGTTTTTTTCACAAGCATGCGTAGTAAATGTAGGTTTCATAAACTTTAGTGGACATCATTTTACGTCATATGTACTACACGTTTCATACAACGATTATATAAGGTTTCACATAATTTTAAACCATATTTCATAACTGTTTTCATAGACTATAGTATTCATAGGTTAGGTTGCAAAATGATATAAACAAACATCTAATGTTATTAATAAAACCAAAAAACAAATAGAGCATTAAAAGACCAACAAATTAGTGGTTAGACTGGGGAAGATTAATTTGGTATGGCTTTGGTGACATAGTCAATTATATTCACCAAATATGTGGCAAAATAATTCAGGGTATCATTTCACAACTATGTGCAGCGAATGTAGATCTCGTAGATTTAAGTTTGTCATGTTTTGTAGCCTACATATTATAAATTTTGAAAATAAGTTATATAAAGTTTTGCATATGTATTAAACCAAGTTTGGCAAGCAAGTTATATAAGGTTTTGCATGTGTACTATAAAATGATAAGAACAAATATACGGTGTTAACGTTTCACCAAAATATTCTTAACACAACACAAAAACAACAAATATTAAAGAAAAAAAATTATGTATTGGTAGTATACTATGATAAACTGATTATGTTAACCATAAAGTTTCAACATCTCTATCCTATATATGTCTTTGGCAGATCCAACTATGCTTATGTAGTCCTATGTCAATACATTTAATGACAAGTTACTTTTAGTCTATACTAGCATCATCAATAAACGTGACAAATTGTAATAATCTATTACTTTTGCCACCCATTGGAGCATACATACGTTTGGATTAGTTCAAGAATATGATTCTTCTTGTGTGGTTTTCATGCTCAAAATGGAGCTCTATGTTGTTTTTTTTGCCAAACAATGAGTACATTGCTTTAAGGAAATATTTGAAAGGTTTGGTTGAAGATTTTTTTTGTGAGAATTAAAGTCTTTTCTCACTAATCAAGTCTTATGTGCCACTGATTAGTCAAAGCTTCATGTTTGATCGTATATATTTCTACTCCACTTGATTATTTTGCTTGCATATAATACAAACAATCAATATTTCTACCTTTGGTCATGACCATATTGCCTTTCTTAAGCTTCCAAACTCCTTTTTTAAAGGTGTTTTCCTAACACATGTCATCCAGTTGACCAATATAGATTAAATTGATACGTATAGCTAGAACATGCCAAACATTTTTTAATAACAGCTTGCAACCGCTGCTGGTTTCTATTGTTGCATCGCTTCTAGCAATAATAATTTTTATATCGTTTCATTTTCCATCTTGACAAAACCAAACTCGTCATTGTATAAGTGTACAAAAGACTTATATCGGCTATTACAAGGAATGTTGTTTTATAATCAATCATCCATGTGTATTGGCATGCTAGGTTGACACATTTTCATCAACAATGAGGTATATTTCAGAATCATTGGATATGATGAATGGATTTCCTATATTACCTTCGTTTTGTTCTTTAGAATCATTTTCTTTCAGCTTCCAACAATATTTTTTAAAATGTTCAGGCTTGTGACAATAATTACACGTGAATTCCATGAGAATGACTAAAAGAGTTTTGCTCAACTCTTCTTTGTCTTCTTTGTCGCTACTTTATTTAACCATGATCAAAGTCACTTTTGACTATGGTACAGAGTTGTTGAGAGCTACCTTAAGTGTTTTCAGCTATCTGGTAAAGAACTTAACAAATCAACGCTTGAATTTCTTGAGTTAAGGTCCATTTCATGTTCGTCAACTTGTTGAGAATCTCATCAAGTTTTGTCAAATGCACTTTGCCTGTCATAAAGTTTCAGATTCACAAGTCTCTTTATAATAAAAGGATGTTTTAGCATTTTTTGAGCACATACATTTCTCTAAAATGTTGTCATAACTTGAAAGTGTTTCTTTCGTCTATAGTGTCGTGACAACTTTAGACTTATATACACTTTATTTTTTTCAATGTTAGCAATGTGGAACTCTGGACCAAGTATGGGATGAAGTTTATTCTCCAACATCCCCCCTTAAACTTGAACCCATTAATCGGCAGAATAAACGTCGTCAGACGGAATGAACGTCGCCTAATCACAGCGGAAACACGTCGTTGGATGTGTTGATGGACGGAATAACGTCGCCTAATCACAGCAGAATAAACATCATTGGATATTCACACATTCAAATGTCCCACTTTGTTTAGTACGTAGCGGAGGGCATGGTCCCATCACGATAGAGCACAAATCCTTTATTTCAGCTCTGATGCCATGTTAAAATAGATGTGTAGGTGTGAACCTGGTCTCATGTACTAGCAAGATATTATCTGTTTTGGACCATAGGATCCGCACGGGTTTGCTTTTGGTACACTGCCAAAAAACCTCTTAATAGTTGAGGACGATTCACATTATATATACTATATTATTTTCAATCTAAGCAATGTGAGATTATGGATCAAGTATGGATAAAGTTTACTCTCTAACATCCCCTTAAATTTAATCCCATTAATCGGCTGAATAAATATCGTCCAATCACAACGGAAACACATCGCCAGACGTATTGATGGGCGGAATAACGTCGCGCAATGACAGCGGAATAAACATCGCTGGATATTCAACACATTCAAATGTCCCACATTGCTTAATACGCAGCGAAAGGCATGATCCCATCATACCAAAAGTGTTGTGATTATGTGAAAAATAATTGCACACAGAAGAATAAGTGACTTTAGTCTGACACACTCCTCTATCTGCATGCAGTCTATTGATCTCTGCAAAATCAAACTGATGGCACAGTGATGACTTCGGCTATATCAGCTCAACCTGCAATCCTTTTCAAGTGAAGCGATACTTACATATGATAGACGACACTTCAAACCTACAACTCCCAAGACTATCAAAGACTCAACTCAGAAGAAAAGACACCATCTCAACCTATTGAAAGCCGCAACTTTTCAATCTTGTTGTGAATCATAATATACTTTAAAAACTAAACTTTCCTGAGACAAAGTCAAACAAACAAACTCTATCATCATTATAAACTTGAAAACCACATAACCTACAAACAACCCCTAAATCAAGTACACTAAGGCTGCGAGATAATTCATATACCAAATATCAAATAAAAAGTGGTACTAAATACAGTAACAACATTCAATCGGAGAAAATATTAAAATAAACTTAAAACGGCCTATATACACTTGATCATTTTTTCTGTTGTTTGGCTTCCAACGAGGTGCCATCTTTAAGTGTTTCCTGTGCGTCGTTATCCATTCTGAGGCTGAAAAGTGCGGCAGCTTGAAGATAGAAAGCTGTGGGCCAATCGGGTGATATAACTTGAGCTTGCATTGCATCACCAAGAGCTTCTTGAGGCATTTCGCTCATTAAGTAACATAAGCATCGTCTAGCAAACACTGTTGGTGAAACCATTGTGCCACCGTCAATGAACTACACCGAAGGATCAACATGTTATACAAGCCAAATAAGAAATAAGCGGGTTGTTTGGTATGATGAGGCCTTTACAGAAGCTTTTGAAAATTTATACTAAAAGGAGTTATAAAGGCCAAAGTCATTAAAGGGTTATTTGGTGTAAAGCTTATAAGCTATATAAGCCACAAAAACATGTCTATATTGAACAAAAAGAAATCATATTTTTACTATATTTCTTCCAAACCCCAAATTTCTAACTTATAAACGAATCAAATAGTATAAAATCAGATAAATACAAAATAGTTACGTTAGAGTGATGTCGTTTTGATTTGCAGTAAAAATCAGTTTTGATTTGCAGTAAAAAAATCAGTTCTAATTTTCTAGAGTGAAAAGGCCATGGGAAAAATTGAAAAAGCCAAAACAAAAACTAATGTTTTGGAGCTATCAGCTTTTCAGACAATTTTATCTTGCAATGCTAGCCTAAAAAACTAATGCAACACAACAAATTTCTGCTTGTAAAACTATACGATCTAATGGCACCAAACAACCCTTTTATACTAATGACCCCGATTTTCGGACAATTATGCATGTCTGAACCTGTATTGCTTTATAATCCGGGTTGAATCCTGATTCTAGAAAGAATTTGTTCATATACTTATATTGGGATTCAAGATCTTGGACAATCCCGGTTACTCATATAAAGGAAAAGGAAAATAATCATGATTTTGAAAACCTAATACAAGATTAAAATAAATGAGTTGATTAATAGACACTTGAACATATTCTTTTCACTGAAATATGATGGGATAGTAAACAGATGGCTTACAAGTGTGTAGCAATCGATGGCGGTGGCGATATCTTTAGCTCGAAAAGCAGTATCACCTTGTTTCTTCGAATTCAATGTTTCTTGTATTTGATCTGTCCACATTTGGAACGAAAGCTGCAAGCCAGAGAGGTTAATTGTTGGCGCAAAACAGAATATGTGAACACTAATTCAGTTGTAAATATATACATAATAATGCATGTATAGCTAAGTTTACAAGGTTGGTTTGGTAAATATTCTTTTTATTTTACTTTCAAATAAATAAATAAAAAATTGGTTAACGTATCTATTAACTTGAGATTATTACTGAAAACGAAAATTATCGACCTTACTTTTTAACATTTTTTTAAAGGCAAACCTCTTGATACATATATAAAATTTCATAGTTTGTTTATTGCTTGTATAAATATCATTGATTCATTTATTTTTATTCTATAGTTGTATTATATTTATAAATTTTCGTGAGTAAACCTTCTCAAGAACTTCTAACAATATTCGTCCTTTTATTAGATAAACTTTTTCTTGTTCTCTTTAATGTGTACTTTTTCTCTTAATATCTATAAGCCAAAGAAAACTTCAAAATGTTAGCTCCTTAAAGCCTAAGAAGTTACAAGCTCTCTGCTAGTAAGCCAAAAAAACCCAATGGACGCAAAAAAAAAACCCAAATTTAATTTGAAAAATAAAGGGAACAAGAACATAAGATGAAGGTATCTAACCTCATTTGCAATTCCTTCATCGTCTTTGTATCCAACCTTGTCTAGTATTTCATGAATAGCAGTAAGATCCAATCTAGAACAAGCATCACCTAAAGGTGTTAATTGTAAAGTTTCCTTTGGGGAAGAAATTCCATTTTGGATACCCATTAGAGCATAAGATGGAACCTGAAAAATTGAAGGAAGTAGTATTAAAGTTAGTAGTTCAAATGTTTTAAAAAAATGTATAATGTTCATGGGAGATTATAAGCATAAACAAACCAGGACAAATATTATTATTCTTTTATAATGAATTTGCTAAAAGTTACAACTTTTAAGTCCTCTATGACACAAGAATAGAACTTCGGGTTTGAAATGTCTCAGAGGCTTGACCCTCATTTCTTTTTTGTTTCTACTGTAGATTTTCAGAACTCTCTCTAGGGGAAGAAAAATGGAGTTTTGTGTCCGAATCGGTTCGGATTCGGATGTATTTGTAGTAATGATGCTGACTTGTATTTTGGACACATGTGAGTGTATAAACATTCAACTTTTTAGTAAAAATTCACAGAAGGGCCTTACCTCGGCTTCCTTTTGAAGAGGAGTAAGGGCAGTGACAAGAGATTTGATATTAGGCCTCTCACGAGCTTCGTATTGTAAGCATCTAGAAGCCAGTCGCACTAACTCCGTTCCATCGTCATTTGAGAAATGGCTTTCGAGACACGAATCCATTAGCATCAGAAAATTCTTTCCTCGAATAAGGTCAAGTGCCTACAAAACATATATTAAGAAAGTAAGCTAAACAATAATGTTGAGTAGCTCCACCAAACTGTTATAGAAACTGCGTTCGGGGTGGTAAAATTGTCTGACCTGACCAATTTTGTCTGATTCGGAAAAAAAAAATAGATTATGGACAATAATTTAAAGAGATATGATTATCCGATATAAAATCCGGGTTTGCTCTGTGTTTGGACACTCAGACAAACAGTCATAATCCGACATTGAAATGTGATCAATCCGGGTTAGACAGTCCGAGTTGAATGCAAATAAAATAAAAATAATTAACACTTTTTGAAAAAAAAATCCAAAAAAATTGTTAAAAACAGCTCCAATGTGTCCGAAACCCAGGTTTAAGTTCAGGTATTAGTTACTACAAAGCTTTGTCCGTCTGAATTTCGACCTGTAACAGGTTTTTTGCCACCCGTAAACATCGGTGTAAAAAAGAAGATCATTAAAAGAGATCAGAGGCTGAAAAACTATATACATGGCTCGGTGGAATATGTTTGCCGCTAAGAAGATCAAGCAATAGTGTTCCAAAACTGTAGACCACACTTTCCGGTATCACTCTTCCTGTGAAAACAATGTATCCACCGTTAGATAAAGATAGATTATAGAACTTTATATATCCAAGTAACTATTCTTATATCCAAAATCATTTTGATGGAGTTCTCATAAGTTAATATTTATGGATTTTCCGAAAATATTATCTTCTATATATATTTCCCTGATCTTTTTACACCCATTCATTTTCTTTCTCAATACTATCAGTTGCCAAATTCGCATACCTGTTCTTAAGTACTCGGGAGGAGTGAAAGCTAAGTTAGTGCTATAACTCTTTCCATCTCTGCTATTCTTCATGAGACCAAAGCAAGACAGTCTTGGATTACCTTCCTATGTATAAGAAAAAACAAAACAATAAGATCCCAACTTTTAAAAAGACCGAAAATATGTAGAAGTATACACCTACCTGATCAAACAAGACTCTATAGGCATTAAGGTCATGGTACAATGCTCGTCCTTTACTGCTGCAATAATCCAAAGCTTGTGCTAAATATAAAGCCACTCTAAGCCTCATTGACCATTTCATGGGTTGCTTCTCCCCTAAACAATAGTAACCGGTGCACTTATGTGTCAGCTATTGTCATAAAGGAAGTATTGTTCTTGCATGTAAGCTGGACTAAACAAAAATAGAAAGGCATCATGAAAAATTGAAAACTATCACTTATTTTTTCTAAGTGGCACGCCTCAGGTTATATGTTTTAGAGACAGTTCAGTTTCCGACATGTATGAGGTAACCATTGTCTGATTTGTACCACTCATACAACCTTTGCGGTTTTATCTCATGAAAGGGATTACAAGTTTGGAAAATAAACTCATATTCAGGATGAGAGTTAATGAAGTAATGATTTGAAGATGCGACTAAAAATCTAGAGTATTGATGGATTAGCTATCACATAGTAAGTTTTAAAACGGTAGCTAAAAATAAAAATAAATTAATTATACTTCGACTGTAATTGAAACCATGCTGCGGCAAGTCATGTGAGAACATGATCGCATTTAAGAGGCAACGGATTAATTTCTACTAAATTCACATTCGACGTATTTCTCCATTTTGGACCGGCCATTCTAGGTTTTGCCATAAAACATAATTATTTTAACCTATAAAAACGGCACTAGCCAAGTTTCAATGCCTAGAACTCAAAAAGAGTAACATTCTAGGCTCGGAAATTTCATTCAACCAATATTTACTAAATTCCAAGAAATGAGCTAAGAAGTGAAACAACTCACAATGAAAAAGGTGTTTAGAGAGAGTTTCATTAGACATGAACTCAGAGACAAGTAATCTTTCATCTCCTTCGCAGCAACATCCTATTAAATTCGCCAATTTTTCGCTCCTTAACTGCCCTACTGCTCTTGCTTCTTCCTATATGAATCACAACCACACTTTATAAAAAGATTATATATAAAGCCAATGGAATAACCTGACTTGATGCATAAGCAAACAAAAACAAAACCAAACCACATTTCCTAAACTGACATCAGAAACACTGAATACAAACGCAGCTTGAAGCATAAGCTAAACAAGTCGGTCCATCTTATTCTAAAGGGTTCCATTCATCATAGCAAAATAAAGACCCAAATCTTAATGACTGAGAGAAATTAGGAATAATTACATTTTCAACAAACCAGAAAAAACAAAAATATAAAATGGACATTAATTACATTTTAGACAAGGCAAGCCAGGGAAAAAAACCAAAAATTAATCTTTAAAAGCCATTAATTACTTTGGTTTCTTTATATCTACTTTCTAATCTTGAACAAAACGAAACCATTATGGTGTATCGAAAGAACCCAAATCTAAGTAAAAGAGAGAGTTTGTATGCATACAAGAAATTGACGAGGATCAGGCCAAGCCGATCTATTGAAGCGTTTAACGGCGATCCATCGATCTTCATCAACGAGCTTGCCTCTGTAAACGACATTAGGAGCTTTTTCTCCGTGTTCCGACACGATGTTGTCGGTGGAGAAACCTGAAGTGGCAGATCGTAGTTGGTCCAGACTATACTCGCAAAACCCGAGAAAACCATCTCCACCGTTTTCTAGGGAAACAAGAGAGAGTTAATAAGAGAAAATGTAGATGGGTCTTTAAATTTTCTCGGGAAAGTGACAGAAAGTTACAAAAAAAATGAAATTTTTTTTTTTTAAAGTTACCGATATCAGAAGCGTTGTTGGGGTTTGATTTGAGATGAGATGGCCACCAACAGATAGACAACTTGGAACAACGTATACCCATTTCGGATTCAGACAGTGAAAGAGAAAAAAAGAGGGAGAAAGTTTTTTTTCTCTCTCTAAAGTTTGGAAACTTTTATGAAACAAAAAAGAAAGCTTTGCTTTCTACTAAACTTTCAATCGCTTTCTCGAGAGATTGAAAGAAGGAGTTTGAGGAAGCAATAAACTGATCGAGAAAGTTAAATAAGTAGCAGCAGAGCAAAAAGGAGGTTTCTTTTCTCTCTCTACAGCAAAAAAAGGACTGAGCTACTGAGAAAACATTAAAGAACCAAAAACACTCAAACAGAGGAGATGATAGATAGATGGAAAATAATACAATAATACACCAAAAGAAAAAGAAAATACTTTTTTTCTTTCTATTGCATTTTTAGTACCTCATCATCATTCTTGCTAAAAGTTCAGCTATGATATTTTTATTGGTATTTGAATTATTTAAAATAAAATATTTAAATTGAATAATTATATATATATATATATATCTATTTCAAAAAAATCAAAAAATAATATTTATATATAACATATAATTATTGTTAGACGGACCTAAATAGTTTGATAAAGATAAAAAAAATATGAGTAGACTCGAAAAAATAGATTATTAAATAAGAATGATGTTGAAAAACAAATATTTCGATAGTATTTATAACCAAATCAACCAAAACAATAACGACTCAACTATTTGTGCAATGTTAACCCAAAACTCTAGTTTGTAAAGAAAACACGAACTCCAATTAAAATACGGAGAGAGTAGGTATTTTTTTTTGTGAAATAAACTTTAAATTAATGGAAATAGTTCATACAAGAGACCTGGGGCATACCCCGAGGAGACATTAAATCGAAAGAGAGTTTGATTAAGAAGTACAACATAGAACATAGAAAACATAAGATCAGTGTGTGCTGACATGACATAAACGAGGCTCGGACTTCGGGCTTGATTAGATCGACTGGAGGATTGCTAGAAGTCTTGGAGAGAGAAGATCCTGCAAATAAAAAGAGTAATAAGTAGATGAATCATAATAATTTACTGTGGCCAGCTAATCTTGGTACCCTGGAATCTGAATCGTAGATCATCTATAATACGATGGAATGTTAAGGATTCCAGGGCTGGAGCGGAACCAAAAATTCTTGCATTCCGCTCCTTCCAGACGTGGTAAGTGACCGCACCAAAGCAAGTACGCCAGATAAAATGGTCACGAGAGTTAGACCATTTTGACGCCTCGATAATCCAAGATTGCCATCACGAAGAAGAGAACGGAAATCCTAGCTTAGAACTAGCATATGACCAAATATTCTGAGTGAATCCACACTCATAGAGAATATGAGAGATAGATTCAGAATCAAAATTGCAAAGGACACAGTCAGTGGGGGTGTTTAGTCCCCAACCGAGAATTTTATCCCTGGTTACAAGCTTGCCTAAAATAGCAAGCCAAAGAATAAAAGAGTGGCGAGGAATGTTATATTTATGCCATACTAACCCGGCCCAACCCACATCGGGGCTGGGAGATCGAATTGCGTTATACGTGTCCTTAATAGTAAATGTAGAATTTCCTGCTTTTGCCGTCCAGTATGGAACATCGATGGAGGCGATGTTAGGGGGAAGAGTTTCGATGAGGTTGCTTATTTCAAGTAGATGAGGTCTACTTCGAGCTCTCGCTGGTCTGATATCGGCTGGCCAGTTCCAGGATCCATTAAGAATGATATCTGATACCTTAAGATTATCTCCCAAACGAGAGTCACTTATAATGCTCTCTCCATAGTGAGAAGCCAAGGGTCATACCAGAAAGAAGTATTTTTACCATTGCCTATAGCCACCCTGTACAAATTACTTGCCAAAGGGCGGAAACGAAGAATTTTCCTCCAAATCCACGATGGATTGGATCCAGAAAGGATGGACTAGAAATTTTTGTTTTTCATTTTTTCCACTTTTATCCACTCACACCAGATAGAGTGGTTCTTATTACTAACAATAGACCAAAGATGCTTAAGGATGGCCGCCTGATCCAGAGTCGGCATTTGCAAGAGTCAACTACAACTTCTCTAGATAGAAAAACTTGTTACCAACAAGAAAAATAAAAAACACTGCACAATTCTAGTTATGATCATATATTTCAATTGGTTATACTAAAAAAATTGATCTTAATTATTCATAACTAAAAATATTTAAAATTTTTAAAATGATTTCCAAGACAAAATTGCATTTATTGGCATCCACAGTTTATAAATATCATGTTATCATAAGAATATAAAATCGTAATTTTCATTTTTGTTTTAAAATGCTAATATACATCCATTAAATTGAAAAAACTATTATTCTATTAAAAATATATTTACAATATAAATTTATAAATGATTTAGAATCAAATACATTATTATTATTATTATTATTATTATTATTATTATTATTATTATTATTATTATTATTTAAAGCGAATAAAAATATACAATCTTTCAATTGATGGAATTTTAAAAATAAAATGATCTTTAAAAACATAATTAGTAGTTGTAAGTTAATAGAATATAATAGTTATAAGTTAATAAGTTATGTCTTCCGGTTATATATAACTAGGATTTGTGTTTGGAGTTTTATGTAAATATTATTTGTTTTTATATGTATTTGTTATAAAAAAAATTAAAATATTAATAAATATTTAATAAAATATATTTGAATACCTTTTATATTTAAATTTTTTGTCAAATTAAAGATTCAAGACAGTTTTAAGGATTACAAAATTTATATATAAATATTTTATTAATTAATTTTGTTCAATTAGTTATTTTAGATATTGTTTATTATTATCCCATAATAATTACAAAGTTCTTTATAAAAGGAATTAATTTGTTAAAATGTGTGTTTTTATAGCTTTTTTCAAGAAATATATAGATCTTTTATTAAAATATTTTGCGTCACGATTAAGATCCATTTTATTTTTTGGGGCTTTTAGATGAAAGAACAAAAAGAATGAAGTCATACATTAGCACAAAAAATTAAGACAAAAAAATTAAAATGTTTCACAAAAAGTTTATCATTCTCTTTCTTTGACTTCGGTGGACTTGTCTTGCTGGTTTAGACGAAGACTTCTTTTATAAGATTTAAATTCATGAGAAGATTTGAGGAAATGCTTTGGTAGATATGTATTTTTCTATAAAGTCTTCAAGGTTTTAGCTATCTGAAAGTATCTCGGTTTACATAAGATCTTTGCTTTGATTGAAATAATGAGTTTTGGTCTTTTGTCGTGTTTTGTAGCTTGATTATTAAAACTTTGGTTCATTTAATTTTCATGTTGTTGGTTATAGTCTACCAGTCCAGTACTCGATTTTTTCGTAAAGTGGTTTGCTACAAAATGTTCATATGTCATTCGTTGTGCTTAGGCTTTTATTTTGTTTTTTACTTTGAATGATTATGTCTTCTAGTCTTCCCTTCTTAGGTAGCCAAGCTCTAAATTTTATAGGAATATGATAGCTCTTAGTTTAGTAGTAAAGTTAGCTTTCGTGTAGTTTAAATTATTTCCTTGAATGAGAGTTTATTTAGCCATCAAGTTAGCACCCATGTTTTGTTCTTGGTAGATATGTTCAATAGTCATTTTAGGTTGTAGAAAATTCGTACAACTATCAATTATATATTACATAAACTAGGGGACTGTTTTCTTTGTTAGCATTTCATAGATAATTATATAATCTTATTCAATGTAAATGTTGTGAAGATTTTTTGGTTTACACATAGTTAAGCCATCGAGTAGTGTTCTACCTAATGCTAGAAAAATAGATTATTTATTGTAGAGTCTTCCAAAAGCCCATATTATGTCACATTGATGATCCCTTAGGATGCCTCCCCCACTAGCTTCACCAGAAAATAAGCTAGGTTCATCCATATTAAGTTTAAGCATGTTGATTTTAGGAAACAACCATTTAACTAGATAGCATTGGCTTAGTTTGGTTAAGGTTGAGAAACACTATAAATCCGCTGCAATATTTAAGTTTATTTTATAGTGAAGAGTTCAAGTTGAGCCATATATAGTTTGTAGATCGAGAAATTGATTTGGATTATGACTCATTTAGGAGATAAGAGTTGATGTTTCACTTAGTTTCTGGCTTTCCATATTGCCCAACATATTATAGTAGGTAATATGACTCTTATATGAGTGTCTTGTTAAGAATAACAGAACCAAGACTTGATAACATGTAAAAGTCGCATGTGTTTTGAGATATGTATATTGAATATACCTGAGAAGTGTTTCTATATTTCTCATTCTAAGTTGCATTCCAAGAATATGTGATTGATAGACTCCTTGTTTTAACAATGTTTGCATGTAGAGGCTAGTGAGTAGTGTCTAGACTTCATAATTGTGTCAACGTGCAGTTATCCCTTAATAAGTCTCGAGCTAAAAAATAACACTTTATTGGTGTGATGTTATTCTGAAGTCTTTGTAGTAAAATTTGTCACCTTATTCTCTAATATCTAACTAGCTTAGTTTAGTGTTATAATCATCATTATTAGATAGTTTCCATAGCATATTGTCTTGAGTTTCAGGATTGATCTTGAACTTAGAAATCTTTTCAATATCAGATTGCAAAACTACATATTTTAGTTTATCAATATCTCATTTCCCTTCTTGCTAGTAGCTCCTGATGGGTAAAGCTTATGTGAAGAGGATGAAAAGGCAATTTGTGCACTATATTTTAATCCAAAAATTGATGTTTCAATTTCCATGTTGTAAATTGCTCAATAGTTTTGTTAATATTCATGAGTCTTCTCTAAGTTTTGGAGCTGATTATGGTTGTATTAGGTACTAGATGATGAACTTTAGGGCATTATGTAGAGGTCATTAGCTTAACCGATAGAGAAGATTGCATTCTGAAGTTAAACCAAAATTTACATGAGTAAACTATTTGAAGATCCTCAATTTTCCTAATGTTGAGGTCATCCTCATTATATAGTTTGCAAAGTTACTTCCAATTAGCCCAATTACATGTAGAGCCTCATAAGAATATGTTACACATTTTCTCAATTATGGTAATGAAAGTATTTGAGATGAAGCTACTTTAAATATGGTAGTTGGGTATTGTCATCATAACATATTGTATTATTGTAAGTCTCTCACCATATGATAGAATCTTACCATCCTATTGTTGAATCTTAGTCGTTATTTATTTATAGTTGAGAATTCTGTTATTTGAGTTAAAGTTTATCCTAAGATAAGTGAATGAGAGTTTGCCTTTTCTAAATCCTGCGAGTCTCGATAGAATTTTAGCCCTAGTATGAGTCATTTTCAACAAATGTAATAAGTGCAGAGTTTTCTCTGTTTATCTCTTGGCATGAGAAATTTTTATAGTGTTTATGGTATTGGTATATTCTCCAGAGGTTGGAAGAGGATCCATTCATGGAAAAAATAAAATCATCAATAAATATTAGGTAGGGACTAAGTAATCTGCTTCCTGAGTTGTAGTGTAGTCCAGTGTGTTGAGAATATATTGATTTGAGACCTCGAATTAGGTATTCTTCTGCCAAAATGAAAATATTGAGGGATAAAGAATCCCCTTATTTGATTTCATATCTCTCCATTGACTATGATAGAAACCCCACCAGAAGTGATGTATGTTTTAATCCAGTTTATATATTACTTACGAAAGCCAAAGGCTTCCAGAATTAGGTAGATCAATTTGAATGATAGTATGTCAAAGGATTTTGACATGTCAATCTTGAGTATTATATTATCGTCTCTAATTTTTTTGTCTACTTTATGGGCCAGTTTTTAGGTGATTAAGATATAATCATGACCCACTTTGTTCTTCATAAATTAGTTTAGCTAGCAAGATGGTGAGCCTTTCATTAAGTATTTTGCTAAGAATTATGTTGAAAACTGTGCAGAGACTAGTTGGGCTAAAATAACTCCATAGTTTAGGTGATTCAATCTTATGAATTAGGCATATGATTGTGGCAAAAATTCTTTTAGGATGAAGCTTGTATATGAAGAACGATCTCAAAGAATAGCACATGTCTTTAGAGATAATGGACCAGTAAGTATGGTAGAACTGAATGTTATAAGCATCTACACCTGCAAAACTATGGGGATTGAATTTTTCACTATTAAGTAAATTTTTTCATCATATGGATTTGCAAGTAACGTGTCATTTTCTTGATCATTTACTAAATTTAGCATAATATTTTGCATGTGTCCAGTCTCTCTTATTTGAGTGTTTTCATTTAGAAAGGTTTTAAAGGTTAATTGTAGAGTTACTAAGCTTTGTTGCTTAGTCAATCAATGATCATTTTTAAGAACTTTATGAATATTATTTTCTTTCTTTCTTTTTATTTACATGATTATAAAAGTATCGAGTGTTTCCATCACCGTATTTGAGCCAACTAATTTCACTTTTTAGCCTAGTAGATTTCCTTTATGGCTAGCAATTAAGCCTTAGCTTAAAATTTTTGAATTTTGTCATTTAGTTTTTTGCTTCTTTCATAGATATTTTCAAGATAAAGAATATTGTCTTCAGATTTTGCTATAAAATCAAAGATGTTTCTAAAACTATTCTAATTCCAGTTTTTTAGTCTTATTAGCTTATTCCAAAACACATAAGAGGGTGAGCCATTCATTTTCTCATCCCAACTGAGTTTTACCACATTCAGAAAGTCTGAGTGTTGTATCCATATATTTTGAAATTTTAAATGAAGTTTGATATATGGTTTTATCATCTGAAATTTTGATGCATAGTGGTGAGCGATCAAAGTTAGTCCTGACAGAGTATTTAACTTGAGTTTGCTGAAACATATTAAGCTAATGAGAGTTTTATATAACTTTGTCTAACCGCTTTCACTTGTGGTGATTGGACCATGTATAGTTTGAACATGGAAATCTTGTGTCCACAAGCATATAGTCTATAATTTCATTATTAAAATCATATATACTTCTGGTACATAGATTTAAGCAAGCTAGTTATTCAGAAAGGGTTAATAATAGCATTAAAATCCCTCTTAGAATTAAGGGATTGGTATGGTCTACTAATCTCTTAGGCCATTCCAAAGGTTTATTCTTAATTTCTTGAGTTCTTTGTATATACAACGCTGACATTAAACACTTGACTCATATAAGTATGATTAACTTTGAGGTGGGAAAAATTCTCATGGTTCGCTTCTATTTTAATCATGAAATCTTCATTCCATGGGATTCTTATTTTGTTGTTTAAGTTTGCAAAATTTTATCTGAAACCCAAATTATTGGATAACTTTTTGATTTTATCAACTTGAACCATAGGCTCTTGGATTGTGATAAATTTAAATTTTTCCGCTTTTTTTAAGGAAAGTAGTCTTCTTATAGTGCCTATGTTTCCCACTTCTGTCACGTTCCAATTAAGAATTGAAATTGTCATTTAGTTTGATGAATGTAAAGGCCTAGAGGACCCTTGATTAATTACTATTTTGTTTTGTGATGGAGATATTTCTCTATTGGCTAAGGTTTTTTCTTTCTTTTCCTGACCACTTCTTGAAATTCTATGATGTTGGATATGTTCTTTAGGATATGGGAATATGGAATGCTACTTATAGAGATTTGCAAATGAGAGATGGTGTTTACTAGTTGATGTTCAAGAACACCTAAAAAAGTAGGTAACTTTTATACTTCTATAGATTCAAAGGCTTCTATCATTTCATAACATGTAGATGTTTCATTGGTTCTGCTTAAGGTTTTGGCATTATTTGATAGTTAGATGGTTTTTATTTAGGTTGGTAGTGTAGTAGAATTAGGTTCTTTAATAATGATAGATTTGAGTTTAGATATCCATGTAGTGCTGGTGGGGTTTAGCTGGATTGTGAGAGTTTTGTTGATGTATTATGTTGTTATTTAGTTGAGGTTGAGTTTCTTTTTCCTGGATGGTTTTTATGTAGTTAAAAGAGTTGCATCACAGATGTTTGCAGGCCATACAGTAAGAGAGTTTGTCACAATATATCTTCCTGCCAAAATTCATCTTCTTGCATTGAAATGTGACTGTCTTCAAATATTGTCCAGATTTTATATATGAGCTCCATAGAGGTTCTAACTTTATCCAAGCTTTGCATTCATTAAAACAGGCTCTATTTTGAGAAGGTACACAAACTTTCAATGGGTTACCAATTGATTTGTAATTGTTAGTATAATAGCTTCATTGAATAGATAATCTAGTAGATTAGGGAACGAGATTTGGACATGTGCTACCGATGATTCAACATGGGGATTAACGTGAGGATGCCATTTGAGAAGTTTCATATGTGTTTAGTCAGTGATCCAGATTGATATTTTCCAGAGTCTAGAGTAGTCTTCCAGTAGGTCAAACTGAATGAGAATGTGTATGGGGTCCCATAAGGCAAGATTAACATTTTTATAAAAGTCTAGGTTATGAAGCCCTGAATCTTGTCCATTGAGGTCATGCCTGAGAGAATTTCCATATGACAATGTGTTTAGATTGTGATACAAGGGTAGTTTAACGAATGCAGAGAATATTATGGCCAAGTTGTTCTCTTTTTGGTAAAAATGGCTGAAATTGGGATGATGTCTTGGGATTTAGGTTTGGTTATTTCAGTATATGATTTTGTTATCGACATTAGATTTATGTTGTGTTGCATGTTATTGTTTGCATTATTGTTTGATTTTGCATTGTGGCTTGGTGATCTTTTGATTCATCATTGATGTAGTTGAGTGTATTGTTGTTTTGTGTTGCACTAATAGGTTTTGGCAAAGCTGAGAAGTGGATATTGTTGCATGCAGTGTAACTTGATGAATAAGCTATTGAGGTATTGTGCTTTTAGAACTGATAGTGTTGCGATTAAGTGAATTTGAAAATCGGTTAGAAATTTAAAAAAAAAAATTAGTTGTGATATTCATTGCAATGCGAGTAGGATGAAAAAAATGGAACACGATGATTGTAAGATTAGAGTTAAACTTAATTTTTTTGTCATTTCAAATATATTTATTCTCTTTTATTATTCTATATATCCTGTGTTTTTACGGTTTATTTAAACCAATAATTTTATCTTCATATACAATTAAATAACACATCAAAAATATATTAAAAAATAAAAAATGTAAATACATTTGATATTATTTTTTTACTTTCTTTTATAAAAAATCGATTAAATTAGAACGATAAATTTAAAATAGTTCCATAAAATTTTACTAATTAATCTAAAATACAATTCATTGGCCTTATCCATTAAATATTGATTTTATAAGATTTGTGAAATTTGGTAAATTGATAGTAATCAAATCACATAAATGTAGTGTCTATTGATTAGTTTATAAGTTTATTAAATACAATTAGGTAATCAAGTATAAAAGTAACTAAAGCATTAGTACATTTTTTATAATCAGTTGAATAATAAATGGAGAAAGGAGAGTTGTCATGTGAATTGTGGGTCAAAGTCAAAAGAGGCAAAGAAAATATTCAAAGGAGAGGTCATGTAATAAGAGTTGGCACATTTCAAGACCACTAGCGGTACTCCCCCAGTCCTACTACTCACGTCTAACGGTACCCACCCACTATTATCACTGTACTCTATTACTACTATTAGTATACTAACTCTTCCGTTTTATAATACTTATATATAAATATTATAATATGTATTAATTACTTTTATTTTTACTTTGAAAAAACAACACAAATTTAAGTAATAAAAATTGATATTAAATTTTATATCGATAAAAAAAACAAATTCAATTAATAAAAAATAAAAAATCAAATCAAATTTTATATTGATATATTAAAACCACCAAGTTTACAATCCCCAGTTGTTCAATCATACGAGTTCGGCCAGTCCTGCACCTTCAAGATCTGGTCCTTTTAGACAATAAAAAGAAATTATCAAGCCAAGTCTCAGTATAATCGCAGAGATAAATGGACCCAACTCATGTAAAAAGTTAGATGGTTCACAATTTTTATAATATTTATAATGAATCAACATAAAATATAACTATAATCTATTAAAATGCTAAGGATTTGATACATTTTTTGAAGCATCTGTCGATACTCACTCCTAGACAGAAAATGAGTGCAAATAATTTTTACGAGTACCACAAAATATTAGACATTACACTTGAGACTGTAAGGCCATGAAAGGGAAAATTAAACCTTTATCAAGGATGAGAAACTAATCGAATTTATAAAGAATAAGGTTTTAGGGTTTCTAAGAGAAGTAAAAAAATCAACCAAAGCCTGAGAAAAAAATGATTAAAACCTCGATGATAAAACCTATAGATGAGCGCACTATGGTCATTTAGGATTTTCGTTGGATTATTGGTTGAATCTCACGCTGGCGGTTATTTGGATTATAATGAGAACCGACATCGAGTAATCATTATAGACAAGGGAGACCAAAATTTTGGCATAACTAACAATTTTAGGAAAAAACATGCATATGATGGTTGAAAAGAAGCTCTAGAGGTAGACCTCAGCTCATCTGTATTATATTTTTTCCTGCTGATGACTTTTATAGACGTTGAACTTTGTGAAGGGTTCGGATACTATAATGATATTTTGCCAATCACCGCCTGCATTACCGAAGTATAAGTAAGAATGATGTTAACATACACTGATAGTTTTGCAAATATAATATTTAAAAATACAATTGGTCGAATAAAATTTTGATAGAAGAGTAGTAGACTTTACAAGAGAGGATGCTAAGCTTCTAGAGGTTGATGTTTACATAGGAAGAGACGAAACTTGAAAACAATAAGCACTTTGTTTATGGTGTTTGAACTTTCTATTGTCTATACCGCAATCATATAAAAGACCATGAATGCATTATCTTGTTAAGGTCCTCCGTAGAAGATTATGAAAAGTCCAATGATAACATTACTTCATTACCACTAAAAATGACCCAAATCTTATTTATTTAGTTATATTTCACATAACTAGAATCCTTACTACTAAAGAAAAAAATAATTCCCTAAACTATAAAGGAGTCCAATAATCCAAACAACAAAAGCTTAAAAGATATTATAGGGGTTAAGCGTATGTGGGAGAATCTGAAAGCCAACATAATCTAGTTGATATTGGTACAAGCAGTAAAATTCTCACAAGAAAATAATTCACGATGAAGAACATTATGAGTTTTTTTAAAAGCTTAGTAACTCTCTCTAAAATAAGTGAAACAAATGGTAAAAAGTATAAAAAAACTCGGTGTTTGTAAGAAATCTCTCACATATTCTTCCATATTCAATAATCATTAATACCTATGAAAAACTGAAGAGTCACACGCCTATACCGCATATCAGACATAGTCTTTGACATCACAATCCCAACTATGACACATATCCTTTAGAGGCAAGGATTAGAGCATGGGTGAATTTGAAGTGTAAAAATTATTATACACTTCTCGAACTCGTGCCTTCAAAATATTCAAAACAAAGCAATGTCAGGACAGGTCACACCGGCACAAGTGACATAATATCAAATATCTTGACGATCTAGTTGTCTATGTAATATATTTTATGATTTCTTAGCCGATTCGGTCACACCAAATTAGACCGGACGTGGTGGTTTTGGAATATAAAACTCATATGCTCTATAAAATCATCCTTCATTGAATTCCCAATGTCTATGAGGCTACTGATAAAAGAATTATCGGTCAATTCATTATAAGAGTCTGGCCCGATTATAAGAAAATAATACGTGTGCTCTTATCCACCAGTGGTATTATTTGTAATTGAGCATTATGTGCAAAAAATTACTATTATAACTATAAATAGATATTTTATCCATTTAAAAAATAATAAACAATTAATATAATACTTATTAAAAACTGTTCTCTTTTCTACAATACTTTTTTCATATTATTCATTTTTCTATAATGCTAAGATCAAAACATTAATTTAAACTTGCAAATGTGGCTAAAAATCATTAACAACAATATTATCAACAAAAGAAGTATCATAAAAATAAAAGTCACATATTTTAGTCTATAAAAATATAATGGATAATACTAACCAATGTCCATAAACATTGGTCAGTGAATATTTAATTATTATTTTTAAAGTGTTATATAATTAAATTAAATTTATATTACAGAAGTAAAATAATTTTAAAAATAATAATTAAATATATAGAAAATGACTATGAAAATCTTGCTTTAAAAAACAATTCACATAAACAAGGAAACACGGATAGTCTTCTTTCATCCCCCAAATCAAAAGAATTGTAGTTGAGAAAGAACTAAAGGAAGTACTGAGCAAAAAGGTCAAAAATGCCAAATGGAAAACTAGAAAAAAACACATTAACTACAAATGCTTCTGAGTTGAAAAAAAACAAACAAGAATACTTATAATAGTTTCAAATGACTATACAGATTTTGAATTGAATATTAAATATATTAGGAATACAACATCAAAAAAAGGTTAAGATATATCAAGAGAAATGAGATTATTGATTTCTTGGCTATTTATGAACCACTTATAGTTGTTGCTCATTTGCTCAGATAACTAAATGTATAGGCTTTTAAAATAGTTTATGTAATATAAGTAACAAAATTTAACTAATGTAGAGTGAGGATCTCAAAGTGGATATCATCTCGAATCACATTCAGTTCTTACATGTCAAGGTTAGTCACTAAAAATGGATAAAATCCTCATGGTTACCATTCGAAAGACTAAGTGCCTAAGGATATAAAGAATAGATCTATGGAACAACTTAAGGGTTTTGGCTGACAATGATAAGGAGTAGATTGTGATAAGAAACTTTAATGTCATCTCAGATGATCATGAACAACATTTTTATTCTTCATTATTCTTGAGAAGCTTACAAAAATTCAACAATATTATAGAGGATTGTGGTTTAGAAGATGCAGGTTTTATTGGAACAAAATATACTTGGTCTAACAAGAGGAAATAGAAGAGATTAGACATGGTTTTAACCAATAATGCAGGAACTGCTTACTTTCATGAAACAAAAGTTAGACACATGGCTAGAACCTACTGAGATCATACTCATATTTGCATCACTCTTGAAGAAAGTAGTAGGAACATAAATTTATAATTTAAATTCCCGAATATGTGGATAAACCTCCAGGATTTTATGAAGATTTTATAACAGAATTGGATGATAGAGATGAATGGTAACACCATGTTTTCTGGAACAAATAATATTGAAACAGACTCTAAGAGATAAGCATTTCGAGAGCATATTTCATTCAGATTTACAAGCTAAGTTTTGAAGAGACTAAAACATGGAGGGTAAAATCAACTTGGTTAAATGTCATGTTGTTTGCCTTCAACTTCTAAAGAGATAAGAAATTTATTAGAAGAAATAATGTAATACAGTTTGGATTAGAGATGAAGATATAAACACATCATTATACCATAAGTATGTTAAAAATAAGAGGATAATGAATCAAATGTTATGTGTTAATGATGGAAATAACTGGATTCAGGATCATGCTTTATTAGGGAATTTAGCAAAATCACATTTTAAAGTTATTCTTACTAGCCAAATGAGTCAAAATATAGATGAAGATCTTCTGAATCTCATTCTTAAACTTACTACTCATTAATGAAATAAAATGATAATTGAATTAAATTATTAAAATAAGATTCATAAAATGGTCAAATACCTAAATCCATCGAGTGCAACTGGAATTGATGGATTCAACGACTTCTTTTATCAAACCTTCTAGAACATCATCAAGACAGATCTTTGTGCGATAACCAATGATTTGTTCGATAGATAGACAATTCCTCAAGGTATTACTGATATTGTTATATGATTGATACCTAAGGTAATTAGTCACAAAACCTGGAACAAGTACATGCCAATTAGTCTGTGCACATTATTGAATATAATAATTTCTAAAGTTGTTAACAATAGGCTATCTCTGGTTTTCCAAAGAAAATATCTCGAATGAATAAGGTGGTTTTGTAAATGAAAGGAACATTCATGATAATATTTTGCTGGCTAAGGAACTTTTTCAAGAACTTAAAAGGAAAATTAAAGGGAGAAGGGTGGTAATATCATGATCAAAGTCAACTAAGACCTTTGATATAATGTCTTACAAGTTTATCTTGAAGATAATATAATAGTTTGGTGTTAGTAAGAGTTTTATTAAAATAATTCACAGTACAATTACTCAAGTTTTCTACTCTTTAATAGTGAATGGTGAGGCTAGAGGATATTTCAAATCTTCAAATGGAATTAGTCAAGAGGGTGTTATATCTCTAATCATATTTATCGTCTCTAAGGAGTATCTGATAAGAGGTATGAAAAGTCTGTATGAATTAAGGAAAAGATGGATTTTCAGGTTAAGATGAACTATAGTAACACCATGTTTAGCTTTCGCAGACGACTTACTCAGGTTTCCAAAGTGGTCACTTACCAATATCATATTTTTGGATTAATATAAACACTAATAATAAAGCCATCAACTGTGATTAGTTAATTACTAAGATAATGAGTAGAATCATGGAATTGTAAAATAAGCATTTTAGTCGGGTGGCAGGCTAATTTTGATCCAGTCTGTTTTGATGACACTACCTATCTACTAGATGCAGAGCTGCTTGAATCTTAAGATTTTTATAGAAATACTTAAAAGACTATGCAACAGGTTCTTATAAGGATCTAACCAGGACTCAAATATGATTCATTAGACTAACTGAAACAACCTACGTAGACTATATGAAGAGGATGGTATGGACATAAGGAAATTTCAAGATCTCTGAGACAGTTTCCCCTGCAAACTGTGGTATAGATTTACACAGCAAAAAACTATGTGGGAAAAGTATATGTTTGAGTTATATTATAAGTATAAACATCCCCTTTAGATTAACTATCAAAAGAAATATACAACTACGTGAAAAATATTGGTCAAGATAAGAGAAAAAACTGAAGAATTTGTCCAATGGAAAATAGGTCAATGAGAGATAGACTTTTGGTTAGATAAGTAGATCAACCATTTATCTCTTATAAAGCTATTTGATAATAAGGACAATAGTTGGTATGTTAAGGAAAATGTAAACACATATTGGAACATAACAGGTTGGATGTTTGATAAGATAAATTATGTTGTGTTGCCTTCTGATATAACGAGAATTAAAAATCACTGCATCAAAGAGAATAAAAAGGATTAAATTAAATGGTTCCTCTCTAACACTATTGTATTTGGTACTAAAGAGACCTAGAATATGCGGAGAAGTAAAGGCAATAAGTCTAACTTATTTTTAAAAATCTGGAATAACATCGCTCGCATAAAATTCTCCATATTATTATGAAGGGTAATTAATAACTGGCTTTCAGTAGACTTCATACTACAAAAGAGAAACTTAACCATGATATCCAAATGTCTATTTCGTGAAGATTATGAATCAGTTAATCACTAGTTTGTATCTTACAAGCTAGCCTGGAAAGGCATATGACTATAACACATGTTATAAGATGATGGTTTTTGTTTGTTAATAAGGATGTTCACCTAAGATCTATAATACCTCTTATGTTATGTTGGGCTATATGAAGGGCGATGAATCAAGTTAAATATAATGGTTACAGAATTATATATGATCAATCATCAGTTATATGAAACATATGTTGAATGGATTAAACAATGCTGGATTACTCAAAATGAAACACTGGACAAAGGATTACAAGACTGCTATGAATCTGAGATGTTTCAATCACTTAGACAGAGGTAAAAGATACAGTCTTATCAGTTAGACACCTCCTTGCAACAACATATTTAAGCTCAATATTGATGGTTCATGTGACATCAATGGAGAATCCAATGGAGGGGGCCTAATAAGGAATCATAAAGGTGAATTTATTGTTAGTTTTGGAAGATTGAATGGTGAGTTATCTCATATTCTATCCGAGGGAAAGGTTCTTCTTGATGGATCGGATAATGTGTAAGAACCTAAATATTAGTAACTTATAAATAGAATTTGACTCACTGATATTGATTGCTAAGTAACAATAGAGCTTCATGGTACATTGATCATCTCATTAGGTGTTGCAGAAAACTAACATCCTCAAAAATGTCTATCACCCATATTTACAGATCAAAATAAGCAGCAGATTGGCTTTTCATATGAACTAGGAAATGCAAAATAAAATTAGATTTCAATTATGAACAAGTCCCTAACCAACTAAGGGTTATTATCCTTATAAAAAACATAAGGCTTTGATACATCAAGAGACGAATAATATTATTAATAACTGTATTTTATCTTCAATCTTATGCACACGCATTTAATTACATAAAAGTTTGATTTGTACTAATAATTTCCAGCAGGTGTTACCTAAATATGCTATTAGAAAGAAATTGTAGGTCCTATTCTCGACAACACCTGATCCAATCTCCAAAAAATAAAGCACTCTTTGTGTGATATAAGGAATAAATTCATATTGTTTAAAAAAAGACTCAAAAGAAGAGAAGAAAGAAAATAATTACATGGGTTTGAAATGCCTATTATGGCAAATAAAATCTATTTCGAAAAATATTTATAGCTCAAAATCTTACTAGATAGATCTTTTATGTATACATATCCTCAAGTTAAAATCTCCCTCAAAGAAAAGAATCTAGACAATTCCAATCAACTCAATAAATAGCTCTTCAAGTTAAAATGATTCTCTTTAGAGAAGTATTCACTTATTCTTCTCCCCATTATATATCATTTTCTTCTATTTATGCAATAGAGATTTCAATTTAAAATTAGCTAATTCTACTTACTTTGCAACTAATGATTGATAGCATATTACATTACTTGACAATATGTTCGCAGGTTATGCTCTCGAGCTTTTCAAAACTTCAAGCTTCCTAGAAAGCTAGTTAGAATTTGAAGAAGATGAATTTCTTTAAAAAAGACTTCCATGTAAGAATCTGAAATCAACTCTCTGTATAAAAGGATTTAAAAAGAAAACAGACAACGTATCTAAAAATTGGAGATTCACATAAGATCTCCTATTAAATTTGAATCAAAGATAAAATAATTATCTCATGCCCAATTTCTTTTTTTATGCTCCGGTCTTCTAGCTATTTCAAATTTAATTTCACTCCAAAATCATGTTTTTACCGTCTTATTTACAAATAACACTTTTTACAAAAAGAACTTCTATATTTTGATTCCAGACTAACAAGGCTGGAATAATCTGGATATTACTAAATCTAATAAATGCTCGGTGCTTCCAAAAAAAAAAAAGTTACTTAACGGGTGTCTTTAGATAAACGTTAGCTTTTTACAAGAATGATTAGGAAAAGATAATGGAAGTCTTTAGGGAGACATGACACAAATGATGAAAAAACACTCACTCCACTTTCCACTTGACCAGCTTTTTCCACCTTCAGCTCAATCTTCGTGACCCAAGTAAATCTTGTTTGTTAATTAAACAGTGTAAAGAAAATGTTAATAAGTTTAATATATAATAAAAATTTAATATTTGCTTTTATATAGTTAATCAATGTATTTGGATAAAAGTATTTTAGGTATTTAGCATCGCACCTAAATAAAATATAACATTTATATTATTTTTAAAAATATATTGATTTTAATGGTAAAATATTTTTTAATACCTTATCTCAAAATTTATTACTATTCAATATTTAAAATTTTAAAATAATTTTTATCTAATTTTTTTTCTTATAAAATTAATAAATATATGTATATATTTTATAATTGTTTTTATATTAAGTTTTTTAAGAGTTGTAATAAAAGAAATACATGAACGATATTTTTTTAATTTTTTTTGCGATCTCGGTTAATTATAGTTTCGCAACGAGCTTTAGTGTTTTTTAGTCCGACATCTATCATTAAAAAATATATTCTACATTGCTCTTACATCTGGAAACAAGTTTCACATTTAAAAATTGGTTTCGTGTTTATTATCTAAAAATTATTTTATATTGGTCTTGCATCCGGTAACCGATCTCGCATCTATTATCTAAAACAATTCATTTTTTGAAACTGGTCTCACATCTAGCAATGGGTCCTGGATCTATTAGTCTCGCATCTAATAACTCATCTCGTATCTATCTTCAAAAAACTATTTTACGGTGATCCCATGTCTAACAATTTAGTCCCGTTTTTATCATCTAAATAATCTATTTCACACCTGCACTATCGTCTTCAAATTATTTTACACAGGTGTCGTATCTAGCAACTAATTATACATCTAGCAACTAATTATGCATTATTCTCACATCTAGCAACTGGTACTGCATCGATCATCAAAATAAATTGTATATTGTTCTCGCATCTAGCGTTGGACACAAATTTATATTTAAAACGTAAGGCAACTTATCTAAAAACACAAAATCAATTTTTTTCGCTCTCAAAGAATCTATAATCCTAAATTTAGAAACAAAATCGAATTCTAATTTTCAAATGTCGATTTCAACAAAAAGAATGTCGATTAGAGACATAATTGAAAACCGAATCGCATAAGAAAAAAATTCACGAATAAAAAAGAGAATAGAAAAAATAAAAAAGAATATATATAATTACTTTTTTTTAAAGATATTCCATTCGGATTATAGTCAAAAAAGAAAATATTGAATTCGATTATAATCTAAAAGGAACTTGAATAATTTTTTATTATAATTTAATTAAAATTAAAATTAATAATAATTATCAATAAAAACATCTAATTTGGTAAAATAATGATAATATATTAAAACTATTAAAAAACATGTAGAATACATAAAATTTAGACGAACACTTGTTAGATATATGATTATAAAAGTATTACGTAATTTTGTTAATATATATTGATATTTTACTCTCCTAAAACTTATTTTAAAATACAAGCTTAAATCCTATTATTTTATTTAAAAAGTAATATATGTGTATATATGGCCTTTCGGAATAAAAAAAATCTGAAGGAACAGTATTTCTTAGTTTAAGGAAGCCTGAAGGAGAAAATAACAAGGTCACACCAATTAATGTAGATGAAGAACCTTAATTTAATTTTAAAAAGATCCACATTGTTGGTGTATGGACCACCTGCACAACAGGAACGATAAGAGCATGCTTAACAATAGATTAATGTCCTTTACAGCAGATCCTGAACTGCATAAACTAGACATTCATGTCCGATATTCAGAACCCTTAAATGCTACTAATATATAGATGCTCTTCATTTTGGAATATAAAACTAGTATCACACCAACTTTGCAATTCATATTCCGACCAGAATCTATTTAGATGCTCTTGATTTTGGAGCACATTTATCAAAATTTAAAACTCAATATCAGTGTTAGCAAGTGTATTTAAAATTTGATGGTTACATGCAAATATAAAACTAGAAACCTAATAGCATTGGCTGCAATTTTATGCTTACCAAATAAAAACAACTGGGTCTGAACTTATTTTTGAAGATATTAGTAGGAATGATATAAATAGAAGATTTTTTTTTTAAAAAAAACAACTAATTAATTTTTAAGAATTTAAAATTTTGATTTTAAAATAAAAATATTATGAAAAAGAATTTAAAATAGTACAACAAAATAGATGTGTTTTATACAAATATATTTAACTAAAAGTAAAATATAATATCAAATTTAGAATCAACGGTTCAACTTAAAAAAAACGAATATTCATCCTAATAAGACGCGTCACAAATGTAAATTCAATAAATCCGAATATATTTAAATATAAAACAATATAAAAAATATATTAATAATAAAATTAAGGTGTCATCTTTAGTCGTGATCTTTATTTATAGAAATATTATATATATTATTAACTAACTCAATTTATGATACTAAATTGAATTAATATATTTATTCACTATTTTATGAGTAAATTTTTTTTTATTGTGTATTTGATATAGTTTTTATTATCTTTACGTAATAGTCCGATGAAATTTTGGACCGAGTATTTTAGTGGATTTGTAGTGGCATTTTTTTAGTTTTTGAGAGAGCATGCAGGATGTATTAAAATTTTGAAGTGTATTTATCCGATATGAAATCATTGAAGTTTGCATGTGTTGTCATCTTTTATGTCAAAAGTTTCTAATAAAATAATGTATGCCGAACCTAACTACTGAACCAATTATGATTGAACTAGTAAGATTTTGATATATTGTGATTTTATAATTGTCTTATTAAATTTTTTTTGTCGTTCATGTATCATTTGAGGATTTTTTTTTTCATCCGCCGGAGGGAAAATAATACGCATCTAAGCAAGTCCCCTATTTTTCATTTACTAGTACGCAGTAATCTCATCTCATAAGCAGAGAAATAATTCATAAATGGAAGGAAGTTGAAATGAATGCCTTTAAGTATATGTAGCCTCATAGTCCTCTAAGAGTATGAATGAACTTTTTTAATGATGATGCGGGTTATCTCGAGGCTGGACTACGTCTCAATATATTGTGACTGAATTTATTTATTGAGTTTTCCTACTAGTCGAAGCTTTAATATTTGTTATGGAGTGAAAATATAGAACATAAAAAGTTGGATGGCTGAAGGTAATAAATTACATGAAGTGTTAGGGAGAGAGTAATGTTCTCATACGTGTCACATACGCGATCTTAGGTTTTAATTCCACGTTGTAGCCGTTTCCTTTATTTTCTTCTCAACAATTTGATGTATTTTAATCTTAACCGTTTATCTAAAATGAAATTTGAATAGTTAGTTTATTTTTTTAAAGATTTATGATGAACTCACCTTTTAGTATAAGTATTTATCTTACCAATCATTTTGCATTTTTTGGAAACACTATCTTTTATGTTTTGAAGCTTTTATCGCAATTTTCACTTGTTCATTGTTTGCATTTAAAAGCTTGCAATTTTAACTTATTCTTGCATTTTTTTTAAATATTGTCGTGAACTCTTCTTTTTCTTTTTTTTCCTCTAAAATAAAAAAAACATAAAATCCACTATTAATCATGAAGGTAATGAAACATATAACCAAAATCGGAATACAAGTGCTTCTTATGAGATTTCTTCTCCCATTTAATCTAAGGAGATTGTTGATTTGTGTGCTCCTTAAAGGAAGCATATTTGTTTAAAGCCATTAATATTGCTCCAATATCATTATTACCTCCGGATACTGATCTGAATCATGGGAGTTTCAATCTCGTCCATATGGTTGCTTCTCATCCAAAACTGATGGAGACTTTAGTAATACTTTTGCGAGTAATTTACTAAGCTTAATAAAAAATGTGAGCCTATCTAATCACCTGTACGTTTATAATCATTTCTTACAAGATATAGAAAATAAGATTGAGTGATCCCTCATAATATTCATATTTGATTTCTCATGACTGAGGAAACCTCCTTAGACACACGAGCTCATAAAGTCGTATTTTTTACATATATTTTAGACATATGTATTCGGTTCCCTCTTAGCAAAAACTTGTTAGAATTATTTGTAGAAACTCGTATATTCCCTAGTCAACTAGTCCAGAGGATTTTAATGGTGGTCATTATTCTTGCTCAATGAGTTTACAGGCATTTTAATGTTAAGAATTTCATAGAAATGATGAAAATTTAAAACATAAAGAACAACTATTTCTTTTTCTTCACCATAGATAATAGATAAAAAAATCCTTGAAAAACTTCAGGACTGAATGTTTATAGTGTTGTTGGTTGTGATTTTCACAAATGGTTGTGCCTTTATCCACTTGGATAAATTATCCACTGCTACTAACAAAAAATTAATTATTCATAAAGCTTTGGGGAAGGCTCCTACAATGTCAAGATGCAATCTATCATCTTATATGGATTCTAACAAAATGGTCGAGACTTGTATTGGGTCGGAGAAACATAAGCAAGTTTCATAATGCAATAATATTTTCTTTGCATTGTAGACCACTAGTATCATTAAATAATTTTTTTTGTGTACTGTTTTGTACACAAAGTGAGTAATTCATTTTATATCATAGATTTATTTTACCATAAAGGTTGTTTTATCATGGCTGTAATATTTGAGTAAGGGGTTAGTGAGCCACTGAATATATAAGTTATTGAATATCCAGACATACATAATTGACTTCTTCTTGATGTGGCCAATATCAACCTATTGTCAAAATATATTCATTCCACTAAATACTTCTTGATATGGATTCTAAAATATTCTTATTCTTCCTCGCCGATTTTTTATTATCATGACTCCCCAAACCGAAATGGTTGATAAAAATTAGTTTGGTAGAATGATTAATGTACTATAGTGTTGAATAAGCACATACTGAAGATGCTAAAGCATCAACATTTGTATTTTCTTCTTTTGGGACTTATTCAGAAATGACTTGGTCAGAAACTATTACATGATGTTGAATATCCTTTAGAAATTATAATAGATTCTATTTTGTAGCTTTGGTTTAGCCTAGAGTCCGGTGTATCACCAACTTAGATTTTGTGTAGAGCCTTACTCTATTTGATTCATACTCCGTCTCATTGTTAGAGGTAGAGAAACTGAATTTGGTGAATTTATTTAAGTTTCTTCTGTTGGATAAGTTAGGTTGACTCCAATGTTGGAGCCTATATTGTTACTTCATTTTTTTATTTAGACTTGACAAGTTGGCTATGGTTATTCTTCTAACCGTATAGGTCTTTCAAATTAAAACTATATAAGGAGGTCAGCCCAGACTTGAGCTTTAATTTAAATTCTCGATTTAAATTTTATCTTATAATCTCCTAACTCCATTGATCATTGAGTCAGCTTTCCAAAAACATATGACTTTCTTTACACACTTAAGAGTGGAGAAGATGTTCTCACTATAATTGTATGAGCCTAGAAATAAGGATTTATCTTCCTAGACGCACCTGCTAATTCTAATGCAAGTTTTTTCTAATTGTAAGCATCTTGTTTTAGCATGAACATGAACTTTCATACTTAGTAAATTACTTTAGATTCTTTTACTTATTCCCTTATAAGCACATTACTTTCAGCAACATCCAAGACTACTATTTACAATAAACAATTCTTCTCCCGAATCTGGCTTTGTTAAAACTCCTGAAAAACTAGAAATTTATATGTTTTTAAAGCTTCCTCATAGAACTTTGCGCCTTGTAAAATCTAGAAGTACGGTCGACACTAGTTTAAAGATCTTGAATGAATCTTATTCAACGCAACTAGGCTTCGTGTAAGTACAAACATTTTTTCATGTTTCAACTTTAGATTTACTTTTCTGAGACTAGTGAAGGTCTCAATTAGGTCAACAAGGTGATCTTCATCTTGATTGATATTATTTTATTTACACGCGGTCAAAGCAAGTCTGTAGGTTTCAGCCAAGTTGTGTTATAAAAATCTTATTCATTATTTTTTATATGTGGCCCTAATTTTTTTCAACCCAAATGGTATTATTTTTTAGTTTTGAAGCCTCCATATATGATAGATATAGTATGCTCTTGGTCATTTTCATACATTGAAATCTGATTGTATCAATAGTATGCATCTATAAAGGATAATATTTATTTTCCTTGAAATTGTATCTAACAGTTGATCATGGAAGAATGAAATGATCTTTTGGATATATTTTTTTTAAGGCTGTGAAGTCCATATACTTCCTCTACTGTCCATTATTTTTATTTAGTAAGCCCAGATTATCGTCCCATAATGGATAATGTGATTATTTGATGTGACCCATTGTTGCGAGTTTATCCATTCCTTGTACGATTGCTTCAGGGTTTTTGTAAGGAATATGATATTTTTTTTATTTCAAGGGTATAAATTTATAATTTGTGACACATGAATTCAAGCGAGAATCCTATTATATGATAGGTAGTGCGAGCAAACATATATAAGTTATATTAGATAAATTTATACATGAGGTTGGTAGATTTGTTGTGGTCGAGTAAAAAAGTTTTACTTTCTTCCATATTTATGTTTTATTATTATTTTATATGTTCTATGAGTTGGGGGGGGGATATCTTGGGTCATATATATCGTTTCCGACGACTAGATACCCCACTAAATGTTATTTCTTGAGGACTAGGGAAGCTGCATAACATTCTCTTGAATTTTTCTAGTTCTCTATTATTACTCCCATATTTTTGTTGGTTGGGTATACAAAATAATTATGTACTATAGAAACTACAATATACATATGATTAAGCCACGATCTTTCCAATATGATATTGTATGAAGAATGTGCATTTAGAATCATGAAGAAACACATGATTTGTTTTTCATGATTTTTTTATGCTGATGACCACATTTTCGAAACATTCTCTCCACGCATTTGTATATGCTTCAATGAATCAAGTTAGAATACTTTAAGATGAAATCAATACCATCTCATTTAATCATAATTGTTTTTATAAATAATATTCACCGAGCTTATAAATTGTTATAATTTTACTAACTCGATGATTATGAGTACACAATCTTGGTGAGGTGTTGTAAACCCCCTAAGGTCATCATCCGTGGGTCCAATACCAGATAAGGATTCTTTTATAAGTGTGGTGATGTTTGGCTTTGATGTTTCACCTGTCATCAATGTACCTTTTCCTAGAGTTCCTAATGACTCTCGATAATGTCTGCTATTATGCCAATTATTTTTATAATTAAGATATAAGTCCAAGTAATCAAATTTCCACTCCTAACAATGATATTATTGCCTAATGTTTTTTTACTCATCGACCATAAATCACAAAATTTTTTTATTTTTTTATTAAAGGGTCATTTGCAATCATAGCTTATCCCAAATCGTTCATGTGTTTCCTCCTCAAAGATTCTAAAAGTTTTCATCCGTCTATCATGTAATAGACTTTGTTATTTAAAGCACACTAGTCCGTGGTGCAGTGCCCAATTCTATTGTGAAACTTCCATAATTGTTTTAATCTATTCTGATTGCTGATACTATATCACATTCTTAGTTTTCTTGTAAACAGCCCATAATTTCACAGTTAACTCAATGTATGGCAAATTAAAATGGTATTTTTGGGTTATTACTATAGTTATTGTTAGGTTTCCCTCTTAAAACTTAGCATTGGTTGTAATGATTCAGCCTAGCCAAAGATTCACCATTATGTACGAGAGCTACGAATTTTTTTGGTGTAGAGTTGACTTGTGCCACAATATGTAGTTCATTATTGATCATCAAATGATGATAATATTGATAAGAATTTATAATGGTGTTATCTTCATCCATACCAGCTCTTACAGTCTCCTCCGTCTTGATTTGCCTCTTAACCTGAGGAAAAAGATCCCCAAAATAAAAGGATTTATTTTTAATAATATATTATCCAAGAAGTCCTGATTAAATACCTAGTCGGAATGCCACCACTTCTACCAAATCATGACATTGTTGCAACCTATTTTTTGTTTATACAAACCTTCATGTTCAATCTCTCATACTTTCATTCTACCTTTGTTTGCAGTGAATGATATAATCTTTCTCTCCCTTGATTAATTGAGAGCCCACATATTAATTTTTTTATAATATCATATGAAGTATTTTAAAAATATTGATGAATTTAAGAAAGGGAAGGGGGATATTAAATTGAATTACATAAGTGATTCTGAAGGTCATGAAGAATGCCATACAAGAATTTTGTTCTCCTTACAAAAGCATAACATCTCATTTTTAAACTATTCAATATGATTGTTATGGTCTATTTAGTTATTGTACTTGTTTATTTTGTTGCTATCAAAATTTGAATATAGCTCAGTATGTAACATCTCTAGGACTAACAGATATTCTCTATCAAAGAACTCAGTATCATCAATAAGCAATGTATTTTTTCCATTGACTCCTTCATAAAAATGGGTATGATTTGTATTATTGTTGTTTGCTCTCTAGTATAGCCAAATATGGGAAGTTGTTTTCTTTTGTTGTAATTATGAAGATTCATTACGAAAATGTCATTACAGCTCTGAATCAACATAGAGGCTTGACTAAGCTTCGTAAGGGTTAAATGCGTAATTTGGATGACCTATGTAAGGTGGAGAAGGATAAATATGTTGGTTTTCACCTATTGTTGATGGTGTCGAAGGGTATCTTGATCCATCGTAGCATATATTGAGAAAATTGGTTTTAACTATGTTGTCCTACTAGCTGTGTTGAATGGACTTGGTGCGCTTGATTGAGCCATTAGAGGAGTATGATTTTCATTTGAATGAGGTTGAACACCTATTGATGAAGTGAATTGAGCTCTAAAGTTCATGTTTCGTATTTCTCGTTTTGTATTTTGCTCCGACATGGTCGTTTATTTCTTCTTCTAATTGTTATGTTTTGACGTAGGGGTCCTAATCATTTTCCTACTAGGGTGGTGAAACCGCCTATCATTCATAATGGAGGATCCTCGATCAAGATTATCCTTGTTGTCAATGACATTGTTCCGAAATGGGAGTATGTATTGGTGGGTGATGTTTAGTATCAACCCCCTTATCATGGAATCAGTGGCACCATCTCCCTCTTTCTCAATGTTATCCTCATGGAGTTTGATCTCAGATTTTAAATGTGCAACATGAATGGTCACCATATAATCTAGGTTTTGTATTTATTAGCGTATTCCTCCTTTAGTTGGTCCACCACCTACTGGACATCAATGGATTAACCGGATAGATGACGGTAACGGTTAGAACAACAAGATGAGGTTGGTATTCATTGGATGTTTTTAGATCTTAGATTTCATATGTGAGTTTTCCATCAGTTTCTTTTTGTTCTTTTCTTTTAGATTTTTAATCTGGGTACGACTCGGTTCCTATATACGATGTCAATTTGGTGAGACAATATGGGTTCAATGGATCCATATTTCCAACTACGGAGAAATAAAATATAAAGATAATAAAAATAAAATATGATCATTTATTCCTTGATCTTGATCTCTTTTGATAGAGTTACAAATATCTTGTATATAGAAGATAGATAATATATTATTCAATAAGAGATATTATATATCCTTAACTAACTCAATCTATGATATTAGTTTGAATTCATATCTTTGTTAATGATCTTATGAGTAAATATCTTAATTGATGGTATATTTGTCATAGTTTATATTATTATCTTCAAGTAACAATCCAATGAGTATTTTTGGATCAGGTATTCTAGAGCTGATTTATTCCCTTATCAATATATATATATATATATATTATAAATTAAGAATTACAAATTTTTGCATGACAATAATATCAAATAAGCTTAAGCTATTTTCTTTATCATTTTAAAACTCATTTTATCTATTTTTTATTTTTTATTTTATTTTTCACAATTTTGAGAAACCTATTCTACCTCTAACTAACTATACTAATTATATATGTGTCATTCAACAACAAAAATTCTAAAGTCTAAAACCTAAACTAACGTCTCCAAACCCTTACCTTAGACTATACTAGAAGCATAGTTTTTTTACATAACAATGCATTTAAATTTATATCTTTGAACTGAAAAAATAAAAGTTGCATGGTTTGTGAAAAGAGGCTTTGCATTTCGGAAGAAACATGTGAATAACCTAGACAAAGTTGCATGGTTCATGTGATATTTCTCCACATATTCGCGTGAACTATGCTAATTTTCTTAGCATTTTCTCATTGTTAGTACAAAAATGCTAAACGTTTTTGCTTGGTTCATGAAAAAATCATAAGATTTGTAAAAACAATTGTGCAAAATATCATATGGATTGCGCATGAACCATGTAAATATTTTAAAACACTGTTTAATAATTCTATATTTTTATAATTTTGAATGATGATTTGATTTTGTAGGAACCTAAAAACTCAACATGTTTGTGTACAGAATATACACATTTGTTTAGGACTTATGAGCATTACACTAAAATAAAGTTGAATGAATTGGTCCGGTTTGTAGGTCGTGAGTTAAGATAAGTCATCATCATTAGCCTTTATGATGATGGGAATAATAGAATATATCTTAGTTTGTATTACTATATAAGATGTAAGACGTTTATAACAAAATATGGCGTAGATGTTGTGAAGAGAAGATCATCTACAATAAAGAAATATTATTGTTTTTTTTATTTAGACCATATCATATAACATCTCACATTGGTTAATGGGGATTGACCGTTACATGTGGGCAACACAACCACATACTACCCTCACACTTCGAAGGTAATTCACAAGCTTTCAAACTAAAGCTGGGCATATATGAGTTGGTCTATAAGGTATCGTTATAAGGTGCACGATATTGTGATATATATTTAGATTTGTAGAAATATAACTCGAGCAATGTATTAAACATGTACAACATTTACAATAATCGACAAAAAAATATCATTTTATTGAAAAAAATGACGAGTCCCATATGTTATAGTTGTTATTTAAAATGAAGAAACAAAATTATTTAGGGGGATAAAATGTGATCACCTAACTATTTTTTTGTATCTTACAAGTACTAAGTTATTGAGCACATTCACACAAATATTTAGCATGGATAATACTTACAAGACGATAAGGTAAGAAAATGTAATTGTTTGAAATTGTTAGTGTAACTTTTAAAAATATGATATTTTACGTTGGTTTCATTTTAATGACTTTGTAGAAGCAAGATAACTACATGCAGGCTTTGAGCTTTCGACGTTCAATGATGAAGGATAATGTTTTTATTTTACCTAGTGTAATCTGATCGGTCGGGAGTTAGAGTTGATGTCATTTATACTAGACATACTTACTAATACAATCCATATGTTATCCAAATGACATATAAACAAAAATATTATTGGAAATATAAAAAAAGTCGACGACTAAAGTGGAAGATACATACCAGTTTATGATATTTTAGAACAAATTGGTCGATTCAAACATCGAGGAAACGTTTAATACACTAGCAATAATGAAAAGTGTATGTTCTCATTGCCCAACCATCGCCGATTATGTTATCAATTCTTAGATGAAACCATATGGAAAAACATTTACAGAAGACTTCACGAATAAGATTCAACTTTTGGAAAACACAACAACAAATTGGTAAGTAATTTTCAATATTTAAGTTACAATTTTAAATAAAATAACGTTATGATTAAACTCTTTCATTTGTATTTTATAGGGTGGAGAGCGCTCACTTGAACCTAAAATGATTCATTAATCGAGTCAACTAAATTTCAAAATTTTATGGTCAAAGATCACGCATTACTTGATCTACAACATTTGAATATTTATGAATCCTTATAAAGAAGTAAGTTTAATGTTAGAAATGATAATGATATTTATATATTCCAACATATTTGAGGTTTATTATAAGCAACAATCTTATGACGCAAGCCCATTGCATGTGGATATTTGCATCAATAGGGTAACATGTGGATACATTGTTAAAAAAAATACACGGATTGTCTTGTGCATGTTCACTATCTATGTTCGAGAGAGAACATATGCCCATTACAAAGGTCTCATGCGATATATTTTGGAAACAATTAGACATTGTTCATTGTTTGCAAAACTATATCTCAAGAAAATTTAACAAAACAAATAGAAATAATATACGATTATATCCGTAGTTACACAACATATAATCATGCCCATATAATAAATAAGGTGATGTGAATTATTTCAAAAATATGACTAGAAAAAATGTAGTATAACCTACTGAACCTATTCATCGTAAAGGTATACAAATTATTGGGCCGAACCTGATCGATTAAATGAGACATATTTTATTTTGAGCATGCCATTAAGGAAAAGGAGAGTGCTAGTACGCTTATTAAAATAGGTAGCATGAGAAAAAAAAGATAAGTCTATGCTCGATACCCAAAGCTCTCAGCAATTAAAACAAGCACTTATAACTGACAAAAGTACCAAAATCTCGTCTTACATTCCATTTTTACATCATTCTAGCAGTGAAAACCTTATGTCAGATGAAAATTATGGTTATCATATTGTATCTAAATGACTTAACAGTATTGAGGAAGAATTGACAGTTGTGAGATTGGATTTGATTGCCAAAGTAAAAGAGAACCAAAATTTATACATGAGATTGTATGGTTCTGAAGATATTTTTGATAAAAAAAACTATTCTAGTCATATTGCGTCAAAATTTATATCAACATGCACTTTTAGATATCACTTTCTCAATTTGGATTAGTTAAGTACTCGCTCACTTTGAGAAAGTGATATCCAAAAGTGCATGTTGATATTAATTTTGACGCAATATGACTAGAATATTTTTTTTATCAAAAATCTCTTCAGAACCATACAATCTCATGTATAAATTTTGGTTCTCTTTTACTTTGACAATCAAATCCAATCTCACAACTGTCAATTCTTCCTCAATACTGTTAACTCAATTAGATACAATATGATAACCATAATTTTCATCTGACAGAAGGTTTTCACTGCGAGAATGATGTAAAAAGAATGTTAGACGAGATTTTGGTACTTTGTCAGTTATAAGTGCTTGTTTTAATTGCTGAGAACTTTGGGTATCGAGCATCGACTTACCTTTTTTTTCTCATGCTACCTATTTTAATAAGCGTACTAGCATTCTCGTTTTCCTTAATGGCATGCTCAAAATAAAATGTGTCTCATTTAATCGATCAGGTTCGACCTAATAATTTGTATACCTTTACGATGATATTTCTTGTGTATATATTATATGATCATTTCAAAAATATCTTGAAGATTATGGTTTGTGTTATTTCATAAATCTTGCGATTCCCAATATCTCGTAGTCTCTGGTGGTGTATCACACAAATAATAAAATATTTATTTTTTTAGTTTAGCTTATACTCAAATAAATCTATATGTATAGTCACACAAGCTTTCATATTGTTTTGCTTTAAGATATATTATGCATATTTTAAAGTCATCTAAAAAGGCCCATCGTCGATAATAGTCATTTCATCATGTGGACTCCCAATTTTCCATTTTTAGGAGACTAGACATGTACTAGTTTTTTTTATAATTTTGGCTGATTTATTATTACCATTTTGTTAGTTTTTTACATATGATAATACGGTTCTTTTTCTGTCGTGCTTTTGCGTTGTATCTCTGAAGAATATGATGACCATTTGAATTGTAGACTCATTATTGTTTATTTATTTTTAAAAATATTTCAAGCATCGGAGTACTTGGTAATCATGTTTGGTAGTTTGTTTCAAAAAAATAATTTAGGATAATTTTAATACCCACAAACCGTGCTAATAATATTTTTATAGCAAATGCGGTTATGTTTGGAAGTGCCAGAAATTTGGTTTATATGTACAACTAGTCACAAAATTGGAAACTAAAAAAATATGAAAATGAAGAAGATAAAGACAATATGGAAAAAGATCTGATATTTTTAATAATGATGCATAATATATATATATATACTTTACCATATATAAAGAAATGTTATCCATAAATATCGAGAATAGTTCCGTTATTATTAGCTTTATTACATTGTATAAGTTTTATAGTAACACATCATCTATTACATATAACTGATATGGATGACATTACACACTAGATTATGTCAACAATATATGTAGAATCTCAAGTTTTCTACATAGTTGAGCTCCACAAAATTTATATACACATAGTTTTAAAAGTTTTTTGAAATAAGTAAAAAAATAGTAAAATATGAAGTTATGAAATACCCCATAACCATTATTAGTATATTATTTTTTATCTTACTTTAAAAAAATAATGATTGTCATATGAGGTAAACATGTATGTATTTTACGAAGTTCGACATACAACAAAGAATAATATATGACTAAGAGTATTAATGTGTGAATACAATACAACGTATTTTGTTAAACATAAGTATGTATTTGTAAATTTATCATTAATATACAATCATAATACAATAATTTAAATGAGATATTTCACAAAAAACAAATAATACTATATGAATATTTGATAGCAAGTACCAGAGACCCCACATTTATATTAGGTGATGCAAGGTCAATTTGAAGAATAAAACATAATGCAGTACAATTGTTGATGAAAAAGAATTTTTTATCGACCATATATATTGGATCATACTAACTGTCAACAAGTTAAAAACGATAGAGATTATGTTTCTTATTGGATAATTAGTTGATAACCAAATAGAATCCAACCATTTTTCCTTATTACAACAATACATTGATAAGTTGTAACACTCATATCTTGCGAAGATCATAATCTCAAACATGTCTGACACTCTCCGACCACCTCCACCTCGTCGTATTTGGTCTAGGTTAGATGTGATACTACCGAGGTCGTCTCATAGTAAGGTGATGAAGCCTCTGACTCCCAATAAACCTAGGACTTCCGCCTATACGAAAATCGCATATCATCGGGCCGTATGGTGCACAACACACCATGGGCCACTATTGTATTACGGAATCCATTATTTTAGAGGAAAACAATTAGGCTATGTAGGAACTGATTCCCAACCACATGACACAACCAGTCTCTCTAACCTAGAGAAATATGCTAACATCTTTTGACAAAGAAATAATATGACCTTCTCCTCCACCACTACTGCAGGATTATCTCACAAATCCCTAAATACTTTTAGTTTTTCCACTGGACAGCTCATGGAAGAGGTATCACGTTAATATTTTGATCCACACGAGTTATAGTCTGGCGCCTCTGACCACCCGGGTCATATCCAGAAGTACACACTAGCCAAGTCTCCATCTAAATATGAGATACTATGTAAAAAACGTATTCCCAAGTTTAACCAATATAAAATATATAAATATGATGGGTAAGAGGACTCACAATATTATATTAAGCAGTTTTATAACAAAGTATTTAATTTCGGTGACGAAGACTGTTTCTTCGGCCATACTTTCTCTATCACCCTCCAAGGTAACATGTTGAATTGGTTTAACTAGTTGACTTTGGGGACCATTCATATGCTGAAGATTCGTTAACCTGTTTATACAATCCGTTTATCGATATCAAGGTAATTAAAATAGATGATGATTACATCATTCATTAAGATAGAAGCCAAACAATAGGTCATACAAACGACCTAAAATATTTCCACAAGTTTATTAACTTAGTTACCATTCGTCAATGTCTCATCTTGGTCTAAGTGTCAATTTAATAAAAAAAACTAGGCTCATGCATTTGAAGGCTTATTGGTGTAGGTTGAGGCTCAAATAAAGGAAAATGAGACAACTTAGGTCTGAGTTATAGAAAACATAACCCTAATTTTCAACATACTATATCGTTTTCATGCTCCAAGAATTATAGCTTCAGCAACCCGGTACCTAATGATATATTATCATAAACCTCATATGCCGCTTCTCCGGTCTTCTACCAGAGGGAACCGTCATCTATACGATGGTAGGACTGACCACCAATGGTCTTTAAGGTATGAGGGTAACACCCACATGAATGTTACCAATAATATTTTCATGGTCCATGATAAGTCCATAGATTTTGTTTAGTTTTGCAAGTCGTATCCTATAATAAAGCTCTAAAAATAAGTTAACCAACTTTTTTACAACTACCATAATGATATCATCCATATGACTCATGAGTTCCACATGCTTAAGAGATAAATTCATAAACTAGTTCATGAAGATAAATTGGTGGAGTTTTCCCACGAGGAAAATGGAGGTCAAGGTCGAACCACGACAAGTTTTCCGATCGATGCTCTATAGTTGAATGCCCCCAATCTGACCCCAAGCCTGATAAAAATTTACTTATCTAAGACTTTTGGCGAGTACTTGGATCCAGATGCAGACCATCGTGTCTTATGAAGATTTCAGAGGTTACTCTCTTTCTATGGTCTGACTCATTCTCTCCGAAAGCGACATACCTCATAATTTGAGTTGTAAATTCAAATCTAGATCTCAATACATTTATAAACACAAGTATAATTTTGGATGATAATTATCTGGATGGGATGGATAGCCCTCGCGATGATGCAATATTTATCATTGATAAAAGTGTAAGGGTTGAAGTTCAACAAGTTATGACAAATAAACCATTTTTCTTTTTTCTATAAACCAGTTGCAAAAAAAGGATGGATGTACTTACACTATGAAATACCAAACAAACTTATACAAGTTTCACATACCAATAAGCCCCATTGATGTGAGATTTGAATGCCAATTTTGTATTTGGTTAACATGGCCAAATGAGGAAGGTCCACTGTACATTTATGGTTATCAACATCCCGTATACTTACAACGCAGTCTTTGGCCAATTGTGGTTGAACTTAAAGCATGATCTATCAGTGTATTAAATATGTGGCAAATGACTACAATGGGATTGTCCATAATAGCCAACTATTAGCTCTAGAATTTTACTCAGCATCTCTTATTCAAAGTATAGAAATTAGTTGAGGCCTCAATCATACCCATGAGAGTAGATGATCCACGAGAGGTTGCACACCTGATTGAGGCCTCAATCACACTCATATAAATTACTCAACCTCCTTTTAAATCCATGCTTATGCCTAATCAAACAAAAGAAATGACATTTTTCTTATGCCAAATTAAAGACAATTGTTGGAGAAGTATATATATTTAGTAAGGTTTGACATTTCCCATATGCTCTTTATTAGGTTTAGACTTTGTAGCGGTAAAAACTAATCGGAGGGTAGATTTGGAAGTTATTTAAGTTGTTTAGAATTTAATTCAGGGTAGAGAGTAGAGAGTAGAGAGTGAATAAATGTGCTTGTATTTAATATGTAGAGGGAGAATATCCAACCTATTTAATATTATTTTTTGAACTATCTATACTCTTTTAAGATCAATGAGCCATTTGGATCGGGTCGTACATTTGGATCAGCCTTGTCAGCCCTCATGCTCAAAAGTAAATAAACTAGGCATACTGCTTACTCATCATGATTAAGTTTGTATGCCTGAATTACCCTTCTAAGAAAAATCTGACCCTCTTTACCGTTCTCACCTCCAATATAATCCGACCATATCATCTAGCCCCCTTAGCTCTCTCAGAAGTAGTTCGGGAGAGCTCATACGTTAAATGATTTTCAAACCCCTTCCGATGGATATATTCAAAACAAGTATTCCCAAAGGTCACAACTTTAGTATGGTTACCTTTTTTGACACTTGTCAAGTAATTGTTAGACCTACTGACCAGTTTTTCTCTTGGTAATCGTGTCTACAAAAAAGAGGAAAAAGGCTACATTTAATAGCCCATTTTTAGTTATTGTCGGTTCCTTTTCCCTAATAAAGCACTTAAGTATTTATTCCCTAACTTTATAAGAGTCATATATTTCACTGTTGTTATTTCTAGAGTGAGAAAATTTAATTTATAATTTTAGACAGAAAAATAATAATTAATTTCTCAAATTGGATTTTACCTTCTTCTTCAACCTTATTCATCGTAGATCAATTTTTCCAGTATTTCATAGGGTTTGTATGTTTACAGCTAGGAACATACTAATTAAAGGAGGTTGGCTCAAAGACCACAAGTGAGGAAATAAAATATGGATGATAGTTGTGAAGATACCCCTTTAGAGACATATGGTCGAACTAGGGACATTCAGAAAATGACACAAGAAAAAAAGGAAAAAACTGTATTGCTCAAATCTGAACCACTTCTTGAGTGCCTTATTGGGCGAGTTATGCCCAACTTTACTATGGTGAGTGTCAAGTATCTCTTGCCTTTATATAGAATATCATAAGTTTAGTTTCACGAATCCAAAATTGAAGTGATTTGATAAAAATAGGGATTCCTAGGATCATTCAAAGTGAGGCTGCCCCAACCTGGAGATACTCCGATAAACAAAAAGGATCCAGCGTTTTTAATTTATACCGATATGCTTAATTGGGGAATTCGGTTTCCTCTGGATCCATCGATAATGAGATATTTATATTTGGTAAAATTATGCCCAAGTCAATCAAGTCCCAATGCATTCTTCACACTGTTAGCTAGCATCATAGCTTCCACGCTATCCAAAATTCCGATGTATATGGAACAACTAGCTATTGTGGTTGGTTTGTATTGCAACGGTCATATCGCATAATATTATTTTAATATTGAGAATGACTTTAAGGTGGTAGATAATATTTTGGAAGTTGATAAGCCTTGGAAGACTCGGTTCATTTTTATCAGTGGTGCTTGGGAAATGGCAGAAAGATCACGTCTAAAGGAAATCTGAGTATGCTCAAAAGATATTAGAATAGCTCACGTAAGTGTCTAAAGATTTATTTCATTTCTACATTTTTATGTTATTATTTCTTACTTCAGATTTATTATGTAGTGTTATCGAAGACCTTTACATAACATTTGGAAGATGGGAAAGCAAATTTTAAAAAATTGAATCGATGTGCCACTAAAAATGGTCAACAAATTTCACAACTGCTTTACTCCGGGAAATATGGTGAGAGCCTACATATGGAGAACAAATCCGATCTGTGAACTTTCATATGAACAGTTCACCACTCCTCCCCGATCCTCTATAATTTTCAAAAGTAATAAGGCGGCTGATGGAAAACTTTATCTACCATCTAGGAGTATGGCTCCCAGTCACCATGACAAGAACAATAAGAAGAAAAATAAGACGGATGGTTCGTCTCAAGTTATTCCAGAACTATGGGGCCACCTGATAAAATCGATGCAGCTTTGCTGGAAAATGTTGCAGTTACTGTTGAAGAGACTAAGATGCCATCAGATTATCCGACTGTCAAGAAGAACAAAAGGTCGAAAGATGAATAAGGAAGGCAGTAATAATAGAGAAAAAAAGAAGAATGAAAATTCAGTTGGTTCAGAGATCATTCTTCAACCCGAAGTCATCCCTTCAATCACTTCCATCGAGGTTCCTCCACAAGCAGATGCACCTATCAATACTGTTTCCCCTCTACTTCCCACAGAAGACAAACCAACTTTTGGAGGTGAAGACCAAATAAATGACAACTTTAACTTTGAATATTTTGAACAAGCTTTTTCTGAATATACCAGTCCTGCGAATGTTATGACATATGATAAAGTCTTATTTGAAATGTCTAATGAGAATGAAGAACTGGGATACACTATTTTGGGCTATGAAAAGCCAATTATTAATTTAGAGAGGCAAGTAAAGGAGCATGTCAAGGACATCGGTTCTCTTCGAGGTGAAAATCAAAAGCTAAAGAATCATGTTAAGGCATAAAAATGTAAGGTTGAAATTTTGAATAAGGAAATGAAAACCATCAATGATGAGTTGGTTCAAAAAAAATCCGACTGTGAGAAACTTAAATCTAACTATAAATATTTGCAGTCAACTAGCTCCAAATAAATTGCTACATTACAGACTTAGACTTAGCAGACTAAGGATAAGTCTAGCATTCAACATTTTTCCTAAGAGAAGAAAAAACTTGAGGACCTCTTTAAAAAAAAGAAAATGAAATCACTTCTCTTAATCAAGGACGGCTCAAGAGGTAGCCAATACTAAGGATTCATATGCTAACAAAGTGTTGGAGTCTCTGCAAAAGAGGGATGGGTTGGTTAAATCGGATATGGTTCCCCAAATTATCTTAGGGATCTATGCTGATACGTACTAACTGAACAGATTCCTTACCATAGTCTGGCTGTAGGTGATAAGTTTAATATATATGTTGATTCATAATAATATGACTCCCATGAAGAGGATTCTGATGGCGAGAATCCTAAAGAGAAAAAATAAGGAAAATCGATTGGAACAAGCCGTAAGGTCTATATGTTTTAATATGTATTTTTTACACAAGTTTTTTGAGTGAAGTCCTTGATACGCACAAGTCATTTTTTGTGTTTAGATCATATTATTTTGTATAAGTTCTTTGTGTGGCCAAAAGCATTTTGTAACTCAACTTTGGATTTTATTTAACCATTGGATCACCCAAGGTACTTTACATAATTTTTGTTCTTATCAATTCCATATTCCAACATATTTTAACTTTCATTTATACCCATCTTAATCAAGCATTCTTTATTGAAAGATAACCAAAACTTGGAATAAATGAGCCACTCAAAGGTAATCCATTCGAATGCGATAAAATTTAACATAACCAAGCCATTCGAAGGTAATCCATTCGAAGGCAATATGAGATAGCCTAACCAAGCCATTCAAAGGTAATCAATTCAAAGGTAATAAGAGATAATCCAACAAAGTCATTCGAAGGTAATTCATTCGAAGGAAATAAGAGATAACCCAACCAAGTCATTCAATGGTAATCCATTCAAATGAAATAAGAGATAACCCAACCACGTCATTCAAAGGTAATCCATTCTAAGTAAATAAGACATATATCAAAAACATTTTTTTAAAGGCAAAAGATGATAGATTAAATGTGATCCAAACACCTCATTAAAACCTCCCCGCACTATCAGGGTAGGAAAGAGTATTCCCCATGGGTGTTTGATGCTCAAAATAACCTTAAATGCTCAAAATTTCATGGGTGCTTCAAAAGATTACCTTATTGGTCCAGATTCTTGTATTGTTCTTGCTTAATCCTTTCATACACAGTGTACGGTCCTTCCCAGTTTGGAGCCAGTTTTCCGAACTTTTTTTCCTTTGTATGTAAAAATACTTCTCTCAAAAACTTTATCTTCAACTTAAAAATCTCTTCTTCTGACTTTGGATGAATACATGCTTCTCATCAGGCCTTGGTAGTAAACGGTTCTCAGATGAGCTTTTATTCTTCTTTCCTCAGTCAGATCCAACTTTCCCTTTACTGCAACCTTATTATTCTCTTCAGAATAATTTTGAACTCTGAAAGAAGGAAAAGTAGCTTCCATAAGTGCGGTTGCATCCATTATATAAACTAAAGCAAATGAAGACTCTTGAGTAGCTGTATGTGGAGTAGTTCGGTAGGCCCATAGTACTTCTTGTAGATAATTTGTCCATTTCCCAGTTGCTCCCTCCAAGTTCTTTTTCAAGCCCATTAAAATCGTTTGATTTTCCACTTCTACATATCTATTGGCTTAAGGATGAAAATAAGAAGAGAAACAATGATGAATTTCTCTTGATGCATAAAATACTTACATATCTTTGTTGTCGAATTGATGACCGTTGTTTGTAGTGATACGTTTAGGAATGCCAAATATATAACATACGATAAAATTTATTACTGATTTGGACGTTGTCTTGGCTAGTGGTGCAGCCGCAACCCACTTTTAAAAGTAATCGATTTCCAAAACGGAAGTACGACACCCTTTAGAAGCCATCGGAAGTGGTCCGACTAAATCAAGTCCTCATCTGTTAAAAGGTATTTCTTCGAACACAGACTCCATGGGGACTACCGATACATGGATTTCATTTCCATACCTTTGAAAATGGTCACATCTTTTCACCAAGTCTTTAAAAATTTTCATAATGGGAGGCTAATAATATCCTTTCAACAAGACTCTTCTAGTTAAAGCCTTGTAACCACAATATATAAGGATCTTTCCCCATCATGTAGTTATGATAAGACAGTTTGATATTCATTGAATCTGAGGCAATACAACAATGGTCCGCTGAACGATCTTTTATAAAGAACCTATTTTAAAACCAAAAATCCACGAGCTTTGTATTTCAACCTTTTGGAAGAATCTTTATCTTTAGGTAAAACTCTGTTATTGATAAAAGATATCGTTCATCCAATCTTGAGAGGTCATGGCAAATACCTGAAAGATTTCTTCCATATCATCCTTCATTTCAGAGTTTGTGACTATGGAAGGATATTCTTGTACAAGGATCCAATGGTACACTTCATAATAGGCTATCGTGTCTAGCAAATCGACCATTAAAGTTTCCGATCTTGGCACATGTTCGTACTTTACATGTTTAAAACAGGTTGATATTTCTTTTAGTACCTTTAAGTATTTCACCAAATAATTTTTCTTGGTTTTAGATTGCCCTGTGCTTGATGAATGACTAACTGTGAATCACTCAATAATCAGACCCTTTTGGCACCACATATATGAACCAATCTTAACCCCGATATTGATGCCTCATATTCATTTTCGTTGGTGGATGCTCTAAAACCAAAACATATTGCTTGGTGCATTGAATCTCCGAAGGTGGAAATTAGGCAAATCCCAGCACAACATCTCATTGCACTAGATCCATTATTAGTTCGTACCATCCATTATTTATCAGGCTTACTGATTCAAGCTTCCTTATGAGGCCTTTTGGAGTGAAATTCAACTAGAAAATTAGCCACAACTTGGGCTTTAATTGAAGTTTGCGATGCAAAGTCAATATCATAATCTCTGAGCTCAAATGACCACTTAGTCATTCATCCTGATATATCTGACTTTTGTAACACATTCTTTAGGGGAAGAGAAGTTTGAACTGTGATGAAGTGCGCTTGAAAATATGGCCTCAACTTCTGGCCGCTATGACCAATACCAAAGCATGTTTTTCCAATCTCAGGTATCTTTTTCAGCTTCCAACAATTTTTACTAATATAGTAAACCATGCGAGGAACTTATCAAATTCTCATACTAATACAACACTCACAACTTAATTCGACACTGCTAAGTACATATAAATTCTTTTTCCATCAACAAGTTTGAATTTAGGTGAAGATAGGTGTCGCTTAATTTCAAGGAACACTTGACAACAATATTTGGACCAGTTGAAGTATTTTGATTTCTCAATACTTTGAAAAACTGAGCACACTTATATGATGATCTTGAAATAAACATATTCAATGTTGCTAACCTCCCTAATAAATATCAGAAATTCTTTAGTAGTCCGGGGTGGATCCATGGCCAATGAAGCATTCAATTGGTTTGGGTATGCTTGGATCTCTTTCTCACTTATAATATAGTACAAAAACTTACCGGATCAAACACCAAAAGTACATTTTCCAAGATTCAATTTTAGGTTGATGACCTCGAGGTTAGAAAATGTTTCTTGGAGGTCGGAGATGTGATCCCATCTTTAGAATTTTTTACCATCATGTCATCAATATAAACTTCTACATTTCTTCCAATTTGGTTGGAAAATTCTTTATTAACCAATAGTAAGTAGCTCCACCATTCTTCAACCCAAAAGACATTACTTTGTAAAAATGGATCCCCTTATCTGTGATCAAATTAGTGTGATCCTCATCATTTGGATCCATTTGTATACGATTATATCTGGAAAATCATTCATGAAGGATAATAACTTATTCCCCAATGTGGTGTCTACTAGCTGATCTATCTGGGGCACTGGAAAAGCATCATTGGGAAAAACTCTGTTAAGATATGTAAAATCAATACACATATGCCACTTACTATTTTTTATTCTTGACTAGGACTAAATTGGCAGTGCAAAGAGGATACTGCGATTATTTAATATGCCCCACCTTGGTTAACTGATCCATTTCTTGGACTATATCTTCTAATTTTTCCTTAAAAAAGGTCTCCTTCTTTGCACCACTAGACCCGCATCAGATCTGACAGAATGTTTGTGGTTGATAACACTTGCTGGTACTCCAGTTACATCATCATTGCACCAAGCAAACACATGTAAATTCTTAGATATAAAGAACAATAATTTTTCCTTCAATTCTAAGGGTAATATATATCTGACCCCAATGTTTTTCCTTCAACCAGACTATGAATTTCAACCTATTCAATTGGGATAAAAATGCTAAGAGCCTCTCTTGGATCATCTATCTCGTTTAATTCCGTGGAATACTGTATTAGTTGATATTATTTTTCTATTTTCCACTACTTCCAATGATTTTGGAGTGAGAATAGTGACATAACATTTCCTTGATATCTTTTGGCTACTTCAGACCACCCCTACTTGACCCCCAATGGGATACTTTAAACATTTATGAACAGTAGATGCTACTACATGCATCATTAATAGCCAAGATATTCAAAATATCACATTATAAGACGTCGAACAATCAACTACCACAAATAAAACTCTTACCATTTTCTTGAATAACCCTCTTCTTAGCAAGGCCTCACCTTCAAATTCCCTATCAACAAAAATAAAATATGTGCCAAACTTCTCGTGTCAATTAAGATCATTCGTATTTCATTGCCTTTGATATATGCTTCTATCACCAAAACATCTTCATGAGGGCCAACAATTTCCCTTAGGTCATCCACATAAAAGAAAATGAAAGGGGCAAGGTTCTGATAAAGGTGTGTAGATAGTTTCCCATCTAACTAAGTTGTCAAACTGCTCATATATCTTTTCCTGGAGCAGGTTGATGGTACCATGACAGTATCTTCCCCCACAATAGTTAAAGCTTCAAAATAACGGCAAAGATTAGATAATTTCGATGTTTTCTCGATTCCAATCTGGATCGGGGTCTAAGTACTCTGAACCTACATCAAATCATTCCACAATTACCATCGTGTTTTCTTGTTTAGATGTTTCCATACTTTGTCTTTGAACATTTAGTGATGTAACCTGGGCTGTACTTGCAAAACGTTGAGCTCGTGTGTTAATTTGCATGTTATCTCTTTATTTTTTAGAAAAGTAGATAATTTCCCACTTTCAATCAATGTTTGCACCTCTTGCTTCAAAGGAATACAATCTTGGGTATCATAGCCCACATCATTGTGATACATACAAAAATGTGTGTTTCGATTTTCTCTGGGAGATTGATTTGGTGCTAGCCTTCACAAATATACAACATTATTGGTTTTATCATAAATGGTGGCTATATTTTCACATAATTTTGCAAAATATTCAAATTGAACCCACTGATTTCTCCTTCGTCTAGAGTGTTGGCCCTGATTTGACTAACCCTGTCTAGGCCGATATGAACCTTATCCGGATTCTTTAGGATGTTAAGTGATTGTAGTTTGAGATTCAGTACTAGGTTGTGGGATAGAAATTGTAGGGACATATTTATCCTCACGTGGTAATCTTGACTTTTTGGTTTTCTCCAGTGTGATAAATTTCCCGGCCTGATTTAATAATCCTCCCAAGTCATCGCTTTCTTCCGAGTAAGTGAATCAGCCAAATCGTCTGGAATTAAGTCATACCTTAAAGAGACGATAGCCACTTGCTCAAAAAAAATCAGCCAATCCATTCTTTGTATTCACAAAATGGCTAATATAATCCTTTAAAAACTTATTTGGTTCATGTCAGTAGTGAATTATGGTTTCATCATTTCTTTTGACCTCTTTACTCCTTAGAAACTTCCTCCAGAACGCCATCCAAAACATGTCAAAGTTTTTTATAGATCCTTGTGGTAATCTGTTATACCACTTATGTTATGGGAATTGATAACAAATGTAGTGCCAAGTAGAGAACTCTTTTAATCATAGAGGAGAAGTTACAATGTTTTTGTTTTATATGCTTATTTATATCGTTATTAATAATTTTGCAGATTGATACTTATTGGACAGTCCCACTAACTTTGCACGTAATCTAGTATTTATGATATGAGGCCTATAATTATGGCCATTACTTTAGTGGGTTGAACAATTAATAATGTCGCTTTAAACTGTTTCTTTAGTTATTATTTTGTAGGTAAGCCTCGTTCGGCTTCAACAAGCGATAAGCCAAGCGCCGCTCAGGTTTCTATTCCTCTACTTGATTATGAACTTCACTTAGCTATGCGTTTTCTCAGTGACGGTATGACCGTTTATCTTTGTTGTCAGGTCGTGCTTGGTGAAGTATTTGTTTGGTCTGATTACATTTTTCTTACTAATGCGCTTGTAACCCTCGTTTAGGCCTCGATGATGCCATAATCATTATCGTCCTTGTAAGTTTCTTCACTCTACATTAAACCTGTGTGGTTGCGTGTTTTTTCATATTCTTATAGTTTCCCTCTGCTTAGATCTCATCTGGTTTACCAGTTGGTGGATACTTCCTCATCAGGGCACCCCATAGTTCATGGATTTTGTGCTAGTAGCAGAAAATCTATGAAATAAAGTCATATACGAAGCAAAGGTGGCAGTTGAACTTAGTCACTATTCTATGGGATGTACTCTTTGTGAAGTGTGGCGTGTAATGATGTAGATTTAAAATTGTAACGACATTATGCCACATGTCGATCATTGGGCTACACATGGGTAACGACGTTTCTGACACAATAGTTTTTATGTAAATGGCGCTTGAGTTTTTAGGAGAAACGTGATGGTTTTAATAACTATTGACAAAAGTAATCACATCACGCATGTAGTGGATAGTGGATTGGAATATTTATATTTCCCTTGAGAATTTGGAAGCACTATATCTTTTTTTTCATAATTACTTTACTTGTATAGAAGAAAAAATGTTGTTTTGTGCTAACGAACCCGCACTGCTACGAATAGGATTCATTGTATTCACTAGCACAAGGTATGAAAATATATCCAAATTCGTATGTTTTTTATTAATAGTATACACTAGCATAGTGGAAGCCCTCTGGCTTGGTGGTAGGTGTCGAACCCTATACCGTGGAAAATAAAACCCTTGTCATTGGTAGTGTTACTCGTTCATGACTTTACCCTCACCGATTAATTTCTCTTATACATCATGTTGGCTTATTGTCGTTATTCTAATAATCGTGATGGCTCCGGAAAAATCTGTGAAGAGGAAAGAGAAAATGGTGAAAGTAGTAGAGTCAGAATATGAAGACCCTGTTGGGCTCTTCCTATGTGGGAGTCCAATTATCATATGGGCTAAGCCCAATTTGGATAACACATAGGATTTTGGTTTATGTATAAATATATATTTATACAGTGTCTTTCTGAGATGAGCATGATATTCTATAGCGCAGTTTTTGAGAGAAAAGGTGATCCGAGGCGGAATTTTGTGCTTTTAATCGGACTGTCTCCGGTTGTCCGATCGGCTTCAATTTTGGTGAGAAGGCTCGTCTACTTGTCCTCTACAATCTGTCAAGAGGGTTTTTGATTTGGAGTCATCTAAGTGTGTTTTTCGAGCATCTTCTTCTAACTGTGTTTTGGGGATATTTCAGTGAGTTTTCTGATTTTGGTTCATTATCTTGTGTATTGGGGTTGTGTATGAAGTTGTCATACTTCTTGTGGAGTATGCTCTAGTTTTATCTAGAGAATAGTTTTGTAACCCATCTTCTAATAGTGAATATTTGGTTGGACTCCGAAATCAATCCCGTGGTTTTTACTTCCTACACTGGGAAGGTTTTCCACGTAAAAAGTGTTCTGTGTTGTTTGCGTTTATTTTATTCAGACTTGATATTTTTTGGGATCGTTATCTCTATCATACTTGATACAAGAAAGAAGATTTCGTTTGTGCTTCGACAGGAGATAGCCAGTCCCAAAAGTGCACGCGACTCGAGCGAGGAGAAATGCAAAGAGTTGGCCACGGGAGACACTGCCCTCTTAGTACAAAATGATGTGCTTATCAAGAGGAATGATGACTTGACATTATAGAGTGTTCGGTTACTCGAGCAGAATGTGGCCCAATCACAAAGAGTAAAGGAACCATCCGAGCGTATCGTCGGTCTGACGGTGGAGAATGGAAAGCTGACGGCTATGGTGGATGACCTGAAGAAAAAGATGGAACAGCAGCGGGGGCGGTTAAAGAGAAAAACAGTGGCCGCCTTAGAGGAGCCGGAGAGGCAGGTCATGGACGTAGCCATAGGGATGCTGGCTAAACATCAGTCAGAGATGCTAGCGGAGCTGTTAGCGCTTAACCTGGGTATGAAGCTGGGGTCAATAGAGATATTTGTGACTGCTAGACGGGGTCCACGGGTGGATGACACATCTACTTCTCGGCTGACGCCAGCGACAAAAGATGCGGGCGTGGTATCCACGCAGGCTGCAAAGGATGTGGAGCATGAAACCGAAATGGATCCCCTAGCTTCAAAACGCGAGGACCCTACTCTGACCCCTGATGTTTAAATTTTTTTCTGTGTGTGGTGAATTAGTATTTTGTTGTGTTGTTCCTGGATGTAAACAAACACTATGATAATTTTACTTAGTTTTAGCTGTGAAGTTATTTGTGTATATTCCATTACGATGTTTCAAAAATTGGAGATCTGTTTTGAAGATGGAGATGTGTATTTAATTATCTCAACTTTGGGAGATATCCTTATAAGATTGAGCTAAGTAGAGCTCATTGCGTAGTTATGAGAGGACTTGCTCCTCAACTTAGTCATGGCGAGGTCATGTTGACCATATTGCGTGGCCCAATAAGGGCTTTATTCGTGATCAGTTCGCTTATTATACAATGTATAAGGTATTAGGCTCAGTATGGCCTTTACATAGCCTGTAGGCGTGGCCAATTAGCTCGTTCGTTTTGATAGACTTTATGGTATGGGCTTAGTATAGCCCCTTGCATAGCTCGTAGGCATGTCCATAGACCCGTTCGCAATTGTAAGAATAAAGTAAATGCAAAAACAAACACACATATTTGGTGAAAACAATAATTTTTTTTTTTAAATGAACCAGATTGTGATGCCTCTTAAAAAAAACTCTCTTGCACGATCAATGGAAAAAAGAGTGCATTCTCTAAGTTACAATGCTTGAAGATATAGTTTGAGGTGATTTATATTCCAATGCTGCTTTAGGGCTGCCTTTCGGCGTCGACGAGCCGATATGCTCCATTGTGTCCTTTGGAAATAATAGTGTATGGACCATCCCAATTCGGTCCTAACTTGTCAGCTGCATTGTCGCCAGATCCTTGAAAGTTTTATTTATGACCAAATCTCTTACTTAGAAACTGTGGGGCTTAAGCCGTGCATCAAAACCCTCCCTCATCAGGCTCCTAAAGTGTTATACTCGAAGGCGTGCTTGATCACGATGTTCCTTAATGAGATCCACGACCACTACTCAGTCGGTAATGTTATTGCTTTCATCATAGCTAGCTATACAATAGTTGGGCGTAATTATTTCCGCTGGTACCACAAATTCGCTGCCATAGACGAGGACGAAAGGATTTTCATTAGTCGTTGTTCGGCGGGTAGTGCGATACGCCCACATGACTTCGGATAGCTTGTCCGTCCATTTGCCGTGGGGGTAGTATGGTGTGGAGAAGTGTTGATTCACCCTGTATCGTGTGTAGAAAGCTGTAACCACAGTATTTTAGAATCGAGGGTCTTTGTTTGTCATCAAAATGCGAGGTATATTAAATCAAAATAAAATTTGGTGATGAATAAAATCACATATCTCTTGGGCTTAAGTTCGAAAAAGGGCTTGGCTTCTACCTATTTCAAGAAGTAATCGACCATTACGATTAAGAATTTCCTTTTAACTGTAGCCATAGAAGTGGCCCTACCAGGTCGATCCCCCATTTATCTAAAGAGCATGGGACAACCACAGGCTGTATCGGCTCGCTTGGGAGATGCCCTATATTGGTGAACTGTTGACACTGATGCCATTGTTGGACGATTCGCTCAGCATCAGCAGCCATCTCGGGTCAATAGAACCCTGAAAACATGAAGCGCCAGATAAGGCTACAGTAACCACAATGCGCACCTGCATCTCCAGTGTGTAGATCTTGCAGAACTGAGGTAGCCTCTGATTGATTAAGGCAACAAAGTAGGGGTCGGGTCAAAATTATTTGGTAGAGAACGTTGTCCAAAACACATTATTTTGCTGCCTTTACCTGAAGTGCTCGAACAACTACCTTATTGATCGTCAAAGTATTACTTTAAAGATATGATAGGTAAGGTTGTCATGAGTCGCTAGCATTGTCGATTGTGTGGATGCTGATCAAGAAGTTATGAGTTGGCAGTTGTTGTGTGAGGATAAGTGGATGCTCTCTTGATGCCATAGCTTTGGCCAAGGCATCATCGGCCGAGATTTCGAGACGGGGGGACCTGTTCATATGCTACTGTCGTAAACTTGGACTCATATTCCTTGAGCACGGCTAAGTAATCGCGGGTTCCCCCTTTATTTACATCATAGTTTCCTCTTGATTGATTAATGACTAGTTATGAATCAGGTCGAATACATAGTGTACAAGCCCCGCATATTAATGCTAATTTCATGCCACAAATCACTGCCTCGTACTTGGCAGCATTATTGGTGATCGTGAAGTTAAATTGGATTGCTTGGCGAACCTCCTCTCTTGTGGGTAGTTTGAGGATGATACATGCACCGCCTCCTGAAGTGCTTGAGGCCCAATCACTCTCAATAATCCATTCCAATTGATCGGTCTCCATGGACGTGCCGTCTTGAGGAGAGTTATCGTAGGGAGAAGATAATTTAGTGACAAAATTGGCCAATACCTGCCCCCTTAATTGTGTTGTGCGACTCAAACTTAATTTCGTATTCCCCGAGCTCGATACTTCACTTGGTTAATCTTCTAGATGTGTCGGGCTTTTGTAGCATAGTTTTGAGAGGGAAAGATGTTAGAACAGTGATTGTGTGTCCTTGAAAGTATGGACGCATCTTTCATGCTGCAATCACCAGACCTAGTACGATATTCTTTAAGTTTAGGTATCGTATTTTTGCATCGACCAAGGTTTTACTTATGTAATAGATAGGTTACTGAATTCCGGAGGGTTTTATGACCAACACTGTACTAACAAAGAAAGGTGAAACAGACAAGTACAAGAATAGTGGCTCACCAGCGAGGGGGCGGATAGTATTTCTGGCGACGTAAGGTAGTTTTTAAACTCAACGAAGGCCTTGTCACATTCTTCTGTCCAGGAAAATTTCTTAGCCCCTCAAACAACTTCGAAGAAGAGGTGGTCTTTGTTTGAGGCTCGTGAAATGAAGCAGATAGTGCTGCAAGGTGGCCTGTTAAACATTGGACCTCCTTGATATTTCGTGGTGGTGTCATTTGTATGACTACTTGCAGTTGGATGGGGTCAACTTTGATTTATTTTTTGTAGACGATATAGCCCACTAATTTTCCACTTCTTACCCTGAAAGAGAGCCTTATTGGATTGAGTTTCAGATTAAACTTGTGTAGGAGGTTGAACACTATTTGAAGCATGTTGATCTGCTATTTTGCTTTATGCGTTTTGATGATCATGTTATTGGTATATACTTCTATATGTTTGCCCGAGTGTTCGTTGAAATATGGTTAACTATGCGTTGGTAAGTGAAAGTCACATTATTTAATCCAAACACATCGCTGTGTAAAGTATAACCCTCGCTCAGTTTGGAACGTTGTATGCTCCTCCTCCGACGGGTGTAGGCGGATCTAATTGTAACCCGAATATGCATCCATAAAGGAGAGGAACTCACAACCTGAAGCCGAATCAACAAGCTCGTTGATGCAAGATAGGGGGAATGCGTCTTTGGGGCATGCTTGATTTAGATTGGTGACACCGACGCACATACACCATTAACCTCCCTTCTTTTTAGCTACCACCAGTTTTCTACCCAGATCGGGTACTGCGCTTGCCGAATATGTCCCAATCTAGATAACTTTGTCACCTCGGCAAGTATAGCCTCTGGCTAATTCAAGGCAGTTAACGGAATGGTCGACTCCTGAAACATCACTAGCATCCCACATAGAAACATTTAAATTCTCTCATAATAGTTCAATTAAAAACTTCTTACAGGGAGGCTTCAAAGTGTTACCCAACCGTAGAGTGCGGCCCTCTGTTATTCTTTCATAGACCGAGTTTGGAGGATCATCGCATGATTGGTTAGTTTCTCTAGGGTCGTCGACGGGTATAAGAGAAGGTAGTGCTCTGCTTATTTTCCATGCACCCTCTCGCCAGTTAATTGTTATCTGAGAGGCTTTGTTGGGTCAACGGGGACTGCATAACATGTCCTGGCAGTTTGTTGACTTCCTCAGATGATGCTTATTTTAAAAAGAACTAGAAATACCTTTCGGAAAAACCTCGAGTGAATGTCTCAATAAAATTATCCCTTTAGGCATAAAGAGTTAAATGTTTAATCTAGCAATAGTCGTGGGCCTATTGGGTCATTGAATCTAAAAAATTTGTCCGTTTAAGTCTAATCTACCTCATTAATTTACTAAATAAAAACACTATTATTAAATTATTACACAAATACCCTCAATGTTACAGATTCGTTGAGTCATTAAGTGGGTCAAATATATCTTACCCTCATCAATGCCGACCGCGCTCCCCACTGGGTATTTTATGCATTGCTTGAATGTGCATGGGATAGCCTCCATCCTATGCAACCAAGGCCGATTGATGATTGCGTGATAAGAACTCGGAGCGTCTCAAATCATGAACAAAGTCTTAAGCTCTTTCTTAGTAGCCCCATAACCTACCTTGACCATCAGCTCGACTTCGTCGACACATTAGGACGCCTTGCCTCCATATCCGACTAAGTTTCGTTGGGTGGGCTTGTAGGGTGGCACTTGCTGCATTTGATCGTAACTGGATTTAAAAATAGATTCCCTCGTCTACCAAGACGCGTGTGACCATTACTCTCCCAATGTCCATATTTACGGTTAATGCATCTTTATATGGCGTGTTGACCCTTTGCAAATCATCGTTATTAAATGTAAGGTCTGCCACGAGCTCTTGATAGTTATGGTAAGAGGGAGATTCAACTACCTGGATCTCATGGTCGACCCTTGCTCTCTTATATGACTTAGGCTTATGGATCGCATTAGAATTTCCTCCAGCTACAGTGAATAACAATGATCAGTCGCTATCGGCGTTGGAGATTGAGTTACTAGCTATCATAGACTGCCCGCCATTGTTGGTGTGAAGTAATGGGAAAGCATCACTTCCTAAGTCGTTAGTTACATGGGAATGTCCCCCCCCCCCACAATAGTGAATAGCCATTGCTATTTCCCTATATCTGCTCGTTCATCGTTGCAAGGCTTATCCTTATTAACTGGGCGCGTGTCTTCCTTCTGATCGGACTGATTACAACGATCTTACTGCTTTATAAATTGGATGAGTTCCCCATTGTCTACCAATCTCTAAATTTCATTTCTGAGCTGACAACATTCATTAGTGGGTGGCCATGATTGTTGTGGTAGGAGTAGAAATACTTGTTCGATCTTTTAAACTCGGGGGCGCTCATCACTCGCGTTGTTTGATACTTTGTTCTTCCCTTAGTTCGATTGTAGACAGCCGATATGTTTGTGGTCAATGAGGTCAATCGTATGGATGGATTTTCATAATGTGATGGTCGTCTATCTTCTTTTGGTCAAACGGTCCTCCATTAGGATCATAGACATGTTTATCTGTTAATTCTCCATTCCTAGTATCATCCACTCGGATAAACGTATCTGCTCAAGCAAACAAGTCTCCCATTTTCTCTGTTGGGAATCTGACCAATTCAGCGTACAGCTCCCCTCATCGGTCGAGGCCCTACTTGAGGGGAGGCTACAACCATATTTTCTTGTAGATTTGACAAAGTATTCTTGGCGTGAAAAAAACGTTTAATAAAATTTTTCACTTACTCACCTCGCCTCTGCTAGAGGTCCATAATCAAGTTTCGCTCGCGTCTGAGCTCTTTGTTGCCCACAAATATTTTTCTGAAAGCTTTCCATAGGCATGCAAAATCATGAATAGATCCCTTGGGCAGACTGTTGAACCAGTCCATTTATTTTCCCTTGAGCGTCATGTACATGGCCCGACTAAGCATAACGTCTTCGGGGTTAAAGGTGGTAATCATGTTGCAAAATTGCTCCAGATGTCTATCTGGATCCCCATTCCATTGTACACTCCCATCCTAAATGGGTCGAATTTTCTTGGAAAATGATCTTCGAGGATTTTCTCCACAAATGGAGAATCATTGAAGGATGTAAATGGACATTCTTGGTCGCACCTAATTATACTGTATGTTCTCATCCTCTCTTGCCTTCTTAGATGCATCGGGGCGCACCTTTTGTTGTGGCTCTTTGGAGCGATTCTTGCCCCCACTTTATCTTTCTCCTTCTTTTTTGTTGTCATATTGAGAAAGATCGATCCCCCCGATTTGTGTGGCTGACTTCAGGACTAAACTGGTGATTAGCTTGGCTGGCCCCTCATACTTTAGCAGTCAGGACGTGCAGCGCATCATTCATCCCAGTTATGGTAGCGTGCATGGTTTGTTCCCTGGCATCTCGCTCACATGTTACCCTAAGCTGCTCTTGCTGCAGGTATTGAAATTGTTGTTCTAACTGTTGGAATGTTGGGGTTATGACAAGATTATAACCTGGCGCTTCATGCGTAATGGGGGCTGTTACATTATATGGTGGATTGATCTTCGGTCCGGTCGCGAACACTCGTTGTCCCACCAACGATGCTACCTCAACGGGGACTGCTGCCACCAACTCAGGGTTGGTGGTAGAGACAAGAGGTAGCTAGTCCTGCCTCACCGGTGGATTTGTCACAATTCTTCGGTTTCCCGTTGTCCTACTCGGTTCCGGAATATCTCTCTCAATCCCTGATCTAGTGATTACCATTATTGCAAAATCTTAGTACTAAATGTTTTTCGTTCCCATAGATGGAGCCAAATGTTTTATGTGAATTGATAATAAAGGTAATGCCAAGTCGAGAACTCTTTTAATCAGAGAAGATAAGTTACAATGTTTTTATTTTATCTGCTTATTTTTATCGTTATTAGCAGTTTTACAGATTGATACTTAGTTGACAGTCCCATTAGCTTTGCACGTAATCTAGTATTTATGACATGGGGCCTATAGTTATGGACATTACTTTGGTGGGTTGACTAGTTAATAATGTCGCTTTAAACCGTTTCTTTAGTTGTCTTTGTAGGCATGCTTTGGTCGGCTTCGACACGCTAAAAGACGAGCGTCGCTCAGCTTCTATTCCACTACTTGATAGTGATCTTCACTTTGCTCTGTGTTTGCTCGGTGATGGTTTGGCCGTTTATCTTCGATGTTAGCTCGTGCTCCACGAAGTATCCATTCGGTATGATTACATTTATCTTACTAATGCGCTTGTACCCCTCAGTTAGGTCTTAGTGATGCCATAATCCTCGTCGTCCTTGTAAGTTTCTTCAGTCTACTTTATAACCGGTTTGATTATGTGCCTTTTTCATGTTCCTGTCGTTTCCCACTGCTTGGATATCATCTGGTTTACTAGTTGGTGGATACTTCCTCATCGATTTCAAGGCACTTCATTTGAAAGTTAGCAAAAGGTCCGATAAAACAGCTTATCATCGTCATTAAAATTCATCATACTGATTTTAACTATTCGAGGTGATTATCAGAACGGTTGTAAAAAAAATCCAAATTTTTTTGATATCCTACCGAAATATTTGATATCGAATCCGAATAAAACGGATAATATCCGTATTCGTAAGATAACGGATAATATTCGTATCCAAAAATAGCGGATATGGATATAGTCATATTCGTATACGAAATATCCGATATCCAAAATTTTATAAATAAATATATATTTTTTTATATTTAAGCATGATTTTTAGCTATCGTAATGTAAAAAGCAAAACAAATTACTAACAAAGTTGGCCATAAATATGAAGGGTTGCTTCTTTAAAAACTATATTTTATTCCACATCTAAAGTTGGAAAAATAGTTACAACCAAGTTGTTTATAAAATACATAGTGGCTTTTCTGAACAAATATAGCTTTTTTACTCTTATGACTCTTATCCCACATCTAAAATGTGGAAAAGAATTACTACAAAACTTTCTATAAAAGACATGATGGCTTTTCAAAATAAGTATATTTTTCTTAGTTTTATCCCACATTTAAAATGACAATATGAATTTCTATTGAGGTGCTTATAAAACTAGCCCAACCAATAGAAATTAAGATATTCTGATTTGGATATTATCTGTATCTTGATAATATCCGTCGGATACAGATTCATATATTCTTTTTTAGAAAAATCGGATTCGAATTCGGATTTGGATAATGAGTTCGGATTTTGGATTCAAATTCGGATATAGGCAGGTCCGTATCCGAAATACCCGTTTGACAGCCCTAAGTAGCAAGATCTTGACTTCCATCATATTTATCCATTTTGAGCTATCAAAACACCTCGGTAGATGTCCAGAAGAATTTTTGAAGAGAAAGCTAACTGCCTTCAGTTATGTCCATAGCTAAATATATGATCCTCATCGTGAGTGGTAAAAATACCCAGTTCGGACTAGACTGCGAACTGATCGCTTAGCAAATGATCAATATTGTGCTCTGCCAACCCTTTCACTTTAGCTTGATACGCTTTCTTTTTCGCTTTGCCCTTTCTATCACTTTTCTTCCCCTCTGGGTCCCCTTTACTTGATCTTTTCTTAGAATATTTTTTAGTTAATCTTTCTTCTTTTGACGGTCATGATAACTACTTGATGAGGAAGAAGAGATATCTGAGTCTGATTATGTGGTTGAATTTCTAATAGAATCTGACGTGTTTGATAATTTCTTATCCCGATGTTCTTTTTCGGTTCCTTTACGAGCCTTTGGACTGATCACTTTGATCTTGTTTGGGATTATCATCATGCTCATCGGAACCAAAAGATCCTAATAGATTCTTCCCTTTTAGCTCATTTTCAGCCTTTTTTGGGCATTCAAAGCTTCAATCTCTTCCCTCAGCTGATCACACTCTTCGTGCATGATATGTCTTTCTTATCTATCGTGATTTATATGAGACGTGTTAGCGTGCTCATTATCACCTCTTATCCCATCATTCTCAACAGGGGGATCAATTTGCATGTTGATATTCATGCTTCAAATAAATCTGAAACATGATTCACAAGTTAGGCTTTATATAAAGTTATTCAGGCATTTCACGCTGCCACTGTGATCACCAATTTGATGGTGGTAAAAACAAATCTGAAGGGTAATTTTGGAAGTTATTTAAGTTGTTTAGAATTTAATTCAGGGTAAAGAGTAAATAGAGAATAAAGATATTTGTATTTAATCTCTAGAGAGAGAATATCCAACCCACTTAATGCTGTTTGTCGAACTATTTATACTCTTTTTGGATCCATTGGTCATTCAGATCAGGTGATACATTTGGGCCAGCCTTGTGAGGCCCCATGCCCAAAAGTAAATAAACTAGGCACTTAGATGAGTTACTAAGCATACTGCTTACTCATCATGATTTAGTTTTTAGGTCTGAATTGTCCTTTTAAGAAAAAACCGACCATCTTTACTGTTCTCACCTCCAATATAATCCGACCCTATCAGCTTTATAAATGACTAAAAAATAATCATCAATTTTAGATTCTTCGGCTTATTAGTGAATCAGTGTCTTCCTCAAACTCATAGGTATATTCAAAAGTCTTTGGTTACATGTTCATGCACCTGGGTCTAGTTGGTACTGATCTTGCACCTTCGACTCTAACAGTTATATAACATTTTTATTTAGTAAAACTCATCTTTTAAGTTTTAGCACACATCATTGCACCTAAATTCTATTATAGATTTGAAAACTACAACATTTTAGTCTTAATTTACTCAAATATTCGTTCATGAAATCTCAAAAAAGCTAGATTAATAACTTTTAGCTTACACCTAGCCGTGCTTGTTATTATTCAGTAATTAATATGTTTTATTTGAATACTTATAAAAATAACTCGAGTATCAAACAATAACTTGTTTTAGGTTAAATCTAAGTACTTTATAATGATATACTAACCCTTTCGTATAGTGAAACTTTATAATTGTTAACTTAATAATTGTCTCATGTTTTGGCGATGGTAACCCCTTATTAATCTTATATTCTATTTTTATTTTTAAATATTAAGTAGGTAAATAAAAAATTGTTTATCTTAGGTTATTCTATTTTTATTTTTAAATATTTTGTAGGTCAATAAAAACTTATTATTTAAATTATAAATTTTAAATGGATACAGTTTTTGTGATGGAGTAGAAAAGATATTTAGGAAAAAAGAACAATGGTAAGATATTCGAACTCTAGAATACTCTATATTAAAGAAACGCTGCTCCACCAACAATCTTGAAGACTAGCACTCTCCTACCTGAAATGTAATGATACATCTCCATTAGCATACTACAAGCCTCGATGACATCTTAAGAGAGCCCTCATCTTGTTGGATAAATCCACCACCTCAGACCAAAACCTCAATTAATAAGAATATCTACCATAAACACCAATGTTAATAAACCACCCTCGATTCAAATCGTAAGAATTTCTAGCCAAATACCCCACACCTGAGACAACCAAGCCAAGATAAACATAGATTTCCCTCCTCTAAATACCTCCAATGGCCTCAGACTGCTAAATAAAAAACAAACAACCAATTCTTGACTCTTAGAAAGAATCCCACCTTCTAAAACAATCCAACCTAACAAACAACAATGAATAATATATCAAGATCTATCATCTCATCTAAACCAATAAAATCTTACGCTAAAGCCATCAGAAACTTACCTAAAGATATCACACATGTAAATGTTAGGATTTAGGACACAGAAGAGCACAAATATATGGAATTTCAAAAACCAGGACAAAATCACCCGCGAAGCTAATGCAAACTTACATTGATATGCAAGTTTTCAAACTGGAGGCCAACCATGACAGACATCCAAACTTTCTTCAGATCTTTTGGCTTTATATGACAATACAACTTGGCTATATGGGATCCCCGTCATATAATGATTGAAATGTATCGTCAAGATGATTTAAAGAATATTTGGAAATGTAATTATTAAAATTTAGCCAATACACCTTGCAATTTCTAAAATGGAGTCCAAATTTCATCATAAAGAAAATCTTCGATATCACCAGTTTGGGTCTCCTTTCCAAACCTACTGACCCTCATGTACAATGAGGACTCCATTATGTTTATATCTAAGTCTCTGTGTAGTCCACAAATGGTTTCTCGCAACAAGTAACCTATGGAGCCAGACCCAGCTAAATGCTAAGTTTATAGAAGTAGCATTCATGATGACAAAGAAATCAGAGAGGCTCACATGGTGCAGCTCGAGAACAGTTCGGATGACTCTAAACATATTACTTAATCCTCTGTGACTTGAGTACCCAATGTCAAAATAAATCCCAACTTATTAAAAAAACTAAAAAATTATGACGATTACCTCGACACCCAGTACAATCTACCAGGAATATGAATCAACCTGATTCTTTTTTTATCGGAGTCATACGAAGCCTCTTGGTAGCTTCCCCGTATCGAACGATAGCGTGACCCAAAATTATGGATCCTCATATGCCGAGATTTGGCAGTCGATTTTGCCTCCTGACATTTTCAAACACGTGACTAGATCTGGAAGTCACTACACACTAGGTGGAAGTTTTCTAGACATGATTAAATCTGTACCTTTATCAGTAGATTCCGAAGTGTATGTAGCATTCCCTTGGTTGACATCGTCTCAATCCCTATAAGATCATCATGATCGTTCTCTTATTTGAAAAATTTATTGTTTGTGATTCCTTTAATATTTGGGACGTTTTAGATTTTCACATTTTTGGTACTTAGTTTTGGATTATATACATATTTTGGAGGAGAGGAGCACCATGACAGCCACTATTTGAGACTTTTGTTGCTTAGGGGTGAGTGGAACTTGATTCGAGCATCTGACATTCTACATGGGCAAAAAATCAGACTTGAGAAAGTTCTAGACAATATAACTTTGTGCACTTTTGTTGCCAACGCTGAGTTGTAAAATTGGAAATACTTTCAATGGCTTTATCACCTCCGAAAGCAACTACCGATGAGAAATTATTGTATTTTGTAACATAAAACGAGTTAAGTCATAGAAAAGTTATGGAAACATAATATAACTTACCTAATATGCGAAATAAAACTACGCCCGTTAAAAGTAGAAGCAAGACAAATGGGATGGATAATATTGTCATCGGCTAAGAATAGTAGGTCCTTACTTTCATCTTACCCTCTACTTCTGGTACGACGCCGACTCTTCTAATGGTTGAACACCTATTCTTTGCTGGAAAAAACGAAACTTTTCTTCAGAATTTTGTTATAGTCAAGTAAGTTTTATTACTCTACATTCCTCATGGATGTTCAAATAATACAAATGGTATGAGTTACACAAATTTATCAGCATTACCAAAACCAACTCCTCAATTTTAGATGAATATCAGTCCGGGAAGATGTTATGGTGATGTCCATTGGACTTCTTCAGGCATTCAGAGTGGCTTAATTAGGGAAACGGTGTAATAAGCCAAGAAATCTTACTTGTTGAGGTGCAAATGATTACACAATCCCCCAATAAAAAAAATCACAAAACCTTATCATCCTGACCAAAATTGGGGTCTCCCTAAAAGTAGGTATTGAGATGTTAACATCTTGAGGGATAATTTACTTAACCTTGAAGAGACGAAGAGAGCTGTGACCATAATAGATGTACTCATCATCCCTCATATTGTCATTTAACGCTCGAGTGATATACATCCCTACTGTAGAAACTGTTGCATGAGTGGCCGAGCTAGATTTGTCACTTTACACCTTTTTTCTTCCAGATTCGACGAAGATTTGACGTCAATCTGATAGAATCGTCCTCATATGTTTCGGCCAGAAGGATTTCATTTGGAATGATAACTTCTAACAGAGCTTTTTTGGGAGTGGGAGCGGGGAAACTAAATGATTCAAATAAACAAGGATTATGGATTAATGGAGTTATGCTCTTATGTTTAATTTTAATTATAGTTGAGCCAAATTTCAATGAGATGGCTTTAGCAGAATGACTAACTAATTGAATGTCTTCTCGATTCCCGTCTTCAACAATAGAATTGAAGTTGTGGTTATTTTCCTCCACAGATTCAGAAGGGTATGAGGATAACATAATATTTTTACAAGTACAAACAACTCAGATCTTTCACGCCCTTACCTTTCCGAATAATCAAAACCTCAACTACTAAAACAAAACTATTTACATGAGTTGTTGATAAATTCAAAAACATAATTTCAAAGATTGTCAAACGACTCAAACCCTTTTAGAAGATCTTGAAGCACAAAAAAATCTAATTAGCAATGAAGCACATAATAAAAATCTCTCTAAAAAACGGAAGGTAATGTGGTTTTGCTTAAGAGCTCAGTAATTCTATCTGAAGCGAATGAAATAAAAGTAAAAAAATTATGGAAAGCTTGGTATTTATTGAAAATGAGTCATCGATATTTACAAAAAAACTAAAAGTTCACACGCTAACGTCGTTTATCAGACACCATATCTCACACCATTATTCTGATAATGATATGTGTCAGCAAGAAATTGGCTCGGTTACCTCAGACATCCATGCATTTCCCCACATATATTTTAGACAACCAAATATCCTACCACAACATACATTGATTTTGCAACCTCCCGGCTACACTGAATTAAATAAAATAAGTTGAACTCGAAAGTCACATTGTTTTCTACTATATAGTCCTTACTCATAATATTCACAATAACCAAACTACTAATTAAGAAATGATTTAATGAACCAGATATTAGTAGAACAAGTGAAAAGCAAACAATACACGTATTCATTGATACATTGGTGACATTCTTTGTAATCGGGTTTTGTGTATCTAAAACCTATTTGTATGAGTATAAATAGATCTCGTATCCACATTGAAAGAAGTGAGAAGCGAATATAATACACATTAGAGTTAGTAATTTTTCTCCTTAAAATTCATTTTATAATAACTTTTTTCAAAAATTCATTTTATAATAACTCTTATTTAGGACGGTCAATTTCATGTTTCGGATTGAATTCATGTAGTTTTATATTTGGTAAAAAAAGGATTTTGATACGAATCTGACCCGAATCCATATATATATATATATATATATATATATAATTTGCTAAACCCAAACCCGACCTGTTACAAAAATGAAATTCATGAACTCAACATATTTGATCCAAAATCACGTCAGAAGAACCCACAAAATCAAAAAAAAAACTACAAGTATTTAGATATTTTTTTGTTTCCTAATCAACGTCAGTTTTAGATTTTACGGATTAATACGAACCTAATCCATATTTCTTCGTGTCATGTTTACATTAAGTTTTATCGGGTCGTGATTGAGTTTTATTGGGTCGTAAATATTTTAACTCTGACCCAAATTATTTTCATGTCAAATTAGTATCGTATCTTCCGTTTGTATCGATTATTGACGGGCGTACTTTTATTTTGCGGACTCCACAACACTTTAAATGTAACCTGAATATAACTGAACATCTTCGACACTTTTTATTATTATTATTATTATTATTATAAAAATAATAATAATAATAAAACAACGACCGAATATTATCTGGTTGTCCTGTTTTCACATAAAACCAAACCGACCTAATTCTCGAAAAATCAGGTATAGGGTAAAATAGTTGCAAAAATTAAAGTAAAACAATGGAAAGAAATATGCAGGCTTTTTTAGTTACAGTTTTCACTAAATCAACCCCCCGAAAGAAAACCAGAAGCAGAAACAATAATCAGTACTTTTGTTTTACAAGAGTAGGGCAGGTTCTACAGTAGCCTTCACTGGTTTAGTACAGAAAAGATAAAATACCAAAACAAGTAAAAGGAACAGTTCATTTTATAAAAACAGAAACCCATGTGAATGTCGAAATGCTTAAGAAAGAATAGATTCGAATTTAATCACCTCTATTTAAAGAAGTCTGATCATTTTAGTAACTCAGGCACTGGTTATGATTTGAGGTGTCTAATGGTTCTGGAACCACGGTCGCTGACAATCTGACTGGCGGTTTATTTGCGAAACTGGTCCATTAGGACCGCAATCCGTCAGGACCGCAATCCACCAGGACTGCATAAGAAGCAACCCGGCAGGACTGTGAAACCACGGTTTATTTGTAAAAAACCGGCGGTTTATTGGTAAATATTATGCTGATTTTATTTATTTTATAACCAAAATGTTATATTTAAAAAATATTGAGATATTGCATAATATTATTATAGAATTATTATTACATTTTTGTTAATATTAATTTGTTTTGGTTATTAATATTTTAAGTGTTGTAATTATTATATAGTCCAAAATTTTAAATATTACTTATGTTATTATCACATTTTGAATATTATTATTATTATTATGTTTTTAGATCTAATACAAAGCAAAATTATATCTTATCATGTTAAAATATTACAAATTCTATGGTTATAATTTTAATATTACATTTTGAATTTTATTATTGTGATTTGGTTTTGAATATTACAAGTGTTATATATTATTTTTTAAACCAAAATCATATTTTATCATGCAAAAATATTACAAGTTATATTGTTATAATTTTAATATTACATTTTGAATTTTATTATTGTGATTTGGTTTTAAATATTACAAGTGTTATTTACTATTTTTAAGTTATATTGTTATAATTTTAATATGACATTTTGAATTTTATTATTGTGATTAGGTTTTAAATATTACAAGTGTTATTTATTATTTTTAAGTTATATTGTTATAATTTTAATATTACATTTTGAATTTTATTATTGTGATTTGGTTTTAAATATTACAAGTGTTATTCATTATTTTTAAGTTATATTGTTATAATTTTAATATTACATTTTGAATTTTGTTATTGTGATTTGGTTTTAAATATTACAAGTGTTATTTATTATTTTTAAGTTATATTGTTATAATTTTAATATTACATTTTGAATATTATTATTGTGATTTGGTTTTAAATATTACAAATGTTATTTATTATTTTTTAAACCAAAATCATATTTTATTAGGGTAAAAGATTACAAGTTATATTGTTATAATTTTAATATTAAATTTTGAATTTTATTATTGTAATTTTAATAATGATTATAAAATTATTATTACATTTTGGTCAGTATTAATTTGTTTTGGTTATCACAAACATCATTCATTACAAGTGAAAATTAGCGGATTGGTGAGTATTAGTAAGTCTACGATTTATAGGCATTTTAAAACTTAAAACAACGTTATTTTTAAATATGCAATAAAATACTAATCGAAACTAATTAATATCGCAAATAATAAAAACTAAATTTAGACTAATACCAACTAATACAACTAACAACAAGCAATAACAACTAACAACAACTAATAAAATTAGAATTAAAAGAACTAATTTAAATTACTATAACAATTAAATAACTTGATAAATTATACGAAGCTCTTAATTGAGCTATTATAATGTTATCCCAACGTTATTTAAGTGTTTTTATTTAAATAGAAACTATTTGCGAAAAAATTATTCAAACAATTCCGAAAGTAGGACTACAATATGTAAAAGAAGAAATTTGAGTTTTCTAGAATATTTAGAACAAGTAGAGAGATTTAGAGAGACGTAGAGAGGAGTAAATGAATTTATGAGTGTGGATTTGGGGTCTCCTCTATAAATAGAGGAGACCCAATTTTTTTTTAAAAAAAAACGAAAAAAATAATATTCCCGGACCATCCGGACAGATCTCCGGATGGTCCGGACGTCCGGGGCATCCGGACCGGAAATTCGGACCATCCGGAGATCTGTCCGGATGGCCCGGACTTATGAATTTGTTTTTTTTTAACTGTTAAAAACCATGTTAGGCCCCATGTTAGGCATTTTAAGAAAATGTTAGGCATTCAAGTAGTTGCCCAAGACTACTTTAAAAAAATTAATTCGAAATTTTTAACTATTATCCACCATGTTAGGCATTCAAGTAGTTGCACAAGACTTGGTAAGTGAGAGGGTGTGTTTGTGCCTCCTTTTATATAGATTGACACTTTCATCTTCAATGGTAACTATCGATGTGAGATTCTTTTAAACAAAACTCCTTTTAAAAGAATCTCACATCGATAGTTACCATTGAAGATGAAAGTGTCAATCTATATAAAAGAATCCCAAGTAATCTAAGATTACCCACATGGTCAATGATCATATATCATTTAATTATTGATTATTCAGCTTTTATATTTTATTATTTTTTTATGATTGGTTTCGATATTAAACGTTTAATTATTAAAGACATACTACTAACTACGTTATTAATATTTGTCGAAAAAAAAACTTAAAAATATATATTTCCTAAATTAATCTCTTATAATTTAAAACAATTTTGTTTGTTAATTTACGACATAATATTTAAAATACATTAGTTTTAGCAAGTTTTTAATAATTTTTTATTTCGATTCCGAATCGGTTCTAAACAATATACAAATCACCTAATAAATTAAAATTAGAATACAATTATATGTCTAATAGGTATATATTATTTAATATTTACATAATATTAAATATAACATCTTAAATATCTAGTATGTTAAAACAATATACAAATCATTTTACAATTATATTGTTTACAATATCTTGTTTAAGACAATCAAGTTTTTATTTTTATATTTTTACAATTATTGAAAGTTGTAATCGAAATACAAGTAGATGTACTTATTTTATTTAATATCTACATAATATTAAATAAAATATCTTAAAGTAAACGTATCAAAATCAAATTAAAATTATTATTTTAGAATGTAACTGATGATTATAAAATTTGGATTAAAATGATAACATATTTAAATTAAAATACATGAAATAGAATAATTAAAACGTGTATATGGTACATATCTCAATTATTGAAATTAGATTCAATTAGACAAATTAATTTTAAATAACATTATAAAATATTCTGATAAACGGTTCTTAAATGGTTTGGCTGATGGTTTGAACTGATAAACGGTTTTTAAATGATTCGTCTGGTGGTTTGAACTGGCGGTTTAACTGTGAAACTGGCCCGTTAGGACTGCAACCTGACAGGACCGCATAAGAGCAACCCGGCAGGACCGCAACCCGTGATTCTGATTTAAACGGTGCGGATTGGTGCTGGTTCAACCCCTTTGACACCCCTAGTTATGATTGAAAAATGCAGATTGTATTTATCGGTTTTTCCGTTGGTGGGACTTCAAGCAACAAGTATTATTGCTATGGTTTTTGGCTAATGCCAGCTTTTGTGGCCCAGTCAAGAGGATTTTCACGTGCCACCACACCTTTATTCCTAAGGGTCACAAATATCTAATGAGCGATGATGGGATCAAGTTTTCATATTTGATCCAATCCGGCTCACTTCTATAATAACTAATATCTTATTATTCCATAATACTAATGCTACTTGTTTTAAGGATAACGTACCATTATTTTGAATCACACAATTCAAAAACAAAATTTTAAGATTCTATATTACCTTTTTCTCCTCACCAATTTTCAAATAAATTATACAATTTACACTAAAGCAATTAAAAGAAAAAAATATTAACATTCTCAAACAATATTGATATGAGAATACCATTTATTTAGATTTTTTATTATTCTAAAATGACAAATAAAAAACATAAAAAAAGGCCAATTTGTTAGATTTAGATTCCACTCAGATTTCAAAACCCGACTCATTTCAACTTTTATGAATCTGGTTGACGATATATTGTGCAAATCAAAACTTTATCCGGACCGATGATATTTTTCTAGTCCAATAATATTTTTCTAGTCTAGAACCAAATTAGAATCAAAAGTCTTGGCCATATATAATTTATTTTATTTGGATGAGGCGACCTCATGGTTTATATAAACGAGAGATTTAACCTGAACAATGATAGATATAGCTTTAGCTTTCTCATTGGTCATGTTTAAATCTTTAACATAAACAATGAGAGATCTGCCCAAATCATTCTTTTTATTACAAATTGTTGCCACACCTATTTAGGTTGTTCCTAAGATATAAAACATTTAAGGTGCCTATGACCCGTAGCACAATCATGGAGCCAGCCCTTCAAAGTTCTAACTTTTCTGGTTGGGGAAGAAAGTCCAAAATTTTAAACGACTCATGCAACTACAACGGTAATCCATATACAAAGAGACAAGGAAACTAAAAGCACCGATTTATACTAAACCATTATATTTTTTATAACGTTCCATAAACTTTCCACATTTTTTTACAAAAAAAGAGCTGATTAGCCTTACTATTGGGTCTGAAGATGCAATTGTTAACACTTTGATATGTCTCCTCCGCCTCTTTTTACAGCAGCAAAGCTATCTTCAGCTTCTGCTGACATATCTGTACCATGTTACACTATGATCCTACCTGAAACTTCAAAATTTACATGAATCTCAGTTCTACCGAAGGAAACAGCACCACCTCTATAGCTCAAACGATTTCTATTAAGTACCATCACTTTTGAGATTTTATTTTTAGGAGGAAACAAATTTTATGTGATGATACTTAAATCGTTTTTGTATAATATGGAAAACTCACGAAGAATATAGTGAATTACAGTTAAGCAAAAGTAGTCCGGCCTTAATCTGTGTTAGCTGTTAAACTTCCGTTGAGCAGTTTATTGTGTTCTTCTTTGATCTTGATATCCTTCTCTTTGGTGGTAAGCGGAAGTAATGGATGAGACGCAGGCCCATTTGGCCGCTCAGGCATCTCTGCAACATAAAACAACCAATTGTATGAAGTGTACCATTTGGCCGTTCAGGCATCTCGGATCGGACAAAGCTATATGGTAATGACAGTCTGTTAGACCCAGTCCCAAACTGGACCCATATTTCGAACAAGCATGCGTGTCAGAATAAGATCTCGTTTTTTTATTCATACAACAATAGAACCGAAGTTGTCAAATGGATCCGACCAGGTTTCAACCTATATTTTAGTTTTTCTTTATAATTTTGAATTTGTTAAGTAGCTTATTTTATTTGTACCCAACTCAGATCGATCACTCTTCAATGTCCGAATCTGTCCGGGTTGTCATTTTTTGCCACTAGGAACCGGACCCAGATACTAACCCAGACAATACTTTTTATAAAATTCATATTCGTATCCGGTATCGTAAAAAAACAACCGGTGTCTGACATGAGTTTGATAACCCTAACAGCAGCCAATAGTAGAGATGTCATGTCAATTACAACCATGGCTGTAAGCTTATATACCTGGCAGTTTGTTGTCGATGAAATAGATTACCAAATTTACAGTATACCTGCAAAAGGATTAATCAGTTAGCATTACCGATTTAAAATGCTATTGTTACAGTTTTTTTTAAAGATTCACTTTTATTGTTTCTTAAAAGATTCACTACCATGCAACAACAATGTCTACAGTGTAATGTTTGCGCGATGCTAGAATCAGGAAGCTCTGTGCGACGGCAAGAAGCCAAGCACACTGCTTGATATACCTGTCATAAAATACCAAAAGAAACCCAATGTGGTTAAAAACATTGTCGACAAAGGCAACCTGGCTAGTACGTACTGTTAAATAGTGGAGAAGAGAAACAATGAAAACAGGAGTTGTTTAGTGCTAAGCTAAGAAGCTAAAAACCTAGCTTAGAAATAAGCAAAAAAGAAGTTAGGTTTCCAGAAAAACACTATAGTTTGTTTGCGGCATAATAAAAAAACCAACTTAGAGTACAAGTTGACAACAAGAACTAAAAGAAGCATAACAAAAATTGTTTTTGATATAAAAAGTTTGTAAAGAAAAGAAACCAGTGAAAAGATATCGAAAAAGAAGAAATAATTAAAAACCAAGAAAGCTTTGTTTTTTTCTTGTAATCTCAAAGGCTGGCTTTCATTTAAGCATATAAAAGTCAAACCAACTCTTTTGGTTATAAGTCGAAAATACTGGTGGCACCAAATAACCGTTTAAGTAAAAACGGATATAGACCTAAAAAATATTTTCTCAGTTGGAAACTGAAATATATACTTGGGATCACAAAAGAACTGCGTAACTACTTAGTCAGCGCCATTTGTCCAATATTTTTTTCTATAAAAAAGGACACATGAAGTATGAAAATATGAAGGAAAAAGAATGAGCAGTTTATGCATTAATCATAAATGGGCTACCTTTTTGTACCATGTTTTTGAAAGGTGCGCACAAATACTAGCGTAAAAATCATGTGTGACGAGAATATCAAATCTCCACAACCGTATATGGCACCATTAGGAACTGCATTTTAGTAGAAATCAGATAAACTATCATAATGTTGATTTAGTGACTATTACCTAATCCGGAAAAATTGATGTTAAAAGACTAACAGTTAATCAAGAGTACTTCAAGCACGTTTTTTGGAGGTGGAAAAGTGGCAAGAACAGAGCCCTGAAAATTAAAGTTGCATTTCATTTATACAAGGGTTGTAATGTATAAATTATTTAATTAATCAAAGAACAATGGTACACACCTCTCGGCAATGATAATTTGGACCTGGAAGGTGAGTGGAATAGAAGGTGATAATACGCAGACTTTGAGAAACCTAAGAAATACAAAAAAGATACTTGAACAAATTGTGAGGGAAATACATAATAGCATCCTTAGACATGAAAGACCGTATTTGTACCATTTAGTCAAATACGGGTATTAAGATAAAAGACCCTGAACTCTTCTCCTTCTTTCACTTAGATCTTTAAGCATTTGTTGTGAATCAGAAGTACCATAAATTTGCAAAAATTGCAAAATTATCCTCAAATTAAGCTATCGCAGGTCAAAATGTATCACATGACCCGAATTACAGACTACAAAATCTGGTTCAAGAATTCCAGACCAAAAACTCATGGTTAAACCTAATCACTTACAAGTTGTGGGCTTTAAAATAGTCTCAGAAATTATATTCCACAGTTTTAAGAAATCCAGTCAGAAAATTAGCTAGTTTAATCAGACATGTCTTCATGATTAGATTTTTTGAAAGTATATGATCCGAGTTTGAGGATAGTTGTCGAATATTCGGAAAGTTTGAAGGTATTTCTAATGCAGAATAGAGTTTAAGAGTATACATGAGATGAAGATTAAATGTTTATGTTATTTTAAGTTATAAGCCCTAATAGTTATGCATCATAAACGTATTAATTTACACATTTAAAATAAGAAGTCTTTTACGACTAGTATAGAGGATACAGCAACAAAGCCTGTTCCTCTATTATGTGAACAAGGGACAATAAGCCCTTTCTCAAGTCATTGGTCATAAAGTCACTGAAATTTAAGTGATAGATTCCCATTATACTTGTTAACCAATAAAATTAAAAAAAAATAGACAAAACTAAAACCGGTACTTACCACTAAATAAGCTAAAACCCTGCACCATATCAAAACAGTATATATCTTTTTGCTCTGGAAAAGAAAAGGATGAAATGTCCACTGCAAAATAACTTAAAAACAATATAAGATCAATCAAGACAAGTAGTTCCAAATATATGCATTCATTATATGATTGCTTATTTATTTAAAATTAGAAATAGTACATGTAGTACAATATACTATTACAAAGAGCAACTAAGATTGATGTTTGAAGTTATCTAACCACTCTTTGGCTAAGCCGGCTCAATTTATATATATATATATGTGCTCCCACAACTTCTATCTTCCACCCCAAGGCATATGACATTATTTTATTGATTCAGCAAAAGGAAGGTCCTTATAAATAATGACCTATTTATAAACTTCGAATTACAAAATACACCGTAACCTAATAGTTCTAGATCCACCCCTGAACACAAGCATGCCCGAGTACATAGAGAAAACGGAATATTAACACAAGGTACCAATTAAATGAAAAATCTGAAAATATAAATGTGAAGTGATGATAGAATGGTAGGTGTTAAGATAATGAATAGAGAAAGTAACTATAAGTGCCTTACCAAAATAAAGGAAAGGAAGATGACCGTAAATACAGTTTCACTGACATAGCCTTTTTCTCTACCGAGTTCCTATGGTACACAATGTGAATCGAACTGAGAAAAATATAAAAAAACAAAACACCAAAAAAGTCTGAAAGAAAAAAGGCACCCACGGGAAGAAGGAAGAACCCAGCATCCTGAAGTGTAGGTCCCGGCCGATGTAAGTAGTGAATCCCATGAGCAGCCAACCCATGAACATACTAAAATTCGGAAAAAACAAAAGTATATTAATAACCATGTAAAGATGAACATAAACATTTTGAATATTGGTTAGTCCCAATCAATCCCCTCAAACAATCGACAAGGTTGAGAACCAAGTTTCACCATTAGTCTTCCAACTATCAAGTTCTCAAAAAATTAGTCCCCTAATTTCACATGTAGCATCACTAGTCCCTGGATTAGCCATGTCCGTGAGACTAGCAATAGTATGTTTGATATATGGGTAGTAATTTCTGACTAATGGTGAATCAAAGACGATAATTCAAGAACAAGTAGAATTAGACACATATCAGAGATATACACTATTTTCATTAAGATTTAAGGAAAGTTTTCTAAATTCGACTCGTTCAAACTTTAATAGCATAGCTTTTTTAATGCAAAAATCTAATAGGATTTCACAAATGTGAGCCATAACAATTATGCACATGTTTAGTTGAATGAATGAATGACATTGTAAATGGAAAATCATAAACTATCATCATAGATATCAAATATAGAAAGTAAAACCTAAATTGATGAAGTTTCTGGCTGGAATGAAGGAGATGAACCTGAAAAAGAAGGCCAGCGAGAATGAGCTTCCATTTATCTGCAAGCAGTGCAATCTCTATCGTCGCTTCGGTGTAAACTCTTCTCCATAGCTTGGAATTTCAAAACAAAACTAAATCAATCAAAAACCCAAATCCGATTATTCAAAAAAGGAAACGTAAGGAAAAAAAACCTTAGAGCCCTCGCGATCAACGTACAACGGCATTTCTGTGATGCGAAGGTTGAAATTGAAGACCTAAAATCAACCAGTAAAGGAAATCTAAAAGAAGCACTTTAAAATATCCATACAAGGCGTAGTCTGAAATTGGAAATATGGTTGATTCCTGGAGTTCGCAACGGATGAAACATTTGAAAGAGAGATGGAATAGAAGGAGAAGGGGACGGAGAGAAAAGAAAGGTGAAAAAAGAGAAGAGAAGAATGAATGATAGTGATGAATGCAAACCGCCTGTTAGATTCGCCAATTTTAAAATAGATTTGTTCGAATGTTTTTATAAGAACAGAAAAGGGAAAATGGCCCCTTTTGGACGGAGGTGATGCGAGAGGTAGAGAACAATTGGACTACCACTACTCATACTTGTTTCAATTCTTCTCGGCTACCTTCTCTTTGCTTCATCAATATCTTTTCGCTTTTGTATTTCAACCAAAATTTCTAAATAAAACCTTTTCTATTTCATGCAACCATCACCATTTTATTTAGGTCAGGTAATGTCATCAAAGACCAAATTTTATTCCCAATTTAATATTCAAAATATTTTACTATTTATTTGATATTTACATTTTTAATAACTCAAATCCACTAACCAATTGTATGTTAATACCTTAAATACCTTCGATTATTTTTTTTAATCAAAATTAGAGAAATTTTATTGATTCACAAATTATAACAAAGTTTGGGGACTAAAAGAAAAGATCCGCTAGAGTAAACAAAAACGGTACAACTCCATGCGTTTCGCACGATAAAGAAAACCATTAAGAAAACCCTAAATTCCCAAATCGATCACAAATCGACTTTCTCTCCTTTGAGTTTTCACCCTAGCAGCACCCAAATCGTAAACAACTCCTAAATCCATTTTCCTCCGACTGATAGAAACCAAGAAATCTTCACTCTTTTGAAGTATATAACTACCCCACGTAACCTAAACCCAGACTTTCCAAAAGAATGATGGAGAGAAATTCAGGTGGAGCTTCGAACTCGCTCCATTTGATTTTCTGTTTACATCGAATCGTCCACTTAGAAATCCAATCGGTCGCTCTATTTTGGATTATAGGGATGAATTTCAGAGTCATTTCCGATAAGAGAAGGCTTCGAACAGATCACCAACCATGGTTTCAGATGAAGAGGGTAAGTTCTGTAAGCTATGAAATCTACTAAGCTTTGGCAATCTGATTATATCTACGTCTTTAATATTCTTTTTTCGACATAGAACCAGTCCGTTAATTAAAGCCTTCGTTTCAGCAAGGATCGGGTTACACTTTTCGATAGTGTAGCCTTTGCATGTGACCAGATCCCCATTTGAGTCTCTAAGAACAAGGCCAGAAGCAGCTTCTCCATACGAAGAACAAGTAGCGTCGATATTCAGTTTATATCGACCAACAACAGGGAGAGCCCATTTCAGATAAGTCATTTTTGTATCCTTACTCTTGTTATAATCGAAACCAAACTTTAGACCTGCACGATAAGCTTTAGCCCAGTGTTTGTTAGTTATTTTGTTTAAAACCCCAATTCCCTGAATAACTTTATACACATAGTGAATAACAGACTCAGAAGTAGGATTAGTCATCTTATATTTTTTCTCATTTCTGCTTTTCCACACAGCCCAACATATAATATGAGGTATCACATGAGTAATGTGTACCTTGTTATTAGAGTACCAAAACCATTCACGAATTATATGTGTTAAAGTCATATAATTCTGAATCTTAATATTAAAAACATTACTAAAGTGAAGCCAGATTGACCATGTAAAATTGCATTGAACAAATAAGTGATTTTTTGTTTCACAGTTATCACAGAACATGCACTTATAGGCTAATTTAATATGTCTAAACTGCATAATAGATCACTTTTGGCTCAGCATGATCCTTTATAAGATTTAATATTTTTCAAGTATAAGTACTAATTATGTGATGTTTAGATTTAAGAGGATACAAGTTTTTATTATAAGTAATGTGCATTAGGTTGGACCACAAATTATCTTTTTTCTATATCTAAACCATAACTTTTTTGAAATGGTGGTTTGAATATCAGATAATTTTCTGATGTTTAGGCCACCCTCATCAAAAGACCTACAGATTTTTGACCAACTGCACCAATGAATACAGTTAGATTCATTTTTAGATCTCCAAAGAAATTTATTAAAAATTAGCTTAATTCTCTTAATAACAGAGTTAAGAATGAGGGTACTATGCATCCAGTAATAAGGAATAGACATAAGAATATGAGAGATACGAGATAGCCTTCCCCCAAAAGAAATGAATTTGTTGTTCCACTCAGCAATCTTTGAGTTGATAGCATCAATCATTTTGCTAAAATTTCTGACTTTGCTGTTGCAGCTCAGGCTAATACCCAGGTAGGAGATAGGGAGGAAGTCAGTTTGGAAGCCAGTGCCAGTACAAAACTCATTGATCCTTCTTGATTGTATTTTGGTTGAGGTAACCACAGTAGTTTTTTCTTTGTTCACTAGCTGACCAGATATTTTCTGATAGTTATCTAGGAAAACAGATAGCTTCTCAATAGAAGAGTTAAGGCAATTAGTAAATATTAAAATGTCATCAGCAAAAGAGATACTAGGAATAATCATAGAAGATCTAGTAGCAAAACACATAGATTTATTCACATTAAACAGATTAGTCAGCCCACGAATAAGAACCTCTTCACAAATTATGAAGAGACTATGAGACAAGGGGTCTCCTTGTCTCAAGCCCCTAGCAGTTTTAAAGTAGCCATAGGTAAGACCATTAACAAATATAGAAATGTGAATGTCATTTAGTATATTATGAATTAGATTTGCATAATTATAGGAAAAACCAAATTAAAACTTTTTTAACAAAAGCAATTGACATCATGTCAAATGCTTTTGTCATATCAAGCTTGACCATAATATTACCCATAGTAGGCTTTCTGTTAAGATCAAAAATCATTTCTTTAGCCACTAAGATATTTTCATGTATAGGTTTTTGACACACAAAAGCACCTCGAGTAGGAGAAATAATTTTAGGGAGAACTTTAGCTAATCTGTCATTTATTAGCTTAGAAAAAATTCTATTTGTCATAGTGCAAAGGCTTATAGACCGATAATTTTTCCAATCCATAGGGTTTTGAGTCTTAGGGATAAGACTCAGACTGGTAGCCAGAATGCCAGAAGGAATAGAGAAGCCAGTAATGAAAGCATTACACGAGTAGATTAGGTTAAACTTAATAATGGACCAACATGCTTTATAGAAGTTTAGATTAAACCCATCTATACCAGAGGCACTAAAAGAGTTCGTAGACTTAATAGAATCCCAGAGCTCCAAATCATCAGTAGCTTTCAATAAGAAAGAGTTGTCCTCAGAGATAATTTTAGGGATAGAAGAAAGCATAGGATGATTCATACAATGACCTTCATCTTCTTGATTCATATAAGGATCCTTTGTATAAAAAGATTTAAAATACTTTTCAGCAGAACAACCAATATCTTTAGTGATCCAAACACCCTCATCAAAAATACCATTAATAATATTCTTTCTCCTCTTTTTACAGACATATGCATGAAACATTTTGGTGTTTCTATCACCATTATTAAGCCAAGAGCTATAGGTTTTTTTACCCAGAATTCTTTTTTATTTCTCAAAGCCTGCAAATGTAAACTGTTAACTTTTCTTAGGTTAGCAAGAAGCATTTTATTATTTAGATTGAGATGAAGTAACTCAGCCTCTTTAACCCTATCTTCAGTTTCTTTAACTTTTTTGAAAACATTTCCAAAACAGTCTTTATTCCAAGATTTTAGACAACCTTTTAAACGTTTAAGCTTAAACCAAAAGATCTCATTAGGAAGACCCTTTATTTCTAAATTCCAATTTTGTTTTACAGTTTCTAAAAAGGAAGAATCATTTAGCCAAATGTTAAGAAATTTAAAACCCTTGTTTTTCCTATCAATGACATTAGTAGAAATATTCAAAGATTTTATAAGAATAGGGGCATGGTTAGAACATGTTCTGACCATGTGAGAAACCTGAGTATGATTGAAAGTGTTATGCCAATTGTCATTATACATGGCTCTGTCGAGCCTTTACCATTTAAAACCTTTATTCCAAGTATATTTAGAGCATAAGTAACCAACGTCTTCTAGATTGCATTCCATAATAGTGTTGACAAAGTCATCAACACTAGTCTGATCATAGAGATAGTATCTCACTTGTTCATCTGAAGAGGCCACTGTGTTAAAATCCCCTACAATTAGCCATCATTTATCTTTATAAGAACTAGTTTTCAGGTGATCCCAGAGATTGAGTCTGCTAATCCTACAATGGTTCTTAGATAGCCAATATGTTATTTTTTCAGCATAAATGATTTCTTTCAGCCTTCTAACTGTTGAGATGTTATTGATGCCTCTAAGATTCCAATTTAGAATCTTAATCATTTTCAGAATGTGATTTATGTCTTTTGTTGATCATACTGTATTTTAGGGATTTGATAATTTTGCTGCTTGGTTTCTTGATCTTCTTTGCTGACTTTAATTTTTTCCTTATTATAGTACTGAAATCCTGCACCGTGGGAGACAAGCTTTTTGAGGGAGAAACCACTGGAGACTCTTGCACACTGTCAATATTCTCACGAGATGGAGAATTAAGACTATCTTCTTCAAACATTTCATGCTGATCGCCATCTTTACTTAGCAATTGTATAGCTTCAATACGTTCAGTATCAATATGGTGATTTTCCTTTTTGGTTAATGTAATATCACAATTAACTTCTTTTTTATTGTAAGAACTTGTATCTTCAATAAAAGTATTATATTTCTCATTTGTAGTTACAATGATTGACTTCACATTTGGTATAATATTATTGTTTGAAGAAACAATTTCCTGATCTTCATCTTCTTTTTTCATATCAGATTCTTTCTCCACATTACTTGAAGCAACATTTAAATCTTTACTCTTAACAATCCAGACTTTATCTTTCTCACTTAACTTCTTTTTCTCCTGATTTTTTTTCTACAATCTTTAGAGCCATGCCAAGGTGATAGCAAGTATGAAAATAGTTAGGTAGGTTTTTATATTTGAGATAGATCCAACAGCCATCATTTATACCAAAACCCAGCCAGATTCTGCTATGAATCTTGATCGAAACATCAATTTCAACCAAAGCGTAACCATCTTTTTTATTTTTGTTACCCGTTCGGATAATCTAAAATCAGTGGAAGTTGGATTTTTTGTGTTTCGAAATAATACATACATAATTTACATATTCTAATATATTTTACCGTAAGTTAACATATTCATGCAAACCAGATTCATTGTTGTATTGAACCCGTTTTTATTGGTGAGCTGTTTGTTTTGTATTGTTGTTTTGATTAGAATATATTTGCGAAATGACATATGAAAAGCTTTGTTTGTTAATATACATATTCGGTAAAAGAATGTTAAAATCGTTTTGGACGAATATATCTTATAGACAGATTATATAATAATAAGTTTTCAGCTCTTTTCTTTTTGTAATAAGTTATAAAGTGATTGTATAATATATTTATTTTAATTAGTAATTTTGTTCAGGTTGTAAAATATTTGGATAGTCGATTTGAGAATTTGCATGTATTTTTTCTATTGAAGATGCGACTTGATTGAGGAAGAAGATGCGAGACTTTGAAATTTGACAACGCGAGACGTTGGATAAAAATACTACTAGGAACATACGAGTCATATTGGTATATAACATGTGAGTCATACATATCATCTATGAGAGATTATGCATGGTCACCTGAAACTGTGGGTATCCGAACCGAATGTATCCAGCAGGGCAGGTTACCCGAAAATAGAAAAAAAAAGGCTGATTATGGTTCGGATTCGGTTCGGATTTCGGTTTTGCATATTACAGGAATCCGCCCCGAACCAGCCCTGATACTCGTCATGTTAAAAAATAATAAAATTCTTATATTTTTTTAAATATTATTCTAACCAAATAAAAAATATTAGCCCATAAGCCCACTAGAAACCTATAAAACTTATTCCTCTCTTATTGTGTGTCTTACCTTATTGCCAACATTTCTTTTTCACTTCAACTTTATAAAAAAAACCTAAAATATTAAACGAAAGGGATTGGTCGATACTGGATCATATATATTTCATCTGGAATAAAACAGTTTAAATTTGTTTTAAGATAATATATATTTTGTTTGGAATACCTCCTAATACACTAAACTAAATTTTTATATACTTTCTCTATTACTTTTAGTCTCACTTTTATAAAAAGAATTTCTCTATTACTATTAGTCTCACTTTCTATAAAAAGAATTGTAGGGATTTGTGGATACTGGATCATATATATTTCATTTGGAATAAGTAAGTTTAATTTTGTTTAAGATAATATATATTTTGTTTGGGAATCAGGGATACAGAATCCCTGCAACTCTTTTTATAAAAAGTGAGACTAATAATAATAGAGAAATTCTTTTTATAAAAAGTGAGACTAACAGTAATAGAGAAAGTGAGATTAGTATTTTAGGATGTATTCCAAACAAAATATATATTATCTTAAAAAAATAAACTTACTGTATTCCAAATGAAATATATATGATCCACTATCCCATAATTCATTTGGTTTAGTATTTTAAGGTTTTTTAAAAGTTGAAGTAAGAAGGAAGAGGGCTGTGATAAAGTAAGATAGACAATAAGAGAGAAATATGTTTTATAGGTTTCTAGTGGGCTCATAGGGTAGTATTTTTATTGGGTTAGAATAATATTTAAAAAAATAAAAGTATTTTATTATTTTTTAACGGGGTGAGTATCGGGGCTGGTTAAGGGCGGATACCCGCGATAATATACAAAACCGAAATCTGAACCGAACCCGAACGGGTAACAAACAATAAAAAAACAAAACTCGTCCCATTTTTTTCTCTTTCCGGGTAACCCGCCCCGCCGGATCAGTTCGGTTTGGATGCCCACGGTTTTGGCAAAAATAAAAACCATAACCCATCCCATTTTTTTTCTCTTTCCGGGTAACTCGCCCCGCCGGATCATTTTAGTTCAGATACCTACGATTTCGGGTTAAATTGCCATCTCTACTTGGAGCATGTTTTTTGTTTCAAAATACATGCAAGGTATAAAATCTAAGATATTTGCTTATTGTGAAATTAAACATTAGCTAGATGTCAATGGAGACTTTATACATCACTTGATTCCACCACCAGCTTCATAATCATTAAGCGATTTGTTTAACTACATACTCACAGCCCTAATTTCTCTAAACAACGTAAGAAATATTTGCATCTGACTTATTTTCTATAGAAATTCATGGTTTCATTAGTTCATGCAATTTTGTGATAGCGAAAATTGTAAAATGATTTGTTAAACACAATTTTTTACCATCTCTCGTGGAATGCTTTAAAGAAAGCAATAAGAGGGGTTCTCACAGATAGTTCTACTTTGTTTAATTTACCTAAAAGATACTTCAAAATATTGAAGAGTTGTGATATTACGACCAACTGTCATTTGGAATATATTGTATGAAACAACTCCAAACGGTGTTTCATAGCATTCGGTTCTTGTTTTCAAAGTTTTTATTATTGTCATCTCTTTTTATTTGTCAATCAAATATTTTTAACCGTCAATCATTGGAGAGTATTGCTCTATTCCATAGGAAAAGATGGTGATAATTGGAGAAAAAGAAGCAAAAAATAGTTAAGATTGCATATAGAAGCCATAATTAAAGGAGAAGATAAAAGTCAAGGACTTGAAATAATTAAAGAAAGAATAAAAGAAAAAAAAAAGTAAAAAAGATAGAGAATTAGTTGAAGATCACAATGTAAATAATATAGTTTCCTAAATAATAAATTATAATATCTTGATTATTTAATTTAAAAAATAATATAATTCTTTTATTTTATTTGATAAAGACTATGATTTCATTTTGAGAGAATAAATATTTGGTCTATATTATATAATTTAAAAGAATAAATTTTTTATTTTATTTTATTTAATAAATATTATAATTATACTATCTAATGTGTTTTACTTTTAGGAAATTAGGGTTAATAGAAAGTCAATAATTTTTTCTATAAATAAAAATCCTAACAATCAAACAAAAGGACGGCTTTGAACACAAGAGACTATTTTTATTTTTCTTCATTTATTGATTTTATTTTATTGTTAAAATGATGAACAAGATTAGCATGAGCTAATCTGGAAAAGTTCTTTCTATTTCCGGATCCAAAAAGCCTTCTCCATTTGGATCCGGAAATAGAAAGAACTTTTCACCGACAAAGATGAGAGTTGCACAAAAAAACAATGGCCAATACAGGAGATAATAGAAACAATTTAGCAGTATAACAAGATCCTGATATGAGACAAATAAGGCAACGTATTTCCAGATTAAACCGACATTGATCAAAACAAGCCGATGCAATCACGTTGAAAAGGGGGAGACAAATAGGTGTTGGGGTTGATTCTAGAGCTGATCGGAGCAGCAAAAAGCTTAACAAAACCGCAGATTCTAGGGCTGATTTCGAGGTTGATTTTGGAGCTGATTCTGGGGCTGATCGTAGTAGAAAAAAGCTCGACAAAACTGCAAGTTTTGGGGCTGGTTCCGAGGCTGATTTTAGAGATGATTTTGGATCTGATCGGAGCAGCAAAAAGCTTGACGAAATTGAAAGTTTTGGGGCAAATTTCGGGGCTGTTCGGAACAGCAACTTGATGGATGAAACTATACCCCAACATGCTTCTCAAATTTCAAAATACGGACCACGAATTCTTTACCCAAGCAGGAAGAAAAAACGAAACTCTAATGATGAATTTTATCGATTTATTAAATTATTTCGCAGTTTAGAACTTAACATGCCTTTTTCAGATTTGGTGGAGCAAATGCCAAAATATGTGAAATTCCTCAAGGACGTCATATCTCATAAAATAAAATTCAAGGACTTCGAGAGGGTTTCATTGACAGAGGAATGCAACGCACTAATTCATAATAAATTACCACCCAAACTAAAAGATCCAGAGAGTTTTATTATCTCTTGTAGAATTAGTAATTTAGCATTTTATAAATGTTTGTGTGATTTATGTGCTAATATTAATTTGATGCCTCTATCTATCTATAAGAAACTAGGGATAATAGTCTACAATTGTTTCTCTTCAATTAGCTGATAGATCTCTTCCATACCCAAAAGGCATAGTAAAAGATGTATTGATTAAAGTTGACAAGATTATCTTTCCGGTAGATTTTATTATTTGGACATGGAGGAAGATAGACTTGTTTCGTTGATATTAGGTCGACCTTTTATAGCTACTGCTAGAACGATTATTGATGTTGAGGCTGGTAAATTAAACATACGTGTAGGAGATAATAAAGTGGAATTTAACATATTAAAGTCTTTAAAATTTCCTAATGATGTGAATGCTTATATGATTGATGTGGTAGATGAATTGGCTGATAATTGTATGATTGAAGTTTTTCCTCTGCTATAGAAAATTCTCTAATCCATGCTAGATTAGATGAAACTGAAATTGAAAGTAAAGAGGTAAGAGAATGTGTGATGGACTTAAATAAACTACAAATTCAACCTTTAAATGTTCAGCTTTTAGAGCTGCAGTCAGAAAAAGTCGACGCACATAAATTGGAATTAAAACCTTTACCTTCACATTTGCGTTATATTTTTTAGAAGAACCTGATAAATTTTCTGTGATTATTAATGCCTTGTTGAGTGATACAAATACCGGAAAATTGCTAAGGGTGTTGAAGGAATACAAGGAAGCCATTACATGGACAATTGAAGACATCAATGGAATCAAATCTTCTTTATGTCAACACAAAATACTAAGAAAAGAAGTTTATTACCAATCATTCAACCTCAAATGAGATTAAATTCAGCAATGCATGAGGTAGTGATGAAAGAGATATTAAAACTCCTGGATGCAGGCATCATATATCTTATCTCAGACAGTACATGGATGAGTCCGATACATGTAGTCCCAAAGAAATGAGGGATGTTAGTGATCCAGAATGGAAAAGATGAGTTGATATCTACTAGAACAGTGACCGGATGAAGAGTATGTATTGACTGTAGATGATTAAATAATGCGACATGTAAAGATCACTTTCCACTACCATTAATCGATCAAATGTTGGAACGATTAGCCGAACATGTCTTCTACTGTTTCCTCGTTGGTTACTTCGGGAATAACCAAATCTCTATTCGACCAGGGGATCAAGAGAATACTACTTTTACATGTCCGTATGGGACTTTCTCCTATAAGAGGATGCCTTTCGGGTTGTGTAACGTTCCTATGAATTTTCAACGATGCATGATATCTATTTTTTTCAGACATGATTGAAAAATCCGTGGAAATATTTATGGATGATTTTTCTATTATTGGTAATTCTTTTGATAATTATTTAGCTAATCTATCTCTTGTTTTATAGCGATGTGTAGATACTGATCTTGTTCTCAATTGGGAGAAATGTCATTTTATGGTACAGAATGGAGTTGTATTAGGACATCACATTTCAGAAAAGGGTATAGAGGTCGATCAAGCTAAAGTTAAAGTCATCCAAAATTACCACCTCTTTTTTCGGTAAAAGGAATTCGGAGCTTCCTCTTCCATGTAGGTTTTTATAGGCGTTCATTAAGGATTTTTCAAAAATCTCTAAACCTCGTTGTGATCTATTGATGAAAGATGCTGAATTTTTATTTTCTACAGAGTGTTTAGATGCATTTGATTTGATAAAATCTAAGTTGATCAGTGCACTTGTTAATGTATCTCCTTATTGGACTTTACCATTTGAATTAATGTGTGATGCAAGAAATTTTAGGAAGAGGAATCTAAGAGATATATAATGTATATTATGCTAGCAGAACACTTACGGGCCCACAACTGAATTATGCAACAACTAAAAAAGAATTCATAGCGATAGTTTTTGCGTTGGATAAGTTTCGATCATCTCTATTAGGTATAAAATTTATAATACATAGAGATCATGCTACACTCAAGTATCTTTAGATAAGAAATAGTCAAAACCACGGTTATTACAATGGGTGTTACTTTTGCTGGAATTTAATCTTGAGATCCGAGATAAAAAAGGGTTCAGAGAAGGTTATAGCAGACCATTTATCTCGCTCGAAGGCAAACAAATACATATAAGAGAGTAGGCCGATAAATGAGTATTTTCCTGACGAACAGTTGCTAGCAGTTAAAGTTGAACCTTTGTTTGGAGACATTGCAAATTATCATGTTGATAAACAAATCCACCCATACATGAATTATCAGCAACGAAATTTTTTTTTCGTGATCTTAAACAGTACTACTGGGATGATTCATACTTATACAAGTAATGTGGAGAACAAATTATTAGACGTTGTGTACTAGAGGAAGAAACATTTAACATACTGCTTCATTATCACTCTTTAGAGACCGGAGGTCATTTTGGCGCAAAAAAAACAGTAGCAAAGGTTCTACAGTCTGGTTTCTTTTGGCCTACTTTATTTAAAGATGCTCATAAGTATGGTATGAGGTGTGATAAATGCCAAAGAGTGGGAAACATCTCTAGCAAAAATGAGATGTTGTTGGAAAATATTATTGAGGTAGAGTTTTTCGACGTATAGGGTACCAATTTTATGGGACCATTCCCATCATCCTTCAACAACAAGTATATCCTAGTTGTAGTTGATTACATATCCAAATGAGTTGAATAAATTGCTTTTCCCAATAATGATGCGCGAGTGGTAATAAAATTTGTCAAAAAGAACATTTTCTTACGTTTCGGAACCCCAAGAGAGATTATTAATGATGGGGGATCACATTTTTGAAATCATCAATTGAACGCTCCGTTAGCAAAATATGGAGTTACCGACAAGGAAACTACACCATATCATCCTCAGACCAGCGGACATGTGGAGGTCTCAAATAGAGAGTTAAAAAGAATCTTTGAGAAAACAGTAAGTGCTTCTAGAAAGGATTGGTCTTCGAAACTCGATGATGCTTACTTTTAAGACTCCAATTGGTATGTCTCCTTACAAACCTGTCTATGGAAAGGCTTGTCATCTCCATGTAGAATTGGAACATCGATCATATTAGGCCACAAAACTATTAAATTTTGATATAGAAGTCGATAGGAAGAAACGTTTGTTGCAACTAAATGATTTAGATGAGTTTCGTAATAAAGACTATGATAAATCTAAGATCCACAAAGAAAATACAAAACTGTAGCATGATAAAAAAAATTGTTCAACAAAATTTCTACGTGGGGCAGAAAGTACTGCTCTATAGTTCACAGTTGAGACACTTTCCTTGAAAACTACGATCCAGATGGTCTGGACCCTTTAAGATAACTGAAGTATCTTTTCATGTATCTATAGAAGTATCTGTTGGTAATTTTGTTTAGAGATTTCCGGATAAACTCTGAAGTCTTGTTTTAACAATTTCAGATTGAAATTATTTTGGTGGTTCTCCAAAATTTTCAACCGGATAAAAATCAGAGCGTATGCATTTGAACAACGAAAATGAATATTTTTGTTGTTGTAATCTTCTGTTATAGAACAATACTTATTTATTCAATCAAAATACTCCAACTGTAAAACAGTTTTATGTCCAAAAACGGTTGAAATTTCAAATGATAAACTGACTAAAAATTCAAATTCAAATTCGAATTATTTTTTCAAATTCAAATTTCCATGAATTTTCATAATAGCCTTATCATTTAAAATAAATCTAACCCGAACAAGAATCCGTCCATTGGACCCACTAATCATAATATATTCTAACAAACGTGTACTCCACACTCTCCGACTTACTCGATAATATATTATGACTACATTGGTCGACTAGTTAATCCAAATACACTAAAATATCCAACAAACTTCCCCCATTTTAGTGTAATTCATGATTAACTAAAACAAAATCACAATAAATAATAAATTTATGCATAAATGAAATATCGTGACGATTGAATTTCATATTAGTATATTACATATTCCAAATATTCGAATATCAAGGTATCACTAAGGATTGAACTTTTACTATCCATAATGAATACTCGAAGATAATATGCACATAAATTTACATTCTCAAATGTTTTTACTTGACATTATCTTATACTAGCCTTGTGTCCTTATCCTTCTTAAGCATATCAAAGCCAAGTCATAGCTTCTTGAAGCGGCTAAACTTCATGCTTAAATAGGTAGATATTTTAGTCTTGCACATGCATATGCAATTTTTCAAAAGAGCTATTAAGAAGATAAACTTCAACCTCCACAACTTGCATGTTTGAACACATACGTTGGGATAATACTACTAATGTGTTCCAGTCTCTAGATGTTAAGCTTTCCACATTGAATTCATCACCTAATGTCATATTAGATGGGAATTGGGTATCTTAACATGAAAGATTTCAAATGGACTTTAATCTCATCCCAATAGCCAATTTGTGCACAAAATCTCTACTTAACCCTTTGGTTAAATGATCAGCTAAATTATATTGAGTTCTCACAAACTCTACTGAAATGACATCATGCGTGATGCGCTCAGGAATCTTACTTTGTCTAACACCTAAGTGTCCAGACCTGCCTTCGTAAACCTGTCTATAAACATTAGCCAAGGTAGCTTCACTATCACATCCGATAAAATTAGATGGTATCTTTTGGGCCACAACAGAATGTCATATATTAAATTTCTTAGCCACTCAGCTTCTAACCTAGCTGTTGCTAATACCACATACTCTGATTCCATTGTTAAATCATTAATACAAGTTTGTTTTTAGATGCCCAAGCGATATCACCTCCCTCAAGTAGAAATACTCATCCACTTGTGGAAGAATGGTCTTCCATATTGGAATACTCGCATTCAAATATCATTCAAGTATGGAAATAAATCCAGTATAAGTCAAACCATAATTTATGGTCCTTTCAAATACTTGAAATACTCTATTTAAAGTTTACCAATTATGTGAATTAGGATTGCTTTTATACATATTAAGATTTCCAACAACAAAGGCAATATCCAGCCTAGTGCTAGTCCTCATATACATATACTAAGAAGCCTTTTAGCTTCCTTCAAATCTTTTATCTCAAAACTAGACGATAAGAATTTCTTGGTTTCTTCAAGTTGATTTGGTCAATGCCAAAAATCAACATGTCATCCATGTATATACAAATCATAATTCATATACCAATAACATCAAAATTTACCAAAATCGTAAATTATATTCTATCTGAATAACATTAGATTTATATAATATATTATATATAAACTTATAGTCAACTCATGCATAAACAATTCAATAAATCTCTACTTGTATTATGTCCCAAATTTTACATGCATGAGACAATAACATTTAACAATTATTTGACAGTAGCCTTCTATATTTCTATAGAACCAATAGCAGGCTATTACAAAGTATATAAATTCTAATTATATATATATATATATATATATATATATATATATATATATATATATATATATATATATATATATATATATATATAATTTTACTAATCCGGAGCAGTATTTTATTAGTGGAGGGAAAGTCCAGCAATTTCATTTTTAATATATATTTATACTAACAAATTTATATACTCTCACACACATGCAGAAGTGTTAACTATAACACTATCATAAACCCTTAAATTTTGGCAGAACGGATTAATATAGGATAAGCAAAGGGTAACTGCTTAATACGCTAACGTTTAATTCACTTTGACCCGTGCACGTCTTCATTTTCCAATAAAAACAGACAATTAGAAAATCTTTATTTTCTAAATAAAACAGAAAAAGAAACCATAATAGACTATTTCTTTAATAAAATCATATATTTGTTTTTTATTAAAGTGTGTTTATTAACTTGTCTACTAACCGCTTAAATCCATATTGAATTCAGATAATAGTTATAGAAGTTATCTATTCCATTTTCAAACCCGGCATGAAAATACAAAGATGGATTTTGAACGGTTCATGAAAAATATATATAGTTTTCCGCCATAATCCGTTTAATACATGGAAACAATGTTCCATACTTTTCATAAATGCAAGAGGTCACTTCCATCGTATGTTTATATTTAGTTCCTCTTAAAATATGAAACTAAATATAAACATTGTTTTTTTTCATAAACAAGCATTTTCAGCCAGTGTCTAATTCGGGATCAACTCCATCACTTAATTGCTTGTAAAATTCCAACAATTAAAATAACAGTTATCCAACAATCAAGTACATGCAAAATACATACATTTCAACCATGGATATGCACTTCTAAGAACCAAACAAAAATTAATCCAATGTGTGTATCATTTACCGAATTTAAAACAATTCAGAGATTATCACCATTTTCATAATCTCAAAAACTACACATCCATCATCAAAAGTGATACAATAAAAAGGGAGAAAAACTTACAGGATGATGATAACATAGTTTCATTGATGCTTTAATATTTGATTATGGATTCATTTAAAGACGACGCAAAATCTCTTCGTTTCAATCTTCATACAAATCATAAAACAAGAACATCTTCATACAAATCTCTTCATAAAACAAGAATATATAATTTCAATCTTTTGTTGGGAATTTTGTTTAGAGATTTCCGGATAAACTCTGAAGTTTTGTTTTAACAATTTCAGATTGAAATTATTTTGCTGGATCTTCAAAATTGTCAACCGGATAAAATCAGAGCGTATGCATTTGAACAACGAGAATGAATATTTTTGTTGTTGTAATCTTCAGTTACAGAACCATACTTATTTATTCAACCAAAATACTCCAACTGTAAAACAGTTTTATGTCCAAAAATGGTTGAAATTTCAAATGATAAACTGACTAAAAATTCAAATTCAAATTCAAATTCAAATTATTTGTTCAAATTCAAATTTCCATGAATTTTCATAATAGCCTTATCATTTAAAATAAATCTAACCCGAACAAGAATCCGTCCATTGAACCCACTAATCATAATATATTATAACAAGCGTGTACTCCACACTCTCCGACTTACTCGATAATATATTATGACTACATTGGTCGACTAGTTAATCCAATTACACTAAAATATCCAACAGTATCACATCCAGAAAATGGGACTTTTAAGGTGAAAGTTCACCATCTCAACCCGTTAGGGGATTATTGATAAAAATCGGATCTCGATACCTCTCCAAGCTCCAAATTAATGATCCAAAAGGTCGAGCTATTGACTTAAAACAAAGCGCTGATTGGGAGACAACCCAATGTAAGTTTTCTTTCATTTTTTTCTTTCATTATCATATTGTTATTTTTTACTAAACAAAAAAATCTTTATTTTAATTTTTAGTTTTTAATTTTTGGGCGTGTTGATCATCTGTTTTTAGATTTTGTTTTGGTGTTTCTATCATTTTTTTTATTTTACTTGTCATTTGGTGGAACCGACTAACTTACAATTCAAACTGCAATGTTGCAAATTTCAACCCGAATACGTTATGAGGTACCATTGTTCGTTAACATATTTTTGTTTGTTCTTAATATTGGGGACAACATTAATTTGAAGTGTGGTAGTAGGAAATTATTGAACAAATATATCACAAAAAAAATATATTATTTATTGATCATTTAATATTTTTTATTGTATATTTTAGGACCTCACAGATTAACTCAAACTTGCTAAGTGACTTTTAATTCAAAGAATTAATAATTGCATAAAATACAATACAAATAGGGTTAATGTAGAGAGAGAAATTCCTCCCAAAACCCTAACCCCGTGATACAACCGCTTTCATTCGTATGAGGCCATCCTCTTTGATACAGCCGGTCTTGAATCTACATGTTCTATGTCCCCTTTGCTCTCTTCTCGTTGTGTTTTTTCTCTTTAAACATTTACCTCATACCATCTCTTTGTTGTTTGATGATGTTTTCGTCGACTTCTCCAGCGTTTTGTCGTTGTCAGTTTCAGACCCACCGCTGCCAGTTTGATCCACGTTTTTTGTGTTGGATAGATGGTCACTGTCTTTAATTTTCTTGTCATTTTGAGTAGTTTGTGATGGTTCTGTGTTTTGGCCAGATAATGCATCAAGTTTTCATGGGTTTTCTCTCTTTATAATTCTTAAGAGAGCTTTGTCGTCTCGGTTCGTCACGGATGGTTTTGTTTTGTGATATTTGTTCACTTGGTGCCATATCTACATTTTTCTAGTTTATTTTTGGATTTCCGGATTTGGATCTTGATTGCAATTATTTGTAGGTCTGGTACCTTGTTATTTATTTACTAATAGTTTATGTATGTATTTTGTTGTCATACATTTTTTCGATTGTATTTAGATGCCAGAATGGTATTCAACATGTCCCTTTAGGATGTAACTCTATATTTATTATATATTTAATGTTTTTAAAAATAAAAGAAAATTAATAATGGCATGTTTAGATTTTTATTTGATTAGGTCTTTAGATATTTCTATGTCTAGAAATTATTAAAATTAATTATATTGCAAATTTACTCATACTATTTTTTCCTTACATGGAAATTAATTTATTAATATAATTAATATTTTTTTGAAAAAATAAATTGTCATTGTAAAAAATTATATAAAAAATCGTATATTATTTATTGAATAAAGTGGTTGGATTTTAATTATTTCCAAAGTGATATGTCTCTTACTAATCTTGTTCTCGCGTAAAAAGGGAAAATTTTATGTTAATTCTCAAATGTGACTTGTCTAGTTTTGTAATTTAATTAGTCTCGGCCCCTAAATCCTTTAGGGGTGCTTTATCACCTAATGCTCCCAACGAACTGAGAGAGATGTCATTGATTAAAGCTCGTTAAATAGATTAATTAGAGAAATTAACTAAATATTGCACAAGTCACATGTAAATATATATATATATATATAAAATTCCTTTTTCTAAGTTTACATGTTTAAAGGGTGCCTTATCACCTAATGAATTAAACCGATTCATTGACCGTCACATAAAAAAATGAATTATATTTATAAAAAATGAAGAAAAAAGAAAAAAAAGAAACAATTGACAACTGCTAAAAAGAAAATTATATTATTTTTTTACTAAGGAAATGTATAAAAAAAATCAAGTAAATAGTATATAATGAAAGTTAAATTTTTTTCGAGACATGTTGAAAATTCTTTAGATTTCTTCAAATTTCTATTTATAACATGTGGTTAGAAATTTTTCACTTGATTCATTAGCTTGTTTTGAAATTAAAAAACATGGTCTTCATTTACACCATAGGATATATCATTTGATCATACTTTTAATTGTGATATTTCATTTTTGCTCGGACTAGCAAATTAATAAGTGTGGGGTAATTTGATCAAAAGATGTTCGGTGGAGCTATTTCCTCCATAAGATCTATTATTTCATCCATTTCAAATTTTTAATAAAACATTGAACACTTGTTTTTACCTTCTTACCCTTTATCTACTTTCTAATTTATAATTTGTTGTCACTATCCACTATCAAGATCTTATTACAACAAACACATCATTAAGATAAATTAAGTCAACATATATGATTTAACTTCTAAAATTAAACCCTAATAACATAAAAACTCAATTATTATTAAGATTAGTCACAAAATTACATATTTTTTAAAAAGAAAACATGTAGACAACCACTTCGAATAACTTGTTTTTAATTAAAAACATATAATATTTAAAAAAAGAACTCAATCAACAGACACTAATCAAACCACAAAAAATCTATATTTTGAACTCAATATACAAGAGAGAAACAATTAAACCAGAAATAGATATTAAAAAACGATTAAACTAGTAACTCGATATGCAGGAACTCGATTAAACGATGAACAAGTTTTTTTTTTTCAGCATATAGAGTTCCCATAACTCATTATGCAAAAAAGTCATAAATTTAAAAAGAGATTTGATTCGATATATCAACCCATATATTTAAAATAAAAATAAGATTAACTATAGATTTTTATTTTTAGAACTGCATAAACTACTTCAAAATTGTTTGGTGACTATGGTTTTTTAGGGTTAGAAGAGAAGAGGCAAATGTGGATAGTTACGGGAGAAATTTGGGTTTTTGGTGTAAAATTAAAACAAGGATAAATTAAGATTTTCCTTTATGGAGAAATAACAAGATGAGGTTTTTTAGGAAGGGCAACGCTAAACCGAGACCCATTTTGGTTATAATAAGACCCTGTTATAATGAGACCTTCTTCAGCTATAATGAGACCCCAAATTTTACTAAAATACCCTTAATATATAAACCTTTTTCAGCCGACTATCTCTCTTTTCTTTTCTCTCTTTTTTTTTTCTTTCTTTCTTATCGAATTCAAGTTGCAGCTCGCACCTCACCAATCAAAATAAGAAAATTATTTTTCTTCTTTAATTAATGTCTCTCTCTAGAGAACTCATTTCCTAATCAAAATCAACAATAATACCCAAGCATAAAAGAATCTGACTGAGAAGAAGGTCGCCGAGAAATATCCCTTGGCCGCCGTAGCAGCGGAGAAGAATAGAAAGAAGTTACCAAAAGAAGCTGGCGTCGGAGCTGATAAAAAGAATAAACGATCCAAGAAAAGCGTTGAGACCTACAAGATCTACATCTTCAAGATCTTGAAGCAGGTTCATCCCGATATCGGTATTTCCAGCAAAGCTATGGGAATCATGAACAGTTTCATCAACGATATCTTCAAGAAATTGGCTGGTGAGTCTACGAAGTTTGTGAGGTACAACAAGAAATTGACTATCACTTCTAGGGAAATCCAGACTGCGGTGAGGTTGGTGTTGTCTGGTGAATTGGCTAAACATGCTGTATCTGAAGGAACGAAGGCTGTTACAAAGTTTACAAGTTCTTAGGTTATGGAATTTTGGGATTTAGGGTTTCAAGTTGTAAATTTAATTCGAACTTAGAAATTGATGTGTTGTTTTCCTTCTTGTGTTTTTGTTACCAGATTGATGTTTCTGATTTCGTTATTAATCAAAGATCTTGATTTCAAATATTGATTTCTTTGATTTTTTTAAAAAAATTTGCAGCTCACGTCTTATCTTGCCATCAAGATGATCCCATCAAGTTGGGAAATATTTTCATTGTTACTAGTTTATTTCATGGTTACTAGTTTATTTTTTCATTGTAATATAATTTTGTAAAAACAAAATTGGCTCTTCGACTAGTATGATTAATTCTTTTTACGCTAATGAACAGTCTAAAAGTTCCACAAGACGATATAAAAATATAATTAAAAAATAGAGAGAAGTTTTGTTAAAGAAGAGTAAGAAAATAGTAAGATTTTAATGTAATTAATTCTTTGGGTATTAGATTAGTTGAAGATCACCATCTAAATAATAAATTATAATATCTTTATTATTTAATTTAAAAAAATATATAATTCTTTTATTTTATTCGATAAATACTATGATTTTATTTTAAGAGAAAAAACATTTGGTCTTCTATATTATATAATTTAAAAGAATAAATCAATTTTTTTTATCTAATGTGTTTTACTTTTGGGAGATTGGAGTTAATAGAAAGCTCATAACTTTTCCTCTAAATAAAAACCCTAACACATCAAAATAATGTGGTTGTTTCTCCGGCACCTGATATTGATAGAGGAAAATATAGTAAGGTTTATTATATTTGATTGAAATAGTTTATCATGAATATAGTAGTGTATATTCAACTTCTTCACCAGCTCCTGCTACCGTAATTTCAAATCCATCAATTGATCACGATAATTCTTATTCTCTAACTCATTTTGTGGATAGTTCTCGTTTTCATGTGGCACATCGTAACTGTTTTATAACTATTACTTCTAGGGATGAACCTAAATCATTCAAAAAGGAAATAAGGCACCCAGGTTAGAAGGAGGCTATACACCAAAAAATTCAGGCTTTGGAGTAGAATTAAACTTTGGCTTTAATACAATTGCCCTAAGGAATTAAACGTCGGATAGTTAGTGGATCTACAAGATCAAGTACTATACTATTGGTCGAGTGGAGCATCTCAAAGCTTGTCTGATGGTTTTTGGAAATCATCAGGTTGAAGGGGTTGACTACACCGAGACATTTTCCTTAGTGGCAAAGATTGTCACAGTTAGATTATTCTTAGTTGTTACAGCAGCCAAGAACTAGAAGTTGCATCAGATGGATGTGTATAATGAATTTCTACATGGTGATTTGAGTGAGGAGGTTTACATGAACCCCCCTTCCCCCTCCCAAGTTTTTATAGAGGTCAAGATAGTTTTGTATGCAAACTCCACAAATCACTTAATGGGTCGAAGCAGGCTCCTCAGTTGTCAAATTAGTGGTTACGTTGAAGAGGTATGTGTTTATACAGCCGTACTCTGATTATTCTTTGTTCTCTTATTATAAGGATGGTTTTCGAATGAGTGTTATTGTGTATGTTGATGATATGGTTAATTATGTGGATAATTCGGTTGAAATAGTGAAATTTAAAGAATATTTGAGTGTATATTTTCATATGAAGGACCTATGAAACTCAAGTATTTTCTTGGAGTTGAGGTTTTGAAGAGTGATAATGCTATATTTATTTGTCAACGAAAATATATTCTAGTCATTATATCTGAGACATATCTATTAGGATGTAAGCCAATATTGTTCCTCACAGAACAAACACAGTAGCTTGGGGCGCCAAAGTCGCCTTTTATGACTGAAAGCCCCAAGTACAGACGATTAGTTTAGAGTTTAATTTATTTGGCTTTCACTATTTCAATGCATGTTCCATCTTTATGCATGCACCAAAAGAGGATCATTAGAATGTTGTGTTATATATAGTTCGCCATTTGTAGGGTAGCCCAGTCCATGGTGTTCTCTTTCAGCGTGGATGTGATTTTTTTTATTTGGTTAGTGTGATTCGGATTGGATAGGTTTCTCGATTACCAGTCGTATTATAAGTGGATGGGTGATTTTTCAGTATTTTGGAAGACTAAGAAGTATGGTGTAGTTTCATTGTCTTATGCTGAAGCATAATATCAAGCTATGGTAGGATTGACTTGTGAGTTAAAATGGTTACATGGTCTCTCCTAGGATTTTGGGGTTTCTCTCATCCACATGCTATGAAGATGTATCATCGACCAACATTGCATTTGGCACCGAATCCACTGTTTCATGAGCGTACAAAACACATTGAGGTGGATTATCAAAAATTTTCAAGATGTTATTCTAGATGGGATTATTTGCATATCTCATTGTTTTATTTGGTATCAGCTTACCGACACTTTTACCAAAGCTTTTGGTAGAAAAAAATTTAAGTTTTTGTTTGGTAAGTTAGGAATTCAGAATTTTCATACTCCAACTTAAGAGGGGGTGTCACTGTCTAGAAATCAACCACTGTTTGATTGATGTTCTCGTTAATTACTCTTTTTGTTAGTGTAAGAGTATTAACATGTAATTTATATTTATAAGTCTCATAGTTCCACATTGGATAAACTAGTTTAACAAAATTAGATGAATTGTATATATACCCATGTAAACTATTACAATGAAGTGAAGAGTTGTTTATTCTCTCAACGATATCCTTCGATCTCGCTGAAAGCTTCAACATTTTTTTTCATTGAATTGTTGAAATTCTGAGCTTCCTCTATGGAGAACGAAAGGAATGTCATAATAGGGAATCAGCTTGCACTGTTATGCCTTCAACGATGGGTAAGAACATGAAATGATTATGGCGAGAGCCCAAGAACACAGATAGTCTAGTGCACCCAAGAGAATGTCTGCCTTGCTGGAAGCAACCTTAGTATTGCCCGAGATTTAAAGACCAATTCCAAGGGATACAACTAACTTGTCTCTCGGTCACAAGATAAATTAAGTACTGGAAGCTGATCATCGGTGATGATGTGACGAAAATAAAAGAAGAAGCAACGATAAATGAAACCCTAATTCAAGGTAACATGATGAAACCCTAATTCAAGGTAACATGATGAAACCCTAATCTAAGGGTAACAAAGATTAATAATTTCAAAGATAAAATATATTATTCCAAAAACTTAAAATAAATTAAGGGATATGAGGCTTTATATAATAGCAGCTCAAAACCCTAAATTATAATACAAGGAAATAAAATAAGTATTTCAAAATAAAATAAAATCAAATCTTAATATTCGATTTAAATAATATAGGATATTTGAATAAAATCAAATCAATTTTTAATATAATTAGATTTAATTTAAATAATATAAGATATTTGAATAAAATAAAATAAAGGGTTAAGTACCAGACCCAATACCCAAAGTATTATCCAATTAAGACCCACATTTTCATATATCTCCGAGAAAGACCCGTTTTTGTGAAATATTTACTATTAAAGACCCACTAATACCTTAAATACCCATACTATATAATATAAAAAGCTTTTAAACCTATTCTTCACCTTTTTCCCAATTTTTTTCTCTCTCTCTCTCTTTGTGAATAAAAAAATTCGTATTAGGCGATTCTTTCATTTTTTTACTCGATTTTTGTTTTTCTTTTGTTTTCATCTGATTTTGATTTGTGTTTTTACTTGATTATGCGAAGATACTCAATGTTTTGTGCGTTTGAAATTCGAATTTGAGCTCGAAATATTTGTTTTTTAAGATCTGTTTTCGTAGTGTTTTGAGTCGAAGTTTTTGCTAGTTTTGAGTTCGAATTATGGTAATGTAGTTTATTTGTAGCATTGTATTAGTGTTTTGTTGATTTTAGTGTTTCATGTTGTGTTTTTGGGATTTTGAGATGCGTAACATGTTCTGGTTTTTCAGTGAAGGAGATGCGAAACCTGTATGTATTTTCACTGGTAGATGCAAAACATATTTTGTGATAGATGCGAAACGTTTGGATCTGTACCTATTGATAGTTGCGAAACATGTAATCTTTCTGGAATGGTAGATGCAAAAAAACACGCTCTTGATAGATGCAAAACATTATTTGTTCTAATTTTTTTTAATTCATAACATATCACGAGTGGTACTAGTTTGTTCGTCTAAAAAACAAAACCAACGGTAGTTTCGGATTTTTTTTCGAGTTACGGTTTAAAAGATAAGATACAGACTTTTAAAGTTTTAAAAAATTTAGGGTTTCGCGAAGAAGATGCGAAACCTTCTTCGTTATGATAGATGCGAAACCTTTTTTGTTGTGCTAGATGCGAAACCTTCTTTATTTTGCTAGATGCAAAACCTTTTTATTTTGATAGATGCTAAACCTTCTTTATTTTGATAGATGTGAAACCTTCTTTATTTTGATAGATGCGAAACCTTCTTTATTTTGCTACATGAGAAACCTTTTTGTTTTGATAGATGCGAAACCTTCTTTATTTTGATAGATGCGAAACCAGTCACTAGATGCGAAACCATATAACTGAGAAACGTGTGGAAAATATAATTTAAAAAAAAATCAAAACATATCATGAATGGTACTAGTTTTGTTCGTCTTAAAAAAACAAAACCAATGATATTTTCGGACTCTTTTTTCGAGTTACGGTGTAAAAGATATGGACCTTTAAAAAAGAAAATAAAAAAAGAAAGAGAAGTTGGTTACATAGAAGGATATTTAAGGTATAAAGTCCCTTACTGTTTTTGGTCTTGGTCTTTATCCATAATATGTTTGTTAAATGGGTCTTTATAGGTAAGTCTCCCATATAAATGAAAAATATTTTTGTTTGGATTTTCTGGACTACCGCAGTCTGGTCTGAAGTTATTTATGAGGATACATCATACATCTCTTATACGAAGCCGATCGTCTAATTTTTTATATCCGCCATGATTTAAACTTTTTAAAAAACTTGACACTTGTTTTTACAAGATTACCCTTACTTTACTTTCAAATTTAACATTAGATTCCATTAATCAAATAAAAAGGCTTATAGTAAAAAACACATCATTAACCCAACTTTAATCCAACCTATATGATTTTACCCTCTAAAATTAACCCTAAAACAAAAAACTTCAATTTTATCGAAGATTAATCATTGGGAAATCAAGAAACCCAAACTTTACTGGAGAACAACACTCAAACAACGAACATGCGCTCGTTATTTTAATCATGTTTTTACGTTTTACAATACTGTAACTTGAAAATACCACTTCGAAACTTTTGTTTTTGGAGCTAATCCCGATATCTGCATTTCTGAGCGATAAACAACTGATTTCGAGACAATATCTCGGAATTAGTTGCTCGTTATTTTAAAAAAAATGCATCTGATTCCGAGATGTTGTCTCAGAATCAGGTGTCTTTTTAAAAAAAAAATTGCACTTAATTCCGAGATGGCTTCTGAGAATTAGTGCGTTTCTTCTAATTATATTAAAAATGGTGGATTTTTATGATTTTGGCTTAAAACGAAGCAACATGAACCGTAATGAAAAACCCAAAATCGAACCAAAATATATAGAAGATACATAAAAAAACTTGATTAGAAGATAAGAAAAACTGAAAAACGAAATTATGATATGGAACTGTAAAACTGAAAAAAAAACGAGATTATAAGATAAGACATGAAAGCGAAAGTTAAAAAACGAGATTAGAATATAGAGACATGGTTATGATGTTAGAACATGAACTCAGTTCTTTACAAGCTCTTCTCTTTCGGTTTAGTCGATCTACAAGTAGATGATTTTTTTTTGATTCATTTCTGGGTTAGGTTAAAAGAGGGGAAAGGAAAGGTAGGGGTAATTTATATGCTAGAGGGTGTGGCTAGGGTTAAGTTAATAGGGTTAGATTAGTTGATGGAAGATGAGAAAGTGAGAGTTAATGGGTTGATTGAAGATAGGGGTTAATATGTTAAAGAAGTAAAATAAATGAGTAAAATATAAAGAAAGACATATATATTACTTCCTTTATGGAGGAAATAACAACATAGAATTTTTTTTAAATCATGGAGAAAATAAAAAATCCTATCGAAAAAATAACTTCATCATCTTTTTATTTTTATTTAAGTTTATTAATTATTAAAGATTCACATTATAGCGGAGCACACCAAATGATGTTTTGATTTATACAAATATATAATTAGTTTATAAAATACGAGTGCGGTTTTAGTTCATCAACATGTTCTCACATTTTTTTTTCGGAGGCAACCCGCAGCCGCTACTCAGAGTGCAATGAATGCGCACAGGGTAAATCCTCAGTCTGACGCGATAGCCTGCAAACCAACGCCAGAAGGTAAACCACATAAAGTGACAGGCTCAGCCGAGAAAGTGTATGTAGAAGGACTCGAACTAGACCAAAACATGTTCTCACATTTTATAGTTTCTGCGGTAAGATATATTGGTTAACCAAAAATAGCCTAAACGTCTAGAAATGAAAAAGTTTAGAAATGAAAAGTTTAGAAATGAAAAGACAAGTTTCACATATAACATTGGGCAACACTTAAAATAGTGTTTCATATCATGGTATCTCTTTAAAGATACACTTCGAAGTTAGTACCTTATATTATCAAAACAAAAAACCAACAGAGCTTGCACATCTGCTGCTTATTTAACAAAAAACCGAAACAAACCTATATGTTACATTCTTTTAAATCCATAATTACAAAGATAATTAAAATTTGTTATGGAACATTAATCTAAACTCGTCCAACAGGAGAGAGTGGCGGGTATGAGACATAAGTGGCTTCAATGTCTGAAGTTTTATCTTCAAACGGTTTACTTGAGTCATAGAGTTGGCGTAATTTCTTACCGTCCCAAATGGATATGCAAACGGAAAAAGCTTGCAAGAGTGAGAGTGATGAATTGAACTCAACTGAGTAGATACCTTCTTTGATTGCGGTATAACTGAAGAAAGGTTGTTTATCCTGCGTACCACCCTATAAAAGAGTACTAGATTGTAAAAAGCCAAAATAAAATGGCGAAAATGTTGTGTTGAAGTCTATGTTACCATCTGATCATGTAACTAGAGATGCCAAAATCTTGTCCGAACAGATTTTGTCCAGTAAGAGAAAGCGGGTATAGACAATGATCTCATGTCCAAAATCAGAGTTTGGACCGAGAAATATCGTCCAATTTGAAACCTAGGTTGGATATGGTTCGGACGTTTGCACAAACCAGCCAAACTCATGTATTTAACGGTGATTAAGATCATAATCAGATCAGACAAATAAAATCAAAATTAAATAACATTTCAGAATTAAGGTAGAAATCAGGTTGATCCGGTTTTATATGTATCAAAAGTCGGTTCAGATTTGGATATACATGTGTCAAAAACCAGGTCCAGGTTGGGTCCGGGTCTGACCAACATGTAACTATATTTGGTGTGAATGTAACTAGTTTTTTGCTGCCCCTACATGTAACAAATAGGAATCAAAGGTTTGAGATTTATACCGAAAAGAAAAGCTCGAATTGATCTACAGTAGAGGACGCCTTTGATGAATCACACTTCTTGCCGAGTTGAACCCCACTTGCAAGAATCCTGAGATTGCAACCCATATCCCAACCTCCACAGTCACATGATCCACCGGATTTCCATCGTTGTATCAATGATGAAGGTCCTCCTTTATGAGGTAGACTATGAATACCACTTGGGAGTATAACTGTAGCACTAATATCTTCCTTAAAAGGAAACCACCTCTGTTTGTCTACTTGATTGCAGCATTTATCATTGCGATCTACCGATTTTTTATTAGTACTTTTTTTCGGTATCTTGATAACAATTGCAGCAAGTTCATCGTTTGGTTGCACATCTGATGCTTGTGAACCTGCTTGTTGAGTTAAGTCAACAGCAAAGAGAACAAACTCTTTCATTATACACAGATCTAAGCAGCTCTCTCGATTAAAATCAGCCGACACTCTCACATGAGCAACAATGTTGGAGATATAACTTTTGCGGCCGCCTTCATTTCTCCATTTTTTGTTCTTCTTTTTCTTAAACTCTTGAATGGTGAAGAACGTATAAACACAGCTGCAGTCCTCTTTCTTCTCCGAGGTACTTAGTTTCTTCAATGTGGCTGCCAGTAGACGACTTTCCTTCTCAATTGCAAAGGTAAACAAAGGTTGCCCATTTTTAAACGTAACACGTAATAGGGCTTTAATACTCGAGGATCCATGGTTCATCTCTTGAGACAATATGTTAACCGCTTTACAGCTTGTAATACCTAATTTTAGTTTGTTGCTCGAGTCTTTTTGTGATGGGTCAGCACTGTTACCACAATTAGCTGCGTTTGGCTTCATAAGTGGTTCTAGTAATCTTCTCAAAGGGCTGGACTTGGCTCTATTGGGTTTATCATGACACGAACTATCTTGGACACATCCATCTCTAAATTGGGAGCTTTTGCTTGCCTTACCTAAAGTCAAGCTAAGTCGTTTAAACGGTGAAACAGATCTTCCATTTTCGGTTGCACTTGTACTTGGTTTCCGTTCATTTGATACTGTTTGAATTTGGGTAGACTTTTTTTCCTCCCGGTTTGTACCTCTGGATGGATTAGTTCCTGTAGATGTCGAACGTGATCTGTCTAATGAAATTTTGTTTCTTTCTGTTTCTTCCGTGAAGCTGGTTCGTCTCATTTGCACATGTTTGTTGCTGTCGACTTCACGAGACAAGGGATAAGAATTTGGAGAATCCGACTTGAGCTTTGCTCTTCGAGATTCGAGTGTTTCAGAAATATTGTTTTCGGGAAGAACTGTTGGCGCACGAAGAACAGTTACATTACCCCTTAGGGATGATGCAACCTCGCAATTTAACCTGTGTGGCATGATTCCACTTCCCTTATCGATCTTCGCTTCTAAATCTTTGTTTTCTCGCTTCTCCAATCTGAATTCAGGACTTTCTCCAACGGAGTTAAATTCTCGGGAGCGGGCAGGTTCAACAGGAGATGACATCAAATGAAACTGTAACGAAGGACGATGCAACCTTTGAGGAGCAGGAGTGGAACTGTTATTACCTCGGCTAAATAGCTCCACAGTGGACTGAGATAAAGATGAAGTAGTATTCAAGATTGAACACCCGTTACTCTTGTCCGGTATCTTTTTATGACTATACTGCTCTAGACGACCCCAATCAAGAACTCCGACGTTTAAAATTTTCTCCGGTACCTTTTCACCTTTCTCTAGATAACACGGTAAATTTGACATATATCGTACTAGCTCGCTTTCTCGGCCCATGCGATTTTCAGAGAATTTACGTGAGGTATTTTGTTTTGCATTTTTTGTTGTTTCACGGTAAAGATCATCAGCATGGGCTGGAACAGCCTTTCCGCCTGGAAGTCTATCTCTGGGATTTAGCATCTGGCTTGCTTGAGGCAAAACAGTCTTCTTTAAAGCTCCTGAGATTTTTTGTTCCTTTGAAGTGGATTTGAACTCTCGATTGTGTTCCATTAATGCGTATAGACTGAATCTCAACTAAGATGATAAAATAACTCAGTTTTTTTTTAGAAGTTGTCAGGTGCACATTTAAAAAGCGTTTAAAAGTGACTCTATAAAGTGAAAAGGAAAACGAAACACATTGTGTAAAAAAGAGACTGGTAGATGCATAAGGCAGACTTCCTATAGTTAGAATGGCCCGAAATTGCACCTTAATCACCCTTGTGAGGAAATATGGGTATAAAAGAAAACGAAGTTCTAAGTATTGTCAATAGCAATTCCAAACTCTCATCTATAGATACCTTAACTTTTTTTTTGTTTGAAATGGACATATATAAGTGACTAAACTTTCAATTTTCACAAAGTTACAAAAGATTTCATAAGATGGACCTCATTATCCATTTAAAGTCTGCCAATTCTGTCTGCTACCCCACACCCACATGAAGGCAAAAGAAGCAACTAACTACACACACCCAAAAAAGTGAAATTCAATTATGTTTTAAATCTGATTTTGCTATCCAAAATCATGAACAAAGTTTGATATACTCTTACTAGTACTAGTACTACTAACCAAGTTACAAATCACCAAGTACTCGTTCTAGCATGAAGTAGCAAGAAAAATAGCACATCGAATAAACAAAGCCAAATAACTTATCAGCAATCATGAAAATTTCAACAAAAAGTAGTGGTGTTATGAAGAACTGTTCCATACTTGTTTGAAGTTCTAAAGATAATGTAATAATAATGCTGGGATTTTACCATTAAAGACCAAAAATCCTCATCAGATAGCAACAAGTTCATATATTTTTTTTGGAAATTCGAAGACAAAGGACAAAATAGTATGATTAAATAGACTTTCTATTTCCTTTTTGTCCTTCTCTACAGTTTTTTTTCTTAAACCAATCGGTTTTCAATTTCTGAATCTCTCAATCATTTCAGTTTTGGATTTAAATGTTCTCTAATAATTGCTTCCGAGGTTTCTCCAATAAATTGACGAATCAAGCACACTAACTATGATATTGCTAAAGAGTGTACTCCACAAATCTAGGTCAACAACGAAGTCAAACCTCAAAACTAACCTACTACACTAAGTTTCTAACTAACCACAGAGAAATTACTAACTTTTTCTCGAGAAAATTTGAACACGCATGTATTGTACAGCTTAACACGTACCTAAGTTCAGCAAATGTGGAGACCGGAGATGCCATAGCCGGAAACAGCTTTGTCGTCGGTAAAAAGAAACACGTGTCGGCGGCTCATTATTCGATCAGCGGAAACAAAATCTAGAGTAGAAATAGAGAGATCTTTCAAAAGCCGTAAGAGAATGTGGTAGCAAGCTTGAGAAGGATGAGATGAAGAGCTAGAGAGAGAAAGTGCTTCTCTTTCAGGAGATTTGATAGAGAGAGGGAGAGAGATTCTGAGTGTAATGGAAGTGCGTTTCTCTCTGGTTTCGTTTGTTTTTGTGTCGTTTTGTGCACTGTACAGAGCGAAGAGAGAAAGAGAAAGGGAAGAGAGAGAGAGATTTTGATCGAACGGCTTAGCATCAAAGACCGGCTATTCAGGAGATCACATGCATGAAACAAAGAATGGTATGTACGGTGTCCCCACAAAAAACATTAAATTATGGACCCCGTTCGTTCGATTAAATATAAAATTGACTTCATTTTTCATTTTTATTCTTTATATTTGTAAAAGTTTACTATTAATTTTTTTAGTTGGAAATACATTGCATTTAATAACAAAAATTTAGTGTATATCGGAACATATACAATATCTTGTTGCCAAAGAAATAATACATGGATGGGTTGGGCTAATAATACAAAACATTTGTTATTTTGGGATCCAAATTTTATTTTATTTTAGAAAATTGAAAAGACCTAAATACGAGAGCACATAAAATTCATGATTTCATTTATAATATTTTCATTATCTAGTATACCTCTCAAATACTCTTAAATCAACTTAAAAATCAATAAATCAATCTAAATCTATTTAGTCCTTCTCCTGAATATAAATATATAAAAAACATAAAAATATTTATTAAAAACTAGAATATGGTCAAACTATATATACCTAAATGTGGTTTAAGTATACCCAATTTTGAGTTTAGCCAAAGGTGGTATAAGTTTACCCAATTTTTGACAAAAATACATTTTTCTAGGTATATAATTTTTTTTTACTAATCTTATCCACCTCATTTTTTCTCTTACACTCTCTAACTTCTCTCTAAAACCTTCAAGTTCTCTCTAATTTATCCGGCGAACTAAAATCCGGCGAACAAAAATATGGAAACTTAGTCTTAGTATCAAAATTTAGGGTTATGGTTGAATTTTGTAAAAAAAAATCAGAATTTTAGGGTGTTTGGAGGCCATTTTCCGGTCGGAATTCGGCCGGAAAATGGCCATTTGCGAAGGCTGAGCGTACCATAGGTACAGGGGGCGTACCGGTCGGTACACCCCCTCTGTACCGGTCAGTATGGACTCTCTGTACCGATGGTAAAGGGGTCTGTACCGACCGGTACGCCCCCCCCCCCCCCCTTACCTATGGTACGCTCAGCCTTCAAAAATGGCCTCCAAACACCCTAAAATTATGATTTTTTAATAATTAATTTTTTATTTTTTTTTAAAAAAAAACTTCAAAAAAAACAAGTTTTGATTTTGTGTTTTTATTAGAAGAAGTTTAAAAAAATTAAAAGAGTTTGAATGTTCTTGAGGCAACTTTGAATGATCAAGAACCATTTGAAGAATTTCACAAAATTGTAGTAATATGGGGTTTGATCTAGTAGAGAGTTGTGTTTTTTGGGTATACATAGCCAAATAGATTGTTTTGTGAATTAGGTGTATCTAGGATATACTTAGTGTTTTTTTTACTTAGTGGCAATTCGGATATAAAATGAAAGTTCAAGGGTTTTTTCGTCCTAAAAAAGTCAAACAAAAGTCAACTGCGTTTTTTTGGGTATACTTAAACCACATTTTGGTATATATAGCCATACCCATACATAAATTGTACAAAATTACGTAAATTGACGCACACATGGATGTTTTGGAATACCAGATGCACGTATCCAGTCGTGTGTATTTACATCGAGCATTAATCATTTATGTAAAATCAAAACCTAACTTCTATTCGTCCAAATCCAACAAGTATCCTACCAAAACGAAGATAATAACTAACTTAAAATATACATCTAACGACAGTTCGAAATAACAACGGTAGTTATAGGAAAAATCGATTTTTCTAATCCAAACTAAAACTCTAAAAATCTCTAAAACCATCAATGTAAATTCAAAACAAATTACACTATAGTGGAGACAAACATACCTTAATATGGTTATATGCTTGGATTTGATAAATTTAAAGGTTTAAAAATCGAAATTAAAGAGGTTTTAGGATTTGGAAGAAGAAAAGAGTTGAATGTGTGAATAAAGAGTTTTTATATGAATGATATTACCATAAATATTGAAAGTTTCGTTATAACGACTATAATCAGATCTCGTTTAAAAAACGATTCTTAAATTAACCTAGACCTACTGAAAAATGACCATATTTACGAAACAAGTAAAAAATAATAATACAAGAAAAAATAACCTAAAACATAGTTATAAAAGTTCAAAAATTTAGTTTAAAAAATTATAGGATTGAAAAATAGCAATATAATTTTGGTAGAAAACCTAAATAAGAAATTCAAAAAAATACCACAAAATAAACTACGGTATAATAATAAAAAATTTGAGTATCCAAACGTTTCTTCTCCTTCCTATATTATCAGATAACGGCACATAAATATATACACCAAAAATGACAGAATTATAAATATATATATATATATATAGTAGAGAACGGAACTAAAATATGCACGACTAAAAATAATTTAGAATTATATTATTGTAACAATTTTATAATATTTTAAAACTCATACGAAAAATGATGAAAATTGAGTTAGGGTCCAGCCGAATTAAGCCCAACTTATAACCTAGGGTTGTCATCTTCTTAGGGTTATATACATGGGGCTAGAGATAAGAGATGGGACACAACAAAAATACACAAAAACAAATGAAGAGAGATTTTTGAAAATACAAATAGAAAGAGTATTTTTCGATTTTTGGATATTTTCAGCGCAGTCAACTGTAAAGAGGTTGGATCGAGAGGCAAACAGTGTCCTTTTGTGCTGAAATTTTAACAGCATATTTAGGACATCAGGAACTTCAATATGACCGGTTGAATTGTGAATTAGTACTACGAATCGGGAGAAATAACTGTTGTAACATATCTGTTTTAGTAATTTTTTTTTGTGCTTCTCTTTTGTTATCTATTATGGTGGGTTTGTAGATTACTGTTGATCCATACTACCATCAACTATGAGTGTTTGGGATGGACTACTAAACTGTCCGTGATTTTTTACCTCTTCATCATGAAAAAGTTTTTTCAACGCGTACGTTGTTTTGTTTTCCGCTGTTGAGTTGGCATCTACGAATTGTATTATTGTGCATGAATTTATAATATTTTAAAACTCATAGCTACCTACATCAAACGTATAAAATATTTAATGGGATGTGCCATTATTATAACAATAATTTAAGGTATTTTTGCATGGGATACCTTGTAAAAAGGTCCAAATTATTTTGCTAATAGAAAGCAAGAGACTTTTAAAAGCATGGAATATGCAAGATATTATTTTTAAGCTTTTGGAACAAAAGTAATTTAAAATAAATAATTATTAGAAAGGGTAAAGAAAAGTGATTTGCTTTATTAAAATGCTTTGTCATGATTGGAAGTGGTGTTTTCTCTACTTAAAAAGGTACGTAAAATGAAAAAAGTATAGAGTTAATTAATAGGTAAAACTTAAAAGAAAAAAGATTCTGCATATACTGGATAAATACAAATTATTTATAAGTCGAGACTCAGGCTCTGCCCGCACAAAATCACTATCCGGTTTTTTATTGGTGCCAATCTTATTTTACGTTCCTTACTTTCTCTATGAATTACGCTTTTATCGTTCTATTAAAAAAACGAGTGCATTACATATATAGAAATTTCAGTTTGAGTTAAAATCCATCTTTTTAACTTTTTTTTAGCAAACGAACGTTTAATTAATTTAGGCGAAATTTGAGATGTACAAAATATTTGATTTAAATTAAAAATTACATCAAAATATGAATTTTTAGAAATTTCAAAATTTTAGAAACGCGCCAAAATATCCAACTTCTGAATTCAGATTCACATTTCCTTTTTTTGTTTTCCTTCCTTTAGCTTCAGCTCTAGAAAATCTATTATTTGATAATCCTCGGAAAACATATACCAACTCAAAATTTATTGAAATTTCGAGACCTTCACATGTTGCGAGAAATACTACTTCAGAGTGTTGCTCCTTCTTTTGTGAAGAAAACCAAATTCTTTTGAACCAATCTACTACTAGACTCCATTCTTTCTCCTTCTTTGTTCCTTGCTTTCGTTTAGTTCTTACTCCTGAATTACTACAAAATCGAAGAGCCAATCAAATACAAAACAGAGGTAGTCTTTTTTCAGTTCAGAGTAAGTCATTTTCCAGTTTTGATATAACTTATTTGTGAATTTTCTAAGAACACAATTGTTTCTAGTTCTTTTGGTGGTTTAAAATCTTTTTAGTCGATTTTCATTTTACATTTTAGGGTCCAGCGAGCTAGCCAATCATCAGCTCTATTATGTTCCCTAAAAATGAAACGAAAGGACATGTTTCTAGTAATCAACGATTGTATGCTTTTGATTAGTGATTCAAGATATGTTGGGACTTTTACAGAAGCTACAAGAGAGATAAGAATTTTAGAATCTGATTCAATGTCTACTTCCCTTATTCTAATAATTCTGCAAATTTGAAGGCCATCCTACAGTGCACGCGCTTAAGCTTTCAAAGGTGTTAGTTTTACATAGTTGTTTCCATATCAGCTTATGATTTCTTCTTTGCTATCCTGAATAACTATTGCCCCACTTGACTCACCAGATTGAAGGCATCAAGCATCAGTGTTCATTTTGTATCTTCCTTGCATAGGAGGTGCCCAATTAAGGTAAGATACTTTATCTTTTGTTTTGATATGATTAACCCATCCAAAAGTTGTAGCTTTATCCTCAATTTGTTTCTAGTGGTTCCTCAGTAGTAGTCCTAAATGGTCGAGTTGGACTATCATATTAGAGGTGTATTTGACCGTTGTACAGGATGAGAAATCTTTCCATTTTATTTTTGCGTTATTTCTTTGTTGCCAAATAGACCAGCTGATTAGCGAGGGGAGTATTGTCTTTAGGCGTGTCTTTGTTGGGGATGACCAGAACCATGCTCTGAATATATGCTTTATTGTCAAGAACCTTCTTATATCGACTTTTAAGATTCCTGTAAAATGAGACCATATACTCCACGCCAAGTCACATGATACAAATAAATGGTTTTTTGATTCAATGTTCCTACAAAACCAAAATTTTGATACAATATAGAGATGTCTAGACTGCATTATTATATCTATTGGAAGTTTGTTTTGTAAGAGCTTCCAAGGAAGGAAAGAACACTTCTTTGGAGATATTATTCCACATATTTTCAAAGAGAGATGAATTAAAGATAGAGGGTCTGATAACATTCAAAGTTTCTTTAACTCTGAATTGACCATCTTTAGATATTCTCCAGCCTATGGAGTCATTAACATTATCTTTAATACATGTCTTTGACACTAGCTTGATATTAGAGTCTATTAAGTATTTTTTTCTAAATTTTGTACATTCCATTCAGAGTTTTCCCAAAATGTGTTTACATGAATACCTTTGAACCAATCATCATTTGTATTATTGTCAAGCTTGATTAAGGGTGGATTGCCATACCAATTGTCCAGCCACAGGTCCATTTTCTCTTCACCTAGTTTCCATTTGATATTCTCCTTTACAAAGTCTTTTATATTGCACAACCTCTTTCACATTTGGGACCCTTTCTTGGAAAAATTTCCTTGCAAATGATGTTTACCTTTATAGTAGATACTATAGATAAGATTGACCCACGAAGAGTTATTCTTCCTGAATCTTACCCAAAGTTTGCAGGAGAAAACTGTATGAATATCTTGTAAACGTCTTATATTTAAGCCACCCTCACCATATGTTTTGCAGATATTTGGCCAAGAGGACCAGTGGGTTTTGTTATCTTTATTGGTTGAGCCTTACAGGAAATTGTTCAAAAATCTTTCATTTTTGGTGATGGTAGAATTTGGGAGCCAAAAACTTTGAGACCAGTATTGAGGAATGGGCATAAGAATTGGGTTGATTAAGGTCAGCATTCCTCCAAAAGATAGCAATTTGTCATTCCAACTTTCATTTATTGCGGCTAAAAACACCGTTAGTCCCCCATGTTTACCACTTGTATCAACTTAGTCCCCTTCCTCAAACTCTGCATAAAACTCATCCCCTTCCTTTTTTTAATTTGCATATTTAGTCACTCCGCACATGTGAAGTTTGAGAGATTGACACGTGGCACCAAGTTTTGTTGCAGGATTGGTCCCCCAATTTTTTGCCACAAATGCCCTTGCCATGCCAAGTAGGATGCCAACTCAGCTGCTTAGTTAGATTTACCTTTTACCTTAAAAAGTTACCATTTACTTTAAAAAATACCATTTACCTACTAATTTTACAAACGGACCAGGTCGAACCCAATTAAAACAAATCCAACCCGAAAACCCAATATATTATAACCCAACCCACTCTAATATAACCCAACCCAACCCGACCCACTACTCTATCTCTATCTCTCCCTTATTACTCTTCTTTCTTTCTGGTCTAATCGATTTTAAGGGTTGCCACCGGAGAAATAAGATTATGAACAAACAAGGTCTGTAATTCAAGGTCTCTCCCTAATTGCATAATTCGATCTCTCTTAAATCAAAGTAACAAAAATTACAAAACCGAGAAACTAAAGTGATTCTAATGTTGATTTCGAAAACGACAAGGTCTATTTTTTTCTCTCGAAATTACCTCCCTCACTTTCTTCCTCTCTTTTTTGTTCCTTTTCAATTCTTTTTTGCGAAGTTATTTACGATAACCATCGGTAGGTTTCATCACTTTACCTCCCTTGGTTGTCTTCATCTTTCTTTCTTCTACCGAAAAACGAATTTATATTAAAATTAGGTTTTTATACTTTGTGCTTCCTCTTCAATTTGGTTCTTCTATGTATATCCGATTTTGTAATTGCAGGTAAAGTAAACACAATGAAAAAAATCTATCTCTAAAAATTGAATGCGCGAATGGAAGAAATTTTGGGGTTATGAGAACGAAGGTAATTCTCTTGGGTTCGTTAAGATAGTATCGACATTCTAATGTTCTACTTGGGTCGGCCGCGCTGACCTGAAAAGAAAAAAACCTTAAAATATAGGCAACTTACTCAAATATATATAACACGATAATAAAAGTAAACATATTAATTTTGCCAAAAGTTTTAAATCAAAATAAAATAAAGTAGATAAATTGTTGGATGACATGACTTTATAATTTATAAAATCATAAATTATCAAATTTATAATTTAAATTCATTTAAAATCTCAGCCCATTGATCAGTACAGATTATAAAAATCGAAAACCCAAAGACGTTGATTAAACAAGCTCTGTAGTTCATCAGGCACAATGGTATCCCTGCAAAACGGACAAGTCCAGTGATTAAGATCAATCCAACGATCAAAACACCTCCGGTGATAAACATGTTTACAATTGGTCAGCCATCTCACTTCGTCTCTGTTTTTGAACTCGTAGTTTTCCGGTAACTGATCTGTCGACGTGGTGATCCTTCTTAGTTTTTCAAATTTAGTCACATGTTTGATTTTACGGATAAGAAAAGTTGTTTCCGGAACGGTCTCAGAGTTCCAGGTCGGTTTTTCTGGTATTGTTGAGTCCGAATCGAGCAAGTCGGATAAGTGGAGGAGAGAGAATGAGAGTTCTGATGGAAATTAAAACAGACAGCATTTTGAGAAAGATCTCTGTGAGGATGATCTCTTTGTATTCAACTGCGGATGATCTCTTTGTATTCAAATGCGTATTCTCTTATTTTTATAGAGAGAGAAACTCACCGGTGTGGAGGTTTTAGAGAGAGAGAGTAAGTGGGTAAATGATAACTTTTTAAGATTAAAGATAAATCTGACTAAGCAGCTGAGTTGGCATCCTATTTGGCATGACATGAGCATTTTTGGAAAAAAAAATTAAGGGACCATTCTTGCAACGAAAATTGGTGCCACGTGTCAAGATCTCAAGCTTCACATGTGCGGGGGGGGGGGGGGGGGGGGGGGGGACTAAATATGCAAATTAAAAATAGAAAGGAGATGCGTTTTATGCATAGTTGAAGGAAGGGGACGAAGTTGATACAAGTGGTAAACATGAGGGACTAACCGTGCTTTTTACCCATTTTTTGCCTTTATCTTTTCGAACAGAGGTAGAAATTTGATTATTTTGTTATTAGGACTTAATGTTATGCCTAAGTATGTTATTGGAAGATTGTTTTGGATGAAATTTGTCTGAATTGCTAGAGCATTTCTTCTGTTGTGTGAGAGTCTGGAAGCTGTAATAATGGTTGTTTTCTCTGGCCTGAGATCTTCTGGTACACCTGCAAAAGAATTATAATTTTCTTCATAAAAGATGGGAGTCCATTAGTAAACATAAGTAAGTCATCTACAAAAGATAGGCTAGGGATTATCAGATTGCTTCTGTTTGAGAATCTTAAGGATTTGTCTTTTGCCCTTTAAACCTCTTAGCAGTATCTCTTCAGCTAATATAAAGAGAATAGAGGACAGTGGATCCCCTTGTCTCACACCCCTTTTAACTTTGAAGAAACCTACTAATTCTCCATTGATGAAGATAGAAACATGTACAGATTTTATAATGTTACCAACTATTGAGATAACTCTGTTGTTAAAGCTATAACACTTTAAAACTTTCAAGATAAAGTTGTGGGAGAGGTTGTCGAAAGCCTTTGTCATATCCACCTTAATGATTATATTACCAACTTTTGTTTTCCTGCTAATGTCATGCACCAACTTCTTTGCAATCAGAATATTTTCATGGATGGATCTGCCCTTTACATATGCTTCATGTTCTTCAGAAGTCATTTTAGAAAACAAAACAGAAAGTCTGTTATTAAAAAGTTGAGACATGATTATGTTTAGCATAAAATAAAAAATATTGGTCTGTACTACTTCAAGTATTACGAATTGTCTACTTTAGGGATTAAGCATATTCCAGTTGCTAATATGCCTTTTGGAATGTCTTGGCCTTTAATAAAGGATCCCATTGTATTGCATAGATCGTGTTTCATGATACTCCAACATGTTGTAAAGAAGCATATGTTGTATCCATCTACCTCAGCAACTCCTTCACAATTGATGTTTTGAATTATGGTCCATATTTCTTGATCTGAAGGCTCAACTAACATAAAACAATTGTCAGTATAATCAATTATTTTAGGGATAACATTAAAAAATATCAACATTCATGTAATCTTCTTTTAGTTTTTGATTGGGATATAAAAGCGTAAATAGAATGTCTTTGAAGTATTCTGTTGCTGTAGATTTGATGTCATCCTCCTCAGTAAGCCATTTGTTGTTATGATTAATTCCAGCAATACTTGATTTCTTTCTTCTTCTTTTAACACAATTATGATAAGTCTTCATATTCTTATCTCCATCTTTGATCCAGTTTGAGTAACATTTTTGTTTACAGTACTCTTCTTCCATAGATAGGGCCAGAAGATGTTCAACAATTGCTTTGGCAAAAAATATATTGTCCTCTTGACTATTAAAGTGCATAAAACTGATCTCACAAGCTTTAACGTTTTCCTCTGTTTGATAAATTTGTCAAATATGTTTATAATGTCTTCTTTATTCCGAGTTTTCAATACCTCATTTAATCTCTTTAGCTTATTCCTAAATATAAATAGGGGGTATCCATTCATTGGTTCTTTCCAACTTGATTCTAAAATTCCCAGGAAGGCTTTGTCCAGAGTCCAAGCATTGATAAATTTGAAGTTTTTTTAGGCTTGACTCTGTTTTTGATGATGGACACACACAGTGGAGTGTGATCATAACATGATCGAGCCATATGAATAAATTTTGTTTATGCAAAATATTCAGCCCATTCATGATTGATAAGCACTCGATCTAAGCGCTTCCACTTTGTTTTGTTAGTCTATGTAAATTGAGTCCATGAAAATCCTACATCTTCTAAAAAACAGTCCTTAATAACATTGTTAAAATCTGTAGAAATTTGATAGCAAAAGTTTGTACAACCCATTTGTTGAGTAGAAGATGTACTAGTGTTGAAATCACCCATAAATAACCACTCATTTAATAAATTTGCAATGCTCATGATCGTGTTCCATAATTCCATTCTTGTTGCTCTTTGACATTTTGCATATACACAGGTGATTGAGAAGATTTTGTTACTTAGATAATGCATTGTGTTAATGTGTATACATTGTTCACAGTCTCTAAGAATATTAATATGAATCTGTATTCCAAAGAAACCAAATTTTGTTAGTTATATTAACAAAGAAGTTAGGAAAACTTAACTTGGATGATAAGGAATCAATTTGATCGCTGCTTATCATAGGTTCCTCGATGCAGAGTATGGACATCCTATCTTTTTTATAATTGATTTCAATCTTCTAATTGAATTCTTGTTTCATGCTCATCTTATGTTCCATCATAAGATCTTGATAATTTTGGGTTGATACACACATATTTCCCCATCTCTTTAAACTGAAGAGATTGAAAACTACAGATTTATTCTTTTTTGTTTGCTCTAGCAATCTTCAAATTCTTGTCTAACAATTTTTAGAAACTTGGGTCTAATTCTTTTGTTCTGAGGGTTGGAGTAATCAGGAGACTACTAGTGTTCTCTTTGTTAGGTGTAATATACCCAGGGGAGTTGGAATCCTCAGATTGAGAAGAATTTTGTTAAGTCTCCAGTGGCTTGATTGCTTCAGCTATATCCTTTTCATCAACTACATATTTGTTCTCAGCAGGTATATTATGTTCATAGTGACTTGGTGATTTTAGACCTTGATTCTAGTTCTTCATTTCTTTAACTGTTCTTTTTCAATTTTTCTGTTTCGCTGGGATCGTTTGCCACATGTGCTTGTTTGTCCTTCTGTGTATTCTGGAAGGTATCAGTGTTATCTTCAACTGTATGATCTTTTGTCTTGGCCTGAGTTTTTTACAGGTTGATTTATTATGGCATACATGGGAGCATAAATCACAATACTTAGGTACATTCTTGTAGCTTAGAGGAATCCAAGCTCCTTTATTTTCCCCAAATCCAAGCCATATGTTATGCTGTAGTTTTCTTGAAACATCGGTCTCAACCCAGGCATAACAAACATTGTATAATGCTTTTTTATTGGGTAGGATCCATGATTTGATAGGGTCACCTATTGTAGATAAAATAGAGTGAAAAATCTTTTCATCGTATAAGTTTTCAGGCAGTCTTTCAATTCCGACCCAAACTGGCACAATTGGACATTCTTTCTTTGGACTAAAAGTAGGTAACCATTTAAGAACTCTCATTGAATACTGACCTATTGTCCAAGTCCATCTACTCCAGATTTTCCAAATATATTCACGTAATGAGAACTCAAGAAATAGGTACCTCGAGTCCCAGTTGGTATATGGGAAATCTCTTTCAAACCTTCTATCTTCAAAGAATTTGTCCAGTACTTGTTTCTTAGGAAGACCATTTGAGAATTTTCGTACTAACGTATATGTGGTAGAAGATTGGAGACACTCTAATACTTCCTCATCAAATTGTAAGTCAATATGATCATCCTTATACTTTATATATTCTGGTTTGAAGATTTCATTTTTTGCAGTTTTTGTAGCAGCTTCCAGGTACGATTTCTTGCTAGAATTATGCATTTGGAACTTGTAATGGCTCAAATCTTGGTCAAAGAAACTCTATGAGAAATTCTTTGATCAACTTGAATACGCTTGTAATTGCTGATACGAATGAAGAACTCCCTAGAGCAGGATTAGATGGTTTTAGAGACAGTTTGTGACATAAGAAACTTGAAAACAGAAAATTCAAAATTGCTCTGCTTTTGAGTCTTCGAGATGAAAGACAAATTGTTGGCGATTTTTTCAAGTGATGATCAAAGCATAAAGATGCCAGCAAGAGGGATTTCTCAGAGCAGATCAATCTTAGAGAAGTAATGCCAAACGATTCAAGTTAAGAATCTGAAATTCAAGAAACTACTCTGTTTGTTGGATCCACTACCGTGGATGCATTTCTTGCCAACCACTTCATTCATCTTATTTATTTCTCTTGAAAACTCTATTTTTTGTGATTGGAATAGGATGAAGAAAAAAATTACGTATGTTTAAATTAAAAACTATGATTGGAGTATGTTTGAATTAGTTTATTTTATTCATCAGATTCGGTTTTAGTAAAATATTTAAATTAATTTTAAACTATATTGATTTAAATTTGAATTTAGTTATTGTTAATATTTTTATAATTTAAATCTAAACTTTTGAAGTGGAATTTATTTCGAATTTAAATTTGTTGTAGTAGGGTTTCAGTTATATTTTTAAATTAATTTTAATATGTATTAATTTAAATTTAAAATTAGAGGTTGTTAAAATAATTTAAATATAAATTTTTAAATCCAATTTAAAATTGTTATAGTACGTCGAGTTCAATGGATTGTCATGAAATAATTCAACTAGTTCAATATACATCATTTCTTGTAAACAATTTTGGTAATATAGTGTTTAGTACTCATAAAGTTATATATATATATATATTCCTAAGTTTAACGGTAAATGTGAAGAAAAGGTCATGGACAGACTTACCAAGCTCAACCAGACCGAGCGACCATGGTAAAACCCGAGGTCGAGTGAACTAAGCTTGAGTAAGACAGAAAAGAAGCGGAAAGAAGAGGCGAGCTGCACTAAAACACGCTCATGACAAAATATGGAAACATTACACAAAAATCAGCCGTTTAAGAATTCGAGCAAAACCGAGCAGAAGCTACATAAATATCGAGCGTACACACGACCGATATATGAGTGCGCGTAATAGAAGACCGAGCGTATTATAAAATCGAGCTGCACACTTAAGATGACTAAGTGCGCGTGAGTATAGCAGTAGATCGAGCACGCCTGGAAGAAATAAAGATATCAAGGAAATGCTGCCATAATTAATTAATCAAGTAAATTGATTTGGTCAAAACACAAAGACCATATCCCCATGATAATAGGCAAGAATTTAGGACCATTAATGATAATCGTGGTCAACTTGCGAAATCACTCCATCAATATAATAAATAATATTGTAACCACCCTAAACCATATAAATATGGGTCTACAGTGATGTAATAGATCATCTTCATTTATCTTCTCAAATCAATAATAGCTTACTACTTTGTTGAATTAACTGTTAAGGTTTTTTCGTTAACAAGTACTTTTTCCTATTATTAAAGTTCCATTGATCGGATTTGTATAAAAAACTTTATTGATTGAGATGCCAGGTGTTGGAAATTTAAAATATAATTTTTTAATAACGAATCTTAAAATGTAATTCTTTTAAAATATGATATTTTTTATATGCAAAAGTGACCATCGGAAACAATTTTCAGACATTTGTCTAAAATTGAGGACCAACATTGTTTTTATCCTAAATTACACTTTAATTGTTTAACTAAAAAAAATTAATTTTTTTTTGTTCAAAAACTCTATTTTTTTTATCTCGATCCAATCATGATAAAACACAAAAACTACAAGTGATAGGTATTTTAGAATTAATTTATGTCATAAGATGTTTTTTAAATATTTTTAACTATAGTTTTGCATTGGTTTTTGCTTATAATAGAAATCAGATGTGGTTAGGATTTTGGTAATCTACTCTCATATTTAACTTACTAAGATGTAAGTAGAAAGTTAAATCTCGTCATCAGTGTGACCTATTGGATAACCCCTTTTTGTATAGTAGGGAAAGTGTACGTATTTTTTTTACTGAAAATAATACTTGATCCCATATTGGTTTTATATAAAAGAATTGTATATAAAGTATGGATATACCTCAACTAGATAAATAATTTGGAAGTTGACAAAAAACAAAGCAGTGTAGGCAGACAATATCCTATTAGTTCATGAGATCTAAGTCCATACTTATATACTTATATGCCAAAATAAAATATATGTCTAAAATGTACGTATAACACAGTGTGGCCTAATTAAATAATTGGATAATCCTACGAAGATCGATAAAAAGTCTGAGCCTGATAAATCGAGAAAAAAAGACCGATGAATAAGTCGAAAAAGTTGAGTTGGAATAAAAGATCAAGTTTAAAGGAGAGTATTGAAAATAACACTTGATCCAACATTAGTTCTATGTTAAAAAATAGTATATAAAATATGGACAACCTCAAATAGATATAGGTCTTTTGGAAGTGGATAAAAAAAATAAAGTCGTGAGGACTTTCGCGCCCGAAACAAAAAATATACCAAAATTAAAGATATGCCTAATTGGCTCATATAATTCTAACATTTTAGGGTGTAGTTGTCTATTGCACGTATTGTTGCAATATAGTTAACTTTAGTCGTGTGTATGTTTATTCTTCTTATAGTGTACGTTTATCTTGTCATATGGGTAGGTAGTTATTGTAAAACTACCATGACACAATCATAACATTTGTATTGCGAGGCCTCATTCATGTTAGTGTTCTAATCTATACCTAGCATGAAGTTGGTTTCATCCAACAGGGATCGTAATATTATTTGATATGGATATTAGTCTTCATTTTTTTAAAATTGTATGATTTAACAATACACTAATTTATATTGTATTCTATTTTAGTCAACTTGTTAGAGGATTCCAACAAATCGTGTAAGATACCAACACTTGTAGCTATTCATCTTCGTATAAGATATAAGGTTAATACTCGTCCCATTATGGAATAAATAGTGAAAATAAATAGATAACAAGAACATATTGTGATGAATTAATCAATTAGGCATACAAAGAGTGGGAGACAAGTAGAGGCTTCATCAAGTAAAGTTGATTATTCTTATTACGGATGACATAAATGTATTGTTCCTACTGATTATGAATCAGAAATAAATAACTAATATTACATATCTCATAACTATGACTTATTGAGGAGAAAAACATCTACTTTTCTCGTTTTACAATTTGTACGAGACTTATCTTACGTTTATGGGATGGTAAAGTTTGTTTATGTATTATTTTCAAAATTTAGAGTGTTCGATTACAATAGATATAAAAATAACTATGTTTTATTTTATTTTATTATTTTTAATATTTCTCTAGTTATAGTCGTATGATGGTGTTTGCTTCGAAGTCTATTATTTTCTCATGTCGTTATGAGATATGTCAAAACAACAGTTGTATGTAATTTGGTGAGACACATACTATTTGGTCCATCGATGTATCATATTATGCAATTTAACAACAATATTATGTTGACAAAGGTGTTTATCAGGTGATACCATCGCCATTAGAATACCTTCCAGTTTAGTTTCGGAGAGATAAATTTCATATTGCATAATGTTCATATTATTATAGTTCTCTCGTTAGAGAGGACTATAACTGAGTGCCTTAGTTTTACGCATTGCTGCAAGATTGTTATGATCTAGTCGTGTATATGGTTCTCCCCTAGAGTGTACGTTTATCTTATCATATGGGTGGAGAAAATAACACCACAAATAAGATAACAAAAACATGTTATCGATCGGTTAGGTAAACAAAGTATGGAAGATAGGAAGGGACTTCATCCACTAAGAGTTATTATTCTTATTACGAGGACATTAAGATAGTATTCCTACTTATCATGACTCAGAAAAACATAATCAAGACTGCATATCTTGTAACGAGGACTTATTGAGGAAAAAAACTCCAACTTTCTCGCTTTATAATTTATATTAGGATTATCATACGTTTGTGGGACGTTAAAGTTCTGTTTACGTACAATTTTTAAAATATAAAGTGTTCGCTTACAATAACTATGGATATAACTATGTTTTATTTTGTAAAATTTAATATGTTTTATTCAAAATGTTATCATTTATATTTCTTTATGTTTTTAAGTATTGTTTATTATGTTACAACCACATGCTGGTTTCCATCTCCAAGCCCATTATTTTCTATTGTCGAATACAACTACATCCAAATACACCTTGACAACCAAGAGCACATAATTTTCATCACAAAACATGGATTATATTGTCACAAGGTGATGTCGTTTGGCCTGAAGAATAATTGATCCACCTACTGACGCATCATCAAGAAAGTCTTCGTCACACAACTTGGCTAACCTATAGTCATATATTTACAATATGCTAATTACAAACATCGAGGATGAGGAATATTTGGTTGAATTAGTAGAGATGTTTGGCGACCTTTGGCAGGTAAACCTCTAAGTCAACTAAAAAATGCACTTTTGAGGTTCAGTCTGAATTTTTTTTGACTTCATTGTTAGTGAGAATCAAATAGAAGCATACCTGAATCAACTCTACAATGTAGAGTCTATGAAATCCCCACGCATCAAGAATAAATTTCAAATATTAACTAAAAGGTTGGCCGCAATAAACTGGTTCATCTCTCGCTCTTCAGACAAGGGTAGATCTTTCTTCCAAGATCTTTATAGAGTATGAAAACTAACATGTAACCCATAATTTGAGGAGGCCTTCACCAATATCAAGAAATTGCTCGCTTCCTCTAAAGTGCTAACAAAGTTCCAACCGTATGAAGTCTTGTTACTATACGTCGTCGTCTTATATTATGTTGTTAACATCGTGTTAGTCAGGAATGAAGGCAAAGAATCCCAAGCGCTATACTATATGATCAAATTCTTACTCAATATGGAATCAAGATACTTGCAATTGGAAAAACTAGCACTCACGTTGGTGGTAGCACCGTGAAAAACGCGTAAAAATTTCCAAGTTCACACAATCATCGTTACGATGTCTTTATTCCTAAGAAACGTACTATACAAACCATACATTTCAAGTAGACTTACCAAGTGGCCAGTTGAGCTAGGGGAAATAAAATTAAGTTTCACTTAAAATGATTAAAGCACAAGCATCTGTCAATATTTTTTAACTGAGTTCCATGTAGAATGGAAAGTTTTATATATACAAACTCCAAATTCACCAGGAAGGTACAAACTGATAGGAGAAACAATAAAAATAGCCCGGGAGTAGGCGTCTGGTTAATCTCACTAGTACAGGATATCATGAAAAAATCAGTCAAGCTCATCTTTCTGGATATAAACAACAAAGCCGAATATAAAGCATCAATTTCTGGCTTGCGACTCGCAAATGTATGTAGTATATAGCACTGCGAGATCAAATTAATACTCAATACGGAATCAAGATACTTGAAATTAGATAAACTAGCACTCGCCTTGGCGGTAGCCGCCCGAAAAATGTGTACATATTTTCCAATTTTACACAATCATCGTTTAAACATTATCCCCCCTAAAGAACGTACTGCACAATTAGTCATAAAACAGATGATATCATGAAACATATAGGCAAGATCATCTTCCGGACTACTAACGACGAAGCCCAATATGAAGATTATTGGCTTGCAACTTGTAAAGGTATATAATATGTAGTACCACAAGGGTTCAACTATCCACCGACTCAAAGCCAGTACTTTTTATCAAGACATAGCGTTTGTTGAAGCTAAAAAAGTCACCATCATCTAGTATATAAAAGAATTTCGGCAGCAAGACAAGAACTAGGTGTAATCATTCAATATAAACCTTCAATCAGCCTATCCAATAAGTACCTCTATAGTATACCAACGATGAGATTATCAAATAAATTTTTGGTAAACACCCATCATCCAATATCTCAAATGATAAGTGTTTCAAGAGATAAAACTTAAAGCAAGAAAAGTCAGGATCCAATCAGCAGATTCATCCGGAACACCAACACATTGTACCGACGTAGGTTTACATGGATCTTACTTTGATATCCCAACTCTCAGGCAGCCAACTTTCTAATAGATCAACTTCAAAACGAAGAAGGAAGTGAGTATTACGGGAACGAAGAATAATCATGTTACAAAGGTTCTATTGAGCCATAATAGTACAAGATTCAAATACAAAGATATAAAACTGTTTAAATTGTCATTACTTTTCTAACCCAACAAAAATTTCAGCAGTGCATTTCAATAGATATGACCTCGTATTATGGGACCTACTAAATATGTATCGGCTACCACGAATCGATCACTGCCGATAATTGAACGTAGTTCCAGAATGATAGCATCACAAGGTTTCGCACAACTTTAGAAATCAAGAAAAATATTTCATCATCATTTCACCCACACTAACACTAGGCTTCAACCGAGACTAACCATCTATGTCGGTTCACTACCCGACCTCGATTAAGCCTTCCTTATAACTTTGGCTCACTTTATAGCTTTGGCTAATCATTTCCAACAATTCATGTCAATACACAACTTCGACCAAAAATCCCAACCATTTTGGAGCTACACAAGGCTCCAACATAAACCTTATAAAATTGATTAAGCCTACACAAGCCTTTTTTTTAAAAATATTCTAAGCACGATCGGGCCAACACAAGGCTCTGACCGTAATAAACTAGCTATACTAAGATTCCTCATGACTATGGCCAAAACGTATAGGCTATATCGAACTACTTTAATCCTACGAACGAAGCGCGCGCGCGCACACACACACATATATATATATATATATATATATATCTAAAAAACATGTTAACACTATTACATCTTAAAGAATTTCACATGCTATATCATAATGACAATATATCACAAGACATTACGCGGGTGCTTGTTCAATAACCCTAAAAGAAGTCATGCACCCTTACAAATATTACATTTCGGTTGTACTATAAATATTCCAAACAAAGTATTCCACGTGGTCCTTCTCTTAGCCTCTACCTACTAGAATTTATCACTCCATTCAAATCATCAGACTACCTATTATTTGCATCAAGTTCAAGCATAAACATAGAAAATCAAAAATCAAAGAAGAAAAGAAAACAAGAATGTTTCGACTTGATTAAACAAAACCATTACGAAAAGGATTATAAAAAGAAAAACAATTGTTTCATTAAACATTTACAAAGTATAAAATAATAAAACATGCCCTAGCTCACCAGACTTGTGTCAAACAACTGCCTTACGATGTTCACACCCACATAATAGCATATTTACACTACTCAATATCACTAAGATTGAGCAGCACGATCAAATGAAGAAGATGCTATCAAATTTTATATTCAAAATCACTTTCATAACATCATAAACATATGTAAATTCCCTTCACATGAGCTAAAGTTGAAAATAATAATAATACATCGTTTCAAGATCTTTTAACAGAGTGGAAGACACCGACGCAAGAAAATGAGCAATCAAATGAGAAAACCCCTTGTGTCAAAACATGTCCATAAAGGAAGATGTGAGCAAGTCTGTGAACATAAAAACTCAAGACATGGGCTTGGTTAAAGGTAAACCATATTACAAACAAAAATTAACTCTAGTGTATGCACAGTAGCTGCCACCAACACCAAATGGTATTATCCTTGTATCTGCAACAGGCTCATCAGGAGTTACAATCAAAACTCCACCACAAGACCTCTCATATATCCCCACAAAGTGGTCAACAGGTTCTTCGCTCTCTAGAGTGCAACCAAATCTCCAATATGGAAGTATGGAGTGCAAGAAAATCTCAGTAGTCCACATCTCAACCTCACCGGTATTTTATGTAGCAGCAAAGTATGGAAGATTTTGAATCACGATAATTCTTTAACCTAGAGGCACCAATTGATCGACCTCCGAGTAAATTTTCTCCAACTTCCCAACCAAAATCCATCATACTATCAGTAGCCGCAAATTGACTGTAAATTTAGACAATCTTTTTTAGCCGTAGCCTTATCTCATGTCATTTTCAAATCAAGCTTCATCGACATACCATAGATGCAAGTTTTTTTTTTCTATTTCTAAGTTGGGGCTTTTCTTCCCATTTAAGATAATCTCTTACTAATTAGAACTCTTCTTTTAAGAGCCACTGATATATTATTTAAGAAACATAATTCTTATCATTGTAAGGATGATCGATGTTTTTATGTTGCAACATCAAATATAAGATTCAACTCAATAGTCCAAGTCCTTCAGCCATACAGAGAATTCAATACAGTATCACCTTCGACCAATAAAGACAATTGCACATCCTCATTCTGGTGAGTTGGTGAGTTTGATTACTTGGATTGCCTTAGTAAATTGAGATAAGTTAGATTATAGAGAGAGAAATAGGTTTTAGAGAGATAAAAATAAGATTTTCAAAATGATCTATCTCAAAAAACTAACCCCTTTATTAGATCAGCCCTGGTCTTTATATAGAGGCGTAATGACTTAATTCTCAACTGAAAACAGTTACAATAAAGGGATAATTACACGCTAGTCCTGACTAAACTACATAGTTCTAAATTCCTTCTTTAACTTTATAATATGTTATAAGAAGTTTTATTCTTTACATTTTAGTCCTCAAGTTCCATTTCCTTATCAGTAACCCTCTTAGTTCTCATGTAAGTAAATGAATGAGAACTAACTAGCCTCGAACGTATTCAGAGGTGAAGAAAATCCCCTTTTCTATAATCCGAAGTGCTTGGAACATGTTGTTATCCCATAATTTATGTCACATACGTCGAATATATTTATAGATGAATAAAGCCTCCATTATTCATAATTCAACGTACTCCAGAGATGTTGTTTCACTTTAATTTCTATCTTACACATCAAATTGTTTTAATTAAGACATCTTTTCCTCATATCATGATTTGAGGCGAAAGCCAAGTCTAGGGTGACACTCTAGATGCCGAGTCTATCTCCTAGCAAATAATAACACCCTAGGCTATAGGTCTGCCACTAGACCCATAACGTGATAGACGTTAGATCCTTATATATGTAATCGCTTCAAATTCTGCCCAATCACCATCCACCTCTTCCACTTTTCGATACTTACTTTCTCCTCTTATAAATATCACTATGACCCATTGTTTGATTTACAGATTAAATTCCTTAAGAAAGAAACTGCAAAAGGCTTAAAATCCCTTTGTTACCTTCAACGTCTTCTTCTATCTTTTTGCTACCCTCACCGGAAACTTCAAACTTTCCGTTCAATCTTCAACTGGTTTATGAGAAAGCATCCAAATAGTAGAAGATCTAATAATTCTAAAAAAACTCAAATTTTCGAAATCAGATAAAAACGTCTTTGGAGCTTACGACGACGTCTCTATTAGTGAAAGGGTAGATTAATACAGAGCAGTTGGCTTAGTAAGCAACGCTTCTCTTGGCCTATCTTCGAAGACAATATACTACAATAACTTTGATCCTTCCAAAACTCCAGTTTTTTCACTTTCTCCTCTCATATAGGAAAGCCAATCATAAAAAATGTGAACACCAAGCACACCTCAAATATCACCCTCCCTCACCGAATCATCATCTCGAATTAGATGAAAAGTAAGCAAATCTTCCTCGAAGAAATCCAAAAAGACTTTTTCCCCAACCAATCTTCCAAAAACTTATCCTCCTCGAACTCCAAGAAAAAATACTTTCATAGCCATAGGAGATGATACCGAGGTCACCTCAAATCCATCAACCACTTCTCCTCCCCCGAGGGAGATTGTTGAGCAAATGACATCGTCTCAACAAAATCCCTCAAGCGATTCTCCTCAACTAATGGACAAGGCATCTTAAGATGAAATTGATTTTGACGATACTCAATCCAATAACAATGTTGAAATAGAAGAAGAAGCTTCAAAGGAATAAAAAAATGCTGCAAAATAAATAACTCGTAGACTGAGAATAAAGATAGCTCATGTCACAATATCCAATGAGTTGTGTGGGTTAATAGGCGAAAACTTGAGATCTCTTGATGCGCATTATATATCGGCTCTGAAAGACGTTTCATATACATATTACAAGGAGAGCCAAACAGTTGATCTAAAGAAGCAATGGGGAATGTGAGACAATATTACACTTCGTCTTCCCAAAGAAGGGGATACACCTTCAGATTGTAAAAAAGACGAACTAGTGGTCTACTGAGAGATCATCAACTAGAGTCTTTGATTTCTACTGGACATCATGATGGTTGACTACTTCAAATTTCTAGATATGTGTCGACCCATGTAACACTAAATTAATGGTTTAACCTGCTTTTTGTGATCATGACCTCTCGTTTGTCCAAAATTCTGATCTGCATCGAGGTTTTCATTTTTCTAACCGAACTTTCAAAGGTACCGGTGCTTCTATTCTATTATCTTACCCTGGATGATGACTTAAAAATTATCAATGACCTACTGGAAGCAGACAAATATTGGAAACATAAATTCGTCTGCATCTCAGGGGTTTGGGAGAATGACAAAGAAATATCTGATGCCAGCCCATCTAGATTGAACCTCATATGAAGGACTAACGTAAGTCCTTTTATTTCTTTGAATCATATTTTCAACTAATACTATCCTTATTTCTTATATATTCTGATCAGAAATTTCAAGGCGCTATGCACTTTATCAAGAGCAAAACAAAAGAAAGCAATCTCTCCACCATCGAGGATGGAGTAGAAGACGAACTTTCTTCGAAAAAGAAGAAGACAATTCCTCTTTCAAAAAATAAAGGTGCCACCAAAACAACTCCCCAAAAGAAAGGGAAAAAGACTATTATAGAGATTGTCGAAAAAGTATTGCCCGATGATGATGATGGTGCAGAGAATCAGCAAAGTCAACAAAAAGAAAATGAAGCTCTTGTTGAAAATGCTTCCAATCAGCAAGGGTAATTGTGGCTATAGAGGATGATCAATGTGATGACCATTTCGATCCTAATAGCTTTATCAATTTCAACTCCAAGAAAAAATACTTTCATAGCCATAGGAGATGATGCTGAGGTCACCTCGAATCCATCAACCACTTCTCCTCCCCCGAGGGAGATTGTTGAGCAAATGACATAGTCTCAACAAATCCCTCAAACGATTCTCCTCAACTGATGGACAAGGCATCTGAAGATAAAATTGATTTTGACGATACTCAATCCAATAACAATGCTGAAACAGAAGAAGAAGCTTCAAAGGAATAAAAAAATGCTGCAAAATAAATAACTCGTAGACTGAGAAAAAAGATAGCTCCTGTCACAATATCCAATGAGTTGTGTGGGTTAATAGGTGAAAACTTGAGATCTCTTGATGCGCATTATATATCGGCTCTGAAAGATGTTTCATATACATATTACAAGGAGAGCCAAACAGTTGATCTAAAGTAGCAATAGGGAATGGGAGACAATATTACACTTCGTCTTCCCAAAGAAGGGGTTATACCTTCAGATTGTAAAAAAAACGAACTAGTGATCTACTGAGAGATCATCAACTAGAGTCTTTGATTTCCACTGGACAGCATGATGCTTGACTACTTCAAATTTCTAGATATGTGTCAACCCAGGTAACACCAAATCAATGGTTTAACCTGCTTTCTGTGATCATGACCTCTCGTTTGTCCAAAATTCTGATATGCATCGAGGTTTTCATTTTTCTGACCAAACTTTCAAAGGTACCGGTGCTTCTATTCTATTATCTTACCCTGGATGATAAGGGGGATCTTTGGGAACCTTGTAATAGATGAGTTCCATCAATTTCAAATGAACAGATCTGAATTTCTCATAGGGCTTCTCCATGCGAAGAAACATCTTGGATAATTGCATCGAAGAGATAAAGAAGATCTCAACACTTTGTATCAGAATGAAACAGATAAACTCAAGGCTAAACATTCTAAAGAGTTAGTTGCAGAAAATAAAAAATTCAACGACCTTCAAGTTTCTTGCTGTCACTGCCGCTGAGGATAAGTGTGCAAAAGACATGTTGGAAGCTATCAATAATGGTAAAGAACAAAAAATCATCGCACTCCTTTGTGAAATTCACACCACATATCCCGAAATTGATCTTTCCAACTTTTGGAGTGAAATCCCCATCGAACAACGCCCTAGTGAGGATTTCAGTCCCGTTCCAAGCTCATCATCCGAAGAGGAAGATTCAAAGGAGGATTCCAAAGAGAGCTATACAGATGGATACTTTTAATATCTTTTTTTGTCTCTATCATATCATCACTGTAACATTGTGTTTTAATAGATACATTTTGACTTGGTATCTAGAAAATTACACTATGCTCATCGAATTAAATTGAATGACAAATATCTTTGTTTATGCTTTAATTTATTCAAGGTATATTCGCATTTGACTGTTATTTATATTAATTATCACGAGTGAAAACATAATATGATATTTTAAATAATCATTACAATGCGTAACACTTCGAATATTATAGCACGTTTAATGAACGTAGCACTTCGAATGTTATAATGCATTTAATGAATCTAACACTTCAAACATTATAGTGCATTTAATGAACGTAACAATTTGAACATTATAGTTTGTTTGTTAGACATAGCCCTTCGAATACGGTTGCTTCTTCGAAAAATATATTTAACACTTTGGAATATTCTACTCTTGGTCAACCTCAAAGATGATCAGTGTTTGATTAGTTACCAAAATAGTTTAAATAAGCAGTCATAAACAACTATTGGCTAAAAAATGCATTTTATTGATAGATTGAATATGTACATAGCACCTCGTTAAAACCTTCTCGGGCCAACAGGGTAGAAAAGAGTGCGCTAATCAATCAAAGAATTGTTTTTTGAGAATACGACACAATCACTCCCAGTACAATTTTAGATGTTGTATATTCCACGGATGTTGAAACATCTTCCCCTGATTATCACAAAGACGGTAAGAACCTGGGTTTATCCTTTCAACAACCATATAAGGTCCTTCCTAATTTGGGGTTATCTTACTGAGGCTCTTTTCTCTAATATGAAGGAATACCTTTCTTAACACTTTGTCACCTACCTCGAATTATATCTATTCCTCCTAAGAGTTTGATAATGAATTATATTTAAATGTGCTCGAACTCTTTTCTCTTCAATCAAATCCAAACTCGCCCTTTTAGCTTCAACATTCGAGTCTTCCAAATATTTGGTTATCCTAAAAGAAGGCAAGGTAGATTCTACAGGACCGACAGCGTCCATTCCATAGGCCGAAGAAAAAAGGGTCTCTTTAGTAGCCTCCTTAAGGGTTGTTCGATAAGCCCATAGTACCTCCTCTAAGTAATTAGGCCATTTTCCTACTGCTCCCGTAAAATTCTTCTTGAAACCTTCTAAAATAGACCTATGTGTCACCTCTAATTGTCCATTTTCTTAGAGATGAAAATGTGTAGAAAAACGTTGCTTGATTCTCTTCGAAGCACAGTACGAAGACATTTCTTTATTATTGAACTGATGATCATTGTCTGTATTAATTCTTAAAGGTACTCCAAAACGACAACAAATACTATTTACAATGAATTTAATCACATCCTTAGCTTTTATTCCAGACAGAGATTCTACTTCTACCTGATGAGAGAATAAATGACAAGAATAAAGAATCTTGGATCTTGGACCTCATGTGACTAGAGCTCAAAGTGTAGATAGAGAAAGTAGAAAGAGAATATAATATTCAATTGTCCACCTACCAAGAATAAATGGGCTCCCTTTTATAGTGGGGAAGGTGAGACCCATTTATGTCCTTGGTAGTCTGTATTATTTCACAATTAGTCCTTTACAAGCTACTTTATTTACATATTGTCTTCTAATAAACAACAAATACAATAATGGGCATATTTCCCTTCTCCTTTTGCAATTAACTCCATTTTCAAAGGAATAAAAAAATGCTGCAAAATAAATAACTCGTAGACTGAGAAAAAAGATAGCTCATGTCACAATATCCAATGAGTTGTGTGGGTTAATAGGTGAAAACTTGAGATCTCTTGATGCGCATTATATATCGGCTCTGAAAGACGTTTCATATACATATTACAAGGAGAGCCAAACAGTTGATCTAAAGAAGCAATGGGGAATGGGAGACAATATTACACTTCGTCTTCCCAAAGAAGGGGAAATACCTTCAGATTGTAAAAAAAACGAACTAGTGGTCTACTGAGAGATCATCAACTAGAGTCTTTGATTTCTACTGGACAACATGATGGTTGACTACTTCAAATTTCTAGATATGTGTCAACCCAGGTAACACCAAATCAATGGTTTAACCTGCTTTCTGTGATCATGACCTCTCGTTTGTCCAAAATTCTGATCTGCATCGAGGTTTTCATTTTTCTGACCAAACTTTCAAAGGTACCGGTGCTTCTATTCTATTATCTTACCCTGGATGATGACTTAAAAATTATCGATGACCTACTGGAAGCAGACAAATATTGGAAACAGAAATTCGTCTGCATCTCAGGGGTTTGAGAGAATGGCAAAGAAATATCTGATGCCAACCCATCTAGATTGAACCTCATATGAAGGACTAACGTAAGTCCTTTTATTTTTTTGAATCATATTTTCAACTAATACTATCCTTATATCTTATTAACTTCTATATTCTGATCAGAAATTTCAAGGCGCTATGCACTTTATCAAGAGAAAGTAAAAGAAACCTTTATCAAGCTCACTGTCTGGGCTAATATGGAATGGAATAACACCTTCCACTGCTTTTGAACCTATCAATTTTCTTAACAACCACATATTTTCGATCACGTTTGGAGCTCTGCCTCCTGAGCATTTGATGGAGCAACCCAATCCTCGACAAGTTATCAAAAGATTAGTCAGCCCTGACTGTAAGGTATTCTTACCAATTCGTAGGAGATCAGATGGCCATCTTCCTTAGAAGAAGAAGACAAAAAATAATAAAAAGGCAGCTAGCCAAGAGGTTCAAAGAGAAAAACAAAAGAAAGAAATCTCTCCACCATCGAGGAAGGAGTAGAAGACGAACTTTCTTCGAAAAAGAAGAATACAATTGCTCTTTCTTGTTGGGGACGAGGATCCCATCGTTCAAGAAATTCAAGATCATCTGCACAATCTTGGAAGAAGGTCTGCACGTGCTGCTTCCGAGGCCACATCTCCTGATGTTATTGTTCTTACAACCTCTTTAGCTTTTATTCCTCGACCTAACCCAGTTGTCTTTCCTCCTGTGGAACCATCCGAAGACGTTCTTGCCGCTCTGCAACCTTTTACTGATCTCGATGCTGCCGCACAAAAGCTGACTCAAGAAATTGAATCTTCTCGAAGTCATATAAATCATATGGCTCAAAGTGTAGATAGAGAAAGTAGAAAAAGAATATAATATTCAATTGTCCACCTACCAAGAATAAATGGGCTCCCTTTTATAGTGGGGAAGGTGAGACCCATTTATGTCCTTGGTAGTCTGTATTATTTCACAATTAGTCCTTTACAAGCTACTTTATTTACATATTGTCTTCTAATAAACAATAAATACAATAATGGGCATATTTCCCTTCTCCTTTTGCAATTAACTCCCTTTCTATTAAGACCGACAAATTACTCCCTTATCAGTAGCCCCCCCCCCCCAGTTTTCAAGAGCGTCGGGAATGAAGAGTTGTAAATAAGTTAGTTTGAAACGCCTCTGTCCCCTGTGCCTCGGTATCGATTGATCGTATTGCCTCTATCCCCGACCGACCGTTTTCTCCTGAATGATGACCGACCCCTTATACTTTATGTTAGAGCTTCTGGGACAGCTACGAATTGTCCCCGACGCTAAAAAATCCTTATCATGGGTCTACAACTGACCCTGATTGATAGATTTCCCATGAGCCCAAACGGTTAATCAGGCCTTAGAAGACAAATCGGGAATAATCGGTGCAGACCTACAATGCTAGCCTGAGCTAAGTCTACACGTGTCGTCCCCTTATTCGGAGCGTGCTCGCCTGCACATCTCTCCAGAAGGCTCTTTGACTTCTCGCTGCTTTTCGTCGTTTGGACTCCCCCATGCGTAAAACGGCTAAGTAGAGCTGCCTATAAATACCTCATTCACCAAAATCGCTCTCAGAGAAATTCTAGAGAGAGAAAGTGCTGCCCAAATCATTCTTGTGAGAGAGAGAGAGAGCAAAGTTTATGAAAAGTAAGAACCCGAGGCTAAAACAAAAACCGAAGAAGAAGAACGAGCCCGCATTTGGGTTTATTGATTGGGCCAGCATTAACGACCGAGCTGAAGAGTACCGAGCTGCGGGATTAAATTGAGTTCTGATTCAAAGCCCTTCGCACCCGTGCCTCTTCCCCACGACCCTGTCCTTCCCAATCCAATTCCTGCTGAATCCTTTATCGTACCCGAACCGGCTGGTACTCAAACCCCCGAAGCCATTGTTATCCCCTCAAGCAGCAGCTCTCGACACTCCCCTATCGCACGGTGCAACCGCCCGACGCCTTCGTCGGTAAATTCTCCTGCTAGCTTAACCCCTTTTCTTCCTAGACACCAAGGCAAAAATAGATTTCTTTCCATGAGAGACTCCAACACCTCGACTTCGCCTGTGGGGGGGGGGGTGATTTTCCCGAGATAGTCCAGCTTACTCCCACCATACAAGGGTACCGGACGGGTGTCAATACCGTATGTACCCCTTTGGGCGTTTCCCGATGGGATCTTGACCGTCAGAACCTGGAGATCGAGCGTGCTCGTCAACAGCGAGAAGAATCAAAGCTCGCCCGCATCGGTAGTAGGTCCAGTTTTATAGAACCTGTGTCCCAGTCGGTCGATCCTCCAGCGGTCAGCTCCTCTAAACCTGATGCTAACCAAACAGAAGATGCTGAAAAGCCAGAAGCGAATATCTTAACTGCTGGGAAAGGTGTTGCCGCTGCCGGCCACGCTGCTGGTCCTCTCGAAGAACCTCTTCCCACGGAGATAGAAGCGGTCATAACTACGACTTACCATCGGCTGCTGCCAAGGGACAACGTTATCTCCCTCTTTGAAGGCAAATACTTATACTTATCTGCCGCGGAACATGCAGAGCTTCTGATTCGGTGGGGGATCCCGGAGTGCATCACCGTACGATTCCCTGCTCCTGGTGAGACGCCAGTGCATGTTCGGTCGCGGGAGATCGTCATTTTCATAGAGCTCTTCAACTGGGGCTTCAGGTTTTCTCTGGATCCTGAGATCGCTCTGTATTTTAAGACCCTTAGCATCTGCCCCTCACAGCTCACACCCAATGCATGGTATACACTAATGTCATGCATAATGGTTTCACGCCTATCGGGTCAGATTATACCGATGACTGAGTACATTGCCATGTCAGGGCTCTCGAAATCCCCCAAATCTCCCTTCTTCTATTCTTCATTGGCCAACACTTGGAAGATTGTTAATGATTTCCTCGAAGGTGACAAGGGCTGGAAGCATCGGTTTATCTTCCTTAGTGGCTGTTGGGAAAATGGCCGCCCATACACTAAGGAGAACCCGAGGCAGTTGCTGCGGACATGGGTTCCCGATGGTAACCATATTACCTTTTTATGATTATATATATATATATATATATATATATATATATATTAACGAAAAGACCGATCCTTTGTGCAGTGTCGAAGGAGTTCATCCAGGAGCTAAATAAAGACTACTTCAAACCTGGCAAAGTGACCTTCCAAATTTGGAAGGACTTTGCCAGGAAGACTTGGGGTCGGGCGTTCCACCGCGCCTTCAAGAACACAAATCTGATCATCAGCAACCTATGGCGTTGATCTGCTGAACCGCTCACCTTGGAGCAGCTGCGCCAACCACCCAGCTTGGTGGATTTGGTTGCAAAGACATACGCGCCTGACGCACACCTGTTCCTTCCAAAACGCAATAAGGCACCTAGAAAGCGCTCAAAGTCGGACGAGGAGGCCGAGCAGGCAAATGTCGAGGAAACGGAGGTCGATGCGGTGGGAAAGAGGGATGAAGTTGCTGCTGAGGATGACGAGGCCCATCGGTCTGAGGAGCTAACCAAGAAACGGAAGGAAAATACTGAAGCGGATGGTGCTCAAGCCAAAAGATCGAAACGCTCAAAGAAAGAGGGTGGTCCTGCCGACGCTCCCGCTCTTGTCAATAATTCAACCATCATGGCGCTATTTGAGCAGTACGAGGAGGTCAAAGGTGGGAAAGTGGCCGCTCCCGCAGCAGTACCGTCTGAAAGAGCTCCGGTAGTGGTGATCCCCGACGATGATGATGCTGGCACCTCAAAGGCATAAAAAACTGCCGGGGCGTTATCAAGTGGTACTAAACTTCCTGTGCTGTCAGTTCCCGGGAGTCCTCATACCTTTCCTTTGCGGGTAACTGAAGGGCTGCCTTGTCTTTGTAAAATATGATCGTGCCTCTGGCAATGAAAGAAATGCGTGCAGGGGAGCTAAGCCAGAAGCTGACGGATGCGGAAGGGAAAATTGCCACGCTTGAAGAGGAGGTGAAAAAAGGGAGAGGCAGCAAAAAGGCTCTTGGAGGATAAGCTGAAGAAGGTTGAAAAAACCTTGGTGCGGGTCAGAAAAGACCGTGATGACCGAGCCGGGAAATTGGTAGTGTCGAAAATTCTGAGCCGTTTTTTTTCGTTAATTCGCGGCGAAGAAAGGGAAAGAGATTGCCGATCTGAAAAATGCCAACGCTCTATTTGCTGAAAAGTGTCAGAATTAGACGGACAAAGAGACTGCCGAGGCTAAAGCTGCATATGTGCTGACCTTCCACAACTGTTTCCCCGACCTTACCCTTGGGTTCATGTGGTTGGATGTTCCTGAGGCAGATCGTCCATCTGATGTGGTCTGCAAGGATGAAGAGTCAGACGACACATAGACTGAGCCTGAGGATGAAGACGCTTAAACTCCCCCACTTGTTTTATCAAAATTTTGTAACCTCCGAGTCGGTAGAACCCGTTTAACTTGTTTTGTAACAGACCACTTTATATGTTTCCCATAATCTTGAAGTTTTCTCTAATATGCTTCTGTGATTCGATATCTGGTCGGGCATGATTGTTTTCATTGTTTGAGTGACTTTTTTTTTCATAGGGTCGGGAATAAAATGTGGATCAATTTAAACACTGAAAAACCTATTAACGTTCTGTTGATCAATGTTTAATTGAAAATTTTCCCATAGGGTCGGGAATAAAATGTGGATCAGTTGAACACTGAAAAAAAAATTAAGGTTCTGTTGATCAATGTATGATTGAAAATTTTCCCATAGGGTCGGGAATAAAATGTGGATCAATTAAACACTGAAAAACCTATTAAGGTTCTGTTGATCAATGTATGATTGAAAATTTTCCCATAGGGTCGGGAATAAAATATGGATCAGTTAAACACTGAAAAACCTATTAAGGTTCTGTTGATCAATTAAGATCGCCAAAAGTTGTTTATCAGCTCGTCAGCTAATGGACTCCCTTTTAATACTTCCGAATTTTAAAGGCAAAATTTTGGATTAAAAAAGGTCGGTTGCTATGGATGCCTCATTAAAACCTTCTCGCGTCACCGAGGTAGGAAAGAGTACATCCCCGACCAAAGGTTCTTACATAAACAATGATTACAAAGAAGTTACAAAGATCAACAAAATTACTCCAAATATAGCTTCAAATATTCAATGTTCCACGGGAGCCTCAACAAACGTCCGTGCTTGTCCTACAATCGACACGTCCCGCTCTTAATTCTTTCCACTACTTTGTACGGTCATTCCCAGTTTGGGGCGAGTTTGCCGAGGCTTTTGTCTTTCGTATGCAGAAAAACTCTTCTCAAAACCCTATCCTCGACCTTTGGCAGGTAAACCTCTAAGTCAACTAAAAAATGCACTTTTGAGGTTCAGTCTGAATTTTCTTTGACTTCATTGTTAGTGAGAATTAAATAGAAGCATACCTGAATCAAATCTAAAATGTAGAGTCTATGAAATCCCCACGCATCAAGAAGAAATTTCAAATATTAACTAGAAGGTTGGCCGCAATAAACTGGTTCATCTCTCGCTCTTCAGACAAGGGTAGATCTTTCTTCCAAGATCTTTATAGAGTATGAAAACTAACATGTAACCCATAATTTGAGGAGGCCTTCAACAATATCAAGAAACTGCTCGCCTCCTCTAAAGTGCTAACAAAGTGCCAGCCGTATGAAGTCTTGTTACTATACGTCGTCGTCTTATAGTATGTTGTTAACATCGTGTTAGTCAGGAATGAAGGCAAAGAATCCCAAGCGCTCTACTATATGATCAAATTCTTACTCAATATGGAATCAAGATACTTGCAATTGGATAAACTAGCACCCACGTTGGTGGTAGCACCGTGAAAAACGCGTAAAAATTTCCAAGTTCACACAATCATCGTCACGATGTCTTTATTCCTAAGAAACGTACTACACAAACCATACATTTCAAGTAGACTTACCAAGTGGCCAGTTGAGCTAGGGGAAATAAAATTAAGTTTCACTTACAACGATTAAAGCACAAGCATTTGTCGATTTTATTAACTGAGTTCCATGTAGAATGGAAAATTTTATATATCCAAACTCCAAATTCACCTGGAAGGTACAAACTGATAGGACAAACAATAAAAATAGCCCGGGAGTAGGCGTCTGGTTAATCTCACTAGTACAGAATATCATGAAAAAATCAGTCAAGCTCATCTTTCTGGCTATAAACAACAAAGCCGAATATAAAGCATCAATTTCTGGCTTGCGACTCGCAAATGTATGTAGTATATAGCACTGCGAGATCAAATTAATACTCAATACGGAATCAAGATACTTGAAATAGATAAACTAGCACTCGCCTTGGCGGTAGTAGCCCGAAAAATGTATACATATTTTCTAATTTTACACAATCATCGTCTAAACATTATCCCCCCTAAAGAACGTACTGCACAATTAGTCATAAAACAGATGATATCATGAAACATATAGGCAAGATCATCTTCTGGACTACTAACGACGAAGCCCAATATGAAGATTATTGGCTTGCAACTTGTAAAGGTATATAGTATGTAGTGCCACAAGGGTTCAACTATCCACCGACTCACAACTAGTTCTTTTTATCAAGACATAGCGTTTGTTGAAGCTAAAAAAGTCACCATCATCTAGTATATAAAAGAATTTCGGCAGCAAGGTAAGAACTAGGTGTAATCATTCAATATAAACCTTCAATCAGCCTATCCAATAAGTACCTCTATAGTATACCAACGACGAGATTATCAAGTAAATGTTTGGTAAACACCCATCATCCAATATATCAAATGATAAGTGTTTCAAGAGATAAAACTTAAAGCAAGAAAAGTCAGGATCCAATCAGCAGATTCATCCGGAACACTAACACATTGTACCGACGTAGGTTTACATGGCTCTTACTTTGATATCCCAACTCTCAGGCAGCCAACTTTCTAATAGATCAACTTCAAAACGAAGAAGGAAGTGAGTATTATGGGAACGAAGAATAATCATGTTACAAAGGTTCTATTGAGCCATAATAGTACAAGATTAAAATACAAAGATATAAAACTATTTAAATTGTCACTACTTTTCTAACCCAACAAAAATTTCAGCAGTGCATTTCAATAGACATGACCTCGATATTATGGGACCTACTAAATATGTATGGGCTACCGCGAATCGATCACTGCCGATAATTGAACGTAGTTCCAGAATGATAGCATCACAAGGTTTCGCACAACTTTAGAAATCAAGAAAAATATTTCATCATCATTTCACCCACACTAACACTAGGCTTCAGCCGAGACTAACCATCTATGTCGGTTCACTACCCGACCTCGATTAAGCCTTCCTTATAACTTTGGCTCACTTTATAGCTTTGGCTAATCATTTCCAACAATTTCATGTCAATACACAACTTCGACCAAAAATCCCAACCATTTTGGAGCTACACAAGGCTCCGACATAAACCTTATAAAATTGATTGAGCCCACACACGCCTTTGTTTGAAATATTCTAAGCACGATCGGGCCAACACAAGGCTCTGACCGTAATAAACTAGCTATACTAAGATTCTTCATGACTATGGCCAAAACGTATAGGCTATATCGAACTACTTTAACCCTACGAACGAAGCGCGCGCGCGCGCGCGCGCACACACACACATATATATATATATATATATATATATATATATATATATATATATATATATATATATATCTAAAAAACATGTTAACACTATTACATCTTAAAGAATTTCACATGCTATATCATAATGTCAATATATCACAAGGCATTACGCGGGTGCTTGTTCAATAACCCTAAAAGAAGTCATGCACCCTTACAAATATTACATTTTGGTTGTACTATAAATATTCCAAATAAAGGATTCCACGTGGTCCTTCTCTTAGCCTCTACCTACTAGAATTTATCACTCTATTCAGATCATCAGACTACCTATTATTTGCATCAAGTTCAAGCATAAACATAGAAAATCAAAAATCAAAGAAGAAAAGAAAACAAGAATGTTTCGACTTGATTAAACAAAACCATTACGAAAAGGATTATAAAAAGAAAAACAATTGTTTCATTAAATATTTACAAAGTATAAAATAATAAAACATGCCCTAGCTCACCAGACTTGTGTCCAACAACTGCCTTACGATGTTCACACCCACATAATAGCATATTTACACTACTCAATATCACTAAGATTGAGCAGCACGATCAAATGAAGAAGATGCTATCAAATTTTATATTCAAAATCACTTTCATAACATCATAAACATATGTAAATTCCCTTCACATGAGCTAGAGCTGAAAATAATAATAATACATCTTCTCAAGATCTTTTAACAGAGTGGAAGACACCGACGCAAGAAAATGAGCAATCAAATGAGAAAACCCCTTGTGTCAAAACATGTCCATAAATGAAGATGTGACCAAGTCTGTGAACATAAAAACTCAAGGCATGGCTTGGTTAAAGGTAACCCATATTACAAACAAAAATTAACTCTAGTGTATGCACAGTAGCTGCCACCAACACCAAATGGTATTATCCTTGTATCTGCAACAGGCTCATCAGGAGTTACAATCAAAACTCCACCACAAGAGCTCTCATATATCCCCACAAAGTGGTCAACAGGTTCTTCGCTCTCTAGAGTGTAACCAAATCTCCAATATGGAAGTATGGAGTGCAAGAAAATCTCAGTAGTCCACATCTCAACCTCACCGGTATTTTATGTAGCAGCAAAGTATGGAAGATTTTGAATCACAATAATTCTTTAACCTAGAGGCACCAATTGATCGACCTCCGAGTAAATTTTCTCCAACTTCCCCAACCAAAATCCATCATACTATCAGTAGCCGCAAATTGACTATAAATTTAGAGAATCTTTTTTAGCCGTAGCCTTATCTCATGTCATTTTCAAATCAAGCTTCATGGACATACCATAGATGTAAGTTTTTTTTCTCTTTCTAAGTTTGGGCTTTTCTTCCCATTTAAGATCATGTCTTACTAATTAGAATTCTTCTTGTAAGAGCCACTGATATATTATTTAAGAAACATAATTCTTCATCACTGTAAGGATGATCAATTTTTTTTATGTTGTAACATCAAATACAAGATTCAACTCAATAGTTCAAGTCCTTCATCCATACAGAGAATTCAATACAGTATCACCTTCGACCAATAAAGATAATTGCACATCCTCATTCTGGTGAGTTGGTGAGTTTGATTACTTGGATTGCCTTAGTAAATTGAGAGAAGTTAGATTATAGAGAGAGAAAAAGGTTTTAGAGAGATAAAAATAAGATTTTCAAAATGATCTATCTCAAAAAACCAACCCCTTTATTAGATCAGCCCTGGCCTTTACATAGAGGCGTAATGACTTAATTCTCAACTGAAAACAGTTACAATAAAGGGATAATTACACACTAGTCCTGACTAAACTACATAGTTCTAAATTCCTTCTTTAACTTTATAATATGTTATAAGAAGTTTTATTCTTTACATTTTAGTCCTCAAGTTCCATTTCCTTACCAGTAACCCTCTTAGTTCTCATGTAACTAAATGAATGAGAACTAACTAGCCTCGAACATATTCAGAGGTGAAGAAAATCCCCTTTTCTATAATCTGAAGTGCTTGGAACATGTTGTTATCCGATAATTTATGTCACATACGTCGAATATATTTATAGGTGAATAAAGCCTTCCATTATTCATAATTCAACGTACTCCAGAGATGTTGTTTCACTTTAATTTCTATCTTACACATCAAATTGTTTTAATTCAGACATATTTTCCTCATATCATGATTTGAGGCGAAAGCCAAGTCTAGGGTGACACTCTAGATGCCGAGTCTATCTCCTAGCAAATAATAACACCCTAGGCTATAGGTCTGCCACTAGACCCATAACGTGATAGACGTTAGATCCTTATATATGTAATCGCTTCAAATTCTGCCCAATCACCATCCACCTCTTCCACTTTTCGATACTTACTTTCTCCTCTTATAAATATCACTATGACCCATTGTTTGATTTACAGATTAAATTCCTTAAGAAAGAAACTGCAAAAGGCTTAAAATCCCTTTGTTACCTTCAACGTCTTCTTCTATCTTTTTGCTACCCTCACCGGAAACTTCAAACTTTCCGTTCAATCTTCAACTGGTTTATGAGAAAGCATCCAAATAGTAGAAGATCTAATAATTCTCAAAAAACTCAAATTTTCGAAATCAGATAAAAACGTCTTTGGAGCTTACGACGACGTCTCTATTAGTGAAAGGGTAGATTAATACAGAGCAGTTGGCTTAGTAAGCAACGCTTCTCTTGGCCTATCTTCGAAGACAATATACTACAATAACTTTGATCCTTCCAAAACTCCAGTTTTTTCACTTTCTCCTCTCACATAGGAAAGCCAATCATAAAAAATGTGAACACCAAGCACACGTCAAATATCACCCTCCGTCACCGAATCATCATCTCGAATTAGATGAAAAGTAAGCAAATCTTCCTCGAAGAAATCCAAAAAGACTTTTTCCCCAACCAATCTTCCAAAAACTTATCCTCCTCGAACTCCAAGAAAAAATACTTTCATAGCCATAGGAGATGATACCGAGGTCACCTCAAATCCATCAACCACTTCTCCTCCCCCGAGGGAGATTGTTGAGCAAATGACATCGTCTCAACAAAATCCCTCAAGCGATTCTCCTCAACTAATGGACAAGGCATCTTAAGATGAAATTGATTTTGACGATACTCAATCCAATAACAATGTTGAAATAGAAGAAGAAGCTTCAAAGGAATAAAAAAATGCTGCAAAATAAATAACTCGTAGACTGAGAATAAAGATAGCTCATGTCACAATATCCAATGAGTTGTGTGGGTTAATAGGCGAAAACTTGAGATCTCTTGATGCGCATTATATATCGGCTCTGAAAGACGTTTCATATACATATTACAAGGAGAGCCAAACAGTTGATCTAAAGAAGCAATGGGGAATGTGAGACAATATTACACTTCGTCTTCCCAAAGAAGGGGATACACCTTCAGATTGTAAAAAAGACGAACTAGTGGTCTACTGAGAGATCATCAACTAGAGTCTTTGATTTCTACTGGACATCATGATGGTTGACTACTTCAAATTTCTAGATATGTGTCGACCCATGTAACACTAAATTAATGGTTTAACCTGCTTTTTGTGATCATGACCTCTCGTTTGTCCAAAATTCTGATCTGCATCGAGGTTTTCATTTTTCTAACCGAACTTTCAAAGGTACCGGTGCTTCTATTCTATTATCTTACCCTGGATGATGACTTAAAAATTATCAATGACCTACTGGAAGCAGACAAATATTGGAAACATAAATTCGTCTGCATCTCAGGGGTTTGGGAGAATGACAAAGAAATATCTGATGCCAGCCCATCTAGATTGAACCTCATATGAAGGACTAACGTAAGTCCTTTTATTTCTTTGAATCATATTTTCAACTAATACTATCCTTATTTCTTATATATTCTGATCAGAAATTTCAAGGCGCTATGCACTTTATCAAGAGCAAAACAAAAGAAAGCAATCTCTCCACCATCGAGGATGGAGTAGAAGACGAACTTTCTTCGAAAAAGAAGAAGACAATTCCTCTTTCAAAAAATAAAGGTGCCACCAAAACAACTCCCCAAAAGAAAGGGAAAAAGACTATTATAGAGATTGTCGAAAAAGTATTGCCCGATGATGATGATGGTGCAGAGAATCAGCAAAGTCAACAAAAAGAAAATGAAGCTCTTGTTGAAAATGCTTCCAATCAGCAAGGGTAATTGTGGCTATAGAGGATGATCAATGTGATGACCATTTCGATCCTAATAGCTTTATCAACTTCAACGAATCACAAGATCTTGTTGGAGACGAGGATCCCATCGTTCAAGAAATTCAAGATCATCTGCACAATCTTGGAAGAAGATCTGCACGTGCTGCTTCCGAGGCCACATCTCCTGATGTTATTGTTCTTACAACCTCTTTAGCTTTTATTCCTCGACCTAACCCAGTTCTCTTTCCTCCTGTGGAACCATCCGAAGACGTTCTTGCCGCTCTGCAACCTTTTACTGATCTCGATGCTGCCGCACAAAAGCTGACTCAAGAAATTGAATCTTCTCGAAGTCATATAAATCATATGGCTCAAGAAATGGTTCACTATAAAAGGTGTCGCTGAAGCTGAGAAAACGATAAGGGGGATCTTTTGGAACCTTGTAATAGATGAGTTCCATCAATTTCAAATGAACAAATCTGAATTTCTCATAGGGCTTCTCCATGCGAAGAAACATCTTGGATAATTGCATCGAAGAGATAAAGAAGATCTCAACACTTTGTATCAGAATGAAGTAGATAAACTCAAGGATAAACATTCTAAAGAGTTAGCTGCAGAAAATAAAAAATTCAACGAACTTCAAGTTTCTTGCTGTCAGTGCCGCTGAGGATAAGTGTGCAAAAGACATGTTGGAAGCTATCAATAATGGTAAAGAACAAAAAATCATCACACTCCTTTGTGAAATCCATACCACATATCCCAAAATCGATCTTTCTAACTTTTGGAGTGAAATCCCCATCGAACGACGCCCTAATGAGGCTTTCAGTCCCGTTCCAAGCTCATCATCCGAAGAGGAAGATTCAAAGGAGGATTCTGAAGAGAGCTATGCGGAAGAATACTTTTAGTATCTTTTTTGTCTCTATCATATCATCACTGTAACATTGTGTTTTAATAGATACCTTTTCACTTGGTATCTAGAAAATTACACTGTGCTCATCGAATTAAATTGAATGACAAATATCTTTGTTTATGCTTTAATTTATTCAAGGTATATTCGCATTTGACTGTTATTTATATTAATTATCCGGAGTGAAAATATAATATGATATTTTAAATAATCATTACAATGCGTAACACTTCGAATATTATAGCACGTTTAATGAACGTAGCACTTCGAATGTTATAATGCATTTAATGAATCTAACACTTCAAACATTATAGTGCGTTTAATGAACGTAACAATTCGAACATTATAGTTTGTTTGTTAGACATAGCCCTTCGAATACGGTTGCTTCTTTGAAAAATGTATTTAACACTTTGGAATATTCTACTCTTGGTCAACCTCAAAGATGATCAGTGTTTGATTAGTTACCAAAATAGTTTAAATAAGCAGTCGTAAACAACTATTGGCTAAAAAATGCATTTTATTGATAGATTGAATATGTACATAGCATCTCGTTAACACCTTCTCGGGCCAACAGGGTAGGAAAGAGTGCGCTAATCAATCAAAGAATTTTTTTTTGAGAATACGACACAATCACTCCCAGTACAATTTTAGATGTTGTATATTCCACGGATGTTGAAACATCTTCCCCTGATTATCACAAAGACGGTAAGAACCTAGGTTTATCCTTTCAACAACCATATAAGGTCCTTCCTAAGTTAGGGTTATCTTACTGAGGCTCTTTTCCCTGGTATGAAGGAATACCTTTCTTAACACTTTGTCACCTACCTCGAATTATATCTATTCCTCGTAAGAGTTTGGTAATGAATTATATTTAAATGTGCTCGAACTCTTTTCTCTTCAACCAAATCCAAACTCGCCCTTTTAGCTTCAACATTCGAGTCTTCAGAATATTTGGTTATCCTAAAAGAAGGCAAGGTAGATTCTACAAGACTGACAACGTCCATTCCATATGCCGAAGAAAAAAGGGTCTCTTTAGTAGCCTCCTTAAGGGTTGTTCGATAAGCCCATAGTACCTCCTCTAAGTAATTAGGCCATTTTCCTACTGCTCCCGTAAAATTCTTCTTGAAACCTTCTAAAATAGACCTATGTGTCACCTCTAATTGTCCATTTTCTTGGAGATGAAAAGGTGTAGAAAAACGTTGCTTGATTCTCTTCGAAGCACAGTACGAAGACATTTCTTTATTATTGAACTGATGATCATTGTCTGTAGTAATTCTTAATGGTACTCCAAAACGACAACAAATACTATTTACAATGAATTTAATCACATCCTTAGCTTTTGTTCCAGACAGAGATTCTACTTCTACCTGATGAGAGAATAAATGACAAGAATAAAGAATCTTGGATCTTGGACCTCATGTGACTAGAGCTCAAAGTGTAGATAGAGAAAGTAGAAAGAGAATATAATATTCAATTGTCCACCTACCAAGAATAAATGGGCTCCCTTTTATAGTGGGGAAGGTGAGACCCATTTATGTCCTTGGTAGTCTGTATTATTTCACAATTAGTCCTTTACAAGCTACTTTATTTACATATTGTCTTCTAATAAACAATAAATACAATAATGGGCTAATATGGAATGGAATAACGCGTTCCACACTGCTTTTGAACCTATCAATTTTCTTAACAACCACATATTTTCGATCACGTTTGGAGCTCTGCCTCCTGAGCATTTGATGGAGCAACCCAATCCTCGACAAGTTATCAAAAGATTAGTCAGCCCTGACTGTAAGGTATTCTTACCAATTCGCAAGAGATCAGATGGCAATCTTCCTCAGAAGAAGAAGACAAAAAATAATAAAAAGGCAGCTAGCCAAGAGGTTCAAAGAGAAAAACAAAAGAAAGCAATCTCTCCACCATCGAGGAAGGAGTAGAAGACGAACTTTCTTCGAAAAAGAAGAAGACAATTGCTCTTTCTTGTTGGAGACGAGGACCCCATCGTTCAAGAAATTCAAGATCATCTGCACAATCTTGGAAGAAGGTCTGCACGTGCTGCTTCCGAGGCCACATCTCCTGATGTTATTGTTCTTACAACCTCTTTAGCTTTTATTACTCGACCTAACCCAATTGTCTTTCCTCCTGTGGAACCATCCGAAGACGTTCTTGCCGCTCTGCAACCTTTTACTGATCTCGATGCTGCCGCACAAAAGCTGACTCAAGAAATTGAATCTTCTCGAAGTCATATAAATCATATGGCTCAAGAAATGGTTCACTATAAAAGGTGTCGCTGAAGCTGAGAAAAAGATAAGGGGGATCTTTGGGAACCTTGTAATAGATGAGTTCCATCAATTTCAAATGAACAGATCTGAATTTCTCATAGGGCTTCTCCATGCGAAGAAACATCTTGGATAATTGCATCGAAGAGATAAAGAAGATCTCAACACTTTGTATCAGAATGAAACAGATAAACTCAAGGCTAAACATTCTAAAGAGTTAGTTGCAGAAAAGAAAAAATTCAACGACCTTCAAGTTTCTTGCTGTCACTGCCGCTGAGGATAAGTGTGCAAAAGACATGTTGGAAGCTATCAATAATGGTGAAGAACAAAAAATCATCACACTCCTTTGTGAAATCCACACCACATATCCCAAAATTGATCTTTCCAACTTTTGGAGTGAAATCCCCATCGAACGACGCCCTAGAGAGGCTTTCAGTCCCGTTCCAAGCTCATCATCCGAAGAGGAAGATTCAAAGGAGGATTCCGAAGAGAGCTATGCGGATGAATACTTTTAGCATCTTTTTTTGTCTCTATCATATCATCTCTGTAACATTGTGTTTTAATAGATACCTTTTCACTTGGTATCTAGAAAATTACACTGTGCTCATCGAATTAAATTGAATGACAAATATCTTTGTTTATGCTTTAATTTATTTAAGGTATATTCGCATTTGACTGTTATTTATATTTTAAATAATCATTACAATGCGTAACACTTCGAATATTATAGCACGTTTAATGAATGTAGCACTTCGAATGTTATAATGCATTTAATGAATCTAACACTTCAAACATTATAGTGCGTTTAATGAACGTAACAATTCGAACATTATAGTTTGTTTGTTAGACATAGCCCTTCGAATACGGTTGCTTCTTTGAAAAATGTATTTAACACTTTGGAATATTCTACTCTTGGTCAACCTCAAAGATGATCAGTGTTTGATTAGTTACCAAAATAGTTTAAATAAGCAGTCGTAAAAAACTATTGGAAAAAAAATGCATTTTATTGATAGATTGAATATGTACATAGCACCTCGTTAAAACCTTCTCGGGCCAACAGGGTAGGAAAGAGTGCGCTAATCAATCAAAGAATTTTTTTTTGAGAATACGACACAATCACTCCCAGTACAATTTTAGATGTTGTATATTCCACGGATGTTGAAACATCTTCCCCTGATTATCACAAAGATGGTAAGAACCTGGGTTTATCCTTTCAACAACCATATAAGGTCCTTCCTAATTTGGGGTTATCTTACTGAGGCTCTTTTCCCTGGTATGAAGGAATACCTTTCTTAACACTTTGTCACATACCTCGAATTATATCTATTCCTCATAAGAGTTTGATATTGAATTATATTTAAATGTGCTCCAACTCTTTTCTCTTCAACCAAATCCAAACTCGCCCTTTTAGCTTCAACATTCAAGTCTTCAGAATATTTGGTTATCCTAAAAGAAGGCAAGGTAGATTCTACAGGACTGACAACGTCCATTCCATAGGCCGAAGAAAAAAGGGTCTCTTTAGTAGCCTCCTTAAGGGTTGTTCGATAAGCCCATAGTACCTCCTCTAAGTAATTAGGCCATTTTCCTACTGCTCCCGTAAAATTCTTCTTGAAACCTTCTAAAATAGACCTATGTGTCACCTCTAATTGTCCATTTTCTTGGAGATGAAAAGGTGTAGAAAAACGTTGCTTGATTCTCTTCGAAGCACAGTACGAAGACATTTCTTTATTATTGAACTGATGATCATTGTGTGTAGTAATTCTTAAAGGTACTCCAAAACGACAACAAATACTATTTACAATGAATTTAATCACATCCTTAGCTTTTGTTCCAGACAAAGATTCTACTTCTACCTGATGAGAGAATAAATGACAAGAATAAAGAATCTTGGATCTTGGACCTCATGTGACTAGAGCTCAAAGTGTAGATAGAGAAAGTAGAAAGAGAATATAATATTCAATTGTCCACCTACCAAGAATAAATGGGCTCCCTTTTATAGTGGGGAAGGTGAGACCCATTTATGTCCTTGGTAGTCTGTATTATTTCACAATTAGTCCTTTACAAGCTACTTTATTTACATATTATCTTCTACTAAACAATAAATACAATAATGGGCTAATATGGAATGGAATAACGCCTTCCACACTGCTTTTGAACTTATCAATTTTCTTAACAACCACATATTTTCGATCACGTTTGGAGCTCTGCCTCCTGAGCATTTGATGGAGCAACCCAATCCTCGACAAGTTATCAAAAGATTAGTCAGCCCTGACTGTAAGGTATTCTTACCAATTCGCAGGAGATCAGATGGCCATCTTCCTCAGAAGAAGAAGACAAAAAATAATACAAAGGCAGCTAGCCAAGAGGTTCAAAGAGAAAAACAAAAGAAAGCAATCTCTCCACCATCGAGGAAGGAGTAGAAGACGAACTTTCTTCGAAAAAGAAGAAGACAATTGCTCTTTCTTGTTGGAGACGAGGATCTCATCGTTCAAGAAATTCAAGATCATCTGCACAATCTTGGAAGAAGGTCTGCACGTGCTGCTTCCGAGGCCACATCTCCTGATGTTATTGTTCTTACAACCTCTTTAGCTTTTATTCCTCGACCTAACCCAGTTGTCTTTCCTCCTGTGGAACCATCCGAAGACGTTCTTGCCGCTCTGCAACCTTTTACTGATCTCGATGCTGCCGCAGAAAAGCTGACCCAAGAAATTGAATCTTCTCGAAGTCATATAAATCATATGGCTCAAAGTGTAGATAGAGAAAGTAGAAAAAGAATATAATATTCAATTGTCCACCTACCAAGAATAAATGGGCTCCCTTTTATAGTGGGGAAGGTGAGACCCATTTATGTCCTTGGTAGTCTGTATTATTTCACAATTAGTCCTTTACAAGCTACTTTATTTACATATTGTCTTCTAATAAACAATAAATACAATAATGGGCATATTTCCCTTCTCCTTTTGCAATTAACTCCCTTTCTATTAAGACCGACAAATTACTCCCTTATCAGTAGCCCCCCCAGTTTTCAAGAGCGTCGGGAATGAAGAGTTGTAAATAAGTTAGTTTGAAACGCCTCTGTCCCCTGTGCCTCGGTATCGATTGATCGTATTGCCTATCCCCGACCAACCGTTTTCTCCTGAATGATGACCGACCCTTTATACTTTATGTTAGAGCTTCTGGGACAGCCATGAATTGTCCCCGACGCTAAAAAATCCTTATCATGGGTCTACCACTGACCCTGATTGATAGATTTCCCATGAGCCCAAACGGTTAATCAGGCCTTAGAAGACAAATCGGGAATAATCGGTGCAGACCTACAATGCTAGCCTGAGCTAAGTCTACACGTGTCGTCCCCTTATTCGGAGCGTGCTCGCCTGCACATCTCTCTAGAAGGCTCTTCGACTTCTCGCTGCTTTTCGTCGTTTGGACTCCCCCATGCGTAAAACGGCTAAGTAGAGCTGCCTATAAATACCTCATTCACCAAAATTGCTCTCAGAGAAATTCTAGAGAGAGAAAGTGCTGCCCAAATCATTCTTGTGAGAGAAAGAGAGAGAGAGAGCAAAGTTTATGAAAAGTAAGAACCCGAGGCTAAAACAAAAACCGAAGAAGAAGAACGAGCCCGCATTTGGGTTTATTGATTGGGCCAGCATTAAAGACCGAGCTGAAGAGTACCGAGCTGCGGGATTAAATTGAGTTCTGATTCAAAGCCCTTCGCACCCGTGCCTCTTCCCCACGACCATGTCCTTCCCAATCCAATTCCTGCTGAATCCTTCATCGTACCCGAACCGGCTGGTACTCAAACCCCCGAAGCCATTGTTATCCCCTCCAGCAGCAGCTCTCGACACTCCCCTATCGCACGGTGCGACCGCCCGACGCCTTCGTCGGTAAATTCTCCTGCTAGCTTAACCCCTTTTCTTCCTAGACACCAAGGCAAAAATAGATTTCTTTCCATGAGAGACTCCAGCACCTCGACTTCGCCTGTGGGGGGGGGGGTGATTTTCCCGAGATAGTCCAGCTTACTCCCACCATACAAGGGTACCAGACGGGTGTTAATACCGTATGTACCCCTTTGGGCGTTTCCCGATGGGATCTTGACCGTCAGAACCTGGAGATCGAGCGTGCTCGTCAACAGCGAGAAGAATCAAAGCTCGCCCGCATCGGTAGTAGCTCCAGTTTTATAGAGCCTCTGTCCCAGTCGGTCGATCCTCCAGCGGTCGGCTCCCCTAAACCTGATGCTAACCAAACAGAAGATGCTGAAAAGCCAGAAGCGAATATCTTAACTGCTGGGAAAGGTGTTGCCGCTGCCGGCCACGCTGCTGGTCCTCTCGAAGAACCTCTTCCCACGGAGATAGAAGCGGTCATAACTACGACTTACCATCGGCTGTTGCCAAGGGACAACGTTATCTCCCTCTTTGAAGGCAAATACTTATACTTATCTGCCGCGGAACATGCAGAGCTTCTGATTCGGTGGGGGATCCCGGAGTGCATCACCGTACGATTCCCTGCTCCTGGTGAGACGCCAGTGCATGTTCGGTCGCGGGAGATCGTCATTTTCATAGAGCTCTTCAACTAGGGCCTCAGGTTTTCTCTGGATCCTGAGATCGCTCTGTATTTTAAGACCCTTAGCATCTGCCCCTCATAGCTCACACCAATGCATGGTATACACTAATGTCATGCATAATGGCCTCACGCCTATCGGGTCAGATTATACCGATGACTGAGTACATTGCCATGTCAGGGCTCTCAAAATCCCCCAAATCGCCCTTCTTCTATTCTTCCTTGGCCAACACTTGGAAGATTGTTAATGATTTCCTCGAAGGTGACAAGGGCTGGAAGCATCGGTTTATCTTCCTTAGTGGCTGTTGGGAAAATGGCCGCCCATACACTAAGGAGAACCCGAGGCAGTTGCTGCGGACATGGGTTCCCGATGGTAACCATATTACTTTTTTATGATTATATATATATATATATATATATATATATATATATATATATATATATATATATATATATATATATATATATTAACGAAAAGACCGATCCTTTGTGCAGTGTCGAAGGAGTTCATCCAGGAGCTAAATAAAGACTACTTCAAACCTGGCAAAGTGACCTTCCAAATTTGGAAGGACTTTGCCAGGAAGACTTGGGGTCGGGCGTTCCACCGCGCCTTCAAGAACACAAATTTGATCATCAGCAACCTATGGCGTTGATCTGCTGAACCGCTCACCTTGGAGCAGCTGCGCCAACCACCCAGCTTGGTGGATTTGGTCGCAAAGACATACGCGCCCGACGCACACCTGTTCCTTCCAAAACGCAATAAGGCACCTATCAAGCGCTCAAAGTCGGACGAGGAGGCCGAGCAGGCAAATGTCGAGGAAACGGAGGTCGATGCGGTGGGACAGAGGTATGAAGTTGCTGCTGAGGATGACGAGGCCCATCGGTGTGAGGAGCTGACCAAGAAACGGAAAGAAAAGACTGAAGCGGATGGTACTCAAGCCAAAAGATCGAAACGCTCAAAGAAGGAGGGTGGTCCTGCCGACGCTCCCGCTCTTGTCAATAATTCAACCATCGTGGCGCTATTTGAGCAGTACGAGGAGGTCAAAGGTGGGAAAGTGGCCGCTCCCGCAGCGGTACCGTCTGAAAGAGCTCCGGTAGTGGTGATCCCCGACGATGATGATGCTGGCACCTCAAAGGCATAAAAAACTGCCGGGGCGTTATCAAGTGGTACTAAACTTCCTGTGCTGTCAGTTCCCGGGAGTCCTCATACCTTTCCTTTGCGGGTAACTGAAGGGCTGCCTTGTCTTTGTAAAATATGATCGTGCCTCTGGCGATGAAAGAAATGCGTGCAGGGGAGCTAAGCCAGAAGCTGACGGATGCGGAAGGGAAAATTGCCGCGCTTGAAGAGGACGTGAAAAAAGGGAGAGGCAACAAAAAGGCTCTTGGAGGATAAGCTGAAGAAGGTTGAAAAAACCTTGGTGCGGGTCAGAAAAGACCGTGATGACCGAGCCGGGAAATTGGTAGTGTCGAAAATTCTGAGCCGTTTTTTTCGTTAATTCGCGGCGAAGAAAGGGAAAGAGATTGCCGATCTGAAAAATGCCAACGCTCTATTTGCTGACAAGTGTCAGAAATAGACGGACAAAGAGACTGCCGAGGTTAAAGCTGCATATGTGCTGACCTTCCACAACTGTTTCCCCGACCTTACCCTTGGGTTCATGTGGTTGGATGTTCCTGAGGCAGATCGTCCATCTGATGTGGTCTGCAAGGATGAAGAGTCAGACGACACATAGACTGAGCCTGAGGATGAAGACGCTTAAACTCCCCCACTTTTGTTTATCAAAATTTTGTAACCTCCGAGTCGGTAGAACCCGTTTAACTTGTTTTGTAACGGACCACTTTATATGTTTCCCATAATCTTGAAGTTTTCTCTAATATGCTTCTGTGATTCGATATCTGGTCGGGCATGATTGTTTTCATTGTTTGAGTGACTTTTTTTTTCATAGGGTCGGGAATAAAATGTGGATCAATTTAAACACTGAAAAACCTATTAACGTTCTGTTGATCAATGTTTAATTGAAAATTTTCCCATAGGGTCGGGAATAAAATGTGGATCAATTGAACACTGAAAAACCAATTAAAGTTCTGTTGATCAATGTATGATTGAAAATTTTCCCATAGGGTCGGGAATAAAATGTGGATCAGTTAAACACTGAAAAACCTATTAAGGTTCTGTTGATCAATTAAGATCGCCAAAAGTTGTTTATCAGCTCGTCAGCTAATGGACTCCCTTTTAATACTTCCGAATTTTAAAGGCAAAATTTTGGATTAAAAAAGGTCGGTTGCTATGGATGCCTCATTAAAACCTTCTCGCGCCACCGAGGTAGGAAAGAGTACATCCCCGACCAAAGGTTCTTACATAAACAATGATTACAAAGAAGTTACAAAGATCAACAAAATTACTCCAAATATAGCTTCAAATATTCAATGTTCCACGGGAGCCTCAACAAACGTCCGTGCTTGTCCTGCAATCGATACGTCCCGCTCTTAATTCTTTCCACTACTTTGTACGGTCCTTCCCAGTTTGGGGCGAGTTTGCCGAGGCTTTTGTCTTTGGTATGCAGAAAAACTCTTCTCAAAACCCTATCCTCGACCTTTGGCAGGTAAACCTCTAAGTCAACTAAAAAATGCACTTTTGAGGTTCAGTCTGAATTTTCTTTGACTTCATTGTTAGTGAGAATTAAATAGAAGCATACCTGAATCAACTATACAATGTAGAGTCTATGAAATCCCCACGCATCAAGAAGAAATTTCAAATATTAACTAGAAGGTTGGCCGCAATAAACTGGTTCATCTCTCGCTCTTCAGACAAGGGTAGATCTTTCTTCCAAGATCTTTATAGAGTATGAAAACTAACATGTAACCCATAATTTGAGGAGGCCTTCACCAATATCAAGAAACTGCTCGCCTCCTCTAAAGTGCTAACAAAGTGCCAGCCGTATGAAGTCTTGTTACTATACGTCGTCATCTTATAGTATGTTGTTAACATCGTGTTAGTCAGGAATGAAGGCAAAGAATCCCAAGCGCTCTACTATATGATCAAATTCTTACTCAATATGGAATCAAGATACTTGCAATTGGATAAACTAGCACCCACGTTGGTGGTAGCACCGTGAAAAACGCGTAAAACTTTCCAAGTTCACACAATCATCGTCACGATGTCTTTATTCCTAAGAAACGTACTACACAAACCATACATTTCAAGTAGACTTACCAAGTGGCCAGTTGAGCTAGGGGAAATAAAATTAAGTTTCACTTACAACGATTAAAGCACAAGCATCTGTCGATTTTTTTAACTGAGTTCCATGTAGAATGGAAAATTTTATATATCCAAACTCCAAATTCACCTGGAAGGTACAAACTGATAGGAGAAACAATAAAAATAGCCCGGGAGTAGGCGTCTCGTTAATCTCACTAGTACAAGATATCATGAAAAAATCAGTCAAGCTCATCTTTCTGGATATAAACAACAAAGCCGAATATAAAGCATCAATTTCTGGCTTGCGACTCGCAAATGTATGTAGTATATAGCACTGCGAGATCAAATTAATACTCAATACGGAATCAAGATACTTGAAATTAGATAAACTAGCACTCGCCTTGGCGGTAGCCGCCCGAAAAATGTGTACATATTTTCCAATTTTACACAATCATCGTCTAAACATTATCCCCCCTAAAGAACGTACTGCACAATTAGTCATAAAACAGATGATATCATGAAACATATAGGCAAGATCATCTTCTGGACTACTAACGACGAAGCCCAATATGAAGATTATTGGCTTGCAACTTGTAAAGGTATATAGTATGTAGTGCCACAAGGGTTCAACTATCCACCGACTCACAACTAGTTCTTTTTATCAAGACATAGCGTTTGTTGAAGCTCAAAAAGTCACCATCATCTAGTATATAAAAGAATTTCGGCAGCAAGGTAAGAATTAGGTGTAATCATTCAATATAAACCTTTAATCAGCCTATCCAATAAGTACCTCTATAGTATACCAACGACGAGATTATCAAGTAAATGTTTGGTAAACACCCATCATCCAATATCTCAAATGATAAGTGTTTCAAGAGATAAAACTTAAAGCAAGAAAAGTCAGGATCCAATCAGCAGATTCATCCGGAACACCAACACATTGTACCGACGTAGGTTTACATGGCTCTTACTTTGATATCCCAACTCTCAGGCAGCCCACTTTCTAATAGATCAACTTCAAAACGAAGAAGGAAGTGAGTATTATGGGAACGAAGAATAATCATGTTACAAAGGTTCTATTGAGCCATAATAGTACAAGATTAAAATACAAAGATATAAAACTATTTAAATTGTCATTACTTTTCTAACCCAACAAAAATTTCAGCAGTGCATTTCAATAGACATGACCTCGATATTATGGGACCTACTAAATATGTATGGGCTACCGCGAATCGATCACTGCCGATAATTGAACGTAGTTCCAGAATGATAGCATCACAAGGTTTCGCACAACTTTAGAAATCAAGAAAAATATTTCATCATCATTTCACCCACACTAACAATAGGCTTCAGCCGAGACTAACCATCTATGTCGGTTCACTACCCGACCTCGATTAAGCCTTCCTTATAACTTTGGCTCACTTTATAGCTTTGGCTAATCATTTCCAACAATTTCATGTCAATACACAACTTCGACCAAAAATCCAAACCATTTTGGAGCTACACAAGGCTCCGACATAAACCTTATAAAATTGATTGAGCCCACACACGCCTTTGTTTGAAATATTCTAAGCACGATCGGGCCAACACAAGGCTCTGACCATAATAAACTAGCTATACTAAGATTCTTCATGACTATGGCCAAAACGTATAGGCTATATCGAACTACTTTAACCCTACGAACGAAGCGCGCGCGCGCACACACACACATATATATATATATATATATATATATCTAAAAAACATGTTAACACTATTACATCTTAAAGAATTTCACATGCTATATCATAATGTCAATATATCACAAGGCATTACGCGGGTGCTTGTTCAATAACCCTAAAAGAAGTCATGCACCCGTACAAATATTACATTTTGGTTGTACTATAAATATTCCAAATAAAGGATTCCACGTGGTCCTTCTCTTAGCCTCTACCTACTAGAATTTATCACTCTATTCAGATCATCAGACTACCTATTATTTGCATCAAGTTCAAGCATAAACATAGAAAATCAAAAATCAAAGAAGAAAAGAAAACAAGAATGTTTCGACTTGATTAAACAAAACCATTACGAAAAGGATTATAAAAAGAAAAACAATTGTTTCATTAAATATTTACAAAGTATAAAATAATAAAACATGCCCTAGCTCACCAGACTTGTGTCCAACAACTGCCTTACGATGTTCACACCCACATAATAGCATATTTACACTACTCAATATCACTAAGATTGAGCAGCACGATCAAATGAAGAAGATGCTATCAAATTTTATATTCAAAATCACTTTCATAACATCATAAACATATGTAAATTCCCTTCACATGAGCTAGAGCTGAAAATAATAATAATACATCGTTTCAAGATCTTTTAACAGAGTGGAAGACACCGACGCAAGAAAATGAGCAATCAAATGAGAAAACCCCTTGTGTCAAAACATGTCCATAAATGAAGATGTGACCAAGTCTGTGAACATAAAAACTCAAGGCATGGGCTTGGTTAAAGGTAACCCACATTACAAACAAAAATTAACTCTAGTGTATGCACAGTAGCTGCCACCAACACCAAATGGTATTATCCTTGTATCTGCAACAGGCTCATCAGGAGTTACAATCAAAACTCCACCACAAGAGCTCTCATATATCCCCACAAAGTGGTCAACAGGTTCTTCGCTCTCTAGAGTGTAACCAAATCTCCAATATGGAAGTATGGAGTGCAAGAAAATCTCAGTAGTCCACATCTCAACCTCACCGGTATTTTATGTAGCAGCAAAGTATGGAAGATTTTGAATCACGATAATTCTTTAACCTAGAGGCACCAATTGATCGACCTCCGAGTAAATTTTCTCCAACTTCCCCAACCAAAATCCATCATACTATCAGTAGCCGCAAATTGACTATAAATTTAGAGAATATTTTTTAGCCGTAGCCTTATCTCATGTCATTTTCAAATCAAGCTTCATCGACATACCATAGATGTAAGTTTTTTTTCTCTTTCTAAGTTTGGGCTTTTCTTCCCATTTAAGATCATGTCTTACTAATTAGAATTCTTCTTGTAAGAGCCACTGATATATTATTTAAGAAACATAATTCTTCATCACTGTAAGGATGATCGATTTTTTTATGTTGTAACATCAAATACAAGATTCAACTCAATAGTTCAAGTCCTTCAGCCATACAGAGAATTCAATACAGTATCACCTTCGACCAATAAAGATAATTGGACATCCTCATTCTGGTGAGTTGGTGAGTTTGATTACTTGGATTGCCTTAGTAAATTGAGAGAAGTTAGATTATAGAGAGAGAAATAGGTTTTAGAGAGATAAAAATAAGATTTTCAAAATGATCCATCTCAAAAAACCAACCCCTTTATTAGATCAGCCCTGGCCTTTACATAGAGGCGTAATGACTTAATTCTCAACTGAAAACAGTTACAATAAAGGGATAATTACACGCTAGTCCTGACTAAACTACATAGTTCTAAATTCCTTCTTTAACTTTATAATATGTTATAAGAAGTTTTATTCTTTACATTTTAGTCCTCAAGATCCATTTCCTTATCAGTAACCCTCTTAGTTCTCATGTAACTAAATGAATGAGAACTAACTAGCCTCGAACATATTCAGAGGTGAAGAAAATCTCCTTTTCTATAATCTGAAGTGCTTGGAACATGTTGTTATCCCATAATTTATGTCACATACGTCGAATATATTTATAGGTGAATAAAGCCTCCATTATTCATAATTCAACGTACTCCAGAGATGTTGTTTCACTTTAATTTCTATCTTACACATCAAATTGTTTTAATTCAGACATATTTTCCTCATATCATGATTTGAGGCGAAAGCCAAGTCTAGGGTGACACTCTAGATGCCGAGTCTATCTCCTAGCAAATAATAACACCCTAGGCTATAGGTCTGCCACTAGACCCATAACGTGATAGACGTTAGATCCTTATATATGTAATCGCTTCAAATTCTGCCCAATCACCATCCACCTCTTCCACTTTTCGATACTTACTTTCTCCTCTTATAAATATCACTATGACCCATTGTTTGATTTACAGATTAAATTCCTTAAGAAAGAAACTGCAAAAGGCTTAAAATCCCTTTGTTACCTTCAACGTCTTCTTCTATCTTTTTGCTACCCTCACCGGAAACTTCAAACTTTCCGTTCAATCTTCAACTGGTTTATGAGAAAGCATCCAAATAGTAGAAGATCTAATAATTCTCAAAAAACTCAAATTTTCGAAATCAGATAAAAACGTCTTTGGAGCTTACGACGACGTCTCTATTAGTGAAAGGGTAGATTAATACAGAGCAGTTGGCTTAGTAAGCAACGCTTCTCTTGGCCTATCTTCGAAGACAATATACTACAATAACTTTGATCCTTCCAAAACTCCAGTTTTTTCACTTTCTCCTCTCACATAGGAAAGCCAATCATAAAAAATGTGAACACCAAGCACACGTCAAATATCACCCTCCCTCACCGAATCATCATCTCGAATTAGATGAAAAGTAAGCAAATCTTCCTCGAAGAAATCCAAAAAGACTTTTTCCCCAACCAATCTTCCAAAAACTTATCCTCCTCGAACTCCAAGAAAAAATACTTTCATAGCCATAGGAGATGATACCGAGGTCACCTCAAATCCATCAACCACTTCTCCTCCCCCGAGGGAGATTGTTGAGCACATGACATCGTCTCAACAAAATCCCTCAAGCGATTCTCCTCAACTAATGGACAAGGCATCTTAAGATGAAATTGATTTTGACGATACTCAATCCAATAACAATGTTGAAATAGAAGAAGAAGTTTCAAAGGAATAAAAAAATGCTGCAAAATAAATAACTCGTAGACTGAGAAAAAAGATAGCTCATATCACAATATCCAATGAGTTGTGTGGGTTAATAGGCGAAAACTTGAGATCTCTTGATGCGCATTATATATCGGCTCTGAAAGACGTTTCATATACATATTACAAGGAGAGCCAAACAGTTGATCTAAAGAAGCAATGGGGAATGGGAGACAATATTACACTTCGTCTTCCCAAAGAAGGGGATACACCTTCAGATTGTAAAAAAGACGAACTAGTGGTCTACTGAGAGATCATCAACTAGAGTCTTTGATTTCCACTGGACATCATGATGGTTGACTACTTCAAATTTCTAGATATGTGTCGACCCATGTAACACTAAATTAATGGTTTAACCTGCTTTTTGTGATCATGACCTCTCGTTTGTCCAAAATTCTGATCTCCATCGAGGTTTTCATTTTTCTAACCGAACTTTCAAAGGTACCGGTGCTTCTATTCTATTATCTTACCCTGGATGATGACTTAAAAATTATCAATGACCTACTGGAAGCAGACAAATATTAGAAACATAAATTCGCCTGCATCTCAGGGGTTTGGGAGAATGACAAAGAAATATCTGATGCCAGCCCATCTAGATTGAACCTCATATGAAGGACTAACGTAAGTCCTTTTATTTCTTTGAATCATATTTTCAACTAATACTATCCATATTTCTTATATATTCTGATCAGAAATTTCAAGGCGCTATGCACTTTATCAAGAGCAAAACAAAAGAAAGCAATCTCTCCACCATCGAGGATGGAGTAGAAGATGAACTTTCTTCGAAAAAGAAGAAGACAATTGCTCTTTCAAAAAATAAAGGTGCCACCAAAACAACTCCCCAAAAGAAAGGGAAAAAGACTATTATAGAGATCGTCGAAAAAGTATTGCCCGATGATGATGATGGTGCAGAGAATCAGCAAAGTCAACAAAAAGAAAATGAAGCTCTTGTTGAAAATGCTTCCAATCAGCAAGGGTAATTGTGGCTATAGAGGATGATCAATGTGATGACCATTTCGATCCTAATAGCTTTATCAACTTCAACGAATCACAAGATCTTGTTGGAGACGAGGATCCCATCGTTCAAGAAATTCAAGATCATCTACACAATCTTGGAAGAAGATCTGCACGTGCTGCTTCCGAGGCCAGATCTCCTGATGTTATTGTTCTTACAACCTCTTTAGCTTTTATTCCTCGACCTAACCCAGTTGTCTTTCCTCCTGTGGAACCATCCGAAGATGTTCTTGCCGCTCTGCAACCTTTTACTGATCTCGATGCTGCCGCGCAAAAGCTGACTCAAGAAATTGAATCTTCTCGAAGTCATATAAATCATATGGCTCAAGAAATGGTTCACTATAAAAGGTGTCGCTGAAGCTGAGAAAAAGATAAGGGGGATCTTTGAGAACCTTGTAATAGATGGGTTCCATCAATTTCAAATGAACAGATCTGAATTTCTCATAGGGCTTCTCCATGCGAAGAAACATATTGGATAATTGCATCAAAGAGATAAAGAAGATCTCAACACTTTGTATCAGAATGAAACAGATAAACTCAAGGCTAAACATTCTAAAGAGTTAGTTGCAGAAAAGAAAAAATTCAACGACCTTCAAGTTTCTTGCTGTCACTGCCGCTGAGGATAAGTGTGCAAAAGACATGTTGGAAGCTATCAATAATGGTGAAGAACAAAAAATCATCAAACTCCTTTGTGAAATCCACACCACATATCCCAAAATCGATCTTTCCAACTTTTGGAGTGAAATCCCCATCGAACGACGCCCTAGTGAGGCTTTCAGTCCCGTTCCAAGCTCATCATCCGAAGAGGAAGATTCAAAGGAGGATTCCGAAGAGAGCTATGCAGATGAATACTTTTAGCATCTTTTTTTGTCTCTATCATATCATCACTGTAACATTGTGTTTTAATAGATACCTTTTCACTTGGTATCTAGAAAATTACACTGTGCTCATCGAATTAAATTGAATGACAAATATCTTTGTTTATGCTTTAATTTATTTAAGGTATATTCACATTTGACTGTTATTTATATTAATTATCCGGAGTGAAAATATAATATGATATTTTAAATAATCATTACAATGCGTAACACTTCGAATATTATAGCACGTTTAATGAACGTAGCACTTCGAATGTTATAATGCATTTAATGAATCTAACACTTCAAACATTATAGTGCGTTTAATGAACGTAACAATTCGAACATTATAGTTTGTTTGTTAGACATAGCCCTTCGAATACGGTTGCTTCTTCGAAAAATGTATTTAACACTTTTGAATATTCTACTCTTGGTCAACCTCAAAGATGATCAGTGTTTGATTAGTTACCAAAATACTTTAAATAAGCAGTCGTAAACAACTATTGGCTAAAAAATGCATTTTATTGATAGATTGAATATGTACATAGCACCTTGTTAAAACCTTCTCGGGCCAACAGGGTAGGAAAAAGTGCGTTAATCAATCAAATAATTGTTTTTTTAGAATACGACACAATCACTCCCAGTACAATTTTAGATGTTGTATATTCCACGGATGTTGAAACATCTTCCCCTGATTATCACAAAGACGGTAAGAACCTAGGTTTATCCTTTCAACAACCATATAAGGTCCTTCCTAATTTGGGGTTATCTTACTGAGGCTCTTTTCCCTGGTATGAAGGAATACCTTTCTTAACACTTTGTCACATACCTCGAATTATATATATTCCTCAAAAGAGTTTGATAATGAATTATATTTAAATGTGCTCCAACTCTTTTCTCTTCAACCAAATCCAAACTCGCCTTTTTAGCTTCAACATTCAAGTCTTCAGAATATTTGGTTATCGTAAAAGAAGGCAAGGTAGATTCTACAGGACTGACAGCGTCCATTCCATAGGCTGAAGAAAAAAGGGTCTCTTTAGTAGCCTCCTTAAGGGTTGTTCGATAAGCCCATAGTACCTCCTCTAAGTAATTAGGCCATTTTCCTACTGCTCCCGTAAAATTCTTCTTGAAACCTTCTAAAATAGACCTATGTGTCACCTCTAATTATCCATTTTCTTGGAGATGAAAAGGTGTAGAAAAACGTTGCTTGATTCTCTTCGAAGCACAGTACGAAGACATTTCTTTATTATTGAACTGATGATCATTGTCTGTAGTAATTCTTAAAGGTACTCCAAAACGTCAACAAATACTATTTACAATGAATTTAATCACATCCTTAGCTTTTGTTCCAGACAAAGATTCTACTTCTACCTGATGAGAGAATAAATGACAAGAATAAAGAATCTTGGATCTTGGACCTCTTGTGACTAGAGCTCAAAGTGTAGATAGAGAAAGTAGAAAGAGAATATAATATTTAATTGTCCACCTACCAAGAATAAATGGGCTCCCTTTTATAGTGGGGAAGGTGAGACCCATTTATGTCCTTGGTAGTCTGTATTATTTCATAATTAGTCCTTTACAAGCTACTTTATTTACATATTGCCTTCTACTAAACAATAAATACAATAATGGGCTAATATGGAATGGAATAACGCCTTCCACACTGCTTTTGAACCTATCAATTTTCTTAACAACCACATATTTTCGATCACGTTTGGAGCTCTGCCTCCTGAGCATTTGATGGAGCAACCCAATCCTCGACAAGTTATCAAAAGATTAGTCAGCCCTGACTGTAAGGTATTCTTACCAATTCGCAGGAGATCAGATGGCCATCTTCCTCAGAAGAAGAAGACAAAAAATAATAAAAAGGCAGCTAGCCAAGAGGTTCAAAGAGAAAAACAAAAGAAAGCAATCTCTCCACCATCGAGGAAGGAGTAGAAGACGAACTTTCTTCGAAAAAGAAGAAGACAATTGCTCTTTCAAAAATAAAAGTTGCCACCAAAACAACTCCCCAAAAGAAAGGGAAAAAGACTATTATAGAGATTGTCGAAGAAGTATTGCCCAATGATGATGATGGTGCAGAGAATCAGCAAAGTCAACAAAAAGAAAATGAAGCTCTTGTTGAAAATGCTTCCAATCAGCAAGGGTAATTGTGGCTATAGAGGATGATCGATGTGATGACCATTTCGATCCTAATAGCTTTATCAACTTCAATGAATCACAAGATCTTGTTGGAGACGAGGATCCCATCGTTCAAGAAATTCAAGATCATCTGCACAATCTTGGACGAAGGTCTGTACGTGCTGCTTCCGAGGCCACATCTCCTGATTTTATTGTTCTTACAACCTCTTTAGCTTTTATTCCTCGACCTAACCCAGTTGTCTTTCCTCATGTGGAACCATCCGAAGACGTTCTTGCCGCTCTGCAACCTTTTACTAATCTTGATGCTGCCGCACAAAAGCTGACTCAAGAAATTGAATCTTCTCGAAGTCATATAAATCATATGGCTCAAGAAATGGTTCACTATAAAAGGTGTCGCTGAAGCTGAGAAAAAGATAAGGGGGATCTTTGGGAACCTTGTAATAGATGAGTTCCATCAATTTCAAATGAACAGATCTGAATTTCTCATAGGGCTTCTCCATGCGAAGAAACATCTTGGATAATTGCATCGAAGAGATAAAGAAGATCTCAACACTTTGTATCAGAATGAAACAGATACACTCAAGGCTAAACATTCTAAAGAGTTAGTTGCAGAAAAGAAAAAATTCAACGACCTTCAAGTTTCTTGCTCTCACTGCTGCTGAGGATAAGTGTGCAAAAGACATGTTGGAAGCTATAAAAAATGGTAAAGAACAAAAAATCATCACACTCCTTTGTGAAATCCACACCACATATCCCAAAATCGATCTTTCCAACTTTTGGAGTGAAATCCCCATCGAACGACGCCCTAGTGAGGCTTTCAGTCCCGTTCCAAGCTCATCATCCGAAGAGGAAGATTCAAAGGAGGATTCCGAAGAGAGCTATGCGGATGAATACTTTTGGTATCTTTTTTTGTCTCTATCATATCATCACTGTAACATTGTGTTTTAATAGATACCTTTTCACTTGGTATCTAGAAAATTACACTGTGCTCATCGAATTAAATTGAATGACAAATATATTTATTTATGCTTTAATTTATTCAAGGTATATTCGCATTTGACTGTTATTTATATTAATTATCCGGAGTGAAAACATAATATGATATTTTAAATAATCATTACAATGCGTAACACTTCGAATATTATAGCACGTTTAATGAACGTAACACTTCGAATGTTATAATGCATTTAATGAATCTAACACTTCAAACATTATAGTGCGTTTAATGAACGTAACAATTCGAACATTATAGTTTGTTTGTTAGACATAGCCCTTCGAATACGGTTGCTTCTTCGAAAAATGTATTTAACACTTTGGAATATTCTACTCTTGGTCAACCTCAAAGATGATCAGTGTTTGATTAGTTACCAAAATAGTTTAAATAAGCAGTCGTAAACAACTATTGGCTAAAAATGCATTTTATTGATAGATTGAATATGTACATAGCACCTCGTTAAAACCTTCTCGGGCCAACAGGGTAGAAAAGAGTGCGCTAATCAATCAAATTTTTTTTTTTTGAGAATACGACACAATCACTCCCAGTACAATTTTAGATGTTGTATATTCCACGGATGTTGAAACATCTTCCCCTGATTATCACAAAGACGGTAAGAACCTGGGTTTATCCTTTCAACAACCATATAAGGTCCTTCCTAATTTGGGGTTATCTTACTGAGGCTCTTTTCCCTGGTATGAAGGAATACCTTTCTTAACACTTTGTCACCTACCTCGAATTATATCTATTCCTCATAAGAGTTTGATAATGAATTATATTTAAATGTGCTCCAACTCTTTTCTCTTCAACCAAATCCAAACTCGCCCTTTTAGCTTCAACATTCGAGTCTTCAGAATATTTGGTTATCCTAAAAGAAGGCAAGGTAGATTCTACAGGACTGACAGCGTCCATTCCATAGGCCGAAGAAAAAAGGGTCTCTTTAGTAGCCTCCTTAAGGGTTGTTCGATAAGCCCATAGTACCTCCTCTAAGTAACTAGGCCATTTTCCTACTGCTCCCGTAAAATTCTTCTTGAAACCTTCTAAAATAGACCTATGTGTCACCTCTAATTGTCCATTTTCTTGGAGATGAAAATGTGTAGAAAAATGTTGCTTGATTCTCTTCGAAGCACAGTACGAAGACATTTCTTTATTATTGAACTGATGATCATTATCTGTAGTAATTCTTAAAGGTACTCCAAAACGATAACAAATACTATTTACAATGAATTTAATCACATCCTTAGCTTTTGTTCCAGACAAAGATTCTACTTCTACCTGATGAGAGAATAAATAACAAGAATAAAGAATCTTGGATCTTGGACCTCATGTGACTAGAGCTCAAAGTATAGATAGAGAAAGTAGAAAGAGAATATAATATTCAATTGTCCACCTACCAAGAATAAATGGGCTCCCTTTTATAGTGGGGAAGGTGAGACCCATTTATGTCCTTGGTAGTCTGTATTATTTCACTATTAGTCCTTTACAAGCTACTTTATTTACATATTGTCTTCTAATAAACAATAAATACAATAATGGGCTAATATGGAATGGAATAACGCCTTCCACACTGCTTTTGAACCTATCAATTTTCTTAACAACCACATATTTTCGATCACGTTTGGAGCTCTGCCTCCTGAGCATTTGATGGAGCAACCCAATCCTCGACAAGTTATCAAAAGATTAGTCAGCCCTGACTGTAAGGTATTCTTACCAATTCGCAGGAGATCAGATGGCCATCTTCCTCAGAAGAAGAAGACAAAAAATAATAAAAAGGCAGCTAGCCAAGAGGTTCAAAGAGAAAAACAAAAGAAAGCAATCTCTCCACCATCGAGGAGGGAGTAGAAGACGAACTTTCTTCGAAAAAGAAGAAGACAATTGCTCTTTCAAAAATAAAAGTTGCCACCAAAACAACTCCCCAAAAGAAAGGGAAAAAGACTATTATAGAGATTGTCGAAGAAGTATTGCCAGATGATGATGATGGTGCAGAGAATCAGCAAAGTCAACAAAAAGAAAATGAAGCTCTTGTTGAAAATGCTTCCAATCAGCAAGGGTAATTGTGGCTATAGAGGATGATCGATGTGATGACCATTTCGATCCTAATAGCTTTATCAACTTCAATGAATCACAAGATCTTGTTGGAGACGAGGATCCCATCTTTCAAGAAATTCAAGATCATCTGCACAATCTTGGAAGAAGGCCTGCATATGCTGCTTCCGAGGCCACATTTCATGATGTTATTGTTCTTACAACCTCTTTAGCTTTTATTCCTCGACCTAACCCAGTTGTCTTTCCTCCTGTGGAACCATCCGAAGACGTTCTTGCCGCTCTGCAACCTTTTACTAATCTTGATGCTGCCGCACAAAAGCTGACTCAAGAAATTGAATCTTCTCGAAGTCATATAAATCATATGGCTCAAGAAATGGTTCACTATAAAAGGTGTCGCTGAAGCTGAGAAAAAGATAAGGGGGATCTTTGGGAACCTTGTAATAGATGAGTTCCATCAATTTCAAATGAACAGATCTGAATTTCTCATAGGGCTTCTCCATGCGAAGAAACATCTTGGATAATTGCATCGAAGAGATAAAGAAGATCTCAACACTTTGTATCAGAATGAAACAGATAAACTCAAGGCTAAACATTCTAAAGAGTTAGTTGCAGAAAAGAAAAAATTCAACGACCTTCAAGTTTCTTGCTGTCACTGCCGCTGAGGATAAGTGTGCAAAAGACATGTTGGAAGCTATCAATAATGGTAAAGAACAAAAAATCATCACACTCCTTTGTGAAATCCACACCACATATCCCAAAATCGATCTTTCCAACTTTTGGAGTGAAATCCCCATCAAACGACGCCCTAGTGAGGCTTTCAGTCCCGTTCCAAGCTCATCATCCGAAGAGGAAGATTCAAACGAGGATTCCGAAGAGAGCTATGCGGATGAATACTTTTAGTATCTTTTTTTGTCTCTATCATATCATCACTGTAACTTTGTGTTTTAATGGATACCTTTTCACTTGGTATCTAGAAAATTACACTGTGCTCATCGAATTAAATTGAATGACAAATATCTTTGTTTATTCTTTAATTTATTCAAGGTATATTCGCATTTGACTGTTATTTATATTAATTATCCGGAGTGAAAACATAATATGATATTTTAAATAATCATTACAATGCATAACACTTCGAATATTATAGCACGTTTAATGAACGTAGCACTTCGAATGTTGTAATGCATTTAATGAATCTAACACTTCAAACATTATAGTGCGTTTAATGAACGTAACACTTCGAACATTATAGTTTGTTTGTTAGACATAGCCCTTCGAATACGGTTGCTTCTTCGAAAAATTTATTCAACACTTTGGAATATTCTACTCTTGGTCAACTTCAAAGATGATCAGTGTTTGATTAGTTACCAAAATAGTTTAAATAAGCAGTCGTAAACAACTATTGGCTAAAACATGCATTTTATCGATAGATTGAATATGTACATAGCACCTCGTTAAAACCTTCTCGGGCCAACAGGGTAGGAAAAAGTGCGCTAATCAATCAAAGATTGTTTTTTTTGAGAATACGACACAATCACTCCCAGTACAATTTTAGATGTTGTATATTCCACGGATGTTGAAACATCTTCCCCTGATTATCACAAAGACGGTAAGAACCTGGGTTTATCCTTTCAACAACCATATAAGGTCCTTCCTAATTTGGGGTTATCTTACCGAGGCTCTTTTCCCTGGTATGAAGGAATACATTTCTTAACACTTTGTCACCTACCTCGAATTATATCTATTCCTTATAAGAGTTTGATAATGAATTATATTTAAATGTGCTCCAACTCTTTTCTCTTCAATCAAATCCAAACTCGCCCTTTTAGCTTCAACATTCGAGTCTTCAGAATATTTGGTTATCCTAAAAGAAGGCAAGGTAGATTCTACAGGACTGACAGCGTCCATTCCATAGGCCGAAGAAAAAAGGGTCTCTTTAGTAGCCTCCTTAAGGGTTGTTCGATAAGCCCATAGAAACTCCTCTAAGTAATTAGGCCATTTTCCTACTGCTCCCGTAAAATTCTTCTTGAAACCTTCTAAAATAGACCTATGTGTCACCTCTAATTGTCCATTTTCTTGGAGATGAAAAGGTGTAGAAAAACGTTGCTTGATTCTCTTCGAAGCACAGTACGAAGACATTTCTTTATTATTGAACTGATGATCATTCTCTGTAGTAATTCTTAAAGGTACTCCAAAACGACAACAAATACTATTTACAATGAATTTAATCACATCCTTAGCTTTTGTTCCAGACAAAGATTCTACTTCTACCTGATGAGAGAATAAATGACAAGAATAAAGAATATTGGATCTTGGACCTCATGTGACTAGAGCTCAAAGTGTACATAGAGAAAGTAGAAAGAGAATATAATATTCAATTGTCCACCTACCAAGAATAAATGGGCTCCCTTTTATAGTGGGGAAGGTGAGACCCATTTATGTCCTTGGTAGTCTGTATTATTTCACTATTAGTCCTTTACAAGCTACTTTATTTACATATTGTCTTCTAATAAACAATAAATACAATAATGGGTTAATATGGAATGGAATAACGCCTTCCACACTGCTTTTGAACCTATCAATTTTCTTAACAACCACATATTTTCGATCACGTTTGGAGCTCTACCTCCTGAGCATTTGATGGAGCAACCCAATCCTCGATAAGTTATCAAAAGATTAGTCAGCCCTGACTGTAAGGTATTCTTACCAATTCGCAGGAGATCAGATGGCCATCTTCCTCAGAAGAAGAAGACAAAAAATAATAAAAAGGCAGCTAGCCAAGAGGTTCAAAGAGAAAAACAAAAGAAAGCAATCTCTCCACCATCGAGGAAGGAGTAGAAGACAAACTTTCTTCGAAAAAGAAGAAGACAATTGCTCTTTCAAAAATAAAAGTTGCCACCAAAACAACTCCCCAAAAGAAAGGGATAAAGACTATTATAGAGATTGTTGAAGAAGTATTGCCCGATGATGATGATGGTGCAGAGAATCAACAAAGTCAACAAAAAGAAAATGAAGCTCTTGTTGAAAATGCTTCCAATCAGCAAGGGTAATTGTGGCTATAGAGGATGATCGATGTGATGACCATTTCGATCCTAATAGCTTTATCAACTTCAATGAATCACAAGATCTTGTTGGAGACGAGGATCCCATCGTTCAAGAAATTCAAGATCATCTGCACAATCTTGGAAGAAGGTCTGCATGTGCTGCTTCCGAGGCCACATCTCCTGATGTTATTGTTCTTACAACCTCTTTAGCTTTTATTCCTCGACCTAACCCAGTTGTCTTTCCTCCTGTGGAACCATCCGAAGATGTTCTTGCCGCTCTGCAACCTTTTACTAATCTCGATGCTGTCGTAAAAAAGCTGACTCAAGAAATTGAATCTTCTCGAAGTCATATAAATCATATGGCTCAAGAAATGGTTCACTATAAAAGGTGTCGCTGAAGCTGAGAAAAAGATAAGGGGGATCTTTGGGAACCTTGTAATAGATGAGTTCCATCAATTTCAAATGAACAGATCTGAATTTCAATTGTCCACCTACCAAGAATAAATGGGCTCCCTTTTATAGTGGGGAAGGTGAGACCCATTTATGTCCTTGGTAGTCTGTATTATTTCACAATTAGTCCTTTACAAGCTACTTTATTTACATATTGTCTTCTAATAAACAATAAATACAATAATGGGCATATTTCCCTTGTCCTTTTGCAATTAACTCCATTTCTATTAAGACCGACAAATTACTCCCTTATCAGTAGCCTCCCAGTCTTCAAGAGCGTCGGGAATGAAGAGTTGTAAATAAGTTAGTTCGAAACGCCTCTGTCCCCTGTGCCTCGGTATCGATTGATCGTATTGCCTCTATCCCCGACCGACTGTTTTCTCCTGAATGATGACCGACCCCTTATACTTTCTGTTAGAGCTTCTGGGACAGCCACGAATTGTCCCCGACGCTAAAAAATCCTTATCATGGGTCTACCACTGACCCTGATTGACAGATTCCCCATGGGCCCAAATGGTTAATCAGGCCTTAGAAGACAAATCGGGAATAATCGGTGCAGACCTACAATGCTAGCCTGAGCTAAATCTACACGTGTCGTCCCCTTATTCGGAGCGTGCTCGCCTGCACATCTCTCCAGAAGGCTCTTCGACTTCCCGCTGCATTTCGTCGTTTGGACTCCCCCATGAGTAAAACGGCTAAGTAGAGCTGCCTATAAATACCTCATTCACCAAAATCACTCTCAGAGAAATTCTAGAGAGAGAAAGTGCTGCCCAGATCATTCTAGTGAGAGAGAGCAGAGCTTATAAAAAGTAAGAACCCGAGGCTAAAACAAAAACCGAAGAAGAAGAACGAGCCCGCATTTGGGTTTATTGATTGGGCCAGCATTAACGACCGAGCTGAAGAGTACCGAGCTGCGGGATTATTCTGAGTTCTGATTCAAAGCCCTTCGCACCCGTACCTCTTCCCCACGACCCTGTCCTTCCCAATCCAATTCCTGCTGAATCCTTCATCGTACCCGAACCGGCTGGTACTTAAACCCCCGAAGCCATTGTTATCCCCTCCAGCAGCAGCTCTCCACACTCCCCTATCGCACGGTCCGACCGCCCGACGCCTTTCGTCGGTAAATTCTCCTGCTAGCTTAACCCCTTTTCTTCCTAGACACCAAGGCAAAACTAGATTTCTTTCCATGAGAGACTCCAGCACCTCGACTTCGCCTGTGGGGGGTGATTTTCCCGAGATAGTCCAGCTCACTCCCACCATACAAGGGTACCGGACGGGTGTCAATATCGTATGTACCCCTTTGGGCGTTGCTTGATAGGATCTTGACCGTCAGAACCTGGAGATCGAGCATGCTCGTCAACAGCGAGAAGAATCAAAGCTCGACCGCATCGGTAGTAGCTCCAGTTTTATAGAGCCTCTGTCCCAGTCGGTTGATCCTCTAGCGGTCGGCTCCCCTAAACCTGATGCTAACCAAATAGAAGATGCTGAAGGGCCAGAAGCGAATGTCTTAACTGCTGGGAAAGGTGTTGCCGCTGCCGGCCACGCTGCTGGTCCTCTCGAACAACCTCTTCCCGCGGTCATAACTACGACTTACCATCGGCTGTTACCAAGGGATAACGTTATCTCGCTCTTTGAAGGAAAATACTTATACTTATCTGCCGCGGAACATGCAGAGCTTCTGATTCGGTGAGGGATCCCGGAGTGCATCACCGTACGATTCCCTACTCCTGGTTATCTCGCTCTTTGAAGGAAAATACTTATACTTATCTGTCGCGGAACATGCAGAGCTTCTGATTCGGTGAGGGATCCCGGAGTGCATCACCGTACGATTCCCTGCTCCTGGTAAGACGCCAGTGCATGTTCGGTCGCGGAAGATCGTCATTTTCACAGAGCTCTTCAACTAGGGCCTCAGGTTTTCTATGGATCCTGAGATCGCTCTGTATTTTAAGACCCTTAGCATCTGCCCCTCACAGCTCACACCCAATGCATGGTATACACTAATGTCATGCATAATGGCCTCACGCCTATCGGGTCGGATTATGCCGATGACTGAGTACATTGCCATGTCAGGGCTCTCGAAATCCCCCAAATCGCCCTTCTTCTATTCTTCCTTGGCCAACACTTGGAAGATTGTTAATGATTTCCTCGAAGGTGACAAGGGCTGGAAGCATCGGTTTGTCTTCCTTAGTGGCTGTTGGGAAAATGGCCGCCCATACACTAAGGAGAACCCGAGGCAGTTGCTGCGGACATGGGTTCCCGATAGTAACCATATTACCTTTTTATGATTATATATATATATATATATTAACGAAAAGACCCATCCTTTGTGCAGTGTCGAAGGAGTTCATCCATGAGCTAAATAAAGACTACTTCAAACCTGGCAAAGTGACCTTCCAAATTTGGAAGGACTTTTCCAGGAAGACTTGGGTTCGGGCGTTCCACCGTTGCTCTACTGAACCGCTCACCTTGGAGCAGCTGCGCCAACCACCCAGCTTGGTGAATTTGGTCGCAAAGACAGACGCACCCGATGCACACCTGTTCCTTCCAAAACGCAATATGGCACCTAGCAAGCGCTCAAAGTCGGACGAGGAGGCCGAGCAGGAAAATATCGAGGCAACGGAGGTCAATGCGGTGGGACATAGGGATGAAGTTATTGTTGAGGATGACGAGGCCCATCGGTCTGAGGATCTGACCAAGAAACGGAAGGAAAAGGCTGAAGCGGATGGTGCTCAAGCCAAAATATCGAAACGCTCAAAGAAGGAGGGTGGTCTTGCCGACGCTCCCGCTCTTTTCGATAATTCAACCATTGCGGCGCTATTTGAGCAGTACGAGGAGGTCAAAGGTGGGAAAGTGGCCACTCCCGCAGCAGTACCGTCGGAGAGAGCTCCGGTAGGGGTGATCCCCGACGATGATGATGCTGGCACCTCAAAGGCATCAAAAACTGCCGGGGCGTTATCAAGTGGTACTAAACTGCCTGTGCTGTCAGTTCCCGGGAGTCCTCATACCTTTCCTTTGCGGGTAACTGAAGGGCTGTCCTTGTCTTTGTACAATATGATCGTGCCTTTGGCGATGAAAGAAAGGCATGCAGGGGAGCTAAGCCAGAAGCTGACGGATGCGGAAGGGAAAATTGCCGCGCTTGAAGAGGAGGTGAAAAAAGGAGAGGCAGCAAAAAGGCTCTTGGAGGATAAGCTGAAGAAGGTTGAAAAAACCTTAGTGCAGGTCAGAAAAGACCGTGATGACCGAGCCGGGAAATTGGTAGTGTCGAAAATTCTGAGTTGTTTCTTTCGTTACTTCGCGGCGAAGAAAGGGAAAGAGATTGCCGATCTGAAAAATACCAACGCTCTATTTGCTGACAAGTGTCAGAAATGGACAGACAAAGAGACTGCCGAGGCTAAAGCTGCATATGTGCTGACCTTCCACAATTGTTTCCCCGACCTTCCCCTTGGGTTCATGTGGTTGGATGTTCCTGAGGCAGATCGTCCATCTGATGTGGTCTGCAAGGATGAAGAGTCAGACGACACAGAGACTGAGCCTGAGGATGAAGACGCTTAAACTCCCCCACTTTTTTTTTATCAAAATTTTGTAACCTCCGGGTCGGTAGAACCCGTTTAACTTGTTTTGTAACAGACCACTTTATATGTTTCCCATAATCTTGAAGTTTTCTCTATTATGCTTTTGTGATTCGATATCTGGTCGGACATGATTGTTTTCATTGTTTGAATGGTTTTTTTTTCATAGGGTCGGGAATAAAATGTGGATCAATTTAAACACTGAAAAACCTATTAACGTTCTGTTGATCAATGTTTAATTGAAAATTTTCCCATAGGGTCGGGAATAAAATGTAGATCAGTTGAACACTGAAAAACCAATTAAGGTTCTGTTGATCAATATATGATTGAAATTTTTCCCATAGGGTCGGGAATAAAATGTGGATCAGTTAAACACTGAAAAACCTATTAAGGTTCTGTTAATCTATGTATGATTGAAAATTTTCCCATAGGGTCGGGAATAAAATGTGGATCAGTTAAACACTGAAAAACCTATTAAGGTTCCTGTTAATCAATGTATGATTGAAAATTTTCCCATAGGGTCAGGAATAAAATGTGGATCAGTTAAACACTGAAAAACCTATTAAGGTTCTGTTGATCAATTAAGATCGCCAAAAGTTGTATCAACTCGTCAGCTAATGGACTCCCTTTTAATACTTCCAAATTTTAAAGGCAAAATTTTGGATTAAAAAAGGTCGATTGCTATGGATGCCTCATTAAAACCTTCTCGCGCCACCGAGGTAGGAAAGAGTACATCCTCGACCAAAGGTTCTTACATAAACAATGATTCCAAAGAAGTTACAAAGATCAACAAAATTACTCCAAATATAGCTTCAAATATTCAATGTTCCACGGGAGCCTCAACAAACGTCCGTGTTTGTCCTGCAATCGATACGTCCCGCTCTTAATTCTTTCCACTACTTTGTACGGTCCTTCCCAGTTTGGGGCGAGTTTGCCGAGGCTTTTGTCTTTGGTATGCAGAAAAAATCTTCTCAAAACCCTATCCTCGACTTTGAACTCTCGCCGACGTACTTTCGACGCATACCGACTCCTCATTAAAGTCTGATAATGTAAATATTTCAGTTGAGCTCGGCTCCTTTTTTCTTCTATTAAGTCTAGAGCTAGTCGTCTATCATCCTCGTTTTTATTCCCATCATAATTCCCAACCCTAAAAGATGGGAAGATTGACTCTGCTGGGGTGACAGCATCCATTCCATATACTAAGGCATAAGGTGATTCTTTAGTCGAGGTTCGAGGTGTAGTTTGGTAAGTCTACATTACTTCTTGCAAGTAATCCAGCCATTTGCCAGCTGTTCCTTCTAGATTCTTTTTGAGTCCGTCCAAGATGGTTCGGTTCGTAACTACAACTTGCCCGTTCGCCTGAGGATGGAAAGGGGCAGAAAAGCATTGCCTAATCCTATGGGTCGTAAAAAAAGATTTTATCTCGCTGTTGCCTGGTGAGGATAATTATCGCCTAAGGGTAGACTTGTAATTTGTTTGGTGTTTAATAGTAGTATGTGGGTGTTATGTATTTAGTGTAGAGAGTAGAGAGATAATTAAGCTGGCTGGTTGCAATTAATTCTCATTACTTGCACTTAATGCAGGTGGTTGGGTATTTATACCCTAATGTTTGGGCCCTTATGGGCTTTCGGGTCATGTTTAATGGACCCGGGTCATGTTCAAAGACCCATGAGTTCTAAGTAGGAGAGCAAGTAGCTTAGTCAAGTGGTGTTTAGGTTTTTTAGTACTTTTGTCATAGTTCGAACAGTCATATGGGCTAAGTTTTCGAAGTGATCTGTCCGGTCCGGAGGCCTTGGACCGATCTGTCCGGTCCGGAGGCCTTGGACCGATCTGTCCTTGTCCGGGGAGCATGCAGAATTCGGACTCATCATTGTCAAACTGAGGTCCGTTATCCATGGTGAGCTTCTGAGGTACCCCGAGCCTATAGCAGATATTCGACCAAATAAATTTGATGATATCCTTAGTTCTCATTTCCGATAATGGCTCGGCTTCTACCTATTTGGAAAAGTAATCTACAGCCACCATAATCGTTTGTGTACCACCAGATGCCATCGGTAACGGACCTACTAGATCGATTCCCCATCAGTCAAAATGTAGGCCTTCAGATATTGATTGTAAAGGGGCCGCGGGCATATTGATCGCATTTGCGAATCTTTGACAGGATTCGCAGGTTTTCACTATCTGCTGAGCATCTGCAGTTACCGTTGGCCAATAAAAACCGATGAGAAAAATTCTTCTTATCAGTGCTTTGTAACCGCAATGAGCCGCGCCTTCGCCGTCGTGCAACTCGGATACAATTATCTGTGACTCGTTTAACCCTAGACATCTCAGTAAAGGCCGGCTAACAGACTTTTTGTATAGTATGTCCCCCCAACAAAATGTAGCCTTGGGCCTTATTTTGTATCTTCCGAGGTGCGATACTATCATCTGGTAGTAATCCTTCAGCCAGGAAAGCTATAATATCCCATCTCCAGTCCGATATAGTTACCGAGGATACCTGACAGGAGATTTCTGGTCGATTGTCCAGCTCTGCCCTCTTTATAATCGACGGGTTTTCTTGTTCGGTTATCTAGGGGTAACTGCTTGAACATGATGCCGACGCTAGGGAGTCGGCGATCACATTTTCGGCCCTGGGAACGTGCTCATATGTTACTTTGGAAAATGACGCGGCTAACACTCGCAATGCTTCTAAGTATTGGACTAGGTGCTCTTTCCTAGCTTCCGACGCTCCCAAGGCTTGATTAATCAAAAGTTGAGAGTCACTAACAAGACGTACATGCTTAGCCCCGCACACCTGTGCTAGTCTCAAACCGGCCAGGACAGCCTCATATTCAGCTTCGTTGTTAGAAATGGTAAAACCGAATCGGATTGACTAATTCATACTTATGCCCGTAGGGGTGAGTACCTGCACGTCCGCACCACATCCATTGATGTTCGACCCACCATCGGTTCTGATAACCCACTCAACTAGCGCGTCTTTCTCGGGCGGCTCTTCTTGGTCTGGTCGGTCGGAATGAAATTCGACTAGAAAATCAGCTAGGGTCTGGCCTTTCATAGTTGTTCTTGGCTCAAAATTGATATCAAAATCGCCTAGCTCGACCGACCATTTAGACATTCTTCCTGACATGTCCGGTCGCTGAAGAACAAACTTGAGTGGAAACGAGGTTTGAACGATAATGGGGTGGGCCTAAAAATACGGTCGCATTTTTCGCGCCGCGGTTACCAAAGCCAGGGCTATTTTTTCCAGCTTCAAATACCGTGTCTTCGTATCCAATAGGCTTTTACTCACGAAGTATACCGCTTTGGGAATCGTTCCCGATTCACTGATCAGTGCCACACTTACTGCAAAATCCGAAACCACTATGTAAAGAAAGAGAGTTTCTCTGTCAGGGGCTTCGTTAGAAGAGTTTCTCGATTCGGATCAGACCGGATCGCTAAGCTTATCGATTCGGACCAGACCGGACCGCTAAGCTTTCGGTTCTAATTTTTGGAACCGGACCGAACCGCTAAGCTTTCGGTTTGGTTCGATCTAGTCCGGTTCAGTTCGGTCCGATTCGATTTGGTTCCGGTTCCGATTCGGTCCGAGTTCGGTCCGGTCCCGTTTCGGTCCGAGTTCGGTCCGGTCCCGTTTCTGTCCGATTTCGGTTCGGTTCGTTATCAGTCCAGTTTGGTCCCCTTAAAAAAATTAAATCCAATTAAAATTTGTTTTTTAATTTTTGTATTGAAGTAAATGATATAAAAACTAAAGTTTATAAGTTAATATTTTGATTTTGTTAAAAAAATTGGTAATTAACTATTAATTGTGGTACTATAATGTATAAAAGAATAAATAATAATAATAAATAATTGGTTCTAACGGTTTTATTGGTCCGATTTTATATCGGTTCTACCGGTTTATCGTTTCTATCGGTTCGATTCCCTATCGGTTCTATCGGTTTATCGGTTCAATTCCAAATCGAACCTATCGGTTTATCGGTTTTATCGGTTCGGTTCCTAACCGATTTTTTGTTTCGCTTCCTTATCGGTTTTTGGTTTTTAGAATGGAACCGCGAACCGAACCATTAAGGTTTGGTCCGTTTCTCGGTCTGGTCCTTACCGGTTCGGTCTCTGTCCGGTTCTCGGTTCTGGAGAACCGTTGACAGCCCTACTCTCCTCTAATAAAAAAATTTAAAATGTCAGTTCTCTAGTTGTCTCGGATTGTATTTGGGGTGACAATATTTGCTAAGGAATCAACCACCATGTTACTCCCTCGATTTACATGGTCCACAACAACATGATCAACTAAAAGCATCATATTTAGAATCTCTAAAAAAACAAAATTAAATGATCCATTTTTGCTTCGGAAACTCCAGACACTTGATTTGCCACAGATTGAGAATCTATCTCTAATCATACTGAAGTTGCACCACACAGCCTCGCAATCTCAATCCAGCTAATACAGCTTCGTATTCAACTTTATTATTCGAAGCGTTAAAACCAAAGATTGAAGCATTGTTTCTCCAGATGGAGAAACCAATTGAACTCCAGTGCTGCATCCAAAAATACTAGAACCTCCATCAGTTCGAACAATCCATCTCAAATTAAATGACAAGACATCCTTGCTAACTTCTTCATCTGATCTACTTCAATGAAATTCAATTAGGAAATCTGCCAAAACTTGTGCTTTAATTGTCGTTCGAGGTAAAAAAGTGATGTTAAAATCTCTCAATTCCACTGACCACTTAGTCATTCTCCTTGAAATATCAGGACGTTGCAAAACATTCTTCAATGGAAATCAGGTTCGAACTTTGATAGTATGAGCTTGAAAATAAGGACACATTTTTCTAGTAGCCACCACTAATGCCAATGCCAATTTTTTGAGCTTCAAATACCTATTTTCTGCTGCTACCAAACTTTTGCTGACGTAATACACCGGCTTCAGAATTCTTGAATCTTCACTTATCAATATTGCACTCACTCCGAATTCTGATACCGCGATGTATAAAAAGAGTTGTTCTCCACTTCGAGGCTTAGATAATATATCTGGTGATGATAACAAATCCTTGATGCTTGTAAAAGCTTCTTCACAATCGAAAGTCCATTCAAACTTCTTTCGTCTTCGTAACACTTGAAAGAAAAGGAAACATTTGTCAGAAAATGTAGAAATAAATCTGTTAAGTGCTGCTAACCTTGTCAAAATTTCTATTTTTTTTATAGTTCGAGACGATTTCATGGATACTACAGCTTTTAACTGCTTTGATTCAGCTTCTATCCCTTTTTCACTGATAACATAACCTATCCAAAAGTACATTTTTTCTGGATTCAAATTCAACTTTATTGCCCTTAAATTCAGAAATGTCTCCTCTAAATCCTCCAAGTATGCATCGTCTGCTAAGAATTTTACCACTATATCGTCGATGTATACCTCCATGTTTTTTCCGATCTGAGTAGCAAACGCCTTGTTCATTAATCTATGGTATGTGGACCCAACATTTTTTAATTCAATAAGCATAACTCTATAACAATGCAAGCCTCTGTTTATGATGAATGTAGTACTTTCTTGATCCTTTGGATCCATTTGAATTTGATTATAACCAGTAAAGCATCCATAAAGGTCAATATGTTATTTCCCGAAGTGGATCCAATCAACTAGTTTATTCGTGGAACGGGAAATGGGTCTTTAGGATAGGCTCGATTCAAGTCTATAAAATCAACACACATTCTTCACTTCCCGTTCTTCTTCTTGACCACCACTAGATTCTCCATCCATAAAGGATATTGTGACTCCCTTATAGGTCCAACCTTGGATAACCGGTCCACTTCGAAAACTATAGCTTCTGCATTTTCTAATAAAAATGCTCGCCTTTTTTGAATTACAGGTTTCACCTTCGTATTAATAGCTAGGCTATGACAGTTTACTTCAATTGGAACCCCTGATACATCCTCTGTTTTCCAAGTGAAAACATCTAAATTGTGAGACAAAAATTATGACGTTTGATAAGGTTCAGTAAGGTTCCTCTATTTCTTCACTAACTGTCAATGACCCTGGGGTTTCCTTCGGATCGTCGACCCTTTCCTCAGAATCTGAGGTCAACCCTCCTGACTGTTATTCATTCACCATATCATCACCGATGGATCGTCAAATCCAAAGCGCAGTGGCGTAGCATTCCTTGGCAAAATTTTGGTCTCTACACGGTCTCCGACGACATACTTGAAACATTGATGGGCTATTGATACAACGCTATACATTCTTGACAACCAGGATCTTCCAAAAAAGAATTATAGCTTGTTGGACAGTCCACCACCATAAAAAGCACTTGAACCCTTCGAATCCCCATATGACTCGTGCGATTACTCAAGTAAAACCGGTGATGGTGCGCTATGACTGAGAAATTCGTGGAGGATTGTGCATCCTGCCATAAGTAGCTTTAAAAAGGACGTTCACATAACTCCCAGTATTCATCAATACGTGTCGAATCTCAACGCCAGCAATTTCTGCCCCAATGACCACTGCATCCTCATGTGGCCCTACAATATCCCGTAAATCATTTTCATCGAAAATGATAAAGGGAATATCTTTCTTTCCGTACAATGGGTGGAATATTTTCCCTCTATTTGAGTAGCCAGACTTACTAAGTGCCTCTTCCTTGAACTATCAACGCTACTAGTCATAGAATTACCCCCAAAAATGCTCAGGGACTCAAAATACTTGCACAAGCTTCGAACGTGGCCTTGCTTTATTGGCTCTTCCACTGCCATCAAAATTATCCGATCTCGATCCATGTCCAAGTAATCTGATGCAGCATCAAAATCATCAACATTCGAATCCACAACATCAAATTTTCAGGTTGTGCATTGGTTGGTTGTGAAGTCGATGCTATGGGATTTTTTCGAGGCATTGCTCTGTGCTTTCATATAAGTCAGTAATTTCCCATTTTCAATTAAAACTGAACTTCTTTTTTCAATGCAATAAAATCCACGGTATCATGACAAATGTCATTGTGGTACCTGAAAAAGTTGTTGTTTCACTCCTCCCTAGGCCTATTGATTGGAGTGGACTTCCTGAAATTTACATACCCTTTAGTTTTATCGAAAATTGCAGCCACACCCTCAGTCAAATTTGCATAGTACTCATGCTTTATCCATTGGTTAGGCCTCAGCTTATTAAATTGGTATGATGGAGCTTGGTACGAATATGCTCCAGTTTGAGGTGGTAGGTTGTTTTTCCTCGGATGTGCCTGCTGGGCAGAATTCGAAGATTGCCCCTGGTTAGATGGCACATGCCCATAATTATTCTGACCTATAGCCGCTACCCCTCAAACCCTGGTTGATTCTTCAACCTTGATTTAGTCCTCAACTTGAGCCATCAAACCTCGAAAAGTTAAGTCTCTTATTTTTGTTGTTTCATTAGCCAAATATCTTGGGAGCATTCCTTGGCGAAAAGCTTCATGGTCACCAATTCTTCACAATTATCTAGACTCACTTTTGTTAAGACAAACCACTTCGTATAATCTTTCAGCTTTTATCCAACTGTTTGCTTGCATTGGATGATTGTATCTCAATTTTCCTCATTTCCTTACTCCCCACGAACTGTTTTTGAAAGGTAGTGTAAAAGTCTTTAAAATTTAAAATGGACCCCCTCGGAATTCGGTTGTACCATTTTAAAGATGTTCCCTTGAAAGTTTAGGAAAAAGCCTGACATACTAGCCTGTCATCATCCTCAAAATTCATCATGTAATTCTTATGTTCGATGTGGTCGTCTGGGTATTGCATCATATCGAACTTCTATACTTTCGAAATATCAAATCACTTCAGAAGCGGGATTGATCTTATTTCATTTGTCAATGGAGAATTCCTCCAATCAACACCATGAATATACTGGTCCTCAGTTCCCATCACTGCATACAAATTCTGAGCATCCCTATTATACTGGTTTGACGTATTTCCTTCACACCAGTTCGACTCCCTCAAACATCGAGGTATACTTTCTCTTTTATATTTATGTTCATCTTATATTTACGAGGTTGATCCTTCTATTCTTTCGAAGAGATTCGATATCTTTTAAAACCAGATCCAGAGCTTTCAACTTTCTCGTCACTAGATATGACATACCTCTAATTATCTTTTGTTTTCCTTTCGGGAAGAATAACGCTCTTTTGGTGCTTCGAATCACGCATTTTTATGCTCGCTTTTGATTTGACGATCAGTACAAGATCGATAAGATTGACCACCAACATCATTCTTTTCATTCACTTGTCTCACCTCGGATTTCAGCCTAGCTTACTAAATCTCCTGCTCTCTTTAATCATATTTCTCCTCCAAAGCATTTATCTTATCCAGAAGCTGATTCATTCGCAACTCTATCTCAGATTGAGTTTGCTGAACCGGAGTAGATCCTTCTTCTCTATCACCTGTCCTTTGTAAATCCCTTTCGAGTGTTTCGATAACTGATCGAACTAGAGGGTCGTTTTCTCTATTCATTGTAAAGTTTTAAGATTATTTTAAAGGTTTGGAAAATTCAAACTAGTAAACTAGGCACCAATCGTTCATCAGGTCTCCAGTGGAGTCGCCAATTTGGGGCGTTTGATTACTTGGATTGCCTTATTAAATTGAGAGAAGTCAGATTATATAGAGAAATAGGTTTTAGAGAGAGAAAATCAGATTGTCAAAATGATCTATCGCAAAAAGCCAACTCTTTTATTAGATCAGCCCTGACTTTTATATAGAGCGCAATTTTCAGTTACAACAAAGGATCACACTAGTCCCTATTTATACTACATAGTTCTAAATTCATCTTCTAACTTTACAATTTGTTATTCTTTATATTTTAATCCTCAAAGTTCCATTTCCTTATCACATTCTAAATAACGATAAAAGAATATTCTCAAGCAACTCATCAACCACTGTATAATTAACAACTTTTCTAGCAAAAAATTGAATAATATGCGATCTAACAACTTACCAACTATAAGGAAACGTTGCCCTTTTTATAGACATAGATCGATATTTCAAACCATCATATTCGCCTTTACCAGCATCAAAAGATGGTTTAAAATGTTTCGGCCCAGTAACCCAAACCCTTCCAGTTCTGGTTATACTATATTTTCTCTTTCTTGCAACCTGCAACATAAGCTTTTTGCCTCAAGAATTCTCGGACAGCCCACCATGCACCCACAACCTTCTATGAAAACGTTTAGTAATGATATCATGTTTGGTGCTAGCATATTCCCAATCTTCTAACAAGTGTACGCTCCAACCTTGTATAAATGTTTTGGAGTGGTTTCATGTCCCACAACTTCACTCTCCGCCGAAACTTCGTACACAGAAAATGATCAAATGATAGCAATACTACACCAAAGACCACTAATGATAAATTTCTCTCAGCACCAAGATATTCTTATACAAAAACAATAAGTAAAAAATTCTCTCCTAAAACTAGTATAGTGCTCCCTCGCCTCTTGCGATAGCCTGCCGAAGGGACGGCTTGAGAATATTAAATCAAGGAATAAGTATGACGACTGAACATGTTCATTAATTGCATTCATAGGAAGAAAGTTGGTCACACTAAAATGATTGTAGAGACAACACAATAGATTAACCGTCGCATAAATGAATCTTTAAAAAAAATGGTACCGGACTGACTCAAATACAGCCAAGTTTTGTCAAATAATCCCACCAAGTCCGGTTAAAAAATAAATTGAAGGAGATGATCAAGATTTTAGTTAAATAAGACCGTCTCATTCTCAAAAGCATCGAATGACGTCTCCTACGAACCAGGACAATAAACACGAGCTTCAACAATCACAAACTTCCAACCAACCGCAACGATGACTCGTAGGTTTCGGAAAGATCACTTGCAGGTTCCAGCTTTCAACGTTGAGTAGTAGCCTTGTTGTTGTGAATGAGTCGAATAGTGCATTGACATTGTACTGTGTCAGGCTGGACAGTTTTGTGTTGGATAGTGATATTGTCCAATTACTTCCAATAGTGCCTTGACCGTGTACTGTGTCCGGCAGGACAGTTTTGTGTTGGATAGTGATATTGTCCAATTACTTGAGTTAGTCTTGTGGTATGAGCCCATTAGGCCCATAGTCTAGTAAGTCTATTAATTCCCTATAAATAGATTACTAGGGCGACACAAAACACAATTTGAAATCTGTAACCTTTTCTATCATAGTGAAACTCTTTTCTCTGGCGGCGCCCGTGGATGTAGACAATTGTCAAACCATGTTAAATCCTGTGTTTCATTTAAATCTTTCATTCGCATATATTCTGTGCTTGAGCCATTTTGTGATAAATGCATAGTATTTTATAACAAAATTAGTATCAGAGCCACGTGGTGAAATTAGGGATTTTGCAATTAGGGTTTCACAATAGCGTCTACAGCAACAAAATACATGATTGAAAAATTTGATGGGGGATCCAGCTTTGCGTTGTGGAAGATTAAACTGAAATCTTCATTGGTACTGCAAGGGCTGTGGAAGGCTGTGGAGAATAAGTTACCAGAAGAGATGAAAGAAGAGGAGAAACAAGATCTTCAAGAAAGGGCTTTGTGCTGGATTTTAATGAGTGAAAGACAATGTGCTTCACGAGATTAGTGGTGAGAAGACTGCTGCCTGCGCATGGAGAAAGCTAGGAGATCTTTACTCAGAGAAATCAGTAGTAAACCGATTATATTTGAAGAAACGTTTGTATGATTTCAGATTAAAAGAAGGTATGTCCATAACAGAGCACCTAGATAATTTTAAATCAATTATAATGGACTTGGAGAACATATATATCAATATTGAGGATGAGGATCAAGCTTTGTTTGTATTGAGATCGTTACCAGCTCCCTATGAAAACTTCGTAGATACCATTATGTATGGTAAGGATAAGTTATCGCTAGCAGATGTCAAAGGGGCACTGAAATCAAAAGAGATGAGACAGTTGCAGCCAGGCAATTAAGCTGAAGGGGAAGGTCTTATGACTAGGGGAAGATCTAAAAGCAAAGCGAGTTCTTTAAGAAGGAAGAACTTGAGGTCCAAGTCAAGGGTGAAGCACTCAAACTGTTATGAATGCGGTGAGCAGGGTCATTATAGGAGAGATTGTCCGAAACTGAATGGTAAGAAGGGAAATCAAAAGGAAAATGCAGCAAACATTGTTGAAGGTGTGAACGATTCCGACGATAGTGAAAACAGTGGTAAAAGAGATGTATTTTCTGTGAGTTCAGACTTTGGGCAAAACTCTTGGGTACTTGATACTGGCGCTACATATCACATGTGTCAGTTCAAGCAGTGGTTTGATACGTACAAGCCAATGCAGGGAACTGTCTATTTAGGGAACAAACATTCTTTGACTGTTGGTGGTATTGGTAACGTCAGAATTAGAATGTTTGACGGGGTTGTTAGAATCTTGACGTGCTGGCATGTTCCTGGGTTAAAAAGAAACCTGATTTCTCTTGGGACTCTAGACTCTCAGGGTTACAAGTACCATGCAGAAAATGGTGTAATCAAAGTGACAAAAGGCTCAATGGTATGCATGAAAGGTAGTTTGCAGAAGGGTCTTTACATTCTCCAGGGGAGTGTTGTTATGGGCGATGCTGCAATAGCATCATCAGCCAAAGTAGGCAGGATCAAAATAAGTTGTGGCATTGGCGTCTTGGTCACATGAGTGACAGAGGATTAGCTGTTTTGGGAAAGAGAGATTTGTTGAAAGGGTATAAAGCAGAATCATTGGGATTTTGTGAGCACTGTGTGTTTGGTAAACAAACTAGAGTCAAATTCAGCAAATCGGTTGTAAGAAAGACTAAAGGCACAGTGGACTACATTCACTGAGATCTTTGGGGTCCAAACAGAATTCCATCCAAGAGCGGAGCCAGATACTACATGAGTTTGATTGATGATTATTCAAGGATGGTGTGGGTTTAGCTTCTGAAAACGAAAGATGAGGCATATTCAACCTTTGTCAAATAGAAGACGATGATTGAGAAGCAAACAGGAAGAAAAATCAAACGTCTTAGGACAGATAATGGGTTAGAATATTGCAGTCGTGAGTTCAACGAGTTCTGCGAAGCTGAGGGAATAGTGCGCCATCGCACTTGTTCTAGAACACCACAACAGAATGGAGTCGCAGAAAGAATGAACAGAACGCTTTGTGACAAGGCACGAAGTATGCTCTCACATTCCGGTGTGGGAAAGGATTTTTGGGCTGAGGCTATCAATACAGCGTGTTACTCGGTGAATCGGTCTCCATCAACGGCTATTGATTGTAAAACTCCTTTTGAGATTTGGTCTGGATCGTCGGCTGATTATGAACATTTGAGGGTGTTTGGTTGTCCTGCGTATGCTCATGTGAGAGATGGTAAGCTTGAGCCGAGGGCAAAGAGATGCATATTTCTAGGATATGCTACTGGAGTGAAGGGATATAGGTTATGGTGTACCTCTCCCAAGTCTCCAGGTTTTCTCATCAGTAGGGACGTTACTTTTAATGAGTTTGCTTCGATAGACAGTCAGAAGGAAGTAGGAGAAATGGTCGAATCAGGATCGGTTGTGAGTGAACAGGTGGAGCTTGAAGTAGAATCAGTTCCTAGCAGGTCCAATAATTCAAGTGGTTCTGAGGTGGATCCAGAATCAGGAGGTGAAGCGTCAGCATCAGATGATAGTGACGATGATGCGCCTGAACCAGAACAACAACCTTATAGCATAGCATTGGGCAGAGAAAGAAGAGATATTAGACTTCCAAAAAGGTATGTGAATATAGTTGCATATGCTCTGTCAGTTGCAGAAGAAGTTGAGATGCAGGAACCTAGTAGCTACAAAGAAGCTATAGCAAGTTCAGATGCAGATCGATGGATTGGTGCTATGGGAGAAGAGATTGAATCTCTTCATAAGAATCAAACATGGAAGCTTGTTGACTTGCCTAAAGGACAGAAGATAGTAGGCAGTAAATGGGTGTTCAAGAAAAAGGAAGGTAATCCAGGGGTTGAGGCATCTCGATTCAAAGCAAGACTGGTCGCTAAGGGTTTTACTCAAAGGGAAGGAATAGACTTCAATGAAGTGTTTTCTCTAGTGGTGAAGCATAGTTCGATTCGAGTTTTGTTAGCCATAGTAGTTTTGCAAGATTTAGAGCTTGAGCAGTTGGATTTGAAGATTGCGTTTCTACATGGTGAATTGGAGGAGCAAATCTACATGAGACAACCAGAGGGATTTATCGAACCTAATATAGAGGACAAAGTTTGTCTGCTGAAAAAGTCACTGTATGGTTTGAAACAGTCACCTAGGAAATGGTACAAACGTTTTGATACATTCATGGTGTCAAAAGGGTTCACGAAGAGTCCATATGATAGTTGTGTGTATCATCAAAAGATGTCAGATGATTCCTATGTTTACTTGTTGTTGTATGTGGATGATATGCTTATTGCTGCTTGTAGTATGTCACACATTGTGCAGTTAAAGAAGCAGCTTAGTGCCGAGTTTGAGATGAATGATCTGGGTAGAGCAAAGAAATTTCTTGGTATGGAGATTATCAGGAACAGAAATTTAGGAACATTACACTTGTCTCAACGAAGCTATATTGAGAAAGTGTTAAAACGATTCCACATGTTTGATGCTAAAGCAGTTAACATTCCTTTTGCTACTCATTTCAAGTTGTCTGCAGTAAAAGCGGCCAAGGACGATGCTGAGTTGGAACAAATGTTGAAGGTTCCATATGCAAGTGCAGTTGGTAGTATCATGTATGCTATGGTATGCACACGTCCTGATATTTCACATGCGGTTAGTGTAGTTAGCAGGTACATGGGATGTCCTGGGAAAGAACACTGGCAGGCAGTGAAATGGATACTTCGGTATCTGAAGAATACTGTGAACGTTGGCTTAACTTTTAACAAAACCGATATTGGTGAATCGCTGAATGATGTTGCAGGATCATTGGTTGGTTTTGTTGATTCTGATTTTGCAGGTGATATGGATAAAAAAAGATCTCTGACAGGATATGTATTTACTCTAGCTGGGAGTGCGATCAGTTGGAAAGCACAGTTGCAAGCTACTGTAGCTTTGTCTACAACAGAGGCAGAGTACATGACGGTAACAGAAGCAGTTAAAGAGGCAATATGGTTGCAAGGTTTGGTGGCAGATTTGGGCTTGGATAGGACTACTACAAAAGTGTTTTGTGACAGTCAAAGCGCCATACACCTTACAGGGAACCATATGTACCATGAGCGTACAAAGCACATAGATGTCAGGTATCATTTTATTCGTGATATAATATCAAAGGGAATTGTTGATGTGAAGAAAGTGTCTACACACGATAATCCAGCAGATATAATGACCAAGGCAGTATCAGTTCGAAAGTTTAGGGAATGCCTAAACTGGATCGGTGTTCGCAGTATAGAGTGAATGCCTTAAGGGCATTTGGTGAGTCAGAAGAAAAGAAGATTCTTTGTTGATAGTGAAGAAATGATATTCGCCTTAAGGGGAAGATTTGTTGTGAATGAGTCGAATAGTGCCTTGACAGTGTACTGTGTCCGGCAGGACAGTTTTGTGTTGGATAATGATATTGTCCAATTACTTCGAATAGTGCCTTGATAGTGTACTGTGTCCGGCAGGACAGTTTTGTGTTGGATAATGATATTGTCCAATTACTTCGAATAGTGCCTTGACAGTGTACTGTGTCCGGCAGGACAGTTTTGTGTTGGATAATGATATTGTCCAATTACTTGAGTTAGTCTTGTGGTATGAGCCCATTAGGCCCATAGTCTAGTAAGTCTATTAATTCCCTATAAATAGATTACTAGGGCGACACAAAACACAATCTGAAATCTGTAACCTTTTCTATCATAGTGAAACTCTTTTCTCTGGCGGCGCCCGTGGACGTAGACAATTGTCGAACCACGTTAAATCCTGTGTTTCATTTAAATCTTTCATTCGCATATATTCTGTGCTTGAGCCATTTTGTGATAATTGTATAGTATTTTATAACACTTATCCTTAAATTTGTTTATTTTATCTTTGAAAAAACGAGGCACAACTCGTGCTCGTAACTCATTTGTGAAGCTTTTGAAAAGGCTTATGGGCTACCTTTACAACGACATTTGGTATGTCGTTGCATTTCATCATTCAATCTAAGCAACAACTGCATTTATGGTTAGTTATAACTTCAAAATCAAATATTTTTTCCATATTTAGTTATGTAAATACAAACATTCGGCCACACACCTTCGGCCAGCTCACAGTCAGCTGGAAAGTTGTCTTCATATTATTTTACCTCATGCATTATCGTACCTCGAGCACTACTGTACCTCATGCATTCATCACTCCTATCGTTAACTGCTTTGGTCACAAGATATAGTCCTTTATCTATGGTTTTACCGTTAACTGTACCGCACATGAATCCCGAGCATCATAGGGATTCTTAGTCATTCCTCAACTTTCTCATAAATACTGAATCTGAGCATCAAACAAATTCTTAGTCATTCTTCCACCTTCTCATAAGGAATGTGACTGAATCTGAGCATCAAACAAATTTGTAGTCATTCTTCGACTTTATCATAAGGAACGTGATGTTTTTTAATAATGAAATAAGTCTTTTTTTTATGGAAATATCATACGAACTAGAAAATTTACAATAAATGATAATTTGTATTTGTTAAATAATACTCATGGTCACAAAAAATAATGAATTTAATGTGTCCAATCAATAATATTATAAAATTAAAATTTTACAAAGCTTTGGCACAAGTGCTTAAGTCATATCTTTAAATAATTTTTATACGAGTTTGTTGCGGAAGGTTTATTAAGTTTCTTTGATTAATCAAACTTTAATGTTTCCATCAAATATATGAAACGAAAACAAACCAATGGCTTTAATGTTTCCATCAAATATATGAAACGAAAACAAACCAATGGAAAATTTTAAGTGTATATAGAGAATAATAAGTATTAAAGATGATATATAATGATATTTTCGGATCGTTCTCTACGACATAATGAAATGGTCATCAATATTTCATATAATTTATTAGGATAACTTTTCTCAGAAAGAGTGTTAATATCTTATTCATAAGAAATCTGATGTTATAGATAAGTTTATAGTTTATAAAACCGAGGTAAAATATATACCTTGGTAAAAATATCAAGTGTGTTAGATCTAACTGTGATGGTGAATACTATAGGAGAGATTACGATCAACATGAATATCGTCACATACCATTTGTAAAATGCCTTGAAGGGTGTGGAATGGTTCCCCAATACACAATAACAGGTTAGTCTATTATGAATCAAGAATATGAGAGATATAATATCACTCTTAAATATATAATGAGAAGTATGATTAGTCATTGGACTTTATCAATATCATGATAGATTAAAACAATTAAGTATGTTGCATACATTCAATAGATTTTGAACAAAAGCAACTCATAAAACCCCATATAATTTTTTTACAAGGCGCAAACCCATGTTGAAGAATTTACATTTTGTGATATTCATCACAAGATAATATTTATAATTCGAATGAAAATAAATTGGATTCCAAACAAGTAGATATCATTTCATTGGATCTTTAGAACATTCAATGAGTTTTAAGTTTTCATTATCCTTTTACTAAACTTTTTTTTGAAATGGGACAAAAAAGGCTATTTAAGAATATTGAGTTCAATGAGGGATAATGTTAGGAACAAAAAATCATTTTAAAGAATAATTTCTAAATAGTCATGAACGTTCTTACAGATAAACCATGGTATAGTAATATTTATAGTCATTTCTGAACTGTTATAACATTTATATACTCAAGATTATGTTTGTTTCCACTTGTGAATATTATCCAAAATAAATATATTAAAACGATTCAAATGAACCAAAATAAAGTTGTTCAAGAATATTAAACTTTACATTCTCAAAAAGAAAAACCTAAAGTAATAGTGTTTAATATAAGAATGAAGAATGGGTATCTTTGGATTCTTATGATGTATCTTCAAGAACATAGAAATTTATATGGTGTAATGGAAAACGATCAATTAAGTTTTTGGGAAGTTATGAGTTGTTATGATTCTCAGTTTTAGATTGGTACTATGAAGAAATTGTACACATCAATGCAAGAAAACATAGTAAAAGAGTTTGTCCTATTACCTAAAGAAAAGAAGTCAATTGGTTGTAAGTGGACATTTGAAACCAAACACAATTTTAAGGGTAATATAGAATAATATAAAATTCTACTTGTTTCAAAAATAATATACTCAACATGAAGGGATTAACTTTAAAGTGATTTTCCCTCTAATTTTATCAAGTGCTTTTTTAGGACAAACACTAGTTGCACAAGCTTGATACTCATCAAACTGTTTTAAACACTGGTTTTCTTAGTGCTGACATTAAAAAATGATCAATATGGCGTAATAGAGAACTTTTTATTCAGTGATTCAAAGTTAATGACATGGAAACTAAAAAAATCATCTATAGGCTCAAATAGGTTTTTTATAGTGATATTACAAGTTATTCAGAGTAATTATCTATACAATTTTTTTTTATATGTTTAAGTAGTCTAATGTATGATAAACTTTGTACAATGTCAGATGTTACATTTGTAATCGAAGTGTTTGGAACATGTAAGTAATCTAGGATGAACCACGATAAAGCAGTCAAAAGGGTTCTCCGATATTTAGTTGGAGGTGCATTATCATAGAAAACTGTAAGACAACCACTTATTGTATCCTTCACTATGACAACAATTGTTTTTATATGATTTGATACATGCAACCAAACACTTTTGTTGTAGAATTTTGTCACGCGACTACACAATGTATAATGAAAAAATCTTTTCAGTTATATCATGATAATAATTATGAAATTTGCTATTCAAAACAATAACAAGACTATGGTTAATTCAAAATATATAGATATCAAGTTTCAGTTGGTTAAATAGAGAGTTTAGAGTCGTCAAATCAACATAGAACGTATTTAAACAAACTTCATGTTGGCAGATCCTTGTATAAAGGCCTTGAGGCCCACGGTTTCTCATAAACACGTCATTATGATAAGTTTCGTCTGTTTGGAGGAACGAGTGTTTTACTAAAATTATATATTCAGTCCCAAAATATGTTTGTGTTATTTTAGTTGTGTATCGACTTGAGTTTATATATGCAAACATTTACAAAGTTTACCATTTTCAGTGATTTCTCATATTCACTAAGTAGATTTTCTCTTGACGATCATTTAAGAACAGATATGTAAGATTATGTTTCATATTGTTCTCATGTTATGCATCATAATACATGGATATCTCATTGTTTCGGTGTTAAGATTACTCACGCATCCATTTGCTTTAATAAAATTGACTTTAGCCGTGTGTCCTTAATGGTCATGTACGCGATTGTTCAATTTTTATCTATATGATGATGGAAACTAAGAACGTTCATCTATGGATGTATCATATGATAATCCAAGTGAGAGATTTTTGAATTTTTTTTCATTGATCGATCATCAAATGTTTAATGATGCATTTGACTATCGTCAGTAAGAGTCTATTTTATAGTAATCTAATATAATCAACGAATATTAGATAAAAACATTATCATGAAAGTAGTTATGTAAATACTTGGGTCAAATTTGAATTATATCAAAAATTGAATACAAATATAAACAACTTAAGCACACATAAAAGTTATTATATTTTCTTAAAACAAATGTGGAATTACGATCTTCAGACAACTCAACATTAAATTGGTATCAAAATAGTCATGTTTTAGTTTACATCAATTATAAAATAAGAAAAGAAATAGATATAAAATTGAAGTATTATATTCTTACTCAGTCCTAAAGTATAAGAAAATCTCTACTCCCTCTAAAGTTTTGGGAATCAACCAATAAATAGATTTTTCTACCACGCATCGTCAAAACTAGAACAATAAAAACTCTGAATTCTTTGGGTTTTGAAACACATAATAAAAATTAGATCACTGAAACAATCATTAAAATAACTTATAAAAGATCAAATTAAATTTAAAAATAACGTTTGTACTCTTTTTATTTCGTATTAAAAATGTATCTATTCTATAAATGTTTTTTAGTTGTTAAGAGGATGGAAAATTGGTGCTATCATGACTACCATAATAACATGCTTAATCATGAAGCTTTTGTGTTGCATTAACAAACAATTTACACAAAATTAATCTTTTACAAAAAATCAAAATGATCGAAGAGAAATTAATTCGGTTAATGACAATCCTTTTATTGATTTGCCTTTGAGTTTCTTAGGTGGGAATAGTATGATTTGCTTTACAAGTTTAAGGGTACATACGCTCACAATGACATCTCATTGTTATGAGCTTCAAAGATTAGCTAATCCAGTGATAAGTTGATTAATGGAACTGTTGATGCGAATGTTCAATGAATGATGCTCCTATTGTTTTTTAATAAGTTATTTTAGTGTTCGGAGTATAAATGAAATATAAAACTTGTTTTATAAATTGAAAAACAAGTTTCTAATGCTATTGGTGTTTTATTTTACTCTTTGCATTATATATATATATATATTGAATTGAATTTTTGTATTTGATTTTAAAAAATATAACCAAGATTATGATCTAAATGTAAAAACTATGATTTATACACGAAAATAAATAAAACTTTTACCAGTTTTGAAATATCTGCAATCATTGGGTGTAGTTTTATTTAGGGATGACAAATGTGACAGAATAAAGTGGAATGTACGGCAAGCTGTCATGGTATTAACCTAATATAAAACTAAAGATTTTGTCATGGTGGATTTTATCTCGTCACGGCAAGAACATTGTCTCATCCCATCAGAATAATGAAAAACATGATAGCGTTCACGTTCCTTCACTATAATATGGTAACGTCACTTTAATATAAAAAAATTGATATTTGTTATTTACTCGTTCGAAACTCATAATAAGTTTAATTTTTTTATAATGTTGTGGATTTTTAAAAGCTCAGTCTGTAATATTCTAAAAAAATTAGTTTTTTAATTTTCAATTATTTTAGAACACGTATAATACAAGTGTTGATAAATATTTTTTTATAGATTTTATAGTTTGATTATATAGTTTGTATGTTATAATTTAAAAAGTAATCTACCAATAACTATCAAACATCAAAACTATTTACCAATACTCATCTAAGGTTTGATAAATTATGGATAACGAGTGTTTTAAATTTTAACTACTAAATTAACTACTTTGATTTTTTTTAAATACCAATCATACCCTTGTTTTGTTACAACGTTCTTGATTTGTTCTTCTAATTCATTCTTGTTTGATGAATTCTAGTTTTCTGTTTTCGTTCGATCAATCTTTTCTATGATTTGTGATCAGTTATTTTTGTTATTTTTTTTATCAATTTCTTCTATAATTGGCAATCGTTTCTTTTTTCCTATGTTGCTATGCAACTATCCATCGTTTATGGATTCACGCGTTATTTTTGTTTTTTTATTTTTTCGTTATTTTTTTATTGTATCAAGTTATTTTGTTTTTGTTTTATGATTATATGATTGTTTTAGTTATGTTGATTCTCTGATTTCATACATTCACATAAATATTTTGATAATTATCTGAAAATAGTGATTTTAGGAAAACAAATTTTGAGATTTTTGGTTTTTTACATGCCTGCTTGCGTAATTAAGTTTATTTCACTTGCGTGATTAGTTAGTGTTGGTGGGTTGCGAAATTATGTACACTTTTGTTTCCTATGTTTGAAGTTTGTTGTGTTGTTAAATTATGTGTACTTAGGTAATAATTATTTTTTATTTTTGTGTTTCGGTTGCAGAAATTTATGAAATTTAGGTGCGAAACGTAGTGTGACCTTATATTTTTTTTATCTTGTTTATTTCTAGGTTTACAATGTCTTCATTGGTTATTTTTTTTAAATAATCAGGTTTCCATTTGTCTACTTAGTACTTTAAAAAATTATGAAAATATGGTTCATTTCGTAATAAGTAAGCGGGGTTGGTTGGTGAGGCTTTGTGTTAATTTCAAATATTTATTTGGTGAATATAAGAACTATTTTTTGTACATTGAATATGATTGTATACCCTTGGTTGCATTGGTTGGCCGTACTAAAGTAAGCACAGTGTCAAAAACGTGGTCATAATAGATGAACTTGTGAAAAATATATATTAAACATTGTATTTTTATTTATTTGATTGGATATGTTTCTTTATATTTTTATTTTTCAAAACAATTAGAATTTGATTATTTTTAGCTATGAAAGTAAACATTGTTGGTTGGGTGTGCAATTACATTATAATGGGTTACAAAAAAAGAAGAAAACTGTTGTGAAAAAATACTAGTGTAATTGGGTGTAAAATTTTGTTGTAATCAGTTGTGGAATCACTTTTTAATTGGTTTCAAAATAACATTTTGGTTGGGTACATAGGAATATTTTGTTTTTAATAAAATTGTAATTAGGGTGCAAAATTATGGTTTAAAAGGTTGTGTGATTACGTTATAAATTGTTGAATATGTGAAATAACAATATATAATTAAAAGATAAAGAAAATTAATACTTCAAACAAAAGAGAGTATAGTTTAAAGACATATAATTGTTACCAAAAAACATAGTTTTGACTTTAACATAAGAGCATCTACCAATATCTTATTGTTTGCTTTTGGTTAAGAAATAAACCAAACTTCCTATGCTCTTGTGTTTGATGCAGGATCTTATTTTGTTTGGCGCAAGGTCTCTTTGTAAATATTGTTAAAATAAATAAATTTTCATTTTTTAGTTTTCAACATGATCCTTAAGAATAACATTTGAATCTTCCAATTATTTAATATGTTCATTGGCGTTTGTTTCTAGTTTTTCAATTTGTTTAATGACGTCTTCATCTACATACATATCTTCTATTTGCAAAATAAAAAACAAATAAAGTTTGTCAAACTGTAGTTGTGTAATGTGCAATTGTATTAAAAAATATATATTTTTAGATGAGTTAAGCATGGTTGTTTAATTACTTGTTAACTTGTTGCGTAATAATGAGTAAATTGGTTGCAAAATTTGTTTATTTTGTTATGAAAAATAAACTAAAGTTACTTATTAATATTTATTCTTCCAGTTGTTAATTTGTTTTCTTCAAGATTCTTTATTTCTTCTGTGACCTGGATTGTATTTGGAATTTCTGATGTGAAGAATACTGATTTTTTTATTTTTTTATCTACATTACAGAATTTAAATATATGTAGATTAGTATTTAAATTAACTGTTAGTTGGGTGCATATAAAACGTTTATTTGGGCTGCAAAAAAGGTTTTTTATGTTTGAAAAACAAATATAAAGTTGGTTTGAAAAGTGATTACAAATTGGGTGCATAAATAGGTTGAATTTGGTTGCAAAAAAGGTATTTCATGTTTGAAAAACATAATAGAAACTAAATCTGGAAACTTATCGTAATTTGGATAAATGTATTCAACTCGGTTGCATAATTATTAAAATAATCTATCTATAACTTTTAAACAAGTACACAAGTGAATCTAGGTTACTAATTATATCTTTTGTTGCATAGAAAACATAAATTATCAAAACCAAACACGAACAATTCTTAGGCCAAACATATTATTTACAAACACAACACTTGAAAAATTAAAGACGGAATATAATAACCTCTATGTGAGAAACAGATTTAGTAGTTGCTTTTATGTTCAAATGCTTGATATTTCACTAAATATTGTTGCATAAATATTTAATTTAAGAGATTTGCCATTTTTAATTTTAGAGAAAAATAGATGGGGGGTTCGCGAGCTGAGAAAGAAAGTGGTTGTTTTGGGTTTTCTGTATTTATACCTTAGAGGTATTGTTAGCACATTTTAAGTTGCACGTGATTTTTGCTAAACTTGAAAATCTTGGTGGTTATTCATAGTTTTAATATATCCCTTGTGGTTATTGGTAACTCTTTCTAATTTAAAAATAGTATAATGTTACTATAGTTTTATTAGTATACTTTGATAATTATTATAGTTTCAGTATAAGTACTACACGTGTTGTTATATTATGCAAATTACTAGTGATAAAATAATTGTTAGAGTTTGACTATAGTATAACTTGTTGTAGTTTATTTATTTAATAAGTGATAACAAATTGTGATAAGTTGTTAAATTATGAGATTGAAGGATAAAAAATTGATTTAAGATTTTTATAGTTTATCCTCTTGTAGACCATTATTTGTAAAAATGTACTCAAATTGGACTACCTTATTACAAACTCACCAATAAATTTATATTACAAATGTGATTTATCATAAAAATAATTCATCTTCTGATTCCTCCGATTCTTCATCCGCGTGTCCCTCAGAAACTTCATCCAAAATAATTTTGTATATACCTTCAAATTTATCAAAGATGTCCATTTGTTTCTCTTCCATTTCATATTCTTGGTCTTACATCTTATGGACCACCGCAGACCAGTCCTTAACTGCAACACATACTTCAAGTGCATCGCTAGTAAGTCATGCTCATTTAGTCTTGTATTGCAGTTTGGCCTGACTAAATGCACATTCACTTGCCACTGTAGATATAGGCATTGAAAAGAAATCTATGGCTAGTATGCAAAAGAATACGAAATTGGTCTTCTTTGGACTTTCAGTATCTTAAGATATTAAGAGAGTTATTTGCATCATACTTATCTAAATCATGTGAAGTGTTAAAATATATGGCCACTTTATTATGATTTTGATGAGCTTCTCATGTCATCTCTCTATATAACATTATAGTTTCAAGATAGTTATTATTGTTACGATTTTTGCATCATTCCCTATTAGTACTATCACCTGTTATAGTTTAAGATCTATCATTTCTGTTTTTCTTGTATTTGTCAACATAGTCATTATACACTTTATAAAGATAATCGTAAATTTTTTGAATATATTCTTTATAGTTATAGGTTACATTAACAAGTTTTATATTTATATTAAAAAATGTTCCATTAAATTCCACCCAATATTATTAATGTGTGGGATAACATGAAAATACTTTACAAATTTTTCTTCCATACAGGACGTTGAGACATATATTATGATCTCTCTATATATATATATATATATATATATATATATATATATATATATATATATATATATATATATATATATATGCATGGCAAGATTAGTAATATTAGAAAATCCTAAATGAATGTTAAGAGTATATTGTGTAGAAACCATTTTAGTTGCATTTTAAACGATTTCAAGATATGTAATGATGAAGAAAAATAATGCCAATGTTGACAATGAAGATGATCACTAGGAATATGTCTATTATAAAGCTCAGTAATCTCATGTCTATACATATAAACACGTGCAAGAAGATACTATCTAGATATTCATATAGTTTCAGCATCTGAAACTAATTTCTTGTATTTCTTTCCACTAGCCACACTAATTTCCAATTTGTTTTTTGTTTAGGACACGAGGTTGTGCATAGTATGACTTTTATTTTAATAGGATTGATATAATCATCATATATCACACTTATTCGATCTTTGGTAACCAATTAAAGTATATGATATAAACATTTAGTGTGAATTGTTTTAGGAAAATTAGGTTTACAATCATTTTTAACTAACTTAATAGTTAAACTGTTTGCATATACATTATCAAACAAAATTGACATAATTTTATTTTTAATTTTAAAATCATGCATACATTGTAAAAGACTATCTTTAATTATAACACCAACGTGCTTTCAATAGAATAAAAATATGTAATTATTCTTTGGAGTATCCAATCATAATCAATCTAATATAAAATAACACACATAATATCAAAATCACGAAGTATTGTTATAGTATTAGTAAAAAGAATTAACATGGCAAAGTTAAATTGTATTATTAATGATTTGTTTTTAGTTTTTCAAATATTTAAAAGCTCATGATCTCATAGAGCTACGTAGGATGCGTGTGGCCCTTGGGTTGACCTCATCATGCATTCAAGTCTCATATTTCCAAGAGCTAAAACCAAATGGTTGTGCATTACCAACATCATATATTATGGTTTTTTCCTGATATGTATTTCTATTAAAAACAAATGTATTAGCGGTATTCAGATCTAGAATTATATTATATTATTCAAGATTTTATAAGGATAAAAACATTATGCTTAGCTAAGTGACCCGTCATACCCCAAGTTCTACTATTTATTTATCCAGGTTTATATGCATATGATTTTTCACAAAATTTATACAAATTTTTATTATCTTGAGGTTTCACAATAAAGTGGTCTCATTTCCAAGATGTGTTCGCATATACTTTGAACCACTCCTACTAACGGCGATCTACCGCTACCATAGGAAGAATGTGCTTCAAAGATTGGATTTTCTAGAAGAGTATCTATTATAATTTAAAAAATTGTGTATGGATTAGACCTAGGTTGGGTTTGGACATTTGATCGCTTTCTGTTTAATGTCATTTAAATATTTTTCCTTAAAAATGTGAAAAATAGTAAATGAAACAAATAAAAAAATAGAAAAAATATAAGGAAATAAAAAGTATACCAAACACCAAAATCACCAATAATTATCCACCTCAAAGCAAACTTGACTGCATATATCGAATATAAATGTTGATCGAAGATTGTGAAAGAAGATTATAGTGAATAACTTGGTTTGATAGATTTTTTGAAGAATAATAATATTTGTGAGATGAATTGAGAGGTGAATGATAAAGAGAAGTTTCTTCTTTATTTATAGAAAAGAAACTCCAAAAAAATTGCTTTCACCGAAAGACAGATATTTGTTTCCCATAACAACTAGCCAAATCTAGTTGTTTCCTTAACGGCTAGGATACATTTTTGCTATAAATATGATGTTTCTTCTTCATATTTCTCACACCGTTATTCTACTCATACTTAACTTAAAAATTTCCTTCAAAGTTTATTTTTTAATTCGTATATCGATTCGATTTATATTGAATGGCTCCAAAGAAAAGTAAAAAACTACCCGAAAAGATGTCCCCGAAGGATTCTCACCTAGAAGAAGAGTCGAAATGACATCAAGGGAATATGTATTCAATGGTATTGAAGTAGAATCAAGTGGGGATATTCGAGAAGACCCTGACGTCGATGTTCACGTTCTTAACAAGATGGCATCGAGCGGAATCACTATAAACGTGGGTATGTTTTTAGACAACGTTGAGTTTAACGATGTTATATGTATCTTATTATTTTATGAACTTTGTAGAGACGTGATGGGTTGGTTTTATTTTTTCAAATTTAGATGCATCTGGTATATAAAAATAATACAACAATTTATTCATCTATAAGAATAATTTTAAAGGATGAATATATTAAGGATGAGCTGCACAATTAATGATACGTGTTAAAGTTTTTTTAAAAGTGAACTAGAGCAAGAATTTCTCTCGCCACGACATGGCAATCTAAGAGTTCCTTTAAGGTTCCTAAGTTATCCTCGTAAGAATTGACATATGATTTACCTATATCATTGGATTAACAATCTCAATACTAAGCAATGGTATACCTGAACCAATGGTTTACAGACAACCTAAACCTGATAGTATACATAATTTGAATGAAGTTCAGAAATTAGTTTTAAAATTGGTTAATACTTGTTTCGTTGCTAATAATAATAATGATTCAACCTTTTTGTATCTTCAAGCATTTGTAATTATTGCTATAGCATCGAGATGCAGAATAAATTTATTAAGTTTGATCATTAGGCATATAAATTCATCATGTGATAATAAGTTAGTTTCTTAGTAATAAAGGGGTAAATGTTACTATGTATATTAAAATTAGATGAGATCCTAGTATTGGAAAGAGATGTATTCTTGGAATGGACAACTTTGATCAAAGTGGAAGATCTTTGAGCGTTTTGCGGATAGATTGAACAAAGTCTGAAAGTATAAGGGATGTGGTGCATCTAACCCGCCTCAAGATTGGGTAAGGCCAATCGGGCACGATAAGATGCAAGAGACGACCACTTCCAGTGTCGGTAGTTCTTCTCATCAATTTGAAAGGAGATTTTATAGTCGTGAATAAGTATAGATGTTGTATGCTTAAAAAGAGACTCGGTGTGATATAATCAAGACTCAATTTTATGAATTTCGCAACACTGAGAGGCATATGCAGAGTGACATGCAGCATCAAACCGAGTACATACGCCTAATAACTGAAAAGTTGTCATTAAATTATATTAATCAACATTTGGATGATGATTTTCTTCATCCTCCGTATCCTTCAACAATACAAGCTTTTGGCGACGAAAATCCTCCACCGCAGCAATTATGATGACTTATTTGTTTTTATATATTTGATTGTATTAAACATTATTTTTTGAATTTTGTATGTTTTTAATTTTATTTTATTGTAATAATCACTGTTATTATTTTGGTTAATTATTAATTTGTCTTGTTTTATTTATATGAATATATATTATTGTTAATTGTATTTTTTTAAAAAAAAAATATTTTGATTTATTAGTATACAAATAATGTGTATATATAGACAATTCCAACCATTTTTATTATTTTAAAGATATAATTTTGTATGAAAGTAAATTATTTATAATATTTTTTATAAAAATATTAGAAGATTTAATAAATTATTTAAAATATTTAAAATAAAATTATAAAATATATCAAATAAATATTTTAAGTATTTGATTTATGACATGCACGTAATAAACTGATTTATTTCATTCGAATAAATATTATAACTTATATATATATATATATATATATATATATATTATAATTATAAAATTGTTTATTTTTATTCATTTTTCGAAGATACTTTTATTAGGTACGATCCAATTAGTTAATAATTATATAATGTAATATAATAAAATACAATAATATTACCGTAATTATTAAAATGGATCAATATTCAATTAAAATATTCAATGATACAATATTATTAAAATAGTATTGTTACAATCAACTTACCCAATAATCACCAAAAATAAACCAAATAAATTGTTATTAATAATGTTATTAAAATAAATTATATTAGTCTATTGCTAAATATAATCAATAATTCAATTAGTTCAAAATAATAATACCATATTTTATTAAATAATTAAATAATATATTAATATTACACCCAATAAAATTAGTCAATAAATTGATAGTTAATTACTTTTTTATTGTATTGGAAATAATTAATTTAGACATTAGTTTAATATTTATTTATTATTTATATTTGCAAATGTTATAAATGTATAAATAAAAAATGAGATTAACTTTATCTAAAATAGTTTTGCTAATATGATTTTTTGTTGGACGATGTTAAACTAAAGCCTATTTTTACTGTGAGATCCGAGATCCGAGATCCGAGACCAATTTTTTTATGTGAAATGATCAAAATATTTAATGATATAAAAAATTTAATTTCAACCACCTAACTCACTTATACCCTCGCTCTCTTCTTTCTCGACTATTCATCTCTTTAAAACTAACCATAAACTAAAAAAGTCACAAAAACATCTCCAATATAAGTTTATATTATAAATTTAAGTGACTATAACGACGATTGTAGTTGCAAACTGGAAGATTTTTGTTCGGACGAAGAGAAGCCACTAACTGACCATCTAGATATAGTCATTGAGGTAAATTTTAATATTTTAGACCAACATAATAAACTTCGCACTCTTTCACGCATGTCGATGTATAAAAAATGGTCTATAAAAAGTTGCAATTGTCATTGAAAAACTAATGTTATTAAATAGTAGTTATTTTTTTCTGAAAAAAGAATTTTATTTTATTTTATTATTAATCTTGAGCCTGTACAGTTCAATCTGAAACTTTTTAAATTCCCACAAAACAATATAGGGCTAGGCTAATTCAAGAGCCATTTTTTTATAACGAGACTCGTTTTGATTATAGCGAGACCCAGCATATTTATAAAGCTGCTATTCATATAAAAATCCCAAAGTGCCAAATTTAACATATTTACCTCTTTGGAAACCCCAAATCTCTCTGACTCAAATTGTGAAAACGATGATTTTTGTAATCCAACAACACACACTTGTTAAAGTATAAATTCTATTCATCTTGATAATTTTTTTTTTCAATTATCATCTTTATTTGTAGTTATATTTAGATTTTTATTTTCAGATTAAAAAAATTAATTTTTTCAACATTTCTAGTTGTTGTTTGGATCTATGATTATATGTATATGATAAGTTAGGTTGTGGGCTTCAATTTGGTATGTGTTTGTCTCGATTTGGCATAGTATATGTTAGGTTTAGAATTTACATGTGGGTATTCTGGAACAAGTATTTCCACGCATGATTTCTTGCTTAGAAATACCATATTCACGTAAGAACACACGTGCATGGTATTCCAACGCACAAAATTGTGCGTGGAAAACCTGGATGCACAATCAATGATTTTAGAAAATCCACGCACGAATTCGTACGAGGTTTGGCACAATCCCATGTTAAATAAACACCAAATCAATCGATGAGATGTTAACATGAGAGTCTTCAAGAAGCGCACGAGTTCACCACCGATGAGACTTGGATGTCGTGCCCGTTCCCCACCGGACAGAGCAACAATTTTGTAGGTTTAATTGGCACATTATTGACCTCTACTCTACATTTCACCCGTACAAGGACCACGAGGCTTATAACATCTTCAAAAATGACGTAATTTTTTTAGTGTTTCAGTTGTTAAGGTTATAATTATGTGCTAATATGGTTTGTGTTATAGTTATTGGTTTATGTTGAATATATTGTTGAAATTATTGGCTATTAGTTTATATTATATTGGATCTTAGTTTAAATTATATTGGATATTGGTTTATATCAGGCAACGGTCCATCTAAGACAACCTACAAATTTCAATAAAATAAAATAACGAAATAACAACAAAGAATTAAGGAAGTATATTAATTTAATTACTTTCACAAAATGATTACCATGCACGAAACCAATACCAGCTTCTACCATAGGACACGATCGGGGAGGCACACCATGCAAAGGAAGATACGTGTATGAAATTTAGAGAGATATGTGGTATACAATACATTGATATTGAGTGGCTAGCACTAAGTCAAATTCGGGTAATGTCATCCAGTTTCTATTATCGATCTCGTACATTTTGAAACACTCAAATCTTCTTAATAGGTTATCAACATGTTTTGCACCATAAAAACCCATCTCCCATAGATCACGTTTCCCTGAAAATTCGAGCATCAAATCCAGTTCAACTTGATCCCATTAATCTATATTATCGTATATCGATAAAGCTACGGCCCTAAATCCGCAATTACCGTCAGGAGCTACGTCTTCGATGCTAGTTATGTAGTTGTGTAAGTAGTTGGGAAAACAAATCTCGTACGCGCTATATTCTTTTCCTTTTTTCTTTAATTTTTTGGATCGAGACACTTTCTCCTTTTTGGGTTATGTTTTCGATTTTGGTTTGGCTTTGGGTATTAAAAATGCCTTAGCCACTGAGGCGGTCGTACTACCTATCGTAACGAGAGTGCTAGCGTCTAAACTACCATCCTATTCAAACTTGGATGTGTTCCGTTTAGTTGATTTGTCCTGGCTAGGTTTTTTCTGACCTTTAGTAATAACTGACTACTTAGGTTCCAAAATATGAATTCTTACGGGATCTAGGATTTGTATCATCCTATTATTATGTGATCTTGCACTTGTGGACCGTAAGCATGGATGGTACTATCTATTAAGGATAGTGTTTTTGTAAGCTCATCTTTGGTACCAACGTTATCCTTAAGTTTGATCTCTAAAGTATTCAAATAAACATCACATTCATCCATTTGAATCGTCTTACCTTCTTTCACGATCATAGCACACTCACATGTACACGGTAAAGTTTGCGTTTTTATAATAACACAACCACACATTACAGGAGTGAACCATAATTCTCCAGACTTTTAAATATTTTTCTCTATTTTTTATGGCCATACATGAAAGTTTACCTTTGATTTTGCTATAGATCGCCCCTAGATGCATGTTTAGGATGAAACCTACTTCGTTCGAATGTTTTGAAGATGTTAGAGTGTTGAATGTGAAGCAACGAGTGAACTTTGTCCCAAAATTTCTCAAACGTCCATAAACTTGTGCCGATTTCCCGTTTTAGGCTCAAGTGAGCACTCCCCGCCCTATAACATAAAATTAAATTATTTAGAAGTCTAACACTTAATATAAATAAATAATGTATAAAGATGATAATATAACTCACCGATTGTTAATGTGGTTGCCCAAATGTTTAAATTTATACATGTGGATATTAAGAATTTTTTGTCTGTAAGGGTCTATCCATTGTTCCATGACGTAATCGAAAACCTTGGGACAATAGGCGTAGGCGTGGTGTAAGTCTGAAAGGTTTTTTTTATAATCTTCGATCGTCGCCGAGTGGGAAATCGAGGCATAAAATTCGAGGAACTATTTGGCCATGTCCGCTTTGGGAAAAACTTTCTTAGCCTATAAGGAAATGTTCCCATTGATTTTCCAAGTGCATAGCATATGAGTTGCATCCGAAAATATATCACCGATAGCGTTCACTAAATCCAACTCCCGATCGGTGACAATAATATTAGGTAATGCGCACATGTTATTCATCATCACTCTCCTAGAACGCTCAATCCCCATGTGTCTCTTGCTTCTCGGAGTTAAAAAAAGCTATACAAAAGGTCTTATTTGTCGAAGTTTGGCCAACTATTTCTAGCAAAGGGATTTTATTCTCTGTAATCTTATAGTGCTATCCATTATAAGAACTTGAGGAAAAGTGTGCCATAAATCGATGCTTACAGGATGTGCAAAAAAAAAAATTCAAGGATATCGTCTGTTGCTTTGTTTACTCGCTCCCAAACATAGTAATCGTGTTGTTTTAACTGACCGAACAAGTATTGCATTTGTGTTTTTCCCGCTTTATCTGCCAAAAGGTGTTTTTGACGCATGTTGTAGATGGTACGCATGCTAAAGACATTTTCCGGATCTCTTAACTTCAAACCACGGTATATATCTCTTGGACGAGAATCGATTGTTGTGATTTTACGAACATACTCCTGCTCCTCCTCTTTTAGCTTCGCGACTCGTGAATGACCATCCAAGTATAAAAATGGTTGGTGGTTGTGTTTCCTTTTTCTCACTACCAATTTCCAATAACCGGGTAGTTTTAAGACCGGGTTTTCTCTTAACATGAACGGACAACCATATTTTTTCAATGAAAAATCTCGGTGCTTCTTCACAAACCCCGGTTTGGGCCTCGGTTTGTAGACACCGTGCCACTCGCACTTAAAATATAGCATTGGAGTTTTTTCGTTTATACTACCATCGTCATGTGTATCAACCAAAATAGTGAATCCTATACTTTTGCTTTCATTATCAACCCATACAATCAATTTGGATTTGGTGTAAACGTTATCCGTAGTAAAAAAAAATAGTGTAATCGGCCATGTTACATGGTGCTCGTTCTGGTTCCTACACAATGCATAAAACAAATTACTACAATATTGTAATTCATTCAATTCAACAACAAAATAAATCATTTTATAAATAACAAGTTTTTTTTACAAAAACTAAGTAACTCATTCAGTTTTCAACAAGTTCATATGTGTATTTAAACATTGAAAAAAGAACACAAACGCAAAATTTGGCATGAAATAGTGCCTTGAATTGGTAAAATTTGGCATGAAATAGTTGTCTGGATTTGGCAAAGTTTGACATGAAATCGTGCCTAGATTTGGAAAAATTCGGCACAAAATCGTGTCTGGATTTGGCAAAATCGCGCAGAATAGTGTGCGCAATTTTGGGTTAATTCACGTACGATTTTGCACGATTTATCTTCCACACAAGTTCATGTGTGGAGGTGTACATCGTCACACACAAAAAAAATGTGAAGTTTATTCTGTTGGTCTCAAACGTTAAAATTTACCTCAAGGCGTGTATGAGATGGTTAGTTAGTAGCTCCTCCTTGTCTGAACAAAAATCTTCGAGAATGCAGCTAAAGTCTTCGTTATAGTCACTTAAATCCATAATATGAGCTAGATTAGGAGATGTTTTTGTGACTTTTTGGTTTTATGGATAGTTGAGAGAGAGGAGAGAAACGGTGGAAGGGAGTTGGTGGCTGATATTAAGGTATTTTGATCATTTCACCTTAAAAAAAATTGATTTGGGTTTCCCTATAAAAAAATCTTTGTATAACCTAGCCCAAAAATCGAACACTACACGTGCTACTAACATATTAAGATTAACAAAAACGGTGGGATTCGCTATTAGTCATAACCACTATAAGAAAACATCTACCGCTACGTTAACATTAATAAGTATATAATGTGTTTTCACGGGGACCTAACTACGTTATAAATGTAGTACCCCCTAATTAAAATACACCTGAAACTATCATTCTTATGGACACGACACACAGGACAAGCATTCACAGTTGTATCGCAGTCTTTACACAAACACAAGTGTCTACAAGGTATCAGCAGAATGGACCCTTCCTTTACCTTACACGACCTGCAAGTAACGACAGCATTCTCTTTTGGAAACGTTGCGGCTACACGAGAAGTTGTGTCCTCACACCTCTGCTGTCACCAGTCCCTTCTTTTCCTAGCTGCTCAAACCCTTGTACAACAGGAACCAGCATTCAAATCAAGGACGGGTTTTCGTAAAGTTGTGATATCCATATCATTATTGTCCTGTAAACCAATCTACCAAACACACCCTTAACAAATGAACCGATCTTGAGCCTCACCTGCGCTCTCATTATTAAGCTGCGGCTTAATTTTATACCATAGCTTTACTCAAAATACCAATTTATTAAACACTTCCTTAAAAAAAACAACAATGCCAAAAAACTCCACGATCAACATCAATTATCCTCACTTGTACCTGCTGTCCAATAACTCTAATTCCAAAAAAGTTAGATCCACCGTCCAGCCTCTTGAAGATGGGTCTTGAGAACGTTCATAACCGATTCATTGTAGTTTGCTTGGTATTACCATTTTTTTAGTTTCGGACGCCACTTGTTGTAATGCTCATTACGAATATTTGAGGGTGTTCGGTTGTCCATGGTATGCTTATGTGAAAGATGGTAATGTTAAGCCGAGGGCAAGAAGGTGCATATTTCTAGGATATGCTACTGAAGTGAAGGGATATAGGTTATGATGTATCTCTCCAAAGTCTCTAGGTTTTCTCATTAATATGAACGTTACTTTTAACGAGTTTGCTTTGATAGACAGTCAGAAGAAAGTAGGAGAAATGGTAGAATCATGATCGGTTATGAGTAAACAGATGGAGCCTAAAATAGAATCAGTTCCTAGCACGTCCAATAATTCAAGCTGTTTTGAGGTGGATCCAGAATTCGGAGGTGAAGCGTCAGCATCAGATGACAGTGACGATAATGCGTCCGGACCAGAATAACAACCTTATAGCATAAAATTAGACAAAGAAAGAAGATACGTTATACTTCCAAAAAGGTATGCGAATCTAGTTGCATATGCTATGTCAGTTGAAGAAGAAGTTGAGATGCAAGAACCTAGTAGCTACACATAAGCTATAGCGAGTTTAGAGATAGATCGATAGATTGGTGCTAATGGGGAAAAGATTGAATCTCTTCATAAGAATCAAATATGGAAGCTTCTTGACTTTCCTAAATGACCTTAGGTAGTAGGTAGTAAATGGGTGTTCAAAAAAAATTGAAGGTAATCCAAAGGTTGAGGCATCTCGATTCAAGGCAAGACCGGTCGCTAAGGGTTTTACTCGAAGGGAAGGAATCGACTTCAGTGAAGTGTTCTCTCTAGTGGTGAAGCATAGTTCGATTCGAGTTTTGTTAGCCATGGTAGTTTTGCAAGATTTAGAGCTTGAGCATTTGGATGTGAAGACTGCGTTTTTACATTGTTAATTGAATGAGAAAATCTACACGAGACAACCTAGGGGATTTATCGAACCTAATATGGAAGACAAAGTTTGTCTGCTGAAAATGTCACTCTATAAACGTTTTTGATACATTTACGGTGTCAAAAGGGTTCACGAGGAGTCCATATGATAGTTGTATGTATCATCAAAAGATGTCAGATGATTCTTATGTTTACTTATTGTATGTGGATGATATGATTATTGTTGCTTGTAGTATGTCACACATTGTGCAGATAAAGAAGCAGCTTAGTGTCGAGTTTGAGATGAAGGATCTAAGTAGAGCAAAGAAGATTCTTGGTATGGAGATTATCAAGAATAGAAGTGTAGGATCATTACACTTGTCTCAACGAAGCTATATTGAGAAAATGTTACAACGATTCAACATGTTTGATGCTATGGCAGTTAGCATTCCGTTTGCTACTCATTTCAAGTTGTTTGGAGTAGGAGCGGCCAAGGACGATGCTGAGTTGGAATAAATGTCGAAGGTTCCATATGCAAGTGCAATTGGTAGTATCATCTATGCTATTGTATGCACACGTCCTGATATTTCACATGCAGTTAGTGTAGTTAGAAGGTACATGAGATATCCTGGGAAAGAACACTGGCAGGCAGTGAAATGGATACTTCGGTATCTTAAGAATATTGTGAACGTTGGCTTAACTTTTAACAAGACTGATATTGATAGATCGCTAAATGATGTTGCAGGATCAGTGTTTAGTTTTGTTGATTTTGATGTTGCAGGTGATATTGATAAAATAAGATCTCTATCCGGATATGTATTTATTCTAGCTGTGAGTGCGATCAGTTGGAAAGCACAGTTGCAAGCTATTGTAGCTTTTTCTACAACAGAGGCAGAGTACATGGCCGTAACAGAAGTAGTTAAAGAGGCAATATAATTGTAAGGTTTGGTGGCAGATTTGGGCTTGGATATGACTACTACAAAAGTGTTTTGTGACAGTCAAAGCGCCATACACCATACAGGGAACCAGATGTACCATGAGTGTACAAAGAATATAGATGTCATGTATTATTTTATTCGTGATATAATATCAAAGGGAATTTTTGATGTGAAGAAAGTGTCTACACACGATAATCCAACAGATATAATGACTAAAGCAGTATCAGTTCAAAAGTTTAGGGAGTTCTTAAACTGGACTGGTGTTCGCAGTATAGAGTGAATGCCTTAGGGGAATTTGGTGAGTTAGTAGAAGAGAAGTTTCTTTGTTGATAGTGAAGAAAGGATATTCGCCTCAAGGGGAAGATTTGTTGTGAATGAGTCGAATAGTGCATTGACAATGTACTGTGTTCGGCAGTACACTTAAGTATTGTTTAATCTTATGTTCTATCTTTACTATTCTTTTTTTCATTTGTGTTATGTGCTTGAGCCATTTTGTGATAAATTTCATAGTGATTTAATAACAAAATTAGTATAAGAGCCAAGTGGTGAAATTAGGGCTTTTGCAATTAGGATTTCACAATGACGACTACAGCAACAAAATACATGATTGAAAAAATGGATGGGGGATCCAGCTTTGCGTTGTGGAATATTAAACTGAAATCTTTATTGGTACTACAGAGGTTGTGGAAGGCTGTGGAGAATAAGTTACCATAAGAGATGAAAGAAGAGGAGAAGTAAGATCTTCAAGAAAGGGCTTTGTGCTGGATTTTAATGAGTGTGAAAGACATTGTACTTCACGATATTAGTGGTGAGAAGACTACCGCATGCGCATAGAAGAAGCTTGGAGATCTTTACTCAGAGAAATCAGTAGTAAACCGATTATACATGAAGAAGCGTTTGTAAGATTTCAGATTGAAAGAAGGTATGTCCATAACTGAGCACTTGGATAATTTTAAATCAATTATAATGGACTTGGAGAACATAAATATCAATATTGAGGATGAGGATCAAGATTTATTTGTATTGAGATCGTTATCAGCTCTTTATGAAAACTTCGTAGATACCATTATGTATAATAAGGATAAGTTATCGCTAGCAGATGTTAAAGGGGCACTGAAATCAAAGGAGATGAGACAGTTGGAGCCAGACAATCAAGCTGAAGGGGAAGGTCTTATGACTAGGGGAAGATCTAGAAGCAAAGCGATTTCTTTAAGAAGGAAGAACTGGAGGTCCAAGTCAAAAGTAAGGAACTCAAACTGTTATGAATGCGGTGAATAGGGTCATTATAGGAGAGATTGTCCGAAACTGAATGGTAAGAAGGGAAATCAAAAGAAAAATGCAGTAAACATTGTTGAAGGTGTGAACGATTCCAAAGATAGTGAAAATAGTGGTAGAGGAGATGTATTGTCTGTGAGTTGAGACTGTGGGCAGTTGTCGAACCACATTAAATCCGGTGTTCTGTCTTTACTATTCTTTATTTCATTTGTGTAGTGCTTGAACCATTTTGTGATAAATTATATAATGATTTAATAACAAATTTGCGGCTTTATTTTATACCATATCTTTACTTAAAATACCAATTTATCAAACACTTCCTTAACAAGTGCTGCTAGTCTGCTGATGCCAAAAAAACACAAATTTCAAAACAACACCACAATTGGCATCAATTATCCTCACTTGTAACTGTTGTCCAATAACTCTAATTCAAAAAAAGTTAGATACACCATTGACGACAACCTCTTGAAGATTGGTCTTCAGAACGTTCACAACTGATTCATTGTAGTTCGCTTGGTATTGGCAGTTTTAGTTTTGAGCACCACTTGTTGTATCCGCTCTATCCATTTGCGGTTTTTAAGGTTCATGGTTTCCAGATCGATATATTTCTCTAGTACCTTTTTGGCAACAACTTTCTCTATACAAGTGAGAAGAGACATCACGTGTCGATGTTTTATTTTTTGTACGCGGTTAGCGATTTCCCTTCATGTATAATAAGACAAATTAACCATTGTGATAGTGCGCCTAGGCTCCATTTGGTTCTGGATAAGCTGAATTTTGAGAATCTGAGTTATTCCTTTTGCATCTTCTCTAAGCCTTGTATGCATTAGTGCACCACCATACGAGTTAAGTCGCAGTCCTACTTTCTTGAGAGTTCCACTAACAGAAGATAAAGAGTAGTTGTGCTTATCAATGTCATATGATAGCTTTAACCCATGCCACAGAGAGCTCAGCTTCCGGATGCTTGCTGTGCAATCAGCCTCATCTTGACCATCCCTATAGCTCAAAGAAAGGTCTAAACTTTGGTGCCTTTGGATATCTTCGATTTCTCTTCTGATTTTATCGGACCTAAGTACAGGTTTCTTGTTTCCTATATTATTTACTAGATAAAGCGTGACGCACTTGCGAAGACAACGAATAGCCACCCAAGATCCAATTTGAAGTGAGATACATATAGAATATGAGTGAAGCTATTTCCCTCATCGGATTTTTTATTTCCTCCATAATTCAAAATCTAAAGAACATTCATCACTTGCTTTTACTATTTTGTCCTTACTTTATCTTTTAATTTATAATATTAAGCCATTAACCATTCTCAAAGACTTATATAAAAAAACACAAGATTTAACCAATTGAATCCAACATATATATATATATATATATACACTTTACTTTATAAAAAATTAAACCCTAAAAACAACAAAAAAACCTAAATTTGATAAAGATTAACCATGGAGGAGGAAGACACTCAAACCAAAGATTTAACAGCAGAGAACACCACACACTCAACTAATAATGTAATTTAATCTTGTTTTTAAGTTGTACATTCACGTAACTTAAAAATTTGTGTTAAAAAAACTATTTTAGAGCAAATCCCAAATTTTGCAGATTATAGCAAAAAACACCTGATTCCGAGGTGGTATCTCGGAATCAGTTGTTTAGTGCAAAAACAATTGATTCCGAGATACCACCTCGGAATCAGGTGTTTTTTGCTAAAACTTGCATAAATTGAAATTTATGATTAAAAAAAAAAGGTAAATATGTCATTTTCTTTATGGAGGAAATAATAACATGGGGTTTTTTTCTCAAATATGGAGGAAATAACATATTTTATGGGGAAATAGCTTCACCCATAGAATATATTTGAAGCGAAAAACAAAAAACAGAAAAAGCTGAATATTACAAAGCTGAAGAAAATAAACCGATAAAAAACGTGAAACGATAGGTTCATTAAGTTGACACCCCTCAAGATTAATATAATATAAATTACTGAATCAAGAAGGATGATTTAAATTGAAAAAAATTATAGACACATGATAAAAATACAATAGGGTATCGACTCGGCAGAACGAAAACGATTTAGAAATATTTGATCGTTAATGCATACAATTAAAGTAATCTCAAATAATTAAAAAAATTAATATGTTTTTAAAAGCGAACCTTATATCAAGATCTCTCCTTTCTGTTGACGGTCGCTTGTAATCGTCTGAAGATCCAATCCATGGAGCATTCTATCGAAATACGTTATCTCGATAAGTCAGAAAAAACCACGATGAAAACCTTAAATGACAGAAGATATCCCTCCACTGAAATTAAGTCAAGGAATATCGAACAATAAAAGAGAGAAGCTCTATATTCATAAATAATCCAACATTTGGAAAAGGTTCAATCTCACCGCAATTGCAAAAAAGACAAGGGTTTAATCCATTCGGTCAAAATTATTTGCAGAAGCAATAGGAAGTCTAAGAAAGGGATCTAAGCACGAAATGAAATCATTACAAAGAGATTACACTCCATGGATTATAAGGATTCTCTTTTCTCTCTTTTTAAAATCACGATAATTTCTAAGTTCTCTATATTAGAAGAATTTAGGTCATACTTATCATCCTTATTTAGTGATGCATATAGTATCGTTTTGGGGACTATATGCATTTGTTTTATGGAATTTGACAATATTGACGATGTTAAAACCTTCTGAAAGCTTAATGTTAGATCAATTGATAATTTTTCTCTAAGAATCTTTAAATGGTAGCCCCAATTTCATCCTAGAATGGATTCACCATTGACTTCGGTGTGGATCTCTATGCCAAATATCCTATAAATATTTTATAATAATGCTTTTGTTTCCCATATTGATAAAGCAATAGGATTTCTTTTAGTAGTATCGTTCAAAAAAACGCAAACTTTAATATGTGTAAAGCTTTGCAAGATATCACCTATGGTGATAGACCTGTCGTAAACATTTAGGACATAGTGCCTCATCTTGGAAAAAAAATCATTTGAGAAACCTTATTTTACATTTAAACACCCATTAGCCCTTTCCAAATCTAAAGAAACTTTAATGGGTGATTGTTGACCTAAATCAACAATCACCTCCATTTATAATTAAAAGAAGATAAAAAATATTCACTGGAAACATCAAAAAGATTCAAATTCAGAGAATAATGATACTTCAAACTTTAATGAAACTGAATATCAAACAATAGATGTGCCTTTAACATCAAAACATATTAAATCAGAAGATATTATCACATCTCCTAAATCATTAAATAACAGGGATAAAATTTTTAACTTTTAATCAAGAGTTAGATCCCCCTCATATATCTGATAAAGAGATGATTGAATCAATTTAATCTATCTCTCTTGGAAATTATTTCAAAATTCTAATTGAAGAGACCACATCTAATAATGAACCTGAATTATCTAAGAACACATCAACCATTAGCTAACCATTATCTCATGTCATGAAAAACCTGCTAATAAACAGAAACCAATAAAAAAAGGCTAGAAAACAATCAAAACGAAAAATTAGAATTCTCAAAAGTAATTTAATACATAATCATTTGGATTTTAAAGGATCTAACAGATCCTCCAATCAAAATCCAAAATGACCATATTCTTCTTAAATTGGAATGTAAGTGGGCTTGGAAATCTAGAAACATTAAGAAGAATCAAAGTTATAGTTAAAAATCCTCATACTGATTTTATAGCTCTTCAAGAGCCTATTGTATTAGAAGTAAATATAAACAAAGTAGTTGATAAAATAGGCATTGAATCTAATTTTGCAAACCTTAATAACAAGATATAGTTATTCTGGAGAAACAATTTTAAAATTCAAATACTTGAAAACAATGAACAATACCTCCCTACAATGGTGAACCATCATTCTTCTGATAAAGAAGTTCTGGTCACCATTGTATATGCAAAATGTATTAGATCCTAAATATTTCCTCTTTGGGATAACCTAAGGCTCATTTCAGAAACAAACTTACCCTAGATCATTGTTGGTGATTTTGACACCATCTCAAAATCACGAGAATACTTGGCTTACTCCACCATCAATTTAAAAGGGATTGGTGAATTCAATAATATGATAATGGATTGCCATCTTCATGATTCTGGTTACACATAATCAAACTTTTCATGGTCAAACAATAATAAATGGAAAAGGCTAGACAGAGCCTTACACAATGCCAAATGGAGTGAATACTTTGATATAACCAGGGTGATGGCTCAGATCATTCACCGTTAGTAATATTTGTCTCAGCATCATCCATAATATCTAAACTTTCATTTAAATTCCATAACATGTGGCTGGACCATACAGAATTCATGAATACAATTGAAGCAAGTTGGAAAGAATCCATGCATGATAGCCCCCCCATACATGTATTTTGGTCAAAACTAAGAAGCCTCAAACAAACTCTAAAAATATGGAATAAAAACATTTTCGACAATATTTTTGATAGTATTTCCAAAGCAGAGGAAGATGTTAAGATTGCTAAAATGAATATGGAAGATCTAACCAACAATGATAACAAAATTGATCTATCCAAAGCTAGAGCAATACATTTAACCCTTGCTTGCCAGAGAAGAAATCTTCTGGCAGCAAAAAATGCATCATTATGGCTCAAAATGGTGAGAAATACCAAATTGTTTTCACAATTTTATTAAAAATAAAAGGAAAAGAAACATAATTCATGGAATAACAATTAACAACACTTGAATTGAAGACCACAATCAAATTGGAGAATCTGCGGTAAACTGTTAAGTCTGAATCTTGTTTCTTGAAAGAAAGTAAGGAAAGAGTTTAATGTTGAGAGAAAAAAAGTTGTCTAAGTGTAATGCAAAAGTGTCACACTTCATTCATCGTCTCAGCCTCTATTTATAGGTGTGTCGACTTCTATAATTGATTATGTTACATAGATGAGTAAATTGCATTGCAACTCCTTATATTTACAAGTAGTCCAAATATCATCTAACAATTATACAATTTATCATATATAAGCTTAGTTTTATTACATTTAGGCCCCAACATTTCAAATTTATATCATAAACTACTTCATAAACATCTTAAATAGTAGAAACACCATTAATCCTGACTTCAATCTAATCAATAGTATTATTCCTAAATTAATTACTGACCAAGATAACTAACAGCTAATAAGAAATCCTTTTATGAAGGAAATTCACAATACTATCATCAATCTTAACACTTATAGTGTATATGGAGTTGATGGATTCAACTCTAGATTTTACCAAGAATGCTCGACAATTATCAAACATAACATCTTTGAAGCTATCGCGTCTTATTTTAATAATATTTATAACCATAAAGCCATCTTTGCTACTCCAATCTGTCTAATCCCGAAAACAAATTCTCCAAAAGATTGGCCAGAATTTAGACCTATCAGTATTTGTACAGTATTCAATAGAATATTGTCAAAGATAATAAACACCAGAATTGCCAAATTTCTCCCTATAGTTATCTCAGATGAATAAGGAGCCTTTGTTGAAAACAAAAGCGTACAAGATAAAATTCTAATTACACAAAAAACTTACTCATGACTTAAGAAAAAACAATGGGAGATAATATAATAATAAACCTTGATATGGAAAAAGTATTTGATAGGATAAAATTTCAATTTATTTACAATATAATGCTGGTTTTTGGTTTTAATCAAAATTTCATTAACCTTATTAAAAGAAACACTGAAAACGTTCAATACTCTATTATTATCAATGGTTGCTCGTTTCGATTTTTCAACTCTAGCAATGCTATCAGGGAAGGTGATCATTTATCATCCAACCTGTTTATCATTGCTGAAGAATTCCTACTGAAAGGTATAAAGAAACTAAACAACATTTATCCTTCTATGGTATATAACTCTAGAGGATCACTATCTATTCATTGTCTAGCATTTGCAGACAATGTTATAATTTTGTCCAATGGTCCTATCAACATTGTCAAGAAAATTTGTGAATTTCTTGACTTATATCAATCATAGGTCAGCAAGTTAATAAATCTAAAACAACCTTCATTTACAATTCTCAAATGAGTATATTCATAATAAATTCCTTAGAAAATGCCTTAGGTTTTAAGCATAGTCACTTACCACATTAATACTTAGGAATATATATTCATTCAAACAAAAACTTAATCTATTTTTGCAAATCTTATTGATAAAATAAGAAGTAAAATAGCTGAATGGAACTTCAAATCTCTCTCATTTGGTGGAAGAATGATTCTCATAAAATCAGTTCTCCTAGCTTACCCAATCTACTACATGCAAAATACTCAAATACAAAAAAAATGTTATAAACATAATCTATATTATGTTGAATAAATTCCTTTTGGGTGAGAATGAAACTACAAAACCTATAATATGGTCAGAGTGGAAAAGGCTTTGCAAGTCTTATGATGAAAATGGCTTAGGAATCTAGAAAACTTCAAGATATTCAAATAGCTATATCCTTTAAACTTTGGTTTACTCTTAAGAGAAAACAAAACTCTATGGCCTAAAATAAAGAAATATATATTATCATAATGTCCACCATCTTAAAACTAATCAAAAACCAAAAGACTCTGAAGTTTAGAAAATGATTAATAAAATCAAAGAATCAGCTAAAAAGTTTATCTATTGGCAACCTAGACTTCTGGCTCGACAAATGTAGTCACTCACACCCTCTGACCACTTTATCTCCAAATGAAAACAACTCATGGTACAAACAAACTAAATTAACGTAATTTTGGCATAATAATGATTGGAATCTAACTAAACTAAAAGATGATGTTCTGCAATCAGATATCAATAGGATTCAAAATATTTCTCTTAACCTTAATCATGATGATACTGCTCTTTGGAAGGTATCATCTGATGGTAAGTACTCATTAAAAGAAAGCTTGAATGATATTAGGTCAAAAAAACTCATAATAAATTACTCTAAAGAAAATATGGAATAATATATCCCCAACAAAATGCACCTTCAGCCTATGGAAGATATTGAATAACTTAATATCAATTGATCTAAACATGCAGAAGAAAGGATTTAGTCTTGCATCAAAATGTCAATACTGTCTAAATGTTGAAAGCATTAATCACACATTTGTCTCATGTCCAATAACATGGGATGTATGGATCCACTTTGCTAGCTTATTTAGAATCATGATAGGAAAACACATGACATTTACACACATTATTAGCTCCAGATTTCTGTCTTCTTAAAAAAAATCCATATCATATATATATTGCCATCAATTATAGTATGGTCCTTATGGAAAGTCGGGAACAAATCTAAAGATGAAAACATTAATGCATCTTCCAAAATTATTATTCAAAATGTCTTATACATTATACATTATGTCTTCCCTAGTTTGATCAAACATTTTTAAAGCAAAACACTCGTCAGGAGACATCAAAATAGCTAATGGTATACACGGTTTTAATCATTTAGTTAGACAGAAGCATTGCTTATACATAAAATGGAATCCTCCAATATCAAATAGATATAAACTTAAATGTGATGCCTCATACCTCACAAATGGGGAGGCTAGCAGTGGTTTCATATTAAGAAATGATAAAGGTGAAGTCATTTTTGCTAGAGGCACCCTGTTTGGTATAAACAATCTACTAATAGCTGAATCTAGAGCTCTATTAGATAGTTTGATTTACTAGTAAACAAAACAATTACAAACATGTAGATATTGAGCTAGATGCTCTCATCTTTTTTTGACATATTAGGGAAAAAAAGATCTTTTTGGTATTTAAAATTGCTAATCAATTGCTGCAGAAACTTAATTGCATCCACAATAGTTATTAAGCATATTTTTAGCAAATAAAAGGAGGCAGTTGATTGGATTGCTAAGCATACAATCAAATCTCAAGCTGATTGTTCTTTTATTCAATCACAAATTCCTCCACAACTTAATGGCATTATTTTTTTTCGAAAGCCTCGGATACCTTTACCAACTCAGATACTACTAACTAATATGCAGACAGATATACCATGACCAATAAATTTGATTTTATTGCGGGTAAGGAGACTTCATGTATAGGCTAACAAGTATGGAACAAACTTCTTCGGCAAGGAGAAGGACTAAAACAGGAAAGGAGTATTCAAGATTCAGAATCTAATCATGGAAAGACCAAATACAAGGAGTGAAAATCAAGGAACTTAAGAAACCACAGGCAATAGTCAATTTTAAAAAATTCTCAAAATTTAGTTGTATATCATATAAGCACTTCAAAATGTTACACCTCAGTAACTATTTTACATATGTAATAAAATTTAATTCTTGTTAAAAGAAAAAATTAAAGTAATCTGAAAGCATCGGCCAAGATCTTGTGCAGATGAACCTTTTTGTAATTATCTTGCAGCTCCTCCTTCTTAAGCTGAAAGTCAGCTTCATCCTCCTTTAGTTTGGTTTTGTATTTCGTCATAAGTTGGTACATTTCTTCATGATATGCAGACATCAAAACCTTTTTCTGCTCATACAACAACAAAAAAAAATCAGCCAAGGCGATGTATGTAGACGTATGAATATTGCAGGAAAGAAGAAAACCTACAGAATCACTGTGAGCGTTCGATGCGTGAGAGAGTTCGTTAAGAATTCTTCTCATTTCATGTGCAAATGGGTCAAGGGATGCTTCTAGTGTTGGAGTCTGTAAATTCTGATTGTTAGATAAAGAACTCGTTGCAGGTGCATGCCCTGCTATACTTGCTCGATGCGCCACTAGGGGATCAAACAGTTGAGTAGATGTTTCAGCAATATGAAGGCCGAAGTCATATATAAATGGGTCAAGATACAGAGAAAGCGTGGATGCTGCTTGAGTTGCGGTCTCTGAATTCTGATTGTCAGACAAAGACCTGGTTACAGGTGCATGCCCTGCTATACTTGCTGGAGGCGCCACTATAGGCTCAACCCCTTGAGTAGATGTTCCAGCAATTTGGTTGGCGATAAGGTCTTTGTTGATCAACTGTATGCATTCAGTAGCTGGAGGAAAGTCATCGCAAGAAGGAATGGCATTAGATGGTAGTGGGGGTACCGTTTTGGATATACTGATATTCCCCTCAGGAGGAGGGTCTTTCACTGACAACTCAACATCTGATTGTGGATTATGAATCTCCTTTTCAACAGTGGGTATACTCCTTCGGTCGGTCTTAAAAGCAGAGGTTGGCATGCATATTATGTCTGAAGGAGGAACTTCTGCGTCACTTACAGGTGGGTTAACAGAGATCTCATTCCCTAGAACATTCTCGGACCCACCCATTTTAGGAGCTGTCGACAAAAAATCCACATCGGGCACAAATGTAGGAACGTTATTTTTTGATAAACACGAAGTCGATGCCAGAGTGTTTTTCGCGGCCTCTGTCAACCTTGTAGTCCCTGATGCTGTTGGAGTTTCTCTACTTGGCTTGCTGACCTCATTAATCATCTGTAGCTGAGGACGAGAAACTTGGAGTGCACTGCCTGGACTACTATCTGAAGCCACAGTTCCAAGGGCATCCGATTCAGTTACTCCAAGTGACATCGCTCTAACTATATCGTGTTTAACAATAATATTATTTGTAGGCACAACCTTCTTATCAGCATCAAAAGGGCTACTAGCCCCACTGCAATCATCAAATCCAGCAACCTTTGCTCCCTCAGAATCCCTAGTATCCAATGCAGCGTTCTCATTATGTGTCTGACCCGGAGGTATCACAAAACTGTTTTCTTTTGTGTCAACCACAACATTTTCAAATGTTTCAGCGCCGTGTACTTTTGGGCACAAGTTTGATTTCATATCCAATGCCCAAGACCTCAGTTGCCGTACCCATAAATTCTTCTTCTGGAGCATCGAGGTTTTTTCCTTTAAATGCACTGCCCTAAGATCTTTGACGTGTATGTCCATTGTGTGTTTAAGGTCTTCTAATTTTTTGGAATACGCAGAATCGAGTTGCTCATGCTTACCTACATTTTTATGCTTAGAAATGTGCAAAGTAACAGCAGATGCTTCAATACCGTTGCTGTTCTCCAATGTCACCTTCTCTTCGTCATACTTCACCAACAAGCTTTTAATTTCGTCTTCATGCCGTTTCATTAGCTTTTTTATCTTTTTATGACATATACTCTCAACCTCTGTAATACTTTCAGATAGATCATTCATTAGCAATTGAGCCTTATTTGAAACATCAGAACCCTGAACAATAAGTGTAGTAGAACATTCTTGACTTGGCAACAGGTTTTCAAACCCCATATTCGCATTTAGCTTGTTAACAGCGGTCTTGGCTGGCTTTATATCTTTATTAATCGTTTTGTTCAATTCTTCAGCACCTTCTAACGAAACTTCCAACTTTACGTTCCCAGTGTGGACCAAGAACAAACTCTTTAGGCACCATAACATGGAATAAAAATAATCTACTTCGTGTCTCGTACATCGGTAACCCAGATACTCTTTTGCAAGGGCAACTGATTGTTTGCTACAAAGTTTGTTCTTCAACAAGGAGGATGCAATCAGACACTGAAGATTCAACAATAGAACAACAAAGAATCAGTCACAAATGTGGCAGTATCCGCATAGACATGGATGCATCATAGAATCAACGCGGAACAAAGATTCGATTTGCTTAAAAGAATAAAAAAAAATTGTTACATGCGTAAACACAAAACTAGGCATGCTTAATAAGTTCACCAGCCAAACATTTACTACACATGTTGCAGCCGAAATGGTGAACCCTAAACCAAGCACAACGAAAGAAGAATTGACAGCAAACCAGTATCAGATGAAACCCAAAAGTCAAGACAGCAAAAAATCAAGTGAAACCAAGCAAAACATATCAAGTCAAATAAGGAGACGTACAATATAGAAGTTTCACAACTTGACAGTTATATTGTGCGTAGAAAGCGAGATTGCTTGCATTTAAAGGCATAAAGGATGAATAAATACACATTGACGTAATTACTCAAACCCTTACAAAGATGAAACAATCGTGAGGTTACATGATGCGAATATCAAGCTCCAGCTGAATACACCCAACGAATTGCCATAACATAACATATATACTATGTACACGATTAAAGGGTCAAAGTGCAATATCAGCAATACGAAACATCATGGAATTACTAAACCATACGGACAACATATATATTATCTAACTAAAGCATACGGACAACATATATACTATCTACACAATTAGAGGGTAAACCGTTAAAGTTATTGTACTAGTCATTGTTCACAATTCATATATTAAGAGGGATTCTTACAATAGATATCTGGAACGCCTGCGATTTGTTAGCTGATTCTTCTTTGGCGTAATGCTTCATAGCATACACCATAAACTTTTGAGCCATCTCCGTTGTCACTTTCTAAAGTAGAAAAGTATCACTAATCGTTAATAAAGAGAGGTCATATACCGTACAAGAAGCAACTAAGTCCATTAAAAAGGATCAAGACTGCTGATAGTTGAAAAGAAGGCATTAAAATATCCAAGAGATGTACACTATTTTTACACTTTACATAAAAAAATGCTTACTCAACCAAAAGCAGTGTACAAGTAACAAGTTCAATAGATATATTTTTTTCTCCTGTGGCTGCTGTTGTTCTATTTCTATATTATGGACCAATGTTATTGTCGACTGGAGACAATTTAGAGTATAATATATGCATGATTTACCAAGTAATGGGTATGTTCACCGCAGAAATTTAGTGAATAACCTATTATAAACTTCCACACCCATAAAAAAATTATAACTTTAATGATCGTAAATCATTATAAATTAAAAACTTAAGGCCAGCAAAACATTCTAACCTATATAAGTACACATTAAACATTACCAGGCCATTTAGTACACAGTTAAGAAAGAAAATTAGCAGCTATGGCCCTTCTATCACTTTCTTATTTAATCAGACCAAATTAATTTCTCTATCAATATCATTGGACAAGTTACGAGTTAAAGAACAGTCTACTTACCGAAAGCTTTAGTACTTCACAGAGTTTTGTTATATCATCCTTTAAATGAATGTGGAGACTTTCATGTGAATCAGGCAATTTTCTTGGTGTACTAAGGTCAGGCAGTGCATCTATTGCTAGTGTGAAGCTACTGTCACCCAAAGTATTTAAGATACAAGCACCTTTGTCATGAGTTGTGCCTTCAATACAAGAAGCTTTTGTAGGTAAATTCCCAGGCGCGAAATGTGCTTTAGAATCCATAGCTCCTGAAAAAAATATAAAGTGAGGATAGTATAGTGTTGTAAAACTCATACCTGGATGTACTTTGAAATTGGCCCTAGCGCCAACAAAACGTAAAAGAATGGTTAGCAAAACCAAGATATCAACTACTTACCTTCCTTGTCAATTCCATTATTCAGCTTTCCATCTCTGCAAGGGGATATATCGTCATTATCTCCAACCACTTTCTTGCGCTTCTCTTCAAAGGATATATCATCCTTTAAATGAATGTGGAGACTTTCATGTGAATCAGGCAATCTTCTTGGTGTACTAAGGTCAGGCAGTGCATCTATTGCTAGTGTGAAGCTACTGTCACCCAAAGTATTTAAGATACAAGCACCTTTGTCATGAGTTGTGCCTTCAATACAAGAAGCTTTTGTAGGTAAATTCCCAGGCGCGAAATGTGCTTTAGAATCCATAGCTCCTGAAAAAAATATAAAGTGAGGTTAGTATAGTGTTGTAAAACTCATACCTGGATGTACTTTGAAATTGGCCCTAGCGCCAACAAAACGTAAAAGAATGGTTAACAAAACCAAGATCAGTATCAACTACTTACCTTCCTTGTCAATTCCATTATTCAGCTTTCCATCTCTGCAGGGGGATATATCGTCATTATCTCCAACCACTTTCTTGCGCTTCTCTGCAAAGGATATATCATCCTTTAAATGAATGTGGAGACTTTCATGTGAATCCGGCAATCTTCTTGGTGTACTAAGGTCAGGCAGTGCATCTATTGCTAGTGTGAAGCTACTGTCACCCAAAGTATTTAAGATACAAGCACCTTTGTCATGAGTTGTGCCTTCAATACAAGAAGCTTTTGTAGGTAAATTCCAAGGCGCGAAATGTGCTTTAGAATCCATAGCTCCTGAAAAAAAATATAAAGTGAGGTTAGTATAGTGTTGTAAAACGCATACCTGGATGTACTTTGAAATTGGCCCTAGCGCCAACAGAACGTAAAAGAATGGTTAGCAAAACCAAGATCAGTATCAACTACTTACCTTCCTTTTCAATTCCATTATTCAGCTTTCCATCTCTGCAAGGGGATATATCATCATTATCTCCAACCACTTTCTTGCGCTTCTTTGCCTTTTCGTCATCGGTCCCGAGCCAGAAATTTAGTGGATCCTTACAATATTCGACCCTTTTGCGGTTTCGAGGAGAGGAACTTGAAATATATTTCCACTTTGGAGTTTTTCTTTCGAACAATTTTTCCCAAAATTTTTTAGGTGGAATTTCATCAATCAACTTAACATTCTGCTCACCAACTATTTCACTTTCTTTACAGTAAATTATTTGATCATATTTAGTTTTGATAACTGATGAGAACTTGTTTGTGGGATCGTTCTTTTCAGAAAGTATCGTCTTCACCTCACTCATGACATCTTTTAGATGTGACTGATCAGATTTTGAGGCCTTCTTCATATGATGAAACCTATCTAACTTGATAAAAAGTTCAGAAGCTCCCCACATCAGCATACTCTGCATAGTACCCCAGCTAAGGTTTTTTAGATATCTTTCAACGAACTTACTTTTCTTTGCAAGAATCAATGTCTTCTCTTCGACGGAACCTGCCGAATACAAGCGAAATACTTTCGTGTTTTCGAATTTTGACCCCAGTTTTATTTTCTGCAAGACCTTTAAATCATATGCTGGCCTCAAATTACTGTTAAATATGATAAAAACATCAACTGTTTCCAACATGATGCTGCTCTTACAAGCCCGTGTCTCCAACAAAAGAACAAATGGGCTACCTTTTTTATTGAAATTGTTAATAGCTGATGTCTCATTTGAAGGGAGAATATCACCTTCAAGACGCTCGTAAGATTCAGACCCAAATTTATACCGCATAAAATCATCCAAGATATTCCCAGTTTCCACCTTCGCACCACCGATTGCCTATTGACAGGAAATTGCATATGAGTCTGATAAAATCTAAAGACTACGTTTAAATAAACTTATTAGCATATGTCACTTAACTGAGTAGTAATAGTATGAATCTCTAATCATTTTTATTTTGTTTCATTGTCATACTATAGTAGTCTTTATCATGTGGGAATAGATCTTGGATCTATAAACCCAAAGATTAATGTTGGGTATGAAGTATTCTGCCCATGCAAATATCAGAACAGCATGTACCTGGTAGAAAACAACAGCTTTTAAACCTTGGTTTTTTATCTCCAAAAGCATTGCATCAAGAAGTTGCAGTTTGCCACTAGCTTTGATTTCGACTTCCCTGGATTCAGTCTCTTTGAGGTCTTTATTAATCAGATATTCCAAGGCTGGATCTAGTAGGTAAGGATGGTCACAGCACTGTCAAAAGAAAATCAACCATACTAAGGGAGAAAACACACAACTCTAAAATCTGTTCAGAGAAAGGACACAGAAAACAAGAATATGGACAATAGAAACTGGTAAGTTCTAGGGTTCTTTACAGACTAACCTGCCTAAGAGAAATAATAGTATTAGCGAGTATTTCATGGAAAAACTCTTTTTTCGCATTTGACTGGAGTTCAGAGGATCTCGACACTAGAGTATAGCAATACTGCTCTAGCTGTATGTCAGATATTTGAACCGGAACCCAGTATTCCGTGCGCGTATTAGAGACAAACTTTCCCAACTTCTCTTTCGTAGTAACAGTATCACCACCGAAATCGTTCGAAGAACTCGAGTACTCAGCTGCATCCTGCAAAAATAAAGAAGAAAGTAATCACTGAGGTAAACCCGAAGAAGATGTGCCAGTACACAAAAAATAAGGTAGAAACAAACCTGTATTGGATGAGAATTTTCGTAATCATGAATCAGGCTTTGACCTTCTGCAGAATTAAGAAAATGAACGGTATCAGACTCCCATGTAGAATGCTCGTAACCAAGGCCACACCACTTCACCAGCCATTCATGATGGGCGTCCACATCATTCCCTTCATGTTGATTGACAGATCTCTTTTGTAACAAACGATGAGGGACGGACCATTCTTGCCTCCATCGTTCGTCCTAGGAGAATATAAAGATGTAACAAAACAGAAATTATAATGCAAACAATACAAAAAAACGTAACACACCTCACTTCTCTCATTCATTTGTGCAATGAGGGATGAAGCTTCTTCGGGCAATTCAGATTCTGACAACCAGCGGTCATATATGTGGGCTATGTTTTTATACTTAACCAGATACTGTTTTTGAGTACCTAGTGACATACACCAATATGTTAAAAAAAATTTACTTGCATAGAAAGTAATAATGTAATTAGCGAAGCTCATATATGAATTCTAATTCCAATTCCAAGGTAATCATGATCATATCAACAAAGAGCATACCTATAGGTGTTTGGACTTGTCTAGTGTTCCAAATTGACTCCACTCCCTCAGCAACTGAATAGATATTTTGTGCCTTCTTCTTAGAGCATAGGAAACAGTATTTAATGAGGGGATGAGCATAATCCCAAGGCTCTAAGCTCTTTTTACAATTTTTTCCTACGCATAGACTAAATTCCAACAACACAAGAGTAAGATAAACAAATACCATTAACACCAGTTTCTAGTGAAATCAGTTGAAGGAAGTACCGGTGACCGATGGAGCCAGTAAGCAGAGAGCAAGGAGGAGCAAAATATGAATGTGTCATCCCTACCAGATAAAACTCACAACAACAAAAAAAACACAACAACAAAAAAAATTCAAAACAAGTTTCAGACAAGATAATTTAAGTTTTGTGGAAGAAAGTTTATTAATGTCTCCCTAGCAGATTTCTTAAGTTACGTCAAATTGATTCCACGAATTAATCAAATATATATAGAATTTTAATTTTAGTAATTAATTGAGTATAATTTTCATTAAAAACGCTGATTCTAGAAAATAAAATAAATAATATTTATTATAGGTTTCCTATATCCGATTTTATTGGAAATACAATAAAAATTAGATTTGATCACGATCATAACAATCACTTATTTTATTCTTATGTTCATATTATGTTCATATTATGATTAGGATTAGGATTTACAATTAAAAGTATTTTTATATTTTTCATTTAAAAACCTTTAATGAATATAAAATTTGGATACTTCTTTTTCATTGAAAATTTATATTCGTCCGACTTTTAAAAAACTAAATTAAGAAATTAAAAAAGATTAAAATAGAAAATCATTGAGTTAAAAAAACAAAAGGCTGTAATAATATTATTCTGTTAAAAAAAATAGAGAATATCTTACGACATATATCTAAAAAAATATGTTAAAAAAAAAGTTTTAACGAAAATATTGGAAAAAAAAAAATCTTACATACAAATATAAGGTTTTTTTTAAGCAACTAATAACATTTAATTACTAAATTGAAAATAATATAAAAATTAAGGCGAAAATTGAACAATGAATAAAATAGGGACCAAAGAACAAATCAATGGTGTCGTCGACAAACTCAGTTTCAAATTGAAACAGAGCTTCAAAGAACAAAACAATGGCATCGTCTTCTTCACCAATTCAGGTGACATAGCCAAGCCCAAGGCTTTCGAGAAGGGCTATACTTCGTAACTCATTCGGAAGATTGAAGAATCGGGTACTTTTCTTCGAGCTGAGAACACTTTTGGCAATCCAATCATAACACTGATTTTGCAACCTGGAGATATGTTTGATCGACATATTAGGGTGAATCAAGGATCTACAAATGTCTAACGAAGCCTTTAGGTGCCAAGCTTCGTTTCTATACGCAAGAAGATTTATCAGTATCAAACTGTCAGATTCAACATCGACATTCGTCCAATTTTGTTTCTTACAGATAATCAATCCTTCAGTTAAAGCGCTCAGCTCAGCGAATAGAGGATTCAGCTTGCCTAAAAGCGATCCAGAGCCCATCAGAATGTCGGCATAAGAATTTCTAACCAGGATTCTAGTACTAGCTTCTCCATGCTTGTTACACAAGCCATCGACGTTCAACTTCACTCTTCCTGGGTTTGGAGCCATCCATCTGAGGTAAGTAGGAGCTTTCTTGTTGTTTATAGTAGAACTACAACCAAGATAGATACCAGCATTGTCAGTGTTTGTCCATAGTTTGTAAGAAAACATATTTGCAATATCCATGCTTTTGATGATGAAGTTGATTCTGTTAATAGCTTGATTGATAGAGTCAGAATGGCTAGAAAATTTAGCCCAATTTATATTCCTCCAAATGACCCAACAAATGACTTGGGGGACAATATGAGTTATGTGTAATTTGCTTATAGAAAGCCAAAACCAGGTATGAAGAACATGAGAGAAAGTCATATGTCTACTAGTCTTAATCTTGAAGAGGCGGCTGAAATAGTTCCATAGTTGCCAAGCAAAGCAACAGCTGACAAAGAGGCGATCTTTATCTTCGCAGCTGTTGCATAATTGGCACTTTGAAACCATTTGAATGTGCATCTTCATGGTAATGATATCAATAGGGATATAACCTTTCAGGATCTTCCAACACAAAAAAGAAAACTTCTTAAGAATAAAGGAGCTCCAGATCTTAGAATAAAGACCAGACTTAGTAAAAGACTTCCTTAGAGTTTCCCAAGTGCATTTAGTATTAAAAGCCTGGTTTTTTGAAAGAGTCCAAATGATTTGATCAGATTTATCAGGATCAATTCTATACTTAGATATATGCCTGATTCTGTCATTTGGCACAATTTTTGAAGACAATCAAGAGCCCAATTATTGCATTTCCAAAAGGTGTTTACTCTAGCACTTAGAAACCAGTTTTGAAGGTAAGAATCACTTATCAATGGAGGCTTGTAATGCCAGTCCTCTAGCCAGAAATCCATGTGACCTTGACCAAGCTTCCATTTGATATATTTCTCAGCAGACCTTTTGATGAGAGAAAGCCTTTTCCAGACATTCGAATCAGTTGGCTTACAGAGAGCCTTAATGACATGGGTGTTAGAGCAGTAAATTTTTTGCATCAAAGAGGACCATAAGCTGTTACCCTTCCTGAAAAGAAACCACGGCTTATAAGAGAATGTTAGTTGAGTTTCATCTAGGCTTTTAGTGTTTAACCCTCCCTCAGAAAAAGGCATGCAAAGATGGTTCCAAGAAGACGAGTGGATAGCTTTAACCTGGTAATTAAATCTCCACAAAAACTTGTTATAGTAAGATTCAATTTTTTTGATAATATTATTAGGAAGAGCAGTGTTATGCATCCAGTAGTATACAATAGGCATTAACACATTGGTTATTAAAGTTAATCTGCCCCCCAAAAGACAGATTATTCAAGTCCCAAACACTAATTTTATCCTGAATTTTTATCAAAGAGGCTAGAAAAATACTTCCCTCTATTGTTTCGAGCTATCGTGATACCCAAGTAATTGAAAGGCAGAGAGTCTGTGATGAAGCCAGTGTTGATCTTAATGTTGCCTGTGTTTGCTTGATTAGATTTTCTGGATATGATCAGCTTGGTTTTTTATTTGTTGACAGCTTGCCCAGAGATGAGCTGATATTTGTCAAGAAGGTTACTCATGATTGAAATAGAGGAGGGCTTGCAGTTTGTGAAGATAAGGACGTCGTCTGCAAAGGCAAGACAGGGCACCTAGAAACTTGATCTACCAGCATAGTAAAGGCTTTTATTGTTGTTTAAAAGGTTGTATATCCCTCTAAGTAAAATATCCTCTGCTAAGATAAAAAGGCTAGGAGACAAAGGGTCTCCTTGCCTAAGCCCCTTCATCTGCTTAAAGTAACCATTAACTTGACCATTAATAAGTATTTAATATTTGACTAGAGAGTAGAGGGAGAATTAAGCAGCCTGGTTGTATTTAATTTTCATTACCCTCATTTAATGTTGGTGGTTGGGTATTTATACCTTTATGTTTGGGCTTTATGGGCTGTCGCGTCATGTTTAATGGACCCGGGTCAAGTTTAAGGACCCATGAGCTCTTAGTAGGAGAGCAGGCAGCTTAGTCAAGAAGTGATTAGGTTTTTAAATACTTTAGTCCTTGTTCGAACAGTCAAATGGATGATGGGTTCGAACTGCCCTGTCTGGTTTAGATGGTCTTTGTCCGAACTGTCCCTGTCCGAAGAGGTAACAGAATCTGGACTCATTAGTAGCCCCTTTTTTAGGTGTTTGTTCAAATAACCTTTGTCAAAACCTGAAAAACAGTCCGTTGTCAGTGGCAGTTTTATCCGGACAGGTCTTCCGAATTGTGTCATGGTTCTATCCGGGGTGAAAAAGTTCTTTGAATCCAAATGGTTTTTTGCCAGGGTTCATGGGACACGTGTCACTCTTTGGTTGGTTGCTTTAGCCGTTTTTTCACCTTGGATTTCGCACCCACCTTCTCTGAAAAGTAACATGTTCATTAATGAAGGTGATGTCAGCGTCGTCTTTTAATCATTGTTAATCTTTTCGAATTCTCCTAGGAATCAAGGCTTCTTTTCGAGGTTTACTATAAATTAAGAAGTTTTTCCACTGTTTTACCATCACTTTCATTTTTACTTTGATAATCCTCATAGCTTTCTCTCTCAAACACAAGTTCTTGTTCAGGTCGTTTATGTTCACGGCAAGGAACGCTCTGATCAAAGGTGGGTGGTTCAATTTATCTGAACTAGAAAAAGCACAAAAAGTCGAAAGGGAAAGGCGCATTGCAGCGGGCTTACCCACTTCTCCCATCGACAAACCAGCATTCTCAGCCACAGAGTCTGACCATGGCTCTTCCTCCACAAAGGGTGTCAAACCAAAGAGGTTGTTTCAAACCAATCTTTCCCCTATCATCTCAGGTTTTTCGGTTCAAGAGTCAGAACCCACCGTTGAGCCAGTTTTAACAGTTACCAGTCTTAAAAAACCGTCCCCATTCTTAGCCATGAGGTCAGATGCTGAAACTTCTCCTCACAAACTAGTTGATCGAAGAAAAGGCCGGCTGGTCAAGGGGCAGGCTTCCAAGAGCACTCCTTCGAAATCGGGGGCCAATGACAGCAGTACAGGGTCAAAGGTACCCATTAAAGCACCCAGGGACAGGCTGTCCGATCCGGAAGCCACTAGCTCAAGTCCCCGAAGGGAAACATCTACATCAGAGCCCCAACCGGAGGCTAGGATCCAGGAGGGTACTGAAGCTCATCAGTCCGGAAGTCAGGTTGATCCAACCCCAAACCTCCCCCTTATAACAACAACCGAAAATCCTTCCTCAATCATGAAGGAAATAATGGAGGACTCCATCGAAGAGGCTCCATTCGAGTCTGGACCATCCGGACAGACTAGTGGTGCTGCTGCTGCCCAAAAGGATAAGGGCAAGGAAAAGCTATGCTTAAGGCATCCGGATCTGCCGGAGTGTCTTGAAGGAAGAGTGGGACCTTGTTTCCACAAGGTCAATGTTAAATATCTCATTGCTCTGTAAAAGATTAACTACGCTTTTATACATACAGCTGAGTTGGGCCGGATGCGTACAAAGTGAGGGATTCCTGAGAATGTGAAGATAAGAATCCCAATAGATCCTGAAACCCCCATGGATTGTAAACTCAGTGAAGTAGTCATCTTCACCGAGCTCTTTAACTGGGGTTTAAGGTTCCCCTTGGATCCGGAAATAGTGCGGTATTTCCATCTCATCAAACTCTGTCCCAGTCAATTAAGCCCTAATTCCTGGTACACACTTATGGCCTGCATCATGGCCTCCAGGCTCTCCGGGATTCCTCTACCAATGGAGGAGTTCGCAGTTGTGGCCAGTCTCTGCAGGAACCACCACATTCCCTTCTATCACTTCAACATGGGTGATGATTATAAAGTAGTGGACGATCTGCTTGAGTCGGAGAGAAACTGGAGGACCCAATTCCTGTTCGTAAGTGGTGCTTGGGAGAATGGGAGGAAAATTAAAGCCGGAGTCAATCCAAGTCTTCTCACCAGCAGATGGAGGAGTGATCGTAAGGCTCCTACTTTATATTATTTTTTCTGCTTTTATCGAATTTGCCTAAACTGACTGTTCTTATCTTTTTTCCTAGCAGTGCTGCCCAAAGACTTTAGTGACTACCTAAAGTCCGGACAGGTTACTTGCTCCAAGATCAACACTTGGGCTTCTGAGAAATGGGGAAACCGGTTTCACGATGCTTTTACAGGGGCAACTTGGCAAGGTCTCACCTCTGGAACACCACTGGTCGGAGGGACCTGACCTGGGAGGAACTCACTACCCCACCCCCTCCGGATGTAGTCCTCAAGAGAACACATGAATCGGACGGGTCACTTTACTTGCCAGGCCGGGCCAAGGCCCCGAGTAAGATGAAAGGAAAGAAGAAGAAGGGCAAGAAGGTGGTAGGTGGTAGGTGAAGCTAATCCTGCCGAGGTGGAGGAGGCTGTTCCAACAAATCCTAAGGGGTCAGCCCCAAGCCATATTGATGCTGCTCTTTTAGAAGCGGTAGAGCAGGAGAGTGTTAAGGAATATGCTCGATCCCCAAAGCCCCTAAAATCTCCTAAAAGAGACCGAAAACGGGGAGCGGAGAGCAAGGATAGGGAGGCTAAGAAGAAAAAAAACTCTAGAGGTGATGAACTTTCTCTCCGGCCTCCAGAGCCTCTCCCCCTGTAGATCCTACTGATCCAACACAGGAAGAGGAGATCCCTGGTGATTTTCAAACCGATGAGGTTGGAGGAGGAGGTCTGAGCATTGATGGGGTTGACATCACCGGTCTCGATGGGCTTGGTGACTACTTTGCCAACCTCCCCAGAGATGATTTTGCTGGGCCTTACCTCCCTCCGAGTGCTTCGAACACTGTCACTTTTAATGGTAAGACTTTTACTGTTTCAAGTGAAAGGGATATTATAGCTCACTCTATATTAAGTAGTGTTCAGCCGGTGCTTGTGTTGGAGAAGCAAGTTCAAAGTCAGACAGATACTATCAAAGATCTCAAGTCTGACAAAGAGAGACTGTCCGATGATCTTCTTACTGCCACTCAACATGCTGACATTCTAAAGGGGGAGAACGAGGAGCTGAAAAAGAACCAAGAGGGGTGGACCACCAAAGTTGCTACTCTAGAAGATACTATCAAGGATCTCCGGGAGAAGTTGTCCGGAGTAGAGAAAGATCTCACTGCTTCAAAAGCGGAGGCCAAGGCCAAGGATCAAGTCATCCACAACTTGACGAGTGACAAGATTGCGCTTGAGAACACAGTGTCCAAGGCTGCAAAGGAGAAAGCTGATCTGCTAAGGGAGCAAGAGGCCAAAATCCAGGCCAAGATCGATGCTTATACCAACAACGTAATAGACACTCAATAGCAAATGTATGCCAAGGTGAAGTCGGACATGGTCTTGCTCTTTCATTAGAAGTTCCCGAAGAGGAACTTGGGAGATTTGTGGCTTCACGTAGAGTACGAAGACCTTTCCTTCCACACCATGGCTGATGGAGACTTGCATGATTATTTCAGTGCTTCCTCTTCTGACGAAGCAGAAGAAAATACCGGGGAGGGCCCTATCGAAGAGAAAGACGATCCTAAGGGGAAGAAGAAGATAAGTGAGGCTGAGCCATCTTCAAAGGCTCAGTCTTAAATCATAAAATTATCATTTCACTTTTATGTTATCTAAACTAAAGTCCTTGGAAGGCCAATGAATTCTTTTTGTTATTGTGTCCGGTATCTGACTGATAGATCCTTTGCTCTTTTTGACAATTTAAAAGTCCTTGGAAGGCCAAGGCACTTAAGTTATTTTAATGAACATCTTTGTTTTGCACAATTCTCGCATCCTTTCATAGTTTGTTTCAGTTTTGGTGGCTAGTGTTTAAATAGCCCTTAGTTATTTCATAAGCATTCTAAAGTGAGAGTGTTTAAATTCTCCGATGACAAATGTTTAAGTAGTCATCAATCCCTTAATTCAATCTGGATGGTGTGACAAAAAACAAAGTATAAACATTTCGATTTTTTTTAAGAAGGCATCAAATTTTATTAAAAAGCCCGCACACCTCATTAAAACCTCCCCGTGCCACCAGGGTAGGAAAGAGTATGCCCCCAAATATTTACATGGATTTTTAAACAAGTAAATATTTACACAACTTTTATTCCAAGTACAATCGGAGATGCTCAATATTCCAAGGGTGATTTAAAACCCTTCCATCCTTGTCTCCGAGCCAATATGTTCCAGGTTTAAGCCTTTCAATGACCATATAAGGTCCTTCCCAAGTTAGGGCCAGTTTGCCGAGGAGCTTTTCTTTAGTGTGTAAGAAAACTTTTCTCAATACCTTGTCCTCGGCTGGAAATCTCTTCTTTTAACCCTAGAAGCAAACCTGCTCCTCATCAAACCTTGATATTGTGCAGCTCTAAGGCGAGCCTTTACTCGTCTTTCCTCTATTAGGTCAAGCTGGCCTCTGACTGCCACTTCATTTGCGTGTTCGGAGAAGTTGTGAACCCGAAATAAAGGGAGAGTTGCCTCTATGGGAGCTATTTCATCCATCCCATAGACCAAGGCAAAGGGTGACTCTTGTGTCGCAGCCCCAGGTGTAGTCCGGTAGGCCCACAAGACCTTTTGCAAATAACTAGGCCACTTCCCTACAACCCCTTCCAAATTCTTCTTTAAACCGGACAGTATAGTTCTGTTAGCCACTTCAACTTGTCCATTTTCTTGTGGGTGGAAAGGTGAAGAGAAACAATGTTGTATACCCCTTGAGGCACAGAAACTCTCCATTTCCCTATTGTCGAACTGTGGCCCATTGTCTGTCGTTATTTTTTGTGGAACACCAAATCTGCAACAGATGTTGGACAAAATGAATTTTATGACAGCTTTTGACGTTGTTCCTGCCAGAGGGGCTGCTTCGATCCACTTCGAAAAGTAATCTATAGCAACAATTATAGTTATGCGTCCTCCGGACGCCATAGGAAGAGGTCCCACAAAATCCAACCCCCATCGAGCAAAAGGTACAGGCTCAGAAATTGACTTTAAAAGGATGGCTGAAACATGAATTTCATTGCTATATCTCTGGCATGGATCACACCTTCTCACCAGCTCCTTAGCATCCTGCATTATAGAGGGCCAGTAATAGCCAGCCAATAAAAATCTCCGTGTTAGAGCCCTGAATCCACAATGAGCTGATCCCTCACCATCATGGAATTCATAGAGGACTACTTGAGACTCATCATCTCCCAAACATCGCAAAAGAGGTTTACTGTAAGACTTCTTATACAGAACGTCTCTTAGTATGATAAAACCACGAGCTTTGTGCTTCATTTTTCTTGCTAGTGCTTTATCCGGAGGCAGGATGCCATCGGAGAGATACTGCAGGAGAGGAAATCTCCAGTCTTGTGGTTGTTTCATCTGTACTTCGAAAATTTCTTCCTCTTTACCGGTGTTATGTTGAATGGAAGGGCTCTCCAGCACATGGATCCAAGGATATGACTCAGTGTAGGCTATGGTTGCCAATGAATCTGCTAATTTATTCTCTGCCCGAGGTATATGCTCATAAACAACGCTTTTGAATTTAAGAGCCTCATTTTAAAGAAGAAGCAAGTACTTCACTAGTTGCTCATTTTTTGCCTCAGATTGACCTTGTGCATGGTGGATAAGAAGCTGAGAGTCACTCATCAGCTTGACCCTTTTGGCCTCACATATACAGGCTAACTTTAAAGCAGCTATAGTTGCTTCGTATTCGGACTCATTGTTAGAAGCCCTGAAAACAAAACATATAGCCTGGTACATTTTGTCACCATATGGAGAAGTCAAACACACCCCGGCACCACATCCCATAGTATTGGACCCATCATCCGTCCGGATGACCCAAACCTTTTTTTCTTTCATCTCAGTGGTCTGCTCCGAATCCCTATCAGAGTGGAATTCAACTAAAAAGTCAGCCACGGCTTGGGCTTTGACTGCTGTTCGAGGAGCAAAATCAATATCGAAGTCCCCCAATTCCACTGACCACTTAGTGAAATGTCTGCTTTTTGGAGAACATTCTTCAAGGGAAAAGATGTTCGGACGACAATAGGATGAGCCTGGAAATAAGGCCTCATCTTCCTGGCAGCAATCACCAAGGCCAACGCTAATTTTTCGAGTTTCAAATAACGCTTTTCCGCATCTATCAAGCTCTTGCTGATGTAGTACACCGGATGGGGGTAATTATCTACCTCTCTTACCAATACAGCACTGATGGCACAACCTGAAACTGCCAAGTATACGAAGAGTGTTTCTCCATCAACAGGTTTAAATAAAGTCTTAGGGGAGGATGAATGTTTCTTAATTTCATTGAAGGCCTCATCACATTGTGGAGTCCAGTCGAATCCCTTTGCACCCCTTAGAGTTTGGAAAAATGGGGCACATATGTCCGAAGATCTTGAGATGAATCGATTTAAAGCAGCCAATCTCCCCGTCAACCGTTGTACTTTTTTAACATTCCGAGGAGGCTCCATTTGAAATAGAGCATTAAGTTGATCCAGATCGGGCTGTATCCCTTGCTCACTTATTATGTAACCCAAGAACTTCCCGGACTGTACTCTGAACACACATTTTTCTGGATTTAGCTTCAAATTCACTTTTACCAAGTTGGCAAAAGTTTCTTGGAGGTCTGCCAAGTGCAGCTGCTCATCTACACTTTTCACCATCATGTCATCGATGTATACTTCCATATTTCTTCTAATCTGATCAGCAAAAGCTTTGTTTACCAATCTCTGATAAGTAGCCCCAGCATTTTTCAATCCGAATGGCATCACCTTGTAGCAATGAAGACCCCTGTCAGTGACAAACGTAGTATGTTCCTGATCCTTCGGGTCTACTTGAATTTGATTGTACCCGGAGAAAGCATCTATAAAGGAAAGTAGTTTATTCCCAGAAGTGGAGTCTACTAGCTGATCAATCCGGGGGACCGGATATAAATATTTTGGGCAAGCCCTATTGAGATCTGTGAAGTCAATGCACATGCGCCACTTGTCATTTTTCTTTTTCACCAAGACCGGATTGGCAGTCCATAAAGGATATTGAGAGTCCTTTATATGCCCCATTTTTGTGAGCCTGTCAACTTCTTGAACAATAACATCAGCCCTTTCCTTGGAAAAATCCCTTCTCTTTTGTACCACAGGTGCTATGTCTCTCCGGATGGATAGGTGATGTGATATAATGTCTGCTGGAACCCCTATTACATCAGTATTGCACCAAGCAAAAACATTCTGATGGTCTTTTAAAAACTTCAATATTCTATTCTTCAGTTCGGACGACATTTTGGACCCTATCTTAACACTTTTTCCTTCTTCTAACGAATGTGTTTCAACTTCTTCAACTGGTATCAACACTCCAGGGGTCTCTCTGGGGTCATCAATTTCGCCTTCACTGCCAGAAAGCCCCTCAAATTGCTATCCTTCGTTGATACGAACTGCCCCCAACGTTCGTGGAGCCAGTGCTGTAGCATAACACTCTCTTACCACCTTTTGACTGCTTCAGACAACTCCCACTTGTCCTTGGACAACATATTTCAAACATTGGTGGACTGTAGAGGTCACGGCATGCATCCTAGAGAGCCAAGACCTCCCTAGAATAGCATTATAACAAGTGGGACAATCCACCACAATAAAAAGTATCCTGACCATCTTCTTGAAAGGGCCCTTGCCCAATAAAACTTCTTCTTTGAACTCCCCGATCACATCTGTTGAGCTCCCAGTGAAGCCCACAATCGATATGTCCGAACTCTGAATTACGGATGGATTTTTCATCCTTTTGTAAGTGGTTAAGATGAGGATATTGGCTGAGCTTCCAGTATCCACCAAGATTCGTCTTATGTCATTGCCCCTAATGGATGCTCCTATGACAACAGCATCTTCATGAGGGCCAGCTATATCTCTTAAGTCATCTTCATCGAAAACAATGAAGGGGAATGGAATTTGTGACTGATAGGAGGCCATGCCTCCTTCTAGCTGGGTGGCTAAAGTATGAACATGCCTCTTCCTCGAAGAAGCAGTAGGAGCTTTCATAGTATCCCCTCCGAAAATTGTAAGTGACTCAAAAAACTTAATGAGTCCGGAAACAGTTTTACAACGTTCTTCAATAGCACCTACTCTATTTCGAGTTGGATACATCAAATCTTTCGATTATCACCATAGCCCCCTCCGGAGCAGCATTGCTCGGACCAACCCGGTGAGTATTGTCAGGCCTATTTCCTCCTCTTCTTTTGACATATGCCCCAAGATTTCCTCTTTCAATCAAGTTCTGAACCTCTTGCTTCAAGGCTATACAATCGTCAATAGTATGGCCAGTATCATTATGGTACTGGCAGAAAGAGTTGTTACGATGTTCCCTAGGGGATTGCAGTGCAGCCGGTTTTCTATAGTACACTTCTTCCTTTGTTTTATCATAGATGGTGGCCAGATTTTTTTTCAATTCTACAAACCACTCCGGTTGGACCCAAGGCCCCCTCTTATTTCTAGATTGTTGACTCTGGGCAGGCGCAGCTGGCTGAGATTGAGCTTTGGCCCTATTATGTGCCTGTACGGTCTCCCTTGCCTTGTTCCCGGACTGATTTTGGTTAGGGTTTGGTGCAACCGGGGCAGACCTCACCTGCCTATGCACCCTAGTCTTCTTCGTTTCATCGACATTGATCTGCTTTCCGACTTGATTCAGCAAACCTCCCCAAGTCATGGCTTTCTTCCTGGTTACTGAATCAGCCAAATTTCCAGGGTTCAGGCCCTGTCTCAAGGATGCTATTGCTACCTGTTCGAAGCAATCAACCAATCCATTTTTGGTGTTTACAAAACGACTTATGTATTCCTTTAATGACTCGTTTGGCTCTTCGGAAAAATGGATTATTGTATCCCCATTGCCTTTCAACTCTTTACTCCCAACAAACTGCCTTCAAAAGGCCACCCAAAAGGTATCAAAATTCTTGATGCAGCCCTGAGGTAAGCTGTTATACCACTTCAGAGCACTCCCCGTAAAGGATTGGGAGAATGCTCTACATAGTAACTTGTCGTCATCATCAAAGTTCATCATGAAGTTTTTAAATTGCTCCAAATGGTTGTCCGGATCAGTACTGCCATCGTACTTTTCCATTTTAGTGCTATCAAACCTCTTAGGAAGGTTCTCGGATGGAATATTGGAAGATAATGGAGATTGTCTCCAATTCCGACCATGACTGAACACAGTATCCTCATTGGGAGTTGCAAAGATACCTGGTTCGTCGTGGAAGGCAAAGGGATCCATCAGAATCCGGTCTACATGTCTCCGGCTGTGAGATGATCCTTTGCCTATATGCTTCTTCAATTTCCCATGTCTATCCCTTTTCCTTGAATATTTCTTAATCAACTTTTGCTTCTTTTTGGATTGGCCCTCATCACTGCTGGGGGACAAGGACTCTTCAACCCCTTCCTCATCCGAGGAGCTACCAGAAGATTCTGAGTCTGAGTCAGAACTCTCCACTGGCTTAGACCGGTGAGACTTTTTGGAGCTAGCATGAGTCTTTTTGGAACTTACATGAGTCTTTGAAGGCTCATGTTCTCTAGGGTTATCGGTATGATGAGCAACTGATACTTTTGACTTATCCTCCATGCCCATCTTAGACTTTTCTGCCCTCACAGCTTCTATCTCGCCCTTTAATCTGCCACGCTCCTCGATGGTATACTCATCATTTTCACCCACCACTTCAAGCAAGGCTGGTGGTACTTCTGGGGCATCCAGATTCATTCGGACTGATTTTTCCTACTGGTTTCGAATGCTCGATTCAGGCACCCTTCGCTCCCACTGTGGTCGCCAATTTGATGTGGTTTATTTTTATCTGAGGGTAAATTTGTAATTTTTGTTTAGAGTTTGTGGAAGTTTTGTAAGTATTTAATATTTGAGTAGAGAGTAGAGGGAGAATTAAGTAGTCTGGTTGTATTTAATTTTCATTACCCTCATTTAATGTTGGTGGTTGGGTATTTATACCTTTACGTTTGGGCTTTATGAGCTGTTGGGTCATGTTTAATGGACACAGGTCAAGTTAAGGACCCATGAGCTCTTAGTAGGAGAGCAGGCAGCTTAGTCAAGAAGTGATTAGGTTTTTAAATACTTTAGTCCTTGTTCCAACAGTCAAATGGATGATGGGTTCTAACTGCCCTGTCCGGCTTAGATGGTCTTTGTCCAAACTGTCCCTGTCCGAAGAGGTAACAGAATCCGGACTCATCAAATGCAATGAAATTTTCAGAGAAACTAAAACATGATAAGACTTTCAGAATAAAGGCATGATAAAGCTTGTCAAAAGCCTTTGTCATGTCAAGCTGAATGATAACATTGCCAACTTTAGGTTTTATGTCAATGTCATGGATCATTTCTTTAGTGATTAAGATATTTTCGTGTATGAGTCTTCCTTTAACAAAAGCTCCCTGCATCTTAGAGACAATGTTAGGCATAATATGAGCTAAACGAGAGTTGATTAGGTTAGAAAAAATCTTGTTAAACATTGTACACAGACTTATTGGTCTGTAATTGCTCCAATAAATAGGATTAGATGTTTTTGGAATCAGGAAGATGCCTGTAGCAAAGACTCCATCAGGAAAGCTATTGCCCGAAAGATAGAAGTTGAAAGCATTACAGAGATCACTGCAGATTATAGACCAAAAAGTTTTAAAGAAGAATATATTGAAACCATCGAGCCCAGGAGCACTGTCATTTTTCATCTTAGGAATAACACTCCACGCTTCATCTCTACTGGTTTGTCCAGTGATAGAGATATTATCCTTCTCTTTAACAAGACTGGGAATGTTAGAAAATATATCATCCTGCAACAAAAGAGTTTCTTCATCTATATTATTGAATGAATTAGAAGAAATAATAGTTTTAAAGAAAGACTCAGCAGAATTGGCAAGCTCAGTAGGGTTATCAATCCAGACTCCATTTTCCTTAATCCCCTTGATGTTGTTTCTTCTCCTTTTCTTGTTAACATAAGCATGGTAAAGCTTTGTATTCCCATCTCCATCACGAAGCCAAAAACGTTCCTCATTTCTAAGAGCTTTGATATACAAGCTATTAGCTTTAGAGAGAGCAGTTCTAGAGTCATTGCGGTTGTTTTTAAGATGAAGAGTCTCCATTTTGTTGACCATCTCAGTAGTATCTTTAACCTTCTTGAAGATGTTACCAAACGTATTAACATTCCACCTTTTTAAGCAACTCTTTAATCTCATTAACTTGAACCAAAAGACCTGCCCAGCATTCCCTTTGCAAGCCATATTCCAACTCTGTCTCACAGTACTAATGAAGCTATCATCATTTGACCAAGCATTGATAAACTTACAGCTCTTTTTACAATTATCATTATTAGAGGTCGAGCTAGACTGAACTAAAAAAGGAGCATGGTCAGAACTTGTTCTGACCATGTGAAATACCTGAGTTTTATTGAAGTTATTGATCCACATATCATTTGCTAAGGTTCTGTCCAATCTCTTCCAACGGGTGCCCCTATTCCAAGTATATATTGAGCCAATATACCCAACATCTTCAAGCTTACAATGTATGATAGCATCATTAAAGTCACAAGAACCAGCATGGTCAAAGGTTGAACAGCCAACCTGATCCTCAGAACAAGTGACAACATTGAAATCACCAGTTATAATCCAAGGGAGCTCATTAGTGGCAATAGCTTTCAACTGATCCCAAAGATCTAATCTAATTATGAGATTACTTTTAGCATAAACAGCAGCAAAGTTGAACTTAGTCTTACAGCCAGGATAATCCACAAACATGTGAAGCAATTGTTCATGGTCCACAATAACATTCATATCAACATCTTCATCCCAAAATATCCAGACTTTGTTAGAACAGTTAGAAGCAAAGTTCTTGAACCCAAGAACAACGGAAACATCAGCCAATTTACTCACATCAGTTATGGGCTCTTGAATAGACAAAATTTTAGACCTATTCTCTTTAACAATGGAAATGAGCCTTCTTAAAGTAGGCTTATTGTTCAATCCTCTAGCATTCTAGTTAGTTATCTTTATCATTATCTGATAGAGATTTTTGTGTTGATTTTTCCCCCTTCTTGAGCAGAGAATTGATAGTAAGCTTCTTTTCTCTTCTTCTTTTCATTTCAGATCGTATTTTACTGCCTATAATTGAGCCAAAATCACTATTGTAAGCTGAGTTTGTAGGAGAAACCTCACAACTGCCACCAATGTTTGCACAGTCTGTGAACGTTTTGTTTTCTTCTAAATTGAAGTTACTCTGAGCAAAATCATGATCTATCCTATGTAATGCTTCAATGACCTCCATGTTGCTTTCAACGGTATTACGTTTTTTACCACTACCATTGCACTCTTTTGGATCCAGATTTTTATCTTTTCTTGTTATAACCGATTTCAATTTCCTTCTATAGACTTTACTAAAATGTTGATTGTTACTTGAACCATATTGAGTCACACTTTGTTTCTGATGCGAGTTATTACTAACAACAAACTCATTTACTTCATTATTTGACTCAGACTTGGTGTTGGCACTTTCTTCTTGTTTCCCAATCTTTTCAGCCTTTTCAGATTCTTTAACTTGCTGTTTCTTCTTATCAACATTTTTACATTCCTTATCTTTATGACCTATATGGTAACAGACATTAAAGTATGGTGCCACATTCTTATAACTTATGTTAATCCAACAACCATCGTTGGAACCAAATCCAACCCAAATTTTGTATTTCAGCCTCTTCGAAACGTCAACTTCCACATGAGAAAAGCAGGCATTGATAGTAGCTTTGTTATCAGGGATAATAACTTTGTACGTAGAGCCAATTGCTGAAGCCAAATCATATATAACTGTTTCGTTATACATGAACTCTGGAATTCTTTCAAAGCATTTCCATACCAGCGCTCTTGGGCTTTCAAATCTTTTATCAAAGTCCGGTTCCCATCGCAAGATTCGCATTATCTTTTCATCAATTCTCCAAAAGTTCTTCGACCAGATTTTACTAACATCCTCTTTATAATGGAACTGAATGAATACATGTCTCGAATCATGGGTTGCATACTTGTAACTGCCATGAAACTTGAAGCTTTGAAAGAAACCATCTAATACACGCTTTCTTGGTATTCCATCAGTAAACTTTCCAATAATCGTAGTTGAAGATTGAGAAGCTAGAAGATCTTTGACATCTTTCGTGTACTAAATTGTGTAATGATCAGCCGCTTCTTTGCAAAAATCAGGCTTGATATCTGATCTTGGAGATGGCCTGACGATATCAGCATAAGACTTCTTATTTTGTGAGTTACCATTATCACTATGAAGAGCTGGATACTCTTCAATTGACAGTTGCTTGGAAGTGGAATTCATGGCAAAGAAGGAAAGATTAGTAGAAGAAAGAGATTGCTTGATTACCAAGAAAAAGTTTCTTGAGAGAGAAGAAACTCATCATTTCTCTTAGGTTTCCATACAAATATAAGGTTTATATAAGAATAAATACCACTTTTACTAAAATAATTTAGAATTTCTAATATTTATCCATATGTGGCATATATTTAAAGCGAGACTTCTATATAAGTGCCAAAATTTGTTCTAAATCAACATTTGATACCAAACAAGATGATTATCCAAATTTAGTACCAAGCATCTACAAAAATACTATAATACCCTTTTTATAATATTATCCACTAACTTGTAAAAAAATCTTTTTTTTCTAAAGTTTGTATTTTTTTATTTATAACTCCAAAAATAAAACTGAAATCACCATTGTTTTTATATTTACGTGACGAACGGAACAAGTGGTCTATTTGATATGTTTCGCAAAAAAAATTAAAACTGCTAAAAAAATGAAGTTAGAACTGTTAAAAAATTAAAAATAGCAGTATTAATAGAATTAAAACTGCTAATTAATAGTTTTAATTTTTTAACAGTTCTAACCTCATTGTTTTACTAGTTTTAATTTTTTTCCCAAAAATATCAAATAGAGCACTTGTTTCATTCGTCTTGTAAATATAAATACAACGGTGATTTCGGTTTTATTTTTGGAATTATAAATCAAAATATAAGAACTTTAAAAAAAAGAAAAAAAACTTATTTTTGTTGTTATTTGTTAGAGAAGGATAAGTTAGGTATTTTTAAAATATTTAGTATTAAAATGGTTTAATGAACTTTTATTAGATCATAATAGGAAATAAACATTTAGGGATGGACAAAAAAGGAATTATTGACTTATTTTGGTATTATAATGGAAATAACTCATATTTAAAAACTATTTTAAAACCAAAAGAGGAAAGAAATAAAATAAAATTTAAAACCAATAAAAAAAGAAAAAAACACACAAAAGAAGAGAAAGAAAGATTTTAATAAAATTGTTCACTAAAGAAGAGACTAAATTCTTCAACATGTAAACAATCTCATCCTCTGTTCAAATCCATAGTTGCTAATAGCTGGAATCTCCCCTCTAATGCAACTGGGATGAGCCTTGTTTCTTCAGAAACTCAAAAGGCTTCAGCATGAGCTTTCTTGCCTCAATCGCAAAGAATTTAGTGATATTAGCACTATAGTCTCCACTGCCCAAGACCTCCTATGTCGTTCAAAATCCAACCTTGCTCTTAATCCTCTCAATCCTAATCTTGTCCCGATAGAGATCGAGGCCTCAAAAAATTTCATATTTCTCATTCGTGCTGAAGAATCCTTTCTTAAGCAAAAATCCAGGGAAAACTGGATCAAACTTGGAGACAGGAACACAAAATGTTTCCACAATAGTATCAAAAATCGTGTGTCTCGTAATAGAATTATTTCTATAATTAATGAGATTGGGGTCCCTGTTTCTACCCCGGCCTCAGTCTCCAAGGTCTTCGCAAAATATTTCAAGAACCTGCTCGGTACCAGTCATACCCCTGGCTATCCTGGATTAGAGAAACTTTATCCCCTCCTTCCGACCAAAGTGAAGGATCTGGACAAAGAGTCAATGACTCATGAGATTACCTGCGATGAAATCAAGGTCGTACTATTTAGTATTGATAGTACCAAAGCCGCAGGCCCTGACGGATTCAACTGTAACTTTTTCAAGGTCACTTGGGATATTGTTGGCCCTGATATCTGCCTATGAGTGTTAGATTTCTTCACTTCTGGCTCCCTGGACACTTCTTGGAATTCCACCTTTATTGCCCTCATCCCCAAGAATGACTCACATTCAGTAGCTGCTGATTTTAGACATATTGCTCTATGCAATGTGGTTTACAAAATCATTTCAAAAATTCTAGCCAATAGAATTAAAGATTCATTCCCCTACCTGTTTGATACCTTTTAATCAACTTTTGTTGCCGGTAGGTCTATTTATGACAATATTATTCTCTCTCAAGAACTCCTAAAGGGTTATAACTCCAACTCCGGTTGCATGAATGATGCCCTTAAAATTGATCTTATGAAAGCTTTTGATAAGGTATGTTGGCATCTTATCCTTGACATCCTTGTCGCGATGTACTTTCCCGACAAGATGATTAACTAGATTATCAAATGCATTTATTTCCCATTTTGTAATGTCATCATCAATGGGGATCTTCATGGTAATTTCCATGGTAGAAAATGACTCAAACAACGATAGTCTCTCTCCTTTTTTATTTGTCCTTGTTATGTAAGTTCTTTCCAGTATTCTCAAAGAAAAGAGAAATGATCCTAACTTTCGGTTTCGATGGAAATGTCGGAATCTTAAAATCACCCATCTTTGCTTCGCCGATAATCTTATGATCTTTTGTCATGGCGACACTAACACCATATCTCTCATCAAAGATGGACTTTATGACTTATTGTCTCTCTATCGGGACTCAAAGTCAACCCGACTAAAAGTCAAATTTTCTTTTCTGGAGTTGACAGCACTCTCCGTACTCAACTCCTCTCTATCCTGAATTTCTGTGGAGGTATCCTCCCAGTAAAACACCTGAGAGCCCTTTTCTCACAGGTCGTCTCTTTTATTCTGACAGCCGACCCCTCCTTTACACCATTACCTCTAGAATTGGCTCTTGGACTTCCAAACACCTCTCCTATGCTGGCAGACTTCAACTGATCAAATCAGTCATGTTTGATGGTCAAGTCTATTGGTCCACCATATTTATCCTGCCGTTTAGGATCCTCAAAAAACTGTCTCAATATCTGAGATGAAAATATCGGGTGCAAAGGTTGCATGGACCAATATAACAACTCCCTCCAGAGAGGGCGACCTTGGGATTCTGGACCTAAAAATTTGGAATTAGTCGGCTGTCTTTAAGCACCTTTGGTCTATAATAAGTACTAATAATCCCTCGATCTGGAGCAAATGGATAAAAAATAAAGAATAAAAAATAAGAACTTTCGGGATATTAACATTTTCTCATCCATGACCTGAGCTTGGAGGAAAATTCTCTGCCTTCGTCCGCTCGCTAGCAAGTTGTAAAAAGTGGCTATTAAAAATGGTAAGAATACCTCCTTCTGGTATGACCCTTGGCTGCTTACTACCTCCCTAGTTTCGCATTATGGGTCTAGGATCATTAGTGATTCTAGACTTGGCAAAAACCTCAAAGTTTCTGACATCATCCTTGATGGTCACTGGAACTGGCCATCCAATCTCAGATCGGCTTCTGCCCAAAACCGTGAAAATCTCTTGGAAATTAATAACCTCATACTCTCTCTCCCGTTGCGAAAGCTGGGATTTCCACCTTCACCATTAAGGACCAGTACAACGTCTTTCGTACTCCCGCACCTACTATGGGATGTCACAGGCTTGTCTGGAATAAATAAAACATCCCTCGTCACTCTTTCATTTATTGGGTCGCAATTCATGGCAAAATTTCTACCCATAACAAACTTCTCCGGTTTGTGTTTTATGAAGCTTTGAGTCTGAAACTATCTCTCATCTACTCTATGATTGTGGTTTTACTAAGACTTTATGGAAGCACACTAGTTCGAAGTTGGGCTTTCTTTTTATCGACTATTGCTGGTAATCTTGGCTTGGCGAGGCGTCAAATTGGTCTCAATCTTGAAACCATCACATTTGGCGCACTTGCTTTGGCGAGGTTATTTATCACGTCTCGCGCAAGAGAAACTTAAGGATCTTTGAGTCCTCTCCGTCACTTGCCTCCTTGGTATCTAATCGAATTTTCTCAGATATTCGATTTAAAATCCATGACACCAAGATTTGTCAGCCAATATAAGCATAAACTAACTTACTATATTCTTTCTATGCAGGTTTTAGTCCTCGTTTGCTCTACACGTTGGTTGTACACTCTGTCCCTAATTTGCTACTTACGAGTATTGTTTTGGTCGACTCGCAAGGCTTTTAGCCTATTGCACGTGGTTTTTACGCTTTGATCCACTTCATTACCTTTAGTCGTCTGTTTTCAAGTTCTATTTTTCTATTTTTAGCTCTTACCTGCTAGACTTTCATTAGTTATGTATCTCATCGGGATATGCTCCGAGTTAATTCTGTAAGAACCTCTTTTTATTTATTTAAATTTTTTATTCACCGAAACAAGACTAAAATATTTAGTTACCGTTAAAATATAAGTTTTATGTTAATTAAAAGTTTATAAAGGAAGGAGAGTAGAAAAAGTCTTTAATGGATATAATCATTATAAAATACCTAATATTTATTATTTTGCAATATTTAAAAAATATTTTGTAATGTCCCATCACTATTATTAGTCCCACGTTTATCGAATTAAAATAAAAGTTTCAATTGCATTTTAATTAAGTATAAGAAAATTTAAAACTTAAAAATGATAAAATAGATTTACAATTAACGGCAAATCAAAAAAAAGAAGGAAAACTGAGATGCAAAACGATAAATTTTTTATATAAAAATTATAAAGATACAGAAAAAAAAATCTATAAAATATATAAAATTTTATATGATTCATAAAGAATATATGAGGTATTATAAAAAATAATTAGATCTCATTTACTATATACAAAAACTAAATATATATTTTAAATATATATATAAAAACCAAAGTCTTAAACGATCTTCGATTTTTTTATTAGTATTTATATTAAAAGATTATAAAATATAAGTTAAAAAATTAGTTATATATATATATATATATGTGTGTGTAAAAATGCATTAAAAATAAAATAAATAGTTTGTACAGATGCTTAGGGTATACCCCGAAGAAATACAAAAAACACTAAAGAAGAGTCGACATGAACTATGGTACAAAATTTAAATCATAGAAAGGTAGAAAGTAAATAGTATGAAAGTATGGGAGATACAGTAAAAACAACCCTAGTACAGGGTAAACAACATATCAAATCAAAGGAGATCATCAAACAATCGATCCAAAAAAGGTCATCGCCAGAATTGGACAACAAACAAGGTCAACAATGAGGGATAAGGGATCTGCAAAAAACAAACAAATACAAAAAGTAAAAACTAGAGAAACTACACATGCCAGCTAATCTTGGTTCCATGGAATCTGAACCGAAGGTCGGAGAAGATACGGTAAGAAACCGTAGAGGCAGTGACAGGAGGGGAACCAAAAATTCTTCTATTCCTCTTTTTATAAAAGTGGTAAATGACCGCGCCAAAACAAGGACACCAAAGATGTCGGTTTCGAGAAGAAGATCAATTTGACGATTTGCAAACCCAATATTGCCAGCTACTGGCAAGAGTCGGGAACCGCAACTTTGAACAAGCATGGCTCCAAAGACTCTTAGTGAGCTACAATCATAGAAGATATGAGAAATAGTTTCAGAGTCCGAGTTGCATAAGACGCAATTTAGTGGGGTGTTTAGAACCCAATTCAGAAGTTTGTCTCGCGTAGAAAGCTTTACAAGATGGCAAGCCAAAGAATAAGGGAATGACGAGAAACATTAAACTTATTCCATACTAACATGGCCCACCCCGCGATTAGGGTTGGCGTACGAATGACATTATAAGTGTCCTAAATTGTAAAGTTGGGGTTTCCAGTCTTCGTAGTCCAGTAGGGAACATCGTTAAAGTTGATATTAGGTGGAGGTAGGGTGAGAATGAGATTGTTAATCTCTTGAAGATTTATATGATTCATTTCTCTAGCCGATCTGATATTAGATGGCCAGTTCCAGTGACCATTGTTGATGATATCAGAGACCTTGAGGTTTTTACCGAGCCTAGAATCTGTGATGATACTTTTGTCATAATGCATTACCAGAGAAGTGGAGATGAGCCAAAGATCAAACCAACCAGAATAAGGTATCCAATCTATTGCCAATTGCCACCCTATACAGAATACAAGCCAAATGGCAAAGGCGTAATATTTTTCTCCAAGTTCAAGACGGGGAGGAACGAAGATCAAGATAATTTTAGAATTGATCCAATCACACCATATATAGTATTTGTTATTACTGAAGATAGACCAAAAGCGTTTAAGGACAACAACCTGATTCCACATTTTTATTTGTTTTTATATTTAATGGCTGATTAGCATTTGATTCTATTTTATTTATTCAGTTTTTAAAATTTTATTTATATTGTTTAAAAGAAATTATATTTAATATTCGATTAAGATTTGAATTATTATATATTTGAAAAGTGTAAAAAACATTTTTTCTTATAGTTTTAATTAGAAGCCGTGAAGATCAATTTTAATAAGAGCGCTAAAAGTATCCAAAAATGTCTCAGAGCATTTAAGTTTTGGTAAGAAAATTTATTTGTCTCACTCAAATTATGTGAAATTGATTTCATAAATTTGTCAATAGATTGATAAGTCTCAATCGGCTTTCGTTCTTGGAAGAAATATCTCCGATAACATCCTTCTTATCATGAATACTCAAGGGGTGCCATGTTAATTCTAAAGGTAAAAGAGTTTCTTTTGAAGATTCACTTGATGAAAACTTTTGAAAATGTCAATTGGCATCTTATTCTTGACATTCTCGTTTCCATGGACGACCCGAGCAAATGATCACTTGGATCATTCAATGTATTGCAACTCCTTCCTACAACATTAACGTCAATGATGAACCCACCGAGTTCTTTCAGGCTAAGAACGGTCTTAAACAAGGCGACCCTTTTTCTCCTTTCTTTAACATTCTCATCATGCAAGTCATCTCTGATATTCTCAAGGAGAAAAGCACTAACTCTAATTTCAAATTCCACTGGAAATGCCATAATCTGAAAATTGTTAATCTCTGCTTCGTAGACGATTTAATGATCTTTTGCCATAGCGATACTAACTCTCTCCATCTTATTAAAGACATTCTTAATGATTTTTTCCTCCTCTCTAGGCTGTAAATTAGCCCATAGAAAAGCCAAATTTTCCTTTATAGTATCAATCTTTCACTCAAGAACGAGCTCATAAATCTTTTTGGCTTCAAGGTTGGTACCCATCCGGTTAAATATATGGGAGTCCCTCTGACTATTAGTCGTCTTTCGCATACAGACTGTCGTCCCCTTTTGCTTAAAATTACTACATGCATCAACTCATGGACCTCTAAATACCTCTCTTATGCGGGTCGTCTCAAGATGATCAAAGCGGTTCTCTTTGTTGGTTAAGTTTAATGGTCTTCGATTTTTATCCTCTCATCCTGAGTTCCAAAAGAGCTTTGCCAAATTCTTCATCGTTACCTCTGGTCTGGTCATGAGATGAAAATTTATGGTTCTAAAGTAGCCTGGAACACCGTCTATGTGCCCTTGTCTGAGGGCGGCCTTAGGATTCTAGACTTAAAAATTTGGAATCAACCGGTCGTCCTTAAACATATTTGGTCTATCATTAACAAGACCTCTAACTCCATCTTGAGTGACTAGATTAAGAAAGAGAAAATAAATAATAATTTTTGGGACATCAATCTTGGCTCCACCCCCCCCCCCCCCTCCGACTTGGAGGAAAATTCTTACTTTTAGATCTTTAACTACCAATCTTTTCTAGGTAACCATTGGTAATAATAGGAACACCTCTTTTTGGTTCAGTCTATGGCTTCTCTCTACCTCGCTTATTATCCATTACGGGCACTCCATCATCTGAGATTCTCGAATTGGTAAGAATCTCCTTGTCTCGGATTTTATCTATGAAGGTAGATGGATTTGGCTTCTTAACAGAAGATCCGCCAGCTCAAGGAACATATTTAACTTCATGGAAACTCGCAACAACATTCTCTCCCTCCTTCCCCTTACATCCTGAGAGAAGACATACATTACTGGACTGCTTAAGCTCGTTGTCTGTGAAGACGATCAAAGACACTTACAACGCTTTTCCACTGTGTCGGAAGAGCAGGGTTAGTCTGGAATAAATTCAATATTCTGCTCCATCTTTCATCCTCAGGTTAGCCATTCACGACAAACTTACCGCACGCGACAAATTTTTCTTTTGGGGAATCAACACCTCCCCGTCTTGCATTCTTTGTGATTCGGCTGATGAAGATATTAATCATATTCTCTATGATTGTAGCTTTTCTTAAAGTATTTGGGAAAAAGCTTGAGCTAAGCTTGAGATTCATTTCCTTAATAACTTGAACTTGACCATTTGGCATCATAAATCCTCTAACTGGCCCTCCTCTACTAACCGCCACCTATGGTGTTCCTGCTTTGGTAGTACCATTTACCATATTTGGGGTTAAAGAAACAACAGAATCTTTGGCCCCCACCCGAGCATTGCTTCTATTATTTCTATCTGTTTGCTTGTTGATCTCCGTTTCCGATTCCATAGAATAAAGATTAAAATGGTTCTCTCCCCCATCATATCTAACTTAGTTTTATTTTTTCCATGTTCCCTGTTTTATTTTTTAGCAGGTTTCCGACTGCTCTAACGTTGTTCAGCTGCGGAGGGATATTGATAGTGATGTATGAGCAATCACGCTCCTAGCCAGTTCTTGCAACGTGCGGTTTATTTATTCTATGATATCTTTAATAAAATAAATGAAATAAAATATTTTTGTTTATTTTATGATGTGGTATGGAATGGACCGCAGATATCTGTATGGATTAATTATATAACATCTTTAACACGAGAGGCTTTAAATCTTCTTTGTTTTGTATGTTTTCCTTTGATATATTCAACACGTTTCTCGAATTTGGTATAATCAAAAGGGACCTGATAGACCTTCAACAACAAGCATACCAATCTTCTTTTTAGAGATGTGACCTAAATGCATGTGTCATAAAGAAGTTAAATTTTTGGAAGCAACTTTATGTGATACATTCTGATGTAGGCGGAATGCTTCAATCAAAGTTTATTTAAATATTTTAGTTTTAGTTTTATTTTAATTTTTATATTTTACGAATTTATTTAAGATAGCAAATTAAATCTGATTACATTCAGATTTAATAGGATAATATTTTATTACGTTTATTTTTGTTTCCATATTTGTATTAGGGATTTAGGCGACTCATATTTAAGGCGCTTTAAACCCTACTTTTGTTTTTCAGACTTTGATTAATAGAATTTTTGATTAAATAAAATTAGGGTTTATCCCTCTATCTAGCTTCTTTTGCATTCTACTCTGTATCACATTCATAGAAATTTAATAATTAATAAAATTAGTTAATTTATATAAATTATCAACAAAATCAACTCAAGCACATATGCACCAACCAATTTATTGTCAAATGAAAGATGAAATTCTTTATAACCAAGAGAACAAATATAAAAAAAAATTGTCAATAGAGAAAACGAAAACAAGTTCCTCTTAAATGAAGGAACAAACAAAATATTTATAAAATATCATACTATTTTGGGGTTCAATGCTTAGTGTCTTTCACGTATTGTAAATGTTAGCCATTTTGAAACTCTCAATTTTTTTTATTTTCTTGTATTTTATCTTCAAAATTTTACCAATCAAACTCTTAATTATATCATGTGTTGACTTAAGAAAACTCGTTTCGAGATAAAAAAAACATGTTTTTAGCATTTTTCATAGCAATAGTCTGAAAATTTAAGAAAATATGTGAGACTCTACTATGTATGACATAACAACTAAGCCGATGAGAAAGCTCTCATCTTTCAAACTACATCCTTTCATCATGAGTGATTTAATCTATAAGAGAGGCAAGTGTGTCCTCCCGAAGTCATTGGTTTATATCATTCAATCTCAACAAGAGAAAAATCTTCATTTTCCACTCCTTAAATTTTCCCTCCGAAGATAAGAGAACTGGAATGTTTTTTCTTAGTTGAAAGTGAGTAACTAAACAATCAAATAATAAACATGAATTAGTGAAACAAATTCTGAAAAAATTCCAAACATAGTATAACACACAATCTAAAATTTATCAAGTTATAAGTTCTTAAATACGTTTATGTGAACATACTCGTCATGATCTTTAGTGAAGATGGTAGGCTCCAACACACTATACATAACCTCTAGACAAAAAACTTTAAAGAAGATAGTGGTGGTTCAATTCCATATTTGAAAATAACCAAGCCTACCTTATAGGCCGTACATTACTATTATATGGTATTCTGAAAATTACTTAAGAATTAATTTGGTTTATTGCAGTTCCGAAAGGGTTCGTTACTTGAAAACTCACTTACAAGAAAAAGGAAAAAAAGAATTACTATGTGAACAAGGGTGGTTCGTCGCGGTGACAACAAAGGTTACAGTTTGTCGCTATGATAATGGTGTGCGGAAAACTAGGCTTCCAAAAGTGGTTGATCGCGACAAAGACCTAGACATTAAGGAATCAATAGGCAGACAAATTCTCAATAAAATTATCATAGTAATAAATTCTAAAAGCACTAAAGGTTTAATCATTTGATTTGAAAGACAAGTATAATAAAGAGAAATATAAAACTTATTAGTTTGCATATTTTCAATCTTGATTTTCTACTTCACCGCGAGAGTCTTTTAATATGTGTTCTTGATCAATAGAATGTTATAGATCTCCTCACATTTTGCAAGCTTCTATAATCTTCATATTTGAAGGATAAAGACAATAGCACTGAATCAGAGATGGCGATCTAGAAATCTAGATTACGGTTTTTAGAGAAGAATAAAGATAAACAATTTACAAAATGATTGTGTTTTTGCAATGAATAATACGTAGAATCATAATGAAATTAAGGTTATGGACAAATAATTATATTTATGGATTTTGAATATCCTAACTTAATTAACAGTCTATGTATTTTAGGGAAACTTCTATATATAACCTATTAACTCTCTTCTTTATTAAATCATCAATTAATTAGTTCTAAATTTTTATAGTCATTATGTACTGCCATTGCATGGAACATAATCTTTATTGGGTCATTTAAATCCCAATAATTAAAATATGAGATTGATAGACCATCTGTCAAGATCCGCATCAACCCAACTCGTATCCACACTATAAACCTCAATGATACTTACTATATTTTTATTTGTAGGTCCAATATATATTTTAGTCTAAGTAACATATATTAAATTGAGCAGACAACAAGATGTTTAGATACTAATGTATCTACATATGATGGGACGTTCCAAATTTAATATTTTTATAAAGAGTTCATACTCTTAAGGGATTATAATTTCAGATTTTGGAATAGGGTTCATACGATATTAACTCTAACAATTGGTATTAGAGCACATGTTTTTAAATTAAATGTCACGTTTTATTCTTCAATCAAATATAAAGCATATGATTTTGATTTCAATGAAGGATTCACAATCGATATTGTTTGCTAATTGACTTGATAGAGATAAGTGGATAAATGGCTCGAAATTGCATCATTGTTTGATTTGTTTTGGATAAAACATGTCAGAATTATATATTTTATCTATAAAGCATGATTGCAATTTGAAATTTAAGGCTTCTTTCTCGATTTAAGATTGGGTTTTTATGACAAAAGGGGCATCGTTGCGACATATTAAGTCATTTCAAACAGAAACATAAGAGTGGCTTTTTATTGCGATAACCCTTGATGTCCACCAAGGTAACACCACAATGAGATGTCACTTATCGTGACACTCCTCATGTTATTGCAACAGGTGCATGATGCACGACCAACCTTGGTTTTTGTGGTAACATTAAGTCTACTATATTGAAGATGCCTTGTTGTAGATTGTCACTATGTGTGCACTTAAATGGGCCTTCCTTCAGGCATGAACCATGAATTTTTATTGGAATTAAGTGTATTTATATGGTATGAAGATTGCATGGCTAAGGTTGTATTAACTATGGTAAGTAAGCCATGAAGCCATATTGCCAAAGTGATCTTGGTTGGTGAATTAATTTACTTATGGGTATGATGAGTTTATGATTAATATTGTTGCAAGCATTGGTCTAAATAATATCAATATTTTATATAGTTAATTGTGAATAAGAAATTGTAATTGTTAATTGGTCATTGAGGGTTTGATCAAAATAGATTAACCATCACATAAGAGGATTCCCTCGAATTAAGTCGATTAAACTAGTATCAACAACGGGTTTTATCAAACTCATCCAAGTGCATATAAATAGGTTTACCCAATTTTTATTATTAATGATGTAAGGTATGTTTATATGTTATATTCATATTCAAACACTTTTAATAAGTTTGTATCTCAATAAATGTGTTTTTATATGTTATTTTTTATGTGTATTGTTGTAGTAAATACATTTAAATCATTAGGTAATAAACCTTCAATATCATACGGGCTAGTTTTTTCCACTAAAAATAAAAAATGAAAGTTTATTTGAATTATCATAATTTTGACATGACACTAAGGAGTAGGTTACCCACGCCCCTCACTAAAGATAGTTCTCATAAAGTTAAGAAACAAATTTGAGGTGTGTGATGAGTCAAATAGGTTTTGTTTGGAAATCATAAAGTAGTGAATACCTTTGGTGTTCTGTAAGGTTGTCATAACTTAGATCAGTCAAACAAGTAAATTTCTCGAAATAATTGAGAATTTTTTATATGATTTATAAGGTGGAGATTATAATGTTGCTGATGCATCTCGTCATCATGAAGTTTCATGGAAAAATAACAATAAGAAAACATATTTTTGGTATGTTAATGACCACCTCAAAGCTAAAGGCACTTAAGATTGACCTTTCCAAAGAAGTTGTACTATGGTTTACATTTTAGTTTTTCCTCAGCACGAGAAGTTGACAGTTAGTAAACTGACTTCTCATACTACTTAAGAGGAAAATATAAAATAATATTTTCTTGATGTGCATATGGTGATTTCTAAACAAGGAAGAGTATATGACATGAATTTGATAAGGCTTCTCGTTTAAGAACATAAAAACCTAATGAATCACCTGTTATAGGTTGATGTTTCTTTACAACATGACATGGCATTTCATAATAGAGTGTGAAATACATAGTTTCTATGAAAGATAAAGGAAATCTCACAACTATGGTCTCTTTATAAATCAATTTAGTTTCAGTTATAATAAATACACGGTGGATGGATACTGTTGCAACCATCCATATTTTTATTTTTATACAAGGTACGATAAAAATCCAAAGCCTCAATAATGGTGAAAGATATATATATATAAAGTAAAGGCTAGTTTGTGTTTACTTTATGTCATTTTTTATTTTTAGTTATTTCTTTCTAGTGAATATTTATTATATTTGATACATGTTAGAAAGAATTTGATCATTTTCCTATAAAAGGAACATTTGGATATTCAAGTCTTTGAGAAATAATCAAATGAATATTTATTTACATGATAATATGATGGATATTGATAATTAAAAATGAAGGATATGTCAGATTTATCAAATATTATTAAGCATCATAAAAAAGTAAAGAACATACATGTATCTAATAAACTAAATTTTAAAGTTGAAAATTTAGGTTATATTTGAAATAAGAACTTAGTTCATATCTCTAAGGAAAGAATAAATAAACTTGTTGTTGAAAAAAAAAATTAAGCTCTCTTTATTATTTAGTATTCATTGCTTGCATCGATGTATCAAGGGAAAAGAGACCTCCGTGAAAATTTTAGGTGCATACGTAGCAAAAATAATATTGGAGTTGATACATACCAATAACGACGAATTATTCTCAAAGGCATTCAGGAATAGGCAGTGGAGTTAATACATACCAATAACTATGAATTATTCTCAAGGGAAAATATGATAGTTCAAGTGAAAAACATCATGGATCATATGTAAATTACTTAGAGGAGTGTGGTATAACTCCTTTGAATACAATGTCGGGCTGGCCCAACATAAAAGATATATATGAGAGACGAAACCATATGATTAAGAGCATGGTGAAAAGTATGATTAGTCAATTAACTTTGCCACTATCACCGTGAGGATATGCCATCAAATATGATGCATACATTCACAATATTTTTTAAATAAAAGCAACCATTAAGACCCCACATAAACTTTGGTCATAATTGAACCATCCATACGTGATTGTTTAAGTCGAACAAAGTACATGTTACCATGTACCCATGAACTCGCGGTAATATAAAAAGAAGGTCGCTAAGTTTTTTTTTGTTTATTATCGACGAGCATTGAAAAATAATATCAATGATTCCTCGGGCTAAACTTATTGGAGAATAAGAGGTTTTCACAGACTACAATTTTTTAAATACGAAACTATAGGAGTTTGGTACTAGTGAAAAATGTTATTGGTTTAAAAAAGTTACATAAATATTGGATCTGTCAACTACTCTTGTTTACGAGCGCCCGAGAAAGTAAAAACACATGGTAGAGGCAATAAAACATATGTGGATAATTCTACAAAAAAGATATTTTCTATTTCAACCATGTCGAACAAAAATGGTATGAATCTCATGTGGATAATACAGACACTCTATAGATTGGTACACCCATCGATAGTTTTGGAACACCATTCAGTATGTTTGGTAGCACCTCCATTTAATCTCTATTTTAGTTTATATGTTAATAATTATTGATAATAGAAATACCGAACAAAAAATGAAGTAATAATAGTTCATAACAATTCAAAATATAATTCAACACTAAAACACTGAATATAAACCATACAAGTAATCCAGATTAAACAATATAACACTAAAACACTGAATACAAACAATAAACCTAGTACAAATAACTACCAGATAATCTGCAATAGAACACACGTGATAAAATGTACCATATGAGATTCACACCATGTTGGCTAGGGTGGATTAAAACTTCAATCCAACTCATCCATATCTTCGGTGGCCATCAGGAAACTACCGTATTATTATACTCTCACGATCATCATAACGTACTCATCCATGTTGGCTAGGGTAGGATTCACGAGTTCAATTCAACTCATCTCATGCATCTACGCAAGATAATTTGGAGTACAAAACTATTGTATCTCATGTAAATCAGCATCCCCTGCAAGTATCCAACACATTAAATGCCCACAAAGCGACTTATATATATATATCCACTCAATATATACAAATTTGTTCGCTTTGGTCATCTATTTTTGACAACTTCTTGCATAATATATTCTGAAGAATTTCATGCACGTGTCTAAACTGGTGTGGATTATTTTGGTCTAAGGGTAGTTTTGTCAGGTATTTTGTGATGTTTCAAGGTTATTTAATGTTTAAGTGGTTTGTAGTGAGAGATTTGAGCTGACTGGTTGTATTAAATGCTCATTACCCTTATTAATGAAAGTGGTTGGGTATTTATACCCTTAATTATGGGCCTCATGGGTTTTCGGGTCAAACTCATGAAACCAGGTCGAATTCAAAGACCCGTTAGTTTATTAAGCAGGTTGGTAATTAGCTTAGTCATAAAGTGATTAGTTTTTAATACTTTAGTCATGTTCGGATGGTTCAGTGGGTGGTTTTTGTCCGAATTGCCCCTGTCCGGTTTCTAGAGTGAGTGGTGAGAAAAACCGGACTCATCAGTAGCCCCCTTTTTAGGTTATGTTCGAAGGCCTTTGGCAACACCTAAAAAATCGCTCATGAGCACCTGTAATAATGTCCGGACAGATTTCGATTTGTATAACGGATTTATCCGGACTGGCAAATCTCTCAGAAGCTCAACGGTTCTGCCATAGATCGCGGGACACGTGTCCCTTCTTGATTTGCCTCACCGGCCATTTTTCTCATAGAATAGTGCTCCCACTAACCTTAAAACGTAACCTCTCCAATTAATGCTGGTGATGTCAGCGTCGTATTTAATGATTACTCTATCTTTTCGAATTTTCCTAGGTGTCAAGGTATCTTTTGTTTCTTTAGTATAAATTAAATCATTGTTCACTGTTTTACCATCTTCAACATCTTTTCACTTCTAATCTTCAGAGATTTTATCTCTCCTCTCCAAAAATGCATTTTAGTGTAAGTTTATGTTTACCGTAAGAAACGCTATAGTAAAAGGTGGATGGCTGAATCTGTCGGAGTTAGAGAAAGCATAAAGGGTCGAACGAGAAAAGCGCATTGCAGCAGGCCTCCCAGTCTCTCCTATTGACAAACCTGAAACACCAACCTCAGAGCCTGATCGAGGTTCGTATTCTGCCAGAAGCTCCAAACCTAGAAGGTTATTTCAACCTAGTCTTTCAACGATCATCTCAGGCTCATCGGTCCTGGAGTCGGAGCCTATTATTGAACAAGAGCAAGTAGCTACAAGTTCTAGGAGACCCTCTACATTCATAGCCATGGGATCAAATGCTGACGTTTCCCTAGAAAAGCTAGTAAATCAACGAAAAGGTCGTCTACTAAAAGGCCAGGCTGTTGCTGCACAGTCTAAATCTCCAAAATCTGTGCCCTCTAAATCTGGGGCCAAAGATAAAATTCCAGGGTCAGAAGCGCCCATTAAAGTTCCTAAGGACAAATTGTCTGGTCCGGAGGCCACCAGTTCAAGCCTTCGAAACGAACCCTCCGAATCTGAGCCCCAGCCGGACTCCAAGCCACAAAAAGAAAGCAGTGCTCAGCCATCCGGACAGCTTAATGAGCCAACCACTAGCACTTCCCTCTCAAAAACAGCTGATAACCCTTCCATGGTAATGGAAGACGTAATGGAGGATAGTGTTGAAGAAGCCCCTTTTGAGACTGATGTCTCCAGACAGACAAGTGAGACTGTCATTGTCAAGAAAAGCAAGAACAAAGAGAAGTTATGTTTAAAACACCCGGACCTGCCGGAGTGCCTCGTAGGAAAAGTGGGACCTTGCTTCCACAAAGTGAGTGTAAAGTACCTGCTAGCCAGGCAGAAGATCAATTACGCTTCTGTTCACACAGCTGAACTAGGCCGGATGCGGACGAAGTGGGGGATCCCAAAAAATGTTAAAGTGAGGATACCAGTCGATCCGGAGACGCCAATAGATTGCAAGCTCAGTGAGATAGTTTTCTACACTGAGCTATTCAACTGGGGGCTTAGGTTACCCTTGGACCCAGAGATCGTCAGATACTTCCATTTGATAAAGCTCTGTCCAAGACAACTGAGCCCCAACGCTTGGTACACCCTCATGGCTTGCATTGTAGCCTCCAGGCTCTCTGGAATCCCGCTTCCGATGGAGCAGTTTGTTGTTCTGGCCAGCCTTTGCAGAAACCATGTCATCCCCTTTTACGATTACAATATGGGTGACAATTACAAAGTGGTGGACGACTTACTTTGAGTCGGAGAAGAACTGGAAGACTCAATTTTGGTTTATCACTGGTTCCTGTGAGAATTGGAGGAAGATTAAAGCCAGTGTTAATCCAAGCATGCTTACCAGCAGATGGAAGAGCACAGGTAAATATTTCATTACATCTTTCTATTTTTTCTTATAATAAGTTTGTTTGTTTAATTTCTCTTCTTTTGTTTTTTTGTAGTGCTGCCGAAGGAGTTTAATGACTACTTAGAGGAGAGGACCACTTGTGCCAAGCTAAATGCTTGGGCTGCTGAGAAATGGGGAAATCGCTTCCACAACTGTTTTACCGGAGGCAACTTGGTAAGATCCCATCTCTGAAATACAACCGGCCGAAGAGACTTATCTTGGGAGGAATTAACCACTCTACCCCCTCCGGAGGTGATTCTTCATAAAATAGATGCAAAGGATGGAAAGCTAGCCTTGCCGGGCAGAGCTAAAGCCCTAAGTAAAATGAAGGGAAAAAAAGGCAAGGCTAAGCAAGACGTGACTGAGGTCAATCCAGGTGATGTTGAGGAAGCTGTCCCAGCAAACCAGGAGGAGCAGGACCAAGGAAGGATTGATGCTGCTTTGCTACAAGTGGTAGAAAACGAAAGTACCAAAGTGGCAGTTGGATCTCCAAAGCCCCCAAAAGCTCTCAGGAAAGATTGAAAACGGGGAGCAGAAGGTGGATATAGGGAAGCTAAGAAAAAGAAAACCTCAAAAGGAGATGAAATTGCTCTCCGGCCTTCGGGATCTCTTCCTCCGGTCGACCCAACAGACCCAACTCAAGCAGAGGAAATCCCAAGTGACTTTCACACCGGAGAGGGCGCTGGAGGGGACTTTCACACTGGAGAGGGCGCCGGAGGGGACATCAACACTGATGGGGTAGACATTAGTAGCCTTTAAGGGATTGGCCTTTACTTCGGAGACCTTGAGAAAGATGATTTTGCTGGCCCTTACCTCCCCCCAAGCTCTTCGAACATAGTCACTTTCATTGGTAAATATTTTTCTGTTTCATGGAAGAAGGATATGGTAACCCACTCCTTGTTGAGCAATATTCAACCCGTGCTCAACTTGGAGAAGCAAGTGCGAAACCAGTCAGCCATCATAAACACACTCAATACTGACAAGGAAAGTTTGTCTAATAACCTCCTTACTGCCAACCAGAGTCTTGAGGCATTAAAGAGAGAAAATGAGAAGCTGAAGAAGGGGAAGGAGGACTTGGCCACCAAGCTGGCCACTTCGGAGGGGGTTGTGAAAGAACTTCAATCCAAATTTTCTGACTTTAAGAAGAATCTTTCTACTTCAAAAGAGGAGGTGAAGGCCAAGGACAACATCATTCAGACCCTGACTCGCGACAAAATTTCGCTTGAGGATGTCGTGCCTAAGGCCAAGCAAGAAGGTTGAAGAGACTTGGTAAAGGAACGAGAAAAGACAATCCAAGACAGGATTGATGCATACACCAACAAGGTGATAGACTCCCAAGAGGAAAAGTATGTCGAAGTCAAATCAGACATGGTCTTGCTCTTTCATGAGAAATTTCTAAAGAGGACGCTGGGAGATTTATGGCGATTCGTGGAATACGAAGATCTCCCTCACCACACCATGGCTGATGCTGACAAGCATGGCTACTCCAACGGTTGGAATGATACCACTGATGAAGATGAAAGGACAGGAGAGAGTCCAGATGAGGAGATCGAAGATCCCAAGAAGAAAGCTCAGCCTTAAAGTTTTAACCATATTTTTCTTTAATTTTTGTGACTAAAGTCCTTGGATGGCCAAGGAAATTTTGTAACCGCGTCCGGCCTTTGTCCGGACAAACCTTATCTTTGAAAATCTAAAGTCCTTGGATGGTCAAGGCATTTAATATCATTCTCTGGGTGATTGTAATGCAGGCGGCTTTCTGAAATGTACTTCACCTTTCGTTTTATCATAAATGGTAGTTACATTTTCTTTTAGTTCAGCAAACCACTCCGGTTAAACCCAAGGTCCTTGCTTATTTCTAGATTGCTGGCTTTGAGCTGGTGCAGCTGGTTGGGATTGAGCCCTGGCCCTGTTTTGACCCTGTCCGGCTTCCTTAGCCTTGTACTCAGACTGATTCTGGTTTTGATTTGGTGCAGCTGGAGCAGACCTCACCTGCCGGTGCACCCTAGTTTTCTTTGTTTCATCAACATTAATCTGTTTGCCGACTTGATTCAATAAACCTCCCCATGTCATGGCCTTTTTCCTGGTTACTGAATCAGCCAAATTGCCAGGGTTCAAACCCTGCCTCAGAGAAGCTATTGCTACTTGTTCAAAGCAATCAGCTAATCCATTTTTGGTGTTTACAAAGCGACTTATGTACTCCTTCAAAGATTCATTTGGTTCTTGGGCACAATGGATAATAGTGTCTCAATTGCCCTTCACTCCTTTACTTCAAACGAACTGTCTCCGAAAGGCCACCCAAAAAGTGTCGAAATTTCTGATGCAGCCTTGTGGCAAACTATTGTACCACTTCAGAGCACTCCCCGTAAAATACTGGGAGAATGCTCGATAGAGTAGCTTATCATCATCATCAAAGTTCATCATAATTTTTTTAATTGCTCTAGATGGTTGTCTGGATCTTTACTACCATCATATTTTTCCATCTTTGCGCTGTCAAACCTCTTAGGAAGGTTTCCGAACAGTATCTTAGAGGACAATGGAGATTGTCTCCAATTCCGGCCTCGACTGAACACAGTATCTTCGTTGGGAGTTGCAAAGATACCTGGCTTATCATGAAAGGAAAAAGGATCCATTAGTAATCGATCTATGTGCCTCCGGCCATGGCTGTGACTATGAGACGATCCTTTACCCAGATGCCTCTTCAACCTTTTATGCATGTCCCTTTTTTCTTGAGTATTTTTTAACCAACTTCTGTTTCTTCTTAGAACGTCCTTCATCACTACTGGATGACAGGGATTCTTCAACTCCGTCTTCATTTGAGAAGCTGCTGGAAGATTCTGAGTCTGAATTTGAGCTCTCCACCGGTTTAGACCGGTGAGACTTCTTTGAACTAGCATGAGTCTTTTTAGTGCTCACATGAGTTTTTTATGGCTCATGCTCTCTTGGATTGTCAGTATGGTGGACTGCTGACACTTTTGACTTCTCTTTCACACCCATCTCTGCCCTCTTAGCAGCCCTCAAGGGGTCTATCTCAATTTTTAGTCTATCTCTCTCCTCGATCGTATATTCATCGTTTTTTCCCACCACTTCTGCCAAAGCTGGTGGCACTTCCTGCTCGTCTGGATTCATCCGAACTAGTTTTTCTTGATGGTTTTGAATGCTTGATTCAGGGACCTTCTTCTCCCACTGTGGTCGCCAATTTGGTGTGGATTATTTTGGTCTAAGGGTAGTTTTGTCAGGTATTTTGTGATGTTTCAAGGGTATTTAATGTTTAAGTGGTTTGTAGTGAGAGATTTGAGCTACCTGGTTGTATTAAATGCTCATTACCCTTATTAATGAAAGTGGTTGGGTATTTATACCCTTAATTATGGGCCTCATGGGTTTCCGGGTGAAACTCATGAAACCGAGTCGAATTCCAAGACCCATTAGTTTATTAAGCAGATTGGTAATTGGCTTAGTCATAAAATGATTAGTTTTTAATACTTTAGTCCTGTTCGGATTGTTTAGTGGGTGGTATTTGTCCGAATTTCCCCTGTCCGGTTTTTACAGTGAGTGGTGAGAAAAACCGGACTCATCACAAACTACTGTAATATTTGGTCAAAAATTATACGCATGAATATTGTCTAAAACTGGCAATATTCCACGTGTAGCAAGCTACTTGCTGAACTAGATAATAGTCGTGGATGCTAGATATTGCTGGAAAATAACCTCTAAAATGAAAGCATTACCAAATAAATTAAAAATGATTTAAATAACTATATTTTAACAAATAAATAATTATACATTGCAACTTACATTAGCATCATCCTACTAACTCAACATAATCCGCGAGTTTTGTTTGGAACGATTGTTAGAATTTACTTGGCAAAGATCCCACCTCCCTATGAACCATGTCTGGACGTGTAATCAAGACGTATAACCGGACATACAAAAATAAAGTGGCCCATGATCCAAGTATCCATCATTGCTATAAAACCGCATATGAATCTCGTTCTACGTTTTGAACCTTATCCAAGATGATGATATATCTGCGTCAGTATACATACACCCCAGATATACTCATGCATATGATGCGTCAAATCATGGTTGATAAATACATACTTAATGTTGATGTACATGTTGCTTTTGTCAGCAAATATAGTAAATCTAAACATGTACAGCAAATAAGCACGTGTCGTCTGACTCACCTCTACACTTTTGAGGTTTGGGGTTGTTGTCCTCTACAGAGTTGGTAAATTTATTGCGGAGAAAACCAAAACTAACCCTGACACCTTTTACATTCTCAATCTCTGCACATAACTTGTTGTAATATATGTCTAAGAGGTTGCTAGCCTCAGCATGCATTGCATATTTGTCATCTTTATCGTAATGCGGCAATCGTACAATCTTATATGTGACCATAAACCTTGTAATCATGTGCTCATCGTCTAGGATGATGGTTATTTCACCGAATTTGAAATGAAAACTATTAGTTTGCGGATGCCACCGCTCGATGAACAGCTCCGTAATAAAAAAGTTGAAATTAAAATTTACCAACAGATCAATAAACCTCTCAAACAGTGTTTCATTCAGAATCGTTCGCACCTAACACTTAGGTTTGAAACTCCATGTTCAAAGACTCGCATAATATGCGTAGTGATAAGGATATAATATTCTATTAATTACAACAAATGTGGAATTAGAACGGCATGTTAACACGTTTCAATATCCAATAAATAAGGAATATATTTATATTTAAAATTAAATGTTACATTTATTATTTATATTTATATTTTGTAACGGATATAAATAATAAATGTAACAGTGACACTTCTTTTACAACTCCTATACATAAGAGTCGAGCTCAATATGTAAAGAGATCTAAAAATAACACAAAAACATTCATATGATATTCTCTTCTCTGATTAATTAAATTTCTATTATCTTTGTTATATTTTCCTATAAAACATATAAGCGCATAATCTTTTCCTACAACATAACAAAAATGCATGTTAAAAATAAAATAGTATTATTTGAGTTAACTAAGATAATATATATGTTACCATATTTACTAATCAATATTTGTAATATGATTTCCTATTTCTGTATTTGATAGGTGGTGTGGTATGAAAATGTGTCTTTTATAGCTTCTATACTTTTCGAACTAACACCATATTTGGTTACTTTTCATTTTTTCTTATAACATGTAGAGTACACATTTTTTCTATTCATTCATAATACGACATTCAAAACATACAAAGAGGTTCGTTTATGTTCAGAAATTAGTCAACATAATAACATAACAATTAAACAAATTGGATGAAAATGTACGGGAATCGATTTTTTTTTTACTGTAGGGAGTTTTCTTTGTTAAATTGGCAAAAATTATAAAAATGTACGGGAATCGATTTTGTGACTGCAATTAGCTTTTTTCACCATTTTTGGCGAACATTGAGATAAATTCACTAAATATTTAACAGATAATAGAGGTTGTTGTCCAAGTTCTTCCCTAGATATCTAGTAAAAAATACAAAAACCTTGATTTCGATACCCCAATTTTTTTTATAATCACAAGAATGAAATGAGTTTTATAAATTATTTATAACCCTAACATATCAAAAAAGTAAGTAAATTTAAACTTAGTTTTCAAATTAAAAAATGATTTATTGTAATATTTAACAATTGGAATTAGAACAAATAAAATTTCACTTGGGATGAATGGCTAAAAAAAATCTAATTCTGAAACCGAATTTATATAATAAAAGAATATAACAAATATTTTTTTCCTTAAGTCGATTTGTTTTATTTCATAACCCAATTGAGTACAAAGTACAAATTTGGCCCACTAAGGCCTCACACGATCCAACTCCAGCATAACCCAACAGGAGCTTTCAAAGCATAACAAAACATAAAACTAACCATGTTTCAATCGAAAACATTTATCAAACCCTAAAAATAGCCTTATTCTTCTTCACCCCCTTCAATCAGCAGCCTCACTCAGCCAAAGCAACCCCTAGCCTACATTTCCCTACCTTTATCAACTCACGATTTAGCTTTGATTTTACTATAGCTTTCAGAAAAGCCAACTAGCGAGACGAATTAAAAGCCACGGGAGATTAGATCCATCAATAATTTTGAGGGATGATAACAATCGAGGAGCTGCGCCAAGGAAAACAAGTATGACAATTTGAAATCAAGAGTTTATTACAGAATTTATGAGGTGGTATCTGATCTTAGATACCCAACTCTCAGACCTTCGAGAAAGATGATGGCTCTGAGGTGACTTGGAGCCTGATTCTTATCGAAATCCATACATTGGTTTGATTTAAGAGCCATTTTTGCTATCCAATTTGCAGCTTCGTTCTACTCTCGGAAAACATGATTTAAATTCATGCTTGAAGAGATCAGGTTTCTGCAACACTGAATAGTAGAATTCAGAAACCGAGGAATTTTCCCTTGAAGGAACATCTCAATTAGGTTAGGTAGAATAGTATCATGGATGCATCTCCCTTTAATAAAAGACCATTGCTCATCAGGTTAGGTAGAATAGTAGCCAATCTGTAGTTTATAACTTTTGATATAATTCTGTTAAATAGAGTAGTGAGGTTGATAGGTCTAAACTCCTTCTAGGTTTTAGGTGAAGGTTTTTAGGAATAAGTTACAGGATTGTAGAAAAAATCCCTTAGGAATATAACAGTCCTTGAAAACATCATAGATAGCATCACAAAGATCTGTCCCTATGATAGGCCAACAAACATTGTAAAATTTCCAATTAAATCCATCCAGACTAGTAGCTGTATTAGGATTTAAGCCTTTAACTATAACATATATTTCAGCTTCAGTAGGGAGAGACATCAACATATCATTTTCGTCCTCTTTAACAAGTCTAGGAATGAAGTCAAGAAAAGTATTAAAGTTCCAAGGGTTAGGTAAGTCAGCCAATAAGGTTTTAAAAAAATCCACAACAGAGTTTCTAATAGCAATAGGATCTTCAATCCAATTTAAGTCATCCCAAACTCTAGAAATTATATTCCTTTTGTATATTTTCTTAACCATGTTGTGAAAAAAATTGTATTTTTTTCACCATCTTTAACCCAATTAGTATGAGATTTTTGCTCCCAGTATTCTTCCTCTCTAGCCGATAGCCTTAGATGAGTTTCTTTAGCATCCTCAAGAAGTAATCTGCCTTCAGTATATTTATTGTTTTGGAAATTAGTCTCCTTACAACTGATTTCTTCTTCAATATGCTTGATTGAATCAAAAATATTACAAAAGACCCTATTATTCCAACCCTTTAAATCTGCATTTAACCTTCTTAGCTTGAACCAGAACTTTGAAATAGGAGATCTATAACAATCAACAACCCATCTTGACTCCATAAAATCATAGAATTCTTCATGAAGAACCCACATATTTAAAAACTTGAAAGTTGACTTGAACTTAATAGTATTAGCAGTAATGGAAACAATAATAGGTGCATGATCTGAAAAAGTCTTGGGCAAATGAGTGGCTTTAGTAGTTTCAAAGTTGTTCATCCACTTATTATTGTAGAGAACTCTGTCTAACCTCCTCTACTTCCTACCATTAGTCCAAGTAAACTTATTTCCTGAGTAACTTACATCATTTAAATTACAATCTAGCATAAAATTATTAAGATCATCCATAGTAGCAATACAGCTAGTATTGCAATGAATCTTCTCATCAGAGCTAGAAATTGTGTTAAAATCCCCCATAATTATCCATTCAACCTCACTATCTTCCAAAGCTCTCAGATTATCCCACAGAATACCTCTCTGACTTCTTGTGCATTTTTGCGTAGATCATAGAAACCTTAAAAAATTTGTTCAACCCTTTATGATTTACTTGTAAATGAGTGTATTGCTCCTCATTGGAAATAATATCAATATTATATTCATCCTTCAATAAAACCCAAACTTTATAAGATAGGTTAGGAGTATAATCTTTGAAACCCAACTTTTTAAAGATTGCCTCTAACTTAGAACAAGTAACCATAGGTTCCTGAAGAGCCAAAAAATCAGGGTTATAAGACCTTTTCAGAGACTTTAGCCTTACCATAGTTTTTTTATTACCAATTCCACAAAAATTACAATTTAAGATTGTAACAGTCATTAGAAGATTTAGTAGTTTTGGAAACACCTTTATGTTGAACTATCTTTGATGTAATCAACCCCTTGGTGTTTAAGACTTTCAACTTCTTAACTTTCCTGAGATTTTTTTTCTTGTAATCTTTATTGTCACCAACTATTATGTTTCCATGAGATGAAAGAATTTATTGTCACCAACTATTCTGTTTCCATGAGATGAAAGAAAACTACCCGTAGTTTGTTTAGTTGGGGATACGGTATCAGTATTAATGTTCACTAAGTTGGAATTAGAAGATCCCAATTCAATCATATGAAGAGCCTCTATGATTTCAGACGTTTTTACACCCTTAGGTATTTGATTCTGTTTTATATTGCATTCTGTCGAATTATCAGTAGAATTTTGCTGTTTATCAAGATTTTCATTTGAACTTTTTACAATATTCTCAACTTTTTTATAATAACAGATTTTATTATTTGATCTTGGACTTTTCCAGTTTCAAATTTAATCAAAGTCTCACCTGACTTGAAATCAGAAACCATCAGTTGTTCTGTCTTGGTTTCAGAAGGCTGAGGAGGAGAGTGCTTCTTGCATATGTTTCCAGAGTGCCCCAGGTGATAAAAATAGTTACAATACGCAGGATATTTGTCATACACTAGGTCTTGCCAGAATCCATCTTTACCAAAACCAATCCACATCTTCTTAGGCATATTTTTAGACACATCAATCTGAACCCAAATTCTGCAGAAATTAAATCTAGCCCGATTCCTAAGAGGAACCCAAACATTCATAGGAGTACTAAAACTTTTAGCTAACTCAAAGACTGTGTCTTCATTGTACATAAACTCTGGAAGATTGGGTAAGTTTATGTACAATGGGGCTATAGGATTTTCGTAATTTGGATTAAACTAGGGACTCAATTTTAAAATCCTCATTGTTTTGTTTTCAATTGGTCATACATTCCTTCGCCATAACTTTTTTAGGTCTTCAATTAGCGAGAACTCTAAAAGAATGTGTCTGTAGTCAATGTTTGATACATTAAATTCCCCTTTGAAATGAAAGTTATCCAAGAAAGTGTTAATTATCTTGAAATTTGGTTTGCCTAAAGCAAACTTGCCAACAACTGTGTGTTTTGAGATGTCATTCAACTTCTTTTTATCTCCAGCCTCAAAAGTTATCTCAATATGATATTTATTGTTTCTAACTAAAACATTTTCATGATTGATCTTTGCAGCATTTGTTTTAAACAGATCAACATAAGACTTAACTTTATTTGTTGGCAGATCGTAGTTCTTGATAATTGATTTCGATTCTCTCTGCTTGTAACCGATTCAAATGCGGGATTATTTCGAATCTTTGGACGTTCAGCATTTAGTTTGCGAATAGGAGGAAATTGAACATCAAGGTGATTAGTAGATCGACAAACTGATATAGAGCACTCCCCTTCTTCCATGAATAGCATTTAGTGATTCGAAAAAAAAATCCTGATGGAGAAGAGACTTGAAGAAAACATTTCTTGGAATTTTTTTTGTAATCTAGACTTCAATCCTAAGTCCGAGAATATAACAAATATAATTAGCAATTCTTTTATATATTATTTTTTAATAAATATATAGATTTGTCCAAAAGAAAACCATTACGACTAAACAATTTATATTTTTTTTTCTAATACCATAATAGTAATTTTCGGCATAATTTTATATTTGATGAAATATAGCATCTTGGACTTTTCAACCTAAATATTAATGAATAGTACGCTACACACGAAATAGAAACAAATAAAAAGGCCAGTGAAACAAAATACCTATTTTTCTGTCAAGTGTACACGGTACTACACTAATTTAAAACAAACAATAAAAATAAAAACTGTACTATCATTTTTATTTTTCCTTTGGGTAAAAGTACTACTATCTACTACTAACATTTCTCATTTCGTTCTCTCTATAAGATAAAAACGCCCCAATTCATTTTCTCATCTTCACCCAAAATCCAAAACCCAGGACTTTCTCTCTCTAGAAATCAATAACCCACCATGGATGGTATGGATGGTATGGATGGTAATACGCATATGCACATGTCACCGCCACCATCACCCAACCAGAGTTCACATCATCATATGATGATGCACATGACTTTCTACTGGGGAAAAGAAGCTTTAATTCTCTTTAATGGCTGGCCCGGTTCGAGTACAGGTATGTACGTACTCGCTCTCGTCTTCGTTTTCGCTCTCGCGTTTTTTGTTGAATGGATCTCTCATTCCCGGTTCACCAAACCGGGTTCCTCGAGTTTTGTTGCTGGTACGATCCAAACGGTTCTGCATATAATCCGGGTCGGACTTGGGTATATGGTTATGCTGGCTGTTATGTCTTTTAATGTTGGTGTGTTGTTGGCTGCTGTTGCGGGTCACGGACTCGGGTTTTTTGTTTTCGGTAGTCGGGTCTTTAAAGGTAATGAATCCGGGAAAAGTTATATCGATCTTCCTCCTGCTACTTGCTGATTTAGGATTTTAATCTAGTTTTTCTAGTATTTTTTATTTTGTTTGTATGAATCTTCAGTTTTTTTTTTTTTTCTGGATTAATGTAATGAAAGAATAATTGCAATTATGATTTTGTGAACTGTTTAAATAAATTTATTACATATATATATTTTAAATAAATTATTACATGAAATTGTACAGATAATATCATAAATACATACGTCACGTCAGTGTTTGTTTTTATTGTCGAGTTGTGGACCCCTTAATTTAGTGTGAGGTTGATATTTCATGAAGAATAAGATGAGTTGTTGAATAGAATTCAAATCGAACACCGAAATTGATTTTTTCTCTATCGATTGATGTGTTATATGTGAATATTTTTAACCCTGATTAATTTATTTAGTATAGGGTAGGGCTAAAATCTGGTTTCAAAAGATAATTAGCTCAAATTTTTTATTTAGTGAAGTATGTCATTTTAGTCCAACCGTGCTTTCTGCCGCCTAATGTAAGAACAATATAACAAAATAGTAAAAAAATAAATATAACTAGAACAAAACAATAAAAAATTAAAAAATACAAGTATATTTTAAGAATGATCAATATTATTTGAGACCGAATTTAACCATATTTTTTAAATTTTACATAATTTTTAAAAATCTAATATTACTGTTGGTTATTTTTACATTTATTCATTCTAAAATATTTATTTATTTATTATACGTTGAGAATATAAATGTTGGTTTATTAAATATAATTAGGACAATAGTTATAACGTAAAATATACTTGTTGATGGGCGAATCGATTTTCGAAACAAGTATGAAGAAACTCTCCCTCAAGAAACTCTGTTCTTGCGAAAGAACAGAGTATTGAAATTTTCTCTTTTCTTGCCTTTTACTTGGATTAGATCATGAATACGCCTTTGGAGATTGATTCATCTGTAGATTTTCCTACACTTAGGAAAAGTTTGAAGGAAAATACTGGTAATGGCAAGGAAGAAAGTATGAAGAACACTGAAGGAAAATCAAACTGTAATATTTTTCAGAATCCAGTGTTTGAAGAGTTGACAAAGGAAAAAGAAGATGGATCTCAAAAGGTCTTGTATGCAAATCTTTTGAAATCTGGTAAACCAGAGATTCAACATTCAAATGTTACGGTTTCAATGGAAGATGATCTTCCGACGATTAATTTCGATGTAAATGATAAAGATAAGCTGCTTCAGGCTTCTAAACATACTTTGATAGCGAAGTTTGCTTCAGGCAGACCTTCTTTAGATGTGATCAGGAAGTTCTTGGCTAATTTTAATTTTGGTGGTTCTTTCAATCTTTCTGCTTGGGATTTTAGACATGTTTTTATCGAATTCTCTATGCTTGATGATTTGAAGAAGTTATGGTCCAGGAATGTTTGGGCTTTGGGGAGTAAAACTATGCGCCTGTTGAAATGGTCGCCTGGTTTTGATCCGAATCTTGAGTCCCCCTTCACTCCTGTATGGGTTTCCTTGCCTAATCTTCCAGAGTTTCTCTTTAATTATTCGACTATTACTGAGGTTGCTAAAGTCTTAGGAACTCCTTTAAAAATTTGGGTTCCATCAGTAAACAGGGCCAAGCAGAATTGCTGTCGTGTTTGGGTTGAGGTTGATATTTCAAAGCCTTTGATTCAGAAAGTGAAACTTAATTTCGGGAAAGATGATGGTTATTTGATTAACTTGAAGTATGACAAAGTTCCTTTATACTGTTGTAATTGCTCTCATATTGGGCACTCGATGGAAAGTTGTAAGAAACTGGTGGTTGTGGAGGAGGCAATGTATGATAATCAGAAAGGGATAGTTGTTGTTTCTCCTGGTCTGCCTGATCAGTCGTCTGCTTCTCAACTTTTAGAAAAAAATAAGGAAAGTAAGTCTAATGAAGATGAAATTTGTGTTGAAGAACATTTACAGATGGAAAAGGTTAACTCTGTTGAGAATGGTCTTAAAGAAAGTATTGTTGAAGTTAGAAGAAATAATCGTTGGTTGGACTCTGTGGTGGTGGATAATGGCTTAAGGAATGAAGAGAGTATTCAAAAGGATAAGGTAGAGGATAGTAGCTCTTTTCAGACTGATAATTCTGTAAGAATTATTGATGATTCTTCGATGCAAGTTAACGAAGAAGAGATGATAGATGCTCTCAAAATGCTGGATAAAAAGAATATGTTTGAGGTTCTTAGTGAGGAGGTGCATGAGTCTCCAAAGCATGAGGGGAGTATTCCTTCTTCTCCTGTTAAGAACATCAGAGAGAGAGATAGATCTGAGTCTAAAAAGATGAAGAAAGTTCCAAAGCTATGGGCTACTAAAGGTCCAGTGTCTTCAAAAATAATGAAGTTGAAGAGACCTCACTAGTGTCATGACTATAGTTATGTTGAACTGGAATGCAAGAGGTCTTGCAAACAAAGAGTCTATTCAAAGGTTAAAGTGGATGGTTAATACTTATAAGATTTCTTTTGTGGCTATTCAAGAGCCTCTGGTTAAGGCTGATAGAATGATTTCTATTGCAAATAAATTGAAGTTGAAAGGTTATGGTTCTAATGTGAATAACAAGATTTGGCTTTTTTGGCATCTTGATTATTCTGTGGATGTGGTTATGAATTCTGAGCAGTTGATTCACCTCAAAGTTACTCATCCTTGTTTGAATAAGGTTTTTGAAGTCTCTGTGATTTATGCTAAATGTAAGAATGAGGACCGTGTTGCTCTTTGGGATTCCATTAGAATGCTTGATGTGCAGCAAGAATGGATCTTGCTAGGTGACTTTAATGTTATTTCTAGTATTAATGAGCAACTGTCTTGTGTTTCTGTTAATCAGAAAGGAATGGATGCCTTTAATGATCTTTTTTTAGAGTGTGGGTTGTTGGATGCTGGTTTTAGTGGGAGTGCGTTCACCTGGTCTAATGGTCAGAAGTGGAAGAGGCTGGACCGAGTTCTATATAACTATGCTTGGCTAGACTTCTTTGATGTCACTTCTGTCACTCATCTGGCGCGTAGTTGTTCTGATCATTCTCCAATGGTGGTGAAAATATCATCTAAGATGGAAAGGTATAAGGCTCCTTTTAAATTTTTAAATATGTGGACCACTCATGATGGTTTGATGAAGGTGATCAAGGATAGTTGGACTGAGCTTTTCAGTGAGGAAGTTAGAAATCCTATCATGCGTTTTTGGTTAAAGCAGCAAAGACTAAAGCTTGTATTAAGATCCTGGAATAGGAATGTCTTTGGGAATCTCTTTGACACCATTAAGAAGTCTGAGATTGCTATCAGTAATTGTGAAGCTGCTCTCCAGATTGATGCAAGTGAGGAGAACAAGGCCATGCTGAATGAGACAAAGAAAAATCACCTGCTTTTGTTGGATAGGGAAGAGCTTTATTGGAAGCAAAAGGCCCATGCCTCATGGTTGAAGAATTCTGATAGAAATACTGGTGCTTATCATGCTCATGTTAAGAAAAGAATAAAGAGAAACAGGATTGACAGAATAAAGGTGGGGGATTGTTGGATTGAAGACAAAGAGAGTATGAAGTCTTCTGCTGTGGACTACTTTAAGGGATTGTTGGCAAAGGATGTGAGGACTGATGTTGATTTCAATTTAAACGAGGTAATTCCTTCTTTAGTCACTTTAAATGATAATATTTCCTTGCTTAAGGTGCCTGAAAATGAGGAGATCTTTGAGGTGGTGAAAGGTTTAAAGACTGATTCTGCTAGTGGTCCAGATGGTTTTAATGCAGAGTTTTATAAGTTTTCCTGGGACATTGTGGGAATAGATCTTTGCAATGCTGTTAAAGCCTTCTTTGAGGGGTATACTCTTCCTAAGGGGGTGAAGGCTACTCTTATTTGTTTAATTCCTAAAGTAAACAATCCTAACAGTTGGAAAGAGTTTCGCCCCATTAGCCTCACAACTGTTTTTTCTAGAATCCTTGGTAAGGTTATTAATAATAGACTCTCTCATATTCTGCCTAACCTTATCTCTGCTGAACAAGGAGGGTTTGTCAAGGGCAGGTCTATTCAACACTCAATTCTTCTTGTCCAAGAAATCTGTTTTGACATTGACAATAATAAGAAGGATGGTAATGTTATTGTCAAAACAGATATGACTAAGGCATTTGACAACATAAGACATGGTTTTTTGTTTGATGTGCTCAAGATGTTTGGCTTTAGTAGTGATGTGATTAAGCTGGTGGAAGGCTGTATTGATAATGTTTCTTCTTCTGTGCTGGTGAATGGAGAGTTGGCTGGCTTCTTTTCAAATACTCAAGGATTAAGACAAGGGGACCCATTATCCCCAAGTCTTTTTATCCTTGCTGAGGAGTATTTGATTAGAAGTTTCAAATCGATTAATAATGTGGATCACAGTTTCAATTACAAATCAAGGAGTAAGATGAACGTGTTCTGTTCTGCGTTTGCTGATGATTTTATGGTGTTTTCTAATGGAAGTATACAAGCTATGGAAACTGCTAAAGCTATAATGGTACACTACCAATGTGTTTCTGGGCAGAAGATAAATGAAGCAAAGTCTAAACTGATTGTTTCTCATAAAATGTCTGCTCATCAGCTCAAAATCATTGAAAATATTTGGAATTTCAATCATTCATACATGCCTTTTAAATATTTAGGTACTGTTATTGCTAGTAATACTAGACTTGTCAACTATGAACACATTATGGACAAAGTTAGAAACAGACTTATGGACTGGGACAGGCTTCTGTTATCTTTTGCTGGTCGTCTGCAGTTAATTCAGTCTGTGCTTCTTGCCTTCCCGAATTATTTCCTCCAGCACACTGCTCTCCCAGTTGGCATCATCCACAGATTGGAGATCCTTTTTAATAGTTTCCTGTGGGGTACAAAAGAAGAAAAGAAGGTTATTATATGGGCTCGTTGGGATCGTTTGTGTAAGCCTTATAGAGAAGGAGGTCTTAATCTTAGGAGGCTTAAAGTGTTACAACAGGTTTATGCAATCAAGCTTTGGTTTGAATTCAGATCTCAGCATTCGCTATGGGCCAAGTATATGTTGTCCATCTACTGCACTGAAAATGTCCATCCTATATTGGCCATTTCTCCTCAAAGGAAATCAAAAAATTGGGCTAGAATTCTGAATGAAAGGCAAAATACTGAGGAGTTTATGTTTTGGCATTTGGGGAAAGGTAATGTTGCTTTTTGGTATGAGAAATGGTGTTCAAAGAAGCCTTTTATTACTATTACTGATGATAATGTTAGAAGATTTCTGTGGAGCAGCAACAATAGTTTGGTGAAGGACTTTTGGCTTGAGGATTCCTGGGATTTTGCTAAGCTTGGTTCTATGGTTACTAATACAGAAATTTGCAAGATAAAAGAGATTAGACTTAATAACATGGAAGATACTTTGCTTTGGTCTCTTTCAAATTCTGGTTCTTTCAGTGTTAAAGATACATACAATCAGTTCAGAATTAAAGGCAATATTTCAAGTATATACAACAAAACTTGGAATGCAGTAACTCCTAGAAAATGTTCATTTTTTCTTTGGAGGGTTTTACATGAATGGCTTCCTACAGATAATGTCATGCAAAGGAAAGGCTTCAACCTGGCTTCTAAATGCGTTTTTTGCAATAACTGTGAGTCTACAAATCATGTTCTTATTCAATGTCCTAATGCCTGGTCTGTGTGGCTGCATTTCAGCAACATTTTTAGAATTCAGATAGATTCTTACTTGTCTGTACCGCACATGGTAATGAGATGGTATTGGGCTGCTGGAAAGCAATGTGATGTCCTCACAATCCTGCCTGCTATCATCTTATGGTCCATCTGGAAGGCTCGCAACAAAAACAAGATGAATAATGAAAATGTGAATTCTGGTAATATCATTAATCAGATTCTTATGATGCTTTCTAGCCTCGACTATGCAAATGTGCTTCAGAGGAAGCATTGGGGCAAATTTATCAAAGAGGGTTCTGTTCTTGGTTGTGTAAATCAGTTTAATCAAAGAAACAGACCCCTGTTCCTGAAGTGGAAAAGTCCCAAGGCTGGGCGTTACAAACTTAATATAGATGGAAGCTGTACCTCGTTTGGTGAAGCTAGTGGTGGTGCTTTGTTGAGAGATGCTAACGGAGACATTGTAGTTGGAGTTGGCAAGATTTACGGAAAAGCTTCGCCTTTGATTGCTGAATCTCGGGCTCTCCTGGACGGGCTGCTTTTATGTGACAGAATGGGAATCAGATTGGTAGATGTGGATACTGACTCCAAGGCTTTGGTTAATATGCTTCAGTATGGAAATGCTCCGTGGTATCTCGAGCCTCTTCTGAATTGTTGTAGGTCTCTCATCAAATCTGCTATGGTTTTGAAACATGTTTATCGTGAAGAAAATCTCGGGGCGGATTGGGTTGCAAAAGAAGCTTTGAAGAATCAGTGTGATATGAATTTCGATAAGGAAAATGCCCCTGTGAAGTTGAAGGCAATAGTTCTGTTGGAGAAGGCTGGCTATGGCTATTTGAGACTTACTGTTGAAAATTAGGGTTTGCAAATTTGGGGATGAAGATGATTCTGATTGTAAATAGGGTTTCTGGTTCTTTTCAATTTGTGTAAAATTTTCTTTCAAGGGCTTGCTCTTGTTTTTTTCATCAATCTAATCCCTTTCATTAAAAAAAAAAAAATAACGTAAAATATACTTCTCCGAGTATTAGCAGCGAATCCCGGGATGAAATGTAAATATTCAGGTTTTGATAAAAAGTGAATTAGTAAATCTAACACGAAAATCAGGAAATATTTAAATATTTACAGATTTTTCAAATTTACTAATTGTTTTGGATTTTGAGATATAACACATTTGTCCGTGTTTAACATATTTTGTATATAATATATCATTAAGTATTTTTGGATTTAAAATTGAACAAGTCGGATCCTGATAAACTTGTTTAGTTTAAATAATTTATTGGCCATCCTGAGTGATGTCCAAAACGAGCTATCACGCCAAATAAGTTAAAATAAAATTGTTATAAAAAGTTTAAATTCAAATTAATAAAAGTGGGCCACTCCTGCGACATAGATCTGGTTAAAAAAATCTGTACCAAACAAATTCTAGGAAAAAGATCAAAGTTTTACCATGGATATTTTGGCAAAAATACAAAAATAATTGAACAAAAATTGGAATATTAGAAAGATATCCACATGGGCGTCTGAAAGATAAAAAAGACATAAAAGGGAAGTTATTTTATTCCTTCCTAAATTTTATTATTTTATTATTTTAAATTAAAAATATATATTTAAATTTTAAATTTATTTTCTTACCATTTATTTACATTCTAATTTACATTTTAATGTGACGCACCATCCAACTCTTATTTCAACAAACACATCATTAAATCTATTAAATCACATTGGTGAAGCTATTTCCTCTATAAAATTTATTATTTCCTCCATCATTCCTAAAAAACTCCATCTTGTTATTTCTTCCATAAAGAAAAATCGTAATTTATCCTTGTTCTAATTTTACACCAAAAACCAAAATTTCTCCAGTAACTATCCACCTTCGCCTCTTCTAATTTATCCTTTCTCCAGTCACCAAACAATTTTGAAATAGTTTCTGTCGTTCCAAAAATAAAAATCTATCAAAATCTTATTTTTATTTTAAACATATGGGTTGACATATCGAATAAGATATCTTTTTAAATCTATGATTTTTTTGCATAGTGAGTTCTAGGAACTCTATATGCTGAAAGAAAAATTTGTTCATTGTTTAATCGAGTTCCTGCATATCGAGTTACTAGTTTAATCGTTTTTTTAATATCGATTTCTGGTTTAATTGTTTCTTTTCTTTATATTGAGTTCAAAATATAGATTTTTTGTGGTTTGATTAGTGTTTGTTGATTGGGTTCTTTTTTTAAATATTATATGTTTTTTTTAAAACATGGAGTGGTTGTCTCAGAACTACATGTTTTCTTTAAAAAAAACATGTAATTTTGTGACTAATCTTAAAAATAATTGAGTTTTTATGTTTTTAGGGTTTAGTTTTAGAAGTTAAATCATATATTTTTGCTTAATTTATCTTAATGATGTGTTTGTTGTAATAAGGGTTTGATAGTGGATAGTGGCATCAAATTATAAATTAGAAAGTAAATAAAGGCAAGAAGGTAAAAACAAGTGTTCAATGTTTTATTAAAAATTTGAAATGGAGGAAATAATAGATCTTATGGAGAAAATAGCTCCACCCAAATCACATTTATATATTAATATGACGCACTATCCAACTCTTATTTCAACAAACACATCATTAAATCAATTTACACCAAACACATACTTTTTAATTCCAAAATCAAACTCTAAAAATTTAGAAAACTCATTTTTTTAATTATTCATAACCTAATGAAAAAGAAAACACCTAAACCAAAAATTCAACACTCGAGAATATCACTCTAACAACCAACAAGGTAATATAATCTTGTATTTTAGTTATACATTCATCTAACATCAAGATACATTTTTTAATACAACAAAATAAAAATCCTCGATTTTGCAGATTCACTTCCAAGATACCCACTCAGATTTAGTTGTTTTTACCAAAAAAAAAACTAATTCCGAGACAGCCACTCAGAATTAGTTTTTTTTTTAAATAACATATGATTCCGAGATACCAACACGGAATCATGTGTTATTTTTTCCATGAACCTTCGAAAGATGTTTGGAATCGATTTTTCAGAAGAAAAAAAACAAACAAAGTTATTGAAAGTTTCATAAAATCGATTTCCAGAAGAATAAAAAAAATCTCATAGAATTCGAATTTAAAAAAAAAACCAGAATCAAAGAGAGTTTACTTGGGTATGATTTGTTGGTATGAGTTGTTTGATTATGGTGGTTGGGGTTTGCTTTGGTGGATTAGAAGGTAGATGACTAGGGTTAGAAGGTAGAATAAATAGGTGTTTACTTTGGTGGCCCCAAAGGGGTAGCCGAGTTGGTTGAGTAAGGCATGCTTGTGACCAAAGGTCATGAGTTCGAGTCCATCTACGTACGATTTCCCGGCTGAGTCTGTCACCTTGTGTGGTTTACCTTCTCGCGTTGGTTTGCATGCTTTTGCGTCAGATTGAGGGTTTACGTTGTGCGTACTCATTGCACTCTGAGTAGCGGCTGCAGATTCCCTCTGAAAAAATAAAATAAAAAAATAGGTGTTTGAGTGAAAAAAATAAAAAAGAATGATAAAATATGATTTTTCTTTATGAAAGAAATAACAAAGTGGTTTTTTTAAACATAGGAGAAATAATCAAAATTATATGGAAAATAGCTTTACCAAAAAAATATCAGCAACAAAATATTACCAATAAAGTCTTCGACATATGAACCTTAACAAAACTAGGAGTGACAAAATTTAAATGGATAACTGCAGACCTGACCCGCCAGACCTGCAACCTGTCAGACCTGCAATCTGCCAGACCTGCAACCTGTTAGACCTGTTTACCTGTTATACCTGCATTAGTAGTGACCTGCCAGACCTGCAACCTACAGACTTGCAACCTGGCAGACCTGCAACCTGCCAGATCTGCAACCTGTTAGACCTGTTTAAAAATTGATTTTTATTATTATATGGTTATAAATATTATAAGTGTCGTAATTATTTTATAAACCAAAAAAGTTATATTTAAAACATATTTTTATAATGTATATGATTATAACTTTATTATTACATTTTGGTTGGTATTATTATGATTTGGGTATTAATATTTGAAGTGTTGTAATTATTTTATAAACCAAAATTTTAAATATTATATTTAAGGCTATAATATTGTTATTACATTTTGTATATTATTATTATGTTTTGGTTTTAAGTATTAAAAGTGTTAATATTATGTTATAAACCAAAATTATATTTTATAGTGCTAAAATATTAAAAGTTTTATGGTTATAACATGAGCACGTGCAAGCATTGTATAAGTAGAATTCCATCTAGTTTCGACATCTAATATAAGTTTCTTATATGGTTTCCCATTTTCAATAACAAGTGTTCTAAAAGCTCTTTTGTTAGCAGCGGAGGTCGTGCAAAATAGGATCCTCTTTTTAATAGGTTGAATATAATCTTCCAAAACCATACTTATTCCATCTTTCAAAACTAATTGAAGTACATGGCATAAACATTTGATGTGAAACAATTCAGAAAAAATAGGATTGCAATTTTATAGCACTCAAATTAGCAGATGCATTATTAAACGAAATAGATGCAATCTTATTTTTAATTCCATAAGTATTCATGCATTCAACTATACTCTCTCTAATTACTTGTGCGTTATGCTGACCACATATCTCAATTATTAAAATTCGAATTAATTATTTAGTTTATATTATACATATCTCAATTATTAAAATTCGAATTAATTAACACATTCAAATTAATTTTAAATAATGTTATAAATTATTTGATAAGGAGTGCCTTAAATGAGTCTTCTGGTGGATAATCTGCGTAGGTTTATCTGCCAGACCTACAACCTGCCAGACTTGCAACCTGCCAGACCTGCAACCTGCCAGACCTGCAACCTGTTAGACTTGTTTACCTGTTATACCTACATTAGCAGTAACCTGCCAGACCTGCAACCTGCCAGACCTGCAACCTGCCAGACCTGCAACTTGTCAGACCTGCGACCTGTTTAAAATTGTTAAATGAGTCTGGTGGGTCGTGGGTCATGGTTTTTTTAAAAATAGGAGAAATAATCAAAATTATATGGAAAATAGCTTTACCAAAAAAATATCAGCAACAAAATATTACCAACAAAGTCTTCGACACATGAACCTTAACAAAACAACGTTGTCATTAAAAGAACCGATAGTAGTTTGCTCAACAAGAGCAACATAAACTCTAGATCTAGATACATATTTGAAACTTCATTGATTTTTTTGACTAGACTAAATCCGTGTGTTGATTTTATTTTGTTTTAACTAATCTAAAACATTCCATCACACCAAATTAACCTTATTAATCTATTATTTGATTCATTTTTTTTGTTATAAAAAACGACTAATTTTGATTTTAATTTATAATTTTGTTAAATAAATTAAATCAAGATAACTATTAATGGATATGTTTGGTTATTATTAGTAGATCAACATAGGTATGAATATGTTTGGTTATTATTTTTTAGATCAATCTAGGTTTCAATATAATTTATAATTATAATTTATTATTCAATTTATTTTAATAACTCAAATATTACTTCTTCTTGTTTTCGGGTCTCCAACCCAATCCTGTCAGAAATCATATTTTTCAAGGGTCAATCTCATCCTCCGTAATGACTTAATCAGTATTTTAGGATACAAGGAAAGCACCTTCCATGTGAAATATATGAGAGTTCATCTCTTCACTGGATGACTCTTTCACAGCAATTATCGTCTTTTTCTTTATATAAGCTTATAGACATCTAAGCACATTTCTTATGTCGGTCGACTCATTCTGTTTGTGGGACAAGTATATCGATTCTCAATTTTAATCATTTCTTCTAGGGTCCTCACAGAGTTGGTCTAGTACCTTCATGGTTGCCTTTACTCTTAGATGAAGATCTTGGGTGTCAATGTGGCATGATCCAATGTTACAACTCTCACGATGGAGGGCAGCCTTGATATTTTTGACCTAAGAATCAGGAATTAGACAGATGTCCTTAAACATATATAGTATTTAATAAGTAATAACGATAATTCAATATGATGCGAGTGGATCAAATCCTAAAAAACTAAAAAATGATAATTTTTGGGCTTTACATCTAGGGTCATAACCCCTCATAAACTTGGAGAAAAATTGTACGTCTTTGATCTTTGGCTAATAACTTGTACATGGTGGATTGGGTAATGGGGATGGTATATCGTTCTGGTACGATCCTTTGCTCATTCTCATCCTTTTGGTATCCCACTATGGGGAAAGCATCACTAATGATTCTAGGCTCCACAATTACCTCAAGGTCTCAGACATAACTCAGGATTACCTTTGGAATTGACCATCTCCTATCAAAGTTACGCGAGCAATGAATCACAACAATATTCAAGAGAATATTAATTGCATTATTTCCTTACCTCTTCTCAATCAACTTCAGTAGTATGTATTATTAGAACATCAAGAAAGGAAATACAAGGTTTACTATTAATGACATCTATAATGTCATTTGTAGGTTTACAACTTGTATATGGTGGGCCGGATTAATATAAAATAAATATAACATTCATCGTCACTCTTTTATCATTTGGCTTCCAATCCAAAATAAGTTGTCCAATCGAGATAAACTTATGAGTTGAGGTTTAGATACCTCGCCGGATTGTATCTAATGAAATTCGGATTTTGAAAGTCTCAATAATATGTTTTATGACCGTACTTTCAATTAGAGTATTTGAGGTTTTGCCAACTTTAAACTTGGGTTCACACTTAATGCTCCAAACTGAAACTCTTTGTTTTACGAGGCGTCAAAACGATCTCTATCTCAAAATCCTCATCTTTAGTGTTTTTACTTTGGCACTGTTATTTACCACGTATGACCAAAGGAATACGATAATTGTTTGTTCCCCTCCTGTCCTTGCCTGTACGGTTTTGTATTGTATTCTCTTAGACCTTCGGTTCAGATTTCTTGGTACCAATGGTAATCTTTTTAACTTGTCTTTAACTTATTATATTATTGTTTGTTGTCCTTACAACTATCATTTTCCTCACTTAATGGTTGTGGTCATTTCTTGTTATACTCGATGTCTGGTCTTGATCCGTTACTCTACTTTCATTATGGACACTACGCTTGACTTAGTTTATTCTTTGTTCTTCTTTGTATACGAGTCAGGTTATGTGTCGGGACAAGTAACTATCTATCGTTTATCATTTCTTTCTCTTTAGGCCCTCATGTCTCTCATCAAGGTATGCTCAATGTATTTGTTAAAAAAATTTGATTTTTTTTAAAATCTAATAAAAAATGATATAATTACTAATCTCGTCATGTGTCGGGAGTAGTAACTTCTATCAAAATATTTTTTTCTTATATCTATATGTTCTTTAATTTCTTTCGAGAAACAGATTCAGATTATCTCACCAAATTCACAATCCCTTCCCAACAAATTTCTATTTTTAGAAATATTACCACCACTATCATTTTTTTCTTCGCTCAATTGCATTTTTTTGGTCGAATCTAAAATCCTGGTCAAATACCTACTTTTTAGTAAATTCTATTTGGCTCTATTGTATCTTTTGGTGGTATTATGACCGCTATTAGTCCGATTCAGTTTTGTTTTTTACTGACCAAACCAATAAGATTAAGAATTCTAACTGAATTGAACCGATAAGAAATCAGTTCCAAATTACAGAATCGAACCAAAAATAGTAAGCATTAGTCCGGTTTGGTCTGGTTTTGTTTGGTTCCGGTATCGGTTTTGATTTAAAATAATATTAAATTATATAAATAGATTTTAACTGCATTAATTTTTTTAAATACCGTTATAATAGTCATCAAAACGATAGTTAATTTGAATATTATAATAATTATTAATAATCAATATTTATTATTGTTAATTGTGACTAAATGTGATATTTTATGACTATTTTGCTTAGTCGAAATGAAGATTGATTTGTGTGTGAATTGAGTAAGTGTTTAATAGCATAAGATTTAAGGAACAAAAGGAAATTAAAGATATGATTTGTTTATATACTGAAGTTGAACCTTTATATATAGGTTATGTTATAGTAAATATCTCTCAAATATGTGGAGATAATGGATGAAAGTTTTATGACCTCTATACGCTTAAGTGTATCTCTAAATTAGTCTAAATAGATATTTACATACTTGGATAATATTATGAGTCGATTGATTTAGGCTGGATTAATTACACATTTATCAGTAGTCCCTCTAGTTTTGATGAGAGTAACAAAGGAAGACTAGTCCAGTGTTTTCCGAAGTGATCTTGTTATTGGTTAAAATAATGTTTGATCTTTGTTGAGGCAGATATTTCTTAGTCGTTGCATCTTTAGTTCTTGTTGAAGCGTTCTTTGTTTTTTAATTATCTTGCTTAAACGATGCTTCATCTTTTGAATTTTATTGTTGTTTTAGATGCTTGAACTTATTGTTGTGTTGCTTTGAAGTCATGTTGCTTTATAAAGTGCTTTTTTAGGTTTCTCTATCTTTTCTTATTATTTCTTTTATTATACGTTTTTTATTTTTTGCTTTGATTGGTTTTACTCTATTTTTTTTTACTTTGTCCTAATATTATTGCATGAGTATTCTGGTAGCCCCCTAACCTCTAATAAATGATAAAAGAAAGAATATAAATTTCAATGAACTTATTCATGTATTTTGTTTTAAATTTGTTTATAGCCCTCATAATCCTTCTTGAAAACTAACTGTAAATGTTATGCATCATAAGTAAACATATTCAACCGAAGCAAATTATTGCTTTCTTGGTGAACTGCAATTTTAAATATATGTATTTAACACGACGTGCGTTGCAAGCACTTTATTTTACTTCTAATTAATTATATGTTTGGAATTGATATGTATTAATTAACCCATTTATTTTTCCCAAGAGTCTAAGGTTGGAGGTTTACATTTATCTCATCTATTGACTTTTCCAAATGAAATTTTCTTATTTTGGCTAAGGACAATTACAAATAATATACGTATTGTGTAAAATATGTTTTTTTAGTTAGTTTTCAAGTAATTATACGCTTGTAAAAATGGATTTACTTTTAACTTTAATATTTGTCTATGCAAGAAGGTTATTTAGATTTACATGTGGCACTAATGTGATTATCATGTTTTTTTTCGGAGGGAATCCGCAGCCACTACTCAGAGTGCAATGAGTGCGCACGGGGTAAACCCTCAGTCTGACGCAATAGCCTGCAAACCAACGCCAGAGGTAAACCACACAAGGGACAGGCTCAGCCGAGAAAACATATGTAGAGGGACTTGAACTCATGACCTTTGGTCACAAGCATGCCTTACTCAACCAACTCGGTTATCCCTTGAGGGTATGTGATTATCATGTTGCACACATTACCCATGGACTTTTGCATCATTTATTTTTTGTATCAGACATATTTGACCTAACAAGATCGAGGTCGTTGATTTGAGATGACATCATGATTGAAATTTATTTTTCTCCTTTTTAGTTTATGTATCTTTTGTTTTGGTTGTTGATTTTCCTATTTTTTTCTAATTTTTCTTTATATTCGTTTTATTTACAGCAAATCATTAAAATCATTTTGTTTTGTGATAAAATGATTCTCCTTAGTTTGTATAAGTGTTGTGAAAATATGGCTTATTCTAGTTCTTAAAAACATGATGGCGTTGATTATGTTCGCCATAACTATGGAGAATCTATTGTTAGTAAGCTGAATCCTAATAAAAAGGTGACTTAATAATGCATTTTCACTTGTCATTTTCTGTGAATAAGGTTGAGATAAACATAAAGATTAGGTCATTTCCCACGATGCCCTTCTCCAATCACCCTTGAGTTGGGAGAATCCCGACAATGATCAACAAGGTAAAGTTATCTTCTTCACTTATTCGTTTGATTGGGGACTTTTATTTTCACTAGATAAGGAGATTGTTAATTTTTTTAAAGTTAATCAACTATGTTGTATGAAATTATCTCCCTAGCGTTGGCTCTTGTTATTTTATACTGTTTTTTAAGATTTTGTTTTAAACTTTTTGCGGTAGATTGTTTTTTGGCTTTTGTTGATATTTAAGGGAGGAAAAAAGTCAATTTTTTACCATTAAAATGAATTTATTTGTCTTTTTTATAAGACTTCTCCAGCCAATTTAAAGGTTGTACGGATAGTTTATTTTTTGTTAGTGAAAATTAGGCTTGTAAGAGTTATGGTACGTGAATAACTATTAGTTGTTTTTAGAGTACCACTCATAAGTAATCAGTATATTCAATATGTCATTTGTGATATTCTTGTTGCGCCTTCAACTAATATTCATATTCTCCCTCATATGGAGAAGTACGTTCATGTTCATGATAGATATTCCATACTGACAAAAAAAAACCCAAAGATTTTAACTATTCATGTGATTCTATATTAATACCACGACGTTTCTTGAAATCTAAATTATGGATCAACAATGTTATAAAGGGGAATTTTTCTTGTTTTGATGTTTCAAATAATATTATGAGTAAAACTTATATATTGAAAAGGTTTATGGATAGTGCACTTTTTTAAGAACTGTGTCTTCTCATAAGTGTCTTTGTTTTAGTTTGAATGCACTATATGGTGTATTCTTGCTATTTTTATTGGACCAAACGTTTTAATTGCGACCGTCAAGGTAGGAAAATGTAACAATAATGAAGATTTGACATCTCTTAAGAGGTATAAACACTTAGGTAATCTGTACTTGTTTGGTATTTTTCTTGATAATTTAAAATGTAAATAACTCTGTTTTGAAATTGTATAACTTTTAATTATGTAGCACGTGCACAAAATATTTTCATGTTACTCCTTCAATAGTTTTGCCACTGTTTCTGGTCTATTTTCTTCTACGAGAATAGAATTTTTTTAGGAGGAATTTTTTTTCCTCTAATGCTTTAAGCACTAAAATTCTTGCTCCAACTATGATCGATTTTTCATTTTTTAGCGATGAGAGGATTGTCAATGTTGTCATCAAGCTTACTTTTTCAAAATCAATAAATGATATCTTCTAAAGCCTAACATATGATCTTTGGGCAAGGATGTTGTTGTCAACATTAATCTTATTTCTGATCAAGATCGTGACTTGACTATATACAAAGAAAAACGAGCGTCTGGACCTACTTTTACCCTTTCTTTCTCACATGTTATTACTACAATTTAAGGTTTATGCTCGAATACTTATTGTTCATTTGGTTTGGAAGCTGTTGGTATTTTTGTTATTCCAATTGAATGGACTCCTGAAGTAGTTTCTCAATTCGGTGCTTTATCTGCCCGAATATACTAATCTTTCTTCTCATATTATAATTTTCTTCAATATCGTTTGAGGCCTGCTTTTTTGATCTATTTGAAACTTATTTTAATGGGTTGATGATATGTCATCTCGTTCAACTGAACCTTTCATTTAATTTTTCAGATGTTCAATCCTTACTCAATGATGCTTCTTATCCTATAGATAAATGTCACGACTTAAAGGTTTCTTTTGTTGTTAGTGTTAAGAGAGAGAAATAGTTACAAAATTTGTTAACATATAGTCAAAAGAGAAAAAAATAAATCATTAAATATTTAACTAGAGTCCCAAGTTGCTAGTTTGGATGAAAAATCCCTTAAGATGTCGTGATGCAAAGAAGATACTTTGGCCATATGATCCAAAGTTTATGCTTTAGAGAGTGTTTGGGCATATCTTCAGAAGATGATTATAGAAGTTAGATCTAAAACTTATGTTGCCACATCCCAAGTAGAATATTTGCACTAATAACTGGATTTTATCTTAATCAGATAGACCACCATGCTAAAGCAGTTTGTTTTTGAGCATAAAGCTCAGTGTGTTGATTTTGATAAGTATAAATTTCTTATATTCTCGTATGCCCACGAAGCTGTTATATAAGCTTGTTGCATATAAGTATAGGATATCCATGTGGTTTATGTTGCTTATTTTTGGTATAAAATTCATGTAACTTAATGGTCGCATGATATGATTTAAACCTATGAACTTCCTAATTAATTCCTCTTTCGTCGACGTGGATTGATGGAGAAAAATATTTATGACGTGATTGATAAACTTGAGGACAATTAGTGTGGGGATTAGATTTTGTCTGGTCATTTAAAGATGATAAATGAAGTGGTGTTAATAAGGACGCACATGAAGGTGTTCCCCCTCCCCATCCCCATATGTTGGTGCTAGTATCGAATGTGGTAGTATTTTTGCGGTTGTTTATCCACAACGTAGTTCTCTTCTTTGAGTCCTTGTTTTTAACGTATCTTGGAACATTTTTTCTATTTTTAGGTGTTATTATACCATTATATATTTTGTAAGACTCTTGTTGTTATTACGAGTACTATTTTTAATTTTTATGGATGAACCTTTGTGTCTATGATACATCTTGAATTTTCTATTCATTGTATTAACTAATCATTTACAACAGATCGAGAATTATTATATTAGAACAACATGGTTATTTACTTGGAATTTTCCCAGGATTGATGATTTTTTGTCATCCGAAGCATACTCATTTTTCCGTGGATTTTTATTTCTCCTTAAGAACTTTATTGCTATAGGTATTTTCATTTATCAAGGTTTGTTTATTTTATTGATTTATATATATCTAAATTATTCTTAGGTATATTTCCCATAGGTATATTCTTTGGCACTCAAACATCACGGATGCATGATTTCTTTTACCACTTTTTATATTATGCCTTTAACATTGTTTGAATATTTATTTTGCTTTGGTTTTTATTTTATATTATTTTGTAACACTATGTGTTATTTGCGTTATAATAGAGTACACATATTTTTTGAAATAAAAATATTTTAATAATGTCGAATACCTCATAAATATTATTCTCCAAAGTTTAATAAATACGACACGAGTAGTAAGTTATAAGATTTAGTCTGCAAGAATATGATCGAGTTTCAAATGCTTTATATTCCAGGGATACCAAACTTGATTTCATCTCCATCCACCAATGTGTATCTGCATGAATTTATTTTCTCTTTGATCGTAAATGATCATTCCCACGTTGGATTTAACTTGTCAAGTCTTTTTTTTTCTTGTGTATGTTGAAATACTCGTCTCGTTATTTTGTCCTCTAGTTCACAACTCTTGTCCTGAAATTATATATAATCTTCATTAATTTTTTATATTACTCTGCTCGAAGGTGTGCATTGATCCTTCATTCGACGACTAGGTCAACCATCACTCTTCTATTTTTATCATTATTTTCTTCATTGTATGTTGTGATCTTGTAGGATGGTGTAGATATTTATATCGGTATTACTCCCTCCATTTCATATACCACAACCAATAACTTTTAGTAAAGTGACCTATGCCACTGTAGAGCGTACAATATTTTATTTTTGTCTATGTTCTCCTTCGGTCCGAAAAAAGTTTCTTGTCTATTATACTTGATGGAATTTTTTATTTTCTCATAGATTGTTGTTGCTGACTCTGTGAGTTCTGTGAATGGTGTGTTTTATGGTTGATCCGTCCATCTAATACTTCCCATACTGTAGTTACCTTTTGACTTTTCTTTTTTAGTATTGAGTTGGCCTTGGTTTGGTCGTAGGCGAAGCACCATCACTTCTAGGTTCTTCATATTATAGTGCTTAATTGTGCCACAGTGTTTGTCTCACTTAATGAGGGGTCTTTGACATGATTGTCAGTGTTTACCATATTCTTTCTTATGGGTACTTTATCCATTTTGATGTACCGTTCTATTTGGGCCAATAAATCTCCAAAATTTAATACTTTATTTTTCATGATTGTTCAAATAGGGTCAATTCGTTAACTTAGTGTCTGAAAAATCTACGACCACTAGATCATAAAAATCCTGTAAGTTTTCAATGAATATTTTGGTTTAGTACCTCAGACTCTCGTGCAATGGACTATGTATTCCCTATCTTATCTGATTTCTTTCGAACTTACAATTTGGATTTTAAATGATGTTCGAGGTATTTTGTAGTTCATTATATAGTTTGGTGGGAGGCTATTAAAAACTGCATTATTGTTCCTCTTAGATTCATAGAAAAGGCTCGATACTTGATTCCACCATCCCTTTCATATGCCAACATCTCACTGCTAATTTGTTAGACACGATGCTCCAAAATTCATTTATCATCATATTTATCCATTTTGTTGTTAACATAATGTTGTAGCATGAATCGATATTGCATGTATGGTGCTAGTGGGGATTTACTGTCACCTTGAGGTTCTTTATCCTCACAGAAATCATATATACAATCCATAAACGGGTAAGCCTGTTGGAACCCTGACACTTTTCATTTTTCATCATTTGGTTTAATTTTATCATTCGATCTACACACATGAATGAGTATTATGGTTGATACAGTGGAGCATCGTGCACCCATCTAGGTATGCTATATTATTGTTACACTTAGGTAAGATATGGTAGATATCCCAGTGGGACTCTTTTTGTGCTTTGGTGCATGTCTCATGTATCGACTTGACCTGTACAATTAAATTGTACATAGTTTGGGTATGAAAGATAACCCTGTGAAGTCATAATGCCTTGTGGTGGTGGTGCATATCCCGATATTATTCTCATGGTTGATGGTATTTTTGTATTCTTAACTTGATGAGTGATCGGGTTTTCTTTGTATGTTTGCATCATTAGTTCGATTTATTCATTTCCTTTCTCGTATAGTATGACGTTGGAGTTTTGCTCATTTCTCTATTCATACGATGTTTTCATCATCTTTGATCTTTATCATTGGATCCTCGATCAGAATTTTCCTTTACGTCTTCTCGTGCTCCCCTATTATCATTGTTATTTTTGTGAGAATTTACTTCATACATATCTTTCATCATTATTAGGATAACATCATCTCATTCTTCTTTATATCTTGTATCACATGTCCGGATAATAGACTTATATCTAGAAGATTGTGATAATAGTTTCTCTTGTAAATGTAATAAAGCTCTCGCTCATTCGTTTCTTAACTGTTGAGTCAGACGCCCAATCTCAATTATTGGTGGTATTTTGAAGTCTTTCTCGCTTGGTATGACTTCAAGGTTTTTCATTTGGTGGAAGTCCCATCTGAATCTCCTCGTCGGCTGACATATCTATATTTTCAACCACGTCCGACATCTTCCACTTTGGATATTTGAATTGCTCTCTCTTAATAGAATAAAGTATCTCGAGTTCCCACAAACGATGTCAATTAATATGGATATTTTGTGATCGTTTGGCTTAACCAAAGTGAATATTGATAGTGTGTGAACAGAATACGTATTTAAGAACATAAGACTTAAATAAAAAAAGAATACAAATGAATAGTTTAGATACGATATGTTTATTGATTGATTTTGGACCATTATATATTGGTCATGTTACATTAGATGTCTCGGAGTTATATGTAGATAATAGATGATATTTGCCCCGAAAGGGGTAGCCGAGTTGGTGGAGTAAGACATGCTCGTGACCAAGGTCATGCTTCGAGTCCCTCTACAAACGCTTTCTTGGTTTGAGTCTGTCACCTTGTGTGGTTTACCTTCTGGCGTTGATTTGCAGGCTATTGCGTGAGACTAAGGGTTTACCCTGTGCGCACTCATGATTCGAGCTGGATTATTTACATAATTATCAGTGACAAAATCAATAATTTTTGGAATATATTAACTATTAAAAACTAATAAATAATCATATTAAAAAAAATTAATAATTAATTTTATAACTATTATAAATTTATCACTGTTAATGATTACATAATTTTTTTTGTTATTATTAAAATAAAATAATAATAATAATAATAATAATAATAATAATAATAATAATAATAATAATAATAATAATAATAAGAAGGTTTACCAGTTTTGCCGATTTGGTTCTTTATCGGTTTTAGCGGTTTACTTGTCGGGGTTCTCTTATGTATCGGTTCTATCGATTTTATTGGTTCGGTTCTTTACCAGGCTAGTTTTTAAAATGAAACAGCAAACCAAATCGATAAGAATCGGTGTGGTCCACAGTCCGATTCTTATTTTATAAAACCATTAACGGTCCAATATGGTACGTGTAAATAATAATGATTATTTTTTTTTATATTCTAGAATTAGTGAAAAAATTAAAGTTATGAAAATTTGATGGTGATTTATTGTGTTCTACATAGTTATAGTACGTGAAATACGAAACCATGAATAAATTTGATTTTTTTTGTTTAAGTGCGAAATGAAAAGTCAATATTAAACGAAAATTACAAAATGTAAAATCATAATTAAATTTGATTTTTTAATATAAGTACGAAATGAAAAATTAAAGTTAAACAAAAACTTGAAATTAGGGTAAATTTTGTTTTTTTTATCTGAATGCGAAATAAAAAATTAAGTTTAAACAAAAACATGAAATTAGGGTAAATTTTGAATTTTTTTCTATGTACGAAATGAAAAGTCAAAGTTAAATGGAAATGAAAAAAAAATTAAAATCAACGAAAATATGAAATAAAAAATTAGACTGGAACAAAAATATAAAATACGAAACCATGAATAAATTTGATATTTTCTTGTTCACTTGCGAAATAAAAAGTCAAGAGATTAAACGAATATTGTAAAATGTAAAATCATAATTAAATTTAATTTTTTTACATAAGTGCGGAATGGAAAACTAAATAAAATAGAAATGTAAAATTATGGTAAATTTTGTTTCCTTAAAAATAAAATCAATGATGTTTTTGGATATATTTTTAAATTCCGTTTTAAATGTATAATTTTTATAAATTTTTAAAAAATAAACAAAATAAAATAGTTTTATTAAAGAAATATTTTTAATAATTTTTTTAGTTTAAATAATTATAATAGAAAATAGTAGATGATAATTGATTTTTATATGTGGTTAGTATACGGTAACTCACCCGTATATCAAATTGATTAGTATTTTATGGCTATGATAAATTGTGTTACCAAAATGAAAACGGACTAATATTTTATACGTCTCTTTGTTAAATGTCACACAAGTATACCCATAAACAGCAAGAGTCGTGCTCAACTAAAGAAAAATGTATGAAAGAGGATAACCAATGCATGCTTTTTTGTATATACACCTATTTTAAATCAAATAATTATAGAATCAAACGTAGAGTTACGTCAGTGTAATACGTACTATAATTGACATAAAAGTCAGTTCTACAAAAGTTAAGTTAGTCAGCGAATTTTGTGTTTCATATCCAAATTTAAGAAAACAAAAAGTGAAATCCATCAAATTACGTTAAATATTATTGGTCAAAATTTATAAAAGAAACTTATTATTCACTATGATTAAACAATTTAGACTGGATATTAAAATAATCAAAAAGTTTGTATAATAATTCAAAGTGTTTGACAATTATTCAATCAAATCCTTTTTCAAGTTTTATAGTAAGGTCAGGTGCTGAAATTTCCAGCCCATATCGATGTCAAAAATATGGATTAAGACATGAGCTACTGCAAATATTTCTTCAACCCGGATTTAAACATTTGAATGGTTAAGCAACTGATTCCTCCTTTTCATACCTTAACCAAATATATAATTTTTTTTAAAAATTGTTTTTAAGAAAACGGTTCCGATGATTATTAAACTGTAAGTTTATCACCGTTTTCAGACCACCGTGAACCGCTTTTAATTTGTTTTTTAAAAATTCAGCTTATTTTGGTTGTGAATGTTGGTTTATTGAACTTAATTTGTTTTTTCATCTACGTTTTGTTGCTTATCAGTAATTGTTTTTGTTATATCTAGGTGGTATCATTGATAACTATCGTTTCCATGTGTTTTTCAGTCCGGCGATGGTTTTTAGGGAGGCGACATTCTGGTTCATCTTGTTTTTTTTCTTTAAACTGGTTTCGTAAAAGCACGATTTCTTGTTCTTATGTTGATTGCTAAGTTAGAAACATGTTTTATTATGTATTTAATTCACTTAACATAGATTTTCTGGATTGTTTGGCTGTGCAAAAGCCATAATCTAGTTTTTAGTATTGTAGGTAGAGGATGTGATTGCATCGGTAGAGGATGCGTGTTATACATGGGTAGAGAATGCGATTGCATCTGGTGAGAATGTGATTGCATAAGTAGAGGATGTGTATTATGCATGGATAGAAGATGCGTGTTACGTGTATGCTAGCTTAGTGTAGAATAAAAAACATTAGCATTTGCGATTCACGGGTATATTGTCATTACGATTGTAGTTTATTTGATGTGCGGTTTTGTGTTGTTGAACTAGATAAGACCACTGCTGATAATGCATTTATGTAGTTACACCATTGCTTGTATATGTGCAAAAATGATAATTGCATTTGCGCAACGCTGTTTTCTGGCTCCCAATACAAGTTACTCATTCAATCTTGTACGATGTAGGGTAATATATGTCTAAACCTAAAGTTTGTATTTTTCAAATATTGTCACCAAACTGCAATTGTTCCTTTTTCGAGTTTGAAAACTTTAGAAATCTTTAAGATTGCGCTAAAAGCATATGGGAGGAGCTAGTTAGAGATAACTACGCTATTAGCTCCTCATGCGGTGATCACAAGAATTATTTGTTTAATAATGATAAGGATTTTATGGTTTTAGAAGTATATCTTGATGTTTAGCATCTAAAAAACGTTAGTTTTGTTATAGAACAACAGCTAGTTGATAAAGGGTCGAGAGTAAAGCGTAAACAGCCTAGCATAAGTTTTGGAGAAGCCTCCCATAATCAACTAACTAGTGGGGAGAGTAGTAATGGTTTACTTAATTCTGAACAAAAAGAATACACCGTGCTACTACTGGTTGGGTTGATGCTATCACATGTGTTGGTCAATCATTTGATGAAGAAGCTGTAAGTCTAAGGTTATCGTTATGTCGATATGCCTTAAAGAATGGTTTTACTTTCAAGTACATGCATAATATATTTACTAAGATCACTGCTTATTGTGTAAGCAAAGAATCTAGTGGATGTAAATGAAGAGTTTAAGCATCAATTGATTCCAGCACCGGTTTCATGACGATTAAGAAGTTTGTTGATAGGCATACATGCAGCCTTGTTTTCTCTAAACGACATAGTTGGTATTTGACATCAGATTTGATTGCAGATGAAATTCATGATTTGATTAGGGCATGTCATTTGGTAACGGCGAAAAGTATACAATCATCTATGAAATAATACTATATTTTAGACATCCCTTACCGTCTTTCGTGGAATGCTTTAAAGAAGGAAAATAGGGGAGTTTTCGGAGATCGTAATACTTCTTTTAGCTGTTGGAAACATTTTCCGATGCTGTTCTGCAGCATTTGGCTCGTTCCTTCAAGGTTTTTATTCATGCCGACCATTGTTTTATATCGATGGAACCCATTTAACGGAAAAATATGGGGGTGTATTGCAATATGTGGTAGCAAATGATGGGAACAACGGTTAACCCCACACTGTTTGTACATAATGTGAGTTATTTGAATTTATATTTTCGATTTGCATTATATCGTGTACACTGCATTTCATTTGGTACTATGTATTAGATTTACCGGTTACTATAAAGCATGCTAGATAGGTAATCCGATGTATGCGATTTACTCGTTTTATAAGCTATGTTAGACATGGGTACTTTATTCAACATTATTTGATACTTATGTATGATAATACGAACCATGCTAGGTAGGTGATATTCAGTATGTGATTTACTTGTTATTATAAGCTATGCTGCACATTAGTACTTGATTTAACATGATTTGATACTTATGTATGTGCTTATTTGTTAATGTAAACCATGCTGGACGTGGGTATGATGCGATTCTAGTGTTGCGTTTGCATGCGTTTAATCTGTTATTATAAGCTATGCTATACATGAGTACTTGTTTAACCAGCATTGTGATATATAGGCATTACAGTTGTGCGCTTTTAGTGTTATCAAATGCCAATAACAGAACCGTAAACAAACTCAACTCTATCTATATTGTATGTATTTTTTGCGTCGCTTTTGGTATTATTGGTACTGAAGATTCAGAAAATTGGATATGGTTTATGAAGAGTCTGAAATCTCATTTATTAGATCACCAAATAACATTTATTTCACTCGTAATTCTGGTATTATTAATATTATTTATGTTGTTTATCCAAATAACTATCATGCATACTGTATTTTTCATCTCATCGAAAATCTGAGGAGTTCTCTGGAACATACTAACTGAGAAAAGGTTGAGGCTATGTCTGTTTAGTTGATGTGCATATGCTCCAACTGTAGATCTTTTTAATGATAAACTTTCATAATTTTTAAGTGAAGGTGGTAGTAAAATTAAACAAATTCTTGACAATTTACCTCCCCATAAGTACGCTCAAGAATTCGTTAAAAGGAAACGATATGGTGCAATGACATCAACTGAGGTGGAATCATTTAATGCACAAATCAAGAAACTATGCGGTCTACCCATTTTCAAATTGGTGGATAAGATAAAAGTCTTGGTTATGACTTAAATTTCACGATGTTATTCAGAGGGGCTGAGCTGTAACACTAATTGATGCCGTGAGTTTGATAAGAAGTTTAAGTTGAATGTCAAAAGTGGTTGAACGCGAGTAGTACATAAGTCTTATGTAGTTTATTTTGAGGTTTTTTATACCCTATTATGGTAGTTAACATGCTTGATTCAAATATTCTTGTGGTGCATGGCAACAAGAATGTTTCCCATGTCCGCACGCATTAGCGGTAATAACATAAGTTAACGAAGATCCTATGACTTTAATAGAGCTATTATTCACGGTTATAAATTAAAGGTCGACTTATTCTTTTAGCATACAAGCTATAACCGATTTCAGCAAAGGATCATACTCTAATGATTTGTCCGAGCCATAAATTATGCCTCCCAACATGAAAACAATGAGTTGGACGACCTAAGAAGAAAGGAATTCCATCTAGAGGAGAAGTAACAAACATCCAGTTGTGTTGTGGTTGTTTTTAAAAACAGGACATAACGGGTTGACCTGTGACGCTCCATTTTGAATTTGCAAGTTACTGTACAATGTAGTACACAAACATGCACTTTTAGTGTCATTGACGTGTTTCCGATTGGTTACTTAATAGAACAACAATGTGATTTATGTTAAAAATAATTATATTGTACTTTGCTAGATACATTCTTTGTATCATGCACTTCACTTGTCTTCACAATATGTCAATCCATTTCCAGACCATTTTTCTAGTTGTTAAGTTTAAAATCATTGCGATTACAGTTGTCTACAATATCATTGCGATTACAATTCGAAAACATGTCATTGCAATTGTGTTAGGTTAAAATAGCACTGCGATATAGCATTGTAATTGTATTAGGTTAAAATAGCATTGTGATTTACATTATATATCAATTGTCGCTTCAATAATTAATCGCCTTTTATTATGGATTTCACAACATCTATTAGATTGTGATTTGCACCCACGTTTGTTATGCGCTTTAAATGCATATCCGATTGCATTTCATTCTATTATATAACTTTACAAATACAATATCACCACTTAGTATATTTTAGTTTTATGGTTGCGATTGTTTTGAACCTGATACCACTATGATTTATTTGTGTTACTGGATAAATTAACCACCCAATATGCAAGTAAACCATGACTAACATCACAAATTTCAAATATTTGATAACTGCATACACAACCCTACAACTGCCTAGGAACTCATCCCTCACAAAAATACAACATGTTTTAGTGTTAATACGTTTAAATCCAAAAAAACAAACAAAAAAAATACTTCGATTACGATAACATCAATCATCAACAGACTATTTCAAGTTAGTCTCCTAAATCTCCTCTTCATCATTCTCATCATCCTCTTTATCATCTTCTTTCTCGTTTGTCTTTATCTCGTCGTCCACTTATTCGTATTCTTCATCCTCTGAGTTTGGTACATCGTCAAACTCCTCATCATCCCAAGTGTTCTTTTTGCACTTTCGTTGGGGAAGGTCATTTGGGTTAGAGTCGTTCCCGGAAAACAACCAGGAGTCTTCGAGCTCGTGCTCTTCCTCGAAAAAGAACGAAAAGATGGAGCCATTTTTCAAATCATTAAAGGATTATTCCGACGTTCTCATGCGTTTGTAATGTGAATAATATATGGAATCATCCGAAAATCCCTCGTCGGAGGATGAGTAGCCCAAAGATTCTGGAGATGAAGAGGCCATTGTTTTAGAAGATGAATAGTTTTCTTTGTGTGTTTTGTGTTTATGAGTAGATAGGCATAAATCCTTACTCTTATTTATAATCACAATTCATACTCAACTGTACCTAAAATCTAGCAAAATAAAAATAAAAATAAACATATATCTAATGCTTTTGTAATGATTAAATATCTATCTTTGTCTTGTCAAGAAATAAATTAACCAATAATAAAATAACCCCAAGTTTAATTACTGACTAAGATAGGTAGTTGTCATTTCCATATTAACTACGTTGCGCTTTAGTTGATAGTCCAGTTATCAGGGAATTATATTTCCATAGTATCGCATACGCGATTTATGTGTACTCTTGGACATGGCATATTAGTTACGCATATGCGATTTATGATTACAATAGTCATACTAGATTTATTATAGCATTTAGATAGGTTTTCAATTTGTGTTTACACTACTACACTAGATTGAATACGCTTTTGCAATTTATCATGGTAGTTTGGTTCCAAAAATTAGATTTGTTATGCGATTTACGTTCACAAATGAGGTAATGCTAGATTTGACTTACAGTTGCACTTCATTCTTAATATAGTCCATAGTAGTTTGGTTTTACACGGTAACGTAGACATGATATATTCGAATCTTATTTGTGATTTATGACTTCATGCTATGTTGATTATAACACTTATGTAAATTTGAGATTTATGAGTTAACTAGGACATGCTATATTGAATACACATTTACGATTCATCATTAACATAAGGCATGGTAGTTTGGTTCCAACAATTACATTCATCGTGCGATTTACGTTTGAAGATGTGAAAATAATAGATTTGATTTACAACTGCAATTCATTCTTAATATAGTCCATGCTAGATTGGTTATGCATCATGACTGGAATACCATAGTTATGCATCGCATATGAGATTTACATGGTATTTGACAGCTGTGATTGCCTACATACAACAACTACCATTTACTTACAAAATGCGTCAACCAAGTATTTAACAAAAAATAAATAAACACATTCATTACCCCAAAAATATTTGATTACATACTAAAATTAATCATGCTAGGCTAGGGCAACACTACCTGTATGAGTACTCTAATATTAGAAAATACCATACTTCTGGATCTTCCTGATTTCCTTGTATTTTTATTCGAAGTAACTTGTGTTATTCACTCAATGCAACGAACTCTGATATAGTTGTACGCTTCGTCCAATCTTCGTAGTTAACCACCAACACTCCCAATTGTGTCTGACTAATTAACTTCCAATTATGATATTCATCAGCTACAACCCGTAACATATACAACTAGCTATCATATTCTAATCACCCGAATTCATTTATTACATGTTTAATAATATAAACATTCACTTACCATTGATATAGTTTGCTCTAAATCATTGTTGTCAATACCATCTCCAACATTGTGATTAAACATAGCCTCCAAGATATAATCCAAACTCCATTGCACAATTGCATTAGCCTAAATCTTATTAACTTCGTCAAAAAAGGATTGTGTACATCGTATGAAATTATCATCTAAGAATGGAATATCAAAACATACTGTTTCTGCACATGGTGATTCTTTCTCTTGGCTCAGAAGTTCAGACATCATGACCCCTTGTTCTTGGTTTTTTTCTACCTCTCCAGCCCCCTGTTGGACTTCTTCTACTGCTTCTAGCTAGGTTTGTACTTCTGCCTTCATGCAGGGTTGTGGTTGTTGTTGAGGTTGTGCTTTTTTTGATAGTTGTTGCCCTGATACCATTTGGGATACTTGTTCGGTCTTTGGGTATGTTATTTGTTCATACGATGTTTTATTTGGTTGTTTGTTATGAGATTAATGTTGATCGACATGCCCTTCTTCTTCTTTGGCCTTTATATTCTACTTCAAGTCTTTCAGGTCAAAATTGCAAATTCACAATTAGATTGCTTTCAATTATCCAATATAGAGGGAATGCGATATGTGTACATCATTACTATATCATGCAATAATGCATTTTTTAACAAGTTAGCTTGATGTGATTTCTAGGTATTTCATTATTCATGCTAGTTCCATTAGGAACATGTGCATGCATCTTACTTGCTATGCTGATTTTACAATTTTAGTCACATCGTACCACATGCGTTTGTTGAAATTTTTTATGTATGCGATTGATGTATATTTTAAAGATTGTGGTTTATGTTTTGTGCTACTACCCATATATGTTTGTAACCAATAATATGATTTAGCAGTCATACATTAATTACCATATACATTTAACTCCTACATATGTGTTAGAATTGGTGTGTGAGTGTGTGACGGACCTCACGGACTAGCAAGATATTGTCCGCTTTGCGCTCGTAGGCGCGGACGGGTTTGCTCTTGGGTGTACTCCCAAAAGGCCTCTTGCTAGTTGAGGTGGGCTCACACTTATATACACTCTTTTATGTTCCTTGTTAGCAATGTGGGATTGGGGGTCCTCTATGGGATGAAGTTTATTCTTTACATTCCTCCTTAAACTTTATCCCAGTAATTTGCTGGAAATTCGGCGGTTAAGCCATTATATGGCTCTGATACCATGTTAGAATTGGTGTGCGAGTGTGTGAACTGACCTCACGGACTAGCAAGATATTGTCCGCTTTGCGCTCGTAGGCGCGCACGGGTTTGCTTTTGGGTGTACTCCCAAAAGGCCTCTTGCTAGTTGAGGTGGGCTCACACTTATATACACTCTCTTATGTTCCTTGTTAGCAAGGTGGGATTGGGGGTCCTCTATGGGATGAAGTTTATTCTTCACATTCCCCCTTAAACTTTATCCCAGAAATTTGCTGGAAATTTGGCGATTAAGCCTTTATGGATGTTAGAATTGGTGTGCGAGTATGTGAACCGACCTCACTGACTAGCAAGATATTGTCCGCTTTGCGCTCGTAGGCGCGCACGGGTTTGCTCTTGGGTGTACTCCCAAAAGGCCTCTTGCTAGTTGAGGTGGGCTCACACTTATATACACTCTTTTATGTTCATTGTTAGCAATGTGGGATTGGGGGTCCTCTATGGGATGAAGTTTATTCTTCACAATATGTGATTCATGCTTAAACCAACAATGCGATTACCATTCACAAAAAATTCAGAGTATATCAAAACAACATTTAAAAAAACCAACACAGCAACATCTCGAATACCATCCTATGACTCCATAAATATTAAAATACTTTGACAAAATATAGTAAATGCGGTCGAATCTTAATGCACTTAAGATCCATTTACATCTTCAACACCTTCATTCTCTACATGTTCGATTACGGGTTCGAGATGATCCCGTCGGGTAGTCAATCCCACTGGTATTGGGGTTGGGGGTATGATGGTGTTTTTCTTCTGTATAGTATACTCTTATGTCTCCAGTCCCTTCCTCTTGTGTCCACTTCTCTAGTTCTTGCCTTCTTTTGTGAATTCGTTGGTTGCTTTCGTGCAGACTCATTTGCTCTCAGTTCCTGTTCGTGTGGCATAACTACTCCATCATCTGCCAGCTTTTCTTTATCACCCTATGGTGCATGAGATTTATGTTCAAACATTTCATCGCTTGTTGGTTTATGCGAGGTAGCATCTGCCTCATTTTCAGGTAGGTCAAGTACTAATGTTGCTGGTGTACTCTCGTCCTCCGACATCACTGGCCATTTCCCGCAGAATCAGCTGCTACTCCTTTCTGTTCGTGTTGAACAACTAGTTCATCATCAACCACCTTACCATTTTCAAGATCTGCTGCATGATTTTTTTTGAACCACTTCCTCGTTCGTCGGTTAATTTGAGGTAGCATGTACCTCATTTTCAGGTAGGTTCAGTACTACATTTGCTGGTGTACTCTCACCTTTCCTCACACTGGCTCCTGTGAGCTCGTATCCACCATGTGTTCAACCGCTACTACATGTGAGGTAGTTGTTTTCTTGTCCTGCACCACTAATGGTTTATCTTTGGTTTTATATGCCTCAACTTCTGCAGGGACAATCGTTGTGCTCTCTGCATGCACCATGCTACCACTATAAATTCCTAGAATATAAACATGAAACTCACTTTGCACCATCTCACAATCTACCACACTAACATCCTCATTTCCATGCTCATCCCATTTTTCAGCTCACATGGCCACTTTAAATTTTGCATCTTCCATATTACCTACCTCCTCCGGTGTATCATCCTCCTCATCATATAGGGCTTCATCAACTGTTGTCAAAGGTCCATCCTATGCTCTTTGTGTCTTTGTGAAACCATGTTTCCAAGATATATAAACAATAGTATGAGGTTTTACCTTCTTAGTTGGAACCGCATCCAATATCTCAAGTACATCCTCATCTACACAATAGAAAGGCATAGAAAACGTCTTCTTAAGTGCTGCATTTCCAGCTTCAATTGTTTCCTCTACTTTCTCAAACTTTGATTTCAAAGCATCTAACTCTCTCTGCAGACCTTGGATGTGATAAAAATAAGAAGTAAAATATTACAACTTATTTGGTAGACATGTTTTTGCCGGCACAAGTAAAACAATACTTACTTTTTTCTCTTTCCTTTCTACTGAAATCTTCAACCGTTTATTTTTAACATCGTACCCATACGTCATGCTCTTCTTTTTTTCTTCCACTCTCTCACTTAAAAGTGAACGTGAAAGTCCCATGAATGTCCCGATACTGGTCTTATGCTTCGATTTTTTTCTTTTTCTCTTTGATTTTCTTGGAGTCAAGTTCTATTGTGTTATCATATTGTGGAGTGGTAATTCAAATTCATTATCACCGCCCCTGTTGTACGGAGGTACAATTTATGTTCGTGTTGTGGGCAGAGTTGGGTTGTCGTTAAATTGAGGTTCTGTTTTACTTTGTGTTTTAAGAAGGGGTGAAGGATGGTTAAATCTGGTTTCTGTTTCACCTCAGGATAGTGGTGTTGCTGTCGATAGAATGGTTGAGGGTTTGCTTCCTTGGGGTTTGGTTGAAAGATGTTGGCTTGATGTCTTGGCCTTTTACTTGTTTTATGTGCCAATGCTTTCTCCTATTTCTAGAATCCTTCACTCGTGAAATGTTGGTTGTCCTTCTAAGGTCCCACCAATTTCCACGCATCCAAAGGCTGCTATTTCAGCCTCTATCAACGAGAGCTCAGACTCCAAAACCTATATAGTAATTTTCAATCAATTAAAGCAACGGTCAGATCCCTGCAATATAGTATCCTTTCAAATATGCGATTTTTTTATTAGATAAAATGTGATTTAGGTTATAAAACTTAATTGTGATTAACATTAATAAAAAACAATGTGTGTTACATTATAAATTCAAAAATGTGTTTTCTACGTTATTAAAAACCATGTGTTTGCAATTCGTTCTACAGAGACACAATCTGAACTGAGAATAATTTTCTGACGTGCTCGTATCGTAGCTCTCCAAACATCTTGATCATGTGTAGTGTTGTCTCCTGTCCCTCCAATCCCCACCATTTATAACATCCAAGTATGATGTCGGGCCTTGGTATATCAACCCATATGGTAGTGTGCTCAATCACAAAAGACTGCATACACACAAAAATTAATCTTCAACGCAGGTTTTAAAAACTAACATAACATTACATACCATCATACTTATGAATATAACAACAACGCATCTGATAAATCCATCAGGATTCCCTGTAGTCACATATTTTGTTTCAAGAAAACAAAATGTCCTTAACGTAGTATGCTGCTTTCCAACCCATTATATCCCCTAAAACTGAGAAGAACACAGTTGAGTAAATTAAAAATATCAAGAGACGAGAAATGTCCTTCGTCATCCTCCCTTCCTTTCCTAACTGCTTTCTTTATAGCTCCATACAAGACAATGTACAACATGCTAGATTAGTGCATAAATACATCACATGTACAATATATGTGTACATATATTTAACTTTATCAGGGAATTCGATACAAACTTGTTATTCGTTGGTCAGTTTTTTCGAGCACGAGGACTCAAAAAGTATTTATGCATTAACATAGAGTCATTCTCAGCACCATCAATGAAGGCTCCAACTTCATTCAGAGGTATCTCCTTCATCCCGTGTTTCAGTCCGAATATGGCTTCATATTTGTTGTAGTTAGCTTCACCAGTTTAGCTCCTATTTTGAAAGCCTCGTCATTGACCGAGTAAGTACTCACAATTTTCTCGATCAGTTTATAAAACTTTTTCATTCACAACTCTTTGTTTCAGAGGTCAAACGATTCTTTTTAAAAAAAGGTATAGAAAGGAGCGTCTCTCGCAGCTTCTATGTGTTGCGCCGTAACAATATTTCTTTAGAGTAGGCTTATGATGTTGACTAAAACAAACATATAGAAGACACCTTTAGCAATCATATTACCTGAAGCAAACACACATGCAATTTATGTTACACTAATACATCAAATCCTTAACGTAACTCGCAATTGCGATTCCAGTCTATAAGACAAACCACGTTGCATTTTACAAATAAAAAGCAATCACACATGCGATTGTTATGAAAAATCATACAAATATTTACAACCAGCACCTCCTGTGATTCGTGATGCTACACATATACAAACCAACTACCCAAATCTAACAGTGCGTATTATAGCTTAAATATATGTTTAAAATGCGAGACAAGTTAATCATTATATGAATAGGATGCGATTTACTCCCAAAATGTACATGGACGCCCAAACAAATCGATTTCAAACCATACTTTCCCAAATTGGAGTAACAAAACATCAACCTAAAAGCTATAGTAACCACTACACAGTCCAAACAAACATAGCATGTTCACCAACCACAACTACAAAACAACCAACCACCATAAGACCAAACCAAAACCAGAAATGATAACTGACGAACGCGATAACCTATACATGTACTAACAAACCTATCATTGTAATTAGCAATGTAAACACTTTAAACATAGTACTGCATATTCAACTAGAATATCAAACCACCACATTGAGGTGCCTTTTTGAAATAATTAGAAAAACACGTACATGTACTTGTATTTTCACCTCTCCACACCGATTTTGGCTACGACTGGACTTTGATGGTGTATGTTAACCAGCGTGACAACTTCAAAGCACCTTACTAGATAATGTTACGGTGATCGGGTGTTTCGCTGGTAATGGGTTTTCACTATGGGTAACGAGGTTTCTTGTATATCTACCGGGGTTCTTCTTTGGGGTTTTTTGTTTCACTATTTAAAATTAGTCACCTAAATGATGCCATTTATACCATTGAGGATATTTTTGTTCATTATTTATTCTTTGGTACCTTTTTACTTGAGAGTGTATTTATGGGTTGTTTTCTCATTTTAAAAGTAACTTAAAATTCTTGAATTTTATCTCATATAATTAATGCAAATATATAATAAAATTTGTCTTCTTAGTATTAACTTTTTTAAAATTTATATTATATAAATAATAAACATGTGAAATTTATGTACCTTTTATTCAATTTATTTAGTTTTTAGATAAATTGTTTAAAACATTACATCATAAATTACATAGCAATTTTATTGAAAATAAAATAAAATAATAACAAAGCAATAAAGTTTGAAAATATAGATTTATAGTCTTTCGACAACTTGACTACATCCACTATCAGCCATAACAATTACCATTTGCGTGATTTTTCAACAGTAACAAGAGTTTACAAGATTGGCAAAAGAAGAAGAAAATAAAGTGTTACAAAAATTCTAAATCCAGAGCTCACACTCGATACTATTCCAAGATCATTCTCTGATCTACTAAGTATTTTCTCTCTCAATCTCTGTTGCACATTCCAATATAGTCATGCCTATTTTTTTGTAATATAAAGAGCACTATTTATAATGCTTCATACCAATCTCTCCCCTCAAGATTATGTAGCAAACTCCTCAACAAAAATAATAATTTTATTGTAACAACGAGTAAATAATTATGGTGCAACGGAAGATCGATCTAACCACTGTAACTGACACCTTATACCACATGTCACACTTAACAACTCAAATATACACTGTCAAACTCTTGTCTAGTGTAACCTCTACTTCATATGCAGTCCTCCAGTATAAAACCTTTGCCTCATCTGAAGGGCCCCTAAGCTCATGACCTTGCTCGGACTATCCAATGTCTTCCCAACAGTAGTAGAAACTACGTTTGCCTAAGACATCCTGACAGATGGACCCGCTAGGTTTGACAAATAATTTTATAACTAAAGCAGTCAATGCCTTAGATGATGTCATTCTGGTATAATTAGCTGCTCGACTTAAATAAAGGTTTACAGGCGGAAGCAACCAATACCTTAACTGAAGCAACTGATGCCTTCAAAATGTTAAAATTTATACAATTGATGCCTCAAAGACGCCTATACATGGTGTGGTTTATTTTCATCTGAGGGTAAGTTTGTAATTTTTGTTTAGAACTGTGTGGAAGTTTGAGAGTATTTAATATTTGGGTAGAGTGTAGAGGGAGAATTAAGCAGCCTGATTGTATTTAATTTTCATTACCCTCATTTAATGTTGGTGGTTGGGTATTTATACCCTTACATTTGGGCCTTATGGGCTTTCGGGTCATGTTTAATGGACCCGGGTCAAGTTCAAGGACCCATGAGCTCTTAGTAGAAGAGCAGGCAGCTTAGTCAAGAAGTGATTAGGTTTTTAAGTACTTTAGTTATGTTCGAACAGTCCAATGGATGATGGTGTCCGAATTATCACCGTCCGGCTAGGAAGACATTGTCCGAACTGACCATGTCCGAAGTGGTAGCGGAATCCGGACTCATCAGTAGCCCTTTTTTTAGGTGTTTGTTCAAAAACCTGAAAAACAGTCTGTTGCTAGTGACAGTTACATCCGGACAGGTCCTCCGAATTGTATTATAGTTTCATCCGGACTGAAAGAGGTTCTTTGAATCTAAACGGTTTTTTGCCAGAGTTCGTGGGACACGTGTCTTCCTCTGGTTCGTCACTTCAGCCGTTTTTTATCACCTTGATTTTCGCTCCCACCTTCTCTGAAAAGCAACCTCTTCATTAAATGAAGGTGCCATCAGCGTCGTTTCTTAATCATTGCTAATCTTTTTGAATTCTCCTAGGAATCAAAACACCTTTTTAGGGTTTACAATAAATGAAACACTTTCCCACTGTTTTATCATCATCTAAATATTCACTTTGCTAATTTTCAGAGCTTTCCTCTCAAACACAAGTTCTTCATTTTAGTTGTTTATGTTCACGGCTAGGAACGCTTTAATCAGAGGCGGGTGGCTCAATCTGTCAGAAGTAGAAAAAGCACAAAAAGTTGAAAAGGAAAGGCGCATTGCAGCAGGCCTACCTACTTCCCCCATCGACAAACCGGTAACCTCCAACACAGAACCTGACCAGGGCTCCTCCTCTACTAAAAGTGTTAAACCGAGGAGAATTTTCCAAACAAGCCATTCTCCCATTGTCTCAGGTTCATCAGTCCAAGAATCAGAACCCACTGTTGAACCAGGATTAGCAGTTACCAGCTTCAAAAAGCCTTCCCCATTTATTTTCATGGGGTCATACACAGATATCTCTCCCAAAAAACTGGTGGATCGAAGAAGAGGTCGGCTGGTTAAAGGGCAGGCTTCCAAAGGCACCCCTTCAAAATCAGGGGCCACGGACAGTAATACAGGGTCAGAGCCACCTATTAAAGTACCTAAGGACAGGTTGTCCGGTCCAGAGGCCACTAGCTCAAGCCACCGAAGAGAAACCACCCCATCTGAGCCCCAGCCGGAGGTCAGAGCTCAGGAAAGTATCGAAGCTCAACAGTCCGGAGGTCAGACTGAGCCAACTCCTAACTCCCCCTCCCAAAGACAACTGAAAACCCCTCCTCAGTAATGGAGGAAGTTATGGAGGATTCTGTCGAAGAGGCTCTATTCGAGTCTGTGGCCTCCGAACAGACAAGTGATGCTGGTGTTGCCAAGAAGGATAAAGGCAAAGAAAAACTATGCCTCAGGCATCCAGAACTGCCAGAGGTCTTAAAGGGAAACGTTGGACCTTGTTTCCACAAGGTCCGTGTCAAATATTTACTTACCTTGCAAAAAATCAACTATGCCTTTATCCACACAGTCGAACTGGGTCGGATGCGAACGAAGTGGGGGATTACGGATAACTTGAAAATTAGGATCCCAATAGACCCTGAAACCTCAATGGACTGTAGACTTAGTGAAGTAGTCATCTTTACTGAGCTTTTTAACTGGGGGCTGAGGTTTCCCTTGGATCCGGAGATAGTTAGGTACCTCCATTTGATCAAGCTCTGTCCAAACCAACTAAGCCCTAATGCCTGGTACACTCTCATGGCCTGTATCATGGCCTCCAGGCTCTCCGGAATTCCTCTCTCGATGGAGGAATTCGCTGCTGTGGCTGGTCTCTGTAGAAACCCTCATATCCCCTTTTATCACTTCAACATGGGTGATAACTATAAGGCGGTGGATGACCTGCTCGAAGCAGAGAGGAATTGGAGGACTCACTTCTTGTTCGTGAGTGGTGCTTGGGAAAATGGAAGGAAGATCAAGGCTGGAGTCAACCCGAGTCTTCTTACCAGCAGATGGAGAAGTGATTGTAAGAATCCCACCTTACACTTCTCATTTTCATTTTTATCAAATCTATTTAACTGACTGGTTTTATCTTTTTTTTATAGTGCTGCCCTAAGACTTTAACGACTATCTAAAGGCTGGGCAGGCCACTTGCACCAAGATCAACACTTGGGCTGCTGAAAAGTGGGGGAACCGTTTCCATGATGCCTTTACCAGAGGCAATCTTGCACGGTCTCACCTCTGGAACACTACTGGTCGGAGGGACTTGACCTGGGAAGAACTCACCACTCCACCCCCTCCGGATGTAGTCCTCAAGAGAACACATGAACCGGAAGGGACATTGTACTTGCCAGGTCGAGCCAAGGCCCCGAGTAAAATGAAAGGCAAGAAAGGGAAAGGCAAGAAGGCTGCAAGTGAGGCTAAACCTGCCGAGGTGGAGGAGGCTGCTCCAACAAACCCAGAGGGGCCAGCCCCAAGCCAGATTGATGTTGCTCTCCTAGAAGTGGTGGAGCAGGAGAGTGCTAGGGAAGAGGTAGGATCTCCCAAACCTCCAAGGGTTTGTAAGAGAGACCGAAAACATGGAGCAGAGAACAAGGAGAGGGAGGCCAAAAAGAAAAAGACCTCCAGGGGTGATGAACTTTCTCTCCGTCCTCCGGAGCCTCTCCCCCATTTGACCTTACTGATCCGACAAGAGCAGAGGAGATCTCTGGTGGTTTTCAAACTGACGAAGTTGGAGGAGGAGACCTCAGCATTGATGGTGTTGAAATCATAGGGATTGATGGACTTGGTGACTATTTTGCAAACCTTCCCAAAGACGACTTTGATGGGCCTTACCTCCCTCCAAGCACTTCAAACACCGTTACTTTTAATGGAAAGACTTTTATTGTTTCAAGTGAAAGGGATATTATAACTCACACCATATTAAGTAATGTTAAGCCAGTACTTGTTCTGGAGAAACAAGCTCGAGGTCAGGCAGATATTATCAAAGATCTCAAATCTGACATGGAGAAACTGTCCAACGATCTCCTCACTGCCACCAAAAATGCTGACATTCTGAAGGGAGAAAACGAGGAGCTAAAGAAGAGCCAAGAGGGGTGGACCACAAAGTTGCCACCTTGGAAGACACTATCAAAGACCTCCGGGAAAAGCTGTCCGGATCAGAGAAAGATCTCACCTCTTCAAAAGAGGAGGCGAAGGCCAAGGATCAAGTCATCCATAACTTGACAAATGACAAGATTGCGCTCGAGAACACAGTGTCCAAGGCTGCATAAGAGAAAGCAGATCTGCTAAGGGAGCAAGAGGCCAAAATTCAGGCCAAGATCGATGCTTATGCCAACAATGTAATAGATACTCAAGAGAAAATGTATGCCAAGGTGAGGTCGGACATGGTCTTGCTCTGTCATGAGAAGTTCCCGAAGAGGAACCTGGGAGATTTGTGGCTTCATGTAGAGTACGAAGACCTTCCCTTCCACACTATGACTGATGGAGACTTGCATGACTATTCTAGTGCTTCCTCCTCCGACGAAGAAGAGAACACCGGAGAGAGCCCAAATGAGGAGGAGGACGATCCCAAGAAGAAAAAGAAGACAAGTGAGGCTGAGCCATCTTCAAAGGCTCAATCTTAGATTACGACTTATCTTTTCACCTTTTATGTTATCTGAACTAAAGTCCTTGGAAGGCCAAGGCATTTTTGTAATTGTGTCCGGTATCTGACCGGATAGATCTTTTGTTTCGTCTAACAGTTTAAAAGTACTTGGAAGGCCAAGGCACTTAGGTTATTTCAATGAATATCTTTGTTTTGCACAACTCTTGCATTCTTTCATAGTTTGTTTCAATTTTGGTAGTTAATGTTTAAATAGCCCTTAGTTATTTCATAAATATTCTAAAGCGAGAGTGTTTAAATTCTCCGATGACAAATGTTTAAGTAGTCATCATTCCTTTAATTCAATCCGGATGGTGTGACAAAAAACAAAGTAAGAACACTTTGAATTTTCTAAGAAGGCATCAAATTTTATAAAAAGCCCAGACACCTCATTAAAACCTCCCCGCGCCACCAGGGTAGGAAAGAGTATGCCCCCAAATATTTATATGGATTTTTAAATAAGTAAATATTTACATTGTTTCTACTCTAAGTATATCCGGAGATGTTCAATATTCTAAGGGTGATTCAAAACCCTTCCATCCTTGTCTTCTAGCCAGTATGTTCCAGGTTTGAGCCTTTCAATGACCATATAAGGTCCTTCCCAAGTTGGGGCTAGTTTGCCGAGCATGTTCTCTTTAGTGTGTAAGAAGACCTTCCTTAACACCTTGTCCCCCGGCAGAAAATCTCTTCTTTTAACTCTAGAAGCAAACCTGCTTCTCATCAAACCCTGATAGTGTGCAGCTCTAAGGTGAGCCTTAACTCGTCTTTCCTCTATTAGGTCAAGCTGACCCCTGATTGCCACTTCGTTAGCGTGTTCGGAGAAATTGTGAACTCGAAAAGAAGGGAGAGTTGCCTCTATGGGAGCTATGGAATCCATCCCATAAACTAAGGCAAAAGGTGATTCTTGTGTTGCAGCCCCAGGAGTAGTCCGGTAGGCCCACAAAACCTCTTGTAAATAACTAGGCCATTTTCCAGCTGTCCCTTCTAAATTTTTCATCAAACCGGACAATATAGTTCTGTTAGCTACCTCAACTTGACCGTTTTCTTGTGGATGGAAAGGTGAAGAGAAACAATGTTGTATACCCCTAGAGGCACATAAACTCTCCATTTCCCTGTTTTCGAACTGTGGCCTGTTGTCTGTCGTTATCTTCTGTGGAACACCAAATCTGCAACAAATATTAGATAAAATGAATTTTATGACGGATTTTGATGTTGTTCCTGCTAGTGGGGCTGCTTCAATCCACTTTGAAAAAAAATCAATTGCAACAATTATTGTTCTGCGTCCTCCGGATGCCATAGGAAGAGGTTCCACCAAATCCAACCCCCATCGAGCAAAAGGTATAGGCTCAGAAATTGACTCTAAATGGATGGCTGGGACATGAATTTCATTGTTATATCTCTGGCATTGATCACACCTTCTCACCAGCTCCTTAGCATCTTGCATTATAGAGGGCCAATAATAGCCAGCCAGTAAAACTCTTCTTGTTAGAGCCCTGAATCCACAGTGAGCTGATCCCTCACCATCATGTAATTCGAAGAGGACTACTTGAGATTCATTATCTCCCAAACATCGCAAAAGAGGTTTACTGTAAGACCTTTTATACAAAACGTCTCTTAGTATGATAAAACCACGAGCCTTGTGCTTCATTTTTCTTACTAGTGATTTATCTTGAGGCAAGATGTCATCGGAGAGATACTGTAGGAGAGGAAATCTCCAATCTTGAGGTTATTTCATCTGTACATCGAAAATTTCTTCCTCTTTACCCACATTGAGTTGAATGGAAGGGCATTCCAGCATATGGATCCAAGGATATGATTCAGTGTATGCTATGGTTGCCAAGGAATCTGCTAATTCATTCTCTGTTTGGGGTATATGCTCATAAACAATGCTTTTGAACTTAAGTGCCTCATTTTTAAGAAGAAGTAAGTACTTCACTAGTTGCTCTTTTTTTGCCTCAGATTGACCTTGTGCATGGTGGATAAGAAGGTAGGAATCACTCATCAGCTTGACCCTTTTGGCCCCACAAATATAAGCTAACTTTAAACCAGCTATAGCTGCTTCGTATTCGGACTCATTGTTGGAAGCCCTAAAAGCGAAACATATAGCCTGGTACATTTTGTCACCATATGGAGAAGTCAAGCACACCCCTGCACCACATCCCATAGTACTTGATCCACCATATGTCCGGACGATCCAGACTTTTTTATCTTTCAACTCAGTAGTTTGCTCTGTATCCCTATGAGAGTGGAATTCAACTAAGAAATCAACCACAGCTTGGGCTTTGCTTGCTGTTCGAGGAGAAAAATCAATATCGAAGTCCCCCAACTCCACTAACCACTTAGTCATTCTACTTGAAATGTCTGCCTTTTGAAGAACATTCTTCAAGGGAAAAGATGTCCGGACGATAATAGGATGGGCCTAAAAATAAGGCCTCATCTTCCTTGCAGCAATCACCAAGGCTAATGCTAATTTTTCAAGCTTTAAATAGCGTTTCTCTGCATCTATCAAGCTCTTGCTGATGTAGTACACCGGATGGGGGTAATTATCCACCTCTCTTACCAATACAACACTAAGGGCACAACTGGAAACTGCCAAGTAAACGAAGAGTGTCTCTCCATCAACAGGTTTAAATAAAGTCTTGGGGGAGGACAGATGTTTCTTAATCTCATTGAAGTCCTCCTCACACTGTGGAGTCCATTCAAATCCCTTTGCACCCTTTAAAGTTTGAAAAAACGGGGCACATCTGTCCGAAGACCTTGAGATGAATCGATTCAAAGCAGCCAACCTCTCAGTCAACCGTTGCACTTCTTTAATATTCCGAGGAGGCTCCATTTGGAACAAGGCATTAAGCTGGTCTGGATCGGGCTGTATCCCTTGCTCACTTATTATATATCCCAGGAATTTCCCGGACTGCACTCCAAACACATACTTTTCTGGATTTAGTTTCAAATTTACTTTTACTAAGCTAGCAAAAGTTTCTTGGATATTTGCCAAGTGTAGCTCTTCATCCACACTTTTTACCACCATGTCGTCAATGTACACCTCCATATTTTTTCCAATCTGATCAGCAAAGGATTTGTTCACTAACCTCTGATAGGTAGCCCCAGCATTTTTCAACCCAAATGGCATTACCTTGTAATATTGAAGACCCATATCAGTGACAAATGTGGTATGCTCCTGATCCTTCGGATCTACTTGAATCTGGTTGTACCCGGAGAAGGCATCCATGAAAGACAGTAGCTTATTCCCAGAAGTGGAATCCACCAGCTGATCAATCCGGGGGACTGGGTATAAATCTGTTGGGCAAGCCCTATTGAGATCTGTGAAATCAATGCACATACGCCACTTTCCATTTTTCTTTTTCACTAAAACCGGATTGGCTGTCCATAAAGGATACTAAGACTCTTTTATATGCCTCATTTTGGTGAGCCTCTCAACTTCTTGAATAATAACATCAGCCTTTTCTTTGGAAAAAGCCCTTCTCTTTTGTACCACATGTGCTATGTCTATTCGAATGGATAGGTGATGTGATATAATATCTACTGGAACCCCAGTAACATCAGCATTGCTCCAAGCAAAAAAATATTGATGGTCTTTTCGAAGCTTCAACATTTTACTCTTCAGTTCGGATGACATTTTGGACCATATCTTAACACATTTTCCTTCTTCCAAAGAATGTGTTTCAACTTCTTCAACCGGTATCAACACTCTAGGGGTCTCTCTGGGGTCATCAATTTCACCCTCACCCCCCGAAAGCCCCTCAAACTACTATTATTCGTTGATACGAACTGCCCCCAACGTCCGTGGAGCCAGTGCTGTGGCATAACACTCTCTTGCAATCTTTTGGCTGCTCCGAACAACTCCTACTTGTCCTTGAACAACATATTTCAAACATTGGTGGACTGTTGAGGCCACTGCATGCATTCTAGAGATCCAAGACCTCCCTAAAATAGCATTATAACAAGTGGGACAATCTACCACAATAAAAAGTATTCTAACCATCTTCTTAAAAGGGCCCTTGCCCAACAAAACTTCCTCTTCGAACTCCCCGATCACATCTGTTGAGCTTCCAGTAAAACCCACAATTGACCTGTTCGAACGCTGAATTACCGCAAGATTTTTCATCTTTTTGTAGGAAGTTAAGAAGAGGATATTGGCTGAACTCCCAGTATCCACCAAAATTCGTCTTACGTCATTGCCCCCAATGGATGCTCCTATGAAAACAGCATCTTCATGAGGACCTGCTATATCCCTCAAGTCATCATCATCGAACACAATGAAGGGAAATGGAATCTACAATGAATAGGAAGTCATGCCTCCCTCCAGTGAAACCCACAATTGATATGTCCGAACGCTGAATTACGGCTGGAATTTTCATCTTTTTGTAAGAGGTTAAGAAGAGGATATTGGCTGAGCTCCCAGTATCCACCAAGATTCGTCTTATATCATTGCCCCTAATGGATGCTCCTATGACAACAACATCTTCATGAGGGCCAGCTATATCCCTTAAGTCATCTTCATCGAAAACAATGAAGGCAAATGGAATTTGTGATTTATAGGAGGTCATGCCTCCTTCTAGTTGGGTAGCTAAAGTATGAACGTGCCTCTTCTTTGAAAAAGCAATAGGAGCTGTCATAGTATCCCTTCCGAAAATTGTGAATGACTCAAAAAACTTAATAAGCCCGGAGACTGTTTTACAACGTTCCTCAATGGCACCCACTCTATTTCGAGTTGGATCAGGATCCAAGTACTCTGATTCCACATCGAATCTTTCGATTATAACCATGGCTCCTTCCGGAGCAGTATTGCTCGGACCAGCCCGATGAGTATTATCAGGCCTATTTCCTCCTCTTCTTTTGACATATGCCCCCAGCTTTCCTCTTTCGATTAAATTCTGAACTTCTTGTTTCAAAGCTATACAATCGTCAGTGGTATGGCCAGTATCATTATGATACTGACAGAAGGAATTGTTACGATATTCCCTCGGAGATTGCAGTGCGGTCGGCCTTCTATAGTGCACTTCTTCCTTTGTTTTGTCATAAATGGTGGCCAAATTTTCTTTTAACTCTGCAAACCACTCCGGTTGAACCCAAGGCCGTCTCTTATTTCTAGATTGTTGACTCTGGGCAGGCGCAGTTGGCTGAGATTGAGCTTTAGCTCTGTTATGTCCCTGTCCGGTCTCCCTTGCCTTGTTCCCGAACTGATTTTGGTTGGGGTTTGGTGCAACCGGGGCAGACCTCACCTGCCTGTGCACCCTAGTTTTCTTTGTTTCATCAACATTGATTTTTTTTCCAACCTGATTCGGTAGACCCCCCCCCCCCCCAAAGTAATGGCTTTCTTTCTGGTTACTGAATCAGCTAAATTTCCAGGGTTTAAGCCCTGCCTCAAAGATGCTATGGCTACTTGCTCGAAGCAATCAGCCAACCCGTTTTTGGTGTTCACAAAACGAATTATGTATTATTTCAGTGATTCGTTTGGTTCTTGGGCACAACGGATTATTGTGTCCCCATTGCCTTTCAATTCCTTACTCCCAACAAATTGCCTTCGAAAGGCCACCCAAAAGGTATCGAAATTTCTGATGCAGCCTTGTGGTAGGCTGTTATACCACTTCAGAGCACTCCCCGTGAAGGATTGGGAGAATGCTCTACAGAGTAACTTGTCGTCATCATCGAAATTCATCATAAAGTTTTTAAATTGTTCCAAGTGATTGTCCGGATCTTTGCTGCCATCGTATTTCTCCATTTTTGTACTATCGAACCTCTTAGGGAGGTTTCCGGACAGAATCTTGGAAGACAATGAAGATTGTCTCCAATTCCAGCCACATACTTGGTTCATCGTGGAAGGCAAAAGGATCCACCAGCATCCGGTCTACATGCCTCCGACTATGAGATGATCCTTTGCATATATTCCTCTTTAATTTCCCATGTCTATCCCTTTTTCTTGAATACTTTTTAATCAACTTTTGCTTCTTTTTGGATCGGCCCTCATCACTGCTAGAGGATAAGGACTCTTCAACACCATCATCGTCCGAGGAGCTACCAGAAGATTTTGAGTCTGAGTCAGAACTCTCCACTGGCTTGGACCGGTGAGACTTTTTGGAGCTAGCATGAGTCTTCTTGGTACTCACATGGGTCTTCGAAGGCTCATGCTCTCTAGGGTTGTCGGTATGATGAGCAACAGATGCCTTTGACCTCTCTTTTATGCCCATCTCTGCCTTTTCTTCCCTCAGAGCTTCTATCTCACCATTTAATCTATCACGCTCCTCGATGGTATATTCATCATTTTCACCCACCACTTCAAGCAAAGCTGGTGGTACTTCTGGGGCGTCCGGATTCATTTGGGCTGACTTTTTCTGATGGTTTCGAATGCTTGATTCAGGCACCGTCGTTACTCCCACTGTGGTCGCCAATTTGGTGTGGTTTATTTTCGTCTGAGGGTAAGTTTGTAATTTTTGTTTAGAACTGTGTAGAAGTTTGAGAGTATTTAATATTTGGGTAGAGTGTAGAGGGAGAATTAAGCAGCCTGGTTATATTTAATTTTAATTACCCTCATTTAATATTGGTGGTTGGATATTTATACCCTTATATTTGGGCCTTATGGGCTTTCGGGTCATGTTTAATGGACCCGGGTCAAGTTCAAGGACCCATGAGCTCTTAGTAGGAGAGCAGGTAGCTTAGTCAAGAAGTGATTAGGTTTTTAAGTACTTTAGTTATGTTCGAACAGTCCAATGGATGATGGTTTCCGAATTATCACCGTCCGGCTAGGAAGACATTGTCCGAACTGACCATGTCCGAAGTGGTAGCGGAATCCGGACTCATCAATAGATACTCAGTCAAAATATTTAATTAGTTATGCTTTGCTCACCAAGTCAGAATCATAGTTTCACAAGTCAGTATCTTGTCCCCCTGTAAGGGTCTTAGATGCTTCGGACATGAACCAAGTTCAAGAAATGCTTGAACTTGCTTGTTGTCACCGGTTTAGTAAACATATTTATCTGGTTATTATCCGTATAAACATTTTCTAGCAAAATTTTAAATTCTCATGAATAATTCTTACGAAATGAAGTTTAACATCAATATGTTTAGCCCGTTCATGAAACACGTGATTCTTTGACAAATGTATTGCATTCTGGTTTTGATAGTGGACCATCAAACTTTTGTGTTGCATCCCAAGCTCCATCAACGTTCCTTTCAACCGTATAGTTTCATTTATGGCTTCGATAAAAATAATATATTCAACTTTATTGAAGGACAATGCTACTATGGGAAAAAATAAATCTAATGCTACTATGGCCGTATATTAGATTTCCAACTTACAATACTACCAAAAAACACAAACACATATCCAGTTGAAGATTTCTTAGTGTTCAGAAAACCAGCATAATCAGAATCAATAAAACACCCTAACACCTTTTAGTTCCAAACCAACCTCTTCATACATTCGTCCGAGACTAGTACATCTCTTAATGTACCTCAAATTTCACTTAACATTCTACTAATTTTCTCAGAAGGGCTTCGACGTGAATCTGCTAACCAAATAAAAATATAAGCCAATTCAAGCATACTACACATCATAGTATACAATGTACGTCCTATAGCATTTGAATGAGAAATGTCTTACATTTTTATCACCTCAACGCCTTTGGCATCAATCTGTAAGTATGTTAGTTTAAAGTGTTGAGCAACGGGACAAGTGACTAGGTATACCTATGTCATACCAAACATGCAAAACCCTTTCCTCATATAATATTCTTGTGATAAAAACAAGGTTCCCTTTTATCTATCCATATTTTTCTCCATTTTAAAAATCTTCTTGGCTGGACCTAGCTCCTTCATCTCAAACCTGTTCCTGACCATTAATTTCAAGTATTTAATGTTTGCAATGTATTTTCTAGCAACCAACTTATCATCTACATACAACAGTATATATATTCGCAAAATTAGTCATCTTCGCATAAACACAATAGTCATAACTGATTCTTCAATAACCACTTTTGACCATGAGATCATCAAAACACTTATGTGAGCACCGTATAGATTGCTTCAAACTATACAATGTTATCGTATTTGATATTGGGTGAAACGTCTATATCTTTTTCAAGATGCCTATCATATATGTAGAAGCGTCTATCGTCCTCACTAAGGCTTATATCATCTTTCCCAAAGAATCTATTGTCTTTATCGAGGCATATGGTATCTTTTTTTATAGCTTTTCCTATTCGGATGACGGTTGGTCTTCAGATTTGTAGTTTTTTTAAATAACTTTAACTTGTTGATGATGCTTAAATTCCTTCTTTAATCTTTATTGAGATTTGCCCTATATTTTGGGAGTATTCTTTTATCCGACTTCATTTGTTAGGTTATATTATCATATATGCAGAGTATATTTGTAAAGAAATTACAGTAACCCTTCTAGCCCTTAACAAATGATGAGGTAAATAATGTGATTCATATATTTTATTTTTTCAATTTTAAGGTATTAATTCCTTCATATTTTATTTTATTTTGATTTTATGTAGCCCTCTTAGTCCTTGTTAAGGCCACTTGCGGTTGAATGTACGACTTGTTTGATATATCTGGATAATTATCAAACTTCAATGATTTTTACTATAAAAAATGTTGTTATGAAAGATTATTATAGATTAGTATTGAATACCCACGAAGAGCATTCCATACTTATGTTTGATCATTTTTATATAATGTTCCTGAAGTCAAGTGGCTGAAGGACATTAGTTGGACTGATAAGTCTTCTGACTGTATTCTTCTTGTGTCAGGATTTACTGAAAGTGGCAATCAAATTTTTGATCTTCTTGAGGGTGCAGAGGAGAATAATATTAAAAATAAAATGATATCCAAATATTTGAAGATGGTGAAGAAAGTGGCATTGATAAGATTTCATCTGAGGCAGATGGTGCCCAAATGATTGTTTTTAGGCTGAAAATATTAAAGGCAATGCTGTGCCAACGATTGTTACTTTTCAGCCTGTTGTTTCTTCTTAAATTATTATATAAACTTGATTTGTGCCATCTTTTGATTTTTGTAAGTGTTAATCAGTATCAATAGTTTTTTGTGTATATGTAAGGATCTTTTTATTTTATTGAGTATTCTTTTTTCTTTTTATGCTAACAAGTCTTTGTGTCTATGGTACATCTTGTACCCTCTGTTGGTTTTCTATTTATTGATCAATTTTAAATTTCAAGATTATTTTTGACCACTTAGGTTCTTTACTTAGATTTTTCTCGAATTTTTAAAGTATGGCCACGGTGCATGACTCCCTCGTAGGGTTTTTTCTTATTTTGAATCAAATGTAGCTTATGTTTCTAAGGAAGGACTCATGGTCATCCATAATCTATTATTTTTGAAATATTAGCTTATGATGATTTGTATCATTTGAGGCATATTAGCCATTTGTTTTAAGGAATATAGTTATTCCGACTTAAATATTTTATTGCTTAAGTAGTTTTTGTTGTTTATTGATAGACTTTTTATATGTTTTATACTTTCCGAATGATATGTTCCTTTCAGCCTATTATTCCTTAGTGTTTTTAGTTATATTTTATTATATTAATAAGAGACAAGCATTATATTTGAAATGAAAAATATATTATTAATATCGAATTCCTCATCAAAACCTTCTTGCACCACCGGGAGAGGAAACAATAAATTCCTATTGTTTAATAAATACGTTTTACAAGAGTAACGAGTTACAAGATTTTGAGTCCGCATGATTATGATATGTTTTAGACTCTTTGTATTACAGGGATGCCAAAACTGATTTCCTTTATCGTCCAACAACGTATAAGTTTAGGACTTTAGTTCCAACCGTTAATGGTCCTTCCTAATTTGGGCTCAACTTTCCAAGTCTGTTTTCTAGTGTATGTTGGAATATTATTCTTAGCACTCTGTTTCCTAGTTAAAAAAACTTAACCAAACTTTGGAATTGTATTTAATCCTCATTAGTTCCTTGTAATGTTATGGTCGAAAGATGAATTTTGACCCTTATTTCTTTAACTAGGTCTTCTGCTCATCTTCCGTCTTTGTCATTATTTAGTTGTCATATGTTGCTATCCTATGGAATAACATGCATATCTCTGTTGGAACCACTGCTCATATACCATGACAACTCGTGTTTCTTCTGTGGAAATTTTAAGTTTGTTTGGTATGACGATAAAACTTCATTGTTGCGTCTCTTATTGGTTCTAACTTTCCACATGTCTTTTAACTCATCATTTATTATAATGGTAGATTGGAACTCCATTAGGAAATTTGTTGATGCATACGCCTTTATTTTCATTTTAGACTCGAGCTTTATATCGTAATCTTCTAACTCTAATGACCATTTTGTCAATCTTCCCCACACAACGAGCTTTTGAAATACATTTTTTAAGGGAAAGAAAGTTATAACAATTATAGTGTGGTCTTGAAAATATGGTTTCATTTTCCTAGCCAATACTAGCATTGCTAATTCTATTTTTTCTAAATTTAAATAACTAGTTTCTGCTAGTAGTAAAAATTTACTTACATAGTATACAACTTTAGATTTCTTTCCTTCTTCTATTATCAATACTGCAATAACAAAGTAGTCCGAGACTGCTAAGTATAAGTATGAGCTTTCCCTTAGATTAGGCTTAGTTGATACTTCTAGAGAGGACAAAAACTTCTTCATAATGTTGAACGCATTGTCACATGCTCAAATCAATTGGAAATTTTCTACTCTTTTTAATACTTAGAAGAACGATTTAACTTATCGAAAGATCTTGATAAGAACCTTTTTAGTGCTACTAGTCTTCCAATTATAATTTGGACTTCATTTACGTTCTTTAGAGCCTTTATTACTGCTTGGTTTACAAGATTCATTAGATCTACTTTGATACTCTTTTTACTCACCATGTATCCTGAGAACTTCACAGAATGAGCACCAACGGTATATTTTACTGAATTAAACTTTAGATTTACATATCTAAGGTTTCCAAACATCTCGGTGAGGTCTGCCGGGTGGTTTTCTTCATGTAGGCTTGTTACCAACATGTCATCAATATAGACTTGTATGTTTCGACCTATCCGTGCTACGGAGATATTTTTTACCAACTTTTAATAGGTTTCTCTGGCATTCATTAATCTGAACGATATTACTTTGTAGCAATGTATCAATATTTCAGTAATGAACTTTTTGTGTTATCAGTCATCTTATTTCATTTTTATCTGATTATATCATGTAAATATATCGATGAAGGATATCACTTTGTTTCCTGATGATGCTTATACGAGATGATCAATTCTTGGTAGTGGGAAGGGGTCCTTCAGACATGCCTTGTTTAAGTCCATAAAGTTTACACACATTCTCCAATTTTTATATTTCTTTTTAATAAAAACAATATTAACTGTCTATATTAGGTAATGGGAATTTTGTATGTGTCCCATGATCTTCATTCTATCTATCTCAGCAACGATCGCATTTGTAAATAGCTAAAAATAAGATCACCATTTTTTGTATTATAAACTGAAAGTTATTGTTTATTTTTAACTAACGATAGATGAATTGTGCTAGGACTCCAGTTATGTCTTGTATGCTCTACATAAGCATATCTAAGTCATTTTTCAAAAAAATTAAAATTTTGTACCTCAGATCAATTAAAATATTTCTGCTAATCTTCATGATTTTTCCTTGTCTAGTGATTACTTATTCTGCTTATCCCGTCAAATCCACCAGCCAGGGAATTTCTCTAGGATCATTTACCTCATCCAAAATAATTCTTTCACTTTCCGGTTGCTACACTTTGAGAGTCGGGTATGTTACATAGTATTCAATGGATATTTTTTAGTTTCCTCTTATCACAATGACTTAACTATTTATAGGGTATCTTAAACACTGGTAGATTGTATATACTATGTCATGTATTTGTTCGAGCCATGATAAACCCAATATTATATTATATGGAGATAGTGCATCTACACTATGAATTAGTGTTAATTTATCTCTCATTCGTTAATACGTTCCTCGGTATAGGATGTTAGCCAAGCTTCCAGTGTTGATCATCACCCTCTTGATCTTTATACCTGCCAACTTTACTATTATCAACAAATCGTCACTATGTGGAGATGACCCTCCATTTAGATCATCATATGAGAAATATATATATATATATATATATATATATATATATATATTTGGATACATATTAATGTATAGGTGTGGGGATTTATTTCTTTGACATATTATCTCAATCTCGTCAACATACATTTTCTTTGATCTTTTGGTGTTCCCGGAGTATGGGTCTCCCTCTGAAATCACTCCAATTGTTTGTTTGTTTGGATCTGGGTCCATGTAACCTTATTATTTGTCTGGCTCTTCCACCATGATAGTATATATATCCAATGCTTGTTGGGCTTCATCTATTCCCGAGGCTTTTTTTCCGCATCACCTGAACCCTATCTTATTTCCTTCCTTGTTTTGTTTCTCACGAACTCACTCAGTTTTCCTTTATATATATTAGTATTTGGACTTGATCCTGCAAAGCTTAATAATTCTTAGTCAAATGACATGTGTCACCGTGAAAATTATAGTATTTTTTTTATCTTAGTTCTCTTTTGATCTTTATGAATAATCCCATTGGCAAGGCGATCCGATTTCTTAATACTATTAGCATTGTAACCAACTTTTGATTTTCCCATTTGGGATTGAATAGATCTTGGCCCGGCTCAAACCGAAGCGCTGTTTTCCTCGCCTCTTTATCTTTTGTGCTTATCTACACCATAATATATATTTTTTTGATCGAAGCACCTTAAGTTGAATTATATGTGTCTCTTACTTTATTTACTTTGGACACTTCATCCACTTTGATGAACATTACACCTTAGCCAATAGATCTTTGAAGTTTTGTTCTTTATTTTTCATTATTCTATCAGTAATGGTTCCTTCAGTAACTTTTTCCCTAAATGCTCTTACAACTACCCGGTCGTGAAAATCTTGTAAATGTTATTTTGTTTAAACAAATATCTTGGTGTACTCTCTTAGAATTTCATTAGCTCTCTACTTGCAATAGATTATGTAATTCTCGTATCCCTTTATGTCTTTAGAGCCCATAATTTTTTTTCCAAATGTCATCCAAAATATTTTATGGTTTTTGATTCAAACTTATGGGAGACTGTTGAACCATTACATTGCACTATCTCTGAGGGTCATTGCATAGGCTCAATACTTTATCCCATCATCGACTCCATACAATAATATTTCATTGTTGAACTTCTAGATGTGGTTCTTTGGATCTCTTTTGTCATAATACTTGTCCATTTTATGGTTATTATAGTATGATGGCATGATGCGAAATAATATCTCTTGGGCTAGTTGGGATTCCTTGTCTGGATGAGAATTTTTATCCTCATAGTAGTTCTTTAAACCATCAACTGAGACAAACCCTGATGTTTTTACGACGAAGTATATTGAGTGATTATTTGTCGTAGCGAATGCGTGTTGCTACATCAAAAATTTCATCGTAGAAGTAAGGAACCTATAGGAGTACTGAGTATGGTTTTCTTTCCTTTGGACCTGTGACCACATAATATGTTTTGACATGTTGATTTTTTGTATGTTATTAATTAAGTTTAAAGGTATTTACATGTTAAAGTGAATTGTATGATAAGTGAATCATGAAATCAATATATATGTCCAAAAAAAGGTTGTCAGTGAAATATGGAACCTAATGTCTAAAAAAGTTCATGGATAAATCATGTTTGAAGCATTTTCGGTCCAAATAAATGATAATTGTTAGCATATTTAATCATGAACGAGAGATTATCATCTATGATTGATTATTAAGGTTTTAATTGGAATAGAGAAAATAAACTAAATGAGCACCAGAATTAAATCAATTGAATAATAGATCAATAGTATTTTTTCTCAAACTCATAAAATTTATGTTGATATGATTGTCCAAAGGTATCTTATTAGTGATGTATGTTGTGTTATACATGTAACATGTCATGTTTTGGATAACGCTTATAAGCATTATATGACAAATAAGTGAGTGATTTATGTGATGCTTGTTAGGTGTACAATTATAGTCAGTTCTATAACCCGTAAGGTAATATAACACAATTTTTAGATATGTTAAAAAAAGTCCAATGCATGGAGGACATGGTATTGTATTTGAATGGTTGTAAGTATGATCTGGCATTAAGGACTAAGAAGTACACATGTCTTACTAAAGATATCTCTCATAAGGAAAAAATAAATTGAGTTGTGGGAGAAGTCATATAAGTTATGTTTGATAATCGTGAAATAGTGAATACCTTAAGTATTCCATGGGGTTGTCCCGAATCAGATCGTTCATGTAATTGAGCCTCTCAAAGTAGTTACGAAATTATTTGTCAAAGTTTAATAAGGTGGATGTTAAGATGTTGCCTATGTAGCTCTCCACCATTAATTTTAATGGTAAAAAGACAATAAGACAACATATTTAGGGGGTTAATAATCGCCTTAAAAATAAAGACATTTAGGATTGACATATCCAAATTAGTTGTGATAGGGTTTGCGTTTTAATTTTTTTCTCAGCGCAAAAAATGGAAAACTAGTAAAGTAGCTTCTCATACTACTTAGAAAGAGGAATGACTGAACCAAGAAAGTTCTAAAGTTCATAAGGTGAGTTCTCAATAAGAAAAGTTGAGAAGATAAATTATAATAGAGCATTTGTTTAACACAAAAGACTCCAATTTTGTTATTGAAATATTCTCAAAGACACGTCCCTTTGTTTCAATAGGATAATTCCTTTTGCTATCGATTTACAAATGAAATGATAACAAAAAAAATGGTCCTTCTATGCAATTTGATGTCGTGCAGTCCAGCAGTATAACAAGTTAACCTTTTAGACATTATACTTGTGGAGTTGCTAAATTCTAGTTGGGATTGTCGAGTCAAAACGGTCGCTCTGTCGGTTTTCTGCGAAAGAAGCATAGTAAGCCGAAACACATGCTTGTGGCCATGTCATAGCTACCATGCATATGAAATAACTATGAAAAAATCATATAGAGAAACCTGTGTGACACGGCTCTTGTAAATTACAAATGCTCATATCTCTCCGAGTAGGGAGCATAGAGCACATCCTGCCACTCAAGATAGAAAACAAAAGGATCCCATTAAATCTGAATCAATTAGCTACCCTAGACCAGCACTCTCGAACAAATCTCAAGTATTGGGCGAAGACTGTACAAATCCTCTGTTAGAAACTCCAACATGGACAAACCCCCACCGATTTTTGCATCTTATTAATTTTATAGTAACACCATCGAATTAGTTAGCGCACGAGAACAAAAACTCGTCTCGATCTTTTGAAAGCAGAGTAATTCCTCGAGCTAATCCACGAATGACCACAAGAAGCAGGGAAAGAGCCGACCATATACACACACTCCCAATGAGATGCCGGACAACATCCCTATAAGTAGTTTTGATATCCGTTTCAGCACCGATTGATAAGTTGATATACTTAATCCGCGATATAATGACTTGGTGGAGGTTTTTAATAACTTGCATAGTCCATACAATGGCTCAGCAGAATCAAAATGATGAAAAAATATCAAAAAGATTTGTTGCAGCGGAGGCGCCTCCAAGACCAGCTACTAAAAAAGCAGAGTAGAAAACAGTAACGAGGCAGTGCGAAAGTGACAAGTTTTATGGTTTGGGGAGGAGGAAAAACTGTGGAAAGTGTTAGGATCTTGATTGCATAAACAAATCTTTTAGTGACCCAGCAGACGTATATAAACTAGAAGAATCCGAATAGAATTGCAATGGCTCCTTTGGCTATGGAACCAACTAGTACACGCAATACGGTAACATCGTAAGTAAGTAAGGGACTAACCCAAAATGCGGCTATAAATATTTTAGAGGGATACCAAAGTATGATCCATTGCCATATTAATGAAAGAACACCTGCGGCGGCTATTGATGTGAGCAATGGCAGATACCATTTCTCGGGGTGGAAATCGCCGGAATCGGAAATAGCACCAGAGGTGCTTAAAGCTACGACTAAGAGAGATATAGAGGTTAAGTGTAAGTAGAAGAGGATTCAGAAGAGCTTCCTTGCAAACTGGCTCTTGATTACTTCTTCTTCAACCATAGCTGGTGGTTGAATTCTTGGATTGTGGACTTGCATTATAATGTTTTGTACTGCCACTTTTCTTCTTTCTTTATTTCTTCGTGATTTTCAAAGTCCACTACCGACGATGACGGGCCTCATATTATTTTACACAACTTGTTTATAGTAAAAAGTTAAATTTTGGGTCCAAATTATAATAGAGCATTTAATAAAACACTTTCCTTTCTGGAGAAAGGAAACCTAATGGATAAGATATTGTGGGTTGATATTTTTTTGCAAGAGGACAAACATCTCAAAATAAGAAGGGTGAGAAGTACCACATTTACATAAAATCTAATGAAAATCTCATAACTATGGTATATTCATAAATAAATTTAGTTTCAGTTATAGAAAATACATGATGGGTTGATACGGTTACAACCATCTATATTTGTATTTCTATAAAAGATAAATATTCGAAGCATTAGTGATGGTGAAAGATCCATCCATCAAGTAAAGATAAGTTTGTGCTTAGTGTATGTCATTTGTGATTTTCAAGCGAACATTTATTGTATTTTTAAATGTCATTTTGATATTTTTTTTCTAAAAGACACCTTTGGATGTTTCATGTTTTTAGAAAATGATCAATTGAAACATTATCTACATGATAATGTGATAGACACTATATATTTATCATGAATAATAATTTGTATATATTGAATATTATTAAGCATCATAAAAAGTAATGAACATACATGCTGAAAAAATAAATTGTAAAGCAAAAATTTAAGAAATCTTTGACACACTTAGGTGATATCTCTAGGAAAAAATAAATAATATTGATGTTGAAATTTTTATTAAGTTCACTTGATTATTTATATTTCGGTGTCCGTATCGAATTTTTCAAGGTAAAACAAATCACAATAAAAAATGTTAGGTGCATAGAGATAGAAAGAAGTCTTGGAGTTGATAAATATTGATGTGGATTGTTCTAAAATTCTCATGACACAAGCATTTATACTTTTTATAATGAGATATCAGATGCCCCTAGAAAAGTTCATAGGTTTTAAGACCGAAGTCAAGCAACTTGGTAATAACATTAAGTATGTTCAAACTGATCGTGGTAATGAATACTAACAATTTTTTGGATCATTTGCAAAGTACTTAGATGAGTGCGATATAGTTCATCGGAATATAATGTCAGGTTTTCTTAACATAAAAATGTGTATATGAGAAACGAAACCGTATGCTTAAGGATATGATGTGAAGTAATATTCATCATTCAACTCTACCACTACCGCTCTAGGGCGAGGCCTTCAAATGTGTAGCATATGGTCTTAATAGATTTCCAAAATAACAACCATATATACTCCAAATGAGCTTTGGACTAGGCAAAATCCTAGCTTAAAGCATTTCAACATTTAGGGATGTCCATTTGAAGTAAAGCCTCATCAACCAAATCTAAACAAATTGGATACTAAGAGGGTTATTTGTCATTTCATTGGATATTTTTAACAATAAAATATATTTAAGTTGTATGATACGTCCACTATAAGTATGTTTTACACAGGGACATCAAGGTTCTTTGATGATCTTAAGTTTGGGGGAAGTTTTAAGGAAAAAATATGCATTTTAAGTAGTAACTCATTGGTATTCATGAAGGTTCTAACAAAGATAAGTATTTCATGAAGCCAACATATACGCCCAAAAGAAGGTTGTTAGTAAATTCATACTCACGTATCAGATGATTTGATTTTAATACCAGCCAATTTAGCCTTGTTAGAACATTAAGTTGCTCAAGATGATATTTATATATAAGAAAATAATCGAATTATTCAAGAAGATTAATTTATACCTCCTTAAGAAGTGAAAACTTAAGAAATAATACCCTTAAAAAGGTCTACTAGATATAGAATTTTTTTTATACCTTTGGATCATATAAAGTATCTTCATGTAAGAAATGGTAAAGACACTTCGTGTTTCCATAAAGCTCGGAATAGTTCTTATTCTCATATGCGAATCAAAACTATTAAGGAAGAGTATGAGTCAATATAATATAGCATAAGTTCATCCCATTATCTTAATAAATGAAGTTGATTGGTCATAAGTGAGTTTACAAAAACAAATAAAATTCTAATGGGAATATGAAAAAACATAAAATATGACTTGCGATATCAGATTACACTCATTGTAAATGGTTTAACCTTAAATCATCATTCTCTCAGTTTTATAAATGACTCATTTAGAAAGTCATGGTATTATTTGCACAATTTAATCTAGAACTTCATCAAATGGATATTAAGACTGTTTTTTTAATAATGACATTGATGAAACAATCTATATGATGTAGCATGGGAGCTTTGTAATAGGTGATCAAAATTCCTTGATATACGAACTTAAGAAACCCATTTATAGGCTTAAGTAGTCTTATCGATATATGTACCAAAATTTCTTTGAGGTAATAGTCTTCTTTGGTTTTGAGATGAACTCGGTTGAGGATTGTGGGTATCAAAAGTTCATTGGGAGTATGTTCATATTTTTAGTACTTCATTGAATACCTATATTGAAAAATAAGATAAATTATGTGTAAGTCAATATTCAAAGAAAAACTTTGAGATTGAATAAATGCAAAAGGTTTCATATGTTTTGGCAGTCGAGAGCCTAATTTATGCTCAAGTTTGTACAAGGTTAGATACTGACTATATTTTCAGGTTGTTGGATGGCATAAAAATAATCATGAGATGAACCATTATGAAGTAGGAAAATTATGAATCCCTGATATAGAAAACAAACAAAATGACACATGTTGACATATAAAAAAGTTGGTATAATCAAGAGATCATTGGGTATTCCGACTCAGATTTTAGTATGATATGTTGACATATTTGGTAGCACTTTGGTAGCATATTCCTAATAATTGAAGTTACAACATTATGGAAAAGTGTAAGGCAACACTAGTTCTATCCTCTATATGGAAATGAAATTTGTTGAATGTTTTAAGGAGTCCAATCAGTCGTTATGGTTAAAGAATTAATTCATTGCAATAGATTAAAGAATTACTTAAAGCTATGGTAGCAGATCATGTTATAGATCACATCAACACAAGTAATATATATACACATAAAGTTCTTGTCTTTTGAAAAGAGATTACATAGTCATCAAATCGGTATAGATCACATCAACACAAAATCTATGGTAGCAGATCATGTTAATAAAGTAGTAAACCTTAGGTCCTTTAGGTACGCAATTTTATGATGGGTGTTATTCTGTTCAATAGGAGCACTAATTTAAGTGAGAATTTTTTTATAAGACCCAAAATATATTTGCTATTTGGTTTTATATTGCAAACATATAGAACATATAGGTTTAATTGACTTCTCTAACTCATTAGATAGATCTTCACTTAAGTAGGCCCAATTAATAATGAATATATGTGATTTCATTTTATATTTTTCGTATGCTACACACCATCATTAATTCATATAATTGATTCATTGATGGTAATGTGAATAATGTTGTATCAAATTGCTCACATTGCAAGGAAAAGGTCTTTATCTCTTTATCATTCATTGCCATGCATTGTATTATTCAGTTCGCCTATAAACAATAGAGTCATGAATTCTATTAAGTAAATATATCATTTGATAACATATGAGGATCCAAGTGAGAAATTTTTAGAAATCATGAATAGGTCTATGCTTAATGATGTATTTAACTAATTGTTAGTAGATAGTCCAATTAACAAATAATCAATTAATTAAATAACATGAAATTGGACCAATAGATCAAAATCTATTATGAAGATATTACGTTGATATAATGTCAATATTTTGGCCCTTTAAAATATTGAGCATAAATATTTATATCTTAATCTAAATTAAATAAATCAATTTATTAAGGTTATGGTCTCGGATCAAGAGCAATTTAAAGAGTGTTAATGCAATTAAAATAAATTTTAACATTAATTGCCTCCACAAATAATAATAAAACATACGGTTCTCTTCCTCCAAACATCATACTATTTTTTATGTCGTTTTAGTGGTTAGAAGTCCAAAATTTCTATTTTCTTCGTTGTTCTTCTCGTGTTCTTGTAGCGGTTAAAAGATCAAAATCTTTTTTTCCTATTCATTATGTTTTTTTCGTGTTCTTGTATATAAAATGACACTTACCATTTTGAGCACTCATAATCAAGATAAAAAACAAAAGCACAATAAATCACAAAACATTTAATCACAAAATATCAAAACAATAATCATTATCTGAAAACATGACTACTAGAATATATATATTCTAATAAGTTATTATTCCGTCGATTTTTAATAGTCTAATCAATATAAGAGATCAATTGTTTTATTAAGACATATAACTTAGATTGAATAGTTCAATTTAACCTATGAGTATTTATGTTAAAAATAATACTTTATCCGTTATTCTCTTACTTAATATTTGAATAGCTCAAGTTTTGTATTTATCTTTTTAAATACAATTTATAAGTTGATCTAATTTAACTTTTATCCATATAATAAAATCTTAATCCAAACACATTTTATTTCCTTTCGGTATGTCTTAGAACATGTTGGATGCATCATACCATTAACAAATTTAACAATCTAATATAAAATTATTATATAATTTATAAAGTTGGATTATCATCTTGTTTATCATTATGTTAATGATCTCATTGGTTCAAGTGTATTAAATTGTTTGATTGATTAAAATAATTAGCCTAATAACTAATAATAAATTTTTATTTTTAATTTGAAAATATAAATTATTATACGTATTTTGAGATAGACCATTAGTGAAATAGACATGTTTGGAATCATCGGTATACATTTTATAAATCTAAAAATTATTAATTATATTAAAAAAATTAACATTTTATGTTTGAAATGTTAAATAACCATGTTTTAGGTTTGAAATGCAAAGTAATCATATTTTTATTTTTGTTATATTCATAGCTATTGTTATTAGACGGTTCTGTCTATATTTCTTCAATCAAAATTATCATATATTTGTTAAAAAAATAAGGTAACTCGCCTAGAACATAAGGAGAGTAAGTTAATAGGCTGAAAATTAGAGAAAAATTATCGCTCAAGATAAGTTAATAATTAAAAAATTTAACAACTTTATACACTAAAAATGTAACTTTTTTTAGGAAAAAACTTTGAACCATGAGTTGTTAGGAACATTTGATCTTAGACGTTAGCCATTCATGGTACGATTCATGATCTTAAGCTTTACAAGTTCATGTTTTGGCCATAAAATAGTTTTACTTAAAAAATATTATTTAAAATCTACACAAGTATTTTTCAGGTCTAACTAAATCTAAAACCTTATTTTTAGGTTGAAATTTAATGGCCTAAGCTCTTACAATTTATGATCCAATAAGTAGTCCTACAGTTTATGCTATAAAATTTAAGAAAACTATACTATTGAGTTAATTTTCAGTGGTCGAAACGTTTAATGTATGTTTGATCTTGTTTGTCGAAGCTTACTTAACATCTTGAATTATAAATTTATTTTCAAACTAGTTATCTGTCAAGCTAAGCTATTGAACCAATTACAACCGGATCAATGCGAGGCCTCATTGAAAACTGTTACATGACCAAACCTCCATTGAGAAAACAAATCTATTTTGCTGAATGGGAAAACAATAGAAGCATAAGTATTATTTTCTGTAATTTTTTATTTCCTCGTAGCCAGATATCTCGTATGCAGGGTTCTACCAGTTTAGGATTTATAAGGATTTTATTTTCTTTCCAGGTTACTTCGAGTTGCCTGTGGAAGTATTAAAGTAACATTTCTAGTTCTTTCGAAGTATAAAGGAATAATTGTTGTTGGAAGCTGGATTTGTGAGTATGTTATCAGATACTTCTTGTTTTATGAGTGCCAAAACTATCATCGACATTTTAATGTTATCTCTGAAGCTTAAACAGTCATGAACTTTGTTTATTCGAAACTTTATTAGTTTGAGGTAACATAAGATACAAGACGTTCTTCCTCATTTACACTTTTTTATTCATCACATATCGTTTATGTTATCTCTTATTTAATGCTTATTTTTTTATTCTTCAAGATATTTTATCCTTAATTATTTTTAAATATTTTCTTGTAAACATATTTTTCCCTTAAATACAAACTGGTTAGGATAATGGGATTGCACTTGCACAATTCAGATGAAGAGGGTTCTGATAGTCATAATCAATGTGCCAGAGGTTTCTACCACATTTTCTCATCATATCGAAAAATCTAACTCGAAGATAGTGGAGTCTGACATAGCTCTTGGGAACTTCTTGTCATTCAACCTTTATCGGTCCTACAACCATTCGAATCTTTTGGTTCAAATATTTTAGGTACCTTTACTCATGGGATATTCAATTCAATTAGTACTAAAACTGATATAAATTAGGGTGTTCTTATGGTGAATGTTGAAGCCAGATCTTCATATAATCTTATAAAAATAAAAGTTGAAAGGTCTTAAAAGCCCAATAAAGCATTCTCTGAAGCTAGTGAAGATAGACTTGAAGAGCGAAGCGATGCACGTTATGTAGATTGAGAACTACATGTATATCAAATCAAGAGATCATTCCAAACATCGTATAGACTTGGGAATTCTAGCTTGTCTAAGGGGTCGGCTGCTGAAGGTGGGTGGCACTCATTTCCCAGTGCATTTAGGTTTGCTAGTCTTATCAATTTTTTACATGTGTTCCATCAAACTAGTGCTGAATTGATGGAGGCTCTTGATAGATTTTATAATTTCTTTAAGGTATTTTGGAGTGAAGTTTTACGATGAATACTTTATCTCGCTGATAATTATCTACTCAAGCAGTAAAATATCTTATTTTTACATAACAATGCATGAAGATGCCAAAATTATCTTAAACCTTCCATATTATGATAAAATATAGAGAAAGTAATATGGCAGTGCAACTGGGAGACAACAAGGTCAAACCAGAACAAACAATCGAAGATAGAATAAATTAAGTATGTAGTCTTATTATTTTTTTGGTCATTAATTAATTAAAGTTATGCGTGATTTATAAGGTTTGATGTTGATCAATTTATCATATGTCGAGAAAACACATGGATTGAGTAAAATTCAACAAATGTTTATGTGAACGGTCACGAAGCAAAGGTTAAGTATGATGTGCTTGTAAATTTTATTGCTCAATTTGTACGAGTCAATTCTGACCGCGAGAAAGCTTTGGAACTCTGGGTTTTGGCTACGTTTTTTCACAATTTGGGGGCGCCAATACTTCAACAATGCCAGTGGAACCTGCATTTGGGGTGCGAACTTCATCCTCCAAAGCCTTAATGCCTAAAACAATCATCACGACACCACGTTCAAATTCTTCTCAGTCGAAGGGAGGAGATTCGAAAACGAGGAGTGTTATTTTTAATGGCGTAGCTATGAGCAAAACGTTATGGTATCCTAGATTTGAGGTTGTGGATTATTGACCACAGAGCATGAATTTATGGAATAACAATTTCATCTTGTATTTATCCTCGGGTAACTTCAGTTATTAAACTAGAGATATTTGGATTTGCTCATTTATATATAGGAGTTGTTTTAAAATATCTATGCATCCTATAATGACAAAGAGAAAAAACTGAATAACAATAAAATTCCTACTTAGTAATGCAAAATAAAAAGAACATTATGATTTATGCAGATCCATTTAATGTGAAATTAACTCTACAAATTCTCTCTCTAAGAAAAAAATATAGATCATCAAATATTAATCTTTGAAACTAGTGAACATTGAAACTAGTGAACAATAAAATAAGACATGGAGCACAACTAAAATTTTGATAATTAATAACACAGTTCATAATATCATCTAAAATTTAGATTATATAATTTAGAATATCTAATTTATATCTAATTTATAATTTTGGAATATTTAATTTATATTTAAAATAATAAATTATAACTTAGGAATATTTATAGTTATTCTTTTTAGTGACTTCCGAATATCCATTGTATTCTCTTCATTCACATTGACATATCTTATAATTGATTTAGCAGTTGTAGAATGGATTGTTATTTTCCCTAAAAATTCAAAAGACTAGTATTTTTTAGACTCATAATAGATGGTTAAAAATATGAATAAATTTTATAAAATTTTGTTTAGTCTTTTTATTTTGATTTCTGGTTCGGCCACTTGATATATTTTTAGTGACATTTTAAATCTATATATTTTCGATATAAAATTTATAAAAAGAAAAATCATATTGACGTCACACGTTAAAAACTGATCATATACAATAAAAATTTAGTCACTATAATATTAACACTCATCATATACACTAGAAATTTAATTAAAATATAATATTAAAACTAGTCATATGTACCAAAACTTTAGTCAAAGTATAATATTTGGGTTCTATACTTATACTAGTTTAAGTGTCTTGAATTTATTGAATATAATTATTATATAACGAAAATCTAGTTAAAGTATAATATTTGGTTTCTAGGTTTATACTGGTTTAAATATAATTGTACCAATAATTTGACTTTATTTAATTATGTCTTGAATTTATTGAATATAATTATCATGATCTTCTCAATTCTTGGGTTTGATGTTTTCCAATAAACTAAAATCTATTTGTTATTTTTAATACTATATATATAATATGCAGAAAAGAGTGGATTCGTGGACTCCCACAAAAACCCATCTAGCTCCGTCTATGATTATTCTTGAGAACTCTCCTATGAAAATGATCGCAATCGTGGTGTTTGATCTGAAACCCAAAGTTTTCGGAAGACACAAATATAATGCTAAAAGTGAAAGTTGTTGGATCCTTTTTGTGCAAAAACTGTGAGGTTAAGGTAGTCGAAAAAAATGGTAGGTCGATAAAGACTAAGGTGACCACTTCACATGCTATGGTATCTTATGCGCAACTCTTTTTTTCTAATGCTCAAGCTACCATTTGCTGAAGAGTAAAAAGGGTTATGTTGGGTCGCCTCCTCGAAATATTTGGCGTTAGCAACAGTCTTAGCAACGGGGTATGTGATTTAGCCATGAGTCTTTCTCCAGTTTTCCAAAAAACGATTTTTAGTGCTGAAGGTGATTCTCAAATTTTGAAAATATGTCTTCATGTATTGATGTGATTAGGGTTTTTCTAATGTTCAGTAATCCTTTTTCTTCTTTTTCTTCTAATTAAGGTTTTTGAATTTTATAATTTTTCAGTTGCATATGAATCTGATTGTTTATCTGTTATCGAAATAATCTAAATAAACTGGAGATGAACATGTTTGATTTTTCTTCTAATTCAACCGACGGACGTATATGGATTACTTTTCTAGCTTTTAACTAGTTAGATCGTGTATAATACTCAAAATAAAAAAAAAGGTTTTATATACATATAATATAATGTGGCATATGAAATCTAATTTTGAACTTTTTTTTGGTGGAATAAAGGATTAAATTAAAATTGAAAGATTCATACAAGTACCTAGGGCATACCCCGAGGATAAACATCGACAATGGTGAAGTCGATGACTACAAAACTACAAGTAGAAAGATAGGAAAGCGTAAATAAAACCGAATAAGGTAGTACAACAAGGACAATACTGTTAGAAACTACCATAGAGGGGCAATGGTGCTCGTCAAATGAACAAGTGTAGAACTCAAGAGCTGCAAAAAAGAACAGTAGGTTAGTAAGAAGACTACAAAGGACAACTAATCTTGGTACCTAAGAATCTAAACCGAAGTTCATCGATGATCCGGTTAGATACCATAGAGGCAAGGACAGAGGGGAACCAAATATTCTTGAGTTCCTCTCCGCCCAGACGTGGTAGACAACCGCGCCAAAGCAAGAACGTCAAATATGACGGTTTCGAGATTAAGACCAATTTGAGGCCTCATTAATCCAAGATTTCCAGTTGGAGGCAATAATTATGAAATCCAACTTAGAACTAGTATAGTTCCAAAGACTTTTAGAAAAACTACAGTTATAGAGGAGGTGATATGTAGTTTCGGAGTCAGAGTTGCAAAAGACACAAACATATGGGGTATTATGACCCTTCTAAGAAGTTTTTCCCCAGAAGAAAGCTTGCCGAGAATGGCAAGCCATAAAATAAAGGAGTGTCGGGGGATGTTATATTTGTTCCAGACTAACCCGTCCCACCCCATAGTAGGGGCGGGCTTACGAATAGCATTGTACATGTCCTTGATAGTGAAGTTACGGTTGCTGGCCTTCGCTATCCAATAATGAATATAGTTTGAGATAGTGTTGGGCAATGGGAGGGTAAGGATTAGATTTTTAATTTCCTGGAGGTTATTGTGGCTCATGGCTCTGGAATTTCTGAAATTGTTGGCCAATGCCATTGATCATCTCGGATAAAGTTGGAGACCTTGAGATTCTTACCATGCCTAGAATCTTTGATGATACTTTGACCACAATGTTTTACTAGAGAGATCGTAAGGAGCCAATGACGAAGACAAAAAAATTTCCTCCAATCCTAATAGGGGGTTGAGCCAAGATCAAGATTCCAAAAGTTTTTTTCAGTTTTAATCCAATCACTCCAGATAGATTGTGTGTTGCTACTAATTATAGACCAGAGGTGTTTAAGGACAACCGTATGATTCTAGATTTTTAGGGCTAGAATCCCAATGCTCCCCTCCCTTGTATGAGTGGAGATGTCGGACCCAGCCACTTTGGCCTCATAAATTTTCATGGATGGACCCAACAAGAGGAAACAACGAAGATATTAGGACAACTCATTCAGAACCTTTGAATGGAGGATGAAGATGGATGACCAGTAAACTTGCCCAACAAAAAGAACAGTTTGATGAGCTAAAGTCTTCCATCATAAAAGAGATGTCTAGAGGTCCAAGAGTTGATTTGAGATGTTATTTTGTGCATGAGAGGACGTCAGTTGGTATAAGAGAGACGACCCGTAAGAAGGGGAACTCCCATGTATTTAACTGGAAGGGAACCTTCAATGAATCCAAGGATATAGAGAAGTTCAACGCAAAGAGGGTTATCCATTCCAAAGAGGAAGATTTGACTTTTGGAAGGATTGAATTTTGGAACGATTGACTTTGAATCCAAAGAAGGAGAATAAGTCTTTAAGACCATCGTTTGGAAGGAGAAGGGAGTTGACATCACCATGACAGAAAATCATCAAGTCATCTACGAATCAGAGATTAATGATCTTGAGATTCTGGAAATTCTAGTGAAACCTAAAGTTAAGGTCTTTACTTTTCTCCTTGAGGATGCTCGAGAGTGATAAGGGTAAAATTCGCCGGAATAAATAACAAGGGGTTGATTACGAATAAAAGATACTTGGTGTGATTATTAATGTATTTATGATCTTTTAGGGACCAATTTGTAAACGATGTACTTAATAAGGGGCCTTATTGACAATAAAATAAGCCCACTAAGGATATTAATGGGTCTACCTTACTTTAGTATAAAAGGTGACCCACTTTCTTGGTAGGTGGGACATTGAATATTATTCTATTCTTTTTGCACCTTCTCTCTCTACACTTTCTCTCTCTAGTCACATCAGACTCAAGATCCAAAATATTCCATAAGTCATTTATTAACTCATCAGAGAGGACTTGTATAACGAGGACAAAGAGAAATGGGAATATTGGGTCTCCTTGCCTGAGCCCCTTTCTGCCATGAAAGTTATCACCATTAATGATGATATTGTATGAAGGAGATAAAATTCATTTAATAATCCAATTGACCATCTTATCATGGATATTCATCATAACGAGAATGTCAAGGAAGAGATTCCATGTGACATTATCAAATTCTTTCATGATATCAATTTTAAGGGCTACTCTTTTGGCACATTTATTAGTGTTGTATCATTTCAAGAGTTTTGGGGAGATAAGAATATTATAGGAAATGTTTATATCAGAAACAAAATCTTATTGGGAGGAATCGATAAGGTACGGGAAAGAAGTTCTGATTCTGTTACCAAATTTTTTAGAAATAATCTTGTGGACCACATTGCAGTTGTTTTAAATTTTATTAGTTTTTATTATTTTATTTATTGATTAATTTTCTTTTTATCTTGTAGTGTAGTTTGGGTATGTCTAGTCTAAAAATAAAAAATACAAAATTTTCTCTAACAATCGTCTTACATAAAATTATTAAAAAATAAAAAACCTCTCAAAACTTTCAAAACATCAAAACCTCCAAAAGAACGCAATGATGTAGTATTTTTAACCAATTCATTAAAAAGTTCCATTTTTTTTGAAATTATTTCCGATTTGGAAAAAATTGAATTCGTGTTTTCCCACTACTTGAGACCCTCCACCTCAACGGGGGAACAATGTAGTCCATTTAGATCTAGGTCTAAACCCCTCCGGTTGGGTTTAGTGAACCCCGTACATTGAATCTGGTTACACTGCCGGGGAGGGAAAGTTCATCCACCGACCATTAGGACCTTCCCTGCCAGTTCTAGAAAGGCATAAGTTTAGAAAATCTTGAAATTGTTTAGGAAAACGAAAAAAAATCATCAATGAGAAAAAAGTCTCCAACATCTTTTTAAAGTATGGAATCAAATGATGTTGGCGGAAACGGAGCTATCCTTCAACAACTATCGGTCGGGATTGCACTGTGACTTCAAACAATATCCAAAAGCAACTGAATATACCCAAAAGTTGGTTAGGATCGTACTGTGATAAATTTATCACGTGGAGAACTAACAAATCGTTGCATTTTGGTAACCAAACCACAAACCACGTGGAGATCACTCATTTTACCCTCAAGCGTATCGTTGGTATAAGAAAATGTAACTTCGAGTCTTTTTGGTTGAAGGTGCATACTTTGATCGAATTGCAATATGAAGACATCAAGAGTTCATTTGAAAAGAGTCACTTGTTAGCCCTACATAAATTCGCTAACATTGTGTACATAAAGCTAAAAAACAACGTATCCCATTGTGCTTTGGAAATTTCTTTTGAAGAAGTAGAATATTCTGCAACATGAAAATCGCGGACGACATGCTTTGAATTGGTGCGATACGAACTACACATGGTATACCTTGCGTGCACGATATCTACAAATTTGTTTCCAACGACTTAGAGGTGATGAGTCCGGATTCTGTTACCTCTTCGAACAAGGACAGTTCGGACAAAGACCATCTAGCCGGACAGGGCAGTTCGAACTCCTCATCCATTTGACTGTTCGAACAAGGACTAAAGTATTTAAAAACCTAATCACTTCTTGACTAAGCTGCCTGTTCTCCTACTAAGAGCTCATGGGTCCTTAAACTTGACCCGGGTCTATTAAACATGACCCGGCAGCCCATAAAGCCCAAACGTAAGGGTGTAAATACCCAACCACCAACATTAAATGAGGGTAATGAAAATTAAATACAACCAGGCTGCTTAATTCTCTCTATACTCTCTACTCAAATATTAAACACCTACAAAATTTCCGAAAACTCTAAACAAAAATTACAAACTTACCCTCAGATAGAAATAAACCACACCAAGAGGTGCCTCCAAATTTATTTTGTGATCATTGGAAGAGGTTAGACATTCTTGTCTGTATCAATCTCACGACGATCGAGAAATTGATAACAAAAATCAATAAACTAGTATGCGATAACATGGACTCAATAGACGAAGCACACATAGAGCATGTTTATAAAAAGTGGTTTGCCATCGTCCATACTGAAACAACTTTCTTAGTGGAGCATTTGGTTAAGCTAAAAGCATACGGTCGTCCACTTTCCAAACGTAAGTTGTCTATTACCGCATCTGAATCATCCACTTAACGCGACAAATCTTATCACGAGCATGCACTAGATTCCGAAAAAGCTAGTTCGTCATCATTTGCAAAAACGTTCAAATCTTCGACCGCAAACTCGTGTAAAGGGAAACAAATATTGGGTCCCAAACTTGGTAGGGAAAGCGCTGCTCCAAAAAAAGGTAGCGTTATTCTAACGCAAGCAAACAGGACGATGCATTATAGTATAACGGTCGGTTGTATGTCAAGTTCTACGATGCTGGCTAAGGCAAGTTTGGTTGACCCAAAGAGGTACCTAAACTAATACTCCATCTTTGTTAGGCCTTTTATAATGTCCATCATGGATGTTAAATCCTATGGACACTGCGGGTACCGCTCGATTGCATTTTCCTTGAACGGTTAGCAAAATGGGTAGAGGTTGATTAGGGATGCGCTATACAACGAGCTTATGGAATATACATTTGTGTACGCGAAGATATTTAGAAGCATGGATGATTTAATAGATATTGTGCAGTGTCTGAAGTGCTCTAGCGATGTGGCTACTATCGATCATTGGATGTCCATACCCGAAATGGAAGTCGCGACCGCATCTACGTTTAATTGCATACTCCACTTTGTAGAACATTAACAAACCATGGATGTTGGTTTCACTTATCTTCAGTTAAGAGGTGCACCTCGTCCGATGCCAAATCGGCTAAAAATCGGATCGGGTTGGGTCAACTCCAACCACTTTGTGAACGTAAGTATTTCTTTACATTGTCGGTTAGTTTAAACTTTTCAACATTCATTTGATGGTTTTCGTTTTGTAGCTTGGGATTTTGGCGGAAGCCCCATGTGCAAGGATATATCCTTGTTGCATAAAGTTATGTTCACCAGAAGTAGAAGTTTGGACATTACCAAACTTTTGATTTGAAGAGGGAAAGCAAGCCAAGCCTGAAAAAGGAGCCACAAACCAAGCCTGATAAGGAGCCACAAATTTATGATTTGAAGCACATTTCTTGCAAAAGACATGCAATCTTCTCCACTTTCGTCGAGAGGAAAAACACGAATTATTCGTCGATGATATGAACCATGATGTGAAACCAACCATACTTCGCAACATAAGTTGCGTACTGAATGGTGAATGTGCTATGACTTGTTGCCAACGGCCATGAATACCTATCGATCACGAACAAGTGCTCCCTCTAGTTGGTCTAATTCCTAGCGTCAACATTATAACGCAGATTTTCGCCTCTAGTCAGACCAAATCTAGCGGTAATAGGATCCAGCAGCTTCTTTTGGACCCAACAAACTGCTGCATCCCTCGATCCGAGTGGTATGCCTCAGAAACAAACATAAGGTGAATATAGTTGCGATACAACCTTATATCCTTCTCCAGAAATGCTTGTCGAATATCAACATAGGGTTGGAAAATCACCTGCAAATAAACAAACACACATAAACATGTAATAAATAAACAATAAATTCATCGATGACATAAAAATTAAAGATATCTATATAGAATACTTACATTTGTTTCTTGAGGCGTGAGTAGTTCACGATAGTACGGCTTCCCATAAACGTTTGTCCCCGTAAGATTTTCGGCCAACCACGCAAACATCTTCGGATTGGTTGGGTTGTAACCGCTATTCACCGCAACCCGGAAACATAGGAAGTGGTCATACACCCAACAATCCAACAACACCGAGAAGGCAACTAAACTCTTAAAAGAGTGCTTAGAAATTCCTCCTAAGATCTTATACAACCATGTCAATGTACATGTACTATACGCAAGCTTATCACGTTTCTCCAACTGCTCGAGATGGACGAGAAAATTGCACTGGACATTTTTTTGGCCCGTGTTGGTGAATATTGTACATCCGAAAAGAAAAGAATGTACGCACAAGAGACATGTTTCTTCATCTTATTCATAAACGTGGTATTTGAATCCAGATACATATCTTCCGTAAATGTAACCTTAGACATCGAAGGCTGAAACCACTCCCATTGTGTGCCTCCAAATCTTCTTGCCCTTGTTATGTCGAAACTCCCAACAACTCGGCATATAGACCATATATCTGATCTGGCCTTTGGGTGCTGAACGGATCTATAATGTTCCTCTCAACCGTGAGGCTGGTAATGACAAACACGTCATCCAACATGATAGTCATCTCGCCGAAGGAGAACTCGAAGGTGTTAGTCTCCTGATTCCACCTTTCGATGAATACCTCATCCAACTGCGAGTGAGAATTGAATCTCAACAAGTGGTACATAAGCGATCACAACGGAGTACCTTCCAAGAAGGCCTTCACCCCTTATTGGTTCCTCAAGCCCAATTGACCTAGTAGGCCATATTTTGATTGGACCATAATGTCGGAACGGGACTGAAACAAATAAAAAGATATCAATATACCATAAAATAAATTAGTTATAGTAACCAACAAATTATTTAACTTACGTTTCCGATTAAAATGTTGTAGACCTCGTGATGTATGCAGTCGGTAAATAAAAAATATTGTTCTGCGACGGGAAGAGGTTTCTCCAGCATTCTGGATCGGTTGGACGTACTTGGCTACGCACGGAAAGCTCGGGTACATTCTCTTCTTCCTCCTCCTCGTTCACAGAGTCCCTCAAATTAACAAATTTTACCTGATGTATCGATCACTCGGAATGCTTCGTACGCTCTCGTTGCTCGACCCGATGCTCTTTCGAAACACTACCGCTACCATTACCGGCATGGCAAACTTTTTTGGACGTTCAGACTTCTTCTCGTTCACGACGTGCTTCTTTGTGGTTTTTTTTCTCCGGCTGTGATATTTTCTCCCTGCGAAAACAAAAAAGATGTTAGAATTTGTAAACAATTAGGTCCTCGCCGAGAAAGTTTGGGCAGCCCCAACGTGAACATGTAAAACCTGCAGAAAAAATACTTGTTCCCCACCGGGTAAGTATGGGCAGTCCCGACGGGGAACATGTAAAACTTGCAGAAAAAATACATGTTCCCCGTCGGGGCTGCCCAGAGTCACCCGATGGGGACAACGAACAATCAGGAAAAATATTAGGTTCCCCGACGTTTGAAAATTTCTCACACGGCGGGACAAAAAATACCTGCGCAAAAACCTCAAAAGCTTCGACAGATCCAACCTAAAAACTCTATTATAACACAAATCCAAGCATCCAACATCAGCATATGACTTCAAACACTTAAATAAACATAGATTTACCTATTCTAACATCTTATATAGCTTAAGTCTACAAAAACTATTCAAACCTAAATAGAACAAAAAATTAAAAAAATTAAGTACCCACTCTTTCTCCTTGTCCATTTGATGTTGTTTAATGGATTAGATTACTCATATGTTGATGAAGAGCAGTTTTGGTAAGCTGCAGTTATTGATTTTTTATTTATTTTGGATTTTGGTAGTTTGGTGAGTTTTGTGAGGAAGATGAAAAAAATAGATTTGAAAACTAAAATTGGTTTTGGTGATAGTTAGAGTTTTAGGTTAGAACTTAATAAATCTGTCCAAAATATTTTGGATAAAAATTGGGACTACTTATAAAATCAATTAAACTGCTGTATTTTTTTTTGGACCAAATTCTCTTGGATAATATCATAAATATGTAAGTTTCTTGTTTTTATTATCGAGTGGGATCCCTTGAAAATTGAGGATGAGGTTTACGTTTCATGAAGAATGATGTGTCGATGAGTGAAATTGGAACCAAACAACAATTTAGTCCAAATCAAAATTGATTTTCCTACATCAATTAATCGATTGATGTGTTATATATAAATATTATTAAGGACGACTGTCTTCTGATTTTTTATACGGTTATCTGGAGAATAATATACAAATATCGAATCTATCAACAAGCATTCGATTTTTTTTTATAAATTACTAGATTAAATTAGCATATACATGTATTCACGTAATAATAGGAAATATTTTTATCTTTTTATCTTTTTATGTTTATTTATATTTAATTAAAAGGTAATATATTTAATGGAAATATTTTTACAAAATTTCGGGTAAAAAAAACGCTAAACAATAGACGTGAAAATGAAAATTAAAATTGGATCCAAGGCTTAGTTTCCTAGAGTAGACTTTCACCATCTACTATTGGAATCTGTAATTTCAGATCATTGAGTATTAATAGGAGGAGAGATGAAAATGGAAACTTTAAGAAAACAAAGATTGAACTTAGAGAAAGCTAAACTTCTCAATACGAATGAAGAAAAAACAACATGATGCTTTAATAAGATAGCCCACAATGGCGAAATCTTGTTGATAACGTTTTCCTTGCCCAAGAGTTGGTTAGAGGTTCGAATCGTGAAAGAATTTCTCCACGATGTATGCTCATGGTAGATATTCGCAAAGCTTTTGACACAGTCTCATGGGACTTCCTATCGACATCCATGGTATCGGCTTTCCTCCTAAGTTTATGGGTTGGATTCTTGCTTGCGTTACTACAACATCTTTTTTCGGTTTCCATCAATGGCGAGCTTCATGGTTTCTTTCGTGGGCAACGAGGCTTAAGGCAAGGTGATCCCATGTCCCCTACTTTATTCATCATTTGTCTTGAATATCTATCCCGATTGTTAAAGAAGAGATCAAGTGAACCGGGCTTTAAATTCTACCCGAAATGTGCCCGCACGCACACCACCCATCTTGCTTTTGCCGACGATTTGATGCTTTTCTCACGAGGGGACGAGACATCGGTTAACATCCTTATGGATTGTTTGGGACATTTGGAGGATGTATCGGGCCTCTCATTGAACCCTACTAAATCCACAATATATCCAGCCGGAGTTAATAAGATTGTCTATGATCGGATTATGGAGAGAGTCAGATTTGAAGTTGGCACATACCCTATTCGTTATCTGGGGATACATCTCGCTCCAATGACGGTTTCAGTTACTAATTTTGCTCCTTTAACTGCAGCTATCTCGAGTTACATTGAGAAATGGGAGCACATGAAACTTTCTTACGCGGGAAAACTTCAACTGATCACATCTGTGCTTCAAGCAGGTAGAATGTTTTTGGTTCCGCGCTTTTCCTTTGCATTCGACGGTCCTTAATACCATCCGCTCGCTCTGCCTCAAGTTCTTCTGGGGGGTTAGACCAGCTCGGATTGCATGGGATAAAATTTGTAAACCGAAGGAAGAAGGAGGTCTTGGACTTAAAGATATAGGAGATTGGAATCGTGCTCTTCTTACCCGTTCGATATGGTTATTTCATTCGGGTTCCGAGTCTTTATGGGTGAAATGGGTGCACAAGTATTATCTTCGAGGACAAACTATCTGGGACTACCAAAGACGAGATAGAGACAGTCATCTCATTCGAAAGCTTCTTGATATTAGAGATTTTTTGATTCAGATATTTGGGGGCCGAGACCATGCGATTCGGGGTCTTGAAAGTTGTGTTTTGGATGGGAAGTTAATCACAAGCCGTGTCTATGAAGCCATGAGGACAAAAGGTGAACCGTGCCCGATGTTATCGAAGATATGGAAGAGATACATCCCACCAAAATACACTTTCACCGTCTGGCTTGCATTCAACCGTCGTCTGGCCACAAAAGACACACTTCACTACATGGATTTTCCTAACATCAGTTGCCCCTTTTGTAGGCATTCTGATGAATCGAGTGCACATATTTTCTTTTCTTGCAGGTTCAGTGGAGAAATATGGGGTCGTATCAGAGCATGGTTGGGGATTACTCGCGCAATGACCACGCTTGACAGTGCACATAAATGGATTAAGAAGGAGCACCGGGGCACATCCTACCGATCCCGCGCCATCAACCTTGCATTCCAAGCTACTGTTTTTTAGATTTGGCGTGCTCGAAACCGCCTTGTATTTGATGAAGAGATCGTGACTCAAGACACCATTTTCACTCGAATCACCCTTACGAATTTGAAGACTTCATTCCGCTTATATCCGCATTATCGACTTGCATGTTAGATTGCATGTTAGATTTCTTTTGGCTTATTGATGTACTCAGTTTTCCTGATTTTATTTGTAAAGTCCATTAGTGACTTGTACTCTACAGAGAGATCTTTGAACTCTCTGAACGATTGTAACCTTGTACATCATATATACAAATCCACATTTACCTAAAAAAAAAGATACCCCACAATGGGTAGCCGAGTTGGTTGAGTAAGACATGCTTGTGATCAAAGGTCATAAGTTCGAGTCCCTCTATATAAGTTTTCTCGGCTGAGCCTATCACCTTGTGTGGTTTACCTTCTGCGTTGGTTTGCAGGCTATCGCGTCAGACTGAGGGTTTACCCTGTGCGCACTCATTGCACTCTGAGTAGCGGCTGTGGGTTCTCTCCGAAAAAAAAGAAAAAAATAGATCAACATCTCTTTGATGAATTGCTAGAAGACAAGAGATTCCAAATAACTTTTAAAACCGAAATGAATTTTGATGAAGAATAAAATATCAAGCTTGAAACATGGGGTAAGATTTCATTTTAATCATCCAATCTTATTCTTTATATTTAAGAGGATATGAATTTATCTACATTCTTGAAAATAGTCAGGAAACTCCTGCTAAACTTGAAAAAAGATTAGTTAAGAGGATTTGGCCTTATGAATATCGTAGAAGATGTAATCGGAATATTTGTAGAAAACAAGAATATAACAGAAGGAGAGATTGAAGTTATTACTGGACATTACTTATGTAACCTAATCCTAGACTTTCTAAAAGAGTGATCACACTAAACTTAGAAGGTGTTTGATGGTTTAGGAATTTTAGTTTTATTTTACATTTCAAAGTCCACCTAGCTAGCCAATCGTATCTTTGTTTTGGTCTCTGAAAATGTAAGAAACAACCATAGAAGGAGCTCTTAGGTTTCTACAACAGTTTAAAATAGGATCAAGACGCCAAGGGTAATTGCCTTTAGCAAAAACGTTAACCATGAGCTAAGAGTCAGTTTCGATATCAATATCTCACCAGCCTTTATTTTTGCAGATTCTAAGGCCATCGATAAGAGCTCTAGATTCAGCCATAATGGGAGTGAGTTTTCCATATAAATTGCTAAAGCCAATAACAATATCTCAAGAGCTATTAGAGATAATAAATTCCCCACTGGATTCTCGATTGAGCAAACATGACGTACCAGAATTGAACTTGAGTTTACACTTTAGTATTTTGAAAAAGGGTTAACTTTTATCCGACACTCTAGAGATGAAGCGAGAGAGAGCAGCCAAGCGCCCTGTTAGTCATTGCACCTCTGAAAGGGGTCGGCTTCTATCCTCCTCTTACTAACTATAAAGCCTAAATTTTTTCCATTAGATACAACAAAATAACATTTAAGAGGGTTAAATTTTAAACCATAACTCATCAACATTTGAAAGACCATCTATAAAACTTCCATGTTTCTCTTAAGGATTTCTTTTGAAAATAATATCGTCAATGTAAGCTTCCATATGTTGACCTAATTATCCTTCGAATATCTTGTTGTTTAGCCTTTGATATGCTAACCTAACGTTTTTACTCCAAATGGCATGACCTTGTATCAGTAGAGGCCTCATTCAGTTTGGAATATGGTATGCTCCTCATCCGTCGGATTCATGGGTATCTGGTTTTACCCAGAGTACGCGTCCATGAACGATAGAAAATATTTATCGGAAGCGGCATCGACTAATTGACCAGATTTTGGGAGGGGAAAGTCATCATTCAGGAATGCTTGGTTGAGATCAGTGAAATCGACACACATGCACCATTGTTCATTTTTATTTTTCACTAACTTTGGGTTCGATATCTATATCAGTTATTAAGCCTGTCGAATATGTCCTAGTTTAACTAACTTGTCGACCTCCTTAAATATTGCCTCCAACTTCTCTCGAGAGAAGGTTGCCTCTTTTATCTTATCAGTCGAACGTTACTACCAACGACTAATGAATGACAGATGACACTTGGATCTACTCTGGTTACTTTCTTCACGTTCCATACAAACATATATTTTTTTTCTACAAAAAAGCTATCAAACTATTTTTAAAACCTTGCTCAAGTTTATCACCTATTCCGACTACCTTGTCGTCCTCTAATGTGACACTTATTTATTCACGTAGGGGTCGTCCTCATTTTCATCCTCTCTGAGGTCTTCCCCAGAGCTCGTTAGTTACTATTGGGCTTCTTTAGAAGGGTTCAATATTATGACATAACATTACCTTGCTTTTTGGTGGCTACCTCTTATTATTCCTACTAAATTTCCAATAGGGTAATTGATATATTATCTGAATGAGAAGGACGTGGCCTCGAGCTTATGTAGCCATGGTCTTCCTAGTATAGTGTGGTAAGAATTGGGGGCCTCGAAAATCATAAAAAAAGTTTGAATTACATTTTTAATATTTCCACATCATATTGTCACCAAAAGCTCGACCTCTTCGACACATTGGGTTGATTTCCCCTCGTAGCAGACTAATTTCCTCTTTATTGTCTTTAGCTTAATACTTTTACTTGTATAGCAGCTTTTCCTTCGATTACATCAGCGACCAATTTCAAATCATTTTCATTTCAATGGCGATTCGCGCCTTTACAAAATCAAAAACCTCAACTTTTGCTTCTATAATCCTCCAAACCCTAGCCCTAAACCACACAAAACACCCATCTTCTACTCTAGTATCACAACCCAACATCCAAATCCCAGGCCTTAATTCGACAAAACCTTTTAGGCTCTACCACGATGGGAGACCCAGAGGACCCCTCTGGAGAGGCAAGAAGCTCATTGGAAAAGAAGCCCTTTTTGTGGTTTTAGGGTTAAAGAGGTTTAAGGACGATGAAGAAAAACTCGCCAAATATATAAAGACGCATGTTTTGAGGCTGTTGAAAATGGATTTGGTTGCTGTCCTTGGTGAACTTGAGCGACAAGAGGAGATTTCTCTTGCTGTTAAGGTAATTTACTTGGTTGCTCTGTTGTTATTATATGTAGTCGAGTGGTTTATTGTTTGAAATCATTTGAAGTTCTACAGCACTCGAAGTGTTTGATAAAATGCGTGAAAGAAAGTTTTAATTTTTAATACAGGTTTTGTATTATCAACTATAAACAAAGGTCACGGGATTGCCTGTGACGTGTTTGACAAATTGCTCGAAAGAAAAATGAAATGGCTTTTGACGTCTGTCTGATTAAGTTTTCTCTTTAGGGTGATATGCAATTTTGTTTAAGAAAGAAACAAAGTTTTAAACCGAAGAAGTGTTTGAAATATTGGATCTAATTCGTTTCACTAAAGAGTTGGTAAGTTTATATTGGTATATATATGGTTCATCACTTTATCTAATGGATATCTCGTTGAGTATACAATAGATGTTTGAGGTAATTCAAAAGCAAGATTGGTACAAACCCGACGTTTACATTTACAAGGACTTGATTATCGCGTTAGCAAGATGTAAGAAGATGGATGAAGCTATGCGGTTATGGGAGAAAATGAGAGCTGAGGATTTATTTCCGGATTCACAAACATACACTGAAGTTATAAGGGGCTTTTTAAGAGACGGGTCTCCTGCCGATGCAATGAATGTATACGAAGACATGATAAAGTCTCCAGATCCACCAGAGGAATTGCCCTTTAGAGTTTTGTTGAAGGGGCTTTTACCACACCCTCTTTTGAGGAATAAGGTCAAGCAAGATTTTGAAGAGTTGTTTCCCGAAAAGCATGCGTATGATCCACCCGAAGAGATATTTGGGAGATGTTGAGGTTTGAGTTAACTTATATTGTTTGATATTTGAATTTCCATGAATTGATATGATATAGTAGAAATTATGTCTGAATTCAAAGCGACTTTTTTAATACTATGATTTGGTTGGTTTAAATCCTACAAAGTTGAATATGTTTAAATCCTACAGTTAGCTCTGGAATTATAGCAAATAATCAATTACTTGGGGGTTGTTTGGTTCTATAGGTTTTTTTATTTATAAGCTAAAAGTTTGTGTGGTCTAGCTCCTTGCTTAAAGAAGCTACTTTTTCAAAAGCATTTTGGCTTAATGTAAGATAGATATTGTTGGATGGTTAGCCAACATCCTCTGTTCTGCATTATATCGTTGGACATTGGAATGTACATGAAAGGTTATGAAATAGCAGGAATGATGGCTGGAAATGAGTGAGCTGAGATCGGGAGAAGCTTTTTGTTTAGTAAGCAAAATTAAAGCTTCACCTCCAGCTCGAGGTCTATTATTGGAGTTCAAGCTCGGCTCGAGCACCTCATATAAAATTTGAATTTATAGATAGCTTATGAGCGAGTTTTCAAGCTCGTATATAATATTTGAACGTGACTATTATAAACTTGAACTCGCCCTTGGTGGCTAGTATAAAAGTTGAATCATTATAGCTTATGACAGAGCTGAGGCCGAACTTCTGTCTGTATGCAACTATTGTCGTCTTAGACAAATCTAAATTTTCTTTTTTATTATTTAATAGTATATATGTAGTATTATGAACTACTAATAATATCACTCAAAAATTGAATGTACGTACATAAATATGTATAATTACATATTATTTATATATAGCGGCTCACGTGCTTAAGAGCTTGTTCCAAAAATACTCGAGTAACCAAATGAGAAATGGGCAGAGTCCGAGTTCGAGCTACTACTCATATAATTCCTGCCTTTAGGCCATCTTTAATCGTAGTGGAAAACATTTTTTAAATACAAGTCTCAGCTTCGAGGTTGAAAACGGTTTCTAAATACAGGTCTCTGTCTCTAAAATAAAGGAATCGGTTCATTGTTCGGGCTTGATTTTGGACTTTGTATTTGGATTTAATCTTGATTGGGATCGATTCATTATTCGAATTCGATTTAATCTTAACATGTAATATAAGTTCAACCATTATTGTAATAAAATAAATTAAACTTAATTAGTAAATAAATTAAATTGAATATGTAATATAAATTACAAAGCTAAATTTATAATATAAACTTAATTGTGGAAAATAAATATATGGGTATAAGTTTTTTTTAAATATTTTTAAAAAAAACTAAAAATTTAAAATAAACTCAAAACTACAGAAAAATACAAATAAATAAGAAACAATTACGATAAATTATATAGAGAAATGATTGAAATCGAAATTTCCATAGATTCTTTTATTGTAATAAAATAAATTAAACTTAATTAGTAAATAAATTAAATTGAATATGTAATATAAATTACAAAGCTAAATTTATAATATAAACTTAATTGTGGAAAATAAATATATGGGTATTAGTTTTTTTTAAATATTTTTAAAAAAAAACTAATAATTTAAAATAAACTCAAAACTACAGAAAAATACAAATAAATAAGAAACAATTACGATAAATTATATAGAGAAATGATTGAAATCGAAATTTCCATAGATTCTTTTATGGTCGGAGAATGATTGAAATCGAAATTTCCATAGATTCTTTTATGGATGGAGGGTGTACTAATTATAGAAACATTATAAACACATACAATTTCAAATAAATAATGTTATTGATATATTTAGATGTACACAATGATAATCATCTACGAAACAATTCCAATCTTTTGAACATATATATTAATTTGTGGTAAACAAAATTTAAACAATTAAGTTTAAAACATAAATTTAGAATAAATAATCATGTAAAAAGATTCATATGTTGAAATATTTATTAATAGAATTAGTAAATATAGAACTATATCCTAAAGATTAGGAAATTGATAAATAAAAAGAGTGAAATGGATAATAAAATGATAGTGTAATTATTTGAATTAATTTTATATATATTAAAAGTCTTCAAAATAGTAAACTAATAGTTAGAAGCTGTGTCACAAATCTCTCAATATGATAGGGTCGGATATTACTGGAATAACATTACGACAAAATCCGAAGGGGTAATTCGGATAGACTCTACATTAAATTTTCGATGGACAATAGATCCAAGTGGACTATGACTCAGCTGGGTGCTAAACACTCTTTTGGTTTTTGGGTTTTGGAGTCTTTAAAGCTGACCCGAATCCAAGATCCAACCCGGACGACCCATGGGTCACAAACCAAGAGTATAAATACTCCAACCAACCACATTTAATAGGTTGGACTTTTTCAAATAACCTTAACTACAAGAACACACATCTTTTATCTATTTATCTTCCATATTATAATTTAATACTTTATTTACCACAAGACCAAAAATACCATTTGATTAAAAATTATCCACACCAAAATGACGATCACAGTGGGAGCATGTGGTGCCTGAATAACAAGTTCGAAACCAGTAGAAAATGACAGTTTGGATATCGTTAAGATATGGATATCAACGTGCAGGATGCTCCACTTCTAGGAGTTGAGGGCGTGGCCCATGACAATATTCCTCGTCACATTCCAGATGAAAAACAATTCATGCAAGATGAATGAGATGAGCTGATGGCTGAAATTGAAGCTTTAAGGGCTCAAAAGCAAGCTGAAAAAGAAGTGAAAGAAAAGTCCAATGCGTCCAGACTGCATCCTACGAGTGAGCCTGGTGAAAATGACCTATCCACAAAGACTCATGTCAGCTCTAAAAAAACATATCGGTAGTATATCAAGTGACTCAAACCTGGAAGAGTTGCTATCATCCAGTAGTAACGAGGGCTGCCTAAAGAAGAAAATAAAGCTAACCAAGAAACATTCAAGAAAAAAGGACATGAGGGGTAGAATTAAAAAGAACAAGTATCAGGGTAAAGTAAAAGGTTATGCTAATCAACATATTGATCATATGTTGCTTGATCCGTTTGCTATTCAATCCGAACCAGGTATCTTTGCTACTCCAAATGAAGATACTGTATTTAGTCGTAATCACAATTGGAGGCAATATCCTTTATCCTGAAAAATACTATCCGGACACCTTCCTAAGCGATTTGAATAGATCTAACATAGAAAAGTACGATGTGAGTAAAGATCCGGGCAACCATCTTGAGCAATTCAAAAATTTTATGATAAATTTTGATGATGACGACAAGCTCTTGTGCCGGGCTTTCTCACAAACTTTTAAGGGAAGTGCCCTCAAAAGGTACAATAGTCTTCCCTAAGGCTCTATAAGGAATTTTGACATGTTTTGGGTTGCAATCCGAAGGTAATTTGTTGAGAGCAACAAACTCAAAGGAAATTGTGACACTATTATTCATTGTTCTCATAAGCCAAATGAATCTTCGAAGGAGTGTAATAATAGGTTTGTCAATACGAAGAATGGGCTTGCTGATTATTTTAAACAGGTGGCAATCGCCTCTTTAAGACAAGGTTTGAATCCGAGCAATTTAGCTGATTCAGTAACCTAGAAGAAAGCTATGATTTTAGTGGGTTGTTAAATCAAGTTGAGAAGCAGATCACAGTAGAAGAAACCAAGAAATCTAGAGTCCCTCGTCGAAATAGATCTTCTGCTACAACGTCCACTCCACAAGCAACAACTCAGTCCCAACCTATGGTTAATTACAAGCCAAAAGAATCAGGATATGGGTCACATCAGTCCTGACAAAATCAATCAAATCAAAACCAGCAGGTTAGACGTAAGAGAGGCCCTTGGGTCCAGCCTGAATGGTTTGTTGAGCTGGGAGAAAGCGTAGCGATAATATTTGATAAAATTAAGAATGATGTGCACTTTAGAAGGCTATCTCCACTACAATCCCCTACAAAGAATCGAAGTACTCACTTATGTAAATATGACAATGATATGGTCATGACACGCATGATTGTACATAATTAAAGCAAGAAGTACAAAATCTCATTAAGAATGGAAAGTTAGGTGCCTTCGTTAAAAGACAAGGAGGCAGCAGACCGGACAACACACAATCCAATACTAATGCACCCCAGACGACTTCCTCAACCCTCCCAGGGATATCCAGACAGGAAGATACCATGGTGATTGTTGAAAGATTTGATGTTGACACTAAGTATCTTGATCTTGATCCAGATCAGAATCAAGTGTGGGTAATAATGGATGATTCAGCCAAGATTTTCCATCGAGTCAATTTTTTTTTAGTCATTAACAATATTTTGGGGAGATACCATAATAACACCCTCAAATTGTTCAAAAAGGCATGTCAGCAGTTTGACTACTCAGTTGGAAGGAAAAATTTCCACACACCTTTACCAAACTCCTGCCTCATTCATAGTCTCTGATAAATATGACTTAAGAGATATAACGGGTCCACGTGAAGATGTTGTTGTAATAGAAGCATTGATTGGGGGAAATGACATATGATGAATCTTAATTGATACTAGTATTTCGGTAAATGTGTTATTTCTAACCACTTATAGACAGATGAAAAACCCTTCGGCCCTCCAACGATCAAACAAAACTATTGTACGGTTTACTAGGAGTTTAGCCGATGTCATTGGTGAATTCGGAGAGGAAGTACTCTTGGGAAAAAGGCCATTTAAAAAGATGGTAAGAGTGTTATTTGTTGCGGTTGACTGTCCAACATCCTACAATGCTATATTTGGAAGATCCCGGCTCTCTAGGATGCATGTTGTGGCCTCAACTGTCCACCAAACTTTCTGGTCGATTCGAACGACCCCGATACAACCCCCTACCACATACTTGAAACATTGGTGTACCGTTGGCACAACCCCTTACATTATAGAAAGCAAAGACCTTCCAAAAATAGTATTGTAGCTTGTGGGGCAGTCCACAAACTCACTTCTCCCTCGAATTCCCCAATCACACGAGTTGTCACACCTGTAAACCCTATGATTGTACGTTCCGATTGAGAAATTCAAGATGGATTTTGCATTCTGTCATAAGTTGTTTTAAAGAGGACATTTGCAAAACTGCCAGTGTCTATAAACACACGCCGAATTTCAATACTAGCCACTTCTGCACCAATAATTACCGAGTCTTCATGCGGCCTCGCCGTTCGCTTCAGATCATCCTCATCGAATAAGATGAAAGGAATGGCCTTTTTTCCATAGAAGTGAGTAGATTATTTCCCTTCAATTTGAGTTCTCAAATTGACAACATGCCTTTCCTTGAACTATTAGTGTTGCCAGCCATTAAATCACCTCCGAAAATAGCTAATGATTAAAAACATTTACACAAATATCGGACACGCCCCTTCTTTATTGGCTCTTCAACAACCATCAAGATTAACCTGTTCGGATCCTTATCCAAATATTCTAAAGACACATCGAATTCTTTAGCATTTGAATCTAAAATCATTATATTCTCAGTTGGCACAGTTGGGTTAGCCTTCAAAGTTGACACTGGATTTTTTGACCCGCTCCCCTGTGACTTCTCATAAGTCAAGAGCTTCCCATTTTCAATCATTCGGATTTGAAATTCTTTTTTCAACGCAATGAAATTATTAGTATCATGTCCGATATCCTCATGATACCTGCAATATTTGTTATTCTGCTCCTCCATTGGCCTATTTATTAGAGCTGGCTTTCTAACATTTACGAAGCTTTTGTTCTTGTAAAAAATTACAGCCCTTCTTTCCGTCAAATCAACATAATATTTTGGCATAACCCATTGATTTAGCCTCGATATTTTATAACTATAGGATGGAGCATAATTTGAATATCCACTATTCGAGGGTTGCCCTAGGTTATTGGCCACCTTACTCGAATTCTTTGGAGTACTAACTGGTCCATCTTGGACCCTAGTTGACTCTTCAACCTTGATTTGATCCTCTACCATAGCCATTAATTCTCAAAAGGTTAGAGCTCTCATCTTCGTCATTTCATTAGCCAGATCCACAGGCAGAAGAACTTGGCAAAAAGCTGCCATCGCCATATTTTCTTCGTAATTATCCAAACTTGCTTTAGTCAGAACAAACCTCTTTGTTTAATCTTATCTACATTCGCTCTCATCTCCTTACTCCCAACAAACTGCCTTAAAAAGGAGTGTAGAAATCCCTGAAATTTGAGATGGATCCCCTTGGAATCCGGTCGTACCATTTTAATATTGTTCCTTTGAAAGCTTGTGAGAATGCACAAGACACTAGCCGGTCGAACTTCTCTACCTTAGCAATATCAAAACGCTTCGCAAGCGTTATAGATCGAATCTCACTTGTCAATGGAGAGTTCCTTCAATCAACACCTTGCACAAACTGATCCTGAGTCCCCATGACTGCATACAAATTTTGATCAGTCTCAGCATATTGATTCGAGGTGTTCCCATCACACCAAGTAGATTCCCTCAAACAACGAGGAATGTTTTCTCTTTTAGATTTATGTTCTTTCTTATGCTTCCTTGGCTTTTCTCTTTCTGGATCCTTCTTTGAAGAACTCCTACACCTCTTAAAGCATGAAGCAGATCTTTCAACCTCTTTATTACTAGAGGCTACATACTTTTGTTTATCTTTTTTCCCTTTTTTGAGAAGAATAATGCTCTTTTGGAGCTTCGAACCGCGCTTTTTTCTACTCACTTTTAACGTGTCAATCAGTACAAGATCGATTAGACTTATTTCCCATCTCAACTTTCTTTTTTACTTGCCTCAACTCGGATTTGAGCTTCGCCGAGTAAATTTCTTGTTCTCTTTGTTCATACTTTTAGTTCAATGTGTTTATTTTATCCAAGAGTTGATTCATGCGCATCTCAATATCCGATTGAGTTTGGATCGGAGAAGATCCATTTGGTTTGTTTTCATTTCTTTGTAAATCATCTTTTAAAGTTTTCATCGCTGATCAGAGTGACGAATTGTTTTCAAGATTCATTATAAGAATTCAAACGAGAAAATAAAAAGATTATATTGAAATTCGAATATGTGAGACACTGATTCTTAATCGTCCCCAGTGGATTCGCCAATTTGGTGAGTTCAATTACTAAAAGTTATTTTATGAAAAAGTAATGCGTAAGTTTTAGTGAGAGAGAGTTTTTAGAGAGAGAAAGTCAGAGCACAATTGAGTTATATAAAAAAAATGTTCAACTTCTTTATTAGTTCAGCCCTGGCATTTATATAGAGGCGTTAGGACTTAGTTTAAAATTGAAATCGGTTACATAAAGGGATAAACTACCCTTAGTCCTTAATAGAAATACATAATCAAGATTTGTTCCATAAAACTTCAATTATTTACATTTTACTCCCTCGATTTCTACTTCTTTATCACTTATCACCTAGTATGTATCAATTTCTCTCAAATTATTTGACAATACAACAATGGTTTTAGAAACACAAACTGTCCAAACAATGTTCCCACAAATAATTCCAATGATACTTCCAAATAATTTTTAAAGGGTTATATGTCTAAAAAATGTAAAATATTTGGAAAAGGAAACACAAAAATACTAGAGAGAAAAACCAACCCAAGAAATAATAAAGTAACAGAACTAATCAAAATATCAAATAATAACGTATAATATTTCATTTATGATATATTTATTTTAAGAGAAAAGTACCCATAAATACCTACTCAACTTTGAAATACCAAAATGGTACCCAATTTTACACTAGTTTCATAAAATACCTCAAACCATATTTTAGACAAAAATACCCTCTAGGGTATAAAAGGGGGCAATGTGGTTGCAACCCACGTTTTTCACAAAAATACTCTGACTTTTGGGTTCCAATTCCCTCCACTTTCACATTTCTAATTTTGAGGAGAGAGAAACACACAAAAAAAAACGAGAGTGAACCCAAAACACAAACTGCAACCCAATCGGTCACTCGATGATATCATTTTCTGCACCGATTATCAGTTAGAGAAGCACGATATCCTCAAGGCACGGTGGTTTTAGCAGAGTTATCGGCGTCGTTACTGTCGAACAGGTTAGTTTTACGGTGGTTTTTTTTGTCGTCGGACTTTGCAATGTACTGTCGTAGACTAAACGTTTGAGTGTTGTTTTGGTCGGACGATTCACTGTATGTCAGTATTGTATTGGACAGTTCTTCGTTCTCCGACAACGTTTTTTTGTTTCGTCCACAGTTCTATGTTCATGTTATTTGTTGGTATTGAAATGTCGTTTTTTTCCTGACATTTTATCTAATAGTTTGTAGTTAAAGATGACTGGATAATAGCGTAGTTGTTATGTTAGTGCCGACAATGATATCGGAGAATGCCGATGGAAGTGGTTAGTTGTTTTTTATGTCGAGAATCGCAACCTCGCCGCGTTCATTTAGCCATGCCTAGCAATGTATGTGCTCATATGTAGGAAATGTTGTACTTATCTAGCATTATATATAATATTTGTGGCCGTATCTAGCAATGTCATTAGTTAGTTTACAGTAACACACAACACGTCTAGCAATGTAGTAATGAATTTTGTTCATGTCTAGCAATATAGCCATGAAGTAAGACTCATGTTGTTGTTTGGTTAATTACACCAATGGAGTGTTTGATTGGTAATATTTGTCGTTTCTGCATAGTTTTTTGTGTTATTGCGTGATGATTGAAATAGATGTTACTACTGCGATGTAAGGATTATGATTAAGTTATGTTAAAATTAGAATATATGCAGGCAAACATGGCTAAGACAAGCGTATTCTACAAGTCAGGCATAGTCAGTATAATCAACCTTCTAAGACGGGATATAATTACAGCAGAACACATAGACGATGCAAGAGACACCCCATTCTATACATTTTTGAAAACATCGTTCGATGTAAGGAACGAGAATCTGAAGCTGAAAAAGTTCCACAACCTGATCGAGGAAATTTGTAGTTTTTACGATGTGAAAATGAAGGCTTTCAAGATAGGTCGTAAGCATATTAAGCTAACTACGAAGGATGTGAACGCCATATTTGGGCTGAAACACGGGAACGAGGAGATACCAATGAATAAAACAAGAGCCTTTATTGGTCCGTTTGCTGATGGAGCTGAGAACGATTCGATTTTAATGCAGAAATATTTTTTGAGTCCGCGCACAAGGAGGAGGGGGCCGACCAACGACAAACCAGTGTCTAATACATTGATAAAGGTGAACGAATTCTATAAATTTTTATTTGTTTCGAGTTGTTGCAGAAGAATATAAGTATGATACAACAATTTACACATATCTAGCAATGTAGCGTACTCTATCTAGCAATGTGAAAGCAGTGATATTTGTTTTGAATTGTTGTTGCAGTATATTAGTATGTTGTTTGTTTTTTACATGTACCTAGAAATGTCTTCGTGTATATCTAGCAATGTCATAGTATGCTTAACTGTTTTGAATTGTTCTTCCTGTATATGAGTATGATGTTATTTATTTTGTATGAATCGATTGAGAAAGCAATAAGGGAAGGAGGGGAGGACAAAGCAAAGGACGTTGATCGTCTGTTGATACTTTTCATATGCTCAACACTATTCTTTTTAGTCTCAGGCGATGTCGTCGGGTGGACAACAGTAGTCTACGTGGAGGATCTAGAGAAAATAAACGACTACGACTGGTCTAGAGCCATGGTTGAGAAGCTGCATAAGTCACTGGACAAATATATTAAGGCCGAGAATCCGGATAGAGTGATCAGATGCGTTGCTCTTCTATTTGTAAGTACAGTGGCTTATGTTATAACATTATTTTCAAAACCATATTTGAATGTTGAGTTATATTATATACAGCCATTTTGATGGAGCAAAGTTTCATAAACGTTGAAATACCAAGGCCAAACATAATCCCTAGGTGTTACAAGTGGTGGGGATTGGAGGGAAAGGAGTCAACTTTAGAAATGATCCAGATGGTGAGCCAACTGAGAGACAACCAGGTATGATAAATATGATAATCCCATAGTATTGATTGGATTTAACGTATCTAGCAATGTATAATTTTATATAACCTATCTAGCAGTGACATCGAAGCCCACAATCGCAACCATATATCTACCAAAGACTAGTAGTATAACCTATCTGGAAACTGAATATTCAAAGAAATCACAACCACTGTAACATGAGTTGGCAGTATTAGTTATTCATAAATCGCAACCATGATTATAATATTGTGAGGCAATCGCATGTGCCTATCTGAATGTCTATTATACTGTCAAATTGTATTTCTTAGGTTATGGATGATGAGCTATCATTGACAGAGGCTGAATGTCAAGCTTTTGGAGAAATTGAATTGGGGGGGAACTATGAAGGTGCTGTAGAAAAAAGTGAGCGAAAGAGTCATAAAAGAAAGAAGTCTGTTGCAAACAGAAGTATAAGAAGGCAGAAAAACAGTTCCATGATGAGGCTGATACAAGAAATGAAAGGAGTTTGAACAATGATGTTGAAGATAACACAACACCGCCACAAGAAGGAGAGAACTATGATGTTACACTGCATGAATTCATGGGAAAAAGAAGTCTGCAATCGGTGCAAAAAAAGACGAGAGGTTGAAAAAGAAAAACCACCGTAGGTCTAGTATTTCAAGTTTTGTGGCACTGTCAGAGTCGGTGCTACGTGACAACCGGAAGCTGAAAAAGCAGAGAGGGATGCAACGGTTGAAAGTTGAGAACAAAAAGTTGAAAACATCGCTTGAACAGAGAAACCAACAAGTGAGTATTCTCATACTTTTTACGGACTAAGAACATATTACAAATCATGAATACGATTTAACACGCTTATTTGACAGAGGTTGAAGAACTGAAGAAAGAGGTAAATGAGCTGAAACAGAAGCTCGAGGTCGAAGAGGAAAATGTAGATGCTGAGGATTCCAAACTTCTGAACACCTTATCGATGCCGTTTTGCCGTGAAGATTTGGAGGATACTGATAATGTGGCTGCGAATATTAGCGAGAAGGTACTTAAGAAAACAGTTGTTTACTAATCTTCCAAGCATGGATTTGTGCCCAAGAGGAGCCAACAACTTTCAAAAACCCCAAAAATAATCGAAGCAGAGCATGTTGAGGTGGAGGAGACAGTAGAAAAACAGAAGGAGCTTGAGACAGTTGAGACAAACAAGACCCAAATATCTGAAGAGGAGAACTTAGTAGGAGATGGAGGGCCGGTTCACTCTGAAACACGTGGTGAACCAACGCCAGAGACTACGTTAGAGGATGGTATTGTTGTAGATGTCGCTGGGAAGCAGACAAGGGCTACCATACTTGCGTGTGACGCTGGTAATGAGAAAGGGGATGTGGCAGCAGAATTATCAGCCATAACTCATACTGTCGCTGTATAAAATGAAGTTGTCTTAGTTGAATTGGGACACAATGTTGGATCTAACAAGGTTGATGGATATGAACTAGTGGTGGACAGAAGTGAGCTGTTCGACAAAGGGTACAACGATGAAACCAAAACTACGAAACAACAGGTGGAGAACACCCAAGAAGCTGTAGAGGAAGAAAGGAATGTAGAGATAGGTCAGGGTAAGGAAAAAATTAACAAACAGGAATTTGTGGCTACTGTAGATTCAACCAAAAAGATTGAAGAAGCACCTACTGGGGTGGAGAATGCAGCAACAAAAGTCCTGGTGCCAGAAGGTGACCCTCAGGAGGTGGTCGAGAATGTGGCTGAAGATGTAAGTGGATCTTAAAATCGTTAAGATTCATAAATATTTAGTATTAGTTTTTGGAAGGTTTTGAAATATTCAAAGTCTAGGTTGGATAATAACTAAGATGGATGGATTGTTGTTTTTTGAAAATATTATTTTGACAGTGTAAGAAAATTTTAAGACTTGAAATGCTTTTTTATATTGATTTGCATCATAATTTAATTTCATTTGATAGATATATATCGCACAAATCGCAAACACAAAGGTATGATATCTAGCAAACACAGGCTAAAATAAGACTGTAAGTGGATCAAACAAATCGCATCCACAATATTGGTGCAATCACAACCTTATAATGTGTTGATAGTTTTCTTGATAATCTGCACAGTTGTATCTAGCAATGTCTAGTAGGCGTAAATCACAACCCGTTCTTATTACTAGTCTAGAAATGAGTATTGCACTAAAATCGCAATGCATGTGGATGACTTTTTTATGTTATATTATTAGGGAGTGAAAACAGCAGGGCCTGAAGACAAGCGCCAATCTATTGTACAAACGTTGGGGTACCATGGGGTTGAAAAAGAAGCAAAGTGTGAACAGCTATCATAAGTTGTGTCTCCCGTTAAGGCTATTCCAATTCGTAACGAAGAACAGCAATCCGTAGCAAAGACTGAAGTTATTACACGCGATGAAAAACTAAAACAGGTCGGGGCAGCTACATATGCAACACCCCTACAAGATAAAGCAGCATCTAACGTTGATTCTAAGTTCTTTTACCCCGTTGGCTGAGGATAGTTTTGTAGACTGCACACAATCCTTTTACGAAGAATGTGACAAGGCTGTAGAAAATTCAAATGAGAAGAGACGTACTTTGGAATCCATCGAGGAAGGTCAAACAAACGTTGATGTAAGTAGATCTCTGGTTTTTACCGTCACCTTCAAAAAGTAATGTTAACAGTTTAATTTGATGTTGTATTAAAGGTGCACGTTGATGACATGCCAAGGTGGAACTTACTTACTCAGACGCATCTGGGACAACCACAGGTTGTGGTCGAAGATTGGCCGTTGCGTACAGAGACAACACAACTCATCAATGTCAGTGAGTACAAGAAGGTGTTAAAAATAAGTATGGAAGAAGAAGAAGAAGATCCAGAAGTATGGTACTGGCCAATGTCAGAGTTCTCGTATAGGATTTCTATTAGTGTGAGCGAGATAATGGAACTGCCAAAACCAAACTGAAGTAGACTTCAATGTAATATTACGTTGGTATCGCAACAACAATGATAAATTACATATATCTAGCAATGTTAAATTAATATATCTAGCAATGTGTAATTAGTCCATCTAACAATGTTACAATAAGGTATCTAGCAATGTCCAAGTATAGGTTACTTGGAGCTGTTACCATCTAAGTTGTCTACTTAATCATTGTCATTTACCTGTTTAAAGCAATTAATTATTAATTGATAGATCATAGATGCTTGGATATATAAGCTTCTTAAGGATACAAATTGGAGAGTCCCTCTGAAAGGGTTTGACGATAAATATTCATATATGGTCAGCGCTATTTAAATATCTGGAATTGCAAGTGTAAGTGCATCAGGAATTATTTATGTTATATTTCAAAAATCTATTTCCTATAGTAATGACCAAAAATTGCAGGAAACACTGGCTATGAAGGAAGATATGTCTGTCATTGTGGATAAATTTTTTGAAACAATGAAATCAGATATATGCGTTGCCCTTGTTCCTCTTTGCACCGTTAACGAACCTGGCGTTAACCATTGGACCCTGCTGGTTATTGATATGGAGAATGGGACTGCTAGTAGCTACAACTCATTGTTGTCGTGGAGCAAACACATTCCAGATAAGACGAGAAATACAGGTGATGCCCTAGTAAAAACATTTATGCTAAAAATATATTGCAAGTGTTTGTGGCCATATATAGCAATCTCATAGCCACATATCTAGCAATGTGATATTAGAATTACAGTCAAACAGTTATTTCACTGTATCTCGCAATGTCTCATACTATATCTAGCAATGCCAGTAGTCGTATCTAGCAATGAAATAGTCTCGTAAATCGCCATGTAACAAGGCATTCCTTGATTTTGCAGTTGGCATATTTCATAAAAAAAATACATACCTCGTGTGAAAGGTGGACACAAAATCAAGACAATGAGAGATATCCCACAACAGGAGAAGGACAACCTTGACTGTGGGGTTTTTGTTTGTAAGTATGCAAAAGACATCATTCAGAAAGGGTATGTTCCTCTGAAATATGAAAAGGAAATGCAAGCCGAAACAAGAGCTGAAATATTTAAGCATTTCCTCAATGATTTACACACAAACCGACGATGGTAGTCTTGGGAGAAATGTTTTTATATAATTCATTTTTTGGGACAAGTGTTGTCTGATTCAGTTAAAAATAGATGCCAATATTACTACCAATGTTATGTAATTCATTACTACCAATGTCATTTCTACCAACTTTAGTATTACTATCAATTTTTATGGTATTTCTACCAATGTCGTGTTTTTATAAAGTATATAGGGAGATCCTGCCATTATTTTTGTATGAATAAATTTAACATAACTTGAAATCATATACTGCTGTATCTAGCAATGTCTTTATATCGTATCTAGCAATGTTGAAATGTTGTATCTATCAATCTCATTATAACGTATCTAGCAATGTCTTTATAACATGTCTAGCAATGTTACGCGGGTGTTTCTATCAACCTCTTTAAAACCCATCTACCATTGTTTTTGCTGTATCTAGAAATGTTCATACGATGTATCTAACAATGTTCATAAGATGCATCTAGCAATGTTCATAAGCCGCATCTAGCAACCTTGTTACAACCCATCTAGCAACCTTTTGATGTTGTATCTATAAAAGTCGTTATACTGTATCTATGAATGTTCAGATGCTGTATCTAGAAACATCATTATAAGGTATCTAGCAATGATATAGTATTGTGTTTGTTAATGTCACATATATTATATCTAGCAATGTGAAACGTTCGTAAATCGCAATGATATATCTATGTTGGACCAACTATATTACTGCACTGCTAGATAGGTTTATTGGGAGACTAATAAATTAAATGAGATTGAAATGACTGTTAACTACATCCATCAGTAATTAAAGATAAATTTTTTAATCTTTATGGTTAGCTTGTTACTTGAAAAGACAAATGTAGATGTGTTGAATCATTACATGCATTAATTAGACATGTACAATAAAATGTTTGCAATTAATTGGAGTTGCTAGATTGGACGTAGCCTTGGGCATTGCGTTTGGCTATAAGTAGGGGATGAGAGTTTAGCCTATTCATCTCACACTACTTTGCAAAGAAATCATCTAAAACCACCTTGTAAGAAAACCACTCTTTAAAATGGCCCTTTCTTCCCCAGTCATACCAAGGTACTCGCCAGACGACGAATGGTTTTCTAACTACTACCTAGACAACAAGGCATACAAGCGAACAACCACTTCGGAGTACTCGTCAGAGGAGGAGGATGATTGTTCCTTTTTGTCGTTCGACTACGAAGAAAACTATGCTTCATGGGACTCATGGTCATTGGACGACAGCTACGAGTTCGACCCTGAACAACTTCCAACACGGAAACGACAACGGGATAGCTGGGACTCTGCAAAAGGAGAGGACGATGACTCAGATGAAGCCAAGAAGTCGGAAGACGAAAAGGATGAAGAAGTCAAAGAAGAAGAGGAGGAGGAAGCTGAAGGGTCTGATGACGAGGGCGACGACAGGGATTCTGATTAGGTTTATGACAGTTCATGCAACATCATTTTCTTATGTTTTTTTTTTATGTTTTTTATGTTTTTTTTATGTTTTTTTTATGTCTTGATGGGCTAAAAACAAAGCCAACCTTCTAAGAAGTTCTATTTTTTCGGAGGGTTGTTGTATGTGGCAGTTGTACAGCCATGGATGATGTTTAAATATTATTATGATGTTTGCCAAATCTTTTTTTGTGTTATTCATGTTAGTTTGCATGTTGTTCCAATTTTAAGTGTTTAACTAAAGATTAGAGAGAAATTAGTTACATGAAGCAGCTGTAAAGGTAGTTACAATTAACAATCGCAATGTAAGCAACCAAATTAACTAGTAAATCGTAGGGAAATCTACCAATTTGATATTAACCTTCAAATCACAGAGATAATTTGTTGTATCTAGCAATGTTAGATTAGGACGTCCATGTACTTCATGTTAGTGGAATGTTCATGTCTGCATAATGTTGTATCTAGCAACTTCATATACACGTATCTAGCAATCTCATTGTAGACTTACAATCGCAGAGGTATTGCACTGTATCTATCAATGTGGAATTTGAAACTTAATTTCAATGCAACTACGAATGATATTACGAGTATCTAGCATTGTAATCATAGCCTATCTAGCAATGTCAAACACTGGTTAAGAATAGAATTAACGATACAACTAGACATTGTACATAGTCATGTCAACAGTTTCAAAATATACAAATCAAAAGATAAGAAGTGCTTATCTAAGGATATCCAAAAGAAAAAATAAAGTGAACATAAGTTCAGAACGGAGCATCGCAGGACCTCCTGTTGTGTCATGATTTGAAACAGCGACCACACCGGGACTAGCTGGTGGTTACCTCTTCTCTTGATGGAATACGCTTTTTCTCAGCCGTCCCGCTCGTCTTTTAACGTTCGGTGGATTAACCACTGGCTCTCCATCATCGTTAGTGGTAGTAGCTTCACCAAAATCTGTTATAACTGGTATGTTAAAAGAATAACTCGACCTGAAATTTGCAACAATGAAAAAGGGCTCTACTAATGTCATCGGATCTTCGCTTAAAGATGCTATTGCAGTCAATGCATGAGCGCATGGGAAACATTCTTGATGCCAAGAACCACATGTACATTTGAGATCAAGGATGTTTACCACCATTACTGGGTCTGATAAAACCTCAAAATAAGTGGCAGAAGACTTGCGTACTAACCACGTTCGACTATCCCGGCGCTTTTTGAGCATTATGAAGAGGTTAAGGGTGGGGAAGCTGCTGCTCCCTCAACAGTATCGTTTGAGAATGCTATGGTAGTTGTTATTCCTGACGATGACGAGTTCGGGGGCAAAAATGTTGGTCCTTCAGAGGCAACGAAAGCTGACGGGGATTCATCAAGTGGCACCAAACTGCCCGTCCTGGTCCGTTCATGGGAGCCCTCATACCTTCGCTTTGCGGGCCAACGATGTGCTGTCCTTGTCCTTATATAGCATGATTGTGCCTCTGGCAATGAAACAAAGGCGCGTAGGGGAGCTAAACCAGAGATTGACAGATGCATAAGGGAAAATAGCCGCGCTTGAAGATAAAATCAAGAAAGGATATGCGGGAAAGAAGCTCTTGGAAGAAAAGCTTAAAAGGCTGAGGAACGAGCATTGAAGGTTGAGAAAACCTTGACGCGGGTCAGGAAGGACCGCGACGATCGAGTTGGGCAGTTGGCAGTGACTAAAATTCAAGGTTGTTTCGTCTGTTACTCCGCAGCAAAGAAAACGAAAGAGATCGCTTACCTTCAAATCGCCAATGCGCTGTTTGCTGACAAATGTCAGAAATGGATGGAAAAAGAAGTCGTCGAGGCTAAATCTACTTATGTTTGACCTTTCATAACCGTTTTCCCGACCTTTCCCTTGGGTCAATGTGGTTAGATGTCCCCGAGGCAGATCGCCCATCCGGAGTGGTCTGCAAAGATGAAGAGTCGGATGCGACAGATACCGATCCTAAGGATGAAGACGCTTAAATTCTCCCTCTTTTTTGTTGTATCAAAAGTTTTGTAACCCTTGGGGTTTGTTGAACCCTTTTGAATATGTCTTGTATCCGACGATATTTTTGTTGTATCAAAACATTTCGTGGTTGTTCACTTTTACGCTTCTGCAGATCGATATTTAATTGAAAATCTCTTTTAGGATTGGGAACAAAATGTAGATCAATTAAAAACTGAAAAACCCATTAAGGTTCTGTTGATCAATATTGAAAATTTTCCCATAGGGTCGGGAACAAAATGTTGATCAGTTTAAAACTGCAAAACCTATTAAGGTTCTGTTGATCAATATCTAATTGAAAATTTTCCCATAGGGTCAGGAACAAAATGTTGATCAGTTAAAAACTGAAAAACCTATTAAGGTTCTGTTGATCAATATCTAATTGAAAATTTTCCCATAGGGTCGGGAACAAAATGTAGATCAGTTTAAAACTGAAAAACCTATTAAGTTTATCTTGATCAATATCTAATTGAAAATTTTCCCATAGGGTCGGGAACAAAATATAGATCAGTTTAAAACTGAAAAACCTATTAAGGTTCTGTTGATAAATATCTAATTGAAAATTTTCCCATAGGGCCAGGAACAAAATGTTGATCAGTTAATTAAGATCGTCAACAGTCGTCTATCAGCTCGTCAACTGATGGATTTCCCTTTTAACGCTTTCGAATTTTAAAGGCAAATGAGTAGATTAAAAAAGATCGCTTGCCATGGATGTCTGACTAAAACCTTCGCGCGCCACCGAGGTAGGAAAGAGTGCATCCCCGACCAAAAGTTTTTACATAAACAAGAATAATTATAAAGAAATTACAAAAAATCACTCCAAATTTATCTTCAGATGCTCAATATTCCAAGGGAGCCTCAATAAGCGTCCATGCTTGTCCTGTAATCGATGCGTCCCGCTCTTGATTCTTTCCACCACCTTGTATGGGCCTTCCCAATTCGGAGCGAGTTTGCCAAGGATTTTGTCTTTGGTGTGCAGGAAAACTCTTCTCAAAACTCTATCCCCGACCTTGAACTCTCGTCGATGTGCTTTCGACGCGTATCGGCTCCTCATTAAGGTCTGATAATGTAGAGAATTCAGCTGAGCTCGACTTCTTTTTTCTTCTATTAAGTCAAGAGTTAGTCGTATGTCGTCCCTGTTCCTATTCTCATCATAGTCCTGATCCTAAAATATGGGAATATTGATTCTGCGGGGTAACGACATCCATCCCATAAACCAAACCGTAGGACGATTCTTGAGTCGCCATTCGGGGGGTAGTATGGTAGGCCCATAATAGTTTCTGTAAATAATCCGGCCACTTGTCGGCTTTTCCTTCTAAGTTCTTTCTGAGTTCGTCTATGATAGTCTGGTTTGTGACCTCAACTTGCCCGTTCGCATGGGGGTGAAAAGGGGCCGAAAAGCATTGCCTGATTCTGTGGACCGAACAAAAGGATTTAATCTCGCTGCCGTCGAACTGAGGTCCATTGTCCATTGTGAGCTTCTGAGTTACCCCAAACCTACAGTAGATGTTTGACCAAATGAATTTGATAACATCTTTAGTTTTTGTTCCCGATAGCGGCTCGGCTTCAACCCATTTCGAAAAGTAATCTACTGCCACCACTATCATTTGTCTTCCGTCGGATGCCATTGGAAATGGCCCTACTAGATCGATCCCCCGTCAGTCAAAAGGGAGGCCTTCAGATATCGATTCCAAGGAAGCTGCGGGCATATGGATTGCGTTCGCGAATCTTTGACAGGTGTCGCACGTTTTCACTATCTGTTGAGCATTGGCAGTTACCGTCGGCCAGTAAAAACCGGCAAGAAAATTCTCCTTATTAGTGCTTTGTAACAACAGTGAGCGACGCCTTCTCCGTCGTGAAACTCGGACACAATTATCTGTGATTCATCTGTCCCCAAACATCTCAGTAAAGGTCTGCTGAAAGACTTTTTGTACAGTATTTCTCCTAACAGAATGTAACCCCCAGACTTATTTCGCACTTTCCGAGCTGCGACGCTATCGTTTGGTAACAATCCTTCGGCCAGGAAAACTATAATGTCCCTTCTCCAGTCCGACAAGGTTACCGAGGATGTCTGACAGGCGATCTCTGGACAGATTTCCTCTTTATAATCGACGGGTTTTCTTGTACTGTTACCCAAGGGTAGCTGCTTGGACAGGATGCCGACGCCAGGGAGTCTGCAATCACGTTTTTAGTCTTGGGGACGTGCTCATATGTCACTTTGGCAAATGATGCAGCTAACACGCGCAACGCTGCTAAGTACTGAACTAGGTGCTCTTTCCTAGCTTCTGACGCTCCCGAAGCTTGATTAATCACCAACTGAGAATCACTGATGAGACGTACATGGCTAGCCCCGCACACCTGTGCTAATCTCAAACCAGCTAGGGCTGCCTCATACTCAGCTTCGTTGTTAGATGTGGTAAAACCAAATCGGATTGCCTGATGCATACTTATACCCGCAGGAGTGACTATCTGTACACCCACGCCGCATCCACTGATGTTTGATCCCCCGTCGGTTCGAATTACCCACTCGGCTTGCTTGTCCTCCTCGGGAGGCTCTACTTTGTCTGGTCGATTAGAATGAAATCTGACTAAAAAATCAGTCAAGGCTTGGCCTTTAATGGTCGTGCTTGGCTCAAAATTGATATCAAAATCGCCTAGTTTGACTGATCATTTAGACATTCGTCCTGACGTGTCCGGCCGCTGAAGAACATACTTGAGTGGAAACGAGGTTCGAACGACAATGGGATGGGCCTGGAAGTATGGTCGCATTTTTCGCGCCACGGTCACCAAAGCTAAAGCCATTTTTTCCAGCTTCAAATTCCTCGTTTCCGCATCTAATAAGATTTTGCTCACGAAATATACTACTTTAGAAACTGTCCCCGACTCTCTGATCAACGCCGCACTGACTGCAAAGTCTGAAATTGCTACATAAAGAAAAAGAGTCTCCCTTTTCAGGGGCTTTGTCAAAAGTTTCGGGGATGATAAATAATTTTTGATTCTCAAAAAGGCCTCATCACAAGCTGGTGTCCAAACAAAAGATTTTGCATATCTCAAGACCTGAAAAAAGGGAGCACACTTGTCAGATGAACGAGATATGAATCGATTCAGAGCCGCTAGGCGCCCGGTTGATATCTGAACCTCCTTGATGTTCCTTGGTGGGGTCATGCTTGCGAGATCTTGCAGTTGGATTGGATCCACCTCGATTCCTTTCTCGCTGACGAGGAATCCTAGGAACTTTCCCGACCTTACTCTAAAAGAACACTTCTTCGGGTTTAATTTAAGGTTTATATTCCTAAGATTGCCAAAAGTCTCTCTCAAATCATCGAGATGGTCATCATCCGTCCCACTTTTCACCAGCTTGTCGTCTATATAAACTTCCATATTCCTCCCTATCTGGCTTTCAAACGCCTTGTTCACTAGCCTTTGATAAGTCGGTCTTGCGTTCTTTAATCAGAAGGGCATAACCTTATAACAATACAATCCTCGCCCGGTGATGAATGTAGTGTATTCTTGGTCTACTGGGTTTAATTTGATTTGATTATAGTCCGCATATGCGTCCATAAAAGAGAGCAGTCTGTTACCCGACGCCGAGTCCACCAACTGGTCAATTTTTGGCATCGGGAAAGGGTATTTAGGGCATGCTCGATTAAGGTGGGTGAAATCTACGCACATCCACGACTTGCCATTTTTCTTTTTGACCAAAACAGGATTTGATGTCCATAGTGGGTAACTTGACTCTTTGATGTGACCGACGCTGAGCATTCTTTCCACTTCTCCTAGAATAATTTCCGTTTTTTTCTGGTGAAAAGGCCCAACGTTTTTGTGAGATGGGTTGGACATTTTTGTTAACGGTCAACTTGTGAATTATCTAGTCTTTTGGGACTCCGGTAATGTCCTTCGAACACCAAGCGAACAAATTTAAATTCTCTTGTAGTAATAAAATCAATTGTGCCTTGAAATCTGGCGATAAATTAGTTCTGATCTACAAGATTCTTGCTTCGGTAAACTCGTACTTTTCACATTCTTCATTGGTAGTAAAAAAACTCGGAGCTTCCCTGGGATCGTCCATAGGTAACGACCCCAATGGAAGTCCCCCAAACTTGCTCCATTTCCTGATCCCGTTTTGGCGCTAAGGCCGCCCGATAGCATTCTCTTTCCACTCTGTCGCTACTTCTCATCATCCCTACATTGTTCCCGACCACGTATTTCAAGCATTGATGAATAGTGGACGTTACCGTATGCATTCGTGATAGCCATGACCGGCCAAAAATCGCATTGTGAGAAGCTGGTGCATCTACCACGATGAATAACACGGTGACCTCTTTCTTGAAAGGCCCGCAGCCTAGCTGAACAATGCCTTCAAACTCTCCTATTACTTCTGCAGCCGAACCTGTGAATCCCACGATAGTTCGGTCCGAACGCGTAATCATTGGGGGTTTCCTGAACTTGGCGAACGTTGATGCGAAGATTATGTTCGCTAAACTTCCGGTGTCGACAAGGATACGTCGGACTTCTTCTCCCGCAATGGTCGCCCCGATAACGACGACATCTTCGTGAAGACCAGCTATGTCCCTCATGTCATCGTCGTCAAAATATAGAATCGGTAATGGGTTGCCTTTCGCATGAGGATGAGTCCGAGCTTCCAACTGAGTTGTTAGGTTCACAATATGTCGTTTCTGGGAAGAATGCTTAATCCCTGCCATAGAATCACCCCCAAAAATAGTCAAAGATTCAAAAAATTGACAGAGGTTACTTACGTTTCCTCTGCTTTCCACGGCTTCTTCTTCAATGACCCCGATGAGGTTACGACTGACATCGGGATTAAGATATTCGACGGATACATCAAAGAGATCGGTTACTTCAGAAATTGCCATGGTTGTCTTGGGTTTTTGTACCGTCACGATTTCTTTCGAAGTCGCACCCTACTGTGCTTTCTTCTTCACATACTCAAGTAATTTTCCATTTTCTATCAGCATCTGCATTTCCTTTTTAGGGGGATACAATCCTTGGTATCATGTCCCACATCTTCATGGTATCAGCAGTATCGATTGTTTCTGCTTTCCCGAGGCGTTAGGATGGGAAAAGACCTCCGATAAATCCCGCTCTTCTTAGTCTTTTCGTAGATTGTGGATACGCACTATGTTAAGTGAGCAAAGTAGGCAGGTCGGATCCATTTGTTGGAAATAGGTCGTGTGACCACCTGGTTGGTTTGTTTTGTCCTTTGACCCTGGAATGCCTGAGGCTTGGCCAGTGCGGACTGGGTCGGTGGTATTGTGCTGATTGGCTGAACTTGTGGGACATAGCAAGGTTGAGTGCCCTACTTTATAACAACCGATGCTTGTGTACTCTGCTGGATCTGTGCTCTCAACTCGGACACCTCGGTTCCCCCTATCAATATTTGTTTTTCCACCTGAGCTAGAAGGTCGGAAAAGTAAAAGCTTGTTTCTTAGACCACCCACAGCAGCGCATATTTCAATTGAAATATGCGCTGCATCTCCCACAGCAGCGTGTATTTGATACACGCTGGCAGAAAAAGATGGATTAGGGTTCAAAAGATGAACCCCAATTCATCTTTCAAAGGCCCGATTGCAACATATCATTTGGTATGCTGCAGTTGTACCTTTTTTTAGAAAAACGTTTTTTTAAAAGAAATGGTTGGTCTAAAAATTAAAACAATTATACCATTATTTTTTATTTTTCGATATCTACGAGTAGTGACTTGGTTTGTTTGATTCCGACACATAAATTTTTTTAATTTTTTATTTATTTAGTATTTTCAAAATGATTTTTGGAACATTTTTTTAAGTTAAAAAAATAAATAAATTATACTATGATTTATAATTTCTTGAGATCTATAAATAGAAACTTGGTTTGTTTGATTCAGACAACGAAATGTTTTAAGTTTTTTTTATTAAGTATTTCCGAAACAATTTTCGAAACATTTTTGTAAGTTACAAAAATAAATAAATTATACAATGATTTATAATTTCTTGAGATCTATAAATAGAGACTTGGGTTGTTTGATTCGGACAACGAAATGTTTTAAGTTTTTTTTATTAAGTCTTCCCGAAACAATTTTTGGAACATTTTTGTAAGTTAAAAAAAAATTATATCATAATTTATTTTTTGAGATCTATAAATAGAGATTTGGTTTGTTTGATTCGGACACCAAAAGTTTTTTAGTTTTTTTATCAAATATTTTCGAAACAATTTTCGAAACATTTTAGTAAGTAACAAAAATAAAAAGAATTATACCATGAATTATACTTGGTGATCAATAATATATTTTATTAAATTGTAAATTATTTATTCTATTAAAAGTTGAAGCTTTTTCGGAAATCAAACCAATTTTATTTTTAAATTTGATTTATAAATATACTATATTTTATGTATTATATTTTTAATTATTTCAATTTTATATTTTATATTTGTAAAGAAAATATATTATGTTAATTTACAAAAAATATTTATTTTAATATATATATAATTTTAATGTAAATATATAGTAAATAATAAGAAAGATAAATAAAAATATATGGTAGGATATTGTATGATAGAATGATGTGGAAGAGAGAGAAATATGGTGGGGTATGCTGAAAGATGAAATATGCACTGCTGCGTGGAGTGGAAATTTTGCAGAATTATTTGGGGATTATGCTGTTGTGGCGCTGGTGTGGCGCGCTTTTGGGAGATGGTCTTAGTGACAGTTTGTTTCATCGGTCCTGGGAGTAGCCCTAAGCGGTATGCTGTCAGAGCCACGTTCTCCTCGCAATGGTCAAGGTCAGTCTTTGCATCGATAAAGCGCCTTGAGGCTCTCTCCTAGTCTTTGTTTACAGTTAACGATTGTGTCTCCATTGGCTCGGAAACTTTTGCTTCCCACGAATTGTTGGCGGAACATCATCCAGAACATCCCAAAATTCTTTATACAACCCTGCGGTAACCGATTGTACCACTTAGATGCCCGGTCCTTGAAGGTCATTGAAAAAGCTCGGCATAACAACTTGTCGTCATTATCGAAACTTAACATGAAATTTTTAAAAGCTTCCAAATGGTTATCCGGATCTCTTTTTCCGTCATACTTCTCCAATTTAGATATGTCAAATCTCTTCGGGAGGTGTCCCGACAATATTTCGTCTGATAGCGGCGACACTCTCCAATTCATTCCAAATCCAAAATAACTGGCGCCGAGCCCCTCGGTAGGAATTCCATATAATCCTTCATTGTCTGGGTTGATGTACTGACTACTGACCCTGTATCCTTGCGTCTGGTTATTTGACGGTTGCCACTGAACCTGGGTAGAATTAACCATTCCTCTCTACTAGCCGTCAACATTTCTTCTTTTTCGTGCGAAATTGGCGTTCTTGTTTCGGTGCTGTCTTTCTTGAACTTGGGTGAGTTAGAACGGGGTGCCCTATTGCGTCGGGAATTATTTTTTCGCACGAGTTTGTTTTGTCTTTCCTTGCGACAATATTCTCTTCCCGACGAATCGTCCGAAGTAAAATTAGTGGAAATAGCCCGGTCATCCTTCTGACATCGGCTGGTTTTTCCATCCCTCTCTCTCTCTTGCTGGGGCTCTTGATAACTTTGAACAGGTCGGGCATCGATACTGCGGTCTACCCCCGGAGATCCTTCTCCGCGGTTGTCAATCATCGGCTCTTTCCATTTGCCTTCCCGAGCTCTTTTGTCATCTAAAGCCCTCTCATTTTCAGCATTCAGCTTCGCAATGTCTTCGATCAATTGTCTCCTAGTCATGATAAGAGTTGATCGCTTATCCCGGCTATACGCATAATGTTCATGGTCCGGTGTCCCTTCGCCTTCGGACAGCGAAGGCCACCTCTCTCCCAACCCTTTCCCCAGTCGTCTCGTCATTCATTGTTTAAGATTAAATCGTGATTTTCGAAGAAAAGTTTTCTTTTAGGTATCACGTGTTCCCACAGACGGTGCCAATGATGTGTAAATTAATGCCGAGAGTGGGGGAATATTGGATCTTGTGCTTGATATGACTAGTGCTAAGAATGTAGAGAGAGAAAGTAGAAAGAGAAAGTATTAAAGAATGTCCACCTACCCAAGAATAAAGGGGCTCCCTTATATAGTGGGGAAAGTGGGACCCATTTATGTCTTTGGTAGTCTTTGATTATTTAATAGTTAGTCTTTTACATCCTACTTCTTTTACACATTGTTCTCTAATAAATAACAAATACACTAATGGGTACATTTCACTTCTCCTTTTTGCAATTAACTCATTTTCTATCGGGCTCGGTGAATTACTCCCTTATCAATAATCAATCTAGCAACCTTAGCTGATGATATGTGTTTGAAACAAAAAAGCACATAACTAGCAATATGTAAACTGAAAGATGGACTGACTATTGTTGCCATCCTTTGCCACTGCTGAGAGCAACACACCACCATGATTCCCTGTTAGATGGGTGCCGTCAACGTACAATAAAAGTCGGCACGAATTGAAACTCCGAAGGCACGCCTCGAACGCTATAAAACAGCGTCGGAAAACATTATCGGGCGCTAAATCCAAATGGAAGTCTGTTGTGATATCACGACTCTTTAGTCTCTTGAAGTATCATTTTAGAAATCCGAAAGAAGTATTGTTATCTCCAAATACTACACGTCTTTCCTTTTCTAAAGCATTCCACGACAGACGATAAGAAATGTCTAAACCGTAGTCTTGCTTGATAGAGGACTGTATAGTCTTAGCTGTCACATTTTGGCAGTATTTAAGAGAATCGTGAATCTCATCGGCAATCAAATCAGATGACAAATGCATGCTCTTCTTTTTTAAGAATACGGGACTGCAAGTATGGATATTAACAAATCTTTTTATGGTCATGAAACCGATTTTAGAATCAATTGAACCATAGAGCCTCAATTTGCACCCGTCCAAATCTTTGTTTACACAATAAATTATGATCTTCCTAAAGGTATTATGCATGTACTTCAAGGAAAACTGTTCTCTAATGCATAACAGGATAAGGATAACCTTAGACCTGCAGCACCATCAGCAAATGACTGACCAACACCGACGATAGCTTCAGCTCATCCAATTGTAGCAAGATACCTTATTTTCAGGGTTGAAATAACTAAATATTTACTACTTTCACCACTAGTTCATTGTTTATAGGAGGCTTCTTCGAAAAGTTGAACAAGTTGTTTATGTTTAATTGCGGAGCCTTTATCAGCAACCTGTTCTTCGATAACAAAACTAACACTCTTGAGACGCTCCACATCAAGGTATACTTCCAAACCAATAAAATTTGTCTCCTTATTAAACAAACAATTCTTCTAAGTACCACAAGAATAGTTAATGTTGTAGTTGCCTCTAACAAGATCCTGCCATGTGCTTTCAACGTACTGTTGCAAAGAGTCAAAAAATTTAAATTCTGACAACGGAACAATAGTTGTTTCGTGTCCAAAATTGAAAATACAAACTTTGAGTTTCGACATATACTACCTTGAACTGTATGAGTTTGGGTTAGTTTGTTGTAGGGCATCGTACAACGCATGGATGTGTTACAGACAATTTCTTTCCGAGTGATATATGTTTGAAAGCATCTAGCAATGTAGCATGACTACAATCGCAATGTATGAAAACCAATCTAGCAATGTCTCTAACTTACAATCACAAATCGCAATGTTCATACTGACATCTAGCAACCATTATATTCATACGCAAATCGCAAAGACAGGTATCAGTGCCAGGTACAAACGCAATGACTAAAGGTAATGGTTCCTGTATCTAGCAGTGTAACTATTCAACAAATAAAATGCAACGACAGTAGAAGACTCAACCAAACTAGCAACGATAGTATAAAAACAACGCGTAAATCGCATCATCATCTCTCAGACTAAACAGACAGCAAACGCATCATGTTCAATCGGACTGCAAAACTGCAAATGTTTACCGGAAAGTTACTGAAGAATTTATCGATCATTAATCGACCAGAACGATAAACTAAACAAAATCTAAACGTTTTCTTGCCATTAACATACATGATTTATACTAGTTAATCTCATGTTAAGCTGGAAAACGGAAAAAGAAGAATGTCGATGTGCAGTCAGGTCCTACTCACCTTCGTTCTGATTTACCGGTGAAGTCGACAGTAATGCTTGGTTGATTTCGGAACTGGTTCACAGGATTGAGTCGAAAGTCAGGTTCCTAACGAGATTTCGTAGTTCAAGAAGTGAAGAAGTTTTTTGACAGAAGCCGAAAAGCTCAGTTTTGCCGACGATTTTTGCTCATTGGTGATCGAAAATGGCCGGGGAACAGTGATTACTTGGCTGAACGATATTTTGGTAGGATCGTCGGTGGCCAACGGTGGTTTCCGGCAAGAAACTGATCACGACAAGAAAATTTGAAACCAATAGACCTTTCTTGGAAAACGGGTTGTTTGTTAGATTAGGAGAGAAGAAAGAGAGTCATAAATTCAAATTTTGCGTGATGATACTATAGCCAAAAGACTTCTTTTTTCACATATTAGACTAATATACTAGGTTGAGGATAATTGTGGTATTAAAATAAAATAAAATTTTAAAAAAGAATTGTTTTATTAAAATGGGAAATAAATGAGTATTAATCTTTTTTTTACTAAATAGTAATATGTTTGGCTCATAGGTAGTTGGATTGTCATTTTCCTTATTTTAAATTATTTTATTCGGCTAATAAACGCATCAAAAACTAATTTAAACGGTTAAAAGACAAATTTTGTCACGAGTTGGGTTGTCACGGTAAGCAATTCTACTACCTTGAGATGGACCTAGGGATATGACACTATGATTAAGTACAAAGCTAATTCATAAATTAAATAAAAAAAAGGGGAAAGTACCCCTAAATACCCACTAAACTATGAAATACCAAAATGGTACCCGTTTTTGGACTAGTTTCATAATATACCTAGAGCCATATTTGGGACAATTATACCCTCTAGGGTATAAAAGGGGTTGTTTGGTTGAAACCCACTTTTTTTACACATTCTAATCAGACTTTAGGTTCCAATTCCCCCCACTTTCACATTTCTAAATTTGAAGAGAGAGAAACACGTGAAACGAGAGGGAACCCAAAAGACGTTTTTGAAACCAAAGCAAAACCTTAGAACCGGCGACAACTAACCTTCGTTCCGATCTTTCAAGCAACCGCCGTTCAACACGTACGCCGGCGAAGTATCCTTACGCCGTCGAACCGAACCAGGTATCCCTCGACCACTGTCTTTGTTCGAGTTATATGCGTCGTTGTATAAGCATCGCTGGAATACGTCTAATACTCCGGTAGTTAGAATACTCCGTTGTTTTACATTGATAGTCCATGCTGTCCGACGTTTAATACTCTGGTAGTCAGTAAGGGTATTTCGTAATGTTGCTCGAGCGGACGATGTTAGTTGATAGTTGTGTTGGCAGTGCTGTCCGACGCCATCGATTTGAACCTGACCTGGTTGAATCGTGAACGTGTACCGTCGTCTATCGGACCTATAGGGTTGCTGGTCTAACCGGTGTGAGTTTACGTAGGTTTGTTAGTCATCTAGCAATGTGGGTTGCCTTATCTATCGGGGTCTGGTAATCGTTTACCTGTCATAGTGCACGTATAGCGGAGTAATATATGATTTTGGTCACGTTTAGCAATGTTGAAATGCAGTGAGGTATAGGATGTTGTGTAGTAACTTGGAGAAGTGTTGACTCGAAGAGTTAACGTATATACTGGCTGCTTAGTTTTATTGTTTTAGTTACCATGGGATTACTAACTAGCTTCTTATGTAAACGTTAACATGTCAAAATAACAAAAACAGGAGTATTCTACAGGTCGAGGTTGGTTAGCATAATCAACGTACTGAGACGGGATATAATTAAAGCTGAACACATCGAGGCTGCTCGAGGAACCCCTTTCTATACCTTCCTCAAAACCTCGTTCGACTTGAGGAACGAGGTTCTGAAGCTTAAACAGTTCCACTACTTGATCGAGGCGATTTGTGGTTTATACGATGTTAGATGGAAGTCTTTCAAGATTGGACGGAAGCATGTAAGGCTGACGAGGAAAGATGTTAAGGCGATTTTTTGGCCTGAAACACGGTAACGAAGAGATGCCGATGAGCAAATCAGACGCATTTATCGCTCGGTACGCTAATGGAGCTGAGTTAGATTCGATTCTGATGAAGAAATATTTTTTGAGCCCAAGGACGAGGAGGAGCGGGCCAACAAACGACAAATCAGTTTCCAATGCATTGATAAATGTAAATAGAGTCTGTTAGAATGTAGTTGTTTTTTAGTTTATGCTGCAGGGTGTTAGCAGTATATTACGTTGGTGTTTGGTTTTATGCATCTAGCAATGTTTGGGATCATATCTATCAATGTCTTATTAGGGGTAGATGCCTTTAATTGTTATTGCTGTATTCTTCGTATTATTTTGTTTATTTTTGTAGGAAGCGATCGAGAAAGCTGTCAGTGAAGGAGGGGAGGATGAAGCGAAGGATGTTGCTCGGCTCCTGATACTTTTCATATGCTCGACACTGTTCTTTTCAGTGTCTGACGACGTAGTTGGGTGGACAGCAATATTCTACGTGGAGAATCTCGAAAAGATAAACGACTATGACTGGTCTGGAGCCATCTTGGAGAAGCTTCACAAATCACTGGACAAATGTATTAAGGCCGGGCAGCCTGCAAGAGTTATCGGATGCGTTGCTCTGCTTTTTGTAAGTACAGTGGATTATGATCAGCATTTTTGTTACAAAACAGTTTTTTTTAATGGTTAGTTATGTTCTCTGCAGCCATTTATTATGGAGCATATTTCGATGAACGTCGACATACCAAGGCCAAACATAATCCCTAGATGTTACAAGTAGTGGGGACTAGAGGGCAAGGAGTCGACATTCGAAATGATCCAGATGGCCAGTGAGCTCAGGGACGACCAGGTATGTAACGCACCTATCAATGTCCATGTTGTAGTATCAAACAAATCGCATACACACGGTTCTTACAAACAAATAGCAACCATGAATATTAGAACAAAAATAAATAAACATATATATCGATAAAAATATCAAACAAATAGCATACCATGTAGCATAACGTCATAACTTCAACATGTCCATGGATCATAATTGTCTGTAATTCGCAGTTATGATTAGAATATTGTGTTGCTCAATGTATATTATACTGTATTTCTTAGGTTGTGGCCGATGAGTTGGTGTTTTCAGCGTCTGAATGTTTTGTTTATGGAGTAAATGATTCGCGGAGGTAGTGCAAAGCTGCTGGAGAAACAAGCGAACAGAGGAGTAGGAAGAGAAAGAAATCTGTTGCGAACAGAAGTACAAGAAGGAAGGTAGATGACGGAGCTGGAAGTAAGAAGAGAAGACGTTCGAACACTGAGGTTGATGATGATGTTACATTGGGGGAATTCATTGTGGAGAGGAAGGCAACAGGTTGGTAAAAAGAAAGGGGAGAGGTTGAAAAACAAAAACAAACGTAGGTCTAGTATTATTCCAAGCTTTGGAGGGCTGTCGCAGTCGGTGCTGCGTGACAACAACAAGCTGAAAAAAAGAAGTCGGTTGCACCGGTTGAAAGTTGAAAACAAGCGGCTTAAGACGTCGCTTGAGGAAAGAAACGAAGAGGTTAGTGTTACCATGTTTTTTAAGTACTAATAACCTCTATATGTTGGTTAAAATGCACATATGAAATGTTTAGATGTTGTTTGGTAGCAGCATCATTATAATTGATTTAGCAAATGTAACTATAAGTTGTCTATCAACGATAATATGTTGTATCTATCGTTGTAAAAATAGTGTAACTATTTCGTATGCTCGTTTGATTCAGGTGGAAAATTTGAAGAAAGATTTGGAGGAGCTGAAACACAAGCTGGAGGTGGAAGGTGAAAGAGTGGATTGTGAGGATGACCATCTGCTGTTGACCTTATCAATGCCATTTTGCTGTATTGTTGAGGATGATATTGAAACCGTGGATGCAAACGTTGCTGAGAAGGTGGTTAAGGAAACACTGGTTTACCAATCTCGGAGGTATGGATTTGTTCCGAAGAGGAACCAAACAGTTTCTGACACAGAAAAAGCAACAGAAGAAGAGGATGTTCAGGGGGAGACAATAGCAGAAGAACAATAGGAGCTTGACAAAGCTGAGGAAAAAGAAAGGGACGTATCGGAGGAGGAGAAGGAAGAAGTTGATGAAGGGTGTGTTCAATCCGAAACACGTGTTGAACCAATGGAAGAGAGTACTACACCGGAAGCTATTGTTGTTGATGTGTCTAGGAAGCCGAAAGGGACCACAATAACTGGTTGTGACGCTGGTAATGAGAAAGGGGAGGTGGCAGAAGAATTATCACCCCTAACTCATGCTGCCGGTGCGCAAAATGAAGTTTGGGTACCTGCACAGGGACCCAGAGTTGGAAACAACGAGGTTGAACAACAGCAGCTGATGGTGGACAGAATTGATTTGTTGGACGAAGGTTCCAACGAAGGAACGAAAACAATGAAACAACAGTTGGAGGATTCGCCAGAAACCGTAGATCAAGTACAGAATGCGGAGAAAGGTGAGGAGAAAGGAGAAGATGACATAGTAGCAACTGCCTTGATGGAGATCGCAGCCACAGAACTACATGGTCCAGAACCTGTCTCTCACAATGTGGTGGAGAATGTGGCTGAAGATGTAAGTGGATCTTAAAATCCTTAAGATTCATAAATTGTCAGTAATTATGTTTTGGCTTGTTTTGGAATGCTTTAAACTCTAGGTTGGATAATATTTACAGTATCTGGGTTGTTTTTTGTATGAAAAAGTTGGTTTGACAGTATCTGTGTAGTGTAAGACACGATTTGAATGATTGTCCTAATGAGTATTAGTTGATGCATGTTTGACAAATCGAAAACCCAATATGTATATAGTCTGATTGATAAAAAATATATAGAATACCGTCTTCATTGCAAACAAATCGCAATGTATGGTAGGCGTAAATAGCGTAGTTCTATTTGAATATCATGTATCAATGATAGTTGTGTTATTCTCGCAATGTATGGTTTCCAATATTCTAATGTTATGTTATTAGGAAGTGGAAACAGCGGAGCCTGAAGACACACAACAGTCTAATGTAAAGACCTTGGCATTCACTAGGATTGAAAAAGCAGCAAAATGCGAACAACTATCGCAAGCTGTCTCTCCATTAAAGGTGATACCAATTATCAACGGAGAAGAGCAATCCGTAGAGAAGATTGAAAAAGTGTCACAGGTTGAGCCATCTTCGTACGCAACACCACCACAACAGAAAGCAACATCTAACGATCTGATTGTCCGATCGGTTACACCGTTGGCTGATGATAGCTTTGTAGACTGCACTCAATCATTTTACGCAGAAGTTGACAAGGCTGTTGAAAATTCAAACGAGAAGAGACGTACACTGGACTCCATCGAGGAAGAACAAACAGACGTTGACGTAAGTAGATATTTTGTATTATCAATAAACCTTCAAAAAGTAATGTTAACAGTTTACTATGATGCTTTATTCTAGGTGCCCGTTGATGAAATGCCTGGGTTCAACTTACTTACTCCGACGCAGGTTCAACAACAACAGACTGCAGTCGTAGATTGGCCGTTCCCGACAGAGACAACGGAACTGATCAATGTTAGTGAGTACAAGAAGGTGCTGAAACTCAAACAGGTAGAACAACAAGAAGATCCAGAAGTATGGTACTTGCCAACAGCAGAGTTCTCATACAGGCTTTCCATTAGTGTGACAGAGATAATGGAACTGCCTAACGAAACTCAAGTTGACTTTAAGGTAATAAGGTTTCAGGTTGTATCTATCATAGTAAAATTGTTAGTCTAGCAATGTGTCTATGTACGTCTAGCAATATTAATATGCAGCATCTAGCAATGTGTCAACCAATAAACCGTTGGTTATCATTTTCAATAATTGTCATTCAACTGATTTGAGCTTGTAATTGTGTTTTGATAGGCAATAGATGCTTGGATATATAAGTTGTTAAAGGATTCAGATTGGAAAGTCCCTCTGAAAGGGTTTGATGATAAGTATTCATTTCCTGTCAGCGCCATTCAAATAACTGGGATTGCAACTGTAAGGTCCCAGGGAATTATTTGTTTTATATTGGAAACATCTACTTCATGTAGTAATGACTTAAATTTACAGGGAACACTGGCTATCAAGGGAGATTTGTCTGTCATTGTGGACAAGGTTTTTGAAACAATGAAACCAGAAACATATGTTGCATTTGTTCCCCTTTGTACCGTAAACACGGTCGGCGTGAACCACTGGACACTCCTGGTTATAGACATGGAGAATGGGGCTTCCAGAAGCTACAACCCATTGTTGTCGTGGAGCAAACACATTGCCGATAAGACGAAAAACACAGCTGATGCTCTGGTATGGAATTTAAATGCTAAGGATCTATTTTGGTTGTCTATCTAGCAATTTCGAATACTATATCTATCAATGTATATAGTAATACATAGCAATGAATACTACTCGTAAATTGCATAGTAACTATGGATTACTTGATTTTGCAGCTGACCTATTGCATGAAGAAGAAATACATACCTTATGTAAAAGGTGGATACAAAATAAAGACCGTGTTAAATATCCCACAACAAAAGAATGATAGCCTTGACTGCGGTGTTTTTGTTTGTAAGTACGTAGAAGACATCATTACAAGAGGGTTTGTTCCGCGGGAATATGGAAAGGAAATGCCGGCCGAAACAAGAGCTAAAATATTTAAGCATTTCATGAATGATCGAAACACAAACAAACGTTGGTAGTATGTAATTTATTTTTTGGTACCCATTTTTATGATTCGGATAGATTAGCAATGGGTGAATTAGACAACTAATATGATTTCTGTTGGTAGTAGAAAACTCACGTGTAAACACACATTTTCACATCACTGTTACATTATTCAGTGTTGAATCTACTAATTTATATATGTTGTATCCTTCAGAGTAGTTTTCAAGTTGTTATCAAAGTTTTTATTGTTACCTATCAGAATTGAACCAAACATCTAGCAATATCTACTTGCGTAACTATCAGAATCATAAACAGGTGGTGTATGTAGCTCTATACGAAATTCTTTTTAATCAGGCTTAAACTCAAGTAAATATAAAGGCAAATGTTTTTCTAAACTACCTTGGCAGATCTCTCATTCGTTGCATGAATCAATTTCATACCTGGGCAGATGTCTCTAGTATTTTTTTATGTTCTAGATATGATAGAGTAATAGTAAGTTATATCGCAATGTCTACCTTCGTATCTGTCAGAGATTTAATAAATTATCTATCGTACTTATATCCAAGTACATAGCAATGTATACCAGTTTTATCTATCGAGGTTATAATCAAGTATCTATCGTAGTACGAACTACATATCTGTCAGACCAATTATCTACTATATATGGATGTCCACATGTAAAAAAGTTTTGTCATGAACCATATAGTACACTTTTACATATCTGTCAGACTAATTATCTAGAGCATATAGGTTTTAAATTTTAAATATAATTTATCTAGCATTGTAAATTACTCGTAAATCGCATATAACATATTAGTGATGGACGAAATATATATATATGGACTGGAGGATATGGTTATTGGTAGATGAGTAAAATTAATTTTTTGAAAGGACTTTTAACCACACCAATTACTCATTAGAAGTAAATGTGTTAAACCTATTGGTTAGATTGAAAGTTGAAAAGACAAAGGTAGATGGACTTGAATGATTACATGCATTAAATAGACGTGTGCCATTAAATTTGTGAAAGTAATATGGTTGCTAAATGGGACTCAGCCTTGGGCATTGTGTTTTGCTATAAAAAGAGGGTGATATTTGAACCTATTCCTCTCACACTTCCTTACAAAGCAAAAAACAACCAGAAACTCTACCCTAAGTTGAAACCAAACCACCTTCGAAAATGGCACCTTCCTCACCTTTCTCACCAATGAACTCCAGCGAAGACGGCTAGTCAACTGACCACTACGTAGACAACAAGGCGTACAAGCGTACCACAATGTCGGAGTACTCCGATGATAAAGAAGATGACTGGTCCGTTTGGTCTAAGGACCAAGAAGACCCCTACGGTTCATGGGATTCATGGTCGTTCGACGATAGTTATGAGTCTGAGGATGAAACACTTCCAAACCGGAAGATACGTAGGAGCAGTTGCGAGTGGGAAAAAGAAGAGGATGATGATTCAGAGGAGGTAGACGACGAGAAGTCTGAAGACGAAGAAGACGAAGAAGAGGAAGAAAAAGAAGAAGAGGAGGGATCTGATGAAGAGGATTCTGACTAGGTTTAAACATGTTGATGTAGTTTCATTTAATCATCTTTCTATTTTATTGTTTTTAATGTTTTGTTTATGCTCTGTTGGACTGTAACTTTCACCAACCCTGTGCAGTAGTCTCATTTTTTGACAGGGTTGGTGTATTTGGAAGATCTGTAGCATTGAATGATTTTCTGTTAATGTTAAGGTTTGATTGCATTTTCCGTTCTCTAGCTTAAAATGGTGGGTTAATTTTGAATGTGCAACAAGTTAACATATGATATGTTGCAGTTGACTGAAGCAATTTTAATTGCAGTTATCTCACAGAATCGCATTGTATGTAAACTAACCTATCAGAGTTAGGTTAACATTAAAAGACCAGTTTATATAGACATAATCTATCAGATGTAAGCTAACTTATCTAACAACCACTGTTTATGTCATATTTATGTCATCAATATATCTGGCTATTAAATAACGAGATGAATCAGGCAGGGGAGATTTAAAGGACCTCTTGAACAAATGTAAGTAAGGTATCAGATGGATGTACAACAAAACAGAAAACATAAATTGATGTATCTGTCAGATGTAAAATCCAGGATCTATCAATGTTACATAGAGTGTCTATCAGAGTATAACAGCGTATATAACAATATAGCTCTGAATAGATATCAGAGTCTGAAACAAACAGACATGGTACATGTCAATGTTAAAAGTGTAAAAAAACATAAGTCGAAAGATAAGGAGTGCTTATCTTTGAGATGTAAAATGTTACAAAAAAATCGGTAAAAAATGTTTAGAACGGAGCATCACATGACCTCCTATTATGCCCCGATTTGAAACATCGACCACAACGGGACTGGCTGCTGGAAACTTCACCTCTTGATGGAATACGCTTTTTCCTCGGACGCCCAGGTCATCTTTTAACGTTCGGGGGCATCACCACGGGCTCTCCATCATAATCTGCAGTACTCGATTCACCAAACTCTGTTATAGCCGGTATGTTAAATGAATAGCTGGACCGGTAATTCGCAGCACTGAAAAACGGCTCAACCAACGTCATAGGATCCTCGTTTAGAGATGCAATTGCAGCCAATGCATGAGCGCATGGGAAACATTCTTGCTGCCAAGAGCCGCATGTGCATTTGAAATTAAGTATGTTGACCACCATGACTGGGTCTGACAAAACCTCAAAATAAGCGGCAGAAGACTTGCGAACTAACCATGTCCGACTGCATTGTACATTCTCTTTGAACATCTTGTCAAACTCGGGGCACAAATGTGTGTTCCAACTTAGGCCCTCTCCTAAACGTCGAGACATTTGAGTCATCAGAAGAGCTCTAATCCGGTCGACCAATTCAACTATAGGCAGATGACACAACTTTTTAATCTGGGAATTGAACGATTCAACAGCGGTTGATGCCATCGCCCTATACCGTTTGCCTTTGACATATGCCTGAGCCCATTTTTCTGGTGGCAGATTTCTTACAAAGTTGCCAATACGCTCACCGCCTTGGCGCAAAAACTGACCATAACGTTCATTAAAAAGTTCCACCGCCGGGGCATAAGCACAGCTCTTAAACATCACTAGGATATTTTGCCACTGCTGAAAGCAACACGCCACCATGCTTCCCTGTTATGTGGGTTCCGTCAACGTACAGTAGAGGGCGGCAGGAATGGAAACCCTGAAGACACGCCCCAAACGCTATAAAACAGCGACGGAAAACATTGTTGGGAGCCAAATCCAAATGGCAGTCCGTAGTAATGTCACGACTCTTTAGTCTCTTGAAGTATGCTTTTAGCAATCCGAAAGAGGTATTGCTATCTCCAAATACAACACGACGGGCCTTCTCCAACGCATTCCAAGATAGACGATATGAAATGTCTAAACCGTAGTCTTGCTTGATGGTGGACTGTATAGTCTTAGCTGTTACGGATTGGCAGTTCTGTAGAGAATCGTGAATTTCATCAGCAATCAAATCGGACGACAGATGCCTGCTTTTCTTCTTTGTGAATACGGGACTGCACGTATGGGTACTGAAAAATCTTTTAATTGTCATCAAACCGGTCTTAGAATCAACAGAAGCATTAAGCCTCCATTTGCAGCCGCCCGAATCTTTGTTTACACAATAAACGGTGATCTTGCTAAAGGTATTGTGCATGTACCTAAACGCAAAACCGTTCTCTAATGCATACCGGGATAAAGATAACCTCAGACCTTGAGCACCATCTGGAAAAGACTGTCCAACACCGATGATAGCTTCTGCCCATCCAGTTGTAGCTAGATGCCTTTTTTGGGGGGGTTGAAATGGCCAAACAACAACTGCTTTCACCGCTAGTTCGTTGCATATGAGAGGATTCTTCGAACAGTTGAACAGGTTGTTTACGTTTAATGGCGGAGCCTTTATCAGCAACATGTTCTTCGATAAGAAAACTAACACTCTTCAGACGCTCAACATCAAGGAAACATTCCAACCCAATAAAATCGGTCTCCTTATTAAACATACAATTATTCTGAGAACCGCAAGAGTATGTAATACTGTAGTTTCCTCTAACAAGCCCTTGCCATGTCTCCTCAACGTACTGTTGAAAAGACTCGTAGTTTTCGAATTCGGACAGCGGAACAATAGTTGTTTCCGTACCAAATTTGAAAATGCAAACTTTTGGTTTCGACATTGTGTACCCTGAATTGTAGGAGTTTTGGTTAGTTTGTTGTAGGGCAGCGTTGAACAGCTGAATGTGTTACTGATATAAGTAAATGGTTGAACACATCTAGCGATATCCCGTAACTAACATATCAGGGTATATGCATTCGTGGTCTATTTTTCAACACATCTAGCAAAATGTCATAACTAAACTATCAGGGTATATGGAGTCATGGTCTATTTTCCAACACATCTAGCAAACTATTATAGCTAACATATCAGGGTGTCTGCAGTCAGGGGAAATGGTTGCAACATCTAGCAATATCCCCTAACTAACATATCAGGGTATATGCATTCGTGGTCTATTTTCCAACACATCTAGCAACCTATTATATTTAACATATCAGGGTGTATGCAGACAGGGGATGTGGTTGAAAACATCTAGCAATATCCCGTACCTAAACTATCAGGGTATATGGAGTCATGGTCTATTTTTCAACACATCTAGCAACCTGTCATACCTAACATATCAGGGTGTATGCAGTCAGGGGAATATCTTCCAACACATCTAATAACCTGTCATAGCTAACATATCAGGGTATATGCAGTCAGAGGATATGATTGAACATATCTAGCAATATCCCGTAACTAAACTATCAGGGTATATGGAGTCATGGTTTATTTTCCAACACATCTAGCAACCTATTATAGCTAACATATCAGGGTGTATGCAGTCATGGGATATGGTTGAGCACGTCTAGCAATATCACGTAACTAAAATATCAGGGTATATGCATTCGTGGTCTATTTTTCAACAAATCTAGCTACCTATTATAGCTAACATATCAGGGTGTATGCAGTGATCTAGCAACCTCTACCATACATTAACAGGCGAGAAATCGCATAGTTTAACACACACAAATCGCAATATATATAACAGAGGTCGAAAAATGAAATTTCTTACCGGAATGTTATGGGAGCCGATATCGATGCTTTGAATCGACCAGAAACAGATAGTAATAGGTTTCCTGCCATTAACGTACATTATATACGAGTCTATAATCGATTTCGAAAATGGAAAACGATTTTGAAACTGAAAACTCAAGTCCGATACTGACCTGAAAGCTGTAACGTCGGGCTCCGATAACAGTGGTTAGGAGGCTGATAAACGGTGGTTTAGGAGGCTGAGAAACAGTGCAAAATCGGAGCTAGGAGGCTGAGTCGACGACAAATGAAGGAGCTAGGAGACTGTCTCTGTAACTGACGGCGTCGAACCGGAATTCCAGAGTTCGCCGGTGATCGGAACCCTCTTCGAAGGTGTTTATATGGTTCGCCGGTGGTTACGATGTGTAGCCGGATAATTATGGTATTAAAAAAAAAGTATTAGAAATGGATATGTTTGATGAGATGGGTCATTAATCCATTTTTGGATACTAGGTTGTAATAGGTTTGGCTAAAAGGTACTTAGTGTGTCATTTCCACTAAAAATATAGGTGATAGAAAACAACCTGCGGCGGGATCATTCCAATTACGATGAGCCGTCCATACACTGGTGGAGCATCCAAATACAAGTCAAACATCTCACCACCAACAGATTCGTAAATAATAACATCTAAACCTGTGGGAATTTCTTTCTTTAGAACCTGGAAAAAGTATATACTCTTTAAGCTTCGTTGTTTGCAGAAAAAATAATGCATGAAACTGAAGTTTAAATCCAAGAACGATATAATTACAAAATTCATCTCTGCTCAAAATTTTTATATGAACTGATGACTGATAGAATGGGGAAAAATTGTTTGTCTAAAGGAAGAAGCAGCTTTCGCCTCCTTCCAACAGAGGCAAGGCAACTTGTTAGCGAATAGCTAAGTTTCCTATAGCATCATATAGGTTATACCAGGACGGCACTGGCAAATTGTCCAGTGCCGCATGCTGCAGCTTTAACAGGACCCTTTGACCACATCCCATCTGCCCTGACGGGTGAATGTGAATCCATCGCCAAAGAGCATAGAACATACAGAAGAGGAGTCATGTATGTAAATCAATTATCCAATTCTAAGACAACAGTTTCAAAAGAAAACAAAATTAGCAATTTGATATTCGATTGCTACACTTGTTATTTCCCTAGTTTTAGTTGATATTCGGATGTCTGCAAATTTGATATCGCTTAATTTTCATTTTGAACAGCTCTTCGAAATTTAAATATGTTAAATCAAAACTTACAGATCCCTGAAGCAGCACCTGGTTTTAACTCCATCTTCAATGTGAATTAGGTTTCTACCGTTGGGGGAAAATAGACATTAGAGGCTCCAAACTGCAAAATCAAGCGAACAAAAATTGAATGTTCTATAATTTATGTTTGATATGGCCAAGAGAAAGAAGAAAGGGATTTCAACGAAAAAAAAAAGAAAGAGAAGCAATACTTTCTGTCCGACAAAACAACGGTAACATTTGATATTTCAACGGTAATATTTATGTCAACGTTTGTCCATGGGTTAGGCTGACCCACAAATGATCTCCTTTTAAAAGGTAGGCTTTTTTTTCCTATTTTTTTATTCAATAAACAAATATTTTATTTATGTTTATGCCAGCATGATTAAAGAAATATGAAAAGTAAATTAAAACCAAAAGCTAAAACGTTTCATGATATAAATACTAAATTGGATTTATTTCGTAAAAAATTGTTTTTTGCTTAAAATTTTGAGTTTTTCTTTTCTTTTCAGAAAAATAGAAACGAACGTGACTAAAGATGTTGTAAAAGGAGATAAAAATTTAAAATAAATAAAAAAATACAAAACCCTTTTTAACTTAAATTTCGCATTAATTTAAGATATTATACAATTCAAAATACATAACTAAAAATGCATTAAAGAAGATAGTAGCCCATGGTTGACATAAAAGACGAAAACTTAGTTTCAAGGTGACGGATAGTTTCAACCATACTCGAAGCATTTTCGGACGAGTAGATCTCATCCTCGCTAGATATTTCACGAGTTGAGTTCAGTCTAACATTGGTTTCTATCGCGTCAGCTCCCTTTTGAATTTGCTGCAAAGCATGTTCCACCATCTCTTGAGTAATAGTACTTTGAAATGCTATACTGAATATATTGCGGGATTCAGTTTGCACTTCATAAGTAAGTGACTCAATCGGTATTGCCACGGTTGTGAGATATGTTAACCTATCGGCCACTTCTTTGCGTCCTCGCGGTCGGGGCATTACACATCTGCGACACAATGCCTTCCTACTGTGGTTGAAAAATATTCTGCATAAAGCAGCATCAACAAAGCCTGGACTGATGTAGCCCAGAAAGTCCAAACAAAAGCCTTTTAATTTTATTTTATTTTATTCAAATATCTTATGTATTTAAATCAAATCTAATTATATTAAGATTTGATTTTATTTGATTTTTATTTTTTTCTAGAATATTTATTTTATTTCCTTGTATTCAAATTTAGGGTTTTGAGAAGCTATTATATAAAGCCTCTTATGCCTTAAGTTATTTTAAGTTTTTGGAATAATAGATTTTTTATCTCTGAAAATTTCACTCTTTGTTACCCTTAGATTAGGGTTGCATCATGTTACCCTTGAATTAGGGTTTCATCTAACGTTGTTTCTTCTTCTATTTCCGCCGCGTCATCAGTTTGGTATCAGAGCCTCAGTTCCTGCTACGGGTCAAGCATGTTTCTGAATCCTGATTTCATCTGATTCAAGGTTTAAAGAAGAGAACAACAAACATGGTCATGAAGATCGGGAAGATTGTTTGAGTATGAGGGGGCATACCAACCGTTTCAATGACGATCGTATTAACCGGTTACTGAAGGAGTTTAAATTGGCTACCAATCGTCGAATCAAGGTAAAAATTTCTTATCGAGATGTTGTCTCGGGCTATGAAGAGGTTTTGAAAACCATTTTTTTCATCAACTGGACATGGGGATGTTGTCTTCAGGCTATGAAAAGGTTTTCGAAACTATTTTTTTCCTTCAACTGGATGGCTTCAATGTGACTTCGAATAAGGAACACTCGAGAATAATTTATCTTATTCCGATAAGGTCAACAATTATAAATAATTTGGGTTCTTGATGGTGATGGTGCTGTGAATTCGAGGACGAATTTTTGTCAACCATGAGAGGATGATGTAGCCCAGAAAGTCCAAACAAAAGCTTTTTAATTTTATTTTATTTTATTCAAATATCTTATGTATTTAAATCAAATCTAATAATATTAAGATTTTATTTTATTTTATTCTATTTTTTTCTAGAATATTTATTTTATTTCCTTGTATTCAAATTTAGGGTTTTGAGAAGCTATAAAAAAAAAAAAAAAAAAAGGTTTTTGAGAAGCTATTATATAAAGCCTCTTATGCCTTAAGTTATTTTAAGTTTTTGGAATAATATATTTTTTATCTCTGAAAATTTCACTCTTTGTTACCCTTAGATTAGGGTTGCATCATGTTACCCTTGAATTAGGGTTTCATCTATCGTTGTTTCTTCTTCTATCGCGTCAGCTCCCTTTTGAATTTGCTGCAAAGCATGTTCCACCATCTCTTGAGTAATAGTACTTTGAAATGCTATACTAAATATATTGCGGGATTCAGTTTGCACTTCATAAGTAAGTGACTCAATCGGTATTGCCACGGTTGTGAGATATGTTAACCTATCGGCCACTTCTTTGCGTCCTCGCGGTCGGGGCATTACACATCCGCGACACAATGCCTTCCTACTGTGGTTGAAAAACATTCTGCATAAAGCAGCATCAACAAAGCCTGGACTCTCCTCTCGAAGCGTGCCTTCTACGAACTCAAATGCATTCAGGAGGTTCGCATCTTTTTGGACGTTCCAAGGAGAATCACCCATTCGTATTCCTTTGAAGTGTAATGATACATATCAGTGATACTACTTATATTAGGGTAGTTGGAAGGTACATCCCCAAAAGCTTAGTGGGAAAAAACATTCCTATCGCGGACTAAAATGTTCTGGCGGGAATCAATAAAAAAATATATTATTTGTTCCCTTAGTGTCTAACCGTCGTTTGAACAATGGTACGGTGGGGAGATAGTCAATCGGCGGTTGAAAAAAGTTCAACTGTCGGTTTGAAGTTAATATTACAAATTATATTTGAGTTAAAGTGTTAGAGATTGTAACCGGCGGTGGACTACTTGTCAACCGCATGTTGACTACTTCCCCACCTAGGTGGTAACATCCACAGCTGTGGACAATTCTCAAAACGTTGGGGATCTAACCCTTTACCATAGTCAGCTTTGGCTTATGGAAAGGAATTGTCACCCGGCGGTAGAGTATTTTTTACTACCTCCCCGCTCGGGTGGTAACTTGTCAAGTGGTTGAAAATTACTCAACCGCCGACTACTACACCGGTAGGTTAAAGATCCCAAATTGGCAGACTAGTGCCCCGACGGCCCAAAATACTTCAACCGGTGGAGGAGTAGTCAACTGTCGGTTGAAAATTATTCAACCGGCGGTTGAAGACTCAACATCCTACACTCTTAGTAACCACCATATCCACGCTTTTAACTGCCGGTTGAATGCAATTTTGAATTTTGCTTAAGTTGTGCAAACACTGACTTGGTTACGGAAAACAAATTACTAATTATGAAAAAAACCAATTACCAAGATAACAAATTACTAAGACATATATAAAGAAACGATACAAATTATAAATGAAACCAATTATTAAGCATTTATCTTTTAAAACTTCTGAATCAACGTTTTAATCCAACATAAAAAAACATCCAAAATACTTAGTCTAAAACATAAAAGCATGGTCAGGAAAACTAAAAGAGTATACAAACAACAAACAACAGTAGTATTATTACAAGCCATGGACTAGTGAGTTCTAGCACCTTCCTTGTGAAGGACACTAGCTTTTCAGGTGTCTCGTCTAACGGCCGAACACGATTAATCGTATTCACCACATCCACCACGGAGCGCTCGCTAAGGATACAAAGGGTGATGTTGAACCAACCGTTTTTCTTGACGTATAGTTCGTACTGGGGGTGACATCTGCCTACTCCCTTCCAAGGGCCGAACAAGGGGAGCTATCGGTTTCCCTTGTATCCAACTGAATTGTCGCATCACTCGGATCGGGTGGTACGCCTCGCTCATCAACATTAGTCGGATAGGGTTGTGATACAACCCTATTGCATGCTCCGGGAACATCGCATGAACATCTTCGTACAGTTGGAAATTAACCTGCAATAAACATTTAAACATGTTAACGTTGTATATATAAACACACATTTAATTTTATGATAAGAAACAAACTTACATCTGTCTACGTTAGCCCAGAGAGAATGTCACGGTAGTACGACTTCCCGCAAATAAGGGCTCTAGTCAGCTTTCTCGGCGCCCAAGCCAACATTTTTAGATCGGTGGGGCTATAACCGAGATTCAGACCTATCGGAAAACTAGGAAGTGATCGTACACCCAACTCTCTAGTAATGCTAAAAAACCAACTAGGCTCTTTAGAGAGTGTTTTGAAACGCCTTCAAACTCTTGTATAGCCATACTAATGCGCACGTACCCAACGCGTACTCGTCGAGCTTCTCCAAGTTCTCAAGATGATGTAGAAAATCACATTGGATGTTCTTTTAGCTAGTATTGGTGAAGATGGTATCCCGAGGAAAAACATAATGTAAGCCTGAGCGGCTTGTTTCTTCATGTCCTTAATGATGGCAGCGTTGGTGTCCAAATATGCGGGCCCGGAGAAAGTCTCTCTTAGCCATTAAAGGTCGAACCCACTCCCGTCATACGCCTCCATATCCTGCTGCACGACTTCCGCCGAAACTCCCAACAAATATGCATATCGTGCATATGTTTCATATATCAAATTCGTCCGAAAGACGTCTATAATTCTCCCTTCGATCAAAAGTATGGTGATCACGTGCACGTCATCTAACGTGATGGTCATCTTGCTGAATAAGAACTGGAAGATGTTCGTCTGCTGGTGCCACCTCTATGAAAACCTCGTCCAAATGTGGGTGCGAGTTGAACTTCAGTACATAACGTATCAGTGACCAAAACTGGGTTTCTTCCAATAGTGCCCTGACTCCCAACTGTTTGGTAAGGTCCCATTGACTGAGGATCCCATACTTTGATTGGACCGTGATGCCGGATCGAGTCTGAAAAAAAAAAAACAAACATGGAAAAACGGTAAATAATATATTTATAGTTAATCATAAATATTTAATTCAAAATTTTAAAAACTTACGTCGTCCATGAACGTGAAGTACGACTCGTTTTGCATGTAATCCGGGAAGAGAAGGATGTTGTTCTGTTCGACGAGAAGGTTCCTCCATCCCTCCGGATCGATTGGATGGCCTTGGGCTTTGGTACGAACCTCACGTGGAGGTGATCGCTTAGGGACCCCAGTCTTCTCCCCCGTTTCCTCCTCCTCCTCGTGTATGAGCACACGTCATTGACGAACTCCACGCTCCCTTCTGGCGTCGTATTTCTTGTGCCTTGTTGAGCGTTCCATGTGCACCGTACGGTCCCCACATTCGGCCCTATCGTCTTCCGACCAACTACCACTTTCACATTTTTTCTAGGCCGGACTTCTTCTCGCTCGCACCTAGCAACCTTCTTCCCTCTCTTTTCGACGGGTCTATATACCTCGCGCCTGAAAAAAAAATACATAGTTAAAAATACATAACTAAAACCTAACAAAACAACTACGTCCCTGTCGGGTGAGGATGGGTTTAACCGGCGAGGATAAAAAATGGCTTTTCTCTAACACATATTTGCCTCGCCGGGTGAACCCAGCCTCACCCGACAGGGTTTAAGAACTCTATGGAAAAATTTGGCTACCACGCCGGGTGGACTAGTTCTCATCCGGCGGGGTTTAGGAACTATCTGGAAAAAATAACTCCTTCGCCGGGTGAACTAGCTCCAACCCGGCGGGGGAGCACGAAAACAGTGAGTAACCCCCATTAAAATACCTCGACCCCAAACCAAATACAGCCCCAAAACACCAATTCAACCGCAAATATAACCTTCTAACATCAATATGGAAGTTAAAACACCTAATTAAACATGTATTTGCCTATTCTAACACTCTATGAAGCATAAATCTAGAAAAAAAACTATATATAGCAAAAACAAGATATAAATTCAGCAACTCACTCTTTTCCTTTTTCTATTATTGTTGTTGATTGAGTTAGAGTCTCGTGGATTACTTGTAAAAAGATATATGCTTGAAAGAAAATTTCAATTTTGTGGGTAGTGGGAAGTTTGAAGAAGGAGAAGAGAGGGAAAGGTTTTTGTTTTCGGCTGATTTTGTTTTGGGAATGGTTAGTATTTATGGTTAGAACTTAGTAAAAATAAAGAGGGTGTTTTAGATATAAAAATAAGACTACTTAAAATTGATAGGAGAATGGTTAAAATTGAGGCTGTTTAGCAAAACGGGATTGGATTTAACCAAAACATAATTCTATTGCCATTGCTTTTGGGCCTTAAATGATATTGAACTCTTTACTTTATACGAATTTATGAGAAATGATGGTTGGTGACATTAAGATAATTGTTCAAAATAGAAAGTATAATTAAAGTCCACATTTAGCTTTGAAATTAGTTAATAATTATTTCGTTCCAAATAATACCAATGATTCAAACTTTTCGTTTTTTCGAACATTTATAAAGTATGCTATAGTGATAGGGCATAAAATAAATTTACGTTATTTGATCATTAGACATATGAATTTGAGATTTCTTGGTATAAATTTACCTTATGGGATGGTAATAAGTTTGTTGGTTATGATGGGGGTCGATGTTACTGGGTGGATTATGTGTCTTATCTGGAAGAGTTCTGGTATGGGAAAGAATTCTTTAAGAAACCAACTAATATATTATTTGAAAGCAGAATCCTGGTCGAAATGGCAGATCTATGACCAGTTTGAGCATAAGTTGCTATAAATCTAGAAATTTAATGACGTTACCAATATACATGTTCGCGTGTTGGTTTTAAGTAGAAAATCATGCACGAAACGATGCAAGAGCCTTAGTCGACCACTTCCAGTGTTGGTAGTTCTTCTCATCATTATCAAGGGATGTTCGACCGACAATATATGGAATGGGTGCATTCTAAAAATGTGATCATGTATAATACAAGTGAGAGCCATTGGAATAATGTCCCTACTCGGATTGGTGAATTACACACCACTAAAATAGATTACCACGTTACATACGACTAATGATTAAAAGGAAGTGGAAATTTCAGGACTTAAATGTAAATAATTAAATGTCATGTAACAGATCGTAAAGTTAGAGGAGGACTTCAGAATTATGTATTTTGGTCGAGGACTAAAAGTGTAATTAGCCCTTTATGTATAACTGTATTTAGGTGTAAGCTAAGTCTTTGCGCCTCTATATAAAGGTCAAAGATGAAGTAATGAAAGGGTTTAAGTTTTGAGTTAGAACACTTCTATACTTTGACTTTGTCTCTCTAGAATCTATTTCTCTCTCTAAAGTTTTACTTCTCTCAATTAATAAAGCAATTGAAAGAACCATACTCACCGAATTGGCGACTCCACTGGGGACGATTAACAATCAGTGTCTATTTTGTCAACTCGGATTTTATCAATTTTAAAAAACAATCTTGAAACTTTATGATGAATCCAGAAAGTAATCCTTTTGTTCGATCAACTATCGAGATGTTAAGAGAATATTTGTAGAGGACAAATGATAGACCAGAAGGATCTGCTCCGATCCACCAAACTCAATCTGATATAGAAGTACAAATGAATCAGGTCTTGGATAAGATAAATGCTTTGAATGAGAAATATGATCAGATAGAGAAGGAAATTCAGTCATCAAGGCTGAAATCCAAGGTAAGACAAATGAATGAACAAACTGAAGCTGGAAATGATTCTGATCGATCTTGCACTCATCGTCAGATCAGGAATGAGCAGAAGAAGGCGCGTTTTGAAGCTCCAAAAGAGTGCCATTCTTCTCAAAAATAAAAGAAAGATAATAAAAAATGTGTCAAATCTAATGAAGAGGAGGTTAAGAGATCTGGCTCAGGTTTTAAAAGGTACAGGGGTTCTTCGAAAGAAGAGAGGGATCAGCCTCAGAAGTACAAAAAAAAGCACAAATCTATGAAAAATAGTATACGTTGATGTCCGAGGGAGTCTAATTGGTATGAAGGAAACACGTTGAATCAGTATTATGAGAGTGATCGGAATTTATATGCAGTAATGGGAACCAAAGATCAATATGTTCAAGGTATTCATTAGAGGAGTTCTCCATTGACAAGTGAAACCAGATCTATTACGCTTTCAAATCATTTTGATATAGCCAAAGTTGAAAAGTTCGATGGGATACAGGATCTGGATGATCACATCGAACAATTCAAAAATTATATGATGAATTTCGAGTACGACGACAGGCTGGTATGTCGGGCTTTCTCACAGACTTTTAAAGGGACGAATTTGAAATGGTATAGCCGAATTCCAAGGGGATCCATTTCGAATTTTAGAGACTTTTATATTGATTTTCGAAGGCAGTTTGTTGCTAGTAAAGAGATAAGAGCAAACAGTGACACAATTATCCAATGCAAGTAGGCAGTTGGAGAAAAATTGAAGGATTACACGAAGTGATTTGTTTTGACAAAGGCAATTTTGGATAACTGTGAAGAGTCGGTGGCGATGACAGATTTTCACCAAGGTTTATTGCCAGGGGATTTGGCTAACGAGACAACGAAAAGGAGGGCTTTAACTTTTGGAACATTAATGGCTCATGGTGAAGATCAAATCATAGTTGAATAATCAACAAGGGTCCAATAAGAGTAGTTAACGTTCCAAAGAATTAAGGGCAGATGTTCCATGACCAAAGGCAGTCTTCAAATGATAATCAACAAACGCGTCCAAGGAATAACTGTTTAGCACCTTGAATCGGGGGATATTTGAACCAAGCTCCATTTTATCAATTTAATAGGTCGATGCCAAATCAGTGGATAAGGCTTGAATATTATGCGGATTTGACTGAAAGCGTGGCAACAATATTTGATAAAACTAAGAGCTACGTGAATTTGTAGGAAGACCGTTCCAATCACAGGCCAAGGAAGGAGCGGAACAACAAATTATGTAAATACCACAATGACATTGGTCATGACACAAATGATTGCATTGCTTTAAAAAAGGAAGTCCAAATTTTGATTGAGAATGGAAAGCTACTGACTTATTTGAAGTCACACGGCAGTGCATCCAAAAATCCAGCATCGAAGCCAGAGCCAACCAACCCAAATACGCAAGCTAAAAATTTGATGATTATAGATTCAAGGGTTGATGAGTTTTATGTTGCCTCATAATATTTGGATATGGATCCAGATAGAGTGGAAGAGCCAATAAAGAAAGGGAATATTCAAAGTCTGTGTGAGTATTTCGAGTCACTAGCTATTTTTTGGGGTGATTCGATGGCTGGTAATACCGATAGTTCGAGGAAAAGACATGTTGTTAATTTGGAAACTCATACCAGAGGGGAGAATATCTACTCATTTGTACAGAAAAAGAGACATTCCTTTTATTATGTTCGATGAGGATGATTTGCGAGGAACTGCGGGGCCGCATGAGGATGCGGTGGTCATTGGGGCAGAAGTTGCTGGCATTGAAATTAGACGCGTGCTTATGGATACCGAGAGTTCCGCGAATGTCCTTTTTAAAGCAAAATATGATAGGATACGTAATCCTCCTCGAATTTCTCATTAAGAGCGCACAACCATTGGTTCCACCAGAATAACTGCACGGGTAATTGGAGAATTCGAAAGGGAAGTAAGTTTGGGAAAGAGACCATTCAAGAAAAAAGGTTTAAGTGATTTTTATGGTGGTGGATTGTCCCACAAGTTATAAAGCCATTTTTGAAAGATCTTGGTTGTCAAGGATGTATGGTTTTATGTCAACAATTCATCGATGTTTTAAATATGTAGCTGGAGATCGTGTGGGGGTCATTCGAAGCGAATAAAAATTTGCATGGGAATGCTATGCCACTGCACTTCGGATTCGAGGATCTAACATTAGAGATATAATGAATGAATAGTAGTCTAGGGGGTTGACCTCAAATTTAGACGAAAGGATTGGTGATCCGAGGGAAACCCCAGGGTCCTTAACAGTAAGTAAAGAGATTGAGGAGTATATTTTTTCTGAGGGAAAAACACTTGAAATAAGAACCTTACTAACCCCAGTTATACGTTAACGACTGCTGCAATTTTTGTCTCAGAATTTGGATGTTTTTGCTTGGAAACAGAGGATGTGGTAGGTGTACCGATCGAAGTAATTTGTCACAGTTTATTTGTCAATCTGAAGGTGAAGCATGTAATCCAAAAAAGGAGGGAATTTTCGTCAGAAAAAGCAGAAGCAATTGTTTTTGAAGTGGATCATTTATCCAATGTTGGACATATAAGGTAATCACAGTATCCTTTGTGTACGAAGAATCCAGTAGCGGTCAAGAAGAAACATGGAAAGTGGAGAACGTGTGTGGATTTTACAGACTTAAATCGAGCCTGTCCTAAAGACCCATTTCATGTTCCTCAAATAGACCATCTGATTGATTCTATTTTGGTAAACAAGATATTGACTTTCATGGATGTTTTGTGGGGTATAATCAGTTCCAAATGGATCTAGAGGATCAAGAATGTACCACTTTCATCACTGACAGGGGTTTACATTGTTATAAGTTTATGCCTTTTCGATTGAAGAATGTCGGGGCCACTTACTAGAGGTTAATAAATAAAGCGTTTTCCACTCAAATTGGAAGAAATATGGAAGTATACATTAATGACATGGTGGTAAAAATCTTAGCAGGTGAGGCACACTTGGAAGATTTAGAAGAGACATTCTTGAATTTAAGAGCAATAAGATTAAAGCTGAATCCTGAAAAATGTACCTTTGGAGTTCGATCAGGGAAGTTCTTGGGTTTTTATCAGTAAAAAAGAGATAGAAGCTGACCCAGAACATTTGATTGCTGTAGTATCAATAAACTCGCCTCGAAATATCAAGAAAGTACAAGTTTTGACATGAAGGTTAGCAGCACTTAATAGATTTATTTCTCGATTATCTGATAAATGTTTTACTTTATTTCAAGTATTGCAAGCGTCAAAGAAATTTCAATGGACTTCGGCTTGTGAAGCGACATTTACAAACATCAAGGATTTATTTTCATCACCAGAAATTTTATCTAAGCCTCGAAGTGGGGAACAACTCTTTTTATACATTGTGGTATCATATTTTCCAGTAAGTTCAATATTAATAAGTGAATATTCAAGAATTTTGAAGCCGGTGTACTATGTTAGAAGAATTTTGGTGGCAGCATGAAAAAGATATTTGAAGCTCGAAAAATTAGCATTGGCATTGGTGGTGGCTGCTAAAAAGATGTGTCCTTATTTTCAAGCCCATACCATTGAGGTTCAGACTTCATTTCCCCTGAAAATATTTTGCAACGTCCTATTATTTCGGGGAGAATGACCAACTGGAATTAAAGTGCAAGCTTTGGCAGACTTTCTTGTGGAATTTCATTCAAGTAGATCAGATCAAAATATAGTAAAAATGCCTTACCATGATGGATTATTTGAACTGATGACAGATCTTTTGTTTTGGGATGCATCGCTGTAGTTCAATTAGTTTCTCCATCTGGAGAAACAATGCTTCAGTGTATTAAATTTGGTTTTCATGCTTCAAATAACAAAGATGATTACGAAGCTGATTTAGCTAGTTTGAGACTTGCGAAAATATGTAGAGCAACTACAATACGATTATAGACAAATTCTCAATTGGTAGCAAATCAAGTATCTGAAAACTCCGAAGCAAAAAAAGGATCACCTAATTTTGTATACTCGAGAACTTCAAAATTTGATGCTCTTATTTGATCACGTTGTTGTAAAACATATAAGTCGATGAAATAACACAGTGGTTGATTCATTAGCAATTGTTGTGTATAAGGAAGAGTATCCTTGGATTTTGCTGCAAGAGATTCCTTCGATTTTAACTCATTCAGACCAATGTAATTATTGAGGAATTGTTTGTTAGTACAGGTGTCGTCTGAGGTAATTGGCGAACTGATATTCTGAATTTTTTGCTTTGAGGAGAACTGCCCGACGATGCAAAATTGGCCAAAAGATTGGACGGTAAAGATTTTGGATACATATTTTTGGATGGAATCTTGTATAAGAAAGCGTTGAGTAAGCCATTATTACGATATTTGAATAGACAAGAATTACAAGTTTTATCATAGTTACATGATAGAGAAGGATCAGCACATTACAGGTTCAAGGAATTATCTCGTCGAGTTTTACTTGCAGGTTTTCATTGGCCTTCGATTATGGACGATGCTAAAAACTTCATTCGAAGATGTGATACTTGTCGAAGGTCTGCCAATTCTATTCATAAGCCAGCAGTTCCATTTATGTCTATTACCGAAGCCATTATGTTTGATTGGTGGGGAATAGATTTAGTGGGACCTTTGTCGATGGCATATGGAGGACGACAAATGATAATTGTTCTAGTAGAGTATTTTACAAAGTGGGCGGAAGCGTAGCTGTTATCTGGAACGAAAACTAAGGATGTGATTAAATTCATTAGAAACAGTATTTGCCTTCGTTTTGGAATGCTTCTAAGAATTACTACGAATAACGGTCCTCAATTTAATAATAAACAAAAGACTTCATTCTGCGCTTCGAAAGGAATTAAACAATGTTTTTCAATACCGTTTCATTTCCACGAAAATGGGCAAGTGGATGTGACAAACATGTCTATTTTCAGAAGGTTTAAAAAAGAATTTAACAAGAGAGACAGAAAAATGGCCCAATTATTTGCAAGAGGTACTTTGGGCTTATCGAACAACTCCTAGAGAAGCTACTAAAGAAAGTATATTTGCTTTAGCATATGGAATGTATGATGTTAGCCCTGTGGAATCTACGATGTCATCTTTTAGAATAACTCAATATTCGGAAGAATCCAATGGCGAAGCTAAAAAGAGCAACTTTGGATCTCATTGATGAGAAAAGAGTTCGAGCTCATTTAAATGTAATCCATTATCAAACTCTTATGAGGATTAAGTACAATTCGAGGGTAAAAATGAGGGAGTTTAAAGTAGGTGATAAAGTGTTAAGAAAATCATTCCTACACACCAAAGAGAAGAGCCTAAAAAAAATGGTCCTGATTTGGGAAGGACCTTATATGGTTGTTGAAAGAATAAAGCCAGGGTCTTATCGTCTTTGTGATATCGTACAACATTCGAAGTTGTACTGTGAATAGTTATGTTGTATTTTGAATTTGTTTCTATCAATGCACTTTTTCCTACCCTGTTGGCCCAATGAGGCTTTAACGAGGCGCTATGTACATATTCAAAGCTATCAATAAAATGAATTTTTTGGCCAATGGTTGTTTACAAGTACTTATTTGAACTATTTTTGTAACTGATCAAAGACTAATCATCTTTAAGGTTGGCCAAGAGTAGAATATTCTGAAGTGTTAAATACACTTTTCGAAGAAACAACCATGTTCGAAGTAATACGTTCATTAAACGAACTATGGTTTTCGAAGTGCTACATTCAATAAACTCACTAAGGTTTTAGAAGTGCTACTTTCAATAAATGCACTATATTTTTTGAAGTGCTACATTCACTGCACTATGACGCTTGAGGTGTTATGCATTGTAATGGTTATTTAAATTATTTTATTATGTTTTTACCTCAAATAATTAATATAAATAATGGTTAAATATGAATATAACTTGATATAAAACATGAAGCGTAAGCAAAATCTTTTGTCATTTAGAATAATTCGATGGGTACAAGAGTTGTAATACTGATATGACAGGTATAAAAAGATAATAAAAATTATTCATCTTCAAAGCCCTCTTCAGATGATTCCTCTCTAGACGATGAATTTGGGATAGGATCGAAGGCTTTGTTGAGACGTCATTCGACAACAATTTCATTCCAAAAGTTGGAAAGATTTATCTTAGGATATGTGGCGAGAATTTTTAAAGAAGCATGATTCTCTTCTTTGCCATTATTGATAGCTGCCAACATATCCTCAATACACTCATCTTCAACAACAGTGACAACACGTTATTTTTCTTTCTTAAAATCAGTTTTCTGTGTGGCTATCTCATCGGTAAAGTATTTTTTTCGGCTTCGCTTTTGGTAAGAGAAGTCTGAAGCTCATCGAATTTCTTCATCTCAGCAACTAAGTCTTCAAGGTGTTTAACTTTGAGTCGATCTATCTCTTCCTGATGCGAAGTGTTTAAATTTTATTTCTTGATTCGATGCTGCTCTAGTAAATGCTCTTTGACAAATAGAAATCCTCTGATTAGCTCAGACCTTGACATTTCGAATCCATAAAATTGATCTCTTATATAATTACCGATTTTTTCCTTCAGTTGTTTCTCAGCTTTGGTAGTTCATTTGTAGTGAACCATATCTTTAGCCATTCCTTTTAGATGATTTTGAGAAGCCTCGATTTCTTGAGTAAGCGTTTTCGCTGCAGTATTAAGATTGGGAAAGGGTTAAAGTGCAGCAAGGACGTCTGGGTTTGGTGCAATAATAGGAAAAACCACTAGACTAGGCCGAAGAATGAGATCTAAAGATGTTATAGAAATAGTAGGAACAATGATTTCAGGAGATGCTGTTTCGGAGGCATAGGGTGCAGATCTTCTACCAAAAATATGTAGATGAGTTTGAATCTCTTGAATGACAGGATCTTCTTCTCCAGCAAGCTCTTACGATTCATTGAAATTGATAAAGTTGTCAGGGTCGAAGTGATCATCACCTTGGTTATCTTCTGCGGTGACAGTTTCTTTTTGCTGAATGGTGGCATCATCAGCGTTAGTTTCATTTTTTTTATGATCTTGTTGATTATCGGCAACTAAAAATTCATTATCATCGGACAGAATTTCTTCGATAGCCTCATTTGTTTTCTTTTTTGTTTTCTTTTAGGGGCTGGCTCCAGTGGTACTCTTCTTTTTCGAAGGGGAAAAAGTTTTCTTCTTTTTTAGAGAAGGACATGTCCTTCGCCTTTTTATTCTTTTTCGCCTTTTTATTTTGAGGAAGATGGTTGTGTGATCTGTTGCGGATGGGTAAGAACACTTTTCAGTTAGGACGAACCAATCTTTTAACGGCTTATCAAAGATTGGGTTGATCTATCAAATTTTTGGTAGAAAAGGCTTCAGGTGTGATCGGAAATAAGTGATTGTTGAGGAAATTGATAGGTTTAGGTTCGAAGGTTTTATGGAAAGCATTGTTACGTTCCGCCTGGGACTTTCTGTTTGGAATATGTAAATTGATAATGAATAAGGATAATAACAGTTGAAAATATAATTTAGAAGAATAATATTAAGAGATTTACGACCACTCCTCTGGACAAGGTTCAATCTTGAGGGATTGGCTTCGGATATTTCCTTGCCATGTTCACATGCGCCTGAAATAAATATAAATTTTTGCTTCCAAAAATTTTCTACTTCTAGAAGATTGTCGATGATCTTTAGGTCATCATCCAATGTAAGATAGTAAAACGGAAGCACCGGCCCCTTGGATAATTTAATTAGAGATACAAAGTCTTTGATGCTGATCGAGATTTCGGACAACCGGGAGGCCATGACTACAGAAAAAAGTGTGAACCATTGATTTGGTGTCACCTGAGTTGGACACAGATCCAGCAATTCGAAGTAATCAACTATCATGGGATCCAGTGGGAATCGAAGACCTCAGTTTATAATTTATGGATAGACAAGTAGCTCATTTTTTTTGCAGTCAAGGGGCGCTTCTCCTTTTTGGGGAAGATGAAGTCTGATGTTATCTCCCATTCTCCATTTCTTCTTCAGATCAGTTGCTTGGTTTTTTTGTAATATATGTATGAAACGCTTTTTAGAGCTAAAACATAATTTGCATCAAGAGACCTCAAGTTCTCGCCAATCCGAGCTCTTTTCTCCCTGGATATAGTAATGAGAGCTTTCTTTACTCTTGGTTTACGGATTGTTTTCCTTGAGCAGCATTCTCTGATTCTTTTGAAGCTTCTTCCTTTGTATCAGCCTCATTATTTGACTGAGTAACATCGAAGTCAACTTCTTCTGATATTTTATCTCTCGGTTGTGGAGGATTATTCGAGGAATTTTGTTGAGATGAATTAACTGTCTCAACAATCTCCTTCGGGGGAGGAGAATTGGTAGATGGATTCGCTGTAACATTAGCATCGTCTCCCATAGTTATAAAGATATTTTTTAAGAGCTCGTGGGGAAATGTTTTTGAAAGGTTTCTTGAAGAAGGGGTTACTTCGGACTGCTTTGAAGATGATCCGTTTATTTCACAACTAATTCGAGGTGATTATTGGGAAAGAAAAGGTGAAATTTGAAGAGCTTTTGTCGTTCGAGTTTTTGAAGACTAAATTTCTTCTGTAATAGGCGAAGGTGAAATCAGGAACTTTAGAAGGATCGAAATTACCGTAATAAATGGTCTTTGTGGATGTTCTAAGGGGAGCGTTGCTTATTAATCCAACAACTCTATATTCTTCCGCTCTTTCACTGATGCAGAAATAAGCGTAAGCTCTAAAGACGTTGTTGTCTGATTCTGGAGATTTAGGTTCTTTGGGAATTCTGGCCTTGGATCTTCTGGATTTTAGGTGTTATCATAAACTGGTTGAAGGTTGACCAAAAATTATGAATTTTCAAGTTGAGGTAGCCATTAAGTTTGAAGAAGCTGGTGAAGGTAGCAAAGGAGTTTATACGTTTTCTACGCTTTCTCTCTCAAGAAATTTTGTTTATGGATTAGAGAATGAGATAAAGGAATTTATAGGAGGAGAAAAGACGTGTAGAGAAATGGAAAAGGTTTATGTTAGTTGGGCAGAATTTGAAACAGTTGCGTGGATAAGGGTTCAACACCCGGTATGTTAAGGGCTTAGGTATAGGCCTAGCACCTAGGGGGTCATGATTTATTGAGCCATAAGTTTGATATTTAAGATTAATAATTTTACGTCGAATCTAGAAATGAGAATATGACTTTTAAGGGACATATTCCGATGCGTTTGGAGAAAATGATGATGTAATAGAATGATCGACCTACTTCGTATTATGGAAGAGCAAGTTATTATCGTTTTTGCTTAGATTCGAAGATAATTAGTTCTCATTCATTTACTGACATGAGAACTAAGGAGGCTAATGATAAAGAAGTGGAAACTGAGGGACTTAAATGTAAATAATTAAACATTATGTAACAAATAGTAAAGTTAGAGGAGGACTTCAGAATTATTTATTATGGTCGATGACTAAAAGTGTAATTAGCCCTTTATATGTAATTGTATTCAATTGTAAGCTAAGTATTTGTGCCTCTATATAAAAGCCAAAACTGAAATAATGAAAAGGTTAAACTTTTGAGTTAGAACACTTCTATACTTGGACTTTCTCTCCCTAGAATCTATTTCTCTCTTTAAAGTTTTACTTCGCTCAATTACTAAAGCAATTCAAAGAACCATACTCACCAAATGATACAAATGATGGAATTAGAACCGTTTGTAGATCCTCCTTCATCACCATATGACGGTCAATAACATCCTTAATAATGATTGATTTAGTTTTTTTTGTATTTAATTCTATTAAAATTTGTTTTTTATTTTGTTATGTTTTTATATTATTGCGTTAAACTATTTTTGTTTCTAGTATTATGTTTCTATTTTCTTGTTTATATCCAAATTAATATAGTATTATGTTTCTATTTTTTTATTGTTTATATTAAACTATTTATAACATCTAAAGATATATTTGAAAGATCTAATAAGCTATTTAAAATATCTAATAGTTGAAAGATCTAAAGATTCCAAGAACTTCAAAGATATAGTTTAGAGATATAATAAACTATTAACTAAAGAATCTAATAAACTATGTAAAATTTCTAATATTTGAAAGATATAAATATCTAAACATTTTTTCCAAGAAAGAATTTATTTATTGAATTGAAAATTATTACATATGTTTGTTACAGGAGGTATTTTCTCCTGGTACATGTTTGATTTTGCTCTTTCTTTTTCAGTATCTACTTCTTGTTCCTTATTCATTTGTGTTATAGATTCTTCTTCTTCTTCTTCTTCTTCTTCTTCTGCGTTTTCTACTTCCTTCTTCATCTTCTGTTTCATCTCCTTCATCTGCTTCATGTACTGGTTCATTATGTCTTGTAAACTGCAAGTATGATTTGGTCAGGTTATACAACCTGCCATGAAACAGATTAGTCAAAAAATCTAAATTTCCCTGGGTTTAAGGATTCTAGCAATGTAATAGCAGTCAGCTCCTTTAGTGAATGATTAGCATCAATTTCAAATTGTTTTTGAGTTCTAAAGGCATACTTTGATAACCAATCAGCCGCCATATTTTACTCTCTATATACATGTTTTAGAGTCATCTGAGGCATGATTAAATTTCTACAACAGATGATAATCTGTTCTAAATGCCATGGGTATTTTCCTATTGCTAACATATTGAATAATCCTAGGGAGTCTATCTCTATATCTATCATGTTTAAGTTTTTCTCTTTGCAGGTTAATATACCATTTAACAGAGCATGCATTTCAGCAATAATAGGTGTACATTTGCCTAATGTATTGTCTTTGGCTATAATCAGATTGGCTAAGTTATTTCTTATAATGAAACCGTAGCCAGCTTGTCCATTCCTTAAGGTTGATCCATCAAAGTTTAATTTGTATCTGTTATGAGTAGGGCAGATCCATTTAATATACATAAAAGGTTTGGAGTTCTTTATGTGATTAAAGCAACTAAGGTCTTTTGCTATATGATGGTCACATTTTCAATGTTTTCTGTTAAACAATGATGAATGATATGTGATTTATGATTGCTTTGTGTGAAGTGGTAACGTTTTGATGCTTATGTTTGTCTCTAACATTCCATACACTCCACGTTATTAATGCAAGTAAAATAGTCATAATATGAGTAGCCTTAGCAGTGGATAGAAACCAGAGGTTGATGATATGGTTTATTGTCATGTGTTTTCTTATCTTTATGTCAAAATTTTCAGAATAATAAGACCATACTACCTAAGAAGATTCACAAGCAACAAAAACATGGTTAAGAGATTCTATATTCTGGAAATTTATACATTTTGAAGCAATACTAAAACCTTTTCTCTGCAATAATGTGTCTACACTGATTAGGTTGTTTAATACTCTCCAAATGGTGAATGAATACTTCTTTGGAGAGATATTGTTCAATATTTTCCCTTTTATTAATGAGGTTAAGTCTTTTTTTCTAATTAAATTAACAGTATCTTTTAAGTTAAATGATCCATCAGTGGAAATCTTCCAAATGATGGAGTCAACAATGTTAAAGTTAATGTGAGTTTTTATGATTTTGTTTATATAAGTAGCAGGTAAGTATAGTTGTAGTTTAGGTATATCCCAATTATTATTGTTCCAAAATTCAGTTACCTTTGTAAGTGAGTAATGATGTGAATTTATTTGTGTTAGGGTTATTAAAGGTTTATCATGGTGCCAACTGTCTAACCAAAAATCAAGTTCACCTTTTCCTAATATTCATTTAATCTGTTTTTTCAGCTTCTTCCTTGATTTCAAACATTCTTTTCCATGTTTTTAAGTCTGCTAAATTTAAAGATGATTGAATAGGATGAATATTTTGATAGTATTTAGAATGCATTAGGTTGGACTATAAAGTTTTATTATTTCTAAAGTTAAACCAAAGCTTATATGAATAAGCTTTTTGAATGTCCTCTAGGTTTCTAATGTTCAATCCATTTTTATTGTGAGGTTTACGTATTTTACTCCAGTTGCACCATAATATTGTTCTATTGTTTTCATTGTAACCCCATAAAATTATGTTCAGTAATTTGTTAATTTTGTTTATCACTTTCAAAGGTAATCTTATTGATTGTAAGTAGTAATCAGGGTAAGATAGTAATACAGACTTAATCAATCTTATTCTACCACCAAAGGAGATGTTTTTAGAATTCCATTCATTAATTTTCTTCCTAATCTTTTCTATTAACTTCTTAAAATTTATAGAGAAGTTATTTGAGTGAATTGGGATTCCTAAATAAGTAAGAGGCGGTTTTTCTTGTTTAAAGCCTAAAAGGTTTTCCAATGCTTTTATTCTAATTATGTTCATATGTATGGAGGCTATAAATGTTTTTTTTAAGTGTTTATTTGTTTTCCATATAACATTTGTTATGTGTTTAAATTTTTTGAAAGTTTCTTCATATTAGTTAATGAGCCATTTATAAAAAAATTAGGTCATCAGCATATGCTAAGCAGTTGAATTTTAAAGAGCCTTTCATGTTGTAAGACATAAGTAGATTTTGACCAACTAATTTGTTTAAACCTCTTATTAAAAATTCCTCTCCTATGATAAATAAACTAGGGGACAGAGGCCCCCCTGCCTTAAACTAAAACCATGAAATCGTTTTCATTGAGTCAGACCCACCATAACTAAAACCATGAAATCGTCTGCAAACGCGAGACATGAGATGTTCATATCACTTCTGCTTTTAAACCTGATTTTAATGTTGCCAATATAAATCTGTTTGATACTTCTGATGAGATACTCTTCAACCAAGATAAAGAGACTTGGAGAAAGCGGATCTTCTTGTCTCAGACCTTGTGTGTTGAGAAAGAACCCTTTCAATTCACCATTAATAAAGATGAAGGAATACACCTTGCTGATACAATTGCTAAGAAGCATAACCACATTAGTATTAAAGCAAAACAAGTAAAGGATCTTAAAAACAAACCTATGTTTGAGCTTGTCAAATGCCTTAGTCATGTCAGTCTTGATGATGACATTGACTCATTTGCATTTAGAATTTAGATCATAGCAAATTTCATGGGCAATAAGAATGATATCATGGATGCTTCTCCCTTTCACGAAGGCACCTTGCTCATCAGAAATCAACTTAGAAAGGATCTTGGATAGCCTATTGTTAATGGATTTCCCAATGATTCTGTAAATCATGGTAGTTAGGCTGATAGGACGATAGTCATGCCATTTGTTAGGATGATCGAATTTAAGAATTAGGAAAATGGTTGTAGCTTTCATCCCATGAGGAAGATTATACCCATTGAAGGACCAGTGGATATCTTTACAAAGATCAGGACCAATAATAGGCTAGCAGTTTTTATAAAACTCGTCGTTGAAACCATCTAGCCCTGCAGCAGACACTGAGCTTAAAGAATTAATAGTACAAAGGATTTTATTAGTATCAGGAAAAGTAGTAAGACTATTATTGTCAGCATCAGTGACCATTTTAGGAATAACATCCATCAGATCTTCTTCACTGAGAGTAAGAGCCAGCAAAGCTTGGAAATACTTAATAGCCGAGTTACCAATAGCCTCTCTTGAAGTGAGCCAATCATTTTCATCTTTAATCCTAGCAATTCTGTTCTTTTTCAATCTTTTCTTCACAAAACTATAGTAAGCAGTTTTATTTTTATCACTATCATTAAGCCATGTTGCATGGGCTTTGTGCTTCCAATACAGCTCTTCCATGTCCAACAGCATTAGGTGATTATGCTTATCCTCCTCAAGAGAGATTCGGTTGTCATCATTAGCGTCACCTTGCAAGAGAGATTCCCTGAACTTTATGATATCCTCAGAATTCTTAATAGCATAAAAAATGTTCCCAAAAACATCCCTGTTCCAGTCTTTCAACGCAGCTTTCAACCTGTTTTGCTTTACGCAGAAGTTCATTATAGGATTCACCTCAGCCCCAACCACATTAACAGACCAACTTTCATCCACTAGCTTTATAAACTCAGAATGAGTAGCCCACATGTTTAAAAACTTAAAAGAAGCTTTAACCCTCTCTAGACTAGAAGATATATTAATAGAAAGAGGGCAATGATCAGAACAGTTTCTACTATGATGAGAAACAGAAGTGGACTCAAAGTAGTTCAACCAATAATTGTTGAATAAAACACGATCTAGACGTTTCCATTTATGACCATTAGACCAAGTAAAGCTACACTCAGTATAACCAGCATCTTGTAATCCATAGTCCATTATAAGATTGTTGAAATCATCCATTCCCCGTTGGTTGATTGTTGAACAAGATAGCTGCTCTTGAATATTAGAAATAATGTTAAAGTCACCAAATATAATCTATTCTTTAGAAGTATTATCAAGCACTCTGATAGTATCCCAAAGAGAAAGTCTTTGATCTCTCTTACACTTCGCATAAATCACAGATACCATGAATTCTTTATCCAAGGAAGGGTGATGAACTATGAGATGAAGAATCTCCTCCCTATCAAGGACAACCTCCACATTATAATTGTGATGCTAGAAAACCCAAATTCTATTATTGAGATTGCCACAATACCCACTGAATTTCAACTTCCTAGCAACAGACTGCATCTTATCAGGATTAATAAAAAGCTCTTGTATAGCAACAAAACTAGCTTTAGTAGATTTAACCATAGACTTAAGTCTTTGAATAGTCTGCTTATTGCCAAGACCCCTGGCATTCCATTCAAGATAGTGATAGTCATCAATTTGATGAAGTTTTATTGGCTCTTTTGAGCTAGATTAGTTTTGATGAGACCGAAACTTTTGAATTCCACATTTTTGAAGTTTTCTTTGACTTCTTGATGTTTGGTTTCTTCAAATTTTCTTCAAACTGATCTTTTAAAGGAGAAGTAACAAGGCTGCCAGCATATCTAGGAGAATAATGAATCTCTTCAGCTATAGGTTAAAACATATTTCTCCTTTCAAGAGTTTTCAAGGCATCAATCATCTCATGGTAATTAATTAGATCTAAGTGATCCAAACTAGGGAGATCAATCTCTTGATTTTCTTGAGAAGGCATACTATCAGACTGGTTAGGACTTTCATTTTCGAAACAACCTTTTGAAAGATTGTCCAAACTGTTAAAGGCTGCATTATTAACAACGGTCAATTTAAGTTTTTTGCTAGTCACGTCATTGTTGACAGAATCAGACGGAGGATGTTGTTCAGGGACTTTTTGAGTAGACAATTATTTATTGCTGGTAACAACATTGTTAACAAGAGCAGAAAGATAGAATTGTTCAGGGACATTTTGAACAGATAGAAGAGCTTGATCAGGCAATTTACTTGAATCATTTCTAGGCATCTTTTCACCTGGGAACTGTTTCTTACAGCTATCATCAGAGTGACCAATATGAGCACATTTGTTGTAGTATGAGGGTATGCTATCATAGATTATATCAACCCAATAAATATTAACTTCACCAAACCTTAATTGAACTTTATGAACCAACGGTTTGGAGATGTCAACTTCAGCCCAGATCCTACAACAATTTTGTCTTGCCCGGTTGACAGTAGGAACCCAAACTTTCAGGGAAACTCCAAGAACCTTAGTGATTTCAAAAATGATCGATTCATTGAATAAGAATTCTGGCAAATTAGGCAACGAAACCCAGATCGGAGTGTAAGGACATTCAAGATTGGGATTAAATTACGGAGTCCATTTCAAAAGACGCATTGTTTTGTTTCCAAGAACCCAAACGTTTCTTGACCACAACCTCTTAAGATCTTTAACCTCATTAAATTCGATGAAGATGCGCCTGTAGTCCCAGACCGAAATACTGTAGTTACCAGAAAATTTAAATTTACCCAGGAATTTTCTCAAAACCTCCATTGATGGTTTTCCCGAAGCGAACTTGGCGATTAAAGTATGTTTCAAAATATTTATCAGTAAGTCTTTGGCTTTGGCTTCAAACGTAATTACTGGAAAATCGTCTTTGATCATAACAGAAACATTAGAATGGACGAACTCTGTTTTTCTGGGTTTTACCGTATCAGCATAAGAACCAGATTGCAGAATTGGATTTTCTTTTTCCTTATTGATTTCCTCGAACGTGGGATTAGAGATTACGTTTCGATTACTGCCCAAGAACCAAGATTTATCCCTATTATCTGAAGAACAAACATCATGCGAAGAAGTAGACAGAGCAGTTTTCCTAAGCAAAGGAAATTCGTCATTTGAAGAAATCTTCAGATTGTTGCTCGCCAAAGGGTTTATTAGAACAGAAGAATCATCCTCCTCCATGATAAAAAAGAAGCCCAATCAAATTAGAAAGCAGTAGATCAAAGAATGATCTCTATGTTCTTGCTAGAGAGAACTGAGCATTTTCCCCATCCGATATCTTTTTTCTAAAATATTTTGTTATTTTTTTCATTCTACTAAATTAACACATACAAATTTATTTTTAATAAACGAATTAAAAAAATATGATAAATTATTAAACGTAATAAATATTTATAGTTTTGGGATGACATCGCACAAATATTTACTTTATTCCGGTCTAAATCGGACATTTCTTCAGTTTTTGTCGACATTCTTCCTTATTCTTCCTTTTGTCGACGTCTCTACTGTTCCTAACCTCAGTGTTATTTATTCTGGTCCAAATATTTGAATGCAACAATAATTTGTATTGATGCTTTGGATTAGTATCATTTTTCAAAATTATACACTATTTATATTTACATGCATGAACAACATTTTATTTAATATATTTTTTTAAGCAAGAGAACCATTTAATTAATGACGGACCAAAAAGTATTTGATTACAAACAAGGGCCCAAAAAATGATAAGGCCACAAATAAAGGAACAAAATCGGGTCAAAATTGACAAGAAGTCAGACCCCAAACCCTAAATCGAAACAGTCCTCGTCTTCAACTTCCTCCCTTCAACTCTAAACACCCTATCTCAGCCCTAATTCGATTACAGCACCCAACTTCAAACTCGACACAATCCAAAGACCCAAACAACCAATCGAGCATCTGATACTTCAAGGTTGACGCCGCCTTCAGGACGCTTTCTCTTCAGATTTGAAGGGAAAGGTTTTGAACTGGGTGAGTGCACCACCTAAGCTTTCAAGAGTCACAATTACCAGAAGCTGAACCGGGGCATCGTCAACCGAAAACGATTTACCCCCCTTCTCCTTCAAAATCCATTTCGAAATCCAGTCTGCAGCCGCATTCTGGGTTCGAGAAACGTAACAAAGAATCATTAGAGAGCGAATCAGGCCCATGGAGATGGAAGCCGCATTACCAGTGGCCACAATATCGATAAGGTTCTGACAATCAGAATCGATATCGACATTGTACCAATTATTTCTTCTACAATGGATTAAAGCCTCCAGCAAAGCCAGGCACTCAGCCTTGAAGGGATCGACCTTGCCAAAGAGAAAACCATGGCCAGAAAGCATGTTACCAAGCTCGTCTCTAACCAAGAAGCCACCACTGGCTTCACCAAAGAAGCTACAGGCGCCATCCACGTTAATCTTTAACCTGCCAGGAGAAGGAGCCAGCCACTTCAGGTACCTAATCTTGTGCTTTCTGTTGTAGACTGAAAGACAACCCAAGGCAACACCAGCCTTATGAACACCTGACCAGTGAATAGCTTTTAGAAAACCATTAGAGTCTATTCCAGTAATAACTCTGTTAATTCTATTAATAGCACAGTCAAAATTATCATAAGAACCAGTGAACTTGCTACCATTCCTGTTACGCCAGATTGTCCAACAAATAATTTGCGGGACAAGATGGGTAATATGGAACCTGCAATTCGAAGACCAGAACTAGCTATAGAAAACATGACTGATAGACATGAACCTACTTATAGGGACCTTAAAGAGAATCCCATAGTAGTTCCACAGAGACCAAGCATAGCTACAGTTGACGAAGAGATGATTCTTCTCTTCGCAACTGTAGCAAAACTGGCATTTAGAAACAGAAGTGAAGTGTCTTTTAGCAAGGATACTATCAATTGGGATAAAGTTTTTTAATAACTTCCAACTTAGAAAGGAGAATTTACTAGGAATGAAATGACTCCAAATCTTTTTTAAAATATTTTGTTTTGTATTTTTGAACCTAATAACATCCCAAGTTTGATTAGTATTAAACTCTTTATCCTTAGTAATAACCCATTCAATCTTATCTTTGTGGTCATGAACAATCGTTACACACTTAATATATGAAAGACGATCATGAGGCAGGAAGTTAAGAAGAGAGTAATCCCAATTGTTATCCTTCCAGAAAGTCAAGACCTTAGCAAGTAGAATCCAAGTCCTAGAATCAGACTCATTAGCAATAGAAGACATGCCATGTGAGGCATCTCTCCAAAAATCCACATCCCCTCTGCCTAATTGCCAGTTAACATAACCATCAGCCTGAGTCTTAATAGAAAACAATCTTTTCCAAGTAATGGAGTCAGTAGCTTTACACTCAGCAATAGTAGGATGACAGTTAAAACAGTATGTATAATGCATAAGATCAGCCCAAAGAGAATGGCCTTTCCTGAACAGAAACCATAACTTAAATGAGAAAGTGGTTTGGATATCAGATAATGACTTGATATTCAATCCACCTTCATCAAAGGGCCTACAAAGGTGGTTCCAAAAGGTCCAATGGATGGCTCTTTCATTATAATTGGACCTCCAAAGGAACTTATTAAAGCATAACTCAATCTTATTGAGAATAGCCTTGGGGATTAGAGTGTTCTGCATCCAATAATAAACAATGGGATGGAGAGCACTCTTAATAAGAGATAGCCTCCCCCCAAAAGACAAAGATTTCATATCCCAAATCTGAATTTTATTATAAATAGCAGACAAAAGATTAACGAAATTTCTTCCTTTCTTATTTGCAGATATACTGATTCCCAAATACTTGAAAGGAGCATGATCAATTTTAAAACCAGTAGTAGCTTTCGGCCTGGAGTTAGCAGCAAAGGCCAGCCTAGTCGAGGTAACAATCTTTGTTTTATCCTTGTTTATCATTTGTCCAGAAGCAATCTGATAGTTTTCCAGCAACTTGCACAGGTTATCAATTGAAGAAGGAGCACTATTAGAGAAAATAACGATATCATCAGCAAAATCAAGGCAAGGTAAAATATAACCTGACTTTAAATAATATTTCATGTTAGGATTAGAATCATAAAGACTTGAGAGACCCCTCAGAAGAGCCTCCTCAGCAAGAATGAATAGGCAATGGGACAAAGGATCTTCTTGCCTTAATCCATTCTTTTGAGGAAAATACCCAATACTACTACCATTAATAAGAATAGACACCATTACATTAGAAATAAGAGAATGAATTAAGGCCAAGAGACCATCAGAAAAACCAAATCTTTTCATTACCTTGATGATAAAGGCATGAGACATTCTGTCAAATGCTTTTGTCATATCAAGCTGCATTATAATGTTTCCCTTAGAAGGTTTTCTATTAATATTATGCAGCATCTCTTTAATAATGAGAATATTATCATGAATAAGCCTACCCTTAACAAATGCACCTTGACATCTAGAAACTATCTTAGGAAGAATGAGAGCAATTCTAGTGTTTATAAGAGATGAAATGAGCCTGTTAAAAATAGTGCAAAGGCTAATAGGTCTGAAATTATTCCAAGAGATATGGTTAGGAGATTTAGGGATAAGACAGATCCCTGTAGCAAAAATCCCCTTAGGAATAGTCATACCCTTGAGATAGGAATTAATAGCCTGGCAAAGATCAGAGCTAATGATATCCCAACAAGACTTAAGAAAATGACAGTTAAAACCATCAGTGCCAGGAGCACTGTCATTTTTCATGGCAGAGACAATGCTCCACATCTCGTCTTTAGTAGTAGGCATCATAATACTACTATTATCCCTGACACTAACAAGACTGGGAATGTTACTAAGAATAGAATCATTAATGTTAGCATCATCACAAGAATAAGTACAACCAGAAAGAATGCCTTTAAAATAAGACTCAGCAGAGCAAGCAATATCAGAGTCCTTAGATAACCAGATACCCTTATCTTTGATCCCCAGAATGGAATTCTTCTTCGTTTTATGAGAGACATAAGAAAGATAAAGTTTAGTGTTACCATCCCCACTGCTTAACCAAGAATTATAGCACTTTTGCCTCCAGTAACATTCCTCATTCTTAAGAGCTTGAATGAGCAAGCTGTTAGCCTTATTTAAACTAGCTTTAGAGTCAATATTGTTGTCAACCTGATGACTAAGCTCCATAGCAGCCACATCCTCCATAGCCTGCTTAACTTTGCTAAAAATATTACCAAATTTAGTAATGTTCCACCCTTTAAGAAACTTTTTAAGTCTCCTAAGCTTATACCAAAAAATCATATTAGTTTCCCCCTTACAATAAATGTTCCAGTTAAGAGTGACACCATTAATAAAATCAGGATGGTTAGTCCAAGCATTAATAAATTTGAAGAAACCTTTGTTATGAGAAATAGAGCTAATAGGATTAGACAAAGTAATCAAGAGAGGAGCATGGTCAGAGCAAGTTCTGACCATGTGTAAGACCTGAGTATGAATTGAAATAGCAGCCTTATTGTTTATCAAAACTCTATCTAATCTTTTCAATGCTTTGTTATTGCTCCAGGTGTATCTAGAGCCAACAAAACCAGGATCATCAAGATTACAGAGTCTGATGAAATCATTAAAATCATCAGCGCTAGAAACATCAAAAGAGGAGCAGTTAAGCTGGTCATCAGAGCAAGATATGGCATTGAAGTCACCAGCCAGAAACCAGGGCTTGTCATCATTAGGTATGATTGCCAACTTACTCCAAAGCTCTTTACGCTGCACACTTTTATTCTTAGCATAAACAGAAGTTAAGAAACCAGAAAAATTAGAAGCATTAATCTCCAAGTGGAGAAACTGATCATGATCAATCAATAAATTTAAGTTAATCTCATCTATCCAAAATATCCACACTTTATTAGCACAGTTAGAAACCCAATTATTAAAACCAATTTTCTGAGCAATTTTCTCAATTTTATCAATTCTAGCCATAGGCTCTTGGATAGCAATCAGCAATCTGATCATGATTCAACCCTTGAAGCGCGTTGATCAACTCCAGATCCTGTTTAGAAGCTTGTCCAACAGGAATAGTAACACCAGGGTTACCTCTATTACTAGTATTACTAGGAACCACAACAGGGTTATCCTTAGAAATAATCATAGATTTAAGTCTTCTTTTGTAAACCTTAATAAAAGGAAGTTCATTAGTGCATTGAGGACTTGTATCCTTTTCTTTAACAGCATCAGAATGAATATCTGTACTTGCCACTCCCTTTTTATCATCTTCTTTATGAATAACATCTTCTTTATTCAAAATTTTCTTGCATTTCTCATATTCATGGCCTAAGTGATGACAAGTTTTACAGTAAAAAAGCGCGTTCTTATAACTAACACCGATCCAGCAACCATCGTGATCACCAAACCCAACCCATAATTTCCTTTTCAAAAATCTGGATACATCAATCTCAACCAATGCATAGCAAGCATTCGTTTTAGCCCGATTGATTTCTGGAACCACAACTTGATGAACCATACCTAAAGAAGCAGCCAGTTCATGTATAATCGATCTATGGTACAGAAACTCAGGCAACTTTTCAAACCTTACCCACAGCAAGGCAACATGACATTCATGATTTCGACTATTTTGAGGACACCATTTGATGATCCGCATAACTTTGCCATCCACATTCCAAAAACTTTTCGACCAAAACCTGTCAACATCCTCCAACAAAGTGAACTCTATAAAAATTTGCCTTGAGTCAAGCGTAACATATGTAAACAAGCCCTTGAACTTGATTTAATATTGTATTTACACTAATAAATCTAAATTTAATTAAAAACACAAAACAAAACAAATTTTGACTCCCTGATACTTGATACTGAAGCATGAAGCTGGAAGTCTACCGCCACGTTAGAGAAGTGTTATAGTGAATTTCATCCGATCATAGTTCCTTTCCCAACTTTTGCTAAGACAATAATAGAAGTACTTGGGCCTTCCTATCTTTGCAAGGGGAGGCCTAACATGTAACGGAGCTAGTGGGCCGCCCACATTTAGTGTGTAGGTTTTTATATACTGGAATAATAAACAAATCACGACAGTAATATTAAAAGCAGATAACAAAGATTTGCAGGATAAAGTATTAAGTCCAAAAGACTATTAGAAAAGCAAATATATGCCAAGAATATTACAAATTATTTCCTTCCCTTGTTTGTCATGTGGTTAAATGTAGCCGACGTCAATTCCCCTTATCTTAAATAGTGCAAGAATGACCGGTACTAGTGACCAAATTGCAATGTTCTTATTCAAATTCGTGTAAAATATTCCCGTTGAACTGATATAATCGAAATTCCAGTTAGAATAAGATCATACAAAATATAAATTCATTATTGTTAAATTAAAATGTTTTTATACTCAAAAGGTAGATTAATAACTCAACAGTGCCAACTTAAATAATTTAAAAAGAGGAGACCCACACATTCACATCAACACAACGATTTGGTTGAGAAGTCAGATTAACTTTCCGCTTCTGTAGAGGGAATCAAAGTTTGAGGTCAGTATTGATCCCAAATTTTAGTTTATACAAAGAAAAAATGTCAAATGCTATAAATTATATTTTTTAGTATATTTATTTTTCAAAGAAATCATAAATTTCTGCCGAGGGAATCAATGTTTGAGGTCTCTATCTATCCTGAATTTTAGTTTATACGAATAAAAAATGTCAAAGGTGTAAATTAAAATTTTAAAAATATTTATTTTTCAAAAGAAAATTGTTTAAATAGTTAACCGGATATTTTTTAAATAGAGAACTACAAAATCACAAAAAGGAGTGAATGAACTATGGGGTATAAAGAGTAGAGAAATAAGAAACAAACACACTAAAAAAATAAAAGGCAAGGAGAATGCAAATAAATATTTTAATAAAATAAAAATAAAAGAACCGATTTCAATCCTGTAGTAAATAATAAAATAAGAGTGAAATTATCCAAAATTTGAAGAAGACGTGTAAACAAAATAAAAAATTAATAGTCTAATTCGACCAAGAGATTTTTGAGACATGAAATCTATACTAAAAGTTGGAGAGAATGTAGATTTTAGATTTTTTTATTGTCAGATATGGTAGACCATCGCATAGAAAGTTGTGTTGTAAAGATGACCAAGACCAATGAAAAAAAGAATCCAAAAACTAGCAGTTTATAGCAAGGAGGATCAATCCGTTGCAGAGGAAGGAAACTTAAGCTACCTCGAAAAAGCCTCTCAAATAAATCGGGAGAAGGGGCACTCCACCAAGATATGATTGATGGATCCTGAATTGTTGCACAAAACACAGTATGAGACTGTGTTGTAACACCAAACGAGAAGTTTATCTTTCGTGGAGAGTTTTTCTTGGATGGCAAGTGAAACAATGAATGAGTATTTATGGATATTATATTTGTACAGAACAAGATAGGCCCATGGAACCAGAGGGATAGAGGGCCGAATATGATGATAAGTATTTTTTATTGTAAAAATTTCATTGATCTGGTTTAGGATTAAAATTTCAACATCTACAATGCTTGTGGGGTAGGGAGTAGACTAATATCATTACCAATTTCTTACATATGGTTGTAACGAGATCTTCTGCCAGATCGGAGCTGAGTGGACAAGTTCTAAGATCCGTTGTCGACGATATTAGAAATCATAGTATTGTTGTCTATTTTAAGATAACATCCAATACTAGGACCATATCGGTTAACTAATAAGTTCAAAAAAAGTCAGAGGTCATAATAGAGAAAAGTGGATAGACCGTTACCAACATCCGCATTGTAGAGTTTGACGGCTAACAACCTTAAATTGATAATTTTCGTTTACTCCTAACTATGAGAAGAACCAATATGGAGGTTCCAGAGGTTATTGTCTTTGAACTTCTTTGTAAGAACCCAGTTACACCAAATTTTGAATGATTTGCCTTTCAAAATGGATTAAATATTTTTTTACGGGCGACCGCCTGGTTCAAGATCCTATGGTTTATGATCCAAAGGTTGTGGCAAGGTGCAGATCGTTGTTGCAGAATCAGAAACGGAATACAACCTTTGTATGTACATTTTATTCGAAAAATTAAAAGAACTAAAGGCAGCTAATAAGAGAGTCGAAGAGGAAAATGACAGAGCCAAGAAAGAGCTTTCCGCCTTCAATATCAAAACCAAAGAAAACGAATTGGCTGCGCTAGCTACTCTCCAAGATAAAAACCAAAAAATAAAAGGTGGTTGCACTTGAATTTTATGCATGAAAATGCATGGATACATTATCCAACCGCAAAGATAAAGCCAAATCTATGTAGTTACTTAACATTCAATAAAAAAATTAGACTTGAAATTTAGCTAGTATTGGCATCTGATTTCGGAAGAGGACCGCCCTATGTACGTTTTATATAAAGATGAAACTAAAATTAACGAAAGAGCGTTGAAAGAGAAGTCTGGAGAAGAATACGTTGGATGATATTGAGAACAAACAAGCTCTGAAAGTGAGCTTGAGGATTCATAATGATTTTTCCTTAAGCCTTGACTTTGTTTTGTATCAAAAGTCCTGATTTAATTTTGGAATTTTGTACTCAGAAACCTATGTATGTGTGTGTGTGTGTGTGTATATATATATATATATATATATATATATATATTGTGTGTGTGTTTGTGTTGTGTGAGATAATATTATTTTGTCATATATTTTTTTTAAATCTAGGCTTCAAGTTTTTCCTGACTGATGTTGGAAACGATTATTCAGATCTAAAAATGATAATTTATATAATGTAGACCAAATAATGTTCGAAATGATCCCTCAGATTCAAAAATAAGAATTTATCTAATGTAGACCAACTAATATTGAAAATGATCCATCAAATCCAAAAATGAAAATTTATCTAATGTATACAAACTGATGTTGAAAATGATCCATCAGATCTAAAAATAAGAATTTATCTAATGTAGACCAGCTGATGTTGGAAATGATTCCTCAAATAATAAATGAGAACTTATCTAATGTAAAGAAGCAAAATTACTTATAGTTATCAGCTGGCTATGTGGAAACCTCGTTAAAACCTTCATGCGCCACCGAGACACGAAAAAGTATGCCACCGGTCATTATAATGATTACATATTTGCCTCCAGAAAATCTATCACTCTTAAAGATAGAGGGTGTCTTTGGATGTTGTCACAACATCCATTCCATAAATCAAAGTGAAAGGCGATTCTTGGGATGTTATCGGATGAGTAGTTTGGTAAGCCCATAATACTTCTTGGAGGTAATTCATCCAGTTTCATGCAGCTTCATCCAATTTCTTATTAAGACCTACAAGGATAGTTCTTTTTGTCACCAAAACCTACCCACTGTCTTAAGGGTGGAAAGATGACGAGAAACATTATAGTATGCATCTAGTCTTGTAAAAACTTTTCATATTCATGTTCGCAAACCGTAGATCGTTGTATGTGGTTATCCTCTGTGGACCTCCAAACCTACAACATATATTGGATATGATGAACTTGATAACCTCATTATCTCTTACAAATGATAATGTTTTGGCTTCGTCCCACTTGGAAAAATAATCCATCAAATCTATAAAAGTTTTTCGTCCTCCGAAAACCATTGATAGAGGTCCAACCAGATCCAAACCACATCGGTCAAATGGTAACGCTTCAAAGTAGTACTATAGGCATATGTATTGTGTTGGAAAATCTCTAGCAAGTATCACACTTTTTGACTAATTCATTAGCATAAGTCATGATAGAAGGCTAGTAATATCCTGCTAGTAAGACACTTCTTGTTAATGTTTAATACTCACAATAAGCTTACCCTTCTCCATTATGCAACTCAGATAATATCATTTGTGACTAATTGCATCTAAGTCACCTTAATAAATGCATGATTAAAGATCTTTTATACATGATATCTCCAAGGACCGCAAACTCGTGTGCCTTAAACCACAACATTTTAACAGATATTGTATCAACTAGTATAATCATTTTCACCAAGAACTCTTTAAGATCTTACATCCAATCTCTCTCTTCATTAGTTGAAACCTGGAAGGATTCGTCTGTGTTTTGACTTTATTCAGAATTTTTGGTTATTAAAGGGCTCTTTTACATTAATATCTCTGGGTACATATTAGAGTATGTTATAGCTGTTAGGGAATCTGACACCGAATGTTTAGCCATGTGAACATGCTTGTACCTGATGCTTTCCAAAATTTATTTTAATTCTCTCGAAGCCTTCATATATTTTACTAAATGATCATTATTGTCCTTAGACGTCCGGACGTGTCATTAACCAGAAGTTGCGAGTCACTTATTAAACAAACACTTTTAGCCCCACAAATCTGCGTGAGTCATAATCCTACCAAGACTGCTTCAAATTCTACCTCGTTGTTTATTGCCGTGAAGACAAATTTTATTTATTACTTCATTGTTTCTCCCATTGGAGGGATCAATTGAATCAATGATTGACAACCTAAAATGTTTTATCCATTGCCGTTTCGAATGACCCACTTAGATTTTGGTTTATCATTATTTGTTTCAGAACAACTCATACTAGTTACTTCAGTACTTGGTCACTTGGAATGAAATTCAACTAAAAACTCAGCCATGACATGAGCTTTGATTGTAGTATAAGTTTTAAAATCAATGGCATACTCTTCGAGTTCCACTAAACATTTTATCATTCGCCCCAGTACGTCGGGCATCTGTAACATATTATTTTTAGTAAGAAAGAGGTTTGGACAATGATCGAGTGTGTGTGGAAGTAAAGTCTCATTTTCCAAGCTGCCATTAGCAAGGATAACGTTAATTTCACAGTTCAAGTACTTTTTTAGGTGTCAAACAAATTTTTACTCACGTAATAACATGTCGATGATAGTTATCAATTTCTCCCACCAATACCGCACTCACCACGTAGTCTGATACTGTTATGTAATTAATCAAATTTCCCCTCACATCGGCTTGGTTATTTTATCTAGACAGGATAAGTGTTCTTTATCTTGACTAAGGCCTCATCACATTTGAGTGTCCAATTTTTTTATTGTTTTAAAACTTAAAATAAATGAGCACATTTATCTAAATATCTTGATATGAACCTAACCTTGATAGATATTAGTGTTCTTTATCTTGACATTTATCTAAATATCTATTCATAGTACCCAACCTTCTAGTCAATAATAGTACTCCTTGATAGATATGGGAGAGTCCATAATGGTTAAAGAATTTAAAAGTATTGGGTTGGCTTCAATACCCTTCTTGCTTAGTAGCAAAAAATGTTTCGTGATTGTACTTCAAAACCGTACTTTTCATAATTCAGTTTCAAGTTTATGACCTTTTAATAACGAAAGGTTTCATGTAAATAAGAAAAGTAGTCTTCATCGTTTATTCTTTTTACCAACATGTTATCAGTTTATACTTCAACATTTCTTCCTATCTGGCTTGTGGAAGCTCTATTCACTAGCGCTGGTAAGTTTTCTCGTTGTTCTTCCACCCAAAGGCATTACCTTATAACAATGTAACCCTTCATCGATTATGAAAAAAGTAGTCTCTTAGTCTTTCAGATCCATTTGTATATGATTATAACCATCATAAGTATCCATAAAAGACAGGATCTTATTAACCAAAGTAGACTTCATAAGTTGGTCGATTATAGGAATTGGAAACGGGTCATTTGAACAAGCTCGGTTTAAGTCGGTAAAGTCAACACACATTCTCCACTTTTTGTTTTTTTCATGAGAACTAGGTTTGCTGCCGATAACGAGTACTGGGATTCTCAAATATGACCTACCTTTCATGGTCGATCCACCTTGATGATAATTTCCTTAGATTTCTCAGCAGAGACCTTTTTTTTAATCATAGGTTGGACATTACTTTTGATGGAAACTTTATGAGAAATGATGTCCATTGGTACTTCATTACCATCCTAGGTACACCATGTGGCTTCCAACGAAATAGTTTAGGCATTGATGGGCTATTGAGGCAACCACGTACATTTGTGATAACCATGACATACCAAAATACTCCATCAACACATCAAACTCACCACCAAAATCTGATATAACCGTAATATTTTCCTACTTTGGGCAGCTATCACTACCTCTCTTCCTGGTTGGTTGCCCGTCATATTGGGCTGTTGGAACCCAACAACTTTCTTAACAACAGTTGTTAGCTTTCTGTTTTCAATTAAAACTTGAATTTCTTTATTTAATGACATACCAACTTCTAGACTTTTGTTCCTTCCTCGAGGTATAACAACTTCGACAACTCTCTTTCTTTACTTATCCATTTCCCGCGGGGGAACTCAGAGTCATTATCATCAGAAAAACGTTTTCTTTAGACCTTTGATCGTCCCTTCTTCCCTACGACCATCGCACCATTTTAAGTGTTAAGTTTTTTAATATCCTCAAGCAATTCTCTTTGTTGTGCCACCAAAGCCGACTGCTCTAATTTCTCTTCAGAAAATCATTCATCATAATATTGTTCCTCAAAATGTTGTTCTTTAAAACTCGCTATGATAATTATATTGTATATTACACCTACATACTTCTCTTTCACCTTGGTATCATATCTTTAAAGAATTCTTTGATGTACTTAGCTTATAGGGTAGTTTTAGATGTTGAATCTGTACCAATCTAACCTCTCACTATAGTCGCCAATGATAGTTCCAAAAATATCTAAGGGGTATTTAAGTCTAAAGTATTGCAGAAGTCAAAGATCTTAGATAAAGAAACACGGGGATTCTAGAGAGAGAAGTTGCTAATAGTAGTAATCGAATGATAATTGATCACCCTTTCCCAAAAAGGGTAGATTGCCTTTTACAGTATTGGTGGTGGCCCAAAGACCATATGGTTAGTCAATTCTTGGCTATTCTACCCCATTATTATACTAATATTAATCATATTTATTCTTTATTACATAATATACCCTCATTTCTAAAAATTTCCTTACGGGTTACCAAACTAATTATAAAGATCCGAGGGTCGCATTTAAAGTTAAACTTATGAAAGATTTTGATAATGTATGTTGTTATTTAATTTTAAACATCATTATCGCCACGAGCTTTCTGGATGTGACGGTCATTTATATTATTCAATGTATCTTCACCCCCTCTTATAGTGTTAACTTTAACGTTGATTCTCATGGAAAAATCCATGGTAATAAGGTTTTCGTTAAAGGTACCTTTTATCTTTATTTTTGTTTTTCATAATAATGCAAGTCATATTTATTATACTTATGGAGAAAAGAAATGATAGGAAATTAAAATTCCATCAGAAGTATCAAAAGCTTAAAATTGTTAACCTATGTTTCACCAACGATCTAATGATTTCGTGTAAGGATGCTATTAAGTCCCTTAACCTCATCAATGAGGGTCTAAAAGGATTCTTTGATCTTTCAGACCTCCAAGTCAGCCCCAATAAAAGAAACATTTCCTTTTTATGGTGATTCCCATAATTAGACAATAATTGATCAACATCATATGGTATAATGTTGGACCCGTCCCAGTAATATACATGTGTGTCCTATTCCTAATGGGTTGAGAATTCTATAATGTTTGTCGCCTATTTCTTGAAAATAATAATGTTTGGATTGGATCGTGGACCTCCAAACACCTCTCTTATATTGGTAGAATTCAGTTAATTCTTTTTTTAGAGGTCATGTTTACTGGTCTTCTTTCTTCATCATTCATGTTATGGTTCTAAAAGAGTTATCCTATTATCTCATATTTTACCTTTATTATAGCATAAGATGAGTGATTTAGAGGCTAAGGTGTCTTGGATCACTAAAAAAATTTCCTTATTGGAGGGACACCTTAAAATGTTAGACCTTAAAACCTAGAATCATGTTATTATCCTTCAATATTTGTGTTCCATTATTAGTAGTAACAACAATTCCGTTATATGTGTTTGGATTAAAACTAAAAAATTAATTAAATAAACTTTAAATCTTGGCTTCTGTCTCGCTTTTGGAGGAAAATTTTATGTTTTAGTAATCTATCTTACAAAATTTACATGGTGGCTATCAACAATGACAAGTATACCTAATTTTAGTATGACTCGTCGATGATCCCTACCTCTCTGGTAATCTGTTATGGGTAGAGTATTATTTTTGGTTATAGACTTGATAATAATCTCAAGGTCTTAGATATAATTTTGGATGATCGTTTGATTTGGACGGTCCAAATAAGGTTTGTAGTGCTAGAAATCACCACAAATTTTAAGAGATCAACAATCTCATTCTCTTTCTCACCACACAAAGTATCAAGTTGTAACTATGTCCATTGTTGGATTGCTAAGAATAAGAATGTAAGTTTCATAATCAATAAGATATTTCATGACATCTGGGCATCCACTCTTTGTGTTGGGTGGGGTGAGTTGGTACATAATAAATATAATATTATGTGTCATTTTTTATTCTTTGGCTTACCATCGAAAACAAGTTGTCTACTTAGGATATGCTCATAAGATGCAGCTAAAAGATCATCCTGATTGTTATCTGTTATTATTGTACTGAATCCATAAATCATATTATATATGCTTGTGTATTTACTCAGTGTAACTGGACCTGAGCTAGTTTGAAGCTCGGGCTTGCGTTTACTGACCATGCTTGACCTAATTAGATAAATGAGGTTACAAATTGGCCTCCTTTTGCGCATCCATCATATATGATGTTCGTGTTTTGCTGCAGTAATTTAATGATAATGTCGTAGGCCTCGGTCAAGGTAAGTTCCTAGTGTCTGGCGAAGTAAGACCAAATCAAGTATGAACTATTGACCAATTGCAAACAGAAGGCTGAATACCTTTATAAATGGAAGTAAGAGGAATAATAAAAATGGACACTTGACTTCAATATACTTTTTCTTTGTAGATTAACAGACTTATCGCTTTGGTATATATTTATGAGAATTTTTGGCACCGTATATGGGAACTCGTGTCTGTCGTAAAATGTTTAAAATTAAAATTTGCAATGGTGGTAACTAGATCCGGAGTCCACGAGGAGGATCCAGAGGTAAACCAACCTGGTAAAAGTTAGGAAGTTGTCCTCGGCGCTACGGGAAGATTGCCCGTCGCTAAGACCACCTAGAAACCACCATAGTGCTAGACTCAGCAAGCTAGCTTTCTGCCGCCGCTAACGGTGTTTAACGGGTGATGGGTCCCGACACAACGATCTCAACATCATCACTATACCCGTCACTGCTGCCCCCGTAGGCGAGGGAGTCGGTCCCATCCAGGGAGAAAATGTCACAAACCAAGGTATATCAGCTACTCCATTTATTGTTCACATACTAAAATTGCAAATCAAAAAGCTGAAATACGAGCACCTTAGGGCACTCCAGCTGCAAGAAGGAAAATATCAGGAGGCTAAGGCCACGTTGGCTAATATTACTAATGCATTGCAGCTTTTGACAGAGAAGATCCTTAGTATTGACAAGGCTAAGAAAGGGACACCCCAAGAGACTAGCAAGGATATTCGAGCCGACAATTTAAATGAGTGGACAGAGAACGGTAAATGAATAGACAGAAGTGATGGTAAGAAAAAAAATGATCTAAGGGAAAAGAGCATGAAGATAAGTCGGATAAGGAAACAACAAAGAGACATAAGGATAAAGAGGTGGTGTAGTAAAATCAGGTACGATAGAACGGGTGACCTTGAGCGTCTCATGGTGAAATTCAAGAATATGATGATGGTGTTCAACCCCGACGATGCCATGTTATGTCATGAGGCTCTAGCTGCAAGAAGGAAAAAATCGGGAGGCTAAGGCCACGTTGGCTAAAATTACTAATGCATTGTAGCTTTTGAAAGAGAAGATCCTTAGTATTGACAAGGCTAAGCAAAGGACACCCCAAGAGACTAGCAAGGAAAGTCGAGCCGACAAGGTAAATGAGTGGACAGAGAACGGTAAAGGAAAAGACAGAAGTGATGGTAAGTAAAAAATGATCTAAGGGCAAAGAGAATGGAGATAAGTCGGATAATGAAACAACAAAACGACATAAGGATAAAGAGGTGGTGTAGTAAAATCAGGTACGATAGAACGGGTGACCTTGAGCGTCCCATGGTGAAATTCAAGAACATGATGATGGTGTTCAACCCCGACGATGCCATGTTATGTCGAGCTCTCTCCATAATTCCTTAAAGTAATGCTATGGATTGGTTTAATGAGTTGCTAAATGGGTCAATCCATGATTTTACAAGTTTTGTGAAGTGCGATCAGAGACCAGGATCGTCTGTAACAATGAGCCAAAAAAATAAAATGACTATGTTATGGATTTATATCAAAAGAGAGGGGAGTCACTTAAGAGCTACGTTAAATAGTTTTTCCGCACAATAAATTCCCTGTCAGGCGTGGAAGAACATGTGGCGGCAGCATCTTTGAAGAGAATAATTGATAGGGAGACATTCTTGCATGAATGAACCAAATTATCAAGGTCAATGATGCGAAGAAAGGAAATTCCTCGAGTCTAAAAACCACCATGCATGGATGCGACACAGCCTCCATCCCGGGTCTAAATCGGTCAGTCCTCCCCGACTCCCCTCTCCTCAATGCCTCCCTCTGCTCTCCAGAAAACCAAGCCTCATCAACGATTCACAAATCCCCCGCTGTTTCGACTGCATGCATGCATGTAAACCAAGACCACCCCGACCTGCATGATTCCCAAAACCTTAACCCTACTGCCATGCAAACCCTCGATGCTCATCAAAGCCTCTCCCCCACTCAACCTAGCCCTCTGTATACCTCGATCTCCAGCCGCTACTTATTTAGCAATAATTTCTCCTCTACTCTCCCCACTTCCCTCCCCACCTCCAGTATCCTTTCGACCACAGTTCTAACCATTCAACAAGCTATTGAAGCTAGTAATGCCCCACTACCCTCAAACAACCAGCACTACTCCATTGTTATCCACTCAGCCAGCCACCCCTCGGTTCAAACCCCAAAACTCAACCCCATTCCCTCTGCTCGACCTTTCCCAGAATCCTACCCTGGTAGAAACAACAAGGGCTATGCTTTCTCTCGACCCTCTAAAGCCCACAGAATCCCTGCAAACCGACCTGATCTCGTCTCTCCCTCGAAACCCTCAAGTCCTTTCAAAAACACTCGAGCAGTCCAGAGTACTATTCAATCCCACCTTATAGCTGAATCTGCTTCCATGATAAACCTCCCACCCCAACGTCCCCTCCTACCGACACCCCCCCCCCCCCCTCAGCAATCCTGGGCTCAAGTTGTCTCTAATCCAGTCATGAAAGCATCAATGAACCTTGAAAAAACCGATTCCTTAGAAATTGATAACGGCGTATTAGTATTCCCGGATGACGCCCTAACTGGTGGTGAGGAAGAATGGGCCAAGTGTCTCTCTGGCTACTTCCTCTCAAAGAAAAGAGCCGTCTTTCATATCCAAGCCATCGCCTCCCAAATTTGGAGCCCCTTTGGCCTCTAAGAGTGTAAGCCCACCCCCTCTGACCACTACTTTTTCAAATTCTCTACCGCCGACAATTCCACAAAAGTCCTAGAAAAGGCTCCCTGGTTCTACAGTAGTCATCCAGTATTCCTCAAAAGATGGGCTCTGATGGAAACGCTTACTAAGGAAGCTTTAAAGGCCATTCCTCTATGGGTAAAATTCCATGGAATACCTCACGAGCTCTGGTTGGAAAAAGGCCTGGGAATACTCGGAAGCTACCTAGGGACACCCCTCTATGTGGACTCTCAAACCGCCGACAGATCTCGACTCAGTTTCGCTCGAATTTGTATTATCATAAAAGCATCCTCCCATTTCCCGACGACTATATCCATTCGTTGCCTTGGAAAGAACCATGCAATCCAGGTTGAGTTCCAAGGGCTACCTATAATCTGCAAGCGCTGCATTTCTTTCGGCCACACAGCTGCTGCTTGCCACCTTCCATCGGAACCTGCTCGCCCAGACTCGCCTGCTCATTATCCCGGAAAAGAACCCATGACAGACCCTGCTCCATCCCACACATTATCAAACTCCAGTAACAATGAATCAATGTCTCCAGATACCTTACGTCGCCTCACTCAAAGCACTTGGACCCAAAGTTTTCTGAAGAATAGCAACTGCCCCGCCACAGCCAGACCAACCAGAATATGGGAGACCCCTCTACCTCCGAACCGCAAACCTTGCGGTTAATGTAAGTGTGTGTGGGGATACCCCAATGACTCTTTAGAGCTTTCCTACCCCTCTGTTTGCTTTTTAGATATCTATGAAATTAGCAAGTTGGAATGTTAGAGGGTTGAATGACCCTATCCGTCAGAAGGATGTTAAAGACTTTGTTTTTTCCAATGGTATTAATATAGTTTGCTTGCTTGAAACAAAAGTCAAATTTGATAATGTCTCGCTTATAATGTCCTCTATGCTCCCTTATTGGAAATGTGCTTCCAATTATTATAGTCATCCTTTAGGCAGAATATGGATTGCTTGGAATCTAAGCGTTGTCCAAATTTCTATAAAAGATGTCACGGCCCAATCCCTTCATTGTGATCTCTTTTGGATTGTGAGGAACTCCTCTATGAGTCTCACTGCTATCTATGGTTATAATGACCCCTCTGACCGCTTTCCGTTGTGGAATTCCATTTGCTCTTATGGTCATTCCATCGTCCAGAATCCTTGGATTGTCCTAGGAGACTTTAATGCAATTAGAAATCCCCATGAACGAACCAACTCCGACCCCCGCTGGACTAATGCCATAGATGCTTTTAATGACTGCTGCCGTAGTTGTAACCTAGATGACCTGCGTGCATCTGGGTTACAATATTCTTGGTTCAACCGCCAAGAAAACAACCCAATTTCCTCTCGTATTGATAGAGCCCTGGCCAATGCCTCTTGGGATGATAATTTCCCTAACTCTTTTGCCCATTATGATCTCCCCAGAACCTCGGACCACACTCCTATCATTGTCCATCTCACTACCCCCTTTACCCCCTCCCCCAAACCTTTTAAATTTTTCAATATGTGGGAAACTCACCCAAACTACCATCCCCTTATTACTGAAAGCTGGTCCCTCCCTTGCTCCTCCAGCCCCATGCAAGTAGTAGGTCTTAAATTGTCTTGACTTTCCACTGTTCTCTCCTCCTTAAACAAGACCGATTTTAGCAACATTTTCCAAAGAGTTGAGGATGTTAGATCCAAACTCGCCGCTGCCCAAGAGAACCTCTTCTCAGACCCTTCCAACAGGACTCTTATCATTGCCGAAAAGGAGGCTTCCATCTCTTATATATATTTTAGCCGTGCTGAGGAATCCTTCCTTAAGCAAAAATCGAGAGAAACCTGGCTTAAGCTTGGGGATCGTAACTCCAAATTCTTTCATAACAATATTAGGGCCCGTAGAGCCCGAAATAAAATCCTCTCAATCTCCATCCCGGGAGGCATATCATCAAAGCCCAATACCATCTCGAGAACCTTCCAAAACTATTTCATCCAGCACCTACGTACCACCAGCAAATACAACTACCCCGGTCCGGATAGGATAAAATCCTTAATCCTCTCCACTATCCCCCCTGATCTCAGCAACGAGATGATAAAACCCATCTCTAATGATGAAATCAAGGCTGCCCTCTTCGATATCGACAGCGATAAAGCCCCAGGCCCTGACAGCTTTAGCGCCGGCTTTTTCAAGACCAGCTGGCCGCTTATTAGTAATGATATCTGCCTTGGAGTCAAACATTTTTTTGAAAAGGGAAAAATGGACCCTGACTGGAACAAAACTCTTATTGCCCTCATTCCACAAATTGACTCCCCCTCCCTCCCTTCGGATTTCCGTCCAATTTCCTGTTGTAATGTAATTTACAAAATCATTTCCAAAATCATTGCTAACAGAATTAAGCCTTCCCTCCCGGCCCTCATTGACCCCTCTCAATCCGCTTTCGTCCCGGGTCGCTCTATAGTTGATAACATCCTCCTCACCCAAAACCTTTTGCATGGCTACCAAACCAACCGAAAAGGCCCTCGATGTGCCCTTAAAATTGACCTTATGAAAGCGTTTGACAATATCAGATGGGAAATTATTCTGGACATCCTCTTAGCCATGTGATTCCCTATGCCTATGATCAATTGGATCATCCAATACATCACCTCTGTCTCCTATGCTGTTTGTATTAACGGACAGCCGATGAGCCCCTTCCCGGGAAAAAAAGGGTCTTCGTCAGGGAGACCCCCCTCTCCTTGTATCTCTTTGTTATTGTCATGCAGGTGCTCTCCAGAATCCTGCAAGAAAAAAGCCAAAACCCCTCCTTCGGTTTCCACTGGAAGTTCCAAAAGCTCAAGATAATCAACCTTTGTTTCGCGGATGACCTGATGATCCTATGCAGGGCAAACCTTCCGTCAATAAAGCTAATCTTAGAAGGACTAACCGAATTTGCCGCAATTTCTGGCCTTCATCTAAATCCGGCCAAAAGCACTATCTTCTTCTCAGGCACCTCTCCCTCAGTAAAGCTCAGCATCCTCCACTACCTCAACTTCACGGAAGGCTCCCTCCCCGTCAGATATCTAGGCGTGCCTCTCATATCCTCGCGCCTTTCTTTCAATGACTGCCGCCCTCTCTTCCTCAACATCACTAACCGCATCAACTCATGGACCTCCAAGCACCTCTCCTACGCAGGCCGACTTCAACTCATCAACTCAGTACTCTTCGCAAGCCAAGCCTACTAGTCTATCATCTTCATTCTCCCGGCTCACATCCTCAACGAACTGTCCCAATTACTCCGTCACTTCCTCTGGTCTGGACCAGAAATGAAAATCGCTGGAGCAAAGATAGCATGGAATAAACTGACCATGTCCAAAGATGAGGGTGGCCTTGGGATCCCAGACCTAAAAATCTGGAATCAGGCGGTCGCCCTCAAACTCCTCTGGTCCATCCTCACTCGGAAGAAAAGCTCTCTCTGGACCCAATGGATTCTTTCTGAAAAAATTAAATCAAAATGATTGTGGTCCCTTCCCCTCCCATCCTCTGAGAGCTGGAGTTGGAAGAAAATTCTAAATTTAAGAAGCAAAGCAGCAAACATTTACCGAGTAATTATTGGAAATGGAGCAAACACCTCAATTTGGCATGACCCCTGGTTATTCCGTACGTTTCTTGTCAATCGATTTGGCCTTCACATCCTTACTCTCACTCGCCTCAACAACATAAAAACCGTGAAAGACATATGCTCGAACGGGATTTGGTCCTGGCCCTCCCATGCTAGAGCCCCCAACCGCCACCTCCGGGATCATCTCCGAGAAATCACCTCAGCTCTCGAAAACCTTCCTCCCGCCACTTCGACTCCAGATACCTTTATCTGGATCCCAAATAAGTCCAAACTGGAATTCACCATCAGTAGTACCTACGCTGCCCTCAAGCCTCCAACTCCCAAGGTCAGATGGGCAAACCTCGTCTGGAATAAATTCTCGATCCTAAGACACTCCTTCATCACCTGGCTAGCTATCCATAACAAACTATCTACTCGTGACAGAATTATCTCTTGGGGACTCGATTGCCCTGTGTCCTGCATCCTTTGTAATACCGTCGCTGAAACCTTAGATCATCTCCTAATCCACTGCCCTTACTCCTCTGCCATTTGGGAAACCCTAACCCAAAGAATCCTTTTCCCCCAATGTCGTCATCTTGGAATGAATTCCTAGATACTGCAAGCACTTGGGCCTCCTCCAATAAGCACAGTCGACTTCACTAGAATGCTGCCTTTTGCGCCACTGTCTACTACATCTGGAAAGAAAGGAACAACAGAATCTATAATGATAAACAATTTCGCTTTAGTAGCACCACCCATTTGATTCTCTCCGACCTTCGATACAGATTCAAAGGATCGAAATATCCCTTCCAGGGTTAATCTCTATCGATTCCTCCAAATCCCCAGCTCTTTTGTTTTTCTGTATACTTTATAGATCCTCGAAATTGTAAAGGGTATTTTTACCCCATAAACTTTTGTAACATTTAATTTACATCAATATTATAAGTTTTTTATACCAAAAAAAACTGGGCATCGATAATAATATATTAAACACAGTTTTGTTGATGTTAGTTTGGTATCAAACATCTATAACTTTTTATACATAAATTAATTTTAATCATTAATTTTCAAATTTTATATTTTAGTTTAGTAAAATATGACTTAAACCTTACCAGTTATATATTTATTTTGTTGGATTCTTCAATATACTCGGTAATAAGATTTTATATCATTCAATATAATATATTATTTAAAGCCCGAAGTCAAAACATATAATAAATTTTCTTTTTGTTTGTAGAACCAAGTGGTCGCAGTCGGATAATATGATGCGGACGACCTAGATAAGTCCAGCCTTTGCTGTCACTATAGGGCCATAAACTTGGGATGTTAGTATTTCTTCACCCCACAACTTTCTTTTTGGATATAAAGCAAGTCTTTTGGAAATTATAGAGAAACGAACAATTCAAAGAACCTTACAACACATCTTTCGTGTGATCCCACAACAAACAAGATAAAACTAGATAAGGTTGTTTTCCCACTCAATAACCCTCATCTTTTAAGATGTCTTGGTCCCATTCTTGTATAACTACCTAACATGCCCATCAAGATTAGTACTTTAAGACATATTTTTGAAGGGACCACATTTTCAATTTATTCTGAAAAGCAAGAATTAAATTTTATATTCGTTTATTGGTTTATAAATCCGAAAACCAAACGGTCTCAGACTTTGGATTAGTGTAAATAGGATACGAGATTATAATCTTTTTAGCTGCCGAAAAGACTCGAGTGATATGTATTATTATTTACTGAAAGTTTGGTGCGATGTAATTTTTTATAAGAACCATTTGAATTTTAATTTATAACATTAAAAGAAATAATTAGACCGCTATATCGGTTTAAATCAGATATTAAATCGATATTTAATCATAAACAAATATTATATGTATTATGTCCGCCGGTGATATCAATTGCAATTGAGTTTATATATCAACTGTCTATAGCTATAAAAATAGATCTCATTTGAGAACGATGAACTAATATGATGAATTTATCTTTTCAATATTCGCGAAACAGTATTCATAGATGTGGTCTTATAACCAATTTGGATATGTTCATAGGATCTCGGCCTAACTGAGCATCATCAGTAACACCTTCTGTTGGAAGAGACTGGTACATGAATAATATATATTTTAAATTATCTACGGAAATTCATTAGTCATTCCTATTGTTTCTTTCGATTATGAAGAGTATTAGTAAGGTTGAGACCTCAACAAGGGTCGATGCTCTAGCAATAGTTGGGGAATTGCATGCTTTTGAGAGCCTTCTAAATACATAAATTATTCGAGATCGGTTGGCGGAAGAACACTGAGCTCATGGAGTGGAGGTTGTGACAATTCAAAGTCAGGTGGAGAACATAGGTCTGAGAATTTCAAGTTTGAGGTCCGAAGTCAGGAAAATTATTAAGATTTTTTGAAGGTTCATGACGGGGTGTCAGATTCACTCTATCGATACCATGTCGAACAGTTTCAAGATGTCCACAAAAGGAGATATAGAGTTAGGAACTGCATCACATGTCTTTTGGTCGGACGAAAAATCTATTTATCTAGGTTAGAATTCATAGTATATTGAGAACACGAAACATCCACATTATCGTTCTAGATGTCAAAGAAGACCAACAAAAAAAGACTCTCATCGCAAGACTCTGACTAAGAGGTCTGAGGTTGCGCCTCTCTAAGATCCAAGCTAGGTATGCCATCTCAGGTTTGAACCTCGGGGTCGGCCCAGTATCAACATATGAATCCCCAGCAGCAACATATACAACCTCATTTTCAACCATCACATTCTCACCCTTAACCTTAACAACATATTCTCACCAATCTGACAAGGTTGATACCCGTAAACTAAATCAAAAATCAAACAAGTACGTTGTACTAGGAGGGATGATGTATCGTGAATATTTTTGAAACTCTTCTTGTAGTGTTTGGTATTCATGAATCCTTTTATGTGTTGGATAAACTTTCATAAATGTCTATATTGAGACTATTATGATAGTCAAACTTGATTAAGAAGATACCTCATGTCAGGTTACATTTGGTCGCCTCTCACTATCAATCCTAAATAAATAGTCAAGATGTATGATACATGTTATTGTTTAGCCAACATTACGCACATGTCAATGGTTCCACTAGAAAACATATCTAAACCTTTTCGCATTTAAACGTTGAGGACTAAATTTTGTCGCCTCCTTTCCTAAGGCCTCAGAGGCAGACAATACATTTTAGTTTGGGTGGATTATTTTTCTACATGGTCGAGGTTGTGGCCCTAACTAAAATCAAGGGTTAAAGAGGTAATAATATTTATTTAATAATATTTGTTATAGTTTCGGAATGCCAATTATCATTGATAATGGAACCCATTTTAAAATGTTAATGTGACTTCTTTATACCTCGCCAGAGGTATCCAACAAATATTCTCAACTCTATTTCATATTCAGGATAATAGTGAGGTCGGGTTAACAACTTGTGATATAATAGATTCTTAAAGAAAACACTAGAAGGCTCAATCAGTAAATGTCCCTAATTCCTTTAGGAAGTACTTTGAGCATAACCAAACATTGGACAACCACTAGCGAAACACCCTTTTCTTATTTTATGACACGATCACAATAGTCTTAGAAGAGATACGGATGCATTCCCACGTGGTAGCCAACTATGTCGAAGACTAAAATATCAAGAGAAGAAGAGGTATGGATATGATAGAAGAAAAAGAAGACCAATGCATGTCTAAGGGTGCAATATTATCAAACTTTGATGAGAAACATATATGATTCAAAGGTGTATGACCCAAGCTTATAAGTAGGCGATCATATATTATGGAAGGTTTTTAGTCACAAAATACCCCCAATAACGAAAAACATGCCCCAACATGTGAAGGTTCATACACGATGGTGGATAAATCGAAGGTATGAAGTAGAAGTTGGTTGATGATAAAGTCAAACCTTTCATACATCAATGGAACGTAAGGTATCTAAAGCTTTATCTATGTGAATATTATCTTATTTTCATGTAAATACAAGTCTATGTAAATATTTATATTTCTTAGAGATGCACTGTTTCCTACCCTATTGGCCCATAAAATTTTCATGAGACACCTATGTATCTTAAACCTTATAGTATATACGCCTAAATATATTTATGAGCGGAAAGAAATGTATGTTAAGATGTATGGACCTAATAATCGCCCCCACCGACGAAGTCTCAACGATATAAGCTAATAAAGTACAATGAGAGGTTGATTATATGTCACTTCTAAATCTTTACAGACAAGAAAAACATTTGTCATTCAAACACCAAGGGAGGTCAGCAGGGGGGAACTCCCATGAAAACAACTTTTATCGTGAAAAGTCAAGTCAAATATCATCTTTAAGGATAAAATCAAGAAAGTTTATAAGGTGCAACCTCCCCGATAGAGAAAGATCACCTCTAAAGGAAGTCGAGACCTCATAATAAAATGAGCTATATGATAAGAACATTAATTGTGTCTACCCATCCGGGCATGCAATCATATATAAAAAATATCAAACATATAAATACTTCATTGGAATACCAAATATTTATTGTTAAAAAAAAGTTAAAAAAAACACATGCAAACATAAGCTTGGAATACCAAGGACTTTGGTTCAAAATGTGGAAGGGAAATGCAACATATATGGTACCATTCAACGTTTAGTGCAAGATTGGTACCCAAGGGTTTTGGCGAAAACAAGGGATAAATTACTTTGACATTTATGCTATAGTTGTTAGAGCTAGAAGAATTAGAATGTTATTTGCAATTGTGTTGGTATAAAACTGAAAGTACATCAAATGGATGTTAAATGACATTGCTAAATTGATATCTTGATAATGAGGTTTGCATGCAACATCGAAAAGGTGTTGTACTTCTCATAAATGAATCTAAAATGTGTAGGCTTGTTAAGTCATTATACCATAAGCACATAAGAAATGATATAATGATCATGCGATTGTATCCAATGTTTAGACGTCACACGATATACAAGTGTTTATACACTAAGGTTCACGATGGTATGATTGCTATTTTTATTTATATGTATATGATTTAAGTATATTAAGTAATGGCATAAAATAGGTTATTAAAACGAAAATGTTTCCATTCTACTTTCAAGATGAACGATCTTGAAGAAGTATATATTTTTTAGAATGATGGTATTCAAAATAGTGAGGGTTATTAGTGAGTCAATCCCATTACTTCATGAATTTACTAGATAAATTTAAACAACTAAAATTTAAAAAAAAACAATACACCATTTGAACCTAGTCGAAATACGCTAGTGTTATAGACAATCAGATGTATACAACGTTATCCATTATCATGGATATTCTATTTGTGGTGAGTTTAATATTGGAATGCGATTGAGAGAGATATCGGAAGAAGACAAAAAAAATATGTTTCTTTAATATTTTAATTTTTCTAGGATATTTGAAGGATACAAATATGCAAGTTGGATCACCAGTCTAGTCGGTAAAAAATTGACTACGATGTAGGTGTTCGTTTTTGCAAGATGTGATCTTTCTTAAGGATCAAATAAACAAACGTGTACATTACACTAAACTATATAATTTGAGTTCATATCATTGACCGCAAGAAGAAAATAGGTTAAACGGTTGAGAGATTTATTACTAAAAATATCATTCACCTATGAGGAAAACATATCCAAATACACTTTGGTAGTCAAACAACTCACTGGTAGATCCTACAATGAAATCTGTAATCGAAAGTCTAGACATATAAGTTTAAAATATGAGTGCGTTTGAAAATTGATTCAAGTTGGAATCCTATCGGTCACGTACGTGTATTATAATGATAACTCGGCAGATTATTTAAAAATATGAGACTAAAACTATCCAATTATCTTAACTATTTAACAAGTTATAATTACTCAAAATATTTTAAACATAAAAAAATTATAAATCCTAATGAGGGGGTATTCTCTGGCTAGCATGGAGGAAAGGGTCCGAGCAAATAAAGTTCATAAAATAATAATGAAGTAACCATGAGCATGGCATGAGTTCGAGCCACATTCTAAGAAAATAAGGATACCAAGCATGATTTATAGCTGTATGGGAGATCCGAGCCTGTTTAGCCATAGTAGAAGAGTCTGACGGTGCTCAGACTGGTTACGTACTCGATTTCAAGATGCATGAGGATGAGCCGATCTAAAGAGAGAAGCAAGCTAGGCGCCTGGATGAACAGAGAGGGATCACTCGAATCATGCTCGGCTCGGCGCGCGTTAGATAAACTTTTGGCTATGCTCGGTTGGACATGCGGATGAAGCCAATTGAACCCAATACATGAAAGAAACGACTAAGATAAAAATTTAATGTTACTTTAATGGAATCAGTCAAGCCACTAATGCACTATTCATAAATTTAGAACCCATTATGTAAATATGGTCGTATGTGTAATTAGTGGAAATAAATATTAGTAACCGTAAATAAACTATAGGAAGAAAATATATAAATAAGGGATAGAATCTCAAATAAATGTAACTTCTTTTTGGTGATAATAAAGTAGTTTGCTACTTGGCAGTTCGCTTTGTTATAACAAATTAGGCGGCATCTGTGGGAATTCGGAAAAGTTTCTTTCATTAACAGTGCAATAACCATGATAGTTACCAAATCAGAGATTGAGAGAGACGTCATGGATCCAAGCGAAGCAGCAGTGAATCGGAGGACCGATGCAAACCAGCCATCAAGGCAAAACGTGACACACCCTATTGCCACCACCGGATAGGAGGTCGCGGATACCTCCTCATGAGACCAGTGGAACTGATAGTACGAGTACTGCTGTCGGTTGTTGAAATCAAGCCAGCAACTATCCCACTAGGACTGGCGACAATCCCAGCGGCACAAGAGACCTTAGGCAACGACGTGATAATAACACCAACTTTTTGGCAGCTGGAGCAACAGATCCAAAATCTGCAGCAGGAGCAGCTCAGAGTAGCATGCAAACGAGATGCACGAGAACAACCCATGCATGCAACCTTAGCAATGATGAATGACGCGCTCCACACACTGATCGCCAAGGTAAGAGGGACCAACAAAGTTAATCACCATTATGGGCCTGACGCTAGCCGTGTGAACCGAGGAGACCGACCCTCTAAGTGCGATGATAAGAGAGAAGGAGAAGGTGAGAGCGGCAACAAACAAATGTTCCATAGAACAAGATCCAAGGCAGGAGGTGCACCGTACCACTTCAAAGAGAGTCGAGAGCAGGATGTCGTCCACTACAACCAGGTGAGGCCAAGATTATCTAATTATGTCCTCAATGAGTCACCTTTTGCAGAAAACATACTGGAGGCCCACCTATCGAGCAAATTTAACCCATTCAGAAGGGAAGCATACGATGGTACGGGTGATCCAGAGAGACACCTCAAGTAGTTTCGTAATATGATGATGACATTAAACCCCGACAATGCTATGCTATGTCGAGCCCTTTCAATGACCCTCAAAGAAAATACACTAGACTAGTTCAACATCCTACCCAAATGATCCATCCATGATTTTACCGGCATATGGAAGGCATTCAGGGAGCAATTTTTCGGCAACAAGGATCTCAGACGTGTGGGAGATTTGATCGTGAACCTCTACCAAAGGCGAGGTGAGTCTCTTAAAATTTACGTAAAGCGCTTCGTGCATGCTATGAACGCCCTACCAGACCTGGAAGAAAATATGGCAGTAGCCTCTCTAAAGAGAGGTCTTGACCGACGAGGGGAACTATACGCCGACTGGATTAAGTACCCGACGAAATTGATGAGAGACCTGCTCGCCCGAGCCGACACGTTCATTCGAGTAAATGATGCTCGGAAAAGAGATTCGCCTGATGCACATGCCACCGATTCCAATTGAGTTGTGCTTGAATGAAAAAGAGTTGATGACACGCTACGATAGGAAACAAGTCGACGACCTCGGTACTATGAAAACCCATCCATAAAATTTACTCAATTAACCGAAACCATATCATAAGGGAAGGATGAAGTAAAAAACGTCGCGAGTAATGAGCGTCCCGATTATAAACGCTCGAGTAAATATTTTTGTTCATCCCACAATGATCAAGGGCACACCACCGACGAGTGTTGGAAACTTAGAGAGGAAATTCAGAAGAAGTTTATTAAACAACATGATCATCAAAGACGATCAGAGAATAGGGATAAGTCACCCTCAAAAAATGAGGATAAACCCGATAACGATGTCCAAGAAGATAAGTGAAAACAACAGTGGCTCTTTACCATTACAGGAGTCCATTCTGAGCTTACTACGGGAGAAGCTGCCAACCAGCCATAGTGGTCGAAGGTGGCTAGTAATATTATCTCCGAGGTGGACGATCAATCCCCGTCCTTTTATACCATTACATGAGGTAACTCCGAGATGAGACAAATGCAGAAGATAGGAAAAAGAGTGCGGGCTGACCTAAAAATATGTGAAGTTGAGGCCTCTTCTTATCGTTACAATCAAGATTTCGTGACCCATCTCACGTTTAACGATGACAACCTGCGAGGGGTCAACACACCCCATGCAGATTCCCAGACAATAAACCTTGACATCAGAGGAGTTATGGTGACTCGAGTTTTGGTTGATGAAGGAAGTTCTGCCAATATCATATTCAGATGAAGCTATGACCGAATGCAAAAAGTTTCTTCCTACAGGCCCACCCATTGAACCTTAGTTGGTTATGAAGGATAGGTATTCCAGTGCGTCAGCGAGGTAGAATTGATAGTTAAGACGGGTTATTTGAGCCACAAAGCGAGAGTTAAAGACCTTATTCATGATCTCAGATGCTCCCAACCCCTACCATGCAATAATATGAAGGCCTTGGCTACATCGAATGGAGGCCACACCATGCACGTTCTGACAATGCATTAAATACCCTATATGAAATATAGTGGGAGTTATCAGGGGAAGCCAGCGCACTACAAGATCATATTATGCGGTCACAGTATATCCAGCCAAGCCCTTGCTATAAAAAATGGTGAGGGGGGGAACAATACTTAGAGACAGTGGTGCACCGCCCTCAACTGAGCTGGTGGATGATCCGAACCAAAAAATCTAGAGGAGGACTCACTCAACTTGGTGGAATAAGTAACGACAAAGGGTCATACCTTCCGGTTGGGTAATCATCTCAATTCTCCTTCTAGGAAATTATTAATCAAATTGTTAGATAAAATTGTTGAGGACTTTGCGTGGAAAGCTAACGACGTTTCGGGTGTTGATCCGTCAATTATTTACCACCAATTGGCCATCGATTCCTACGTTAAACCTGTGAGGCAGAAGTGACGAACATTTTTTGCATAGAAACAAGAGGCTATATTGGCCGAGGTAACAAATTTATCTAGGCGCGACCATATCTATCCTGCCCCATACCCATTATGGCTGGCGAATTTGACTTTAGTCAAGAAGAAAGGGGGTCAATGGCGAATGTGGGTCGATTTCACTGATTTGAATAGAGCTTGCCCGAATGATGCAATCCCATTGGCCCGCATCGACCACATAGTGGACTTGGCCTTGGGATGTGAGTTATTTTGTTTATGGATACGTACTCAGGTTATAATCAAATTCGCATCGACCCATCCAACGAGGAACACACTACATTCCAAACCGAGCGGTGCCTCTATTGTTTCAAGGTTATGCTATTCAGATTCAAGAACACGGGATCCACATATCAACGCCTAGTCAACCACATCTTTAGCGATCACTTCGGTCAGCATATGGAAGCGTATATTGATGACTTGATAGTCAAAACGTACACGGCAGACCAACAAATTTCAACACTTCAAACAATGTTCGGCCTTCTACATCAGTATAACTTAAAGCTCAATCCGATTAAATGATATTTCGGAGTTGGACAAGGTAAATTATTGGGTTATATTGCTAGCAAAAACGTAATCGAGGCCGACCCCGCACAATTGCAGGCAGAATATAAAGGAAGTACAATGTCTAACAGGATGCCTAACAACACTTTCCCGTTTCATTTTGAGATAATCCGACAAGAGTCACCCATTTTGTTAGATACTTTGAGGCCCCATGAATTTGAGTGGATCGAAGAGTGTAATAAGGCGTTCACCAAACTAAAATTTACCTTACGTCACAAGAGATCTTATCTGCACCCCTTACTGGTGAGCCATTATTCCTCTATTTATTTGTTTCACCATTTTTGGTTAGTGCAGTTATGATGAGAGAATCAGCAGGGGTTCAACGCACTATCTACTACACTAGTAAAACGTTAGTCGATGCAAAAATGAGGTATCTTAACTTAGAAAAACTTACACTCGGATTAGTGATCCCTGCTCGGAAAATGCGCCCATGTTTCAAGGGGCATGAGGTTACAATTTGCACATATTTCCCTCTCAAATCAGTTTTGCAAAATCCAGATGCTTTGGGAAGACTTACCAAATTGATCATCGAGCTCTGAGAGTATGATATCCAGTAAGAGCCGGGAACGACCATAAAAGGGCAGGCTGTAACCGATTTCTTGATAGATTTTCCTCCTCCAGAGATGACCTGTCCAACAAACCAAGTGCTAATTTACCAACAGAATTGCATGAATGGATTGTCGAAACAGATGAAGCGTCTAGTACTTCAGGAGGATGAGCATGTAATATCCTCCATTTTCCCACAGAGGAAGAGATTCGACAGACGATTCACTTTAGTTTCCTAGTAATGAATAATGTGGCAGAGTATGAAGCACTAATATGTGGCATGAAGTTAGCACTGATATGTGGGGCTCGCCTCCTTACTATCAGGTTGAATTTGCAACTAGTTATGAACCAAGCTCAAGGAATTTATGATGCAAAGAAAAAAAGGATGTGAGGTTACCCAAACAACGCTAAAGAATGTGAGTCTCGTTTTGCAAAGGTATAATATGAGCATGTACTACACCGAGAGGACTGTGCTGCTGACTCACATGCCAAAACAATTGGCCTTAGGTGATAATCCAATTGTTATCACACAACAAATACCCACCACCGAGTCAATCCCCAAAGATAATACCATACAAACGATTAGTAACAATATCGATTGGAGGGAACCTTATCTAATATATCTAAATTCCTCTACCCTCCCGCTCTACAAAGGAGTGGGTCGAACATTTCAGCTACGATCAGGTAAGTATTGTAATTTAAATGGTGTTTTATACCGCAAAAGCGCTACCTATCTGCTGATCCGATGCCTTAGCCAAAAAGAAGCTACCGCAGTTCTACACGACCTACATAACGGTGAGGCATTAGCTCATTGCGCTTATCAAAGTCTTATATGTTATTTTTTGCTTGCTCGATATTATTGGTCGGAGCTAGCAGAAGACTTCGAGAGATTGGTCCAGCGTTGCCACCAATTCCAACAATTTGCTAACACGGGTTATCTACCGAGCGAGCCAATGAAACGTGTCGGGGTATTGATTTCAGTAGGACCCCTCCATATGGCAACTGACAAGAGACAATTCATGATCGTCGTAGTTGATTACTTCTCAAAATAGGTCGAAGCCAAGGATCTTTTTCGTATCAGATCCCAAGAGATATGCGATTTCATCCACAACCAAATCATTACACGGTTCGGAATCCCCTGCATATTATGACCGACAACGGCCCGTAATTCTTGAACACAATTGTGATAGCCATTTGTAAACGGTTTGGGATTATCCAACACTTTTCAACACCATATTACCCTCAGGAAAATGGCCAAGTAGAAGTAATCAACCAAACCATCATGGATGACATTAAAAAGAAGCTTGAAGGAGCGAAAAGCAAATGGCCAGACAAGTTGTCAGAGGTTTTGTGGCTTTATTGAACTACACCGCGTACAACAATGAACGATACACCTTTTACATTAGTTTATGGCCATGAAGCACTGGTTCTAGCAGATGTCATAATATCGAGCCACCGTATAGCCAATTATAAAGAAGACATCAACGACACCAACAAAGCAATATACGTAGACCTTATCGAGGAACGTAAAGATCAGGCGCGAGTCAAAGCAGAGCACTATAAAAGCCTAATGATGGGTCATTTCAATGCACGCCTCAGACCTCGGAGTTTCAACGTGGAAGATAAGTTAATGAAAAATATCTTCTAAGGATCAGGGGATAAAGCGGTAGGAAAGTTAGGAACCAACTGTCATCTCCAAAGGGAATAGTGGAGCTTACCGACTAGCCGACGCAGAAGGTTACACCTTGAAACACCCTTGGAATGTAAACCATATCACATTGTATAGCTCTAAATTATAAACTAAATAATGCACTCTTTTCCCCTCCTGATGATGCGGGATGGTTTTTTAATGAGGCATCGAACAGTAGGTTATCATATTAATACAACTTTTTTGCTTTTGCCATAATGTGTGTTTTTTTATATCTCCATCCTTAAAATTTGTGAAAGGGTCACTGAACATGCCTACGGGTTACGCGAGGGGCCATATTGAGCCCATATCAAGAGTTTATAATACGAACATGATAATTGGTCACGCCATACTGAGCCGCATACCTTGTACATGGTATATTATTGAACTGACCATAAAGTCCAGCCCTAAAGGGGCCATGCAACAGGTCATATGGACCTCACCGCGACTAAAGCTGGGGATATATTATCCTTTAAAGCTACTCATTGAGCCACACTAAGCTCAACCTTGTTAGGATTTCTCCTGGACAGAACATACATTAACAAACACACATACTCAACATTCATACAATCGTCTATCTATAACAAAAAAACATTGTACCAAATACTTGTTCCCAACCATCTACTCCTGATGGAAAAAATAACTAATATTAAATAATTCTTGCACAACGAGTGCTAAAAATAAGCACACATAATGTAACATCATATTTAATTTTTCATAAAATCATGCAACATGATTAGTCTTGTACGCCTCCTGAGGATGAGTCCCAACATTTTCATCAGTTGGGATCATTGACTTCCCCACCTCAGTTGTAGGAAGAATCGATTCAGGAATTGGTAACACACCCTCTTCTTGGTGTTCCGACGGCGGGCCAAACTTACTTTATGCACCAAGCCTTATTCCTGGATTCAATGCCACAAGCTCTATCACGGTCTCTTTTTGGTTCTTTGCTATCATATCCATAGCGACTCCTATTACTTGTGTCTCCCTCTCATCTAAAGCAGAGCTCGGTTTCTTCTTCCAAATCCCAAGCTCGACATCCATCTTTTTCTTGGCCTTTTTTGCCTTGGTCTTCAGGTATTCATTTTCTAGCATCAGGGCAGCTAGACGCTCAGCTTGATCCTCCACTTGTTGAGCCTGTTCCATGTTTAGCAAGAAGCGTGGCGTTACCAAATGAAAATTCTTTTCATTTTTCTTCACTCGATGACAACAAACCCTTTAAAGCAACAATCTTTGCCCGCATACTTTCAATCGTGCTGTTTGCTTTATCTCTCGATGTCTTGAAATATCCATAGGCGTGCTTGAACCAAATGAGCTCGGTGAACAAAGTTTTTGCCAACCCGAACAAAATTGGTTTTGGCTTCCACTTCTCTATGACCTCAAGGTTAATATTGGACATCCAGTGGTTGGACATTATGACCGAGTTGTGATGCAATGTCCAACCACATTAGATTAGTTCCTGATCAATTTATCAAGACGAAATTTACATTCATGCTATCTTACCTCAATCGCCAGCTCTACTTGGAGCTGTAGGATATCACTCATCGGCATACTATCATAGTACAACAGTTCAGGACAATGTTTGAGTTGTTCAAACATTAACATTGATAGACGAGGCATGACGACTCTGCTTGACCCGACCCCTCTGTTTCCATGAGTCATTTGTTCCGGTTTGGTAACGTTGGCAGCGGAGGGTCCAATACCCACCCCAGGCACTAGTGAAGTCGTCGGCCAAATACTTGGCAGACTCTCTAGCAACTATAGCCTATTCAGAATCCTACCCTTGGATTCTCGTACAATAATGTCCATCCAGACAGTTAGATCAAAAGAAAGAAGATGAAGAAAATATGGCCATACTTGTGATCCAAACTACAGATTGGAGATACACACTCCTTCAATACATTTCCGACGGGACATTACATTCGGATAAAGCTGTAGCAAAAAAGATTAAATACAAGGCTCGTGGTTTTTTGATAATAAGAGAAGTTCTCTACAAAAGATCTTTCAGCAGGCATCTGCTACGCTGTTTGGGGTTTGAAAAATCCCAAATTGTCTTATCTAAATTACACGAACGGGAAGGCTCAGCACATTGTGGATACAAGGCATTGACCCGAGGAGTCTTGTTAGCCAGATATTATTGGCCAACCATAATGGCAGATGCTAAAGAAATGGTGAAGAAATGTTATACATATCAAAGGTATGGGAATGAAATTCATGTGCCAGCAGTACCTATAGAGTCTACTTCTGAGCCAATACCTTTTGTTAGATGGGGGATAAATTTAATTAGACCTCTTCCCATGGCATCCGGGGGATGCAGAACTATCATAGTCGCCATTGACTATTTCTCTAAGTGGATAGAGGCAGCTCATTTGGCTGGAACCACATCGAAAGTTGTTATTAAGTTCATCATATCCAATATATGTTGTTGGTAGGGAGTTCCCCAGACAATCACTACAGACAATGGGGCAAATTTTGATAACAAAGACATGCATGCCTTCTGTACCTCTATAGGAATTCAGCATTATTTTTCCTCTCATTTTCACCCTCAAGAAAATGGCCAAGTTGAGGTTGCAAATAAAACCATCTTGTCCGGATTAAAGAATAATTTGGAGGGAGCTGCAGGAAAATGGCCAAGTTATTTACAAGAAGTATTGTGGGCCTACCAAACTATTCATTTGGCTGCCACACAAGAATCTCTTCTTTCTTTGGTATATAGGATGGATGCAATTACTCCCATAGAGGCTACTTTACCCTCACACAGGGTCCAAAACTATTCTGAACAGGCTAATGATATAGCAGTTAGGAATCAGTTGGACTTAATAAAGGAAAAATGGGTTAAAGCGCATTTGAGAACAACATACTACCAAGGCTTGATGAGGAGCAGATTTGCTTCCAAAGTCAAAAAATAGATTTTCAAACAGGAGATAAGGTTTTAAGAAAAGTCTTTTTGTATACCAAGGAGAAGCAGTTTGGTAAATTGGCTCCGAATTGGAAAGGCCCTTATGTGGTCTCTGAAAACGTCAAACCGGGGACATATATGCTTCAAGAAAAAGAAGGAAGAGCTTTAAAGCATCCATGGAATGTTGAGCATCTCAGGTTATATTTAGAATAAAGTTTTTTGTAAATATTTACTTGTTAAATACCAATGTAAATATTATGGGGCATACTATTTCCTACCCTGGTGGCGCGGGGAGGTTTTAATGAGGTGTCCGGCTTTTTTTAATAATATATTATGCCTTCTTCAGAAGTCTAGTGTGATTTTACTTCAATTCAATTCAAGTATAAATTACTTATTCAACACCCCGTCTCTCAAGTTTAGTCATAACTATTGAACACATGTGATCGGAGATATTAAATACTCTCGATTCAACACTTCTGAAATTCTAGGGGCTACTTAAACATTAGCCATGAAAGATTTAAAACAAAATGTTAAAGATAAGGAAAATTGGATAAATTAGACCTGATCAGACTCAAACCAACCAGTAGTAAGAAAAATGCCTTGGCCATCCAAGGACTTTAGTTTTTCAAAAGCAAAAGTTACACAATAAAACCTTAGGGCTTTTTCCATTTGAACTTTTCTTCACCACAATACTTTTTGGGACTCTTGAGTTCGAAACTTGAACTCTCACATGTTCCTTCTTCATCATCAGTTGTGGAATCTATTCCACTGGAGAAGGTCTCATGGAACAGCAGCACCATATCGGATTTGATCCCATCATCTCTTTTCTCTATGGAATCCACTATCTCGTTGGCATACTTCTTTATACCTGCGGCGATAGCTTGTTCCTATTGGCATTCCAGGGCCTCATTATCTTTAATCTTCTTTTGAACAGTGCTCTCCAACTTGGTCTTCTCATCAGATAAAGTTTGGATAACACCATCCTTAGTGTTCAACTACTCCTTCAAAGCTGTGAGGTTTTGTGAGGAAAATGTCTCCAGGGTGGAGTATTTGGTGTGGAGCTCGGTATTGGCTGCCTCCGTTACGGTCAGCTTGGTTGCCAAATCTTTCGTTTCCTTCTTCAGCACCTCTATGCTCTGTTGAGCACTCAGAAGACTATCTGATAAGGTTTGCTTATTAGTGGTTAAAGAATTGATGATGTCAGTTTAATTTTTTACCTGCCTCTCCAGATCAAGTACTGGTCGGATATAACTGAGGAGGGCATGGCTCAAAGTATTTTGCTCTCCGAATATGGAGTAGGACTTCCCATTATATGTTACCATGTTTCCTGAGTTGAAGGGACGATAAGGACCTGAAAAATCATCTTTCTCCAGACCATTAAAGTAAATACTAATGTCTTGAAAGTGCTTCAAGGTCCACCTCGTCATTGCTTCCACCAGCAATCTGTCCGGACTGGAGATCTGTTGGAATTTTCTCTTGCAAGGTAGGGTCAGCATGAGCTGGGGGTGGAATTTCTGTTGGGCGAAGGATTATTTCTGCCCCCACAGTAACCTTTTTTTTCTTGGCAGCTTTTTCATCATTGTTGGCTTTGTGCTTCTTGTCTTTTATAGGAGGCCTTGGTGGGTTCTTTGACCCTCCGACTTCCTTTATAGTTTGAACCTCCACTTCCTTTAGCAATGCCACATCAATGCCACCTTGAGTTTCCAAACCAGTCCCCTTTGTAGCTGTTTGAGCTAAATCTGTTGTGGCCTTCCTTTACTTGTTCTTCATTTTGCTGGGGGCTTTGCCCCTGGAAGGCAGATACAACTTGGCATCTTTAGCTTTTGTCCTCTTCAGGATCACGTCAGCAAGGGGAGGGGTGCTTAGCTCCTCCCATGAAAGGTCTCTTCTGTCTGTGGTGTTCCACATGTAAGACCTCACAAAATTTCCTGACTTGAAGCAATTATGAAAGGTGTTCCCCTAGTTCTCCGAAAAGCCCAAGCTTTTAGCTTCGCACAAGTTTTCTTCCCTGCTTCCAGGTGGCCTAAGAACTCTTTTGGTAGAGCTGGGGAGAGATATCAATTAGTCAAAATAAGAAAATTGCAACTTAAAAAATAAAAAAGAAAAGAGAGAAGAACTTACCAGTGCTTTTCCATCTACTGTTCAGGAGGTTGGGGTTCGTGTCAGTCTTGATTTTTCTGTCATTCTCCCAAGTCCCACTGATAAAGAGGAACTGTGTCCTCCAGGGCTTTTCGGACTCCACTAGTTCGTCCACCACTTTGAAATCATTCCCCATATTGTAATGATAGAAGGGGATTTGGTGATTCTTGCACAAGCTTGCTAAAACAGCAAACTATTCTATTGGGAGTGGAATTTTTGACATCCTGGACGCCATGATACAGGCTAAGAGAGTATATCAAGCGTTGGGGCTCAGTTGGCTGGGGCATAACTTGATCAGATGAAAATATATGACAATCTCTAAGTCTAAGGGGAACCGAGGTCCCCAATTCAGTACTTCGGTATAAACCACCATCTCATTTAACTTACAATCCATGGGGGTCTCCAGAGTAACAGGGATCCTCACCTTTACAGACCTCGAGATCCCCTATTTAGTTCAGATCCTACCCAACTCAGCCGTATGGGTATAGACGTAACTGATGTTCTGCAAAGCCAACAAGTACTTGCAATTAACCTTTTTGAAACAAGGACCTCCCTTGCCCTCTAAACTCTCTGGAAGAGCGTCCGGATGAGTCATGCCTACCTTGGTTTTACCTTTCTGATCTAAGGTTGTATCCCATATTTGACCGGACACCTCAGTCTCGAAAGGGGCTTCCTCTATGCTGTCCTCCATGTTCTCTTCCATCACCGTGGAAGGTTGTTCAGTTGTTTTGAGGCAGACTTCTATGGCTCCTTCATTGGTGGTTGTATAACTGTTTTTTCAGAAGGTTGTGCCAATGTCGCTTTTGAGATTCTGATATCTGGGAGAGGCTGTTGTCCGGAAGATTTAGCTTGTGGAATAGCCTTTGTTACCTCTGAATCAGAGGGTTTTGAAGATGTTGGCGTGGATTTGGTTTTTGCTTGACGTATAATCCGACGAAGAGTTATCTTTTCTGGTGATTTCTCTATGTCCGAGCCCATTGCGATAAACGGTGAGGTTTTCCTTACACTAGAGACGTCTTTTTCTTTGGGAATAAGGTTTTGATATTCTTGAACTAAAGAACCGGATGGGAGAGGTGAAAGGTCTGTTGTGAATGAAATCTTTCTGGTTCTAGGGTTTCTTGAAGAAGATGACCCTTGATCGGCGTTCTGATTTGACTGATTACTTTTCTCGATTGGAGAAGCGGGAAAACCAGTAGCAATACGTTTATCTCTCACTACTTTCTTCGCTCTCTCTAATTCATACAAGTTCAACCAACCTCCTTTAACTAAGGCGTTTATGGCTGTGAACATATATATCTCAAGAACAAGTTGAATGTGAACTGAGTTTTCTCTTGAGAAATCTTTGAGTGTGGAAGACAATGAAACAGTGGAAAGATTTATATATAACAGTAAAAACAGCAGTTACCAAAAAGAAGATGAATAGAATTTTCGCAATGATTAAAGGCTACGCGACGTGTGAAAAATTGAAACCTAGGTTACTTTCTATACCTACTGCGTGCGATAATCTAGGAGAAAAAATGGCTGGGAGGTCGAACAAGATATTGACACGTGTCCCACGATTCAAGAAAAACTCTTAGAATTCTGAGAAGGGAAATCAGTTCTGATAAAATTCAAACAGGATCACTTGTGAAAAGAAATTCTTCAGTTCGAACAACATAGGCAGATGAGACAGGGTTGGTGTTAGTTTTGTGAATTTTTAGCCCTTCCAAATATTTTTTTCAAGACCTAAGAAGGGGTTACTGATGAGTGCAGAGTTTTTGGTTAATATACTTTGAGTAAAACCACTTATCCGAACAAGGACAATTCGGACCATATCACACCACTAAATATCCGAACACGGCAAATGTATTAACTTTTGACTAAGTTGGTTGCTAATCAACTTAAAACTATATGACTAATGGGTCTTTAAATTCGACCCAGTTTCATGACCCGACCCAATAAGCCCACGGGTCAGTAATTAAGGTATAAATACCTCAACCACTCTCATTAAGAGGGTGATCGGAATTTAATACTAGTAGACAACTTAATTATCTCTCTACTCCACATACTAAACACAAAACATCACAAAATTATCAAAACACTCTCTATCCATTTTACTAGTCTACCCTCAACCAAAAATAAACCAAACCAATGATAACAATATTCATATCCGCGAACTCTTTCCATTAGAAAAAACATAAACTTTCACATTCTTATCAGTAACTAAAAAACTCGGGGTTTCCCTCAGATCATCCACCTTATCCATGTATGAGAAAGGCCCCTCTAACTACTATTCAGCCATTATATCAATACTCACACCTTTCTTTGTGTGCAATATTGTTGCATAACATTCCATAGCCACTTATTGACGACTTCAAACGACCCCTGCGCAATCCCCAATCATATATTTTAGGCATTGATGAACTGTAGAAGCTACATCATGCATTCTTGATAGTCAAGATCTCCCTAAAATAGCGTTGTAGCTTGTCAGACAATCAACTACCATAAACAAAACTTAATTTTTTTTCATAAATGGACCACAACTCATTAAACCCTAAGCTTCAAATTCTCCAATAATGCTTAGTTGCCCAGTAAATCCAACTATTATTTGCTCGGATCAGATAATTACAGGTGGATTGCGCATATTCTCATACGTTAACAGAAATAACACATTGGCCGAACTACCAGTATCATTCGAATCTCGGCGCATGTTATCTCTGCTCCAATCACTACTACATCTTCATGAGGACCAACTATCTCTCTTAAATCATATTCATCAAAGAAGATGAAAGGTATAACATTATTTCCATGAAGATGAGTAGAAATTTCTCCTTCCAACTAAGCACTTAAATTACCACATGCATTTTTCTTAAACTATTAGTGTTTCCAGCCATAGTGTATCCTCAAAAATTGCTAAAGACTCAAAATACTCACAAAAGCTTCGAAATCTTTCTTATACCATTGGCTCATTTATAACTAATACCACCCACCGATCTGGATCAGGATCAAGATATTCTGAAAAGACATTGATGTCATTTATATGTTCAGCTATTAATAATGTATTTTCTTCCATTGACGATAAATTTACAACCTGAAATACTAATGGGTCAACGCTCAGAAAATGCCGACCACTTCCCTGCCATTTAACAAAAGTAATCAACTTACTATTCTGTATCAGAATATGAATTACTTTCTTTAGATTTATGCAACCTGTAGTGTCATCCCTAATATCATTATGGTATTTATAAAACTTATTACTTCGCTCATTCTTTGGTCTATTTATTGGTGGAGGTTTTCGAAAATAAACATGGTTGTTAGCTCTTTAAAAAATTATTTGTAAAATAATCTGGTCTCACCCACATGGTTGTGCCCTCGAAAGTTTATGAAAATTTCCTACATACTAACTTTTCATCATTCTCAAAATTTATCATGTAGTTTTTAAATTGCTCGATATGGTTGTCAAGATCTTGTGTACCATCAATTTTTTCAACTTTAGTGATGTCACAACGCTTCAGAAGTGATATCGATCTTATCTCGATGATAAAGGAGAAGTCATTCAATCTATTCCTTTCTTGTATTGGTTACCTCTTACACCACTTCCCACAATTGCATACAAGCCTTGATATGTAAGATTTGTATACTGATTAGCCACATTATATTAAAATATTGGATTCTCAATCACAAATCTATATTCATCTGGATTTTTAGATTTATGCTCCTTTCGATATTTCTGATGCCGACTATCATGCCTCTTCGAATTATGCATGTATTTATTCTTTCTGTAAGAATCACCCCTTTCAATATTTTTATAAAAATTCTTGGAATCTGACCCAGGAGACTCACTATTATCTGGAGGAATATAACGATGCTTATCTTTCTTCTGCTTTGTAGAGGAATGATATACTTTTTCTAACTAAAATTTTACTTCTCGACGACTATCTCTTGCTCGATGAACATTGTGAGACTCGTCGGAACAGTCACTTATATCCAGGTTCTCATTTACTTATTGCAGTTTAGATCATACCTTAACAGCTTTAACCAGCTGTTCCATCTGCTCTAGCTAGTCATTTAACTTAGATATCCACTTTAGTATCTGATTCATCAAATCCTCTATATTTGACTGATCATGCTGACATTCGTTTTGCATACTGTCCCAATTTTCTTATTTACCCATATATAACACTACCACCTCTCCTGCCACAAATACCGTTAAAATTTATTTGGACTTCAGAATCCATTGTGCTTGCGTTATCTGATCGTTTGTCTTTTTGGTTTTAGATCTCAAATTGGGGTACCAAGCCGTACCTCCCACTATGGTCGCCAATGATAAGTTTGAATATTTATTGAGTGAAAGAGAGGTCTAAACAAATCCATACTTTGATTAAAAGAGTTTTTAGAGAGAAAAAGCTATTAGGGAGTCTGAGAGAGAGAAAGTTTCAATATATCAAAAATGTCAAGTATGATCCCTTTTTTTCTAAGAAAAGTACACATATTTTTCGGTGTTTTAATTACAAGTAACATGATTTTGTTTGTTACGTGGATATCTCACCCCACTTTACTACTTTGTACAAACATATTTTTTACAAATTAAATATCTAGTCCTCTATACTTATATTTTACACCAAACATCCCTTATATATTATAAATAATTATTTTGTCTATTGTAAAATAATTATTTTTACTCTTCATTTATTTATATCATAATCAAAGATAAACTGAAACCAATACCTATAATAGTTACATCATTGTCTACCTAAAATACTATATTAAAGTTACATGGTGTTAAAACAATCATATTAACGTGTTCATTAAAACTAATATTTATGCAAGCTATTAATAATAGATTTCATGATAGTTTAGTGTCAATCAGAAGTAATTATCTAAATAATGTGTTGAACTACACATACTACTTATTAAAAAAATTGATCGTTCACGAATCATATTCGTTGTTCACGATTATAATTATACATTTATGTATTATAAAACACAAAAATATAAATTATGGTGTTATTAAAAGTATATTTATTAATATTGAGATATATTGAATATTTTTTCTGTGACTATATAAAATAATATATAAAAATAAACAACCATAAATTTTCCAATGAAAAATATAATAATATGAAATATTAATAACATGAAATATTTTAGAAAATTAAACAATAAGAAAGATATATCTAACTACTAAGAAATGTTATATTTTTTAAAAATGTTATTTCCATTTATCTAGATGCTAAATACAAACTTGATGATAACCAATTTACATGTCAAGTATGTAATTAAATATTTATTGTAATTTTATGAGTCACTATGTTTTTGGACCACATCATTCACGTGCGTTTTTTTAAGTAAAAAAAATCAAGGACTACACAAGGATGTATACTATGTTTAGTTAAGTCTCTATCGAGGAGTATAGTAATATCTTTATAGTTTATCATCTTTAGACATAATTATAGATAATTCGATAACTTGTATAAGCTAGATTTATTTACTAAATCAATATGATATTTTATATTTACATAATAAATAATGAGAGAATTACATAATACATATTAAACTAGTGGGTATCTTTATTTGTAATTTTAGTCTCACCCTTAACTACTCATGAGAAAAATAACCTTGTCTTTTCGACTCAAAGAGAAAAGATGATCTCATAAAAAATTAAATATTAGTTTATTGTCTTCTATTATAAGGCTTTTATCGAATAATCCGCTATCAACAATGTTAATAAATAATGTCATACCATCCAAGAAAAACATGATATATATATATACACTTCATCGTGTAAAATTTGTTTTCTAACTAATATATGCATATTGTAAATAATGATTTTTTACACTTTAATATGTTTGTATCCATACCATTATGTATGATGTCAAATATATTTTAGTTTTCAAAGGTAATGTATTGATTATAGTTTTGGTGACAACATTTTGACTATTACCACAATTAGTAATAATGTTATAGATTTATTTTAAATAATGTGTCATTTAAAAAAATATTGTATCATCGAGAAACACTCTAATTTTTTGGAGTTAATCAGATTCATTTAATTGTTATATATAATTTGTTCCTTTTCATATTTGTGCTCAAACTTAGCCTTCCCTAGTCATTATGTACATCTTGTTGTTTATTTTTATAATTGTATTCTTTTAAACAAATTGATAGTTATTAAGGTTTAATGCATGCATTCAAAATATATTTGGTTTGACCATACCAAAAATATGGATCTTTTGATATTTAAGCTATGGTCTAGTATGAGTTGGTAAATATTATTTAAAATATAATCATTAGGACTATTAACTACATCCTTTATGGTCTACATCATCTAGAGACGCGCTTGTTTTTGAATTATTAATCTCTAAGTTTATAGTAATGAGAGATAATGATTATCTGTTTTTTGGAAATTTTTCTTAAGATTTAATGTGTAAATTTATTCAGTATAATCAGCAACTAATCTATTATAATATTATTTTTCTCTTACAATATATAGAATGTTGTGATTTTGAAGGAAATAAATATTTTTATAACAATATTTTCAATTTTGGTAAACTACAAAGATAGTGTATGTTTTCTTCGATAACAATTATACGAATTTGTTTCTACACACTCTGCGTAATTGTTAAGTTAATAATTTAGCCAACCAGTATGATACTGTGGTGACCAAAGTCCCACATCTCATATCGGTTAAACATTGGAAGGATCAATGTATATAATTAAGAACAAATCTCAACTAGTATGAAGCCTTTTGGAAGTGGAGAAAATAAAAACTTGTGCTGGCCTTCAGGCACCAAAGCGGACAATATCATACTAGTGTGGAGATCGGTTGTTCTTACTTTATATAGAAACAAATATATGGTACACATATTCCCAACAAATGGTATTAGAGCCAGACCCAAACATAACGCGATGTGGTGGGAGATGTAGATGAAATTTTCAAAGGATGAGTGGTATATAAGTAAGAACATATCTCAAATAGTATGAGGCCGTTTGGAAATGGACCAAAAGCAAAGTCGTGCGGCCTTTCGGGGCCAAAGCGGACAATATCATACTAACGTATAAATCGGTTTTTCTTACTTATATACAGAGATGGAATATGCAGTACCCATATTCCCAACAAATGGTATCAGATTTCCAGACCCAGACAAAACGCGATGGTGGGGAAATTTTTAAAAGTCGAACATGATGGACCATTAGCCTAGCTCAAGGTAAAAATGTTGTTATAAAGATCCTAGTTCGGAGCGCCCGTGGCTCATCAAACGGTGGTACTTGATTGGAGTGGGGAGTGGTGTTAAGGAACAAGACAGTATGATCTAATAGGAGGTGAGCAGCTACATCCGTAGTGCCTCCATGTTTCAGGTAGCCCCAACCTGATTAGAGTGGGCGGATGAAAGTCAATTGAGAGGAGGCTAAATTGGTACTTTGTTCGAGAGGAGTATTTGTTAGGGTGGTGATCTAAGTCCCACATCCCATATCGGTTAAACATGGGAAGGATCAGTGTATACAATTAAGAGTATATCTCAACTAGTTTGAGGTATTTTAGAAGCGGACCAAAAACAAACTCGTGCGAGCCTTCGGGTGCCAAAACGGATAATATTATACTAGTGTGGAGATCGGTTGTTCTTACTTATATACAGAAACAAAATATGTGGTACTCATATTCCCAACACGATATTTTTGAATGTCTAAACATTAAGATATATTTTAATTTATAAATGTGAATTGAAAATATCATCAATTTTCAAACAACCATGAAAAGTGGAAAATACATATTCATCTTATATAAAAAACTTATTTGAATAAAATGGTGATAAATATAAAAATTATATAGTACTTAGGTATAAAATTAATCTCTTTGTCTATGAAATCTTTGTCTATGAATATTGTTATATTATTTCCGTTTAACATATTCGTGACATTGATATCCGAAACCATCAATTTGTTGTTATTAATGCAAATTTTTGTTAGTCATTTATTTTGTGTCTTGTGTGGCTGTTGTATATATACATAAATTTCTAGTATTTTATTTTTTTACATCAAGCGAAACCGTAATATTCTTACGAGATACATGTTGTAGTTTTAAATCAAAATATTTTTTAACGTTGTAATTATAATAGTTTCCTCTACTCGTTTGATGGTTTGTCATCTTGCTATTTTGAGTAATATTTTTCACAATTAAAAGAGTCAACATTTATTAAAGTTCATAAAGTTTTAAGATGAATTTTTAAACCGTCATTAGAATATTTTGATATATTGGTTAGATTTTTTTTGGTATTAATAGAAATATTCCGTTATTATATATCGTCAAATTATAATAAATTTTAACTCCGTAACATGTTCTTTTTCTCATGGAAATTTGTTCCGAAACAAAATAATTTTTTAATTTTTTTTTGATAATAATGAAATCAAAAATATAATTTATAAATAGGTTAATTAAGTAAATTTTAAAACTTTTATATAGAAAGTAAAAAACAAAAACAAATGTAAAAACAAAAACAAATGTAAAAACAAAAACAAATAAAGAACACTATATTAGTGAAGATAGTAACGGATAAGAAGATAAAAACCCAATATTTCTTATATAAAATCTTATCCATATATGTCTCCAAGAGGGTAGCCGAGTTGGTTAAGTAAGGCATGTTTGTGACTAAAGATCGTGAGTTCGAGTCCCTTTACATACGATTTCTCGGCTCAGCCTGTGACCTTGTGTGGTTTACATTCTGGCTTTGGTTTGCAGGCTATTACATCAGACTGATGGTTTACCCTATGCGCTCTCAGTAGCGGCCGAAAAAAATAATCTTATCCATCTATATCTAACCTTTTTATATATCATGTATAAAGAAAAATCATTAGTCTTCCATATTTACCACTTATCTCACAAGTATCCATTTAGTTTATTTTTATTGATGAGTCCGGATTCTGTTACCTCTTCGGACAGGGACACTTCGGACAAAGACCATCTAACCTGACAGGGCAGTTCGAACCCCTCATCCATTTGACTGTTCGAACAAGGACTAAAGTATTTAAAAACCTAATCACTTCTTGACTAAGCTGCCTGCTCTCCTACTAAGAGCTCATGGGTCCTTAAACTTGACCAGGGTCCATTAAACATGACCCGACAGCCCATAGAGCCCAAACGTAAGGGTATAAATACCTAACCACCAACATTAAATGAGGCTAATGAAAATTAAATACAACCAGACTGCTTATTCTCCCTCTACTCTCTACTCAAATATTAAATACTTGCAAACTTCCACAAACTCTAAACAAAAATTACAAACTTACCCTCAGATAGAAATAAACCACACCAAATTGGCGACCACAGTGGGAGAGAAAGGTGCCCGAATCAAGCATTCGAAACCAACTAGAAAAATTAGTCCGAATGAATCCGGACGCCCCGGAAGTACCACCAGCCTTGCTTGAACTGGTGGGTGAAAATGATGATTATACCATGGAGGAGCGTGATAGATTAAAGGGCGAGATAGAAGCTCTGAGGGCAGAAAGGCTAAGATGGGCATGAAGGATAGGTCAAAAGCATCAGTTGCTCATCATACCGATAACCCTAGAGAGCATGAGCCTTCAAACACTCATGTAAGTACCAAAAAGACTCATGCCAGCTCCAAAAAGTCTCACCGATCTAAGCCACTGGAGAGTTCTGACTCAGACTCAGAGTCTTCTGGTAGCTCCTCGGATGAAGAAGGAGTTGAAGAGTCCTTGTCCTCCAGCAGTGATGAGGGCCGATCCAAAAAGAAGCAAAAGTTGATTAAAAAATATTCAAGAAAAAGGGATAGACTAGGGAAATTGAAGAAGAATATATGCAAAGGATCATCTCACAGCCGAAGACATGTAAACCGGATGCTGATGGATCCCTTTGCCTTCCACGATGAACCAGGTATCTTTGCGACCCCCAATGAGGATACTGTGTTCAGTCGTGGCCGGAATTAGAGACAATCTCCATTGTCTTCCAAGATTCTGTCCGGGAACCTCCCTAAGAGGTTTGATAGCTCTAAAATTAAGGTTTGATGAGAAGTAGGGTTGCTTCTAAAATTAAAATAAGGGATTTCCAGCCGGGGGACAAGGTATTCAGAAAAGTCTTCTTACACACTAAAGAGAAGTTGCTAGGCAAACTGGCCCCAACTTGGGAAGGACCTTATATGGTCATTGAAAGGCTTAAACCTGGAACATATTGGCTAGAAGACAAGGCTGGAAGGGTTTTGACCCACCTTTGGAATATTGAACATCTTCGGATGTACTTGGAGTAACATCTATGTAAATATTTACCTGTTTAAACATCCATGTAAATATTTGGGGGCATACTTTTTCCTACCCTGGTGGTACAGGGAGGTTTTAATGAGGTGTCCGGGCTTTTTAATAAAATTTGATGCCTTCTTAAAAAAAAATTGAACTGTTCTTAATTTGTTTTTTGTCACACCATCCAGATTGAAGTAAAAGAATGATGACCACTTAAACATTTGTCATCGGAGAATTTAAACTCTCTCACTTTAGGCTATTTATGAAATAACTAAGGGCTATTTAAACACTAGCCACCAAAATTGAAACAAACTATGAAAGGATGCGAGAATTGTGCAAAACAAAGATGTTCATTAAAATAACTTAAGTGTCTTGGCCTTCCAAGGACTTTTAAATTGTCAAACAGAGCAAAGGATCTATCCGGTCAGATACCGGACACAATAACAAAAAGAGTGCCTTGGCCTTCCAAGGACTTTAGTTTAGATAACATAAAAGTGAAAAAATAATTCATAATTTAAGACTGAGCCTTTGAAGATGGCTCAGCCTCACTTATTTTCTTCTTCCCCTTGGGATCGTTTTTTCTCTTCGGGAGGGCCCTCCCCGATTTTTTCTTCTTCTTCGTCAGAAGAGGAAGCACTGGAATAATCATGCAAGTCTCCATCAGCCATGGTGTGGAAGGGAAGGTCTTCGTACTCTACGTGAAGCCACAAATCTCCTAGGTTCCTCTTCGGGAACTTCTCGTGGAAGAGCATGACCATTTCCGGCTTCACCTTGGCATACATTTGCTCTTGAGTGTCTATTACGTTGTTGGCATAAGCATCGATCTTGGTCTAGATTTTGGCCTCCTGCTCCCTTAGCAGATCAGCTTTCTCCTCTACAGCCTTGGACACTGTGTTCTAAAGCGCAATCTTGTCATTTGTCAAGTTGTGAATGACTTGATCCTTGGCCTTGGCCTCCTCTTTTGAAGAGGTGAGATCTTTCTATACTCCGGACAACTTCTCCCGAAGCTCCTTGATAGTATCTTCTAGAGTAGCAACTTTGGTGGTCCACCCCTCTTGGTTCTTTTTCAGCTCCTCGTTTTCCCCCTTTAGAATGTCAGCATGTTGAGTGACAGTAAGAAGATCATCGGACAGTCTCTCTTTGTCAGACTTGAGATCTTTGATAGTATCTGCCTGACTTCGAACTTGCTTCTCCAACACAAGCACCGGCTGAACACTACTTAATATAGAGTGAGCTATAATATCCCTTTCACTTGAAACAGTAAAATTCTTACCATTAAAAGTGACGGTGTTCGAAGTACTCGGAGGGAGGTAAGGCCCAGCAAAATCATCTATGGGGAGGTTGGCAAAGTACTCACCAAGCCCATCAAGACCGGTGATGTCAACCCCATCAATGCTAAGGTCTCCTCCTCCGACCTCGTCGGTTTGAAAATCGCCAGGGATCTCCTCTGCTTGTGTTGGATCAGTAGGATCAACATGGAGGAGAGGCTCCGGAGGCAGGAGAGAAAGTTCATCACCCTTGGAGGTTTTTTTCTTCTTAGCCTCCCTGTCCTTGCTTTCAGCTCCCCGTTTTCGGTCTCTTTTGGGAGCCCTTGGGGGTTTTGGGGATTAAACTTCTTGCCTAACACTCTCCTGCTCTACCACTTCTAGGAGAGCAGCATCAATCTGGCTTGGGACTGGCCTCTCCGGGTTTCTTGAAACAGCCTCCTCCACCTCAGCAGGGTTAGCTCCACCTACCACTTTCTTGCCTTTCATCTTACTTGGGGTCTTGGCCCGGCCTGGCAAGTAAAGTGTCCCATCCGGTTCGTGTGTTCTCTTGAGGACTACATCCGGAGGGGGTGGAATGGTGAGTTCTTCCCAGGTCAAGTCCCTCCAGCCAGTAGTGTTCCAGAGGTGAGACCTTGCCAAGTTGCCTCTTGTGAAAGCATCGTGAAACCGATTTCCCCATTTCTCAGAAGCCCAAATGTTGATCTTGGTGCAAGTAACCTGTCGGGACTTTAGGTAGTCACTAAAGTCTTTGGGCAGCACTGCTAAGAGAAAAGATAAGAACAGTCAGTTTAAGAAAATTCGATAAAAGTAGAAAAAAGAATATAAAGTAGGAGCCTTACGATCACTCCTCCATCTGGTGGTGAGAAGACTTGGATTGACTCCGGCTTTAATTTTCCTCCCGTTCTCCCAAGCACCACTTACGAACAGGAATTGGGTCCTCTAGTTTCTCTCCGACTCAAGCAGATCGTCCACTGCTTTATAATCATCACCCATGTTGAAGTGATAGAAGGGAAAGTGGTGGTTCCTGCAGAGACTGGCCACATCTGCGAATTCCTCTATTGGTAGAGGAACCTCGGAGAGCCTGGAGGCCATGATGCAGGCCATAAGTATGTACCAGGCATTGGGGCTTAATTGACTGGGACAAAGCTTGATGAGATGGAAATACCGCACTATTTTCGGATCCAAGGGGAACCTTAAACCCTAGTTAAAAAGCTCGGTGAAGATGACTACTTCACTGAGTTTACAATCCATGGGGGTTTCAGGATCTATAGGGATTCTTATCTTCACATTCTCCGGAATCCCCCACTTTGTACGCATCTGGCCCAACTCAGCTGTATGGATGAAAGCGTAATTGATCTTTTGCAGGGCAAGGAGATATTTGACATTGACCTTATGGAAACAAGGTCCCACTTTTCCTTCAAACACCCCGGCAGATCCGGATGCCTTAAGCATAGTTTTTCCTTGCCTTTATCCTTTTGGGCAGCAGCAACACCACTAGTCTGTCTGGATGGTTCAGACTCAAATGGAGCCTCTTCGATGGAGTTCTTCATTATTTCCTCCATGATTGAGGAAGGATTTTCAGTTGTTGTTGGGAGAGGGAGGTTTGGAGTTGGATCAGCCTGACTTCCGGACTGATGAGCTTCAGTACTCTCCTGGATCCTAGCCTCCGGTTGGGGTTCTGATGTAGACGTTTCTCTTCGGGGACTTGAGCCAGTGGCCTCCGGACTGGACAGCCTGTCCGTGAGTGCTTTAATGGGTACCTCTGAACCTGTACTGCTATCATTGGCCCCCGATTTCGAAGGAGTGCTCTTGGAAGCCTGCCCTTTGACTAGCCGGCCTTTTCTTCAATCAACCAACTTGTGAGGAGAAGTTTCAGCATCTGACCCCATGGCTAAGAATGGGGAGGGTTTTTTAAAACTGGTAAGTGTTAAACCTGGCTCAACTGTGGGTTCTGACTCTTGAACCGAGGAACCTGAGATGATAGGGGAAAGATTGGTTTGAAACAACCTCTTCGGTTTGACACCCTTTGTGGAGGAAGAACCCTGGTCAGACTCTGTGGCTGAGAATGCTGGTTTGTCGATGTGAGAAGTGGGTAAGCCCGCTGCAATGCGCTTTTCCCTTTCGACTTTTTGTGATTTTTCTAGTTCAGATAGATTGAGCCACCCACCTTTGATCAGAGCGTTCCTTGCCGTGAACATAAACGACCTAAACAAGAACTTGTGTTTGAGAGAGAAAGCTCTGAAGATTATCAAAGTAAAAATGAAACTGATGGTAAAACAGTGGAAAAACTTCTTAATTTATAGTAAACCTAAAAAAGAACCCTTGATTCCTAGGAGAATTCGAAAAGATTAGCAATGATTAAAAGACGACGCTGATGTCACCTTCATTAATGAAGAGGTTGCTTTTCAGAGAAGGTGGGTGTGAAATCCAAGGTGAAAAAACGGCTAAAGCAACCAACCAAAGAGGGACACGTGTCCCATGAACCTTGGCAAAAAACTGTTTAGATTCAAAGAACTTTTCACTCCGGATGAAACCATGACACAATTCGAAAGACCTATCCGGATAAAACTGCCACTGACAACGGACTGTTTTTCAGGTTTTGACAAAGGTTATTTGAACAAACACCTAAAAAAGGGCTACTGATGAGTCCGGATTCTGTTACCTATTCGGACATGGACAGTTCGGACAAAAACCATCTAACCTGACAGGGCAGTTCGAACCCCTCATCCATTTGACTGTTCGAACAAGGACTAAAGTATTTAAAAACCTAATCACTTCTTGACTAAGCTGCCTGCTCTCCTACTAAGAGCTCATGGGTCCTTAAACTTGACCCGGGTCCATTAAACATGACCCGACAGCCCATAAAGCCCAAACGTAAGGGTATAAATACCCAACCACCAACATTAAATGAGGGTAATGAAAATTAAATACAACCAGGCTGCTTAATTCTCCCTCTACTCTCTACTCAAATATTAAATACTTGCAAACTTCCACAAACTCTAAGAAAAAATTACAAACTTACCCTCAGATAGAAATAAACCACACCATTTATAACATATCGATCCTCTTTGTTGTTGATGTATAGCACAATTTGTCCTTCGCATGTGAGATTATTTTCAGAATGTCACGTGTCGCACCAAACAATATGAAAATTGTTGCAACTTCAGTCCTATATGCTGCCCTATAAAATTTATTTTTGCAATGTCGACGTCCACATATGATAGCTACATGGGCACGATAAATGTTAAAAATTTATTTATTTATTTATTTATTTTATTTTTTATCCATCTTTGTTAACTTTTTACCTTATTTTTTTAACTTTTACTATTTATCATTTACATTTTTTATTTTTCATATATATTTTTAATATTTATCTAATAATTAGCTTGTTTCAGGTGTAATCCAAATTAATAAAATAACACGATCCAACCTACTAATTTTCATTAGTCTCACTAACAAGATTTTGATATAAATTTCAGTTTTTATTTTCACCTTGTGCCACTTTAATTTCTTTGGTTTCACTAACTTTTTTTTTTTCAAAATTTTGATTCAATTAAAATCATCACTAAAAAATGGAAAAAAGTTTGTTCTCAAAAGAGCCAGTACGAGACTGAGCTCTTTTTTCACTTGTTAATTCCAACCATTCTATTTCATAAATCTTGCTCCTACATTTTATACACAGCTAACGGTAGCTTAACTTCATTCTTATTCACTCTCACCCATTTCATCATCATTCTTTTCACCTTAGTCAATCACTAATTCTTTTTTCTTGTAAGCCGACATCTTTTTTTTCTAGAGAAAAACTTTTCATCTTTATTCATTTTCTCTATAGAACTCCCATATATTGATGGTCGTTCTCCCACTGACCTTCGTCTCTCTTGCAGGTCGATTCGTGCTAATATCGTGCTCTATGTACTTGTACACGAGCTTGTTCAGCTCCAGTTTCTTAAAAGGGCTCCTTTCGCATGATCTCTGGATTCAAATATTCAACCGATGGAAGTAGAAACTGTCATATTGACATTGAATTCATTAATTAATATATCTTTGACTCGGTCTCAAGTCTAAGGTCATACCATCCTTGCTTTAAATAGTTCTTCTCCTTTGGCCCTGACCTAATAGCTCGTGTCGGGCATGTCCTTGATTCTTTCTCGTCCACCACGAAGCCGGGTCCACTGCTATCATTTGGTTAAGATATAAGTCAAGTCATTTCGGTCGGTTCGCTTAGGTGGTCTTCTCTCATCGTCCATAATGTTTAGAGTTGTTGAAGAGGCTCTTTCCATATGATCTTTGGATTCAATTATTTGCGATTTGTGTTTATCCATCAACGAATTATTTCTTCTTGAGGTATAGTTTGTTAGGAATATGGTTACCGCATATTCCTACCTGTATATAACTAAGAATATTGTCCGCTTTGCTCCAAAAAAAAACACAGGTTTGCTTTTGGTTCATATCCAAAAAATCTAATACTAGTTACGGTATACTTATATACCATTAATCATTCCCATGTCTAACAAACATGGGATGATGTGAAACTTTAGTCGTCATACTACTATTAAATTTATGAGATGGAAGCCACCAAAATATACCTTGTGTTCGTGTAAAAATATATTATTAATTTAATATTTTAAATTAAAAACAAATAACATTAAATAAAAATATCTCCTACTAAGAATAAATAATAGAAAACTAATATAGATATGTATTGTTTTCAATAATTTTGTTCTATAATAAAAATACTTGATACTTACTAGGAGTAATAAATAATTGAAAAATAATATAGATAGGTATTATTTTCAATAATTTTGTTCTTACATCAGATCTATCCGTCGATCAGATATATATTTGGACCCACGAGATGCTTATCGTTTTGTTTAGTTAGTAAAACCCAAAACTTTAAAAAGTATTCTGCGGGGTGTATATATACCCATATATGCATCTCATTCTTCTTCACCAACCATCTTTCACATTGCACACCATCTGTTTGATAAATCGCCTCTTCCATTTTAAAATTTCATACTATAGATTATGGAAGGTAAAAGACAAATGGGTACTAGTTCTTCTGCTTCTTCTTTCACAGCTGATCTTTTTGGTACCAGAGAGCCACCACCATCTTCATCTGCTGGTATCTTTGCCTCCATGTTTCCTCACCCATCTAAGGTATTTTATATAACAAAATCGATTTTTTCCCGATTATAGTTGTATATGGTGTTTTTTTAGCTATAGGAAGCTTATTGTGTGGTAATTTAGCTCATGTTGGGATGTGAAGTTTAAAATATTTTTTTAAGGCTAACGAATTTCAGACCAGAAATTTGTTTTTGTTTAAAGTTTGGAGGCTTCTTGTTATAACTTTGTTCATGTTGGGTTTGGAGCTTAAAGTATATTGTTTTAGCTAATAAGGGGTGCACAGTATTCTTACCCGATCAATTAAAATAGGGTAAGGATAAGAAATCCATGTCAGGTTCATTGAAAAAATATAGTACTATTTGAAATATGTGCTTGAACATCCTGGCAAACTAGTTATTTGGGATACTGTAAATTGATCAATTTTACATACCGGACATAGGTTACAGATAATACATAAATCCTTACCAAATTCAAAAAAACCAAAGAATCTAAATGTTCAAACCGAATTAGATCCTATCAACGGGATTGGTTCCGAATCGAATGAAATAAACTCAGTTTGAGATAGATGATTTGATTATGTTTCTGTGGAAATATAGTTACTAAATCTCAATAAATCAGAAAAGACAGAATTTTTTAATGTTAAAAGAAAAAAAGTAGAGTATGAACTTTTGTTTTCGTTAGGGACTAAAAGGCTAAAACTCGATTTAAGTTGCTGTTTTTCCTTATCAAATTTTCTGATGTATGTGAATCAACTAAGGGTTCTCAAATTTCAGGTGACAGGGAGGACTCCGTCTAACACCGAGTATCATGGAAATCAAGGTTGGAACAACAAACAAGGATCTTCAGGTCAGCAATCATATACAGTATAGTGTTTTTAATTCGTCGGAATTTACTTTACTTAATCGAAAAGAATATATTCTTTAATGGAAAACAACATTTTCATTCATTATCGAATAAGCATGTACGGTCTCTAACCACTTATATTAATTCACTTATTCTAACTACTTTTATTTAACGTAGGATGCTGGATGACTAAGACCTTATATGAATCTAGTATATACGAGCAAAAAAGAGACTATTATTATCATGTTTCAGTTTCAATAGGGTTTTTAATATATTTATATTAGTATGATATTTTTCATTATTCTATTAGAACTTACTTTCTTATTTAATGATGAATTTATTTCTATATAGGTGTGCATGTCTTATGGTTATATCATAACGAAGGATCAATTATACTCCTATATCACTTTCTGACAATTTTTTTATGTTTTTTGCCTGCTGTGTAGCTTCCCGTACCGAAGCTGCAAGCTACAACAACTCAAACAAGAACAAAAGCTCTATGTTTCATGAAGAAAGATCAGAACCGTGTCACTTAAGCTCCTCAATCTACTACGGGGGACAAGACATCTATTCTCGGCCCACAACTAACCAAACCACCGGAACCTACCCTACTGTGAGTTTGTATATATTAAATTTATGAACTGAACCATAAAACTCTTCAAGAATGTCACTGATTATTGGGTATAGGGCTTAGCTCACTCCTAAAAGACTTTTATGGCCTTTAATCTTGGAGTCGTATCAATACAACTTGAGCTCTGATTCCAGGTTATGTTTGAATGACTGGATATTGCGTCTAACTCGCAATCCATATAAAGTGGAGACAGTGCAGTGTTGTTATTACGGTCCTTAATATCAGGATCCCATGTATGTACAAACTGAGTTTCTCATACCATGTTAGAGTTATTGAATATCCGGCTTAACTCACTCTGAGAAGCTCTCTCAAGAGAATAGGGTTGCCCAATAAGTGTTATGACTGCCCTTAAGCCCATGCCAATACAAATTTAATTGTAATAAGCTCGGATACCATGTTAGAAGTACGGGATACTGTGTCTAAGTTCAAAAGAGAAAATGGATGCTTTCACCATATATAGTTGGGACAATATGGTGTTATTACAGCCTTTAATATTGGATCAAAGATTAAGATAAAAGGATGCTACACTACCATGTTAGAATTACTTGGGATTTACTTCACCATATACATATAGTGGTTGATGGCCCTCTATAACCCAACCACGTTGAGTATCTTAAAAAACATATAAGACTGCACAAACAACAGCTCAAACTTTTCTTAGGCGCATCAATAACTTTTCTTACAAGAAACTAATTGTATCTCGCTTTCTACGATTTTTTAGTACAAGAAAGATGGTGGAGGAAACGATTCTAATGGAAATAATTCAGAGGATGCCTCGAGAGGAAACTGGTGGCAAGGTAGCCTAATAACTCAATTGATCGACGTAAATAGTTATACGACTGCTTCAGTATTCTGATATCCTCCAGTTTCTGGTTCTGTGTTTGCAGGTTCTCTATATTATTAAGAGCCTTGCTGTGCCTGGAACTCTGAATTCTCCTATTATCTAAAGGTATGTTTTTGATGGAAAAAAAGATTTTTTTTTCTTTTTTCTCTGGTTTGGTTTACTGATTTGTTTCTTGTAAATTGTTTTGTCAGGATTTTCATGAAGTATATGATGCAGTATAAATAAAGCAGTTGATGCTACATCTGTCCGAGTCTTTTCCTAAGGAGAATAACTCTCTATAATGTTAGTATTCGCTTAAATAAGTTTGGTGGCTTGTATAAATTATGGTCTATGCGACTATGTTTTCCCTATAGTTTACTTTTGTTCGGTTTGGTATAAATATGTTTGTTGGCTTGTGTATATTTTGCTGTTTTGTCTATGTCTTATAATAATTTTGGACGATTAGAGTAGGATCGTATCTATAACACCAACAAAATTTGATACGAATTGGATTAACCAAAACGGATGAGGTCATATGTTCTTTTTTTTTTTCAGTCTGAATTTGTCCAACCCGAAGGGATATGTTTTATGTATAGACTCATTTGGTGGGATCGGATGGGTCGAAATAGGCAATCGAAAACAATATGAAATGTTTTTTTTTATTATCAAAAGTAACTATTTTTATTCATATTAACATTACAAGAACATAATTTTAAGTAGATTTACAATGCTACAAGCCCAAAACAAATATGCCCAAAACAAAGTTTCTTTATTGTTCAGATTTTGTTACTTTAAAATGATTGAAACCCTAGTCACCTATGTTACTTTAAAATCGAGATGGGAAAGAGGTTTGGTCAGATGACTGGTGGCGGTTCGTGGGAAAGGATTTATCGGTTATCCAGATACTTTATCACCACTCTTTCATCATTGTTGTGATTACATATTTGTTAGCTTCGACGGGTAATGAAAACTGTTTAGTCCGGTTTTCTAGAGATTTTACCCATCGATTCGAGAGTTTCGTTAGACGAACTCTGTAGCTTCTCATTGTCAGATATTGAAACTTAATTTGACTTACTAATAGTAATATCACTAAAACTCAAGACAAAAAATTATTAAAATTTTCATTCTTTCGACTATAAAAGTAAAATGTCATGCCGATATAAAAGAAGAACATGTTCCTCTTTAGTTATAATCTTATAGACGTGTATACGAAAGAATATCTTTCTATTTTTCCAAAAAAAGTTTTAAGAAAAATCTAAAAAAAGGGGTAGATTCCGCCGACCATGACTTCCATATGGTGTTTGCCACCATCTTCTTAGCAGTTTTTTCGGTCTAATTTTAAATTTTAGTATACGAGCGTAAACCAGCAAACAATCGACTTTGGTCGGTCCGTAATGTAGGAATGAGTTGTTTGTTTTTGTTTTGATTTTAGTCCATAAAAGCCAAAATTCAATCGAACTTTTTATGATTTTAATAATTGTTAGTGATTTAATAGGTGTATAATTTTCACCCACAAAACAAAATGATTCTTGAGAAAAGTACCCCTAAATACCTTCTCAAGTATCAAATACCAAGATGGTACCCGTTTTTGGACTAGTTTCATAAACTACCTAAAGCCACATTTTGGACAATTATACCTTTTAGGGTATAAAAGGGGTTGTTTTTGGTGAAACCCCTTTTTTCACCTTCTAATCAGACTTTTGGGTTCCAATTCCCCCCACTTTCTCATTTCTAATTTTGAGGAGAGAGAAACGAAAAGAACGATACAAAACCCTAAACGTCGAACCTTCAGAACTCCAGCGACACCGTGTGTCATTAGTACTCCGGCCACCGAAACAAACGACGATAGCCAGAATTCCGGCGACCGTACCATCGTCCGCCTCCGTCACCGTCGGAAAGGTACGTTTTTGGTCTTCTTCTTCAGACTGTGTGTTTTTCAGCAGTCAGTGACAAAGTTGGAAGCAAAGTGACAAAGTTCAAAGTCAGTGACAAAGTTGGGGTTGGGGGCATGGTTGGATCATGCCGTTCGTGTGAAAGCTGCTCCAACGACCTCGAAAATTATTGTCCTAAATGGATCGGTACCTATGACACTGACGGTACCTGTTGAGCAGTCAACAAGCCACTTGACTGCAGTAATGAGGCTATATAGAGGGGTGTATTCAGTGTCATGTATTTTGGCGATTTCTTCGATGGGGTTTTGCCACTGCCTAGTGGTAGCAGGGTTTGAGATATGTTTGATAGTAGAAATCCTCTCCTTCGGTGCCAAACAAACGCCCTCTAACTTCAATGTGTTTTTAATCTTGTTTGTTTGATCTTTGAAACTAAAAGTGTGATTTTAGTATAGGTGAGTTGTTGTAGCATAGGCAAAATCCCTCTGTAATTTGTCTCCTTACAGGTTGACCGTACATATTTCTGTATTGGTTCTCGAATATATTTTTTCTAGATATCATGTGTTGGTGGTTTTGGCTCCAACAAGGATATGTATAAGATTAATGGGACTGCAAACATGAATGCAATTAGAGCTGCTTCAGAAAAAGGTAACACATTTACATATCTAGATTGTAAAGTTTTTTTCTATGATGTGTATCTTAAGTCGGCTTCTTGCTGGTATTACCAGGTACTTAAGCTGTGCAGAATCGTTTAACTGCTCTATAATTTTTGAACCAAAAAAATATGTTAGCAAGTAAGATAGTGTCTAGCAATGTTTCATGCTGTATCTAGCAGTGTATACAAGGCATAAATCACAACTGACAAATAATATAGTGTCTAGCAATCAGATTTGCACTAAAATCGCAATGTAGGTTCACTAAAATCGCAATGTAGGTTCACTAAAATCGCAAGGTATGCATTGTGAGACTGTAATTTGTCTGGGTTGTTTGTAGATCATATCCAGCAGGGTGTTCCTTCTTGTCTAGCAATGTGTGCCTTCATATCTAGCAAGGTGTTCCTTCGTATCTAGCAAGGTGTTCCTTCATATCTATCATTTCCATCGTGAGAGAACAAGAGCTATAAAAGTCGGTCTTATCTGCGGCGGTCCTTCTGCTGAGCTCCAGTTTTGATTATTACAAGCGGCTTGTTGTTTTTTTAAACATTAGATTAGTGTTGCTTATTCCTAGTTACCGAGTATTGTAATTGAAAGATTTGGTTCAGCGGGAAATGAACGCTTTACTGAATTTAACGTCAGTCTGTCGAATATTTTGATGTAGTAACAAACGATGCATCGACTAAAATATGATTATAATGTGTATGCGTATCAGTTCTTAAGTGTGATCTGCATCTTATTTTCAGTTATACTCAAATACTCCTACAGATTTTGATTTTAAACGGATTACAATGTTCTTGTCAGAGATTTAAAAAGCTTGTTATGAGTTTTGATACTTTTGGGTTTTTTTTGCAGTTTTCAGCAGTTCTTTGTGTTTTAAAACACAATAGTCTGATGGAAAATGCGTTTTCAGCAGGGTGTTCCTTCTTGTCTAGCAATGTGTTCCTTCTTGTCTAGCAATGTGTTCCTTCTTGTCTAGCAATGTGTTCCTTCTTATCTAGCAAGGTGTTCCTTCTTATCTAGCAACGTGTTCTTCATGAGAGCGTTTAGTTTATAGTACAAACATGAGAGCGTTTAGTTTATAGTACAAACATGAGAACCATTAGCTACATGGAGTATATGCACCAAATGCATTGTCTACAGCTCCTGCCCAGATACCTTAAGATTTCTAAAAACTGTAAACTTTTTGTATATGGGGCATGTTTGTTTTCTTAATCTCTGTAGGAGTCTGATTCTGTTCAATTCTTTTGGATCTCCTCACACTCACTCATAAAAACTTAGAAGAAGATATCAAATCCAAACAAAGGTAGAAATAGAAAACAAAACACAAGATGAATGAAACACAAGATGAATTGTCTATTACAACTTCTTCAAACACACAACGGGACTGGCTATGACATAATCAAAATGTTGAATTGAATCACAACAGCTTAATTGGATTGAAACAGTGAGTCAGTTTATATATACAATGCAATAACTTAAAGAAGGTACATGAACTATGGTAACGAAAGGAATGAAAACGGCACTTCTTCAGTTACTCCCTTTTCCATCTCCGTTTTGCACCTCCCATTTTGCAGTACCCAACACAGCTTGAAGCTCCCTCGAAAGAAACTACCCATAAATACCTCGAAAGCTCATGTTGTATCTAGCAATGTCTCATGCTGTATCTAGCAATGTCTCATACTGTATCTAGCAATGTCTCATGCTGTATCTAGCACTGTATACAAGGCATAAATCGCAAATGATAAATAATATAAGGTCTAGCAATCAGATATGCACTAAAATCGCAATGTATAAAACAGAGATGGAAAACTGCAATTTCTTACCGGAATGTAATCAGAGCCGGTATCGATGCTTTGATTCGACCAGAAACAGAAACTAAGCAGCCAACAGCATTCGACCGGAATGTATCCCTTCATTATAAGGAACATCCTACATTGGCACACTAAGCAGCCAACAGCAGTTGGCACTTTTCATGTTAATGTAAAATAAGGAAATAAAGGAGTCTTTAGAGCTTTGTGTATATCTAGACAAATATAATAAGAGAGAAAGAAGAAAATCTTGTATTACACAGAAACTGCTAGGCTGACAAGTAAAGCAGGAAGAGATCATATGCATCCGAATCCAACCAACTAAAAATAGGATTTCTTATATGTTTTCCTTACTTTACTTTCTACCCAATGAATGCCTATATGTTTTACTTCAATTTTTCAAAATTCGAAAGTTCTTACTTGCTCTAAGTTTCTGATGATTTCATTAGGTCTGAGAGAGAATTTTTCTTTGGAACACTCCTAGAAATCTAGAATAATTTTCCTCTTAAGATTTTGTTAAGATATAAAGCAGAGCTAAAAGTACTAACAGTGGCCGTTAAATATCGAATGAAATTTACAGTGATTAGCTTGTAGAGCTGGTGTCATTGTAAGTACTTGGACGGAGCCATTAGAGGAGAGAGGTGGATCGAAAAGATCAGGAGATAAAAGAGCTTCACGATCGTTTTCTGCTTTTAAGTTGTGCAGTGCTTGTCCATGCCTTATCTGTTTATATAAACATAAACGTTATTTGTTAATCCAAACCTTACTTTACAAACGAACAATAAATAATAATAATAAGATAAGAAGAGGAACCAACCAAGTGCAGTATTTTACAATTCTCCAGTGGGTACACCAAGCTTGAGTCCATCTCTACAAATTTTAGTAAATGAAAGTCATCACATAATCTCTTAGTTTTATAAACTTACCATTTTCTCACACGCTTTCTTTCTTCAACCGCAATAAAGTTAAGGTTCGTCATGTTCGATCGGACCGGAAATGTCACCGGCGATATTCGACAATTCGTAAAAAAAACAGCTCGCCGGTGAGAGGAACGCAGGACCTCGGTGTTTGTATGGTTCGCCGGTGATTAAGACTAGTTCGACGGTGGTTGTATGGTTCGCCGGTGGAGAGAGAGAAGAAGAGGAGAAAGAGAGAAGAAGAGGAGAGAGAGAGAGAAGAGTAAGAGTGGAGGCCGTTTTGAATTTCAAAATTCAAAAATAGAATGGGGGCTGTAACAAAAAACCCTAATTTTTCACAAATCAACCTTATATACTAGGTTGAGGGTAATCTTGGTATTAAAAAAAGAAAAGGTATTAGAAGTGGATATGTTTAATGAGATGGGTATTAAGTGAGCATTAACCCATTTTTGGGTACTAGGTTGTAATAGGTTTGGTTAAAAGGTACTTAGTATGTCATTTCCCATGATTCTTTTTACTATAATGGTTTTGTTCAGTTTTGAATTTTTTTTTTCAGTTTTAAATGAAAAAGTTAAATATTATTAGAGAAAGAAAAGATAAATAAACAATTAAACTTTTCTTTTGAAGAATTAATGTTGGGAATATGGAGGTCGTATATAAGTAAGAACACTCAACACTAGGATGATATTGTTCGCTTTGGCACCCGAAGACCCTCACGGCTTTGCATTTGGTCCACTACCAAAAGGCCTCCTGCTAGTTGAGATATGTTCTCATTTATATACCATTGATCCTTCCCATGTTTTACCGATGTTGGATATGGAACTTTGGTCGTTACCCTAACAATTAATATATTTACAAATATTTTTAATATTTTTATTATCATGTCATGAAATAGTTTTGACGGTTTTTTAATAACTCTCTAAAATCTAAATTATAGACCAACAGTTGAAATAAAATGTTCACAAAAGTTATAATAGAAGGCAAACTGAAAAACATAACCTATGTTATTAAAATTCTACTTCGATATGGGTTTAAGATAGCTGTATGTAAAACAGTACAAAAATTTAAAATTACAAACCATTGCATAAATAATATTTGTTTTCGTTATACGTATCATTCATCTGAGTAACAAGTAGCAAAAATAAACTAGGTTGATATCAACAATTCTAAATTTGTTATATTTTCAAATTACCTTTCTAGTTCTTAAAAAAAACTTAATTATAGAAATTCACTTACGTTCTATAGCTGAGGACCGAGCTCTTTTGAACTTAGTGAAGTCTGATATAGACAATAATCCGTCTCGTTTTTCCGTTTGCTCGACATACAAAGAAATAGCCTTTCGTATGCAGCTGCCATTTTAGTCGCGGTGAACAACGTCATCGCTCTCTCTCTAGCGGCCCGACCTTTTTTCTTCAATACTTCCCTTCCATCAATCCAAACGTTAAGCAATTCATTCTTTAACGAATCAACGTTCGGCGAAAACAAATAACCCAATTCTGGTCCGGTAATGACTGACCCGGTAATGCTTGCTAGTCTTGTGGCTAATACAGGTTTACCACTGAGCATTGCCTCTAATAAAGTATGGTCAAGTCCTTGAGCTCTTCCTGTTGGATTCACAAATATATCTATTGCATTGTAGAATCTTGCTAGTTTTCTTTGCTCTAATGGACCTAACACGATCACATTACTTCCAAGATCTTTGTACCTGTTGGGAACCAAAGTATTATTGATACATTCCTATGAATTTCCTAAAGTCGAGCCAATTTTGAACCAAGCTCGAAACTCGTTCAAGCGGGCTATTTTAATTAATATCAGAAACTATATTAGAATCAGAAATATAATACCTTGCACCCCAAGGACCATCACCAGCAACTAGTAGAAGCACGTTTTCTCGAAAGGATTCATTTTCGACGAATATTTGCTTCAATGCATTAAAAATTAGAGGATGTCCCTTATCTTTCACCAATCTCCCTGCTATGCCAAGGATTAAAGATTTACTTTCTTGAATTTTGAACTCATTCTTGAAATCTGAAGACGAATCTGGCTTGAACAAATCTTCATCTACTCCATTTAATATAATGTGGACGCGTTCTTTAGGGATCATGTAGATCCGCTTTAGAATATCCCCTGCGTGATCACTTGTGGCAACGTGGTGTGGGTACCTTTGGAAAAACTTTACTTCGTCGACAACCTTTTGTGCTCGGTTTACTAAAGCAGATGATTGTTGTTCTTTGGGATCGCGTGAAAGTTCTTGGATTATATCGGAGTGGATAGTTTCGTAAGCGATCCCGTGCCACGACACGGCTAGATTCAGAATGTTTTTAGCTCGCGTATGCATAAGCCCTACACTTTCTGTGTGGCACACGTCGAAGGGTTTCACGGTTGAGTTTTGTTTCTCGAATTCGTGCCAAACCACTGCTTGGTCTAAATATCCTGCAGCCGTTGGCTTAGTGAGATGGAAATATAAATTCGGAAAAGGGTACTTTGGGAAAGTTGAGTTCTGCGTCGTGGTGGTGAAAATGTGAAGCTCGTGACCTCTTTTCGCTAGTGCAAGATGTAAAGTTAACGCGTGTCGTTCAAGTCCTCCTGCGTGCGACTTGTGCGGCCATTTCTTGACAAAGACCGCGATTTTTAAGAGCCTTGCAGGCAGATTTGAAGGGAAAGAAAGCCTATTCCAAGAGTAAGGATAAGAAAGAAGGTTCATGGTGTCATTTGGGGTAGGAACTTGAATTTCGACAAGAGGATAGTGATAAGAATAAAGAAACGAAACACATGAGAACACAAATAGCGTAACGATTATGAAGCCGAAGCCACGGAAGGTGGAAATATTAAGCTGATCTCTTGCCATGAAAGGAATCAAGATCGAGTTCAAGGTGCTGTTTGGAATTAGAGAAAGTTAAAGGGAAGGTGGAAATATGAAGCTGAAGACGGAATTGTTTTCGTTTTTACTTTTGGAGAGTAGTAGAGCTTTGTTGCGAGATACCGTGGGATTTAAGCAATAGGTCAATGAATTGTGTTTGAAGAAACACCTTGAAATGTGTATTTGGCAGCAATAAATAGGTTGACTGGTAATTAAATCAAGAACACAGTTAAAAATCATCGAAAAGTTTCAAGGGGACAGAATATAACAAAGGTCTCGTGCTTAGATTAATGAACTTTCCACACTCATTTTATTATAGTCATTTAGATTATCAAAATAAATATCAAGTAGACGCTAACCAATTTAAAAATATAAATATTTTATATTAAATTTTTTTACATTAGATTTTATATATATATATATATATATATTTTAATTTTTATATAGGGTAAGTATCATATTTAAGATCCATCCAAAGCATTATCCAATTAAGATCCATATTTTCATATATCTCCAAGAAAGATTCATTTTTGTGAAATATTTACTAAGACCACTAATACCCTAAATACCTCTATCTATAATATAAAAGGTTTTTAGACCAATTATTCACCTTTTTCTCCAATTTTTTTTCTCTTTCCTTTTGTGTATAAAACAACTCTGTATTAGACGATTCTTTCATTTTTTTACTCGATTTTTTTTGTTTTTCTTTTGTTTTCATATGATTTTGATTTGTGTTTTTACTTGATTATGCGAAGATGCTCAATGTTTTGTATGTTTGAAACTCAAATTTGAGCTCGAAATCACTGTTTTTTTAAGATCTGTTTTCGTAGTGTTTCGAGTCGAATGTTTTCTTAGTTTTGAGTTTGAATTATGGCAATGTAGTTTATTTGTAGCATTGTATTAGTGTTTTGTTGATTTTAGTGTTTTATTTTGTGTTTTTGGGATTTTCAGTCGCGTAACAGGTTCTGGTTTTTGAGTGAAGGAGATGCGAAACTTGTATGTTTCTTCACTAGTAGATGCAAAACATATTTTGTGATAGATGCGAAACGTTTGGATCTGTACCTACTGATAGTTTCGAAACGTGTAATCCTTCTTGAATGGTAGATGAAAAAAAACACGTTCTTGATAGATGCGAAACGTTATTTGTTCTAAAAAAATTATTTTTTTAATTCATAACATATTATGAGTGGTACTAGTTTGTTCGTCTTAAAAAAACAAAACCAACGGTATTTTCGGATTTTTTTTTTCGAGTTACGGTTTAAAAGATACAGACTTTTAAAGTTTTAAAATGTTTAGGGTTTCGCGAAGAAGATGCGAAACCTTCTTCGTTATGATAGATGTGAAACCTGTTTTGTTGTGCTAGATGCGAAACCTTCTTTATTTTGTTAGATGCGAAACCTTCTTTATTTTGATAGATGCTAAACCTTCTTTATTTTGATAGATGCGAAACCTTCTTTATTTTGGTAGATGCGAAACCTTTTTTATTTTGATAGATGCGAAATCTTCTTTATTTTGCTAGATGAGAAACCTCTTTGTTTTGATAGATGTGAAACTTTATTTATTTTGATAGATGCGAAACCACTCACTAGATGCGAAACCATATAACTGAGAAATGTGTGTAAAATATAATTTTTTTAAAAAAAATTCAAAACATATCATGAATGGTACTAGTTTTGTTCGTCTTAAAAAAACAAAACCAATGGTGTTTTCGCACTCTTTTTTCGAGTTACGACTTAAAAGATACGAACTTTTAAAAAATTTAATAAAAAAAAAACAAAGAAAGAGAAGTTGTATTTCGTATAGAAGAGCATTTAAGGTATAAAGTCCCTTAATCTTTTTGAGTCTTTATCCGTAATATGTTTGTTAAATAGGTCTTTATTGATAAGTCTCACTTTTATATATTACATGCGTGATATTTATTTATTATAAATATTTATTGTTTTATGGCTCTAATGGTGAATATCACTTCTAAGATGAAGGTATAAATGTCCTAGCAATATATGTCCTAACAATATCTTTTTATCGAGATTTTTTTACTTATAATTACAAATAAATGATCAATATATGCAGTTATCTGGTGTGACATGAAAAAATTCAATTTAAAATTTAGGCTATAAACTAGGGTACTTACAAAGCATTGATCTTATTGAAACAGAATGGTAAAGATTTAACAAAATCTATTATATAAAGATATATATATATATATATATATATATATATATATATATATATATATATATATATATATATATATATCTTACTTTAAACACTTTTTTTTTATCATTGTCACACATTCTCTCACTAAAATTTTCTTTTTCAAAAAGTTTTCTTAGAAGACGCCGTTTTTGTTACAAAATTGTACACATCCATTTTGCCTATTCAATCACCATTCTTCCTTCGAATAAGGTACAACCCTTATTGATGCAGACAGTACGGTGAATTGACAGTTTGGAGCTCCGGTGTCAGATTTTGACCCACAACACCTTGTTTTGAAGGAAACGACGTCACGAACGCAAGTCACGAGCTTTGCTCGTAGGCTATGGGCTTTTTTGGGCATTCGGGCTCATCTATCCTCTTTTTTCGCAATTTTAATACTTTAGGCTATTTTTGTAATTTTCATATTTTTAGTTTTAGGGTTTTGCTTGAACTCTATATAAACCTATCTTCTATTCATTGTTATGAGAATTGTTTTTGATTTATAAAAAAATTAGGGTTTTATCCCTTATGGCTTCTACTGCATTTCACTCTCCATCATAGTGGTATCAGACACAGGCAGTCCTGCGCGATGGTACGAGGAAGAACCAGCGGTCGCGGTGGCGCTAGAGTGACTAGAGATACAAGTGATGTAGATGATCGTGAAGTTGCTGACCTACGTCGTCAGGTAGCCGATCTTACCCGTCAGATGGCTGATCTGAACGCCAGGCAACAAGGCACAAAGGGTGAGGGTATGGATAACCCTTTTGGGGAGGGGATTGACCAGAATACTTCTCACACCCGCCGCTGGGAGCTTGGATTCAAGATAGACATCCCGGACTTTGATGGCAGCCTTATCGATTGGTTATCCCAGATTGAAGAAGTCCTGGACTTCAAGGAAGTTCCCGATGAGAGAAGGGTCGCTTTAGTCACCATTCACCTACGCGGTAGGGCACATGCTTGGTGGCAGCAGGTGAAGAAGAACCGCGCGCGTGAAGGCAAGGATAAAGTCCGCAGCTGGGAGAAATTCAAAAGAAAAACCCGCAAGGCTTTCCTTCCTTACAACTTCGAGCGGGAACTCTACCAGCGACTCCAGCATCTTCGTCAGCGATTCCTTATGCAGACGACTCTTCTAATGGGGAGACCGGTTATGATTCGAGGACGAATCTTCTCTTCCCGGCGGGAATGATGCAGACAGTCCGGTGAATTGACAGTTTGGAGCTCCGGTGTCAGATTTTGACCCACAACACCTTGTTTCGAAGGAAACGACGTCACGAACGCAAGTCACGAGCTTTGCTCGTGAGCTATGGGCTTTTTTGGGCATTCGGGCTCATCTATCCTCTTTTTTCGCAATTTTAATACTTTAGGCTATTTTTGTAATTTTCATATTTTTAGTTTTAGGGTTTTGCTTGAACTCTATATAAACCTATCTTCTATTCATTGTTATGGGAATTGTTTTTGATTAAATAAAAATTAGGGTTTTATCCCTTTAGGCTTCTGCTACGTTTCACTCTCCATCATAGTGAATATGAAAATAACAAAAATAGTCTAAAGTATTAAAATTGCGAAAAAAGAGGATAGATGAGCCCTAATGCCCAAAAAAGCCCATAACTCACGAGCAAAGCTCGTGACTTGCGTTCGTGACGTCGTTTCCTTCGAAAAAAGGTGCTGTGGGTCAAAATCTGACACCGGAGCTCCAAACTGTCAATTCACCGGACTGTCTGCATCACTTATCCCCTTTGCATTTACTTAACAACTTAGTAATAGCGAGAGGTAAAAGAAAACATTCAATACAACATCTTCATTCATCATGTAGTATGTCCTTCGCCAATGGATTTGGATATTAAAACGACTTGTCAGATTCTCAAATAATCAACTGAGTGGTCAATGAGACGACGCAGTTAGTTAAGACTGGTTATTCAACAAGTAGTAATTCATAAACAATTTGTGTATAAACTTCTTCTAACAACGCTGCTAGTAAATCTAGGCCGGATACTAAGAAAGTTCATATTACTAACCATGGTACCAAACATAGAGTTGAAAATGGTATAAATATATTTTTTACCAATCCAATGAGACTTGTAGACGATGATAATCCTCGAACACCAATTGAAATGATTCAACTTGACATCACTTCATCATCTAACAAACCCCCATTTATAGATGGATCACAATTGACATTTAAATTTTTTCAAAATATTTTCCTTGGCCAAACTTTAGTCAATCATGCTAAAGAAATTGAAGAAAATAACTTATTCGTTACAAGCGGGGTATTTTTTTATGACGTTTATATCCGCATTCTAAAAGCAAGAGATCAACCTGATGATGTTGTCAACGAAGAACTACGTTTCTTCTACAACACTTACAATCAGATGTCAGATTTCTACTCCATCCCAAGTTTTAGAATTATTTAAATGGTTTATGATATGTCATAGTCAACTTACTCACAATGGATAGAGGACACTCACCAACTTAATGACTTCTTTAGTTCTCCGAAAAATCATTTTTAACTATTTTTGAAAAATAGATTTCTTTTATGTTTGTGGCAACGGAGATTCCAACTCATCAAATAATATTTGTCAAGATGAACGAAAATATGTGATAACAAGTGTGTGATTACTTTCACAATCTCTTTATTTTTTTTGTTTAATTACTTTATTTTATTAACAACAAATCATCCTTTATATTTCTTTCTTCGTGAATAAGCTCACACTTTATAAAAAAAGGTGGAAACGCCTAACCTCTGAAAACAAAATTTTAACTTGATTCTATGTTGGAACTAATAGTATCTATAAGGATCAATATAATTATCTTTGAACTTGAGATAATTTGTTTTGCTAAGATTTTTGAAAATTAGAAGGAATGTTGGTTCCTGAAAATTGTAAGTTAATCAAAATGAGCACAAACGACGCTATAAAAGAACTAGAGATGGTGGACCTTCCTAGAATAATATTTGGAAAAGAAGACGATTGTGGAATAGATTTATCAATTCCTATAAAGAATGAAAAATCAAGAAAAAAAGCACCATGTTGTTGACGTTGGTGCTACCTTGTAAAGTCTAAAAAAACTAAAGACTATAAAAGAAGAAAAAGAAACATATCTCACATCCCTCTGTGAAAGAATAAACCCCTTAAACCGATGTTAAAATCGTATGATACACTTTTAAAAGAAGATAAATTCAAGCTTGATATCGACGCAAAAAAAAAAACCAAACCTCTCTTAATGAACTTAAATAAAGGGTCGGAAACTTAAATTATAAAGTCGACGAGCTAACAAAAGCTCAAGAAACTGTTGCAAAACACAAAAAATATAAACTGTAGCAAGTTAAACAATTTATAAGGAATGAAATGATTAATGAAGTCCTAGATGGAGCACAATTATATATTTTCTTCACATGTTTCACCATAATCTCATTATAGATGTAAGACTTTATCTAAAACACATTTAAGGAAAACCAACACCCTCAGATAATTGGCGAAACCAATTACTCATCTTATGAATCTTCACCCAATAATAACAGTTCTCATGAAAGCAAAGAAGAAAATGTAGCAAATGATAAAACAAAATGAACACATGCTTTTGCTGCCGAAGATGTCAACATGACACAAAATGACAAAACATAACTCTTCTGCTTTTAACTTCTCGTTTTATATGAACAATACTTTAGGTCGTCCACGACCTCTTTATGTGCTTCATCAATTGTATTTTATACTACTTGGAACTTTGACCATGCAACATCTGGTTGATATTTTTTCACTTTATACTTTATAAAATTATTAGCTAATCTTTTTGCATGATTTACATTCTTATGTACTTAGTAAAATTTACCTTGAAGTCATATAAATGTTCTTACGAAATTATCAGGCCAATAAAGATTGTTTACAAACGTTGTTTAAAAAATGTATGAAAGTTATTTGTCTAATAATATTTTTGTTATTTATAAGTTTCAAGTCAAATACATCTGGATTTTCTTTATAAACTTCACTTGGAGTACATTTATTGATCATTCAACTTTTTGGATTTTTGGTTTTTTGATGCTTTCGTTGTTGTTTATTTGACCTTTCTTGTTAGATAAAACAAACTTCAACAAAATAACTTACATTGTTTTGAGTTTATTTCGTCTTTTCAAATATTAGTCTTAGTCTTTAAGAATCTTCTCTCGTATTATTTTAATCTCATTTAACTACAAGTTTATCCTTAAAATATATATTTTATTAAACAAATTATTTCGTTAAAGAAATAATCTGTGCAAAAGAAAGATCTCGTAAAAGAAATGATTAAACAAATTATTTCACATTGTATTTTTTTTTTGTTTTTGGCATTGTCGCGATGTCGTAATCCAACTAAAACACGTTGTATTTTGTAGTAATCTTAACCTAATCAATCAATTTTTGTTACTTATAGTTGGATTTTATGGTGAACAAATCATTATAATCGATGGTGGAAGTCTCGAAATCCTTTCTCACTAATATGGAATCATTAAGCTCTTCATACATAAGCAAAATTTAATCATCAAAATTATAATAAAGCGAGAAATAGTACACCGATGGTGTAGAAACAACCAACTAAAGGTTGAACTTATGCCCTAATGGTGTAACGTATGCTGCATCGGTGTACAAATTCTATGCCGCTGATGTTGCTTCCCCTTTTGACACATAAAATCCACACTGTCGATGTGGGAAGCAAATCACAAACTAGGATTCGTATATGTTTTTTCACTCTCCTACTGGTGGTGTTGGGCATCCGTGTGGGGGTTGTCAAAACACAAAAAGCGACGGTGCCAAATATCATAAACCGACAGTGACTAAATTTTCTGACATTATTAAATCAGTGGCGTGGGTTTTGTTACACCGTCAATGTCCAAATTATAGTGAAAATTGTATAACGTAATTTTGACACCGCAAATGCAAAGTGGGTGCACTTGTGGTTTCGGCACATAACACCAACGATATGAGCTACATTGCACCGCTGATGTCAAAAACTAAGTAGGAAGTTTATAACATAAGTTAAGTGTCGGTGAAACTGACAAACTTAATCTAGCTAAGTTCACCCGTTTTTTCGAAAATCATAAGATAATATTTTGTTAAAAAAATGAAAAATAGTAAAAGATTAAAAAAAAAATTCTTTTTTTAGAACCATTTATAAAATTTTGGGTAATGGTTTAGCCAAAGCCTAACTCGTATCATGTTCATCTTGGTTGATGCCCATATAGGCGCAATGATTGACTGGTTTTTACACAACTAAACATACACTTATGTCTTATTTCATGTGGTGATGATAAGTTAGTAAATGGGAAATAAATATACAAATTCTTATGGGATTTGAGGTAATACAATATATATATATATGTCTTACAAAACAACCCAAACATGTTTGGAATATTACGGGGATGAAGCTTTTTACCTTTGAAGGTCATGACTTATGAGGTATGAGGCTATACGATCGACCATAATATCAAATATGGTATTCAAGTGTGTATAAAAAAGATATAATAATACTCATTTATTTTATTTTGACCCGCAAATAATATGTTCATGTCAAACAAAATCGTTTATTCCAAATTTTGTTTCGACTTTTTAAATTGTAGTACATTTGATCAATTACAGGTTTCACCAAAATTGAGCCAGTTGAGTTTTTAATTCTAGATTATTGGTCGCTTCATATAATTTAGTAAGTGATAAATCGGTCTAAAATGATTTCTAGATAGATTGATGAAGTTTTAAGAGAGAAAGTAGCTAGTTTATTTTTTAGATGTAGAAGTAATAAATTGTCAAGTTGTAATGTCCAAGATCTTATTCTTTTTTCAAAGAAAAGTATACTTATTTATATGTGGTTTCTTATAAGCAAGAGACTAATGTTTGTTACATTTGATGTCTTACTTCATTTTTGTACTTAGTGTAACTATACTTACAATATATTACACTTTCAATCCTCTAAGCTTCTCATTTACGCAAATAATCACCTTTAAGTTATTTGAAGCTATATTAATCCCTCTTAATTAATACATAATACTCGAATTATTTTCACCCTTATCAGTACCCCCTAGTCCTTGTGAGAGAATATAAGGAAGGACTAAAAATGCATCTTTATATAAAGCCTCCTTAAAATTTTGGGGATGAAAGAAATAATAGTCGATCCATGATGTTCCTTTAACTGTCCCTCCTCAGATGTTATTTGAAGTAACTTTATTTGTTTGACAAATTTTGACACATGTTGATGCCAATGCAGTCCCAACACGTTATCGTTATCATGACACATCGACGTGTCCAAGTAAATATAAAGACCCTTCAACTCATGGTAGAAAATCCCATAAAGCCTTTTGATCATTTGATATAAATTAGTCTAATCAATTTTAAGCTAACCATTTATAGAGATCAGAAAGAGAAAGTATATATTCCCTCTCTCCACCACCAAATTTCCACCACCATGCACCGACAACATAATCAACTAAAAATTACTATTATCTCAAATTTATCCGAGCACTTTGAACTTTTATAGATGACTCATCGGTTTATGTTCAGGATTAAAAATACGCGAGATTGTCTTACGATTACTCAAAGAGGTACTAAAAGAGAGGTGGTAGGAATTGTATCTGACTCTTCTAAAAAAATTACTCAAACCACCATGTACGCTTATTGGCCTCCAACGAGAAAACAATTCCAAACCAACATCTCAGAGTCTTCTATTAATAACCCTTATTCTCTAAACCCTAGAGATTGTTCTCAAAACCGATCCAATCCCAAAGAAACTATCAAAGCCAAAGCCAAAACCGAGAAGATAACAACGAATCCTCCCCCGAAGGGAGCATTTGTGCTGATCGAAGAACCATTGATGATTCATTCGAATATAAAAAAGTCAAACACTTCAAAAGCTCCTCCCCAACTAAGAGATGGATTTTTGGGGTAATTGAATAGTAAAAATTCAATGAAAACTGATGACTCAGAAGTAAAAGTAGTTGAAAAGGCTCATCCAAAAAACTCTATGGGAAACATTTCTTCAAAGAAACCAAATAAAAAGAAAAAGAAAGTTAAAAAAACTGTAAGCCTTCCTTCTGAAATGGCCTCAAACCTAAGCGTTAACTTAGAAAGATGTGCTACCCGAATATCTTATTGCCCTAAGCAAGGTACATTATGAATAATACTCTGAATTTAATGCACATATATTTTGGAGGCAATTTGGAATACCTGAGTATGTCACAATCCACCTTTCTGCCATCGAAAAAACTCCCCTATCTCGTGGAGTAAATGAGTTGGTTGTGTACCCTGAAATCTTGAATTAGGGTTTTCGGTTTCTACTAGATCCTGTGATTATGGAGTACTTTGAAATAATTAACCTTTGTCCAAGCCAAGCCAGCTCCAATTTATGGTTCACACTCTTATCTTACATCATGACATTAAGATGGGGCAAACTCAAACTTCCCATAGAATAATTCGTGACCAAACTGGTGTGTCAAATAATCCATGTCTGCCCTTCTATTATATTATCGTGGGGAATGATTAAAAAATAATAGATGATTTGCTCGAAGCCGACAAGACGTGGAAACAAAAAATATTCTTCATAAGTGGATGTTAGGAGAACGAAAAATAAATTTTTACTGAAGTCCCCCGAAGACTCCCACTTAAGTGGAAGAGTACTAGTAAGTTTGCTGCTTATTAAAATAATTTTTCAACCTTATTTTTATCCAAGTGATTTGTTTCTTTGTGCATAAATTCCAAAGTTATTTTTGGAGAATTTTGATGATTCCGACGAGACCTTTCTAAAACTTAGTGAATGGGCCAAGAATGATTGGTTGAATAATTTCCACCAATTCTTCTATCCACTCAATCTTGTGCAAAGTCACTTATGGAAATTTCAGTGGAGGCCACCCTCACGTCAAAATTATTACTAGAGCCTCATAGTCTCGTATTAAAAGATTAACTGCTCCAAACAATAAAGTTGTCATTCTCGTTAGGAGTAGAAATTCTAATTACAAGGCAAAAAATAAAAGTGGCAAAGATCCTTCAATGGTTAAAAAGAAGAAAAAGAAAACGAGTCCAAAAAAAGAAATAAGCAAAAAGCCAAAAGAAGTATCGTCCCCTAACGTAGATAATTTTGTTCTTAATACTAAGGCAACTGTTGTGACTTTGAATCAACTGCTCTTGATACTGAAGAAGTATCTTTTGGAGATTTGAAGGGAAAAAATACATTGGCTTCAAAGAAGATAAAAACTAGTACTTCAGAAGATTCTAAAGAAACCATCCCCGATGAAGTCATCATCGTATCTTCCCCTCTTTCGACACTAGAATTATTTGAATAAGCTGCATAAAATTAAGTCCTCCGGTTTGTGGACACTGAGGAATAACAATATGAACAAAAAACTTCCTTAGACGATGCCGACATAGCCAAACAACATATCGAAGTAGATCAGACAACAAACCATTCTTCCCAAAACCTCGATTCTTATGACTTTGATGAAACAACCTTACTTAATATCCACAACATAGTCCGACCTGTTGCAACTCCTGAGAGGAATGGCAAAAATTGATAAATGAACTTAAAGTTGTTTGAGAACAGTGTGAAGCTATGGATAAAGAAGTTATTCACCCTAAAAAAGAAGCGACTAATAACAAGATGTGCGCTGAAAGTGCTTAGAGGAATCTTATCGATCAATTTCAAGCGTTTTAAAAAGATAGGGCTTAATGACACAATAACTTCATGAAAATAAAGAGTTAAATCTCTGCAAAACATAATGAATAATTGAAAGAAGAGCATGTCAACTTCGATGTTTTCCATACTATATAAAGAGAGAGTGACATATCAAGATCGAAAGTCGTGAAAGGTTTAGAATCATTCAAAATTGAAGCTGAAAATGATAAGGTTGCAGTTATAAATTTTGATGCTAATGCATGTACTAGTGACTGTTTGAAAACTTTGAAGACTCGTGAAAAGGAATCCACAATTTTCAAGATTTTTAATTTTTTATCAAAAATTTCTGAAGTTAAATATGACAGATTATTTGTACATGGTGCTTGAAAACCAACGTCCTAAATATGCTTTCAAAAATGTTGCGAGCGACTTAGACTTTGAATCCGAAGAGAATGAAAATAGTAATTCTAATTTTTCAGGAAGTGAAAACTTGAAACATAAAATTAGCTCCTCAAATAGTAGTTCAGGTAATCCTTCAAAATATGACGAAGGTAATTATGAAGACTATTTTTTGTTAATGAATTATGTGTTTAATTAACTCGTAGTTTATTTTGGTAAATGAGTATTTTTATTTTGGGATGAAATGCCATGTTTGTTACCTTAATAATCTTACAACATGTCAGTTCTAGATATATCGCCACACAAATTGACACTTAGATATATATCGCCACACAAACTGGCAATTCGAAAAATATTATCCAGAAATTGACACTTCGGAAAATATTGCCACATAAATTTGTATTTAAAAAAAATATCACCACACAAAGTGGCATATAAAAAAATATCGTCACATAAATTCGCACTTCGAAAAATATTTCCACACAAATTGGCACTTCGAAAAATATTTCCACACAAATTGACACTTCGAAAAACATGGCCACACAAATTGGCACTTCAAAAACTATTTCCACAAAAATTGGCACTTGAAAAATTATTACCACACAAAATGGTGCTTAGAAATAAACAAGTTTTTAAAAAATATTATTTAATTTACAAAATGTCTCCTTCTTTAATTTTGAATCATAGTAAATCTTGAATTTGATGTTAATTTAAATTTTTCCTATTTACCAAATATATTTTGTCACAATGATAAAGGCATCACACACTTGATTTATTAGCAAAAGAATTTTTGTATTCACAATACCGGCTATATAGGCACCTCTTTAAAACCTTCACCAGCCACCAGGAGGGATATAGTATGCCACCAGTTGATACATACATAAGAAAGATAATGTATCCGTGAATATTCACAAAATTAATCATAATACAGTCTCAAATGTTCAATGTTCCAACAATGTTGTATAAGTCTCCCCTCTTTATCTTCGAGACAATACGTTCTAGACTTGACCTTTTCTACCACTGACTACAGTCCTTCACAATTGAGATCTAGTTTACCCAGGATTTTTTCCTTGGTATGCAAAAAGACTTTTGTTTAGATTTTATCACCCACTTTAAAATCCTTTAGTCTTACGTTGGAAGCATAACAACTCCTCATTAACGTTTGGTAATGAAGTGAATTTAAATGTTCTCTTATCCTTTTTTCTTCTATCAAATCAATTTTTAATCTTCTACCCTCTTCGTTATCTTCTCCGTAATAGTTGAGTACTTTATAAGATGGAAAAAATAGTTTGATTTCTCCCGAATAATAAAAGGATGTCATCTTTTTGTATTTAAACTCAATTCCATTTATGTGGTAATTATCCAAGGGACTCTAAATCAATAACAAATATTTGATAAAATGAACTTGATGACATCTTTAGCTCTTGTTCTAGGTAAAATAATGCTTTTGCCCATTTCGAAAAATAATCCAGTACAACAATAATAGTCTGTCACCCTCCATAAGCCATAGGTAGTAGGCTGATCAAATATATCCCACATCTCTCAAAAGGGAGAGCCTCATAAATTGGAACCAGTGGTACAGTTGGTATATAAATGGTATTTGAAAATATTTGACAAGTACCACAATTGCAAATTACATTCTTAGCATCACTCATTATAACAGGCCAATAATACCCTTCTAACAACACTTTTCTTGTAAAAGTTTTGAAACCACAATGAGCAGAACCTTCCCTATCATGCAATTTCAACTAGATTATTTCAGATTCATCTTTACCCAAACATCTCAAAAACGTTTGACTTAAATATTTATTTTACAATACTCCCAAGGACTATAAATCTATACACTATAAACCTTAGCCTTTGAGTTAATCTCTTATAAACTAGCAATGTCCTTTTGAGTAAAAAATATTTTAAATCAAACCGTCAATCTATTTCTTCCGCCTCGGTAGCCATAAACACATATTCAAAATATTAACACTACTCGGATTTCATCATTGTAGATGAACTTTGTTGTATTAAAATCCAAGGATAACCTTCAGAACAAGAAATGCTCACCAAAGAATCTGCAGTAGTGTTTTGTCCCCGGTTAATATGTTCAACCGTTAAATCATCAAACAACACTGACAATCCTCTTAATTCTCACAAATATTTCATGAGTTGATCTTTCTTGGCCTTGTATATTCCTGACATATGATTCGCCACAAGTTGTAAACCAGTCTCTAATCGTACTTTTTTAGCTCCACCAATATTGGAAAGTTCCAATCTAACCAATGGTTCATCATATTCCACATTATTATTTGATGTTTGAAACCTGAACCGTATGATGGAGCTACCAGTTAAGTACCGACTCATGAGCCTAAAATACTTGAACCTAAATCAGTTCTAACCAACCATTTGTACATTAAACCTAATTATTTTGTATCGTTTCCCTCTACATTAGATAATTCTGAGTGATATTCGACAAGAAAATCTACCAAGGATTGTGCCTTGATATCTGTTCGATGAGTAAAATCAATGTCATAATCTCCCAACTTTACAAACCACTTCATCATCCTTTGGAAACGTCTTGTATTTGTAATACATTCTTTAAGGGAAACGAAATTCTAACTATAATCTAATGGGCTTGGAAGTAATGTTTTATTTTTTGAGAGGCTACAACCAATACCAGGGCCAATTTTTTAAATTTAAAATATCTTTTTTTGAAGCAAGCAAACTTTTACTCACATAGTACCCTAGGCATGGATACCCTTCTATTTCCCTTACTAAAACATCACTTATAATATAATCCGAGACCATGATATACATAACCAACTTGTCACCTAAAATGGTTTGGACAAAAATTCCGGAGAGGATAAATGTTATTTAATTTTTGCAAATAATACATCATACCTTGGTGTCCAAGAAAATTCTTTAACCTTCCTTAAAACCTGAAAAAATGGAGCACATTTATCCGAAGATCTAGAAATAAATCTGTTTAGAGCTGCCAACATTCCCATCATATTTTGAACTTCTTTGATTGACCAAGGTGAAGTCATGGTTATCAAAGCTTGCAACTGCTCTGGATCAGCTTCTATCATTTTTTTCACTAACTATGTACCCCAAAACATTTCCTGATCAAACCCCGAAGGTACACTTTTCAGGGTTTAACTTCAAACAGATAGCTGTTAAATTTGAAAGCGTTTCCTCTAAATCTTGTAAATGATCTTCATCTTCGGTATTTTTTACCAACATATCGTCTATGTATACTTCTATATTTCTCTGGATTTTATTGGTAAAATCTTTGTTCATTAATATTTGATAAGTGACTCCAACATGCTCAAGACCAAAAGGCATAACTCGATAACAATGTAATCCTCTATTAATAACAAAAATAGTGCTCTTTTGATCACTTTGATTTATTTGGATCTGATTATACCCAATGAAAGCATCCATACACAAAAAATGTTTATTATCTGATGTTGAATCAACGAGCTGGTCTATTATTGGGACATGAAATGGTTCATTCAGACATGCATGATTTAGATCGATAAAATCGACACACACCCTCCACTTTCTATTCTTTTTTTTCACAAGCATAAGATTTACAGTCCACAATAGGTATTATACCTTTCGAATATGACCCACTTCAGACAGCCGATCCACCTATGCTACTATTGCCTCTGATTTCTCTACTGAAAAAGTCTGTTCGTTCTTGAATAATAGGCCTGAATTATGGATTAAGTCCTAGGCTATAACAAATCACATTAGAAGGAACCTGTACGACATCCTCAGCTTTCCAAACAAACATCTCTAATTTTTTTTACAAGTATTTTAACATCTGATAACGCATCAATGGTAATAATAATGTTCATATTCTCAAGCTTTTTCTGTTAAAAAGAACATAAACCTCTGTATTCTCATTGGTAACTAATAAACCATCGGTTTTCTTCGGATCATCCACCATTTCCAAATTCGAGAAAGTCCTCTTTAATTGTTATTATGTCATTCTCTCAATACCCATACCTTGCCTAGTATGCAAAACCATTGCATATCATTCTCGGGCCAGTTGGTGACTACTTCTAACTACCTCTACACTATCTCTAATCACATACTTCAAACATTGATGAGCTGTAAAAGCTATGACATCAATTATTTACAGCCAAGATATCCCCAAGATGGCGTTGTAGCTTATCGGACTATCAACTACCATAAAAATACATGCACATTTTCTTTAACAGAGCACAACCTAATTAGACTTCACCTTCAAATTCCCCAGTTACATGCATTGTTACCCTAGTAAAGCCAACTATTACATGCTATGATCAGATAATTACATGGAGATTATGATTTTTTCATATATTGTCAGAAATAATACATTGGCAGAACTACGATTATCAATGTGTATTCTTTGAATATCGATGTGTAATATCTCTGCTCCGATTACTAGTGCATCTTCATGAGGACGAATGAGACCTCTTAGATCATCGTTATCAAACAATATAAAAGGCATAATACCTTTCTATATAGATGATTTGAGATCTCATCTTCCAATTTATTAATTAAACTCACTACCCTCCGACTCGAAGGATTGAGGAATTTCGCAGAAACATCAAACCCATCCATAGGCCATGGTATTAGAAATGTATTTATTTCTTTGAAGACAAATTTGCAATCTTCCATGCTTACAGACTTAGGCCATGAACTTGTTGAGCCCCATCTTACATTTTAACAAAATTAGTAAACTGACCATTTTAAATTAGAACTTTGATTTATTTTCGTAAAACTAAGCAATCCGCTGTGTCATGCCCAATATCATTGTGGTATATACAAATTATTTCTTTGTTCCTGATTGGGTCTAGTTATAGGTGGTGGTTTTTTTAAATTTTATAGGGTTCTTAGCTCGTTCAGAAATCATTGCTATAATTTATGTTAATTCTACATAATAATCTGGTCTCACCCATTGATTTGACCTAGATTTATGCTTATAGGAATTCGAAGCCAACCTGTGAGAAAGTCCAGATCGAGGAGGTAAACCTTTTGATGACTTGGGCCGAAGAGCTCCTTCATAGTTCAAAGTACTAACTTGATAACCTTGATTGATGGGAGCACTTCCTTGATTCGAATGCCACTGCACTAGAACAGGTCCAATTGAAATTTTCATTGATTCTTCAACCTTAATTTTCTCATCGACTTGATCCATTAAAACCCCAAAAGTGAGTGATCTTCTCATGGTTGTTTGGCTCACTAAATCTCCGGGGAACAACCCTTTTCTGAATACAGCATATGCCACTATCACAGTCATCCAATTCAGTCTTGGTTAACACAAACCATTTTGTATAACCTTTCAAGTTTTCCCGAACTACCTACTTGCATTGAATTATGGTGTTCTCATTTGCATGTATTTCTTTACGTCCTATAAATTATCTTCGAAAATTTGTGCAGAACATCCCAAAGTTAGTTATCAATCCCATCAGAATCACCATTTCGAAGTTGTGTCTTTGAAAGTCTGTAAAAATTCCTACATAATAACTTGTCGTCACCATCAAAATTCATCATGTAATTTTTAAATTTCTCTATATGATCATCGAGATCCTTCATCCCGTCAAATGTTTCAACATTAGAAATGTCGAAGCACTTTGGAAGCAATATTGACCTTATATGAGCTGCTAAAGATGAGGTCCCCCAATCAACCTCTTGCCTATATGGGCTACATCCTATACCATTTCCCATGAGCATATACAGTCCTTGGGCTGAAGGGTTGATAAATTGATTAGCCATATTATACTCAAAAGTTAGATTCTTAACCACAAGTCTAGATTCATTTTGCTTTTTTGGAATTTTGCTTCATTCGATATTCCCGACGTTGGCTATCGTGCCCTTTTAATAATATATTTATTTCATTTTACTATAAGAATCAAATCGGCTAAGTGTCTGAGAATTCCTATCAGAATTAGTCCAAGGTGCTTCGCTAGTGTTTGAAGGAATATACTAATGTGTTTTTTTACTATCCAGAACAATGATATCCTTGGTATACTTGAAACTGTATTTGTTGATGATATTCCCTTGCTCGAAGAACTTCATGAGTCATTGGAATGATCATCTGTATTTGTTATTCCATTCATCTTTTGTACCTCGAATCACACCCTACCTGGTATAACCAAGTACTTTCTTTGTACCAGTTGGTCATCCAACTCAACTATATGTTCCAAAAACTGATTCATCCGATCTTTTAAATTTAAATGATTATGTTGATCATTTTCCTACAGATCATCTTGGGCTTCTCCTTGACCATTTCTGACTCTACCGCCTCCCCTTCAATAAACATATATGTGTCAATTTGAACTTCAGGATCCATGATACTACCTTAATTCAAATATTCGGGTTTCTAGTTTTAGATATTAAATCTGGATACCAAGCGTACCTTCCACTGTGGTTGCCACTAATCGCTTCAGATATTTCCGTAAGTGATAAATCGATCTAAGAAGATTTCTAGATAAATTGATGAATTTGTAGAGAAAGAAAGTAGCTAATGTATTTTTTAGAGAGGGAAAGTAATCAAGTGTCAAGTCATAATGTCCAAGATTTTATTCATTTTTCCAAAAAAATACACATATTTATAGGTGGTTTGTTACAAGCAACATACTAATGTTTGTTAGACTAATGTTTGTTACATTGGATATCCTACCCTACTTTTTTACCAAGTATAACCATACTTACAATATATTACACTTTCTATCCTCTACGCTTCTCATTTACGCAAATCATCACCTTTACATTATTTGTAGCTATATTAATTGCTCTAAATTAATACATAATACACGGATTACTTACACCCTTATCAGTTATCAAACAATTAAAAATAAGTTATTGAATCAAATATTATACTCTTCAAATATTGAAACAAATAAATATGAAAAGAATTTTTGTTCATATTGAATAAGAGCTTTGGAAATAGCGCAGGAAGACGAAGAAAGAGGGTTTGTGCGATTATTTTATAAAATCAAATGACTTAATTAATAAGAGAATAAGTTAAATTTTATTTTTTGTGTCACGTTAGTTGAAATAACGTTTATCATCGCGATGCCAATCAAGTATTTGGCCAAATATTGAGAGCGTAACTAAAATTGAAGAATTGATGAGTATGGTGTCACGCAGTAGCTTTACATTAATCAACAAATACAAAAACTAATTTTATACAAGCTAGATAGTCCAAAAATTTATACCGAATTTTTGAAAATCCAAAAATCGAAGCTTACTAAAATCGATAAACATAAACGAAACTATAGCACACTAAAATCAATAAACATAAACGAATACTATTACCGATAAAGAGATATACATATTCCTACATAAAAAACTAAACTCAATTTGACCGTTAGAAAATTTGGTGTTGTGGCATGGTCGTCATAAATTAACAAAATATGTTTTGATTTTCATCCTATTTTTAGCAGAAAATAAAATTTATCAAATAAACCATACTTGTTTCCGAAAAATAAAATAAAATTTGGTCAATGATGACGCAGTGGAAATAGAAGAAGAAGCAACGATAGATGAAACCCTAATTCAAGGGTAACATGATGAAACCCTAATCTAAGGGTAACAAAGACTCAAATTTTCAGAGATAAAAAATATATTATTCTAAAAACTTAAAATAACTTAAGGCATATGAGGCTTTATATAAGAGCTTCTCAAAATCCTAAATTAGAATACAAGAAAATAAAATAAATATTCTAAAATAAAATAAAATAAAATCTTAATATAATTAGATTTGAATTGAATAATATAAGATATTTGAATAAAATAAAATAAAAAAAAGTTTGTGTTTTGGACTTTCTGGGCTACATCATCCTCTCTTGGTTGACAAGAATTCGTCCTCGAATTCATAGCACCATCACCATCAACAACCAAAATTATTTTATTTTATTTCTTTTTCAATTGTTACATTGTGAATTATTATTGTTGACCTTATGAGAATAAGATAAATTCTTCTCAAGTGTTCCTTATTCGAAGTCACGTTAAAGCCATCCAGTTGATGGAAAAAATTGGTTTCGAAAACTTTTTCATAACCTAAAGACAACATCCCCATATCCAGTTGATGAAAAAAATGGTTTTGAAAACCTCTTCATAGTCTAAGATGACATCTCGATAAGCAAGTTTTACCTTGATCAGACAATTGGTAGCCAATTTAAACTCCTTCTAAAAGTGGTAAATACAATCGTCTATCGAAACGTTTGACGTGTCCCCGCATACCAAACGATCTTCGAGATCTTCATGACCATAGATGTTGTTCTCTTCTTTAGACCTTGAATCAGTTAAAATCAAGATTTAGAAGCATGCTTGCCCCTTAGCCGGAACTGAGGTTATGATACCAAACTGATGACGCGGCGGAAATTGAAGAAGAAACAATGATAGATCAAACTCTAATTCAAAGGTAACATAATGAAACCATATTCTAAGAGTAACAAAGACTGGAATTTTCGGAAATAAAAAATATATTATTCCAAAAACTTAAAATAACTAAAGACATATGAGTCTTTATATAGGAGCTTCTCAAAGTCCTAAATTAAAATAAAAAATAAATTTTTTTTTTTTAAAATAAAATAAAATAAAATCTTAATATAATTGAATTTGATTTGAATAATATAAAATATTTGAATAAATTAAATTAAAATAAAAAAAATTGTGTTTTGAATTTTCTAAGTTACGCTTAGTCTATTTTGCGTATTCTCTTAACCACTCTCTTGAAAATAAACTTCGCCCGTATTGTTAAAATTTGGATTAGTCCAGCTAAACTGGAAACCAAATGGCTAACAAAAACAATAAAACGCAACTTCATTGAACATAATTATTAGATATATTGAGCAAGATGGGATTCTTATCATCAACATAAATATTTGTCCCGTACAACCAAAAAGGGAAGAACAAACCGAAACAAATTATTCAATTTTATACACAAATAAGTTAAAGAGTATGGGTTTAGTGAACAAATGCATACAGCAAGAGAAATACATATACAAAAAGCGCTAAAGGGACTAGAACTACCAGAGGTGTTACCGCAGCCACCGTATCGAAACCACCGCACCGTAAAGCACCCAACTTTATCTGAACAAGATCCACCAGCGCCACTGTCAAAAACCCGCACCCGAAAACTGACCCGAATGCCGAGACTAATATCCCAACCCTTAAACACATTAGATTTACGCGCAACAGGCTCACGTTAACCCCACGCGCAACCCCCATGGTCTCTTCTCCGCCGCGTTCGTCTCTGCTTATTTTGATGGCTTGTTTGAGCGCCAACGCAACAAGGCTGGAGAAGAGAAACGAGCTGAAGGAGTACACGTGGCAGGAAACAAGCCGTTCGACCACGGCGGTTCCGGAGGCAGGACATGTGGAGGTGGATCCGCCGATCAAGGCGGTTGGTGGGTCGGTGGTGGTGAGGCCGAGGAAGAGAGCAAGTGTAAATAGGGAGTTCACGTTTACAATTCCGTCCAACGCCATGACGTGGATTGCTGTGGTGGTTATTACCCTATCACGTAGTGCCACGTGATGTTTTAATGCCATTTATATAGGAAAATTAAAACAAGAACCTTGTTTGTTCGGGTAGAGCTTTTTCTTGTCTGTCCCAAATTCGATTTAAATTTAAATGTTTTGTCGTCATGGAAGAAAATGAGAAGTGTGGTTTAAGGTGGCGTGGAGTTTCCGGTAAGCTAATGTAATAACTTTGTGAAGCAATCGAAAGCTCCCTTAGTCGTATTTTTATCATTTATTTCTTTTTCTAACGGTATATAAAAATATTTAAATAAACATGTAACTCCATATAATTTATCCTATTCGAAATGATTTGATTTATTAATAATTGAACATATAATATACAATACATAAGTTATAAAAGATTTGTTACAAGGACAGTCGAAAATATTCCGTAAAATGGTGATAAAAAAATAAAATCTATTCTGTAAAATTATTATTTTTAATAATTTTTTTATTACAAAAATTCCTTACAAAAAAATTATTACTTCACCGTAATTTTAAAATACTTTTAGCTTTTTCTTTACCTTCTCTCTAAGAACAACAATTCTAATGAATAAAGTTAAAATAAACTAATAAAAGTTTATAGTAAAATTTTGTTCTCTTCTCCCTAATGTAAGTAAATTAAACTAACCTTATAGTAAAAGTGAACTTATTCGAACCAAACAGCAACTGAAGCAACGACTCCTCCCAAAATGGTCGTCTGAAACAACAAACTCCTCTCAATCGTCTGAAGCAGTGCATCCCAATAAAATCGACCGAGAAAAATCGTCCAAAACTTACTTGAGCCAAACTAAAGACTGAGCAAAATCGTCCAAACTCGACCAAATCGAGAACAACCATTACCAATTCGACCAAAATCGAGAACAACCACCACCAATCTCGAAAACATCACTCCTTCAAAGCTAAATAAAAACCTCACTCTGAAACAGCAATCCAACAACGACCAAACTCGAACTCCACAATAAGCTACGACCTCCGCTTTTTCAATAATGCTCTTCTTCACACACGCTATCATATTTTTGTAATCAAATCAATAACTTTAGACTCCCACATTTGTAATGCGTCTTGTCTTAGAACGTACGACACGTCGAACTCCTAAACATTGGTTCAGATTTTAGAAAATGGTATATCACATAAACTTATACAAGAGTGCGAGTATTTAGATTTATAAATACTATATGTCCGTAAACAAATTACATACTGCACAAGACTTTATAAAAGAAAGTATTTGTGGTTTCATTATGCATTGTTCTATGAACATACTTGACCTGTTGTCTTCATCAACAGTCCACTTCCTGCTTAAGATATTTCAAGTTTTTTATAATTTAGAAGATTTGATTGACGAATTAATACGATATGTTTAGTAACTATATAAATGAAAAGACAATATGAGAATAAGTTTTGACTAGTTAAAATGTTTGTGGGAATTTTGTTGGGGTTAAAATGTTGGGTGAATAATTTTTAAGGGTTAATTTAGGCAAGATATTGTCTGTGAGTTAAAATCTTAGCTTGACTAAATTAATGGCAGTATAATAATAATAATTTTTTTTAGTATAGGGATTTAATCAACGAGAACCGCATAATTTTTTCAAGTAAGATGTTATTTTTTAATGTTAATTTTTATCAGGAAATGACATATTAAGTATTTTTTGGCCAAACCTATTACTATCTAGTATCCAAAAATGGGTTAATGCTCATTTAATACCCATCTCATTAAACATATCCACTTCTAATATCTAATTTTTTTTAATACCATAATTACCTTCAACCTAGTATATAAGGCTTAATTTGTGGAAAAAGGGACCCTTTTGGGTACAAGACCTTTTTATTACCTTTTGAATTTTGAATTTTGAATTTATTAGCCTCTCTCTCTCTTCTCTCTCTTCTAACATAACAAACAACACATTTTTCAAGAACGTCTCTTCTTTCAAAAAACGGCGACGTGATTACACTCATTCCGGCGATTACATACTAACCACCGACGAAATCACCGGCGAATTCCGATATCACCACCATCGAACCTTACTTCCGTTCACTGTCATTTATAGTTTTTGAACCACCTCTGTAATTGGACTATTACGTATCTGCTCCACCAGTGCTCTGTTGCAGAGGTTCATCAGTTTTTTTTTCCGTCGACCGGTGCACCACTAACGTCCGTCGACGTCTCCGTTGATAGCAGCTCCGACGTACCGATAATACAGACCTGTATCATTACTCGACTTAAACTGCCGATTTTATTTCCATTTTCCTTCTTGATATTAGAAGCTCCGACGATAGCATCTCCGATGTCGTCTCCGTTGATACCATCTACGACGATAGCAGCTCCTGTTTCTGGTCTATTCAAACCATCGATACCGGCGCCGATTACATTCCTGTAATAAATTTTAGTTTTCGACCTCTGTTATTTAGATTGCGATTTGTGTGTATTTGCTGTATGTTAAAGTCTGCGATTTGTTGCCTGTTATTGTTGGGTAAAGGTTGCTAGATGTGTTCAACCATATACCTTGATTGCATACACCCTGATATTTTAGCTATGATAGGTTGCTAGATGTGTTGAAAAATAGACCATGACTGCATATACCCTGATAGTTTTGGTGTGGATAATAATCGCCTGAGGGTAGGCTAGTAATTTCAGTTGGTGTTTTAAGGAAGTATGTGGGTGTTAAGTGTTTAAAGTAGAGAGTAGAGAGATAATTATGCAGCTTGGTAGCAGTTAATTTTCATTACCTCTAGTTAATGTAGGTGGTTGGGTATTTATACCCTGATGTTTGGGCCCTTATGGGCTTTCGGGTCATGTTTAATGGACCCGGGTTATGTTCAAAGACCCATGAGCTCTAAGTAGGAGAGCAAGTAGCTTAGTCAAGAAGTGTTGAGGTTTTTTAGTACTTTTGTCATAGTTCGAACAGTCCTATGGTCATAGTGTTCAAAGTGATCTGTCCGGTTCATGTGATCTGTCCGGTTTGGAGGCCTTGGACTGATCTATCCGTGTCCGGGGAGCATGCTGAATTCGGACTCATCATGAGCCCATTTTTTAGGTGTTTGAGCAAATATTCTTGTCAGAGACCTGAAAAACAGTCCGACATTAGAAGTAGTTTTCAATCCGGACAGGTCTATGGGTTTACCCAGACAGATAAAGCTTCACGAATTCAAAACGGTTTTTGCCAGAGTTCGTGGGACACGTGTCACACTCTGACTGGTTGCTTTAGCCGTTTTTTCACCTTGAATTTCGAACCCACCTTCTTCGAAAAGCAACCTCTTTAATTACATATGGTGACATCAGCGCCGTCTTTTAATCATTGCCAAACTTTTCGAATTCTCCTAGGAATCAACTGCTTTTTCAGATTTACAATAAATTCAGACTCACTTTCTACTGTTTTACTATCTCTTTCATATTTACTCTGCATATTTTCTTAGAGCTTTCTCTCTCTAAAGCAAAGATTTACTTGATAGTTTATGTTTACAGCAAGGACTGCTTTGATCAAAGGCGGGTGGCTCAACCTCTCTGAGTTGGAGAAGGCACAAAAAGTCGAGAAGGAAAGACGAATCGCAGCAGGGTTACCTACTTCGCCTGTTGACAGACCAATCTCCTCTGCTGCAGAGTCAGATCGAGGATCTTCTTCCTCCAAAGGCACTAAGCCTAGAAAGTTATTTCAACCTAGCCTTTCCCCCATCATCTCTGGTTCCTCTGTTCAGGAATCAGAATCAATCGTCGAACCAGGAGTAACTGCCACCAGCTTCAAAAAACCCTCACCCTTCATAGCGATGGGATCAGACATTGAGAATTCCCCGGGGAAGTCAGTCGATCAAAGAAAGAGTCGGCTGGTTAAGGGGCAAGCCTCTAAGAACACTCCCTCAAAATCGGGGGAAAAAAATAGCAGTTCTGGGTCTGGAGTGCCTATCAGAGCTCCCTGGGAAAGACTACCCGGTCCGGAGGCTAGCAGCCCAGCACTTCAAAGAGAGACTTCTGCCTCAGGGCCCCAGCCTGAGACTAGAAGTCAAGAAAACACAGAAAACCAGCAGTCTGGAAGCCAGGCTGAGCCAAGTTTGAATTCTCCCCGGGCCACTGCCACTAATATTCCTCCAACAATCATAGAGGAAAGAATGGAGGACTCTGCTGAAGAAGTCCCTTTTGAGTCTGAGCCCTCCGGTCAGACTAGTAACACTGCTGCTGCCAAAAAAGATAAGGGCAAAGAAAAACTGTGCTTGAGGCATCCGGAGCTGCCGGAGTGTCTCGAAGGGAAGGTAGGGCCTTGTTTTCACAGGGCCGAACTTAAATATCTCTTGGCCTTACAGAAGACCAAGTATGCTTTCATTCATACGGCTGAATTGGGTCGAATGCGCACAAAATAGGGGATCCCAGAAAATGTGAAGATAAGGATTCCCATAGATCCCGAAACTCCTATGGATTGCAAGCTGAATGAAATAGTCATCTTCACGGAGCTATTTAATTGGGGACTCAGATTCCCATTGGACCCAGAGATTGTCAGATATTTTCATCTGATCAAACTCTGTCCGAGCCAGCTGAGCCCAAACGCTTGGTATACTCTGATGTCATGCATCATGGCATCAAGGCTGTCTGGGATCCCTCTTCCTATGGAAGAGTTTGCTGCAGTGGCCAATCTTTGCAAACATCACCAATTCCCCTTCTACCACTTCAATATGGGGGACAGTTTCAAAGCTGTTGATGATCTATTGGAGTCTGAGAGTAAATGGAGGAGCCAATTTTTGTTCGTCAGTGGCGCTTGGGAAAACGGAAAGAAGATCAAGTCCGGAGAGAACCCAAGCCTCCTCAGAAGCAGGTGGAGGAGTGACCGTACGTCTCCTACTTTAAATCTTTGTCTACTTCTTCCTTCTTAAAGTTGATTTTAAATTAATTGATCTTTATTTTGTCTTAACAGAACTGCCTAAGGAGTTCGGTGATTACTTGAAGGCCGGACAGGTCACTTGTGGCAAAATCAATGCCTGGGTTGTAGAGAACTGGGGGAACCGATTACACAATGCTTTCACTAGTGGAAATCTGGTAAGGTCTCACCTGTGGAACACCACAGGTCAGAGAGACTTAACTTGGGAGGAGCTCACCACCCAACCTTCTCCAGACACAGTGCTTAAGAGGACCCATGAAGCAGATGGGACACTCTTCCTGCCAGGCCGGGCCAAAGCCCCAAGCAAAATGAAGGGCAAGAAGAAAGGCAAGAAGGTGGTGAGCGATGCTAATCCTGCTGATGCTGAGAAGGATGCTCTAACAGACCCGGAGGGGCCGGCTCAAAGCCAAATCGATGCTGCTCTTTTGCAGGTAGTGGAGCAAGAGACCGAAAGGCAGGAAACAGACCTCCCAAAACCTCCAAGGGCTTCCAAGAGGAATCGCAAGCAGGGGAGTGAAGGGGCAGACCGGGCAGCCAAGAAGAAAAAGACTGCTAAGGGAGATGAGCTTGCTCTCCGGGATCCGGAGCCTTCTTTCTAGGCTGACCCTTCTGACCCAACACATGCTGAAGAGATCCGAAGGGACTTTCATACTGATGAAGTTGAGGGAGGAGAGCTCAACATTGATGAAGTAGACATCACCGGCCTCGGTGAACTTGGCGAATACTTCCTCAACCTCCCCAGAGACGACTTCGCAGGGCCTTACATTCCTCCGAGCAGCTCTAACACCGTCAACTTCAATGGTAAGACTTTCATTGTCTCTAGTGAAAAGGAAACCATAGGCCACTCCTTGCTAAGCAATGTGCAGCCGGTACTTACACTGGAGAGACAAGTTCGGGGTCAAGCATATACTATCAAAGACCTTAAGTCTGAGAAGGAAAAGCTGTCTGAAGACCTTCGCACTGCTACTGCCAATGCTGACATGCTAAAGGAAGCAAATGAGGAGTTGAAGAGGAATCAAGAGGAAAGCAACACAAAAGTTGCCACTCTAGAGGAAACCATCAGAGACCTCCGGGAGAAGCTGTCCGGTGTGGAGAAAGACCTTTCTGCCTCAAAAGAAGAGACCAAGGCAAAGGACAAGATTATCACCAACCTAACTACTGACAAGATTGCTCTTGAGAATGCAGCATCCAAAGCTGACAAGGAGAAAACCACTTTGTTAAGGGATCAAAAGGCTACGATCCAAGCCAAGATCAATGCCTATGCCAACCAGATAATTAAAAACGAAGAGCTATTGATTGAGAAGGTGAGGTCTGACATGGTTCTACTCTTTCATGAAAAATATCCGAAGAGGAACCTAGGGGACTTGTGGCGTTATGTAGACGATGATGACCTTCCATATCATACAATGGCCGAAGAGGATTAGGATGGAGTCTCCAGTGCGTCCTCATCTGATGATGAAGAGCATACCGGAGAGAGCCCAGATGAAGAGAAAGACGATCCCAAAGGCAAGAACGTAGACGAAGGGAAAAGCGACTTCAAAGGCAAGAAGGTGTATGAAGGTGAGCCATCTTCAAAGGCTCAACCTTAACTTACGATTTACTTTGTTTATTTTTTATTCAGACTAAAGTCCTTGGAAGGCCAAGGCACTCTTTTTGTAATGGTAGCCGGTGTTTGTCCGGACAAGTTTTTTGTGTTGTATCTTGACCATTTAAAAGTCCTTGGAAGGCCAAGGCAATTTTAAGTTATTTATTTTAATGAATATCTCTGTTCTGTACAACCATCATCTTCTTTCATTGTTCGTTTTAATTTTGATAGTCAGAGTTTAAGCAGCCTTTAGTTGTTTTAATGTGAGAGTGTTTAAGTTCTCCGGCTAGATTTTAAATAGCCCTTAGATATTTCAGTCCGGATAGTATGACAAGGGACAAAACTTTAAAAACACTTAGAAAATTTTTAAGAAGGCATCGAATTTTATTCAACCGCCCGGACACCTCATTAAAACCTCCCCGTGCCACTAGGGAGGAAAGAGTATGCCCCCAAATATTTACATGGATGTTTAAACAAGTAAATATTTACACAAGTTCTATTCCAAGTACATCCGGAGATGCTCGATATTCCAAGGATGTGTTAGAACTCTGCCATCTTTGTCTTCCAACCAATAAGTTCCAGGCTTAATTTTTTCAACAACCATATACAGACCCTCCCAAGTTGGGGCCAGCTTTCCGAAGAGCTTTTCTTTAGTGTGTAAGAAGACCTTCCTTAATACTTTTTCCCCTGGTTGGAAATCTCTTCTTTTGACTTTGGAAGCAAACCTGCTCCTCATCAAGCCTTGATAGTGTGCAACTCGAAGGTGAGCTTTAACTCGTCTTTCTTCTATCAAATCAAGTTGACCTATGATTGCCACCTCGTTAGCGTGTTCGGAGAAGTTGTGAACACGAAAGGATGGGAGGGTCTTCTCTATGGGGGCTACTGCATCCATCCCATAGACCAAGGCAAAGGGTAATTCTTGTGTTGCAGCCCCAGGCGTTGTCCGGTAGGCCCACAAGACCTCCTGTAGATAACTAGGCCACTTCCTACCAGCCCCTTCCAAATTCTTCTTTAAACCGGACAGTATAGTTCTATTAGCCACTTCAACTTGCCCATTTGCTTGTGGGTGGAAAGGTGAAGAAAAACAATGCTGTATACCCCTTGAGGCACAGAAGCTCTCCATTTCTCTATTGTCGAACTGTGGCCCATTGTCCGTTGTTATTTTCTGTGGGACACCAAATCTGCAACATATGTTGGACAAAATGAATTTTATAACAGCTTTTGATGTTGTCCCTGGTAGAGGGGCTGCTTCTATCCACTTCGAGAAGTAGTCTATGGCCACAATTATAGTTTTGCGCCCTCCGGACGCCACAGGGAGAGGCCCTACTAAATCCAATCCCCATCGAGCAAAATGAATAGGCTCAGAAATTGATTCTAAAGGAATGGCTGGTACATGAATTTCATTGCTGTACCTCTGGCATGGGTCACACCTCCTCACCAATTCCTTAGCATCTTTCATGATTGATGGCCAATAGTAACCGGAGAGTAAAACTCTTCTTGTTAAAGCTCTAAACCCACAATGGGCTGATCCCTCACCATCATGCAATTCAGAGAGGACCATTTGTGATTCTTCATCCCCCAAACAGCGCAGGAGAGGTTTACTGTAAGATTTCTTGTATAACACTTCTCTCAATATGATGAAACCACGAGCCTTGTGTTTCAATGTTCTGGCTAGTGACTTATCCGGAAGCACAACACCATCAGAGAGATATTGTATGAGAGGAAACCTCCAGTTTTGAGGTTGTTTTACTTGTATTTCAAAAATTTCCTCTTCTTTACCCTTATAAAGTTGGATGGAGGGGCTTTCAAGAACATAAATCCATGTATATGACTCCGTATAGGCTACGGTTGCTAGTGAGTCTGCTAGCTCATTTTCTGCCCGGGGAATGTGTTCATAGACAACACTTTTAAACTTAAGCGCTTCATTTTTGAGGAGGAGTAAATACTTCACAAGTTGCTCCTTCTTAGCCTCAGATTGGCCTTGGGCATGGTGGATAAGTAGTTGGGAGTCACTTAACAGCTTGACCCTCTTGGCCCCACAAATGTGGGCTAACTTTAACCCAGCTATAGCTGCTTCATATTCGGACTCGTTATTAGATGCCCTGAAAGCAAAACAAATAGCCTGGTACATCTTATCTCCATACGGGGAAGTTAAACATACTCCTGCACCACATCCCATTGTGCTAGATCCACCATCTGTTCGGACGACCCATACCTTTTTATCTTTTATGTCAGTAGTTTGCTCCGAATCCCCGTCGGAGTGGAATTCAACCAGAAAATCAGCCACAGCTTGGGCTTTGACTGCTGTTCGGGGAGCAAAGTCTATGCCAAAGTCCCCCAACTCTACTGACCACTTAGTCATTCTGCTCGAAATGTCTGATTTTTGAAGGACATTCTTTAGGGGAAAAGAGGTCCGGACGATGATATGATGAGCCTGGAAATAAGGCCTCATCTTCCTTGCAGCTATCACCAGGGCTAATGCGAATTTTTCAAGTTTTAAGTAACGCTTCTCTGCATATATCAAGCTTTTGCTGATGTAGTACACTGGATGGGGATGACTATCGACCTCTCTTACCAGCACAGCACTGATGGCACAACTTGAAACTGCCAAATATACAAAGAGAGTCTCCCCATCGACTGGCTTGAACACAGTTTTGGGGGAGGACAGGTGTTTCTTGATCTCATTGAAAGCCTCATCACACTGCGGGGTCCAATCAAAGCCCTTTGCACCCTTCAAAGTTTGAAAGAAAGGAGCACACCTGTCTGAAGACCTTGAGATAAATCTGTTTAAGGCAGCTAACCTCCCCGTTAACCGTTGTACTTCTTTAATGTTTCGAGGAGGTTCCATCTGGAAAAGAGCATTTAGCTGGTCCGGATCGGGCTGTATTCCATGCTCACTTATGATATAGCCTAGAAACTTCCCGGACTGCACTCCGAACACACACTTTTCAGGGTTTAACTTCAAATTCACTTTTACCAAGTTGGCAAAAGTTTCTTGGAGATCGGACAAGTGCAACTGCTCATGTACGCTCTTCACCATCATGTCATCAATGTACACTTCCATATTTCTTCCAATTTGATCAGCAAATGCCTTGTTGACTAACCTCTGATAAGTAGCCCCAGCATTTTTCAAACCAAATGGCATTACTTTGTAGCAATGAAGACCTCTATCAGTGACAAATGTGGTATGCTCTTGATCTTTTGGATCTACTTGAATCTGATTGTATCCGGAGAAAGCATCCATAAAGGAAAGCAGCTTGTTCCCAGAGGTAGAGTCTACTAACTGATCAATCCGGGGGACCGGATACAAGTCTTTTGGGCAAGCTCTATTGAGATCTGTGAAGTCAATGCACATGCGCCACTTGCCATTCCTCTTTTTCACCAAGACAGGATTGGCAGTCCACAAAGGGTATTGAGATTCCTTAATGTGCCCCATCTTTGTGAGCCTGTCAACCTCTTGCACGATGACATCAGCTTTTTCTTTGGAAAAAGCTCTTTTTTTGAACCACTGGTGCTACGTCTCTCCGGATTAATAGTTGATGTGATATCACTTCTGATGGGACTCCAGTAACATCAGCATTGCACCAAGCAAAAACGTGCTGATGGTTCTTTAAAAACTTCAACATTTCATTCTTCAACATAGGTGGCATTTTAGACCCTATCTTGACACTTTTCCCATCTTCCAAACAGTGTGTTTCCACCTCTTCAACTGGTATCAACACTCCGGGGGTCTCCATGGGGTCATCAATTTCACCCTCACCCCCAGAAAGGCCCTCAAACTGCTATTGTTTATTGATTCGGACTGCCCCCAGTGTTCGAGGAGCCAAGGCAGTGGCATAACATTCTCTTGCAATCTTTTGGCTGCTCCGGACAACTCCAACCTGCCCCTGAACAACATACTTCAAGCATTGGTGGACTGTTGAAGCCACTGCATGCATCCTAGAGAGCCAAGACCTCCCCAGAATAGCATTGTAGCAAGTGGGACAATCTACCACAATAAAGAGTATTCTGACCATTTTCTTGAAAGGGCCCTTGCCCAATAACACCTCTTCTTCGAACTCTCCGATCACATCTGCTGAGCTGCCTGTGAAGCCCACGAATGACCTGTCCGAATTCTGAATTACAGCTGGATTTTTCATTTTCTTGTAAGTGGTTAGGAAAAGGATATTGGCTGAGCTTTTAGTATCCACCAGGATTCGTCTTATGTCATTGCCCCCTATAGATGCTCCTATGACAACAGCATCCTCACGAGGGCCAGCAATGTTTCTTAAATCATCTTCATCAAACACAATGAAGGGGAATGAGTTTGGTGATTGATAGGATGTCATGCCTCCTTCTAGCTGGGAGGCCAAAGTATGAACATGTCTCTTCCTCGAAGAAGCGGTAGGAGCTGTCATAGTGTCCCCTCCGAAAATTGTAAGCGACTCGAAAAACTTAATGAGCCCGGAGACTGATCTAGAACATTCCTCTATAGCACCCACTCTGTTTCGAGTTGGATCAGGATCCAATATCATTGTGATATTGGCAAAAAGAGTTGTTGCGATGCTCTCTGGGAGACTGCAGTGTTGCCGGTCTCCGGTAATGCACCTCATCCTTTGTTTTATCAAAAATGGTGGCCACACTTTCTTTTAACTCCGCGAACCACTCCGGTTGCACCCATGGCCCTCTTTTGTTTCTGGATTGCTGACTTTGAGCAGGAGCAGCTGGCTGAGACTGAGCTTTTGCTCTACCATGCCCCTGCCCGATTTCTCTTGCTTTGTTCCCAGACTGATTTTGATTGGGACTTGGTGTTACTGGGGTAGACCTCACCTGCCTGTGCACCCTGGTTTTCTTTGTTTCATCGACGTTTATTTGTTTGCCAACCTGATTCAACAACCCTCCCCATGTCATGGCCTTCTTTCTGGTGACTGAATCAGCTAGATTGCCTGGGTTCAAACCCTGTCTCAAGGATGCTATTGCTACCTGTTCGAAGCAATCAGCCAACCCATTCTTTGTGTTCATAAAACGGCTTATGTATTCTTTCAAGGACTCATTTGGCTCCTGGGCACAATGGATTATTGTGTCTCCATTGCCCTTCAACTCTTTACTCCCTACGAACTGCCTTCGAAAGGCCACCCAAAACGTATCGAAATCTTTAATACAACCCTGAGGCAGGCTATTGTACCATTTCAGAGCACTCCCCGTAAAGGATTGGGGGAATGCCCTACAAAGTAGTTTATCATCGTCGTCAAAGTTCATCATGAAGTTTTTAAATTGCTCCAGATGGTTGTCCGGATCAGTACTGCCATCGTACTTCTCTATTTTGGTGCTGTCAAACCTCTTGGGGAGGTTTTCCGGACAGAATTTTAGAAGACAATGGAGATTGCCTCCAATTCCTTCCACGACTGAACACAGTATCCTCATTGGGAGTTGCAAAGATACTTGGTTCATCGTGGAAGACAAAGGGATCCATCAGCATCTTGTCCACTTGCCTCCGGCTGTGTGATGACCCTTTTCCAATATTCTTCTTCATTTTTCAATGTCTATCCCTTTTTCTTGAATACTTTTTGATCTGCCTTTGTTTCTTTCTAGTTCGACCCTCATCGCTGCTTGAGAATAAAGATTTTTCAACTCTTTTATCTTCCGAAGAGCTATCAGAAGATTCTGAGCTTGAGTCAGAACTCTCCACAGGCTTGGACCGGTGAGACTTTTTAGAACTGGCATGAGTCTTTTTGGTGCTCACATGAGTTTTCGAAGACTCATGCTCTCTGGGGTTATCGGTGTGATGAGCAACCGATGCTTTTGATTTTTCTTTCATGCCCATTTTGGCCTTCTCTGCCCTCAGAGCTTCTATTTCACACTTTAGCCTGTCACGCTCTTCGACAGTGTATTCATCGTTCTCTTCCACCACTTCGAGCAAAGCCGGTGGTAGTTCTGGATTGTCCGGATTCATTCGGACAGATTTTCTTAGCTGGTTTTGAATGCTTGATTCAGGCACCTTCTCCTCCCACTGTGGTCGCCAATTTGGTGTGGATAATAATCGCCTGAGGGTAAGCTAGTAATTTGAGTTGGTGTTTTAAGGAAGTATGTGGGTGTTAAGTGTTTAAAGTAGAGAGTAGAGAGATAATTAAGCAGCTTGGTAGCAGTTAATTTTCATTACCTCTAGTTAATGCAGGTGGTTGGGTATTTATACCTTGATGTTTGGGCCCTTATGGGCTTTCAGGTCATGTTTAATGGACCCGGGTCATGTTCAAAGACCCATGAGCTCTAAGTAGGAGAGCAAGTAGCTTAGTCAAGAAGTGTTTAGGTTTTTTAGTACTTTTGTCATAGTTCGAACAGTCCTATGGTCATAGTGTTCAAAGTGATCTGTCCGGTTAATGTGATCAGTCCGATCTGTCCGGTTTGGAGGCCTTGGACTGATCTGTCCTTGTCCGGGGAGCATACTGAATTCGGACTCATCAAGTTTAGCTATGATAGGTTGCTAGCTGTGTTGAAAAATAGACCATGACTGCATATACCCTGATAGTTTAGCTATGCTAGGTTGCTAGATGTGTATAAAAATAGACCATGACTGCATATACCCTGCTAGTTTAGTTGTGATAGGTTGCTAGCTGTGTTGAAAAATAGACGTGACCAAATATACCGTGCTAGTTTAGCTATGCTAGGTTGCGAGATGTGTTGAAAAATAGACCATAACTGCATATGCCCTGATATTTTAGCTATGCTAGGTTGCGACATGTATTCAACCATATACCTTGACTGCATATACCCTGATATTTTAGCTATAATAGGTTTTTAGATGTGTTGAAAAATAGACCATGGCTGCATATACCCTGATAGTTTAGCTATGATAGGTTGCTAGATGTGTTGAAAAATAGACCACGAATGCATATACCCTGATAGTTTAGTTATGGGATATTGCTAGATGTGTTTAAGCATTTACCATTTAGACATGTACTTATATCAGTAACACATTCACCTGTTGTACGCTGCCCTACAACAAACTAACCAAAACTCCTACAATTCAGGGTACACAATGTCGAAACCAAAAGTTTGCATTTTCAAATTTGGTACCGAAACAGCTATTGTTCCGCTGTCCGAATTCGAAAACTTCGAGTCTTTGCAACAGTACGTTGAGGAGACATGGCAGGGGCTTGTTAGATGCAACTACAACATTACGTACTCTTGCGGTGCTCAGAATAATTGTATGTTTAATAAGGAGACCGATTTTATTGGGTTGGAATGTTACCTTGATTTTGAGCGTTTGAAGAGTGTTAGTTTTCTTATAGAAGAACATGTTGCTGATAAAGGCTCCGCCATTAAACGTAAACAACCTGTTCAAATGTTTGAAGAATCCTCGCACATGCAACGAACTAGCAGTGAAAGCAGTAGCTGTTTGGCCATTTCAACCCCCAAAAAAAGACATCTAGCTACAACTGGATGGGCAGAAGCTATCATCGGTGTTGGACAGTCTTTTCCAGATGGTGCTCAAGGTCTAAGGTTATCCTTATCCCGTTATGCATTAGAGAACGGTTTTGCGTTTAGGTACATGCATAATACCTTTAGCAAGATCACCGTTTATTGTGTAAACAAAGATTCGGACGGCTGCAAATGAAGGCTTTATGCTTCTGTTGATTCTAAGACCGGTATGATGACAATAAAAAGATTTGTCAGTACCCATACGTGCAGTCCCGTATTCACAAAGAAGAAAAGCAGGCATCTGTCGTCCGATTTGATTGCTGATGAAATTCACAATTCTCTTAGGAACTGCCAATCCGTAACAGTTAAGACTATACAGTCCACCATCAAGCAAGACTACGGTTTAGACATTTCATATCGTCTGTCTTGGAATGCGTTAGAGAAGGTCCGTCGTGTTGTATTTGGAGATAGCAATACCTCTTTTGGATTGCTAAAATCATACTTCAAGAGACTAAAGAGTCGAGACATTACTACGGACTGCCATATGGATTTGGCTCCCGACAATGTTTTCCGTCGCTGTTTTATAGCGTTTGGGGCGTGTCTTTAGGGTTTCCATTCGTGCTGCCCTCTACTGTACGTTGACGGAACCCACCTAACAGGGAAGCATGGTGGCGTGTTGCTTTCAGCAGTGGCAAAAGATAGAAACAACGGTCAGTCCATATTTCTGATACATTTTTTGTCTGCTAGATAGGTTAACATAGATTGCTAGATTGCTAGATTAATTTTACATTGATTGCCTTATTCTGATAGATAGGTTAACATAGATTGCTAGATTGCTAGATTAATCTTAGATTGATTGCCTTATTCTGATAGATAGGTTCTGTTTTTTTGTCGTTGCGATTTTAGCTAGGACTATCATATAGTCGTTGGGATTTACTTGCACTGATTGATAGCTTAGGTTACATACCAAGCTGTTTTATTTATGATAGATTGCTAGCTTAGTTAAGTTAACACTGCAATTTAAGCATCTTTTAGTGTGCTACGTTGATTATTAAACAGGCTTCCTTAGTCTGATAGATATGTTATATATACATTGCGATTTTAGTCCAGTGACCCCTGTCAATGTAGTACTGTTTTTAAGCTGTATCGTTTCCGTTTCAGGTCTCTTCCCCGTAGCTTTTGGTATATTTGGTAGTGAAGACTCAGATAATTGGTTTTGGTTTTTGGAAAGTTTAAAACCTCATTTGTTAGGGCGCCAAATAACTTTCCTTTCAGACCGTCATGCTGGTATTATTAGCGCTGTCACAACTCTTTATCCTACTGACTACCACGCTTATTGTATCTTCCATCTGATCCAGAACTTGACTAAAGCTCTTGATCACACTAACAGAGTCTACAAAAACAATATGCTTGTGATGTTTAAGAGCTGTGCTTATGCACTGACTGTGGACCTTTTTAATGAACGTTTTGGTCAGTTTGTGCGCCAAGGCGATGAGCGTATTGGCAACTTTGTACGAAATTTGCCACCGGAAAAATGGGCTCAGGCATATGTCAAAAGCAAACGGTATGGGGCGATGGCATCAACCGCTGTTGAATCGTTCAATTACCAGATTAAAAAGTTTTGCCATCTGCCTATAGTTGAATTGGTCGACCGGATTAGAGCTCTTCTGATGACTCAAATATCTCGACATTTAGGAGAGGGCCTAAGTTGGAACACACATTTGTGCCCCGAGTTTGACAAGATGTTCAAAGAGAATGTACAATATAGTCGGACATGGTTAGTTCACAAGTCTTTTGCCGCTTATTTTGAGGTTTTATCAGACCCAGTCATGGTGGTCAACATACTTGATTTCAAATGCACATGCGACTCTTGGTAGCAAGAATGTTTCCCATGCGCTCATGCATTGGCTGCAATTATATCTCTAAACGAAGATCCTATGACATTAGTTGAGCCGTTTTTCAGTGCTGTGAATTACCGATCCAGCTATTCTTTTAACATACCAGCTATAACAGAGTTTGGTGAATCTAGTACTGCAGATTATGATGGAGAGCCAGTGGTGATGCCCCCCGAACGTTAAAAGACGACCTGGGCGGCCGAAGAAAAAGTGTATTCCATCAAGAGGTGAAGTTTCCAGTAGCCGGTCCCGTTGTGGTCGATGTTTCAAATCGGGGCATAATAGGAGGTCATGTCATGCTCCGTTCGAAACATTTTTTACCGATTTTTAGTAACATTTTACATCTCATAGATAAGCACTCCTTATCTTTCAACTTATGTTTTTGGATACTTTTAACATTGACATGTACCATGTCTGTTTGTTTCAGACTCTGATAGATATTCATTTCTACATTGCTAGATACGCTGTGATACTCTGATAGACAAGCTATGTAACATTGATAGATCCTGGATTATACATCTGACAGATACATCAATTTATGTATTCTGTTTTAGTGTACATCCATCTGATACCTTACTTGCATTTGTTCAAGAGGTCCTTTAAATCTCCCTTGCCTGATTCATCTCGTTATTTAATAGCCAGATAGATTGATGACATAAATATGACATAAACAGTGGTTGATAGATACAGTTAGCTTACATCTGATAGATTAGGTCTATATAAACTACTCTTTTAATGTTAATTTAAGTATGATAGGTTAGTTTACATACCATGCGATTGTGTATTATAAATGCAATTAAAACTGCTTCAGTCAACTGCTTCATATCATATGTTAACTTGTTGCACTCAAAAATTAACCCAACATTTTAAGATGGAGAACGCAAAATGCAATAAAACCTTAACATTACTAGAAAATCAGTCAATGCTACACATCTTCGAAATACACCAACCCTGTCAAAAAATGAGACTGCTACACAGGGTTAGTGAAAGTTACAGTCCAACAGAGCATAAACAAAACATTAGAAACAACAAAATAGAAAGACGATTAAATGAAACTGCATGAACATGTTTAAACCTAATAAGAATCCTCTTCATCAGATCCCTCCTCCTCTTCTTCTTCTTCTTCTTGTTCTTCCACTTCTTCGTCTTCTTCGTCTTCAGACTTCTCATCGTTTGCCTCCTCTGAATCATCATCCTCTCCTTTCTCCCACTTGCAACTATCCGTACGTCTCTTCCGTTTTGGAAGTGTTTCATCGTCAGACTCATAACTGTCGAACGACCATGAGTCCCATGAACCGTAGGGGTCTTTTTAGTCCTCAGACCAAACGGACCAGTCGTTTTCTTCATCGGAGGAGTACTCCAATGTTGTGGTTCGCTTGTAAGCCTTGTTGTCTACATAGTGGTCAGTTGACCACCCGCCATCGCTGGAGTTCATTGGTGAGAATGGTGAGGAAGGTGCCATTATCGATGGTGGTTTGGTTTCAACTTAGGCTAGAGTTTCTGGTTGTTTTTTGCTTTGCAGAGAAGTGTGAGATGAATAGGTTCAAATATCACCCCCTATTTATAGCAAAACACAATGCCCAAGGCTAAGTCCCATCTAGCAACCATACTTACTTTCACAAATTTAATGGAACACGTCTATTTAATGCATGTAATCATTCAAGTCCATCTACCTTTGTCTTTTTAACTTTCAATCTAACCAATAGGTTTAATACATTTAATTTTAATGAGTGATTGGTGTAGTTAAAAGTCATTTTGAAAAATTAAATTTACTCATTTACCAATAACCATATCCTCCAGTCCAAATATACAGTTGGTCCGTCGCTAATATGTTATATGCGATTTACGACTAATTTACAATGCTAGATAAATAATATATACAATTTAAAACCTATCTGCGTTAGATAATTAGTCTGACAGATATGTAAAAGTGTACTATATGGTTCGTAAAAAAGCTGTTTTGACACGTGGACATCGATAATTAGTCTGTTTTGATAGTAGATAATTAGTCTGACAGGTATGTAATTCGTACTACGATAGATGCTTGATTATAACTCCGATAGATAAAACGGATAGACATTGCTATGTACTTCGATATAAGTATGATATATAATTTATTAAATCTCTGATAGATAAGAAGGTAGACATTGCGATATAGTTTACTATTACTATGGTATATATAGAACATAAAAAATACTAGATACATCTGCCAAGGTATGAAATTTATTCATGCAACAAGGGCAAGATCTGCCAAGGTAGTTTAGAAAAACATTTCCCTTCATATTTACTTGAGTTTAAGCCTGATTAAAAAGAATTTCGTATATTGCTACATACACCACTTGTTTAGGATTCTGATAGATTCGAAAATAGACATTGCTAGAGTAGTTAGACTAAGTATGATATTAGTCTGATAGATAAGACTATATAAACTACGCTAGATGTCGCACTATGTAGTTGCTAGATATGATAAAAAGTGGTCTGATAGAAACATTATATAACATTGCTAGATGTTTAATTCACGTCTGATAGGTAATAATAAAAACTTTGATATTAACTTGATAACTACTCTGACAGATACAACATATATAAATTACTAGATTCAACAATGAAGGATGTAACAGTGATGTCAAAAGAACTGTTTACACGAGATTTTTCTAATCATTTCATATTAATTGTCTACTTCACCCATCCTAATCTATCTGAATCATACTACCAACGTTTGTTTGTGTTTTGATCATTCATGAAATGCTTAAATATTTCAGCTCTTGTTTCGGCCGACATTTCCTTTCCATATTCCCGTGGAACATACCCTCTCGTAATGATGTCTTTTGCGTACTTACAAACAAAAACACCGCAGTCAAGGCTATCCTTCTTTTGCTGTGGGATATTTCTCATTGTCTTTATTTTGTATCCACCTTTTACATAAGGTATGTATTTTTTCTTCATGCAATAGGTCAGCTGCAAAATCAAGTAATCCATAGTTACTATACGATTTACGAGTAGTAGACATTGCTATGTACTACTATATGCATTGATAGATATAGTATACGACATTGCTAGATAGATCCTTAGGATTAAATTTTATACTAGAGCATCAGCTGTGTTTTTTGTCTTATCGGCAATGTGTTTGCTCCACGGCAACAGTGGGTTGTAGCTACTGGCAGCCCCATTCTCCATGTCTATAACCAGGAGCGTCCAGTGGTTCACGCCGGACGTGTTAACGGTACAAAGGGAACAAGTGCAACATATGTGTCTGGTTTCATTGTTTCAAAAACTTTGTCCACAATGACAGACAAATCTCCCTTGATAGCCAGTGTTCCGTGCAAATTTGCGTCATTAGTGCAGGAAGCAGATGTTTCAAATATAACACAAATAATTCCCTGGGAACTTACAGTTGCAATTCCAGTTATTTGAATGACGCTGACCATATATGAATACTTATCATCAAACCCTTTCAGAGGGACTTTCCAATCTGAATCCTTTAACAACTTATATATCCAAGCATCTATTACCTATCAAAACACAATTACAAGCTCCAATCAGTTGAATGACGGTTACTGAAAAGAATAACCAACGGTTTATTGGTTGACAACTAAGACTGTAACTTCAATGAGACACATTGCTAGATGCTGCATATTAATATTGCTAGACGTACATAGACACATTGCTAGACTTACAATTTTACTATGATAGATACAACCTAAAACCTTATTACCTTGAAGTCAACTTCAGTTTCGTTAGGTAGTTCCATTATCTCGGTCACACTAATGGAAATCATGTAGGAGAAATCCGATGTTGGAAAGTAACATACTTCTGGATCTTCTTGTTTTTCTTCGTTGGCAAGTTTCAGCACCTTCTCGTACTCACTGACATTGATCAGTTTCGTTGTCTCTGTCGGGAACGGCCAATCTACGACTGCAGTCTGCTGTTGTTTAACCTGCGTCGGAGTAAGTAAGTTGAACCCAGGAATTTCATCAACGGGCACCTAAAATAAAGCATCAGAGTAAACTGTTAACATTACTTTTTGAAGGTTTATTGATAATACAATATATCTACTTACGTCAACGTCTGTTTGTTCTTCCTTGATGGAGTCCAGTGTACGTCTCTTATCGTTTGAATTTTCAACAGCCTTGTCAACTTCTGCGTAAAATGATTCAGTGTAGTCCACAAAGCTATCGTCAGCCAACGATGTAACCGATCTAACAATCAGATCGTTAGATGTTGCTTTATGTTGTTGTGGTGTTGCGTACGAAGATGGCTCGACCTGTGCACTTTTTCAATCTTCTCTAAGGATTGCTCTTCTCCGTTGATAATCAGAATCACCTTTAATGGAGAGACAGCTTGCGATAGTTGTTCGCACTTTGTTGCTTTTTCAATCCCAGTGTATGCCAATGTCTTTACATTAGAGTGTCGTGTGTCTTCAGTCGCCGCTGTTTCCACTTCCTAATAACATAACATTACAATATTGGAAAATATACATTGCTATATAAGCACAAATATCATTGCTAGATGCGTTTCAAGTAGAACGACACTATTTTCGAGTATTATACATTGCGATTTGTTTGCAGTGAAAACAGTATTCTACATATTTTTAATCGATCTGACTATATAAATATTGCATTTGCGATTTGTCAAACATGCATCAACTAATACTCATTGAGACAATCATTGAAATCATGTCTTACACTACACAGATACTGTCAAACCAACTTTTTTATACAAAAAACAACCCAGATACTTTAAATGTTATCCAACCTAGAGTTTGAACATTTCAAAACAAGCCAAAACATAATGACTGAAAATTTATCAATCCTAAGGCTTTTAAGATCCACTTACATCTTCAGCCACATTCGCCACCACATTGTCAGAGACAGGTTCTGGACCCTGTAGTTCTGTGGCTGCGTTCTCCAACACGGTAGTTGCTACTGTGTCAGCTTCTTCTTTGTCCTGACCTTTCTCCGCATTATGTCCTTCCTCTACGGTTTCTGACGAGTCCTCCAACTGTTGTTTCAGTGTTTTCGTTCCTTTGTTGGAACCTTTGTCCAACAAGTCAATTCTGTCCACCATCAACTCCTGTTGTTCAACCTCGTTGTTTCCAACTCCGTGTCCCTGTTCAGCTACGAAAACTTCATTTTGCGTACCGGCAGCATGAGTTAGGGGTGATAATTCTTCTGTCACCTACCCTTTCTCATTACCAGCGTCACAACCAGACGTTGTAGTCCCTTTCTGCTTCCCAGTGACATCAACAACAATAGCTTCCGGTGTAGTACTTTCTTGCATTGGTTCAATAGGTGTTTCAGATTGAACACACCCTCCATCAACTTCTAACTTTTTCTCCTCCGATACATCACTTTCTTTTTCCTCAGCTGCCTCAAGCTCCTGTTGTTCTTCTGCTCTTGGCTCCCCCTGAACATCCTCTTCTTATGTTGCTTTTTCGGTATTAGAAACTCGTTGGTTCTTCTTGGGAACAAATCCATGCCTCCAAGATTTGTAAACCAGTGTTTCCTTAACCACCTTCTCAGTAATGTTTGCATCCACAGTTTCAACATCGTCCTCATCAATACGGAAAAATAGCATTGATAAGGTGTTCAGCAGATCGTCATCCTCACCATGCACTCTTTCATCTTCCACCTCCAGCTTCTGTTTCAGCTCGTTCAAGTCTTTCTTTAATTTTTCAACCTGAATCAACCTTTAATTAGTACATATAAAACTTATTAGTACTTAAAAAACATGGTAAAACTAACCTCTTCGTTTCTTTCCTCAAGCGACGTTTTCAGCCGCTTGTTTTCAACTTTCAACCGGTGCAACCGGCTTCTTTTTTTCAGCTTGTTGTTGTCACGCAGCACCGACTGCGACAGCCCTCCAAAGCTTGGAATACTAGACCTACGTTTGTTTTTGTTTTTCAACCTCTCCCCGTTTGTTTTACCAACTGTTGGCTTCCTCTCCACAATGAATTCCCCCAATGTAACATCATCATCTATCTCAGTGTTCAAACTTCTTCTCTTCTTAGTTCCAACTCCGTCATCTACCCGTTTTAGCTTCCTTCTTGTACTTCTGTTCGCAACAGATTTCTTTCTTTTCCTACTCCTCTGTTCACTTGTTTCTCCAGCAGTTTCGTACTTCCTCCGCGAATCATTTTCTCCATTAACAAAAAATTCAAACGCTGCCAACACTAACTCATCGGCCACAACCTAATACAGTATAATATACATTCAACAATTATGATCCATGGACATGTTGAAGTTATGACATTATGCCACATGGTATGCGATTTGTTTGATATTTTTATCGATAGATATGTTTATTTTGTGTGGTTCTAATATTGATGGCTGCGATTTGTGTGTAGGATTCGTGGGTATGAGATTTGTTCAAATTTACAATTTGGACATTGATAGATGCGTTACATACCTGGTCGTCCCTGAGCTGACTGACTATCTGGATCATTTTGAATGTCGACTCCTTGCCCTCTAGTCCCCACCACTTGTAACATATAGGGATTATGTTTGGCCTTGGTACGTCGACGTTTATCGAAATATGCTCCATTAGAAATGGCTACACAAAATATAACTCAACATTAAAAAAAAGGTTTCGTAACAAACATGCTGATCATAATCCATTGTACTTACAAACAGCAGAGCAACGCATCCGATCACTCTTACAGGCTTCCCGGCCTTAATACATTTGTCTAGTGATTTGTGAAGCTTCTCCAAGATGGCTCCAGACCAGTCATAGTCGTTTATCTTTTCAAGATTCTTCACGTAGAATATTGCTGTCCACCCGACGACGTCGTCGGACACTGAAAAGAACAGTGTCGCGAGCATATGAAAAGTATCAGCAGCCGAGCAACATCCTCCGCTTCATCCTCCCCTCTTTCACTTACTGCTTTCTCGATCGCTTCCTACAAAATCCACAACATCATACCAAGAATACAGCAATAACAATTAAAGGCAGCTACCCCTAATACGACATTGATAGATATGAACCAAAACATTGCTAGATGTATATTCTCAAACACCAACGTAATATTATACAGCTAACACACTGCTAGATATAATATACTACTATGCTAGATACCTGCATACACATGCAGTTTTTTGTATCATCGTCATATGCCTGCAGCATAAACTAAAAACGACTACATTTTAATAGACTAGATTTACCTTTATCAACGCATCAGAAACTGATTTGTCGTTTGTTGGCCCGCTCCTCCTCGTCCTTGGGCTCAAAAAATATTTCTGCATTAGAATTGAATCTAACTCAGCCCCATCAGCGTACCGAGCGATAAATGCGCCTGATTTGCTCATCGACATCTCTTCGTTACCGTGTTTCAGGCCAAATATCGCCTTCACATCTTTCCTCGTCAACCTTACATACTTCCGTCCAATCTGGAAAGATTTCCATCTAACATCGTATAAACCGCAAATCGCCTCGATCAAGTAGTGGAACTTTTTAAGCTTCAGAACCTCGTTCCTTAAGTCGAACGATGTTTTCAGGAAGGTATAGAACGGTGTTCCTCTAGCAGACTCGATGTGTTCCGCTTTAATGATATCCCGTCTGAGTACGTTGATTATGCTTACCAAACCGGACCTGTAGAATACTCCTGTTTTTGTCATGTTTCCCTATTAACATTCACATCTCAAGCTAGTTAGTAATCCCATGGTAACTAAAACAATAAAACTAAGCAGCCAGTATATACGTTAACTCTCGGAGACAACACTTGTCCAACTTACTCCACAACATCGTATAACTCACTGCATTCCAACAGTGCTAGACGTGACCAAATTCATATACAACTCTGCTAGACGTGCACTATAACAGGTAAACTACTCCCAGACCCCGCTAGATACGGCCAAATTACATTGATAGATCACTAACCCCCTTATGTAAACTAACACCACTTAGACCAGCAACTCTATACGTCTGATAGACGACGGTACAGGTTCAGGTTTCAACCAGGTCCTAACAACTGGTTCTAACAATTGCTTCTCGACGGTGTCGGACGGCATTATCAACAAAACTATCAACTAACATCGACCGGTGGATGAACACTAAGAAATACACGTACTGACTCGACAAAATCGACTATCACTGTAAAAGAATGAAGTATTCTAACTATCGGACTATCAATGACTCGACAACATCGACTACCACTGACTCGACAACATCGACTATCACTGTAAAAGTACTCCGGCGACGCTTATACATCGACGCTGTTTTCAGGAAGACAGACAGTGTCGGAGGAATACCTGCTCGATTGTGTTCGACGAAGTAGGTGTTGAACGGTGGTCTCCGGTTCGAGTGTTTGATCGGAACTAGACGCCGGTTACTTGTCGCTGGATGAAAGGTTCTGCTTTGGGTTCGAAAACGTCTTTTGGGTTCTCTCTCGTTTAACGTGTCTTTCTCTCTCTTCAAATTTAGAAATTTGAAAGTGGGGGGAATTGGAACCTAAAAGTCAGATTAGAAGGTGCAAAAAAGTGGGTTTCAACCAAACAACCCCTTTTATACCCTAGAGGATATAATTGTCCACAATATGACTCTAGGTATTTTATGAAACTAGTCCAAAAATGGATACCATGTTGGTATTTGATAGTTGAGTGGGTATTTAGGGGTACTTTCCTCAAGTATCTATTGCATGCATTTGTAAGGATTAACATATTTTTATCGGCAATATTAATAATAATGTTATATTTTTATATTGACATAAATACTTTTTTATTCAATAATTTATTTATGGTTATTAATAAATATTGAAATATTTTACTTTCTTTTGATGACGTTTATATAAAAAAAATATAACGTTATCGTGACTTATTGCTAATTCATATTGAAAAATGTAACTTTATTGCTAATTTATATATAAAAAATTACTTATTGCTAAGAAGTATATATATACTTTTATATATATATATATGTATACTTTTATATATATATATATATATATATATATATATATATATATGAACTTTATCCTTACTTTGCAAACCGTACAGTATTAGTTAATAACAAAAAAGCCAAAGCTATTTCCTCCGTCATTATTATTATTTCCTTCATGATTTGAAATTTCTAAAACACTTGAAACTTGTTATTACTAGATTACCCTTACTTTGTTTTCAAATTTAACATTACGTGCCATTATTCAAATAGAAAGCCTTACAATGAAAAAACACATCATTAACTCATTTTTAATCTTACATGTTTGATTTTTGTCTCTAAACTTAACTCTAAAACAAAAAACTTCAGTTTTATTCAAGATCGATTGAAGATTCATCATGAAAAATCAAGAAACCCATACCAAACCGGAAATGTTGGTTTTGATACTGTATTTCTGATTTCTGCATTTATGAGCGAAGAGCAACAAATTCCAAGGCAATATCTCGGAATCAGTTGTTTTTTGCAAACGCATCTGATCCCTAGAGGTTGTCTCGGAATCAAATGTCTTCTACGAAACAGTTGTTTTTCTTCCGGCTATCTGTTGTTTTTTTTTTCAAAGAAACATGTGTTTTCGAGAGGCCATCTCGGAATCACATATTTTTTTTAACTGAAAAACATGTGATTCTGAGACATCATCTCAGAATTACATGTTTTTCAATTTAAAAAAAGCATGTGATTCCGAGATGGCTCAGAATCACATGCTTTCGTTAAAAAAAATACCAAAACAGAATAAAAACAGCCAAATCGAACCAAAATCGAAAACAAATCGAACCAAAATCAAAAACCATAATCGAACCCTAATGTTTGCAGCCTTAAGATCCCTAATCGAACCGAACAGCCGTAGCCAACTTACCTTAGTCTTCCCTTGCTTCAGTCCTTGATTCTCCAACTATACGCCTGAAAACCGTTGGTTGATGGAAGGTAAGAAAGTGGGAGTTAATGGGTTAATGGGTTAATGGAAGAGTCAATGGCGTTTTTGAAAATGAAAGAGATAAAATAAATGGGTAGAAGAACAAATATGTTATTTCCTTTATGAAGGAAATAACAACATGAGATTTTTTTTCAAATCATGGAGGAAATAATAAATATGATGGGGAAATAGCTTTGGCCTAACAAAAATTACATCAATATTGAATAAAATATATCTACGTCCATTCAAACAAGTATAACTTTATCGTTAACACTCAACATAAATACATGCTAATAATCGGTAAAAGGTATGTAATAATGTCCAAAAGTCCTAGCTCAATAAACTTGTGTATGTGTTGTAAATATTATTTTAAAAGTTAATATGTTATTCGAAAAATATTTTATTATTATTATTATTATTAATATATGAATATTTGTTTTTATAAAAATATTTTTTCTAATATAAATCTAATTTTTTTTAGAATTGTTTTGATTTATTATTACTATATTTTTAGTATAATATAACGGTGTTTTTTTCATAATTTGAATATCATGACTCTGGTCAAGATGGTATTTACTGAATTAAATATATTTATACATATTTATATTTTAAAATTAACTAAAATGACAAATTTGTTTATTTTTGCTTCCAAAAATAATATTCACTGAATTGTTGAAGATAATTAAAATAAATGATGATTAATGAGGAGGGAATTCTCACAACCTAATATGGCCGACCAGAGGGGAAATGAAAGAATGAATACACAAGTCTAAACCAAACAGAGCAAAGCTATAACACCGAGGATCAACTAGACAACTAACAAATAAAGGATGACAAAATCCTTTATCACCGAGCGGGGCTCAACTAAACAGACACCTCGTCGAGCACACCGAACAAGAGTTGATCGAACATTTATTGAGAAAATAAGACATGCAAAATAGACAAAGTTTTCATAGAGGGTCAATGCCGAGCGGAGTTACGTTGTTAGAAGACAACCGAGGTGCAAAGAGGATTTGGCGAGGTAATCGATCAATAACAAGGACGATGGTTCGTGCTATAATAATGAGCGCGACTAAAATAGCGCCTAGCTAAACGATCTGAGCAAAAGTTAACAACAAGGGATGCGATCATACATTTACAGAGAAAATAAAGGTCGAGTGGAGCAGACCTAATCGAGCAAAACGTATGGTAACGGAAGAGATAATCAAGGGAGAAAATAAAGGCCCCATGGAATTGACTGATCAACAATATTAATGAATGAAGACTATAGTAATGACCAAAAAATTAAAGTTTATGTCATAAATATCAGTCTACGCACTGAATAAGAGAAATACGTATTAATTAGACAATTAACATGACCAAAAATGGGTATAAATAAGCTTCTAGGTTTAAGGAATTATATTTTTTCCCTCTCGACAAATAAAATAATATTTCTACTTGTCACGCTTTGTTATATATTTCTATAACATATTAAGGGGCATTTCGAGAACTATTAGCATCTAGAGATACTTATCCATGGTAGTGTCAAAGTCGGGAATTGAAAGAGATATGCAAGAACCAAATGAGATAGCAGACGTCGACAAGCAGTAGCAAACCAACCAGGGGGACAAGATTAACGGCCTCATGTAGCACTCACTAAGAATAGGGTGATGCCCGTGGAAATAACACCCCAAACAGGGCCAGAGTTAGCACCGCAAGAGCCTGAAAATATGGCGAATCCCGTCTTGCAGGAAGTAGTGCACGGGGCTGTGGCAGATAAGACGTCAATCTAGCAACTCTAACATCTACAATAGGAGCAACATCGGGTGGCCTGCGAACACGGAGCTGGAGAACAAGCTATGCACACTACTAACGTTGGACTAAATGACGCAATGGATGCACACAAGACCAAGGTGCCAGGTATCGTCCATGCTAACCCTCATTGAGGGCCTGAGGACAGCCGCTCGAATCATGGAGATCGCTTCTCTAAGCGAGAAGAGAGAAGAGAAGGAGAATGGAAAAGTGGAGGAAATAGACGCTTTAAGGATCATGAACCCTTGCAGGCATATGAGCGCTAAACAACTAAAAAATCTAAAGAGGTTGAAGTCGTTCATATAATCAAGTGAGATCGAACCTGTCGGCATATATACTCAAAGAATCCCCATTCGTCGAAAAACTCATTGACACCTAGCTACCTCGAAAGTTTGATCCCTTTAGGATGGAGGCATGTGATGGAACTAGAGATCCGGAAAGGCATTTGGAAAAATTTTGCGATATGATGATGGCATATAACCCAGACGATGTTATGCTCTGTCCAGCACTGTCTATGACCCTTAAAGGTAACGCGATGGACTGGTTCAGTAGTTTACATAAAACACTGATTCATGATTTTGCACGATTATAGAGAGCCTTTAGTGAAAGGTTTGTAGGAAACAAAAAGCTTAGGCGTGAGCGTGATTCGATCACAGACCTCTATCAATAAAAAAGTGAGTAATTAAAAAGTTGTGTCAGGAGTTTTATCCATTGCATAAATGGCTTAGCAGATCTGGCAAAAAATATGGTGGTCGCCTCGCTGAAAAAAGACCTTGATCGACGAGGGGATCTCTATACGGATATGATTAGATTCCCGATGGAGAACATGAGGGACCTGCTGGCACGGGAAGACACATTTATACGAGTGGACGACGTTAGAAAAGGTAACTCCCTAGAAAAAATCAGACTTAAAAGAGGGACAATCCGACCGCAAGATAACAGAGGGTGGGCCTCACAGGGATACCTTTCGGGAACCACTCATCCTGATAACCCATCTCGATGATTTACTTCGTTAAGCGAGTCTATTTCTGTGATATATGACCGAGAAAAGGGGAGAATGAGGTACCAACCACCAAGAGTAATGAATTCCCCATGCTCTATTAGGTCAAACAAGTATATTTTCTCCTACCACAACGACCATGATCACCTCATCAACAAGTGCTGGCAGCTTAAGGAAGAAATCCATGAACTTATTGACAATGGGAAGCTCATTCAATTCATCAAGAGACAGGGTCGCCCGTGTCATATCGAGCAGAGAGAGGAAACTCACCAGACCAATGAACAGAAACCTAAGAAGGATAAAATGAAAGATGTAGGAAACCAACAGTAATTGTTCATCATTATAGAAAGATGGTCAGACATAACTAAACGCAATGAAGGTATAGAGAACCATGACTCAAGAATCTTGGTTAATTTAGCTAGAGCACAGTCTGAGGTGGCCAGTAATTTGGTATTGCACGGTCCCGAGCCTGCAACATCATTATTCACCATGACAGGGGAAGACTATGGGATATCTCACGATACGAAATCCAACAAACGGACGAGGGTTGATCATGAGATTTAATCCGTTGAGACGTTGTCTTATCATAACTATCGTGACCCCGTTGCCGACCTCATATTTAGCGACGACTATTTTCGAGGGGTCAGCACGTCACATGAGGACGCTTTAACTAGTAAACATCGACATTGGGGGAGTCATGGTAATGCGGTTCTTAATAGATGGAGCGAGCTCAGCCAATATCATATTTAAGGCCATCTATAAATGCATCGACGAGGTCCCATCCTACAAACCAACCGAGCGGACCTTGGTGGGATACGAAGGAACCTCTCGGTGTGTGGGGAAGTATAACTAATGATCAAGTTCGGGTACGGGGCCACCAAAAACGAATTAAAAACGATGTTCATGATCTCACACGCCTCCAACCGAGCGGACCTTGGTGGGATACGAAGGAACCTCTCAGTGTGTGGGAGAAGTATAACTAATGGTCAAGTTCGGGTATGGGACCACCAAAAACGAATTAAAAATGATGTTCATGATCTCGCACGCCTCCAACCCTTATCACGCGATCATCGGCAGGCCTTGGCTTCACAGGATGGAGGCCACTCTTTGCACATTTAGGAAGTGCGTCAAGTGCCCAATGGGAAATACGGTCGGAATTATTCGGGAGATTTAGAGGACGGCCAAATCATGTTATGTCGTCATAATGAACACACCAAACCCACACAGATAGAAATTACAGAGTGGGGGTGCCAGAAAAACCATGGACGAGTACCTCCCCCACCTGATCCCGTTGATGATCCTCGGGAGACAGAGTAAACAGGGGCAGACCAAAGGAATTTGATAGATAAAACAGTGGCAGAAGGTCGTACTCTACGAATAGGTAAACATTTGGAACTGAGATTTAAACAATTGTTGCTTGACTTGCTAGGAAGAAACTTGGACATTTTTGTCTTGGATGCTCGTGATGTTTCTGGGATAGACCCCTCAATTATTCGCCAAGAGTTCGTAGTAGAGCCTTGTGCCAAACCCGTGCGGCAAAAGTCACGCTCATTTTCCCTCAAGAAACATCAGGCTATTGGCGTCAAAGTAGAAAAAATATTGAGGCTCGGGCGCAACCGGCTAGCTAAATGCCCGGTGTGGATAGAAAAACCGATTTTGGTTAAAAAGAAAGGAGTCTAATGGCGCATGTGCGCCGATTTAACGAATCAAAATCAGGATTTCCCGAAATATGCGTTTTTCTTGCCTCGTATTGACTAGTTGGTGGACTCGACCTCGAGCTGCTAACACTTTTCTTTTATAGACGCATAACCCGGCTACAACCAAATTCTCCTCAGCCCATCTGACGAAGAACACATGAAATTTCATACCGAACGCGGTTTGTACTCCTATAAAGTGATGTTATTCAGTTTGAAAAATACAGGCTTCATATATCAACGACTGGTCAATCACATCTTTAAAAACCATCTAGGTAAACACATTGAGGCATATATCGATGACATGATCGTTAAAACACACACATCAGAAAAACATCTTGAGGTACTCTCGACTGTGTTCGATGCTCTGCGTCAATATAATATAAAACTTAACCCAATAAAGTGTTCTTTCAGCATACAAAACGAAAAATTCCTCGGCTATGTGGTCAGCAAGAGGGGAATTGACAAAAATCCAACGCAATTACAGGCGGTAATCAAGATGGCACCACCCACAAACGTGAAAGAGTTTCACTGCCTCAAGGGTCGGTTAACAGCATTGTCACGGTTTATTTCCCACGCAGCAGAAACAAGTCATACGTTTTTTGAAATCCTTTGAGGCGCTAAACAATATTCGCAGGTATTGAAGAATATTTCACTTATCTTGAGATACTCTCAAGACCAATAACAAGCGAGACCCTATATTTAAATTTATCAGTTTCATTTTATCCGGTTAGTGTAGTATTGATTGGGTAACCATACGGTGTACAACGACCAATTTATTATACTAGCAAGACATTAGTGGATGCCGAGACACGCTACCTCAAGCTAAAGAAACTCACGCTCGCCCTAGTATTAGCAGCTTGAAATATTCCTTTTTACTTTCAGGGACACACAATCATCGTAAGAACCTTTTTTCCTCTAAAAGTTGTGCTAAAAAAACCTGATGCGCCAGGAAGACTGACGAATTGGAGTATCGAGCTAGGGGAACACAACATCAAATTTACCACGCACTGTAATTAAAGATCAGGTTGTAACCGATTTCCTCAAAGAAGTTTGTACAACCCCGAAGGACCCTCACCAAACAAAACAATGACCGAGAACAATTAGTTAGAATGGATTGTCAAGACAGATGGAGCCTTTAGCGCATCCGTTGGAGGTACGAGCATCAACCTCAAACCACCATCAGAAGAGGAGAGCCGCCAGACTATCCGTTTTAATTTTCTGGTAACCATTAATATGGCAGACTACGAGGCTGTGATTTGTGGGATGAAGTTAGCACTTATATGTGGGGCTCGGATTTTGCGTATACGATCTGATTCACAATTAGTCATTAATCAAGAAAATTGTTCCTACGATGCCAAGCAGGAAGGTATCTGTGGATATCTGACAGCACTCAAGGAGTTTGAATCTAAATCCGCCACAGTGGTTCATGAGCATGTTCCTCGGTTACACAATTATGATGCCGACACCTTAGCCAAAACATTGGAAGTGGGTGAACATCCACTTATCTTATTATAACAATTACCAACCACATAAATATTACACCAGAGTTATACCATTTGCGTAATCGACCACACCACCGACTGGAGACAACCATACCTCCTCTACCACCAATTCGGCACTTTACCAACTCACAAAGAAGCCACCCAAGCTCTCAAGCTGAAAGAAGCTAAATATTTCTTACTCGATGACAACCTATACAGAAACAGTTCCACTCAATCTCTGCTCCTTTGTTTGGATTCCACTGAGGTTAGTTCAATTTTACACGACTTACACTTTGGCGATGTCGTGGCGCATTGCGGACATTGTAAGCTTATTTGTTGTTTTTACTAGCACGGTACCACTGGCTGGCTTTGGCTACCGATATAGAAAAAATGGTCCAACAGTGTGACCAATGCTAACAATTCCCTAATACTAGTCACCTTCCGAGCGAGCCGATGCAGGTGGTTGTTGTCCCTTGCCTTTCGATACATGGGGTATTGACTTAGTATGACCCCTGCCCATGACGACAGGTAAGCTACAATGTTTAGTTGTAGCAGTAGATTATTACACCAAATGGGTTGAAGCAAAAGCACTCTCCCAAACCCGAGCCCAAGAAATATGTGACTTCATCTTTCAACAGATATTACCTCGATTTGGAATGCCTCGCATCCTAATTACTGACAACAGACACCAGTTCCAAAATATGGTAGTCACTACATTCTGCAATTTTTTTTGTATCAGCCATCACGTTTCCACGCAGTATTATCCACAAGCGAACAGAAAAGTTAAGGGGATGAACTGCACTATATTGAAAGGATTAAAAAAGAAGCTGGAAGAGGCCAAGGGTAAGTGGCCCGACAAGCTGACTGAAGTTCTTTGGGTATATCAAACTACAACAAGAACCACAACTGGACAAACTCCCATATCCTTGGTATACGGGAGTGAGGTTGTAGTCCCAACAGAGATCTTGATCCCAAGTCACAGGATCAGAAATTACGATGAGGATACCAACCCTGCTGACTGAGCAGTAAATGTAGACCTCATCGAAGAACGACGCGGTCAAGCTTGAGTACCGACAAAATACTACAGAAGCCTCATGCGGGGCGATTCAATGCTCGAATAACACCTCATAGCTTGCAGCTTGACGACAAATTAATGAAGAAATTATATTAAAGGTTTAGGCGACAAAGCACAAGGAAACCTCAGACCAAATTGGGAGGGACTATTTACAATAATCTCCAAAGAGTATAGTGGGGTGTACTACCTTGCTGACGCCGAAGGCAAATACAGTTAAACACCCATGGAATATTTATCATTTAACATTATATCACCAAGATGTATAATTTAGATGATACGCTATTTGTTCCTTCTTGATGGAGTGGGAAGGTTTTTTAACGAGGCATCAGACTTACTGTTTTACTTAATGTAATACAATTTATCGTTTTCGTAAATGCGTGTGTTTATTTCTCTATATCTTTACAATAGCGAAGCAAGTCATTGACTATGCCTACGGGATACATAAAGGACCGTGCAGAGCCCAGACCATTAAGTCTATAACACGAATTGGGCTACGAGCCACTCCTACAGGCTACGTAACATGAATTAATCTAACATCAAGCCTTTAAAAGGGTCACGCAATATGGGTTCAAATGACCTCTCGATGAAAAAAACCGAGGAGTATAACTCACTAATAGCTACGTAACGTGCACTAATCATATATGAAGCCTTTGACCATGCCATACAATAGGGTCTAGCCGACATCACCGTGAAATAGGGTCTAATTAACTTACGCAAAGAGTTTAATATAACTCGACATTGTAAGGAATTTCTCCACTTCCTTAATAAGATAAACACATGGCTCTGTAAAGCATTAGTAGCTACCAGATTACTTTCATATATTAATAAAACTATCACCAACATTATGGGAATCATAAAAGTTTCAAAGTATGTTAAATAAACCACGCAGGATGGGAGTTCAAATATGGTTACAACACATGCATCACAAAAAACAAAACAAACAAGCATAAGCTGCATAAAATTCTTTAATTGGGTATCACTTTAAACTTGGGTCATCAACTTGAGCATCTTCTACCCCGTCAATGTCGTACTGCCCCGCACCTGCTACAATAGTTGAGGTGGTCATCTTTGCTAACTCATGTCAAGACCGTATTAAGGTACCCCCATCTGGGCACCGCGTCTCGCTAGGTGCAAACTTCTCCAACGAACCCAACCTCAACCCATGTTTCAAAGACATCAGCTCAGCTACAGCTTGCTTCTGCCTCTGCACTAACATTACCATCACAACCTCCATTACTTGTGCTTTCCTTTCATCTAACTCTAAAGATGTCTTCTTTAGAAGCTCATCCCTTTATTGCTCCATCATCGCCTTTAATTCCTCTACCATGGCAGTCAATCTCTCCTTTTCGAAAGTAAAAGTAGTAATGCGCTCTGACTGGTCTTCAACTCTTTTCGCTTGAGAGATGTGTTAAGCGAGCATTGCACTACTTCGATACATCACCTCTTCATTTTGTTTAATTAGCCAATTATTATGAGCTATCAATGCATCATTTCCTGTAGTCAACTCTTTGCACGTGGTTTCACAAGTAATCAAGCAAACTTGAAGCGTGGTCACCTTCTCACACAAGCTCTCATTCTCTTCAGTCGCCTTATCCTTTCTCACTTTGACAACCCCATATGCATTTTTGAATCTTGCGAGCTCGATGATCAACCGGCTCACTGACCCAAATAACATGGTCTCTGGTTTCCACTTGTGCATCAATTGGTAGCCAGCCTTCGATAAGAAAATACCACCGAGTTATGGTGCATCTTCATTAACAAGAGAGGTCAACATCACAAATAATTTATATTTTCAGATGGTTATAATAGAACCATAAGGTACCTGGATTTCCAGCTCCACTTGCCTCTATAGTAGCTCATGCATCGACATATTGTCATAGAAAGACAAATTAAGAATATGTTTTAGCTGCTCAAACATTAGCATCGACAGAAGTGGCATCACTACATCAGGAGGCATGAATTCCTTAGTCACTCTCTTTCCCGTCTGCACCTCAATCTCCATTTCTTTGGTCAGCAACAGTTTAAGTCTCAGCATGTTCACAATAGCAGAGCCCAAACCCACCTCCTATACAAATGATGCTGATGGACGAATAGTTGACATCTTCACAAAATTTTCCATCCTCTTGGCCATCTCCTCAATGATGTGTTTTTTCTTCCTCCCATCTTCCTCTACTGTAGCCCATTTTTTCGGTTGCAATCTCACATGAACTTCATCAAAAACTACCACTTCGGGTGCTTTCCCCCTACTATCATCGACATTTTTCTCAGTGGCCACTTCTACTCGGTTACCTTCACCTCGAGCAATGTCAATCTCCTCATCGTCAACTAATTGCAGCTTTCTTGTTTATAACGGAACTGCATTCAACACTACACGAGCCCTCTTTTGCAGGGGACTCTCCTGGTCCTCCACATCTTCATCATCTTCTCAAACTAGTCGCGTCTTATTTACACCAGCTTCATCTCCGGGGGGAACATTATCATCCCCCCTCTGGTTTACTTCCTTCATTCTCCTTCTCATTCTGACATTGCGTGGATGATGAGCTCCCCGCTTCCATTGTTCTAAGACCTTGGGGCACTGACAGCCATTGCCATGTACTGTTATGATCTTTATACCTTTGTTTCGTCAAGATAGCCATATTTAAGTGAGATTTTGTCAAAATAACTTTTTAAAAATGCAGGATCTTCGAGCTCGGTTTCCATGGCTTTAACTGGTTTTCCCTGCTTCTTTATAACCTTTTTTGGGGCTATCTTGACTGCAATGAGCCAAATGGAGGGGAAATATTTACCAATGAGATCAGACACTTCATGCACAATCACGATTGCCAAAGACGATAGTTTTTCCCAAAGAAAAAAAACTATGAATCAACAACCAGTGCTCACAAAACTAGGGTTTCATCTAACAACACTAAGTAAAAGAACGAGAAGAAATTGATACATCAACTTACCTTCTAGATTGATGAAAAAGTTGTAATAATGGAGATATTGCTTCTTTCCTTCAACGTAGCTAACTTCTCTCGTTAAATATATAAACTGTTGTTTCTAATAAATTAATGTTTTGCTTTTAAATTATGACTTATAAGATACCAAGTTGGTTTTCAGATCCACGCGTGATAGGATGGCGTTCATCATTCTTACCTAAAATCATTCCCACGCTTTCCTAAACCTTAAGCGCAATTTAGAAGATAAACAGCTTCATTGTCAGAATAAAACTGCTTGGAACGCAACATGTGTCCTATAAACAGTGAACAGTTAATAAAGTTATTATTGTAAACCATACGTCATAAACACGACGCGATATATCCTTCTACAAACCCCTTGGCCGCTCCAACATTCAAACTAAGAAAACCTTTTATTTTTAAATTCATCGATTATAAGTATTTACACACAATCCATGAACTAGGGGGTACTCTGATGAGGGAATTCTTATCACCTAATATGGCCGAGCAGAGGGGAGAGAAAATAATAAATACACAATTCTAAACCAAACAGAGCAAAGATATAACACCGAGGATCAACTAGACAGCTAACAGATAAAAGATAACAAAAGCTTTTATCACCGAGCATAGCTCAACTAAACAGACACCTCGCCAAGCACGCCCAGTAGGAGTTGATTGAATATCTATTGAGCAAATAATACCAGAAAAATAGACGAAGGCTTCATGGAGGGACAATGTGGAGTAGAGCTATGTTGTTAGAAGATAGCCGAAGTGCAAAGAGAATTTGTGTGATGAAATCGATCAATAACAAGGACAGTGGATCATGCTATAATACCGAGCGCAGATAAAATAAAGGCCTACCTAAATGAGCTGAGCAAGAGTCAACAACAAGTCGTGCGATCATACCTTTACCGAGAAAATAAAGGCCGAGGAGAGAAAACCTCATCGAGCAAAACGTATGGTAACAAACGAGATAATCAAGAGAGCAAATAAAAGCCCTATGGAATTGATTGGTCAACAATATTAATGAAAGAAAACTGTAGTAATGACCGAAGAATTAGGATTTATGTCATCAATATCAGTCTACGCACTAAATAAGAGGAATATGCATTAATTAGACAATTAATGTGGCCGAAAAGGGTATAAATAAGCTCACGAGTTTAAAGAATTGTATATTTTTCCTCACGACGAATAAAATAATATTTCTACTTGTCACGCTTTGATATATTTTTCTATAACAATTTTAATAAATAAATACACAAATTTAAAACACGGTTTCAAAATATGTATTGAATATTTGATTATGGATACATATAAATATATTGATACTGGTGTATAATTTCAAAATATGTATCAAATAATATTTAAATACTCTCTTGTTTAATAAATTATATAATTTTCAAATGCGCATTGAATACATATATTTATATTTAGACTGCTTGAATATTTCTTTATATCAAACTATGAATAAATGACGCAATTACTCTATTATTAATTGAAATTTGACATTTAAACACCAATTTATATTTTGAGAAAAATCATAAGTATTGATGGTAAAAGTTCTCAAAAGTCTCTGATCGAATCGTCTCTAATTCAACATTAATCTTCAATTCAACACTAGTCTTCAATAGTCTCCAATTACATAACTTGTATCCTAATAAAGAATTCATAACAAATCAATTCTCCAAAGTTACAATAGTTTCAAATGAAAGACCTCTAATCTAGAATCATAACAACTTTACGTAATCTGATATGACTTCGTCAATAGATATTTCAAAATAATTTTTAGTCCTCGTCAATGGCTTTGCTTTATAACTCAAACTTCAAAAACCTCAACCTACAACAGAGTTGTCAAACCATTCGCCACTTGATCTCCAAATAATCTCTATCTCTATGTTCGAAAATGATATATGCTAAGTAATCTCCATCATCATGATATGCGCCAACTGATCTCCATAATATACGCATCTCCATGGTAAAAAAAGGCTATAAACCTAGTGATATTCATCTCCACAATACAAAAGGTCTATAAACCAAGCGATCTCCGTTTCCATAATAAAAAAATGTTGTAGGTCAAACGATCTCCATCTTCATGGCAGACAGGCTTTGAGATTAGTAATGTCCATGATATGCGCCAAATGATCTCCATAATATACGCCAGATCATCTTCGTAGTACTAAAGGCTATAAGCCAAATGAACTCTATCCTCACGATCGAAAGGGCTATAAGCAAAACGATCTCCATCTCCATAATAAAAAGATATTGTATGCCAAACAATATATATTTCCATGGCATGCAGGCTTTTATCTAATTTTTTTCATGCTATACACCAAGTGATATACTTTTACATGTTGTGAATATCATGTTTGTTATCTTTTCTCTCTCATTATAAAGTGTGAATGGGTCACTAACCACGCCTATGGGCTACGCAAGGGGATATACTAAGCCTTGACCAATTAATTTGAATATTACGAACGCGTTAATTAGCCACACCCACTGAGGCTACGTAAGGGGGCACACTAAGTCCAATACATTGTACTGTCATTAATAAGCGAACTAGTGATAAAATAAGCCTATAAAGGCAACATAATAGGCCGAATTGGTCACTCCCGCGAATAAGCCGATTGGCATGCTCTACAGTGGATACACGATGGGCCATACTGAGCTTAGATTCTATAGACACGCCAAGTCACCAAATATATAACATATACAAAAATTCGCGAACTCACCCCACAACACATAAGTCAACGAAATCACTTAATAAGGTTTACATACAGTCATATGTATATAGCAAACCCCACGACAAGAAAAACAAACACCACTTCGTTGCCTACATGCTTACAATCTACAAACAGTCACCTACGACATTCGGTAAATCCTTCAACACAATGATTATGACATCTACCACGTAACATACTTACACAAAATAAGTAAAATTATATCTAGTCCTTACTTCATCCTTCAATAGGACTAAGAGGGCACTCATCCAGGTCCAAAAATAAATCAAAGCATGCCAAATAAACATGTAACATCCTAGCATTTACTAATTTTTAGTTGTACTTTTTTCCTTTGGCAAAATAAATCTTTGAATCCTCAAAGGAAGTTTTGGCCGGTGAATGTTATTAACGAAGCGGGAACAATTAAGTACAAACCAAGTTGGAGACATTTCCAATAACAGTTTGGCTAGCATAATATTTTTGGCGTAATCAACGACACCTCAGCAGAAAAGATAAATGAAGACAGAGCCAAGAAAATTGACCAAATGAAACAAACAAACTCCATCAAATGAAAAGAATAGCTAAAAGATAACACTATCCGGATATTATATGCGACCATTATATAGTTATTAAGTTTCACTACACTCCAACTCAAGGACTATGAGGACTCTTGATAAGGCAATATTTCGTATATAATATCTGAATAATAATAAAAATTATAATTTAATTATAAGTTATATTATTGAATATTTATTATTTAATTTATAGTTATATATATATAAATAAGAGAGAAGAAACGTCTTGTATAACTCATTATGTATACTCATCTCGATATGTAAAGATATCAAACTTTATTCAGAATGATATTATTATACTTTTCTTTCTTTTCTTACTAATTTTCTCTCTATTTATCTATAGAGATTATTTAGGTACTTGATTGGAATTTATCCTTATCAGTATACATAAAAAAATTGAATCCTTAGGCGAAAAGATAATGAATAGATTAATACGTACATATCAATGATAAAATAACAAAAATGTATATCATATTCGAGTATAAAATGATTCAAATCTAGAACATTAGTTTAAAACGTGAATACATCATAAAATAGATTGAAGATGGAATCATATTGATCTTTATGTATATTCTAATCGAAACTTAACGAATCTATTTACCAACTCATTGTCTTCAAATTTATAAACTAAAAATCTAGATGGATGAGATTAAAAATATTTAAGTTAAAACTTCACTAGTTATGGCAAGCTAATAATAATATAGAAAATATTTATATATTATATATTTAATAGATCATAAAAGATCATTAAAATAGTTTAAAATTTTATATTAACACTTGTTCAATCTAAGATGAAACAATAATGGTCATTATTTGGTGGAAGGTTCTATTCATGAAATTTTTAATATGATTTATTTTAAGATCGACGTGTGTTTAATAAATTACATGAGAATACAAAGAACACTAGCCTAATGAGTTTTAGTAAGGACAATGATAAATTAACTAAACATATGAATAAGATGTGTAATATATGGACAAGTCACATTAAGATAAAACAAAATTACAATGCTACAATGGAAATTAGAAATGTCCAAATAAATCATCCAACATAGTGTATTAAGAATTAGTAAGTCAAGCACGCACGAACAAAACAACTATGTAACGTAGCATATCCAAGTATTTTTTAGCTAGACAATAGACTTCAAATATTAAATACCATCATAATTATTACTAATAATTATCATGTTATTAATATACATGAATAATATGATAGGATTTTGTTTTTACTTTAGTATTATTTTTTTACCCAATCGTCTCTTGTTTATTAGCGTAATCACATTCATTTTTTTTAGGGTTTTTCTTTATATTGATAGGCCAAGTTCCTTGATCTAAACTAACATTACCAAGGTTTTCACACTTGATCAATTCCTCTCAAAATGGTTATTTAAGGATTCGATAAGTGTCTTGATAGTGTCTTCTAGATTATATATCTTTTTTAATTTATCTATGTTCTCCTGCTTTCATACTTTCTTATTATTAATCCATGAAAAATAGTTATGCCAACGTCCAGTTTGATAAGCATTATCATTAGAATAAGGTATAGAACTTTTTTGGAAGTTACTTCCGTACATAACATCGTTAACCATCACATTCATTTGTGGTAGTGGTATTCATCTTAAGTTGTGACATTTAATGCTCTAACTAAACTATCTTAGCTTACAGTATTATATCATTACCTAGTGTATATATTATGAGTGTCTTTTTTTTCTTCTGAGCTAACATAATTGTTGCTATAGAGTATCTCAAGGAGCCCGTATGCTCTAGAACAACACGATAGAACATTTGGAATATCATCCATGTCAGAATACTTTCATTAGGGTAATTTTGCAGTATCTCCTTGTATTGTTCCGAAGAGTCATAAAGACACTCATTATCTCGTTACATAATTTTTTGATATCATTCTGAAATCATACATTGGCCTTTTATTTTAGAGATAATGGGAATAACTTCAATATGATTACATCGAGTGAGGCGCCATTGTATTTACATGTATCACACACTTCCAATAAACATGATATCGCAGCAAACATGTAGTTAGTTTGTGTCATAGTAATTAGTGTGAGTTTAATCTCAAACCTTGTTGTAACCACTATTAGTCTCATAATACATAGAATGAATCCCGTAAGTGAGGGATTTACGTAGTCACTGATTCTTCTCATATCATGAACATCATGAACGACATCTTCTCCTTCAACCATTTTTGCGAATTTTTTTTAATGTTCTTAGTCATCTTCAAAGATTCCATTGATTTACGGATTTGAAATAAGTAATCTATTGTTGGAAACTATCTCTGTATAAATCCCACAACAAAAATGCTTGTATCAATATTCTAGGTGTAATAAAAACTGAAAGCAATATTTTTTGTGCAATAAAAAAAATCAAGCAATAACGCCAAAAACTTGATATGATATATCGCAAGTATGTGATTATCGTCAAGTAGTACGACTATTGACTCAGTTTAATACAAAAAAATTGAATTATCTACTCATATTCATAAAACCAAAATTTATATGTTTTCATACTATTGAATCACTTGAGTTTTGACCCGAAAATCAAATTCGAGTTTTTCTGTACTAAATTTAAAATAAAAAACCAAGTAAACAATTATGTAAATTTGCATATCAATATTTAAAAGCATCTAGGATTATTGAACTTTGTAGTTTTAGTATATTATAAAACAATTCACAACCAAATGAGTTTAATTTTTATATTACTCTTAAAAATTAGGCTCCTTTACAGTATGTTGTTATCATGTTTCAGTCTCAAACAAGTAACACTTTTGTATAAATGGTTGTACTTCTACTCCCTTTCTATCTACGATTAGGTCAAGCATTGGGTTTTGGTCATAGTATACTACTCATTCAACAGAATGGTATTGATATAGATAGAAGACATGCATAACTTATCGGTTTCAACCTAACTCATTTTTTTCTCAAATTAAGTCTAGCAAATAATCAATTTAACTCGTAGATAATTGAAAGAACTAAGCACAATATGAAACTAAATCACTAATTGTTTTACAATTTAATTCATAGAAAACATATACACTCAATAACCCAAAATAACTAAAACGTTTAGCCACGAATAAGTATTGCTATAATAAAATAAATATAAAAAATATGAATAAAAAGGTTAGATCTAGATTCTCATCAAGACAATATCTTTGTGTAGGGATGTTTCTTAATTTACAATATTAGGCATGAGCATTTAACCGGTACCGAAGAATCGAACCGAATAAAACTAAAAGAAATTAAAGGATTCGATTTTGGTTTTGGTTTCTGCCTACTATCTGAATGATTTCGGTTTTAGTTACCTATGGTTCTCGGGTTCTTTACCAAATGATTTTAGTTTCAATTACCTATGGTTCTCCGGTTCTTTATCGAACCGAACTAAGAATCGATGCGAAAGTTTGTAGATATTATAAATTTTTGATCAACTTTTCAATTATCGCGTAAACTATTCGATTTTATCAAAGAAAATATTTATTTTCAACGACGATTACCATGTAAAACAGTGAAAATTTTAGTGAACCAAACACAATCTAAATTATGAGAACATAAACACGGACGTAGAAGTACTTTGAACAGAATGAAAATAATTTTTATGGTAATTAAACTCATAAAATTGTCAAACCAATAATAAGTATTTCGAGTAAATAAGAGACAAACAACAGACACATCCTTAATGTACCCATTTACTAACTATGTATAAAGATCACCTATATGATAAAGTTTTTTATGTAAGTTATATAGACTGAATTAAATAAAAGATTAAGTTTAACTGCGAACACTCACCAAAATGTAAATGATTAGTAAAGAAAAAAAGATATTTTTGGAGTGGGATACCAAACTAAATGCATTGTGGATACTCACCAAAATTTACCTACAAATAGATCATGAAAAAAAAACAATAAATTAGTGGTTAGAATGACAAAAAATAAGTCATGAGAGCTATGACGACATAGTTTATATAATTTTCCTATGGGTATTGTAAATATAATCTTATATGTTAGATTGATGGCATAATATGTAGAATTCTCCAAGTGATGATGATTTTCAAAAGTTATTTGTTAACATACTGACGTAATATCTTTGAGATTTTTTCGCGTATTGAGATTTCCATAAAATATGCAAAATGGTGGATAAATAAACTGAAATATATATATATATATATATATTATAATTTTGTTTGGCTACGCAACTTACTTACACCACGCTTCGCAACCCAACAACAATTATTTGTAAAATATGCTTAGTCACCTTAGCTACTAAACTTTACAAAATACTTTTACCAAATGTAATGATATTTAGTTTGGAACACTAATATACCATGTATTTGTGAAATATTCCCAATAATTGTCATGTAAAACCTCGCATTATATGCTACATAACATAATGATAATATGTTTTGCAATGCTTGTAAAACAGGTTTTGCAATATACAAACGATGAACATCATTTTCTTCCCAAGTTCTCTAAATTTACATAACTAAAAAAATTCTCTAAAAGATAGATTAAATGTATTTTATCTCTCTCGCGATCGTTTCCATAAAAGTTGTGGATAGTCATCGAATTATTTTTTGACGTCGTTCCATTTGTACCATATATTCAGTTTTAAGGTATGAATATTCATTGTAAGAATAATGTTTTTGTTTGTTTTTCAAATTTTTAGGTTATCTTTTGAGTTGTAAAGCTAATTGGTTTCCTGATTTAGAAGAATTGTTTGTTGGATTGAATTGAAAAGGGTTTTAATTTAGTACTTAAGTTGTACTAGTTTTAAATTGTATTCGATTTTTGTGTTAGTAACTATGTTTAATAATTAGTGGTAGTGGTTGTTAAATAACTAAAAAATAATGGTTTTCTAAGTTTTTCATTCAATGATATTGTTATGAATAAAACAAATACAACTTTGTTACTGCAAATAATAAAAAGCTATTTGTTATAATGGATCCCATAATTTGTACCCATTCAATAGTAACCACAGTTAGAGCTGCAAAATTAGTTGTTTAAATTGGTAAATCTAAATTAGTATTATTCATTGTTAAAATTTGACTATTTCGTGTGCGGAGTCGAACTGTTGAGATTTAGTATGATTGAATTCTCAAGTTTTGTGTTTGTTTTGCTTCCAAACCTTGTGTATTTTTATATCTTTTGTTTTGTTTTAGAACTTTGGGTGTTGCCCCGAAAGGGGTAGCCAAGTTGGTGGAGTAAGACATGCTTGTGACCACAGTTCATGAGTTCGAGTCCCTCTACAAACGCTTTCTTGGCTGAGCCTGTCACCTTGTGTGGTTTACCTTATAAAATTGGTTTGCAGGCTATTGCGTCAGATCGAGGGTTTACTTCCCAAACTTTAGCGTTATTGGGCATATTTACTTAGTCAATCCAACATAGTTAAGAAGAGTTTATTGGTTCGATATTGTCTCCATTTCTTTTTCGTTTAGATCATCTAATAAAAAACTCTATGAATTATTTTAACGATATATAAAAATACAAAAATAACCAGTGTTGTAAATAGCCCCTATTACGTCAAGTAAAGTGAAGAAAATTATTTAGAGGAAACAATTTATGCATACCAAAACTAGTTTATTATAAGAGTAAAATGTTGAACGAACCGACCATTGTTATTATTTATAGGCATTTGAACCAATAACTTAAACCCAAGCATCCATAAATACTTTATTCTATAACATTTTATTATTTTATTCTTGAAAATTTATACTTTTCTATTTTTGTAAAATATATATTAGTTTTTTTAGCTAAATAACAATTGTATTGAAATTGGGCCTCAAACAGAGGAATACAAAGTTTAAAGATTTACATTGACGATTTAGAATTGTAGGGACTAATTTTACAAAGAACATAAACTTGGGTTAGAACTAAAGTTTCTATAGAAATGGGGCCATATTTGAAATTTTTCATTTCCTACAAGATTCTCCAACTGCTAGAGAGAACGACTTTTTAACTTCATTTTTTCTTGCAAATTGGATTCTCAACAGGCAGTGAAGAGTTCTCCAGTTCATCTAGGTACCTCCAAACAATTTATCTTCTATCTGCATCAAGACGTCAACTAATCCGGGATTCGAAAGGATCGAACTGATTTGATCCACTTTGTTCTGAATCTTCCATGATTAGCTAATCGATCATGTGATCGTTCCTCAGGAAGATCTGCAAAGTTTTCTAGTTTATAATTCATCCAGAAATACTTTAGGAGTCTAAGTCAGGATCTAGTCAATATACAATCTTTCCTGAATTGGAGGTTTCCAGCACAGGTGAGTTGCTTGCTTTTTGAAATAGAGATGATTGATGCAACCTAATTCTGTTGCTGTGTTTTCAAAATCTTGCCAATGCTTACGCTTTAGTAAATTAGAGAAATCAAGAATATTTCTGATCAGTCTTATTGAATTGAGGACTTAGCTGAGCATGTGGAGTTTTATTCTGTTGCGTGCTTGCCAAATCACTCTGTTGATTATAGGAGGTATAATAGTCTTCATGTGGAGTTTTGTTGGAGAGGACCATGACCAGCATCTTGCCATATGTATTGGAGTCATGTGTCTGTATATTTGAACTTTGAAAATTCTGCAAAATAAGACTAGATTATCCAATCATGATTGCATGATATAAATAGATGATCATTTGATTCAATATTATCACAAAATTGACATTTAGATACTAGGATTACATGTCTTTTCTGCATTGTAACATCAGTGGGCACATAATTGTTTAATAATTTCCATTGAAAAATACTGCATTTAGTAGGTGTGATTTTATTCCATGATGATGAGATTTTAAACTCTTAAAGGCATCTTTAATATTAAAAGTTCCATTTTCTGAAAGGGTCCAAATAATTGTATCATCAACCAGGCTATCTATCTTAAGTTTAGCTATTAGATTAATACTTGAGTTAGGGAGAAGAAGACTTATAAATTTAGGTTCCAAGTGGTACCATTCCAGTAGGATTTGGCTGAATCCCCTTTGTACCAACTATTATCATAATATTCTTCAAACTTTATGATGGGGACATCCAAACCAGTTCTCCAACCAGATGTCTATGTTGCCTTGACCCAGATTCCATCTTATTTGCTTTTCTGCCAAACTTTTGACTTTAAATATTTTGTTCCAAGTCAAGGAACCTTTTGTTATAGATTTACGCTGAGATGGGTGCATTCCTTTACAATAAATACTATGAGTGATTCTAGACCATAAAGAATTATTTTCTCTAAAGTCTATCCAAAGCTTTATAGAGTAGCCTTTTTGTATTCATAAAGGCTAGGAAGATTCAGACTACCCTCACCAACAGTTCTACAAGCAGTTTTCCATTTAAACTAGTGAATGTTGTTGTTATTTCTCGAGGAACCCCCTAAGAATTTGTTAAACATTTTCTCTATTTTGCAGATGATAGTTTTGGAGAGCTTGCAGCTTTGAGTCCTAAAGATTCGAATGGGGACAAGACACTTTTGATAAGAGTCAATCTGCCACTTTAAGAAAGATTTTTACCCTCCCAAGACATAATCTTCTTGTTAATCTTATCAATCAAGGGGTTATAGTTAATTGTTTTGTTGTTGGAGCTTAGGGAGATATCAAGCTACATTATTGGTAAAGTCCCCACACTGAATCTTGCCTGAATTTGAAGGGATTTGAGCTTGTTTTGGGAAACATTCTTGGTTGTAATAGTTTGAGTTTTGTCCATGTTAATCAGCTGCCCTAAATTGTCTTGGTATTTCTGTAAGAGACCCCCTATCGCATCCATCGAAGAAGACAGTCCATTGGTAAAAATTAGCAAATCATCTACAAATGTCAGACATGGAATTTTAATCTTACTTCTATAAGAATATTTAAGAGATTTGTTGGATTCAAACAGATTAGTCAATTTTTTGATTAAGAATTCTTCAGCAAGGATGAAGAGACTTGGAGACAAAGGGTCTCCTTGCCTCACACCCTTACTTGTTTTGAAAAAAGCCTACAGCTCTACCATTGAAGAGAATAAAGATATGAACAGAGGTGATAAGGTTTTTAATAAGATTAACAAATCTTTGATTGAAACCATAACAACTCAGAAGTTTCATAATGAAGTTATGGGACATGTTATCGAAGGCTTTCGACATGTCGACTTTAATGATAACATTACCCTCTCTAGTCTTTCTTTTTAGGTCATGTAATAATTCCTTGGCTATAAGGATATTATTTTGGATAGTTTTGCCTTTTACATAAGTACCTTGAAATTCATATATAAGTTTAGCAAGGAATTGAGAGAGTCTGTTATTCGCAAGGTTGGACATTATTTTATTAAGAGTGGAGCAAAGGTGTATAGGCCTGAAATGGTTCCAGTTCATAGGGTGATCAGTCTTTGGGATAAGGAAAATCCCAGTGGCTTTGATTCCTCTCGGGATATCATTACCATTAATGAAGTCAGTCATAGAGTTATAGAGGTCAGCATTTATTATCTGCTAACAGGTAATAAAGAAGCATATGTTGAAGCCATCCATGCCTGCTGCACTGGATGGTTTAAGATGCTTAGTGATTAAAAATATTTAATTTGTAGTTAGGTTAGCTAACAACATCTGATTCTCACTGGCAGGTATCAAGTTAGGTATGCAGTTAAAGATGTCATTATTAGGAAAAGAGTGCTGATCATTTGATTTATTAAGGGATTGAGAAGAAAACATATCTTTAAAGTGTTTTTCAACTGAGGTACACATTTGATCTTCATCATTAATCCATCAGTTGTTAACTTTGATGCCTGGAATCCTGATTGTTCTCTTTTTCTTGTTAACAAAGTTGTAGTAGACTTGGGTGTTTCTGTGCCCATCTTTAATCCAGGTTGAGTAAGTTTTTTTATGCCAATAGCTATCTTCCATTGACAAGGCATGGATGTGGTTTGTTGTTGCTTTGGAAAGGCTGATTTTGTCAACCTCAGATTTACTAGATAAGTATCTATCTTTAAAAACCTTTACCTCATCTTCAGTTGCAAGGACTTTGTCGAAAATGTTCCCAAACTGATCTATGTTCCATTTTTTAAGATCATTTTTTAGCCTTTTTGTTTTGTTCCAAAAAACAAAGAGAGGGTATCATGTCATTGTTTTATTCCAAATGTCTTCTATAATCTTTAGGAAATCATGGTCCAGGGTCCACATTTTGAGGAATCTGAAGCTGTTTTTGGCCTTAAGATTATTTTTGGAGATGCTTACTTTAATCGGTGTGTGATCTGAACAGGTCCTTGCCATGTGAGTTGCTTTAGTATTGGAGAAATTATCAGCCCAATCTTGATTGATCAGAACCAAATCCAATATTTTGCCTTTAAGTTTTTTAGTCCATATGTACTTGGTTCCCGTGAATTTAACTTCTTCAAGCCCACAAGTTTTGACCATATCATTGAAGTCCTCAGAGCTTTGATGACAGTAATTTAGGTAGTTGGTTTGATCATTGATTGATCTTGTTGAGTTGAAATCTCCCAGCACCATCGAGTCCTTTAAATTGGTTGATATTTCTTTTAACTTATTCCACATGTCAATTATGTTTCTCGTTTGACACTTTGCGTAGACTGTATTGATGTTGAAGATTTTATTGTAATCTTTGTGCTTAACCTCTGAGTACGCACATTGAGCATGGTCCTCCATAATCTTGACTTCTAGGTCCTCCTGCCAAAAAATCCACAATTTATCAGAATAGTTAGCATAGTAATGTTCAACCCTTAAATAAGAAGCAACTAATTCATGTTTGTTGAAATGAATGAAAGGCTCCTGAATGAAGAGGAGTTTGATGTTATTTTTCGTGGTAATAAACTTAAATCTTCTTAGAGAGGACTTGTTACATATTCTACGAATATTACAACTTATGATATTAATCATTGGAGGCTAAGTTGGAGGTTGTTTTGGTATCTCCAAAGTTTAGAGACTTTATCATCAAATAATTCTTTTTATTTTTGCTTCTGATCTGTTTTAGTGTCTGGTTCAAAATTATGAAAGCTTTTATCAGTTTCTCTTTTCTTCAGGTTGGGAGTGCTGGGAAGGCTTCCTATTTTTTTGGGGTTAGGTGTGTCATCTCCAAAATATATGAGGGTTTATTCTGGTGAGGATAGGCTATCAACATGGTCCAATAATTTGATTTCATTTATGATATCTTCATTCATTATATCTTCTTGAACCTCTTTGTTGTTTTGATTCTGATTAAGCAATTTATGTATTGAATTGTTTTCCTCAGGTTCATGGGACTCAGAGTTCTGCTGTGGGACATGAATTATTGACTTGAGAGTATTCTTCTTTTGCACAAGAGTATTGTTGACTTGCACAAGATCACATTCAGGTGATTTGTTGGCTATGGCTTGGTAGGCTTTGGTAACTTTCTTATAAAGCTCATGTTTGTGTCTTATATGGTTGAAAATGTGACCGTAGGGAGGGATGTTTTTGTATCCAATTTCCACCCAGCATCCATCATTAAAGACAAATCCTATCCACAATTCATGATGCAGTTTGCTACTTATATCAAGTTCCAACCAAACATAAGCCGCATTGAAGAGAGCTCTGTTTTTATTTGGAATCCAAGTCTTGATTGGAGTTCCTATAGAGCTGGTGATTGTTTCTATCATTACTTTATTGTATATAAATTCAAGAATCTTTAAAAGTTTGACCCATATTGGTGTAATTGGGTTCTCCACTTTAGGATTGAAGTCAGAAAACCACTTTAATATTCTCATAACGTGGTCCATAGGTTTATGATGTCCTCTTTTAAGTCAAATTCAAAGAGGATGTGATGGGCATCTCTTATGGAGAGGTTTAAGTTTCTTTTAAATTTCCTTTCCGATACGAACCTATCAAACATATGCTTTTTTGGTATCCCCCCTGAGAGTTTTCCGATCATAGTACTTCTTGATGTTGTTTGCAGTATTTCTTTAACTTCTTTTACAAACTGTATTGTTACATGATCGTCTTTGTATTTAACAGATTCTGGACTAATTCTTCGTTGGATATTATCTTGAACAGATTAGCATAGTTCTTCTTAGGGGAGACAACAGATTCACAATGGTTTATGTTATTCTTCTGCGTCATTGGAAACTCCTGGATGTCGTGGATTTCTGGTTTTGTTTGGGATTTGGTCATGAATAAAACCTGGAGTGGGGAATCGATTCAGGATACGGAGACAGTACGAAGATCAGGTTTGGGAGATCAAAGAGAATTGATTAAGGATAGCCACAAGGATGAAGGATTGCACGAACAAGAGGGAAATCTTGGAAATGTTCTTGGAGGGAGATCGGTCTGTTGTGTATGCATGTGAAATATATGTTAGTTAAACATTATAATGTTTAACTCACATATATTTTACTATGAAATAAGTCTTAAATAATTTTCTATCAGAATGACCTCAACAAATACAAAGTTGAAGGCGAGTGATGATTATATATGTTGTTGTATAATAATCTCATTATTCTATATCGACGATTTAGTTACGATATCCATAAGCGCAAACAAACTGATTATATATGTTTGTCTTACAAGTACGATTTTTGCACATTTTATACAAAAACAATATATGTTTTGATATATGTTATGCAAAACAAAGAAACAGTTTACATAAATCATATGAAAGTCGTTAAAATTTTTATTTTGTTAATATATACAAGATTTTCTCAAGATTTATAAAAGCATCGTGCATAGTTTCACACATTTTGTACTTAAATATGTAAGATTTTCATATATTTATATGCGAATATTATACAATGACCTATCACATGTTTACTTCTTTTATTCTTCACAAATAGTTTTGTATGGTTAGTTCTTTTAAAATTATCGATTTGAGTCGTTTTATTAATCTAATTAAGAAATAGAAAAATGTTTTGGAACTGTACTTGGGTATTTAAAAATTACCAACTTGTTTTAATATTACATTTTTTCAAGTACTTGAGAGGTATACGGATAAAAATGGAATCATCAAAGAAGATAAAAATATATTAATATATAGATATATACCGTTTTGGTGTTGTTTCTAAGGATAAAAGCCGATTGAAATCTTGGCACGTTAGTTTGAGGAGTGAATACATTACAAAATTGAATTGAGATGGAATCATATCGATCTTTATGTACATTCAAATCGGAACTTAACAAATCCATTTACCAACTCATTATCTTCAAATTCTATAAACTCAAAATCTATATAGATGAGATTAAGAATATTAAAATGAGAACTTAACTAATGATGGCAAAATAATACTACTATAGTAAACATCTAAATATCAAATTTTCAATAGATCATAAAAATTCATTAAAACAGTTTAGAATTTTATATTAACACTTGTTCTAACTGAGATCAAACAATAATGGTTATTATCTGGTGGAAGGTTATGTTTATACGTTTTTTAATATAAATAATTTTAAGATCAACATGTGTTTTCAAAAATTAAAAAATCCTCTAAGAATCATACCTATGAGAATTTAAAGTTAGGGTAGTTTTTCATGAAATTTTAAGTTTTTCTAAAAAATATTTTTATATGGATAAACATGTAGACATAATTGTGTTAAACAAAATCGAGAATGAAAAAATAGTGACTAAAAACTATATGTGTGAATTTTAAATTTTGTTATATAAAAAATCAAGATTTCCAATTATTTCGTAACATTAAAATAAAATTTAAATCTACAAATATTTAATTTTATGTGTAAATATGATCTCAATGAAGAGACGATAGATAGTATTCAACTAAATGCAAGATTTTTATAATCTTGGTTGAATAAAGCGAACGAAAAACACTTCTCAAGGTGAGTTTGGAATGTAAACATAAGAAATTGAGAAGATGAATACTCCAAGATATAAAAGTAAGCAAATAGGATAACCAAAACAATCACGATAGTACAAGTAATTATATGTAAAAAATATTTAATAATCATAATATTATAAGTAATTATATTCAAAATATACCTATAATACGTATGTTTAACCTATTAGAAAATATATTTTCATGTTTTCCTTTTAGCTTTATTTATATATATATATATATTATGTGTTTTTATCAACAAAAAAATCATTAAACTATAATATATTTTAAGTTATAAGTTACAGGCGAAGACATTTATAAGAAGAATAAGGATACAAAAGTTATATATTCTAAGTTGCACATAAATACATAGACTAAAATAATGAAGATATAGAAATTTCATGTTTAAGTTGCGGTCGACGACATAGAAAGAAACTAGAAATTTATCATTAGCTTGTATCATATCAATAAACCTAAATAGTTTATAAATCAAAAGTTTATAATGGAAAAACAATTCTCTTGGGAATTAACAAAATAATATAATCAATATTTTCCATTCAAGCTCACGATGCTACAACAATAAGAACTGAGATTTTATCACGATGTATACATATCAGTAATCTATAAAGAATAATAAACTAAAGACAATCTTATGGTACCAATATGTAGGTGGTGGCGAGTGATATGAAAATAAATCTTGATATTCTTGGCTTTTATATGAAAAACTGAATCTAGTGTAATGTAAATAACATTTTAATTATTAAAATATAACGTCATATCATATCAGAAAGCAAACAAGATAACCAAACAACTTTCATAAGAAGTTATGGCCTTAGTCGACGCTATAAAAACTTATTTTTTACTCTTCTATGATATAAGCGAGTTACCGAGGAAAATAAAAAAAATTCAATCGTCAACTTGCTACCTATAAGATCACCAGTCCAATGTGCATCAGATTAAGCTCATATATTTGATAAGATACCTGAGAATACAAAGAACGGTAGCCCAATGAACCGTAGTAATGGCAGTAACGAATTGATTAAATACATATATAAGATGTGTAATATTTGGACGAGTCACATTAAGATAAACGAAACTGCTTACAATGATACGATAGAAACTAGAATTCTCCAAATGAGTGTCATCCGAGAGAGTGTATGGAGAATTAGACTCAAAGGGAGTATCAACATTCATGTTGTCAGTAAGTCGAGCACGCTCGAACAAAACAACTATGTAACGTAGCATATCTAAGTCTTTTATAGCAAGACAACATACTTCAAATATTCAACATCATCATAATCATCACCAATAATTATCATGTTATCAGCATATAAGGAGAATATGATACGACTTGTCGTTGTACATAATAATACAGAGTAATAACGACTAGGTAGAATTCCAAGAAAAATGATCATGGAAAACTTTTCAAACCAAACACGGCCATTTGTGTTTGAGACTGTAAAGAGTTTTGCCAAACTTGCAAACTACAACGGACTGATGAGCAGCAATAAAAGAAGGCATCATATATACTTAGAAAAAATTATTTTTAACATCCATTTAAAAATATTATCCATTGATAAATAAAACCAAACGTAATTAGAGTGCGAAAGGGAACAAGGATAAATGTTTTTTCATAATTCATTCCATATTGTTGGGAATAGCCTTTAGTAAAAGGTCGAGTATCGTTTAACTAATTCATCATATTTGGTTTTAACTTTATAGACCCAACAAGAACTAATGGTATGTTTTTGGACGACAATAAAATCCACACTTTATTCATCAATATTATGAGTCTTCATCGATATAATCATTAAGTAGATTAACAAAAATGTTACAGCAAACAAAAACTAATTAAAACCAAATCTCACGTGGATTAAAGCGAAATTTCTTCATAACATAATTTCCCTACATGTAGTTTTTTCATTCCGTTACATATTAACCGACTGAAGTGAAGTGATTTATCCTATTTATTAGCTATAATTATACCACATGTATTAAGACTACACATTCAAAAACCTCAAATAATATAATTCAAAATTCTCAAAAAGACAAACTCAAAAAATCTCTAGACCATTAAAAACCTATCAAATAATTTTTTTAATCAAATAAAAAACCGAAAACATAAAAAATTTATGTTCTAAATTAAATTTAATAAATAAAAAAACATTTAAAAAAATATAGTTGGTCGGGAAAAACATTTGAAAAATGCTAAAATTTTGTCATTAATGATGTGAAATCATAATATTTAAAATAATAATATATATAAACTATAATAAATAAAATAAAAGAAACAAAATAGTTTTATATCTTTAAATAACATTATTAAGTAAAATAAAAGAGATGACAACCTCATTCCCTCATTATATTCAGAGTATTCAGAGTGTAGAGCCACACTGTCGTAATTATTTATTTATCTACAACCATGATTATATTTTTTACACAATCACATCACTTCAGCTTCAAACTGGATATTGTATTCAGCCGATTTATTATTTCGTATTTTTTCGTGAACTCCATTTCGGAATTTCAATATGTCCATTCTTGAGGTAGCTCTATCTCTTGATGTTTTGGCTCGTCCTTAAATTGTCTTTTTTGTTGTGAAATCGAGCTTTTGCTATTAACCATCAAAAGATCTGCACAAATAAATACACATACTATCTAAAATTTAGAAACTAAAATACAATTTATTGTACATAAAAGTAAAACAAAAACTTCTAGCGATTTAAGTACCATTATTGAATCTCGAAGGGACACCCATTTTCACAAAGTGGAGCTCCAATGCTTGAACTACTCTTGCTGGTATAAGAACCATTGAACAGCCTGAAACAAAACTAGTACCATTAATGAACTATTAAAACCGGTAATTCGATTAGAACATCTCTCCGTTTTGGTAATGGACTCGCACCGAGTTTATATATCTTTTTATATGTACAAAACTAAATTTAAAAGCGAAATATTTACGATCAAATATAAAAGTTATAAAAGATGGCTACGATGATAAAATATACGAATAATAGAATAAATTAACGATTATTTAAATGATATTAGTTTTAAAGTATATTAACTCATTAATTAATCAACGACCCTATAAATTATTAAATTAAAAGTAAGATATTTTAAATTTAAATATTATTGATAAAAACAAAGAATGTATTATTAATAAAGATCGGAAGATCAAATATATTACGTCAACTCAACAAAATTGTACCTACTAAGATGGAATATACGAAATTTTTAGAAATTTAAAGTCTACTAAATGACAAAAATAACGAAAATCTAATTTGATAAAAATGCGAAATACTATAAAAACTAGTGGCGACATTTATCAAATATATGAAATCTACTCAAAATATATGTATTTTGTGCTATTTAGATTATATATATTATGCAAATATATATAGATATAGTAAGAAGAAAAGCACACCTGCACACCACTCAAATATTAAGATAAGTGTTTGATGATAACAATAATTGAGGTTTAAAATTTCAACTTTGGTTGATGGGCATATAACTATAAAATAATTGGCTTCATCCTCCGTGAAAGGAACGTGCAAATGGACCCCTATCATTTGGACAAAAATACAAAAGAGATTCCAAAAGAAATATAATAAATTTTCAATAGCTACTCAAGATGGAATCTTCAAGAAGATTCAATTAGAACCTAATAATAGAATCTTGAATAAATTGTAGAAAAATACAAACCTAAAACTCTAAACATTCAAGAGAATGCGATTGACACTTAATACTACCCACCCCCATTCAACTACTAATCTCTTTAATTACATCATAAAAAAAAAAATACCACTACATCTTAAATATTCAAGAGAATTTGATTTTATTCTTTGTATCAACTTTTTACACTTAAATTCTTAATAATAAAGATTAGATTCATATCTTGGTATTAGAAATATTGAAGTTTATTTTTGAAATATGATATGTCAATTTATATAAAGTACTTTTAAATTTGTTATTTTTTTAATATTAAATTTTTATGTGTTATTAGTTGATATAATTTTTAAAAATATGTTAAGTTATTTATTTCTATTATTTTTAAAAATAAATATTTAATTATATTATTAGTTTAATAGTTTAAAAATGAATGCATACCATAAATGTTGATTAAAATAGGGAATGCTGTATTTTTACATCTTAACAAAATATAACAATTTTCCTCTTTCTCAAACTCTTCGAATACAATATTAGAGACAAAAGTTATTGGTAGGAGTTCCGATTATATTTAATTTCCTTCTCCTCATGACTTCACCATTATGTTTGATGTTGATAAATCTAATAATAGTAAATCAATCTTAAAAAAAACAAAAAGGTAAGACTTTTAGGTTTGGCAACCACACCAAGACATTTCAAGTTGTAATTTTTAATTTCCTTATCGGATGACCACAGCATTTACGTTTCTGGGTTCGACTTTGATCATTAAATAATTCAAATATGACAATGTTTTGTATTTTTCTATACTTTGAGGTAGGTTACCTTTTTTCTTGCGGGACTCAAGAGACAAACCGGTTCCACGTGGCAAGAAAACACCCGTTCCATTTGCGGGTTTTGAACCCGACCCACCGAGGAAAATCGCTCTTTTATGATCCGACCCGTTTTGCTTGTAGTTGTTAAACTTGTTGTGGTTGATATGTTGTTGTTTCAGACCAGACCATGAACATGAACCAGCTTTATCACCAGGCTTTTGTCTATTTTCAAACCCCACACCACCACAACCACCTTGTTTAGATCTTTCATCGTATTTAGTCTCTTCTTTTTTCTCAAGTTGTTTCATCTCTTGCTCTCTTTTAAGCTTATAAAACTAAAGAAATAAAAATAGAATTAGAAATATATATCACTGCTCCATGCAAAATATAGCATACATGAGGTTTGCAAAAATAAATATAATAATAAGTAGACTAAAAATCTTCATTAATTAGAATCAGTGAGATGTATAAAAATTCATTGATGATATATTTGTAGAAAATAATTATTTTATAAAAAGTTTACTACAAAAATAACACCAATAACTTTTCTTAAACAAATGACACGGGTGACCAAAATCATTTATATCGGTATTATAAATCTTTTTGTTTTTGTGTTCTTATATTGTCCAAGGTCCTAAAAGTATTAAATTAATAATAAAACTTAAAATAAGAAGATATTTAGCTCTTACTTGAATGGCTTTGATTTGGTTATCATGAAGGACTTGTTTGGATTGAAACCCAGTGTATTGATTTAATTTTTCTTCTGGGCTGATCTTAATCTTCGTAAATTTCTCAATAATGGGTGACATTTGTGATGGTTGGTCTCCAAATGGGCTTTCGCGGGTCGACCCGAACGGAGACCTTACCGTTGATTTGAGCGGATCAGTAACAGACCCCCATGACTAATCAATACTCAAACACAATAAACCCAAAAAAAAAATCAGTGTTTTCAATCGAACTCGCAAACAAAATAACGTATTTAATCGAATAAAATACCGTACCTTTTCGTGTTGATCATCGTCCTGAAACCACCGCCGTGTCAACTCAGTTTCAGAGTAAACAGGCGAATGAAGCTTGGATCAATAATTTAACCACAAAAAAGTTATAAATTTAGTATTTTCGTCAAAACCCAGATAGCTAAATTATATAACAATTGGATTAAAAACAAAAAGAAATTACCTTTTTGTGTTTGTGTTCATCATAGCCGTGAGCCATCTGCTGAGTCAACTTGGTAATGCAAACGCCGTTGTCTTCGTTCTCTGTTTCAGATAAGACTAGCGATTTGGGTTGGTACACAGAATCAGACGAACTAAAAACACAAGAGCTGTGGTTTTTGTTTATGCTGTGTTCATTTGAAAACAGAGAAGGGAGTAATAACTCAGTAGAGTTTAGGTCAACAGCCATCATAAATAGAACTAAATTATATCGAGTAAAATGAGGTAGATTGGGTTGTATGAGTTTTATGGAAGGGTTGTTGTCGTTGGGACAACAACTTTTATTATTTGGTCACAAAATGAAAAGGAGAGAAAATTATTGATTTGAAGGGAAAACAGAACATGGTTTGATAAGTTTGGAATGGAAGATTGTGTTTTTGAGGGAGACGGAGGGGGGTTGTGCTGGTTTAAGTAGTTGGGTTGTATGTTTTGGCCAACTACACTTACTAAACCCACCTTAAATTTGTTGGGACTTTGAAATCTAACCTATAAAATAGAAGGTTGAAGTTGAACCACTACATGACATTAACTTTATAAAAATAATACTTATTGACATTAACACCATGGATCGAGATTTTCAATAATGTTTTTTTGCATTTACTCTCAACATATTTAGAAAACAAACACTAAAATATATAAATATATATGGTATTACCTTTCCTATACTATTGTTTTGTTTGTGCATATATTTAGACATGAAATATTTAGACATAAATCCAATAAATCAAAAGGTAAACGTTTTTTTGTCGGAGCGTGATCTGAATCTGTCATTTTGTGTGGTTTATTTTGTGATGTTGATTTGTAAGATATTGCGTCAGTATTAATGTTTATCCAATGCGTACTAGTTAATAGCGGTTGTGTGTTTTTTCCGAAAAAAATTCAACTACAACAAAATTATGGATCCAACGAAACCAACACATAACAAGTCTAAGTAACATTACTAATAATAGTTTGTAATGGAACCTAAATATTATTATATTATTTAAAAATTTGTAGAAAAAGTAAAAAATAGTAAAGTACAAAACAACAAGTTAAAAGTACTAAAAAAATTGAAAATATTGAGTTTTTTTTCCGTACCTAGTATACGACAGCGCTAAATCAAACACACAAAATATGAAACTAGTTAGGTTAATCATAGTTATCCACGAAAGATCGAACAACATTCCAAACGCCACGAACAGAATCACAATCAATGAAAAAATAATTGACATATTCAAAATTATTACAATATCACACATAATATTTGTGATGGATGTTTATTCCACAAGTATCAATTTATCACCAATGGACTATTTGTCCAAGATTCCAAGCTATAAAATAAAAAATCGGAGCGAAACATCGTATTACACCGTCCCGACACACTCAACATAAAGAATGAACCACATAATGATTCAGTAGTAAAATTTATAATAAAATTTAGAGAAAAGTACAAGAAAATACCTTTTCAAGTATGTAATCCCTAATAAGTATCCAAATATGAGACCCTTACACTAGTAGAAAGAAGTCAATATTTTTACCAAATTAGCCCTAATACTAGAAGAAAGAGAAAGTAGGTTATTATTATTTTAATTTTTACTTTCCTCCCAAATCCCAATAACTTTTAGAAACTCAAAAGACCATAGGAGAAAGTCAGAGAAGAAGTTCAACCCTAAAAACTCTGTCGACCGTCTCGTTTTTACCAAACAAACTTCGGCGAGTGTCTAAGAACTACCGTGCGAAGCGATCGCCCGACTCTATATTCGTCTTGTCGAATGTCTCGTTTTTTCGTTGTGTGAAGCAAGAACCACCGGGCCGGCAAACTTCGTACTGTCGGAACAACAGTTAAGGTACGAGATTACTTTTCTTCTTAATCGAGTTTAGTCGACTGCTTGTCGGATGATATATGCGTATGGACCATTTTTGTGCGATAACTGCCTTATCGGTTCAATAATGTGTTTACATTCTCCGGCCGGTGATTGTACGGTGTGTTGTTTTAAAAAGACGAATGTATGTTGTTTGATAATCAGAATCAAATTTGTTCTTTAGTTGCACAAATGGCCGATTTTAGTTGTAGGGAGGCGTAGCATGTCGATTCAGGCGTACTGTCGGGCTGGCTTGGGTTTTCATATTTCATGGACGTTCATCATGGTCTGTAACTGAAACCTGGGTAGTTCTGGGGTGGTTTGTAGTAGTCGTACCCTCAGGTCTCGCATCTTGGACTGAACCCTAGGTAGTTTTGAGATGGTTTATAGTAGTTTTAGTGTGTGTATCGCATCTGGTATGTTCTTTTGATTCATAATAATGACAGTAGTTCTGGCGTGTGTCTCGCGTATGATGGGTGCTATATTGGAAGATGAGTTGATGTTTTAGTATCGTTTGTTGCATTATGTGGTGCGTATTTTGTAGATAGTGTAAAACTGATCTCGCGTCTGTGATAGGATTTGTAAGACCCATCTCGCGTGGGGCAACGTTATAGAATTTTGTATCACACGTGAAACGTTGTCGTGTCTCGTAGGGTAGGTGATACGGGTTGTAAGTATCCTAATCAGGTAAAGGTAACACGCGTGACGTGTAGTGAGTATATCGCGTCGTAGGGTTGGTCGCTGTGTCTAGAACATGCTTCTTTAGCGTGTATCTCGCGCAACATGTTTGGTCTATCACGCATTGTGTATGTTGACTCCTTTATGTTGGGTTTATAATCAGTTGTATAAGGAGATAGTTCTACACGGAGATATGCATTAGTAAAATATGATATGGGTGTTCTTTTGTGTGTTCAGGTTCTGCTATGGGGAAAGGTACTTTTTACAGGTCTGGTTTGGTCAGCATATTAAATCTGCTGCAGAAAGACATAGTGGCTGAGGAGCATATCGAGGCTACGAAGAACACCCCATTCTATACGTTGCTGAAAACATCCTTCATGCTAAGGAACGGAGATCTGCCAAAGAAGAAGTTTAACAAAGTTATAGAGGAGATTATAAAAAGATATTCTTTAAAGAATGAGTGTTTTAGAATAGGTTCGAAGAGGGTTAAACTGACCACAAACGATGTTAAAGCCATCTTCGGTCTTAAAAACGGGACGGAGGAAATGCCGATGAACAGAACAGGGGCTTTCACTGGAAGATTTTTCGATGGTGCGGAGAACGAGTCTCCACTGATGCAGAAATATTTCTTGCGTCCAAGGGCGATGAAAAGTGGACCGTCAAACCAAAAGGTTGTTTATAATGCGATGATAAAGGTAGAAATAACAGATTATGACACGTAGGCATGTTTTAGCATATCCAATTAAATAACTACTATATGTTACAGGAAGCAATAGAAATAGCAGCAAATGATGGGAGTGAGGAATCAGTAACCGACGTTGCGAAGCTTTTGATACTCTTCATTTGTTCTACCCTGTTCTACTCTGTATCGGGAGATATCATGGGCTGGACAATGGTTTTCTACGTAGAAGACATGCTCAAAATTAATGACTATGATTGGTCGGCAGCAATTGTTGAGAAGCTGACGAAGTCTATGGTTAATTGTTTGGAGAAAGGGACCCCAGATTACGTCATTGGGTGCGTAGCAGTGTTATTAGTGAGTATGAACTCGTTGTTTGTATTATTTTATTCTCTTATAAAAGTGATACGAGTGTGACTTGTTTTTTCGCAGCCTTTCATAATGGAGCACACCACGCTAGGGGAAGATTTGGTAAGACAAAACATGATACCTATGTACTACAAATGGTGGGGGATCAAGTGCAAGGAGTTCACTATTGCGCTTGTTAAAAGGCTGAGGAAGCTGCCCGATGATGAGGTAATATAAGGCCGTCTCATGTTATTTATGTAGTGAATCGCGTGAGGCATTAGGGGCCCTAGCGCGATGTATAGTAATTTTTAAGTTCTGTATCGCGCCAGAGGTATTTGCATCCAATCGCGTAACTAGTGTGCATTTCTCGTACGAGACTCGCGCCATATGCTGTAACCTCCAAAAAATGACAACTATGTCTGCAATTCACGTATCGCGTCAGATGTTGTTGATGGTTTAAACGAATCGCATCGAAGGTAACAAACGTGACTCGCGCGCGAGGTTTAACGTTGTACGACTCGCATCGCAAGATGAGTACTCAATCATTACATGATTCGTGTCATAGTGACACTTCATTCGAATGATACGCGTCTTATACGTGCGTGTGTGCTGTCTGTTTGATCGTACATGTTGCATGTTGCAGATAGTGGAAGGAGAGGTAAAGTTAACAGAAGCTGAAGAAATGGAATTCGGGTCGGGGGAGACTGGTGTAGGGTCTGGTAGGAAGTTGACAAGCAAAAGGAAAAAGACAAGGATCAGTATAAGAGGGGAGTGGCAAAGTATTGTAGTAAAGGGGAAACAAATAGATGGAGATCGGGCAGACATCTGAAACAATTGATTACGGGGGAGTGGATGAGGATTACGGTCAACAGCTGCGGGGGTGGATGGATCAGAATAAAAATACACCCGAGAAAGGGGGCAACTCAAGTACTCGGACGAAGAGGATGAAAGTTTACAAGGCAAGCACTTGTAATATTTTATTTAAGAGGATAGAATATGTCAAGAAGAGAAGTAGTGGAAAATACAAATACTCGGTAGAAAACAAAAGTCTTAAGATTTCTCTTGCACGAAAGAATCGACAAGTAAGTCGTTTAATAGGTTGTCAATTTTAATGATGCATTTTAATTACTTTGGCTAATACTTGTTGAATTTCACCATAGATTGAAGAAGTCCAAAGGGAGGTTGCTTTGTTGACTTTGAAGCTTCAAGAACAAGCTGATAAAGGTAACGAAGATGATGAAGATGTTGAGGTTAATGAAGCACTAGAGAAGGTTTGTGTACTCCCTTTTTGTTCGGTAGAAGAGGAGTCACCAGAGAATAGAGTAGATTTATCAGGAACAATGGATGAGGTTCCTAAAACCATAGTTTATGTCTCAAGAAAACATGGGTTTAAAAAGTTATAAGCTAGACAGAAAAACACGATAAAGAAGAAGAAGTTGTAGAGGGTTCTACACCTGACGACAATGATGGAGGCACACACGAGGGGGTAGGAGATGGAGGTGAAACGGATGAGGGGAAGAATGAATCTGGACCTGCTGATGGACCGAACGATGTTACTGAAACATCGGGGGAGGGGCAGGGAAATGAAAAAACTTTGTATGTTTTGGGAGTTGACAAATGTAGTCTTGTCGAGGGCACGAATAGGGCAGATACTGGTGGGGGTGCAGTAGGAGCGGATGCTGAGGTGTAAATTTCTATTGTACCCATAGAAGAAAAACTGAATGTTATCATAGCTGAAACTGCACAAGAGTTTGAAGACCAAGCTGAGCAGCATGAGCCAACACCCATAGAAGCAGAAGCAATATTTTTCGTAACCGAAAGTGCTCAACAGTTTGAAGACCAACCTGAGGAACATGATATTGTGGCAGCAGAAACTGAACCAATACCCATAGAAGCAGAACCTCTTGAGGTCGTAGCTGAAACTGCACAAGAGTTACAGCCAGATGTTGTTGTAGAAAAAGGGAGTACGAATGAGATTGCGGGAGAACAAAATCACGCAGAGGCTGCAGATGATACAGTTTGTGTTGAGGTTGCTTCACAAAACACTGAGGCAGATTTGGCAATTGCAAATGTTGGTGAGCAACCAAGTGGGATGGAAATGAATAAAACTGGGCCACATGAAAGTCCCCGTAGCGTACCTAAACCCATTAAGCAAGGACATGAAGATGTAAGTGGATCTTAAAATATTAAGATTCAAATTCTTATAGCTATCTTATTAGTTGCTTTGTTTTTAATTTGGCCAAGCTGTTGTTTTTGAAACTTCGGATTTTAATAGGGGGTTCTAATGGTTGTTTATTACATTAGGGAATGTTTTTAAATTTTCAAGTACCCCACCTAATTTTATGTTATAGCTATTATGTGAGTATTTTTGCCGTTTCAAAACTTGGCATCTTCCTAAGTCGCATTAAGCAAGCGGAATGTTATACCATATCTACTTTTAATATCGCTTCATAGTGAAAGACCAAAACCCCAGCTAAACAATTGTTTGTTTAATGTGAATCGCATGTTGTATTTTTGTGAAACAAAGCAGTTAAATTAATATTTATTGTCTAACAAAACCCCAGTGTCGTCTAAGTCGCATCAGTCTAATATTCACGGTCTAACTCGCATTGTAAGAGGAAAAAGAGGGTGAATTTACTATTTATTATCTACTTCGCGTTGGCTGCATCGCGGAAGACTACATTTACTTGCCTGACTCGCGTCGTGTCAAAACTTAGTAAGACTACAATTCATTGTCTAACTCGCGTGTTACCAAATTCTACTAAGACTACTGTTTATTGCGTAACACGCGTGGTAAGCAAGTATAGTAAGACTCATATATATTGCGTACCTCGCGTAGTAAGCCATACTAAACATGTCACGCGTCAATGCATAATATAACATGCATCGTTGGTTACATTTTTCCAGGTATGTAATGTGAAAAAACAAGGTTAAAGAAAGGAATACATCAATGCGCACAAGGAACTATTAATAAAAAACCAAAAACTAAAATCGCAGTGAAATTGGGAGCTCCTATGAAATCAGCAAATGAGTTACAACCGAAGTTGGCAACGCAAAGAAAAGGTGGAAGTACTAACACAGCCTGAGATAAAACAACAACTACAACCAGCAGTGGAAGTGGAAGCAAAACTTTTTGATCTTCCAAACCTTGATGATGCATTCCTATTGTGTACACAATCATTTTTTGACGAAGTTGATAAGGCAGCGGCTATACACTCGAGTGGAGGAAAGTCGGGTAGCAGTAGTGCGTCGAAACGTTTGTTACAAGATGCACCTAAAATGGTAAGTTCTAAACTATGCTAAGTGTCATATACTGAGTTGTAACTTGGTGATGGTTATTTAACACGATTTATGCCGTTTTACAGTTAGTAGATAATATAAATCCAAATTGGGATTTACTTACACAGTCGCAACAGGCGGGAGCTATTGAACGAACTTGGGAAACAGAAACAGCAACTACGAAGTTAATAGACGTTAGTCAATACCGCAAGATCCTTCGAATACAAGAAAACGAAGATCAACTAGACTCTGAAGTATGGTATTTTATAGAACACGAATTTACATACCGGCTAAGTGTTAGTGTGACAGAGCTAATGGCCGTAGCATACGAAGGGGAGCTAGATTTCAAGGTAAAGTTTAGAAACTTGATATAACACAAATAATTGACAACTACTCTGGATATAGCTATGTTTTTACGTGCTGTAGATCATCGATGCCTGGATATATAAGTTGCTTCAAGAATCAAACTGAACTGTACCTTTTAAAGGGCTCGATGACGAGTACAATTGTAGATATAAAGCTATTCAGATTTCAGGTGTCGCAACGGTTAGTATCTAATTAATAAATAGCCATTTAAAGTGAACCAGAAGTTTGATATTGTTATGGTGAACACTGGTTCTATTACAGACATTACTAGCCAAAAAAGGAGATGTTACAAATGTTATTGACGCAGTTTTTGAAAACGCGAAAGACACATTTATCGCATTCATTCTGGTATGCACCATAAATGAAAAAGGTACTAACCACTGGACGTTGTTGGTAATAGACATGGAGAATGGTTCGGCCAAAAACTACAATCCCATGTTCCCTCTTAGCAAATTCACTGACACTAGGAAAACGGGTGACGCCTTGGTAAGTAGTATGAAACCTTATTGGATGACGATGTATGTTCATTGTTTGCAGGCTAATTATCCATTACGCGTGATGGTGAATCGTACAGTAATGGGCATTGAATACGTCTCGCGTCCGTGTATGTGCGAATCACGTGTAAAAGGATGGAACTCGCGTCCACTGTAAAGTGATTCGGAACATTACGAGTTCAAATTATAATTCAAAAATATAAACTAACATTTTTCTTATTTCACAAGCTGAACTATTATATGAAGAAGAGATACATACCACGGGTGAAGAATGGATACAAAGTTAAAGCTGCTAGAGCTATTCCACAGCAAGATAAAGATTCGCTTGACCGTGGAGTGTTCGTCTGTCAGTATGTCAAAGGCATTACCCAGCACGGCTTTGTAGAGAAGGAATATAGCAAGTGTATGCCAGCTGAAACGCGCGCAGAAATTTTTGACCACTTCCTAAATGATATTAATACTAATATCAGGGCGTCGGATGCGTAATTTTTAAGTGAAATTCACCATAGGCAATTCTTCGTATCTAATTTCATTTGGATTGGTTATTGGGTAACAAACGAACCATTGTATTGAAAGTCGTAAGTTAACTAGCATTGTATGTTGTATGTGACTCGCGTCAAAGTTTCCTTTTTTGTCTCCTATCACGCGTGATACTATTTGTATGCTTCTCGTGTTTATGACGCGTGTTACGTGTCTAACAAATCAACGTTTCATGTGTTACGACGCGAGTTAAAAGAACTAGCTCATTATCCAATACGCGTGACGAACTAGCTATTCTGTATGTGACTCGTGTCAAAGTTTACTTTTTTGTCTCTTATCACGCGTGATACTATTTTTATGCTTCTCGTGTGTATGACGCGTGTTACGTGTGTAACAAATCAACGTTTCGTGTGTTTCGACGCGAGTTATAAATACTAGCTCATTATCCAATACGCGTGATGAACTGTCTATTCATCTATTTTGTATGTGATTCGCGTCAAAGTTTCCTTTTTTTCTCCTATCACGCGTGATACTATTTGTATGCTTCCCGTGTGTATCACGCGTGTTACGTGTATAACAAATCAACGGTTTGTATGTTACGACGCGAGTTATAGGTACTAGCTCATTATCCAATACGCATGATGAACTTTCTATTCAACTCCCGCCAAAATTATTTAGTTAATGAAATTGTCCCGCTAAAAACTTGACCTACTTAATATTACCCGTCTACTTACCCACCAAGTTTTTTGCCCTTATATACACCTCCACAAAACAACATATAGTATACACTGAAACAATCAACACACTCCAAATAAGAAATGAGTATGAGTTGGTGCGTCGATGAAGACCAACATTTGCTACAAGTCGTAAAGTACGTGAAGACAACAAATTCGGATGAAACGACCGACGTTTTTTCGATCAAGTGTTATGCAGGATGTACTTTGACTATGAGAGGCTTGGATTTGTCGGGCTCCACGTTCACAACCGAGAAGATGTCGCTTTGAGGTACAACGAACTAAAATCCGAAACCCTTGCTACGTGTTTCTGATCTTTGGCTAGCTTTGTGCGTAGAGGCAGCAAACTTATGGGAGTGGGAACGTAGTGATTGGATATCAAGAGATATGATTATGTACCTAAAGGAATCGATTGCAGAGAGAGAAGATACTATTGCCAATTGTTCACCGGTTGATGATAGCCGTGGTTGTTGAATTAAGGCTTTTATTTTGATGACTTCAAAAATGTAACTTTATTCGAAAAAGAAAGTAGTCTTTAAATTTGATGTAATGGACTAGATTTGGTAATGATAAGAGTGTATGACTGTTTTGTCAGTGTAATTTTCATAAAATGGTTACAATTTGTGATTGCCTAAATGTTAACCCGGCATTACGAACAGTGCCAGTCTCGCGCGTCATAGTGGAAGGACTCCTGTCCTGATGAGGGCCAATCAAACTCAGATAGCGTCATATTATGTGCATATCTCGTGTGATGTGTGCAAGTTCAACTAATCTAGCATCATAGTACACGAATATCTTGCGTGATTTCGGCTAGTGCAACTCATCCAATTTCATGCCAATTACATCGCGCGTTAAGTTGGCAAGTTGAACTAATCTAACGTCGTAGAACACATAGATATAGTAAGACTACTACTACAACGCATCTAGCGTCATATTACACGTACAACTCGCGTCTTGTTGGCAAGCTCAGCTAATCTAGCGTCGTAACACACCCATATCTCGCGTGATTTGGACAAATACAACTAATATGCCTCAGGACTGCAGGAACGTATAACGTTATATATCATCAGTACCTTGCGTAGTGGGAGCAAACATAAAGCATCTAGCGTAACAGGAACCAAACGTCGCGCGTGATAGGGTCCAGTTTGTATGATGTATCGTTATACTACATCCACGCCTCCAGTTTATAACATGTATCACTATACTACATCCACGTCTCGATTTATGGTTGAGTGTAATCACGCGCGTGGTGTCCATTCTCATCTATCTATCGTAATACAGCATGAATCTCTCGCGTGAATGAAACGAGGTTAATCAATCTAGCGTAACATGTATTGGACATCTTGCGTGATATTACTTGGGGGTTATTTGTGGATATACAACTTATCGAACGCAACCAGCAGGGTAATGGACACATTTATGTATATATAATTTAACTAATAAACTAGACCAACGCATATTATTCAGCGAACCAAGGTACAATAAGAATTTGGTTATAATATTTAGTTAATCATAAATTGAATAATAATAAACTTAAAAAAATAACTAGAATTAATCAATAAGACGAGAGCTGTCAAATAAGATGGTAGTAGTACGCATTGGGTATCGCGATTCAAAATTATATCGCGTCATAATTAATGGCTAGTGAAAAGACAATGGGTTGTCTTTTCACTAATTGCATTGGGTTAATTAATGAACGATGTGCCTTGGGTAGCTAAAGCACTCATTACATGTGCATTAATTGCTCACTAGGTTAGTCGTTGTTTTCGAAGTTATATAAATAGGCGTCTTGCGTTTCTTGCATGGTTATCCATCAAACTGTTAAACTTTTAAAAACTGTTGATATTCTATAGAAAAGCAAAATACCATGAGCGGTTCAGACGACTTGTACGACAATTACGGTTCTGACAGTGCGTTTTCTGACATGAGTTCAAGGTACTCGGACTACAAGCGGGAGACTACCACGGAGTACTCTTCTGACAGAGAGTCAGATCCTTTCTCTTCCTCACTTTTACCTACGACTAAGTATGACTCTGAATACTCTTTGTCATGGCCGGACGAGGATTCCGACATCGACTAGTATCCCAAACGACGAAGGATACTGAAGAAGAAGAAGACGAAGACGACCAAGAGAAAGATAACTCCTAGGAAGTCTTCAAAGGACTCATCCGAAGATTCTTACTGGGGCGAGGAAACCGACGACGAGGAACATGAGGAGGATGAAGAAAAGGAGGATGAAGAGACAGACGAGGAGTCTGAGGATGAGGATGAATCTGAAGAGGAGGGTAACTCTTCAGATTATTAAGAACTGTTTGTGTTTGTTTAGAACTGTAGTGGTTTTTTGTGCTTTTAATTGTTAAAACCTAAAGCATTTGGTTGTTTTTATTAGGGTTTGGTATCTGGGCATGGGTAGTCCCTTTGTTATCTATATGTATTAAGTTTGTCTTCCTTCCTTCCTTTTGCAATGTTAAAATTATGAATGAATTTGATTGTCTGATTGCGATAGTTCGATAGTGTATGTGACAGCCTCCAATTGAAAGACAGAATACAGTAGAAATACATATTAAATTCATTTGTCACGCGTTGTAAATCCTTAATGACTCGCGCGGAGGAATCGTACAACTAATTAACACAGAACACAGTAAAGATAAATAGGAAGGTTACTTGACTCGCGTGACACTGACACCATCATGTTAATGAAAAAATTCATGATCGAAAGGATGACTAGTTCTATTGCAACGTCGCGCGAGTTATCATAAGCGAACATCGCGCGTGATTTAGGAAAGGCCAACTCAACTAGCGTCATATTAGGCGAACGTCTCGCTTCATGTCACCGAATGCAATTCGTCTAGCGTTATATTAAGCGAACATCTCGCACGCTCATCATGGCACATGAACATCTCGCGTGCTCAAGCAAGTGCAACATGGCTAGCATCATGTCATACTTACATCTCGCATCAGGGTTGGCAGTTAGGCACATGTACATCGTAGTGCACGTAATTCTAGCATGCTTTGCACAACGACAACTCATCTAACGTCATATCACACTAATATCTCGCGTACTGTGTGAAAGTTCAACCTATTTAGCGTTATATTACACGATCATCTAGCGTTATGACGGCCAAACACAACTCAACTAGCGTCGTATAATAATAATATCTCACGTTATGTATGAAAGTTCAACGCGTCTAGCGTCATAGTACAATAACATCTAGCGTCGTTTACGCAAAGTTCAACTAATCTAGCATATCAGATGGAAACTACTATGTTATTAAAGTGTATCAACTGAAAAAGTTTGGGTGACGGACGCGAGAAAGATACAGAACAAGTGGAATCAAATTAATACATACTGAATAAAACAAACGAAAATAAAATAAGATTTCGACGGGGAGCTCATATCGTGATATCACATGTCCTTCGGTTTTGTCCAAATTTAAAGCAACGGCCACAACGCAAGTGGGTAGATGATACTTCTCCTCTAGATGGAATCCTCTTCTTCCTTGCCCTTCCATCTCGCCTTTTTACGTTAGGAGGCAGAACAACAGGTCCTTCAGATACGTTAGATGATGAAATTTCACCATAGTCGGTTATTGCAGGTATGCTAAACGAATAGGTGGATCTATAATTACTTATAGTGTAGAATGGTTCTACCAACGTTATAGGATCTTTGTTCACAGATGTTATTGCAGCCAATGAGTGAGCACATGGAAAACACTCTTGATGCCATGAACCACATGAACACTTAAAATCAAGTATGTTGACAACCATAACTGGTTCAGAATAAACTTCGAATGAACCTGCAGAAGACTTAGATACCACCCAGGTTCGACCCATTAGAACATTCTCCTTAAACCGCTTCTCATATTCGGGGCATAAATAACTGTTCCCACTTAGCCTTCTGAATAGCGTCTAGAGTCATTAGAATAACTCTAATCTTGTCTATCATTTCAACAATCGGTAGATTGCAAGACTTTTTAATCTGATTGTTAAAGGATTCGGCAGCAGATGATGCCATTTCCCCGTAACGTTTGCCAATGACGAATGGCTGGGCGTAATTATCGGGAGGTAAATTCTCGATGAAAGCCTTAATTTTTTTACTAGCTCTACTTAAAAACTTGAAAAGTCTCTCATTAAAAAGTTCAACTGTTGGAGCGTACGCATAACTTTTGAATTGTTTCAACATTTTCTTCTTAAACTCGCGGTTGGTGGAGTCAAGGGCTGTCTTCAAATTATTAAGCAGATAATATATACAGTAAACATGAAAGCAGTTTGGGTAAACGACGGAAACAATATTAATAATACCAGAATGTCTCTCGGAAATAAAAGTGATTTGTCGGTTTAACAAATGAGGTTTAAGACATTCCATAAACCACATCCACTTATCGGAATCTTCACCACCGAAAATACCAATAGCAACTGGAAAAATACCTGCAATATGAAAATAGGTTTAAGGAGTCTATAATATAAGGATATATGAATTGATTAAGGCGCGATTGCTATGATGCAGCGCCTATCTCGCGCGATGGTGCATTTAATATATGGCGTATCGCGCGATGTGTAACTATAAACAAATTCAGCATCACGCGATTGCTTAGGATGGTAAAGTCGATACAGCACGAATCATTAACATTAGGGGAGGGCAACTCGCGTTATATGTACGCTTTTTATCCGGTTTCTAAGATACGCATTATTCTATCTTATTAACACGCATATAGATTTACATTTACAAGAAGGTTTAAAACACACCGTTATTGCCATCCTTTGCCACTGCAGACAGCAAAACACCACCATGCTTGCCGTTTAAATGGGTAACGTCCACGTACAGCAATGGTCGACATGAGTTAAAGCCTTGAATGCATGATCCAAACGCCACAAAGCACCTCCAGAAGACATTTCCAAAACCAACATCCAAATGACAATCGGAAGTAATATCTCAACTTTTTAATCTTCTAAAATAAGCATTCAGCAACCCAAACGAAGTATTACTGTCTCCAAAAACTTTTCTCCTCGCTTTCTCTAACGCATTCCACGATAAACGGTAGGAAATATCTAAACCATAGTCTTGTTTGACAGAAGACTGAATAGTTTTTGCTGTTAAAGAATGACTTGTCCTAATTGATTCATGTATTTCATACGCGATTAAATCAGACATCAAATGCCTACGTTTTTTCTTGGAAAATACCGGGCTACATGAATGGGTGTTGGCAAAGCGCTTGATCATCATGAAACCAGTGCTAGAATCTATTGATGCATATAGTCGCCATTTACAACCTGACTTTTTGTTGACACAGTAAGCAGTGATCTTAGTGGATGTATTATGCATATACTTGAAAGCAAAACCAAGCTCTAAAGCATATCGGCATAAAGATAACCTTAAACCGGAGGCACCATCAGTGAGTGTCTGACCAACTCCTGTGATAGCATCAACCCAACCCGTAGTGGCAAGATGTCTTTTATTATGTTGCGAACTGATTAAACCATTAATACTCTCCCCACTTAATAAATGATCACCACAGGGTTCTACAAAGCTTACGGTAGGCTGTTTACCAATGTCATGCACATCTGTTTTAACTACTCGTTGTTCTATAAAGAAGCTAACGCTTTTCAGACGCTCCACATCGAGATAAACAGTTAAACCAATGAAATCAGTCTCATTAGTAAACAAGCAGTAATTTTCACCGCCATAAGAGTAGGAAATAGTGTAGCAACCCTTAACCAGATCATCTCATCTACCTTCAATATAGTTTTCAACAACTTCGAAGTTTTCAAACGTGCTAAAAGGAACGATTGAGGTCTGCTTCAAATATTTAAAAATACAAACTTTTTGCTTAAAGATCTAGTACGCTGAAAATGATAAACAGAATTAGGCTAGGTGAGGGAGCTGACTTAAATCGCGTCAGTCCAAGCGTGAGTTGTGATGTTAACTGCTTTAGTCACTCGCGTTTGTCGTAGGTACTGTAACTCGCGCGACCCCGAAAGGTAAATCGCGTTAGATAAAAAAGAATAATATAATACGCTAGAAATGGCGCGAGATATATGCGACTTACCGCCTAAGGTGACTCGCGTAGTGAATTACTGAATGGACTCGCGCGAGACGTGAAATGTTATACACTTCAATTAGCTCCTCCGTTGGAAAACCTATATCGCTTCATATTTAAATTCAAATAAAAAAACACGTCGCGCGAGACGTGGGATGCTGTACGCTACAACTCGCGTAACATAAAAAACAGAAAAGAACGCGAGACATAACATAAAGTAACATGTAACAGTCAAATGCAGCTATCGTCAACAACCACACAACATGTAAGATATAAACGCCCTTAAAGAACCTGTACAAAATCTCGAATATGAAAAAACTTAAAAAAATTGGTTTCCAGTTCCACAGAACCTAAACAAGACTTTAATGTAAACAGAATAAAGTTGAAATTTAAAAAAAAACTAACAAAACCCAGGAACTAACAAAAGTTGGAAAAAACAAAACAAAACCCAACTGCTACTCGTGAAAAACAAAACAAAAGTTGATACAAGCTTCTACTTGTGAAAAAAAATACAAAACCTAGTGCCAAGAAGAAATACAGATAAATTGTTCGAATCGGGTAGAAGCAAAACATGTCTATAACAATATTCATATATTACCTCTTTTCTGATTTCGGGAACCAGTTTGAACAAGGAGATTGATTGAAAATGGTTTCTTTTGAAAAAGGTATAGGTTAATTACAACTTTTCAAAATAGCAGACTAGGTTGTACTATTAAAAATTCAAAATTTGAATTGTGGTTCGAAAATAGACTGATACAAATGTTGAGGGTATTTCAAAAAGGAAAATATTAGCTGGGTACTAAATATGAATTAGTTTGCTGAGATAGGTATTTAGTAGGCATTAAAAAAAGTTGGGGTACTAGATGGTAATAAATTTAGTGAAAAGGTATTTAATGTGACATTTTCCTAAAATTTATAATGGTTTTGAACAAAAGAATATCTTGAATGTTTGCAATGGGAGAAGGGAGAACATAAATGAGGTCAGTTAATTCCTCGTTATCCACCACCATGTTAAAGAAGTTAATAATTATAAGCTTAAGGAGGAGCAATTTCCTCTAGGTCCGACAAAGTGCAAAGCTCATATCAACATTACATAACTTTTTTTTTTCTAATTTATTTTATCGACTCATACCAAGAATTTTTGCCGCTTATTAATAAATGCTTAAGATCAACCGTCCAATTCTAGACCTTAAGGTCTTGACTCAAGACCGCCCTCCCAACACTGTAATGTAGTAGATATAAATCCAACTTTAGCACCATATATTTTCAATTATATTTAAATATAATGACTTAATTTTCTTTTAAAATTTATACGAGTTTTTATTTTTTTAAACGTACTTCAATAACAATACGTATATCCAGCTTAGTTCTCAACTTTCAAATTCTTAAATGAAACAGGTAATGTTAAGTTTAGAACTATAATTTTTTTAATAATGCTCGAAAACTAAGTCATTAAAAAGCTTTGAAGCTTTTTTAGCAATATATTTTAATGTTCAATTTAAAACTCGAATAATCTTAATTAAACATCACAATCAATTGAGAACTAGTTGAAACCACTTAAAAACTTGAAAATATTAAACCAATATTTATTCTTTAATAGACGTTGTAATATTCAATTGAAATTGTAAAAATTATCATATTGAATATAGAATTCTCTAACTCTTTATATTACAATTTTGAGCGTAAATTTATTTAATTAGTTGCTACAATACAATATTCTGACTTGAAAACTTGAAAAATATATTAAAAGTATTTATCTTGGATAAACGTTATAAAATTCAATTAAATTGAATTCTATATAAAAATTATAATTTTTAACTTTTTCTTTTATAATTTTGAGGTAAAATTTATTTAATTGTTAATACGATACATAATAGATTTTTTCAAATTTTAGAATAAATAAATAATGTTTGAAGATATAATCAATTTAGCATATTGTTGGGAATATGCTTAAAGGTTCATTTTATCCATAAATTCGGCGCATTATTTTGAAGTATGAATATTATATAGAAAGCTCAAAAATATTTGCTCAAAAATATAATTGATATATATACGGTGGATATAATTTTTTTTAGATGAATTTAGATAGATTCTAAGATTCAAAAGTAATAATAACAAGGTATAACCTCACATATCATATGTAAAGTTAATCAAATTCGAAAAATATTCTTTAATGGAGATATATCTTATATATAACAAATAAAATTATATCTTTAATTTTTAAAAATATAACAATATTTAAGTATATTGAATTTTTTTTGTTTTTAAATTTTTTCTTTGGGCAAACTTCACTCAGCCAAATGGACATTCTGTTTTCATGTATACAACGAGCAACAAATAAAAGAAAACGTAATAAGTCAAAGGACTCTCAAACCATATAATCTTTTATATATAAGTAGGTTATCATAGGACTCTCAAACCATATAAGAACTCGATCAATCTTTGTAACAAAAGATGACGTGATTCATAGAATCCTCTTTTCAGTGTTTATATCGCAAGATCACTTATCTCTCAAAAGACCTAGAGCTATTTTAGTCTCTCATCAAATATCTTCTCATGTAATTGCACCAGCACAATCACGCCAAATTTATATCGCAGTTTGTAACTAAAGTATATTATTCTATTTATAAGTCTAAGGAAAACACAATTCTCCATTATATGCTACGGGTTAAACCCATTATTCAACGACTAAGATACCTCCTAATTAATATAGGAGACCTAGTAAATATAATACTCTGATTCAGTCTAGTAATGCTACAATCCAACACATTTTGGATTAAAATGATGCTTCTGGTCAGCGTATTTCGGGTCTCCCCTTTTCTTTGGTCCAATATATATTTCATTTGAGTCAATGATCACCGGTATACAGCTTGTCTCAACCCTTAGGATCAGTAGATGACTCTGAAACTAAGTCATAGTTTGAGCTTAAGAGAATTTTAACATTTCTTCCCTATACATGTAACGATAGATCCAACACTCATATAGTCCTACGGTAATACCTCTATTTGATGAGTTACTTCTAGTGTACACCTAAAAATTATCCACCTTAGCTTATAGTAACTCCATTATCCTTTGCACCCAATATTTGTACTCTTGAGAGACCAGTTCACCTACATCCCTTGCATCAATCTCATGCAGTTCCTGAGTTTTGAAATCGGTAATCCCTTGGTTAGAGAATCCAAAGTATTTTCCTTGGTAGCAATATTAACCACCTTCACTTGGGCCTTCTTCACCACATATCGGATGAATTACAACATAATGTCTACATGTTTAGTTCACTCATGTAACATCGTATTAATCATCATATAAATAACACTAGTGTTATCACTAAATAAAACCACATCTTGCTACACACCAGTGAGTTAAGTCAATAATCCATTCAGCCAAATAACTTTCTTTATGGCTCCCTTAGTAGCCATATAAACTGCTTCTATAAATGATAACACAATGACCTTATGTACATAAGACTTCCAACTAAACACTCCTTCAAGCATAATAGATAGATAAGCCAAAGTAAACTTCCTTGTGTCAAGGAAGCCTACATAATGGTAGTCCAAATATATTTTCAACACTGTCTCACATGTATCCTTATGACTGTAACATAACCTTATAACAACCGAGCCATTCAAGTATCTCACGAGCCATTTGAGTTCATGATAATGCAATTTTCCAGATTTGACATGAAACTGCCTAAACACTTATAGCATATGTAAGATCAGGTCTCGTGCAAATCATATCATGCATAATGCTACCAATAATATTGACATAAGGTACCTCCACCATAAACTTCTTATTTGTTGTTTCCGTCGGTGCTTGGTGGCAATAAGTTTGAATTGGGAATTAATGGGATTTCTAACCATTTTTCTTTGGTATTGAGAACTTACTTAAACTTTTATGTATATATTATTGTTAAGATAAAAATATATACCCCTTCAACATGTTCCTTTTGATCTCAATACCAAGTATCGATTTAGCATCTCCCGAATCCTTTATCTCAAACTTTTCTTTTTGTATGTCATCCACATACAAAAAAAATAAGACTTGTCTCTTAATATGTGTTTCCTTATTTCAATAGATACAGTTTTTGTAGCAAATATGATTATATTTAATGGATCTCATAAAAGAATCAAATCTTCTATTCGACTGCCTTAACGACTGTTTCAGCCCATATATGAGTTTTTTTAACAAGCAATCATTCCTTTCTCCCTTCGGTTGGTACATGTAAATTATCTCTTTCAATTCGACATGTACGAAGGTAGTAGTAACATGTATTTGATCTAGCTCAAGATCCAATCTAACAACAATTGACAACAAAATCCCAATTGAGGTTTATTTCACAACTGATGAAAATATTTCATTGAAATCGGCATCCTCATTTTCCATAAATCTTTTAGCCACAAACCTAACATTGTATCTCAGTAACTCAATTCCAGGAATATATGGCCTCCTCTTGAATATTAATTTACTTCCGACTAGCTTCTGGTCCTTCAGTTGCTTCACAAGAATTTAAGTGTTCATCTTCTTGAAAGATCTCATTTATTCTTTCATGACTTTAAACCACTTCTCTTTATTGGTTCTATTGATAAAATCATGATATATTTCAGCTTCAAGAACATCTCCTTGCATTTCAATCAATTATATATGTCAAACCATACCTCTACGACTATTTTAGTCTTCATGCTCTATCTGCGCCAGATGATAATTATCACACTCATGTTTCTCTCTCACATGATTATCCAAAGGTTATGGAACAACAGACCTTTGGTTTTATTCAGAGTCATGAAGGGGTTGAACTTCATCTGTACGAACCCAAGCAGAATGAGGCTCAAAAGTGGCTTTGGCATAAACATCACCAGCTTCACTTTCTAGACCAGATCCATCATCAAAATCACATCTTTTTTTGGTATTAATAGGTTGCGTTTCCATCACCCTCGTTCAATGGCATGCCCTCTTTATTGAAAACCGTGTCCCTATTTTTCAAAGCCTTCTGATGTCCAGGTTCAAGGAACCATAACCTATACCCTTTTACTCTTTCCTGGATAGCCGATTAACAAACAATTAAGTGTTATTGGCCTAAGCTTCTTCACATGCGTAGATGAAACGCACTTGAACACTTTCAAAACTTCTACCTCACGTTTATCTTAATTCTAGGACTCTTGAGGATAAAGAAACCTAAGCATTGTAGATGGACTCATGTTGATGATATATGAGTATATTGTTACGAATTCTCCCTAGAACCTTTAACCTGTACCAGCTGTATAAAGCATACATCTAACTCGGTCCAGCAGGGTCTGATTCATTCTCTCAGCAAGCTCGTTCTACTAGAGAGTCCTACGTACAGTTTGATATCTAGAAATTCCAAACTTTACACAATAGCTAGTGAACTCATTGCTTATATATTCCAATCCGTTATCAGTATAAAGCTTCTTTAATACTTTTCCAGTTTGATTCTCTACCAAAGTCTTCCAGTTCAAAAGGACAACAAATGCTTCATTTTTATCTTCAAAAGTAGAACCCATACTTTCCTGGAATAGTCATTAATCAAGGACATATGGTACCTTAAACCGCCTATGGAAGGCTCCTATTCTGGACCTCAAAAGTTTGAATGAACATAATCAAGTACTCCATTGGTAGGTATAAGATTCACCATCTTGCTCTTACCCAAAACACAACTTTGACAAAGCTCTCCTTCTGAACTATTCTACCATCTAACAACCCATGTTTACTTATTTCACTGAGTCCATTCTCATGCAAATTCCCCAACAGATGATACTACAGCCCGCCAGAATCTTTCACCATACTAGATACACCCTTTAACAATACAATACCCTTAAGAACTAATACATCATTAGCCCTATAGGCTTTCATAACAACAAAAGAGCTGATAGCACGGTGGAAATTAAAATAAAAAACAACAATAGATGAAACCCTAAGGCTAACATGATGAAACCCTAATCTAAGTGTAACAAAGACTAAAATTTTCAGACCTAAAAAATATATTATTCCAAAAACTTAAAATAACTTAAGGTATATGAGGCTTTATATAATAGCGGCTCAAAACCCTAAATTAGAATACTAAGAAATAAAATAAATGTCTTCAAATAAAATAAAATAAAATCTTAATACAACTAGATTTGATAAGATATTTGATTAAAATAAAATAAAATTAGAATGTTTTTGTGTGGGCTTCTAGGCTACATCATCCTCTCATGGTTGACAAGAATTCGTCTGCGAATTGCAGAACCATCATCATCAACAACCAAAATTATTTTATTTCATTTTTTAAATTGTTACATTGGGAATTATAATTTTTGACCTTATCGGAATAAGATAAATTCTTCTCGAGTGTTCCTTATTTGAAGTCACAAAGCCATCCAAGTTATGATAAAAATGGGTTTCGAAAGCCTTTTCATAGCCTGAAATAAACACCCTATGTCCAGTTGATGCAAAATATTGGTTTCGAAAACCTCTTCATAGCCTGAGTCAGCATGTCGATAAGCAAGTTTCTTATTGATCCGAAGATTGGTAATTAATTTAAACTCCTCCAGTAACCAGTCAATAAGATCGTTATTAAAACACATGGTATGCCCCTTCATACTCAAACGATCTCCCAATCTTCATGACCACGTGTGTTGTTCTCATCTTTAAACATTAAATTAGAACAATCAAGCTTTAGAAACATGCTTCCCTATAGTAGGAACTAAGTCTCTAATACCAAACCGATGGCGCGGTGGAAATTAGAAGAAGAAGAAACGATAGATGAAACCCTAATACAATGCTAACATGATGAAACCTTAATCTAAGTGTAAGAAAGACTGAAATTTATAGAGATAAAAAATATATTATTCCAACAACTTAAAATAACTTAAGGCATATGAGGCTTTATATAATAGCGGCTCAAAACCATAAATTAGAATACAAGTAAATAAAATAAATATCTTCAAATAAAATAAAATCTAAATACATTAGATTTGAAAAGTTGTTTGAATAAAATAAAATATTTTTGAAAGGTTTTTGTTTGGGTTTCTGGGCTACATCAGGAGCCTTGAAATATCCCAAGTCTGTCGTCTTCACCCTTATAGGTAAACGTTCCCTCATTTAACATCATAATAGACATAAGGTTACTTTTAACTTTGGGTACATAACTTACATTGTTAATCACTCTCTCAAGTCATGTAGACAACTTGAGTTATATTGTTTAAATCATTTTGACATCGCAAGATTCATCATTCTGAGGATGACCTTTCCACCATCAAGAATTTGTAGAAATTCGAATTAACGCTTATTAGAATATATGTGAAATGACCCACCAGAATCTAGTATCCATTTAGTGTTATACCCACAAGAATAAGAAGTCATTAACTCATAAATGTACTCACAATCAGACACCATTGCATCATTTTTTGCTTCGGTCTTCGGATAATATATTTTCCTCAATAAATGATTTTGATAACATAGTAAATGAATCAGACTCACCCAAACCATCAGCAACTGGAAGCCTTCATCTATCCTTAATCCTTAGTAAAATAGATGAAAATAAAGATATTAAGAAGGGTCCTAATAAAAGTATTAAGAAGACTAATATTTAACCAATTAAAGTTCCCCTCAATACCAAAACAATTCATCTTAAAGGGTCATCTAGACCCTGTAATACAACCTCTAAATGATAATTATAATATTAAATCAGAATGTTCGTGATGTTGCTAATAAAAACGCAACTAGGAGAATAAAATAAATTATTAAGTCATAAAAATAAACTCCATTTTTCTTCAGGAGCCAATGATATTTGTAGACAGGATGGATAAGGTTACAAGAATGTTAGAATTCCAATTTTGTTCTGCCAATATAAGTAATAAAATTTGGATTATTTGGAAGGATGAATTTTAGTATGAAAGTTAGGCACTCTACCTTCAACAATGAGTTCTTGGGAATTGTTATTTATGTTAAATGAATTATATTTCAAATCTATCTTTAAGGTAACCTAAGAGAATGAGCTTATAATATTAAGGAATGGTTAGTCATGTGGGACTTTAATATCAACTCTAATTCTAAACAACAACTTTCTTGCTCCACCAATTTTCTTAGAAGTTTAGATGAACTAAATAACATCTTAGACTACTAGCTATAATATGATGGTTACTTTAGATCCAAATTCATTTGGTCCAAAAATAGAAAATGGAAACGATTAGACAGTTCCTTATACAATGCTGCTTAGAGAGACTATTTTGATATCACAAAGTTAAACATCTTGCCTGAACTAGCTTAGTCATACCCCACTGTGTACATCAATCTCAACTATAAAAAATCCTAAATCTTCCTTTAAGTTCCTAAATATGTGGAACTTATACCCTAATGTTTTAAAGACAGTTGAACTAAACTCACAAAAAAACTTGATTGGCCCTCTTAATCAAGATTTATGGTCCAAACTTAAAATATTGAAATTCAAACTAAAAAACTTGAACTTAGAGGTCTTTGGAAATATATTTGATTTCATTTCCCAAGTAGAAGAAGAATTCAAGTACTTAGAAACATGTTTTGATGATTCAAAGAGTAATGAAAATAAAATCAAACTTTCAAAAGCTTAGCCTACTCGCCTTAATCTTCTAGCTATGGAAGAATCATTTTGGGAACATAAAAGTTGTACAAAATGTTATAGGATTGGTGATAGAAGTTCCTCAAGCTTTCAGAATTATGTTAATAAAGGAAAAAAAATATTATTCATGGAATTTGGAATAGTGACTTGTGGATTGAAGAGAACGAGGGAAAACTCTAGAAGATCGTTTGAAGGCTCTTTTATCTTCCCAACCTAATTCTATGGATCATGAAAACCTTTAAAACATTATCTATCAGATTATTATTGATCGATATAATTAAAATGTTATGGTTTCCCCAAATGAAGATGGAATTTTTAATTCAATCAAAATACTAAGCCCTAACAATATGGTTGGTGTTGATGGATTATGTGCTAAATTTTATCAATACTATTGGTCAATCATATATAAGGACTTATGTGTAGCAATTGTTGATTACTTCAATGGCCACACTACCCATCGAGACATATATTCCATTACAATATGCTTTATCCCTAAAGTTGACTCTCCTAAAACTTAACATGAACTCAGACCTATTTAGCCTCTAAACTATTTAAAAAGAAATACAGTTTAGATTTTTTAATGAGGGATTAGCTACCCTTCTTCCTAAGATTATAATTGAGGAGCATTGTGGCTTTGTAAAAGTCAGGAACATACATAAGAATATCTTGATAACACAATAATTAACTGATGATTCAAGCAGAAAACTAAAGGTGGTAATGTTATTTTCAAAATGAAAATGGCCAAATCTTTCTATAGGATATCATTTAACTTTATTCTTCACATATTGGAAGATTTTGGTTTTAATAAACAATTATTAGACTTAAAAAATAACGGGATTAATTCAGTCTATTTCTTTATAATCATATATGGAAAACTTTATGGATATTTCAAATATTTAAATTGTGTAAGGCAGATGGACCCTATATCTCTCAGTATTTTCATTATTTCTGAAGAATATTTTAATGGAGGTATAAAAAATTAGTTTTCTGACAATAGAGATAGGAGATATAATACTAGGAGTTCAATTAACATACCTTGCTTAGCCTTTGCAGATGATATTATTATCTTTGCAAATGAATCTTCAAAGAACATCAACAGACTTTGTTTATTCCTGGAACATTACCAAGACATCTCTGGAATATTAATCAACAAGGATAAAACCTCATTTATTACATCTGTAAGAATTCCTAAAAAGAGAATCAATTTAATAGAATCCAAAACTAGATTTAAACATAATTTTATGCCCCTCTAATATCTGTAAGTCATCTACACTTAACTAACAAGTCATGTTACTTCGATGAATTATTTACTAAAATAAAGAATACAATTCAAGAATGTGAAAATAAACGTTTTCCTTTGCTGGAAGATTAATTTTAATCCAATCAGTTTTGATATCCATACCATCTTACCATGTTCAAAGTTGTATCTTGCCTAAATCTGTTATTTCTAGAATTAATAGGTTGTTCAACCAACTCGTATGGGAAACTACTCATCATAATCAAGCTATAATGTGGTCAAAATGGTCTACTCTTTATAAACCATATGAGGAATAAGGTTTAAATTTATGAAGGCTTGAGGATTTGTAAAACTCATTTTCCTGTAACATTTGATTCAAATTCAAAGAACATAAAACGGTATGGTAAAAAAATAATATAATCAATATATTACCTTTCCATGTACCCTCTTCAAATTCAAGTCAAAACTAAACACTCTAAAAATTGGAAAAAAATACTAAGCATCAAAGATATTGTTAGGTGCTTTATTTGCTGGATACTGGATAAGGGAGATATTGATCTCTAGATAACATTATTTATCGTAAAAGTTCAACACGATCAATGCTACGGTGTTTAAGACATGAATAAGCTACCACAATTCTATATGACTTACATGAGGTAGACGTATGAGAAAAAAATGACCACCGCAACCTGATCTGACAATTTCTACTTTCAAGTTATTACTAGTCCGACCTAGCACCCGATGCAGAGTGTAAAGTGCAACATTGCCACCCTTACCAACAATTTGTTAACACCGGCTATTTGCCAAGCGAGCCGATGAGCTCTAATTCGATACCCTACCCTATTAATAAATTGGGCATTGATTTAGTAGGGCCGCTACCGGTGGAAACCAGGAAGTACCAATTCTTAGTAATGGTTGTGGATTATTTTACCAAATGGGTCAAAGTCAAAGCCTTTTACCGTACCCAAGCCCATGAGATATGTGAGTTTTAATCCTGGGTTCGTGGGTTCGTTTCCCACAGAGGGCGCCAAATTTGTTAAAGGGAAATCCTACAAATATATGCCAAATAGTAGTTCTTGTATCCAACAAAATATATGTTTTTTACATAATTGCAATCCTATTTATACAATCCATTGTGCGTTTTCTCTATGCCACTAAATATATAATTGCATTAATTATGATCGTGGACCTATATTTATGGCCATTTCTTAATTTGTGGCCAGTTACATTAGTTCATCAGTCATAATTTACCTTTAATGACAATTCACTCTCTTTAAGGCTCTTTATTGTATGTTGATAATGATTTCACTAAGGGGAATCGATAACTACCAGTATGTTTTTTATGGGACTTGAGTCGATGATGTTAGTCATATCTTGTGAGTTGGTCCCATTTTAGTTGTTGGTTGTAATGCTTTTTGGGTGATCTCGGTATAGTACGGGATCCCCTCGGTGTTGTGTTGCTATACCGATTTCTTCAAGTGCCCACAACTCTTGGTTTGTTGCTTTATAACCACATCTTGCCCAGTAGCACCTCGTTCGATAATGGAAACCTTATCGTATACATCATCTCATCACTCTAGCGAATGACTCTAATAATAATTGGTACAAAGTAGATAAAATAAATAACTATTGGCAGGATGAGGCTTGGAACTTATATAAGCTAAATAATGTTGTCTTTCCCTCTGATATTGAGAGAATAAATAAAATAAATATACATGAAGACAAAGATGACACAATCAAATGGACTATATCATCTAATAATTACTTCAATACTAAGTATACTTGGAATAATATTAGAGATAAAGGTTTGACCTCCAATCTCTTTAAAAATTTCTAGAATAATACTACTCCAAAGAAGTTTTCATTCAAAGTTTGAGGTTGCTAAAAGGGTTTATCTCTGTTGATAATATACTTCTGAAAAATAACTTCAATATTGTTTCTAAATATAAATTATGTGATGACATGAAATCTATCAATTATCTTTTTATCTACTACACTACTATATGGGAAGTTTGGAAACACTTCACATGTATATTTGGTAGCCTAATTAGTAGTCATATGTCTTTAAAATATCTTATTAGCTGTTCTAGTACACAAAAACGTTACTCATATTACACCCACACTTCCTCCGATCATTTGCTCGGTTATATGGTCATCTAGAAATAAATCTAAAATTTATGATCAAAATATTTTTGTCAAAAATATTGTGGAGCGTATCCTCACCAGTATCTCTAGACTTGACTACGCTAAATTCATTAAAAAAATCAAAATGGCAAGGTGACACAAATGAAGCCTATAACTTTGGCTGTTTCCACCACTTAAAAATAATACTTGCAAGGTTACTGCAATCAAACCGTTACCTCAAACAAGCAATCGAATTAAACTTAACTATCATGGCTCTTATCTACTAAATGACGAATCTAGTGGTGTCAGTCTTATTAGAAATAATAAAGGTGATATGTTTGCTGTTATTAATAGACTTTATACCAAAAAATTACCCATTATAGCATAATGCAAAGCCTTTTTAGATGACCTGCTACTATGGAAATAAAAATGTTTAACCATTTAGACATTAAAATTGACTCCGTCATTCTTTTTGAAATGTTAGCAAAATGAAAACTTCTATGGTACATAACCTATATTATTAGTTATTGTCGAAAACTCACATCTCTCCGTATGAATCTAATACACATGTATAGAGAGGAAAACCAAGTTGTTGATCGGATTACCAAATAGATATTAAAGTGTAAAATGAAACAAGATCTTAGCGAGTATCAGGCCCCTACTCAACTAAAGGCCATTACTCTACTGGAAATATTAGATGTTGGCTACTTAATGCTTGAGGATTAATAGCTTAACTACATCTTTCTAGAAACTTATAACCTAAATATTCTCTCATACGTCTCCCTACTAGAACATCTAATAAGATATTTTAAAGACATATGACTACTAATTAGGCTACCAAATATACATGTGAAGTTTGGAAACACTTCACATGTATATTTGGTAGCCTAATTAGTAGTCATATGTCTTTAAAATATCTTATTAGCTGTTCTAGTACACAAAAACGTTACTCATATTACACCCACACTTCCTTCGATCATTTGCTCGGTTATATGGTCATCTAGAAATAAATCTAAAATTTATGATCAAAATATTTTTGTCAAAAATATTGTGGAGCGTATCCTCACAAGTATCTCTAGACTTGACTACGCTAAACTCATTAAAAAAATCAAAATGGCAAGGTGACACAAATGAAGCCTATAACTTTGGCTGTTTCCACCACTTAAAAATAATACTTGCAAGGTTACTGCAATCAAACCGTTACCTCAAACAAGCAATCGAATTAAACTTAACTATCATGGCTCTTATCTACTAAATGACGAATCTAGTGGTGTCAGTCTTATTAGAAATAATAAAGGTGATATGTTTGCTGTTATTAATAGACTTTATACCAAAAAATTACCCATTATAGCATAATGCAAAGCCTTTTTAGATGACCTGCTACTATGGAAATAAAAATGTTTAACCATTTAGACATTAAAATTGACTCCGTCATTCTTTTTGAAATGTTAGCAAAATGAAAACTTCTATGGTACATAACCTATATTATTAGTTATTGTCGAAAACTCACATCTCTCCGTATGAATCTAATACACATGTATAGAGAGGAAAACCAAGTTGTTGATCGGATTACCAAATAGATATTAAAGTGTAAAATGAAACAAGATCTTAGCGAGTATCAGGCCCCTACTCAACTAAAGGCCATTACTCTACTGGAAATATTAGATGTTGGCTACTTAATGCTTGAGGATTAATAGCTTAACTACATCTTTCTAGAAACTTATAACCTAAATATTCTCTCATACGTCTCCCTACTAGAACAGCTAATAAGATATTTTAAAGACATATGACTACTAATTAGGCTACCAAATATACATGTGAAGTTTGGAAACACTTCACATGTATATTTGGTAGCCTAATTAGTAGTCATATGTCTTTAAAATATCTTATTAGCTGTTCTAGTACACAAAAACGTTACTCATATTACACCCACACTTCCTTCGATCATTTGCTCGGTTATATGGTCATCTAGAAATAAATCTAAAATTTATGATCAAAATATTTTTGTCAAAAATATTGTGGAGCGTATCCTCACAAGTATCTCTAGACTTGACTACGCTAAACTCATTAAAAAAATCAAAATGGCAAGGTGACACAAATGAAGCCTATAACTTTGGCTGTTTCCACCACTTAAAAATAATACTTGCAAGGTTACTGCAATCAAACCGTTACCTCAAACAAGCAATCGAATTAAACTTAACTATCATGGCTCTTATCTACTAAATGACGAATCTAGTGGTGTCAGTCTTATTAGAAATAATAAAGGTGATATGTTTGCTGTTATTAATAGACTTTATACCAAAACATTACCCATTATAGCATAATGCAAAGCCTTTTTAGATGACCTGCTACTATGGAAATAAAAATGTTTAACCATTTAGACATTAAAATTGACTCCGTCATTCTTTTTGAAATGTTAGCAAAATGAAAACTTCTATGGTACATAACCTATATTATTAGTTATTGTCGAAAACTCACATCTCTCCGTATGAATCTAATACACATGTATAGAGAGGAAAACCAAGTTGTTGATCGGATTACCAAATAGATATTAAAGTGTAAAATGAAACAAGATCTTAGCGAGTATCAGGCCCCTACTCAACTAAAGGCCATTACTCTACTGGAAATATTAGATGTTGGCTACTTAATGCTTGAGGATTAATAGCTTAACTACATATTTCTAGAAACTTATAACCTAAATATTCTCTCATACGTCTCCCTATTCCGAATTCCCTCCTTAATATATAATTCTTTTCTACATTAAATTGTTAATACTTCATCTAGGTTAAATAATTTTATTTTTGTTCAGTCTCTTATCGACATTTAACGTAGTTATTTAAGACACAGACCATACAGTTTAATTTATCAACAATTTAAATATTCCTTACTAACATTATTACTAAGCAGATAACAATACCTGAATTAATTTTCCTTCTTAAAGCTTTAGTTTTATGGGAGCAATCTAGAATCTCCTCCATTAACCCACAAAAATACTTCATAAAATTATTTTGAAATTTTTTGTTCCATCGCAAGCTGGAATCTATAAACGATAGAAATTGATTAATTTTTTTTGAAGATTTCATACCAATCGAAGACATTTCGATAGTCTTGAAAATCTAACAGAAATAATTTTTTTTCAATCACGACATCAAACATATTAAAGTCCAATTGATTCGATTTTTTTTATGATTCGTAACTCTAAATAATAAAATTAGGTTTTTCAAATAAGAATAAAATAAATACATATAAAAGAAGATGATACTATTTGACATTACCTTATTTGGGGATATCTCTTTTAAGATTTTAGAGAACAAAAATGATAAAATAAAAAGGATGTCTAGACAAAATTGTCTAAAACTAGAATCCGTATACGTGTCTTGTTGAGCACAAAACACCACACTACACCACAATTTACTCTTATCTTCAGTTCCCAACAAAATAAACCGCTTGTTCTTTATTTATTTATTTATCATTTTCCAACGCAAAACTCTAGAACAAATATGGCAAAAGACAAGAACATAGGTGTAGCCATTGATTTCTCGAAAGGAAGCAAGCTAGCTTTGAAATGGGCAATTCATACTTTATTCAACCAAAGTGATCAAACCCTCTATATCATCCATATCAAACCATCCATCACTCAAGAATCTCGCAATTTTCTCTGGTCCACTACCGGTTCACGTAAGTTTCAAAACAACAATCGTATCATATCTCCATAAATAAAGATATAATAAGAATTTTTTTATCAAGATGATCATGCAACCCATCTAAAATAAAAAACTTAACATTTTCGGCTAAGTAGTATTTTTTTTCTGCTTTTAACAAGTTTTGAAAATCCAAATTGCTGAAAAATAAAGTTTAAAGTTTAAATTTTAAAATTTTGATAATATTGATTTGATCGTTAAAAAAACTTTGTTTTGTAGCTTTGATCCCATTGGAGGAATTTAGAGAAAAAGAGGTTATGTCCTCTTATGAGGTTGATGTAGATCCTGAGGTTCTAGACACGCTTGACACTGCTTCTAAGCAAAAACAGGTACCCAATTTGCCTGTTTCGAAACGGGTCGGATCTAGAATTTGCGTTTGTAAACTAACACACAATAAAGATCGATCCTTTTTCCTATTTCTAAACGGGGTTTGAACTAGAATTATGGTTTGTGCACTATAAAAGGAGTATTGCAGTAATTACAAATATTGTTTTGGAATGAATAAAATTGATTAAAATGTGAAGTTTGTTAATAATGTTAATTTGGAATCAAGTAGTAGTGTATTGAAACTCGACTTTGTAGATGAATATAGTTGCAAAAATATATTGGGGTGATGCAAAAGAGAAACTTTGTGGCTGTGTGGGTGATTTGAAGCTTGATCATATGGTTATGGGTAGTAGAGGCCTTGGCACGATACAGAGGTATATATATATTTGCTACTAGCATATCTATCAGTTTTAAAGGAAGTGTCATTTTACTGATTAGTTGTATATTAATATTATATGGACAGGGCACTAATTGGCAGCGTGACAAACCACGTAGTGCAGAATGCTACTTGTCCGGTTTCGGTAGTAAAGGAGCCAACTGTTCATGGCTAGGGCTTTTGGTTCTCTGTTTTGGTTTCTCTGTTTAAAATAAAGTTATGTAAGAATTTATGTAATACAGTAATAATGTCTTTAATTTTCAAGTTGTTTTTGTTCTTGTACTTGTTCTATATCCAGCTTCCTTCTTTTTTTCTGGTAAAATGTTGAGAAGATTTAAATATGGAATGAATCATTAATTTCAAAATAAATGTGTATATATTAATGAATTTAGATTCGAATAATTAAAAATGGTTCGGTTGGCTGGTTCTGTTAATTATTAAATATCTTGTACGTAAGAGAGAATGTAGCTAGGAAAGTGTAGTAAATGTTTTTAATATAATAATAAATGTTTATCCACCTAGAATGGTGTGATGGTGTTAAAAATTATATTTATAATAGTGAGGTCGGAGTCTATTGGCATTAATATTTCACGCATACATGAATGTTGTTAGAATGATTCGTGAGGATAATAATAAATGTTTATCCATTTAAAATCCAGAAACTGTCTAATATCTATATCTGACATAAAGGTTAATTACATTATTTTATTATTAAAATTATATATATTTAAAGCCCTGAATAATTTTTTTGACTATTTTGTTTTTTTTCGATTTCAAAATCTTCGTTTAGATCTTTTAATTTGGCAGATTTTTTATCTCATATCAGTTATGTCTTATATTTTGGTGTTATATTAATTAGAGTTATATTAATTGGATCTTCAATATTAGATTTTTTTATGATGTTTTTTATATCAAATGTTATGAGTTATTTCAATTGTTGATTTATGAGTTTTCAATCTAAAGCGCATGACAAAAAAATTAGAATTTATTTTAAACCTAAAGATAAAACAAGATATACAATTGCAAGGTGTGACGCGACTGTAATTGTAGAGGTATGATTACGAGAGCGACATATTTTCTACGTACAATAAATTGTTCGAGGCATTTTGTGAGATACGTGAGGGGAGAGATAGACACTAAGATAGACACTAAAAAGAATGTTATGTGAATCACGTAATCTTTTGTAACAAAGAATGATTGGCTATTTTGTGTTCGAGAGTCTTTCAGTAACTTACTTGTTTATAAAAGAGTGTTCGTTTCCCTTAGATGTAGGATTTCTTCACAATACAAACCACGTTCAAATCTTTCTTGTGTGCTTCGTTTTAATATGATTTCTTTTATTTGTTGCACGTCTTGAACAAGGTGAATTCTCTTGGAAGAATGGTACATATTCCCAATAAGTAGTGCGGAGATGATGAAACAACAATGGAAGAAGTATATCGATCGTCGATCAGTATGCCGCTGTTATCGACAATAAATATATAATAAGTCGAAACTATGGTACTGTCTAAAGCTCATTGTGCCTTCATACTGACCTTTGAAGATGAAGTGTTATGAGAGGTATCAGAACAGCCTACGATGTTAAGGATATTGAATCGACTGTAGGTGATTTATATGAAAAAATCGTTGGCGAACATATTGTATTTGAATAATCAACTTAGACGTTGTGTATGGATAGTAGTACAAAGACTTGAAGGAACCTAAATGTTATTAGCTTAATCATACTCGACTTGAATTTAGTTGGTGTGAAGGTGAAGCAAAATGATCAAGCAATCATATTTTTAAGTTCTCTACCGAAGTAGTAAGAATATTTTATGAACACAATGCTCTACGACAAAGACTCCCTTATGATGATTGCAGTCAAACGCGTATTGAACTCCATATATCTTCGAAGGAATTTTTTTAAAAAGTTTAACTGCGAAGGGCACAAATAGAGTGTGAGGGATCAGTCATGAAAGAGATATTCAATTATGAAGAGAGGAAACTCGTTGTCAAAATCCAAAGGACTGGATGACTTCAAAGTGATATGTTGGGTCTGCAAGAAGAAATGACATATTAGTCGAAACTGCCCTGAAAAAGAAAATGACAACAACTATTAAACGACCGAAGTTGGATATGCTACAATGATGTCTGAAGATTGTGATTAGGTTGATGGGTTAACGAATTCTTATTATTGCATGTATATTGATAATTGGGTTATTGATTCGGGTGTGTCATTCCACATGACTTCGGATTAACATTAGTTTTCATACATGTAAATGGTTGATGGTTGAAGGGTCATCCTCGGGAATAATAAATCTTGCGATATCAAATAGATTGGAACAGTTCGACTCAAGTTGTCTACAAAAAGTAAAAGTGTGACTAAAAATGTAAGATATGTACCCAAATTTAAACATAACCTTCTTTCTATTGGGATGTTAGATATGTAAGGGATTACTATATGAGTGTACATGGAAGACTTACGGTATTTCAAGTCTCCCTTGTGGTTATAATATCCAATAAGACTAGTGGTGTGTTCGTTCTCGATAACACTTTAGTAGTATAGGGTATGTTTAGTGTGGTAAAGGGTACTACCAGGTTGTGGCATCATCTGGTGTGGTTTATTTTCGTCGGAGGGTAAGTTTGTAATTTCTGTTTAGAATTTTGTGGAGTTTTGTGAGTATTTAATGTTTGGGTAGAATGTAAAGGGAGAATTAAGCTGTCTGGTTGTATTTAATTTTCATTACCCTCATTTAATGTTGGTGGTTGGGTATTTATACCCTAATATTTGGGCCACATGGGCTTTCAGGTCGTGTTTAATGGACTCAGGTCGAGTTTAAGGACCCATTAGTTCTAAGTAGGGGAATAGGCAGCTTAGTCAAAAAGTGATTAGGTTTTAAGTACTTTAGTTCTGTTCGAACAGTTCAATAGATGATGGTGTCCGAACTACCCCTGTCCGGTTAGGTGAACATTGTCCGAACTGACCCTGTCCGAGGTGGTGACAGAATCTGGACTCATCAGTAGCCCCTTTTTTAGGTGGTGTTCAAAAACCTTTGGCAAGACCTGAAAAACAGTCTGTTGCTAGTGACAGTTACATCCGGACATATCCTTTGAGTTTGTGTTATAGCTTTATCCGGACTGAAAAAGGTTCTTAAATTTAAACGGTTTCTTTTCAGAGTTCGTGGGACACGTGTCTCTCTCTGGTTCGTTATTTCAGCCGTTTTTTCACCTAGAATTTCGCTCCCACCTTCTCTGAAAAGTAACATCTTCATTTAATGAAGATGACGTTAGCGCCGTTCCCTAATCATTGCAATCCTTTCGAATTCTCCTAGGTATCAAAGCTTCTTTTTGTGTGTTTACTATAAATTAATAACTTCTTCACTGTTTTATCATCATATTCATACTCACTTCGCCAAATTTCAGAGCTTTCTCTCTCAAACACAAATACTTCTCTTTGGTTGTGAGTTTATGTTCACAGCTAGGAACGCTTTAATCAAAGGCGGGTGGCTTAATCTATCAGAGCTAGAAACGGCACAAAACGTTGAAAGGGAAAGGCGCATTGCTGCATGCCTACCTACTTCCCCTATCGACAAACCAGTAATCCCAAACACAGAACCTGACCAAGGATCCTCCTCATCCAAAAGTGTAAAACCGAGGAGATTGTTTCAAACCAACCTTTCTCCTATTGTTTCAGGCTCGTCGGTTCAAGAATCAGAGCCCACTGTTGAACCAGGGCAAGCAGTTACCAGTTTCAAAAAGACTTCCCCATTTATCGCCATGGGGTCAGATGCAGAAGTCTCTCCCAATAAACTAGTTGATCGGAGAAGAGGTACCCTGGTAAAAGGGAAGGCTTCAAAAGGCACACCTTCAAAATCTGGGGCCAAAGACAGCAATACGGGGTCAGAGGCACCCATAAAAGTTCCTAAGGACAGGCTGTCCGGTCCAGAGGCCTCTAGCCCAAGCCTCCGAAGAGAAATCACCACATCTGAGCCCCAGCCAGAGGCCAGAGTTTAGAAAAGCATTGAAGCCCAACAGTCCGGAGGCCAGACTGAACCAACTCCTAACTCCCCTCCTCAAAAAACAACCGAAGACCCCTCCTCGGTAATGGAGGAAGCAATGGAGGATTCCATTGAAGAGGCTCCATTCGAATCCGAAGTCTCCAGACAAACAAGTGATGCTGGTGCTGCCAAGAAGGACAAAGGCAAGGAGAAACTATGCTTAAGGCATCCGGATTTGCCGGAGTGTCTTGTGGGAAAAGTGGGACCTTGTTTCCACAAGGAAAATGTTAAGTATCTACTTGCTTTACAAAAAATTAATTATGCCTTCATCCACATAGCCGAACTGGGTCGGATGCGAACGAAGTGGGGGATTCCGGAGAATGTAAAAATAAGGATCCCAATAAACCCTGAAACGCCAATGGACTGCAAGCTCAGTGAAGTGGTCATCTTTACTGAACTTTTTAACTGGGGATTAAGGTTTCCCTTAGATCCGGAGATAGTCAGATATCTGCACCTCATAAAGCTCTGCCCAAGTCAACTGAGCCCTAATGCCTGGTACACCCTCATGGCCTGTATCATGGCTTCCAGACTCTCCGGAATTCCTCTTCCGGTGGAGGAATTCGCTGCTGTGGCCAACCTCTGCAGAAACCCTCATATCCTCTTTTATCACTTCAACATGGGTGATAACTATAAGGCAGTGGATGACCTGCTCGAGTCGGAGAGAAATTGGAGGACTCACTTCTTGTTTGTGAGTGGCGCTTGGGAGAATGGGAGGAAGATCAAAGCCGGAGTCAACCCGAGTCTCCTTACCAGCAGATGGCGAAGTGATCATAAGAATCTCACCTTACATTCTCATTTTTATTTATATCAAATTTGTTTAACTGACTGGTCTTGTCTTTTTTCTTGACAGAGCTGCCTAAAGGTTTTTAATGATTATTTAAAGGCCGGGCAGACCACTTGTACCAAGATCAACACTTGGGCTGGTGAAAAGTAGGGAAAACGTTTTCATGACGCCTTTACCGGAGGAAATCTCGCAAGGTCCCATCTCTGGAACACTACTGGCCGGAAGGACTTGACCTGGGAGGAACTTACCACTCCACCCACTCCGGATGTAGTCCTTAAAAGAACACACGCACCAGACGGGTCACTGTATATGCCAGGTCGAGCCAAGGCCCCAAGTAAGATGAAAGGCAAAAAGGGGAAGGGCAAGAAGAGTGTGGTCGAAGCCAATCTTACTGAAGCGGAGGAAGCTGCTCCAACCAACCAAGAGGGGCCAGCTCCAAGTCAGATTGATGCTGCTCTCCTTGAAGTAGTGGAGCATGAGGGTGCTAGGGAAGAGGCAGGATCTCCAAAGCCTCCAAGGGTTCCTAAGAGGGACAGGAAACGGGGAGCAGAAAGCAAGGATATGAAGTCCAAGAAGAAAAAGACTTCCAGGGGTGATGAACTTTCTCTCCGGCCTTCGGAGCCCTTTCCTCCTGTTGACCCTACTGATCCAACAAGAGAAGAAGAGATCTCCGTTGACTTTCAAACCGATGAGGTTGGAGGAAGAGACATTAACATAGACGGTGTCGACATTACAGGGCTTGACAAGCTCGGTGACTATTTTGAAAATCTTCCCAGAGACGACTTTGCTGGGCCCTACCTCCCCCCGAGCACTTTGAACACTGTTACCTTCAATGGTAAAACCTTCACCGTTTCAAGTGAAAAAAGATGCTATAACTCATTCTATATTGAGTAATATTTTGCTGGTTCTGGAGAAACAAGTGCGAGGTCAGTCAGCAATCATTACTGCCCTTAATTCTGACAAGGAGACACTGTCCAATGACGTCCTCACTGCCACCCAAAATGCTGATGTTTTGAGGAGAGAAAACGAGGAGTTAAAGAAGAGCCAGGAGGGTTGGACCACAAAGGTTGATACCTTAGAAGATACCATCAAAGGCCTCCGGGAAAAGCTGTCCGGGTTAGAGAAAGATCTCACCTCTTCAAAAGAGGAGATGAAAACCAAGGATCAAGTCATTCTTACTTTGACCAACGACAAGATCGCACTCGAGGACTCGGTGTCCAAGGCTATAGAGGAAAAAGCTGATCTGCTAAGGGAGCAAGAGGCAAAAATCCAGGCCAAGATTAATGCTTATGCCAACAATGTGATAGACAGTCAAGAAGAGATGTACGCCAAGGTGAAGTCGCACATGGTCTTGCTTTTTCACGAGAAGTTTCCGAAGAGGAATCTGGGAGACTTATGGATTTTTGTAGAGTATCCAGACCTTCCCTTTCATACAATGGCTGAGGGTGACAGGTTTGATTTCTCCAGTGCATCCTCATCCGATGAAGAAGAGAACACCGGGGAGAGTCCAGGTGAGGAGAACGATGACCCCAAGAAGAAGAAAACAAATGAGGCTGAGCCGTCTTCAAAGGCTCAGTCTTAGAATATCAATTATCTTTTACCTTTTGTTTTGATTGAACTAAAGTCCTTGGAAGGCCAAGGCATTTTTGTAACTGTGTCTGGTGTTTGATCGGACAGATCTTTTTGCTTTGATTGACAATTTAAAGTTCTTGGATGGCCAAGGCACTCCGGTTGTTTTAATGAGTATGTTTATTTTGCACAATTCTTGCATTCTTTCATAGTTTTTAAATTTTGGTGGCTAATGTTTAAACAGCCCTTAGTTATTTCATAAACATCTTAAAGTGAGAGTGTTTAAATTCTCCGATGACAAATGTTTAAGTAGTCATCACACTTTTAATTCAATCCGGTCGGTGTTTAAACAAAAATTTGACAAGAAACAAAATAAGAACACTCCAAATTTTTAAGAAGGCATCAAATTTTATAAAAGAGCCCGGACACCATATTAAAACCTCCCCGCGCCAACAGGGTAGGAAAGAGTATGCCCCCAAATATTTACATGGATTTTTAAACAAGTAAATATTTACATAGTTTCTATTCCAAGTACATCCGGAGGTGCTCAATATTCCAAGCATGATTCAAAACCCTTCCATCCTTGTCTTCTAGCCAGTATGTCCCAGGTTTAAGCCTTTCAATGACCATATAGGGTCCTTCCCAAGTTGGGGCTAGTTTGCCGAGCAACTTCTCTTTAGTCTGTAAGAAGACTTTCCTTAACACCTTGTCCCCCCGCTGAAAATCTCTTCTTTTAACTTTGGAAGCAAACCTGCTTCTCATCAAAACCTGATAGTGCGTAGCTATAAGGTGAGCCTTAACTCTTCTTTCTTCTATTAAGTCAAGCTGGCCTCTAATTGCCACTTCGTTAGCGTGTTCGGAGAAATTGTGAACTCGAAATGTAGGGAGAGTTGCTTCTATAGGAGCTATGGCCTCCATCCCATAGACCAAGGCAAAAGGTGACTCTTGCATTGCAGCCCCAGGTGTAGTCCGGTAGACCCACAAAACCTCTTGTAAATAGCTAGGCCATTTTCCAGCAGCCCCTTCTAAATTTTTCTTCAAACCGGTCAGTATAGTTATGTTAGCCACTTCAACCTGACCATTTGCTTGTGGGTGGAAAGGTGAAGAAAAACAATGTTGTATACCTCTAGAGGCACAAAAACTCTCCATTTCCTTGTTTTCGAACTGTGGCCCATTGTCTGTCGTTATCTTCTGTGGAATGCCAAATCTGCAACAGATATTGGATAAAATGAATTTTATGACAGCTTTGGATGTTGTACCTGCCAGTGGGGCTGCTTCGATCCACTTCGAAAAATAGTCAATAGCCACAATTATTGTTCTGCGCCCTCCGGACGCCATAGGTAGAGGTCCCACCAAGTCCAGCCCCCATCGAGTAAAGGGTATAGGGTCAGAAATTGACTCTAATGGGGTGGCTGGAACATGAATTTTGCTGCTATATCTCTGGCATGGGTCACACCTTCTCACCAGCTCTTTAGCATCTTGCATTATAGTGGGCCAATAATAACCAGCCAACAAAACTCTCCTTGTTAGAGCCCTGATTCCATAGTGAGCTGATCCATCACCATCATGTAATTCGGAGAGCACCATTTGAGATTCATCATCCCCCAAACATCGTAAGAGGGGTTTACTGTAAGACTTCTTATAAAGAACATCTCTTAGTATGATAAAACCACGAGCCTTGTACTTTATTTTTCTCGCTATTGACTTGTCCGGAGGCAAGAATCCATCGGAGAGATATTGAAGGAGAGGAAACCTCCAATCTTGGGGCTGTTTAATTTGTATATCAAAGCTTTATTCCTCCTTACCCATATTGAGTTGAATGGAAGGGCACTCCAGCACATGGATCCAAGGGTATGATTCAGTATAGGTTATGGTTGCCAAGGAGTCTGCTAGTTCATTTTCTGTTCGGGATATATGCTCATAAACAATACTCTTGAACTGAAGTGCGACATCTCTGAGAAGAAGTAAATATTTTATTAGCTGCTCCTTTTGGCTTGAGATTGACCTTGCGCATGGTGGATAAGAAGCTGGGAATCACTCATCAACTTGACCCTTTTGGCCCCACAAATATGAGCTAACTTTAAACCAGCTATAGCAGCTTCATATTCGAACTCATTGTTAGAAGCCCTAAAAGCAAAACATATAGCTTGGTACATTTTGTCACCATACAGAGAGGTCAAGCATACCCCTGCACCACATCCCATAGTACTCGATCCACCATCCGTCCGGACGACCCAGACCTTTTTGTCTTTCATCTCAGTCGTTTGCTCTGTATCCCTATCCGAGTGGAATTCAACTAAGAAATCAGCCACAGCTTGGGCTTTGATTGTTGTTCGAGGAGCAAAATCAATATCGAAATCCCCCAGTTCTACTGACCACTTAGTCATTCTACTCGAAACATCTGCTTTTTGTAGAACATTTTTCAGGGGATAGGATGTCCGGACAATAATAGGATGAGCCTGAAAATAAGGCCTCAACTTCCTAACAACAATTACCAAGGCTAGTGCTAACTTTTCAAGCTTTAGATAGCGTTTTTCTGCATCTATCAAGCTCTTGATGATGTAATACACTGGACGGGGGTAATTATCCACCTCCCTTACCAATACAGCACTGATGGCACAGCTGGAAACTGCCAAATATACGAAGAGTGTCTCTCCATCAACAGGTTTAAATAAAGTCTTAGGGGAGGAAAAATGTTTTTTGATCTCATTGAAGACCTCATCACATTGTGAAGTCCAGTCAAATCCCTTTGCACCTTTTAAAGTTTGAAAAAATGGGGCACATCTGTCTGAAGACCTCGAGATGAACCGATTTAACGCGCCAACCTCCTAGTCAACCGTTGTACCTCTTTAATATTTCGAGGAGGCTCTATTTGAAATAAAGCATTAAGTTGGTCCGGATCAGGCTGTATCCCTTGCTCACTTATTATGTACCCTAGGAATTTTCCGGACTGCACTCCGAACACACACTTCTCTGGATTTAGTTTCAAATTTACTTTTACTAAGTTAGCAAAAGTTTCTTGTAGATCTGCCAAGTGTAGCTCTTCGTCCACACTTTTTACGATCATGTCGTCAATATACACTTCCATATTTCTTCCAATTTGATCAGCAAAGGCTTTGTTTACTAACCTCTGATAGGTAGCCCCATCATTTTTTAACCCAAAAGGCATCACCTTGTAACAATGAAGGCCCCTATCAGTGACAAACGTAGTATGCTCCTGATCGTTCGGATCTACTTGAATCTAGTTATACCCGGAGAAGGCATCCATGAAAGATAGTAGCTTATTTCCAGATGTAAAATCCACCAGCTGATCAATCCAGGGGATAGGATACAAATCCTTTGGGCAAGCCCTGTTGAGATCTGTAAAATCAATACACATACGCCACTTGCCATTTTTCTTTTTTACCAAGACCGGATTGGCTGTCCATAAAGGATACTGAGACTCATTTATATGCCCCATTTTAGTAAGCCTGTCGACTTCTTGAACAATGACATCAGCCTTTTCCTTAGAAAAAGCTCTTCTTTTTTGTATCACAGGTGCTATGTCTCTCCGGATGGACAAGTGGTGTGATATGATATCTGCTGGTACCCCGGTAACATCAGCATTTCACCAAGCAAAAACATGCTGATGGTCTTTTAGGAACTTCAACATTTTACCCTTTAGTTCGGAGGCCATTGTGGACCCTATCTTAACATTTTTCTCTCTCCCAAAGAATGCGTTTCAACCTCTTCAACCGGTATTAAAAATCAAGGGGTCTCTCTGGGGTCATCAATTTCACCCTCACCCCTAGAAAGCCCCTCAAACTGCTATTATTCATTGATACGAACTGCCCCCAACGTCCGAGGGGCCAGTGCTGTTGCATAACACTCTCTTGCAATCTTTTGGCTGCTCCGAACAACTCCCACTTGTCCTTGCACAGCATATTTCAAACATTGGTGGACTGTTGAGGCCACTGCATCCTAAAGAGCCAAGACCTCCCTAAAATAGCATTGTAACAAGTGAGATAATCCACCACGATAAACAGTATTCTAACCATCTTCTTAAAAGGGCCCTTTTCCAACAAAACTTCCTCTTCGAACTCCCCGATCACATCTGCTGAGCTTCCAGTGAAACCCACAATTGACCTGTTCGAACGCTGAATTACCGCAGGATTTTTCATCTTTTTGTAGGAAGTTAAAAAGAGGATATTGGCTAAACTCCCAGTATCCACCAAAATTCGTCTTATGTCGTTGCCCCCAATGGACGCTCCTCTGACAACATCATCTTCATGAGGACCTGCTACATCCCTCAAGTCATCCTCATCGAACCCAATGAAGGGAAATGGAATATATGATTGATAGGAAGTCATGCCTCCCTCCAGTTGGGTAGCTAATGTATGAACGTGCCTCTTCCTTGAAGAAGCAGTGGGTGCTGTCATGGTATCCCCTCCGAAAATTGTGAGCGACTCAAAAAAGTTAATAAGCCCGGACACTGTTTTAAAACGTTCCTCAATAGCACCTACTCTGTTTCGAGTTGGATCAAGGTCCAAGTACTCTGACTCTACATCGAATCTCTCGATTATCACCATAGCTCCCTCCATAGCGGATGTGCTTGCATTGTTCGGGCCAGGCCGATGAGGATTATTAGGCCTATTTCCTCCTCTTCTTTTAATATATGCTCCCAACTTTCCTCTTTCAATCAAATTCTGGACTTCTTGCTTTAAAGCAATGCAATCGTAAGTGGTATGGCTAGTATCATTGTGATATTGACAGAAGGAATTGTTACGATGCTCCCTAGGAGATTGTAGTGCAGCCGGCCTTCGATAGTGTACTTCTTCCTTTGTTTTGTCATAAATGGTGGCCACACTTTCTTTTAGCTCAGCAAACCACTCCAGTTGAACCCAAGGCCCTCTCTTATTTCTAGATTGTTGACTCTGGGCTGGTGCAGCTGGCTGAGACTGAGATTTAGCTCTGTTATGACCCTGCCCGGCCTCCCTTGCCTTGTTCCCGGACTGATTTTGGTTGGGGTTTGGTGCAACCGGGGCAGACCTCACCTGCATGTGCACCCTAGTTTTCTTTGCTTCATCCACGTTAATTTTCTTTCCAACCTGATTCAGTAAACCTCCCCATGTCATGGCCTTTTTCTGGTCACTGAATCAGCCAAATTTCCAGGGTTTAAGCCCTGCCTCAGAGAAGTTATTGTCACTTGCTCGAAGCAATCAGCCAACCCATTTTTGGTATTTATAAAGCAACTTATATATTCTTTCGGTGATTCATTCGGTTCTTGGGCATAATGGATAATTGTATCTTCATTTCCCTTCACCTCCTTACTTCCAACAAACTGTCTCTGGAAGGCGACCCAAAAGGTATCGAAATTTCTAATGCACCCTGTGGGAGGCTGCTATACCACTTTAAGGAACTCCCCGTAAAAGACTGGGAGAATGCTCTACAAAGAAACTTATCGTCGTCATTGAAGTTCATCATGAAATTTTTGAATTGTTCCATGTGATTGTACGGGTCTTTACTGCCATCGTATTTTTCCATCTTCGTGCTATCAAACCTCTTGGGGAGGTTTCTGGACAGGATCTTGGAAGACAATCGAGATTGTCTCCAATTCCGGCCACGACTGAAAACGGTATCCTCGTTAGGAGTTGCAAAGATACCTGGCTCATCATGGAAGGCAAAGGGATCCACCAGCATCCGGTCTATGTGTCTCCGGTTATGAGATGATCCTTTGCCTATATGCCTCTTTAACTTTCCATGCCTATCCTTTTTTCTTGAATACTTCTTAACCAACTTTTGTTTCTTTTTAGATCGGCCCTCATCACTGCTGGAGGACAAGGATTCTTCTATTCCATCTTCGTCCGAGGAGCTACTGGAAGATTCTGAGTCTGAATCAGAGCTCTCCACTGGCCTGGACCGGTGAGACTTTTTGGAGCTAGCATGAGTCTTCTTCGTACTCGCATGGGTCTTCGAAGGCTCATGCTCTCTAGGGTTGTCAGTATGATGAGCACCTGATGCTTTTGATTTCTCTTTTATGCCCATCTTTACTTTTTCTGCCCTCAGAGCTTCTATTTCTCCCTTTAATCTATCACACTCTTCGATGGTATATTCATCATTTTCCCCCACCACTTCGAGCAAAGTTGGTGGTACTTCAGGTACGTCCGGATTCATTCGGATTGAATTTTTTGATGGTTTTGAATGTTATATTCAGGCACCGTCGCCCTCCCACTGTGGTCGCTAATTTGGTGTGGTTTATTTTTGTCGGAGGGTAAGTTTGTAATTTCTGTTTAGAATTTTGTGGAGTTTTGTGAGTATTTAATGCTTGGGTAGAATGTGGAGGGAGAATTAAGCTGCCTGGTTGTATTTAATTTTCATTACCCTCATTTAATGTTGGTGGTTGGGTATTTATACCCTGATATTTGGGCCACATGGGCTTTCGGGTCGTGTTTAATGGACTCGGGTCGAGTTTAAGGACCCATTAGTTCTAAGTAGGGGAACATGCAGCTTAATCAAAAAGTGATTAGGTTTTAAGTACTTTAGTTCTGTTCGAACAATTCAATGGATGATGGTGTCCGAACTGCCCCTGTCCGGTTAGGTGGACATTGTCCGAACTGACCCTGTCCGAGGTGGTGACAGAATCCGGACTCATCATCATCGACTTGGGAATTTAAGTGAAAATGACTTAATAAACTAAGAAAATATGGGTTGTTAGGTGGTACCACAGTTTAAAAGTTCATTTTTGTGAAAGTTGTGTTTTGGGTAAGAGAAAGAGGGTCGAATTTATGCCCAACAACCAAATATCCAAATGAGTACTTTATTATGTTCATTTATACATTTGGGGTCCAAGCGGGAACCTACAATAAGTGGTGCAGGTACTTCATATCGATAACTGATGACTATTCTATGAAAGTATAGATTCTAATTTTGTAGATTAAAGATTAAGTGTTTGTTGCCTTTGTGAACTGGAAGAATATGGCAGAGAATCAAATCATGAAAGTGTTGAAGAAGCTTTAAACTGCTAATGGCTTAGAATATGGGAACAATGAGTTCACTATGTATTGTGCAAAACTTGTCATTTCGATACACCGAATCATAAATGGAACTCCCAAACGGAACGTGTTTGGTGAGAGAATAAATCAAACACTATTAGAACGGGTTAGGTGTATGCTTCATACAACTAGAATGGGTTGAAAAATCTAGGGAGAAGTCGTAATGTCGGTTTTATATATCATTAACATGAGTCCATCTACATCTCTTAGGTTTTTTTATCATCAAAAGGCATGGGTTAGAGAACAGCGTAAGCTAAATAATATGAATATTCTGATGTGCTTCCTACCCACATGTGAAGTATGATAAGTTAGATCGAGAGAGTTGAAATGTTTGTTTTAAGATCTCTGGAAAGAGTAAAATGGTGATAAGCATAAAAATGGTTTTTAATAAGGAGGACATGTCATTGAAGAAGGTGACAAAGTCAACCTAGTACTGTCAGGAAGAGATGTGAAGTTGATGATGGATCAGATCTACAAAGTGGAGTTGGATACACTTCTGCCGAAGAATATTTTTCACTTGGTCCCGCTTCGATTCGCACAAATGAACTTCAACCACTACATGATTTGGAAGCAGGTTGAGGGTCTGGCGTTCTAAGTCCTTTGGATGATCATATGGGAGAGTAACATCGACTTGATAGTTATCAACTGACAAACGATAGAGCATGACGACAAAAATAAAGTCGTAGGTATGGTTTTTCTGATGTAACTAATTATAATTTATCGATTGAAATAGAAGGAAATATTCTTAAACCCGAAACATATGATGATGTTATCAATATAAGTGATAAAGAGAAATATCTTATAACCATGAAATAAGAATTAAGATCTCTTAAGAAGATGAATACCTAGATTCTTGTGAAGTAGTTAAAGGGTCAGAAGGTGGTTGAGAGTAAATGGATATTCAAGATGAAGCCATGTATTCCTGTTGTGAAGTTACCGAGATATATGGCTAGGCTCGTGGATAAGGTCCTTACACAAAATAAGGATGTCAATTTCAATGAGATATTTTTACCAATTGTGAAATAAGCCTCTATTATGGATTCGTTTTCAATTGTTGCTAGATTTTATATTGAGCTAGATCAAATTTATTTTGATGTTATCTTCATGCATGATGAATTGGAATAAAAAATTACATGTTTTGAGCGAAAGATTTTTAAGAAGGGAATGAGGGTTATGTGTACTAGTTCAAGTGAACCTTTGATAGGATGAAACAATCATCATTGTAGTGGAATAAAATATTCTATTTTTTATGAGATTCATTAAATATATACACAACTTCTATAATAACCATGTCCATTGGAATAGGAAACACGCATGAAGAGATAAACCCTATTGGTGTTATATGTCGATGAAGGATATATAAGAGGCTAAACTGATAAATGGTATTGAGATCAAGTGAGACAACCCAAATGGTTATTTATTCTTATCTTAACAAGAATAATATATATATATATATATATATATATATATATATATATATATATATATATATATATATATATATATATATATATATATATATATATATATATATATTCTTAGAGCCTAAACAAGTTTTATATGTTCGAATTGAATGTGGTTAGAATTCCTATTGGTTCTCAATTCAAACTCAAACACCAACTAAAGCATCAGATAAGTAGTATATGTTGGAGATATTTTTGTAACATTTTATTGATACTAAAAAAGTGTTTATTGCTCATGGATATAGAATTTTTTAACAACCCGAACAACGTTAAATATTTTTTTGAGTGTTATGTTTCTTTAAGCTTTCTCTTATTTATTTTTTCCATAGAATATAGTGAAAGTTATGTCTTATGATGGACAGATTTTCCAACCATAATCTAGTATGTTTTATTGGATAAAATCTTTTAGATTCGATTTTAATGGTAAATGTTGTTTTTAAATTGACATATGTCTTATTTATAATAAAATATTTTTAGGATAATTTCATATAAGAATATGAACTAAATTATTATAAAATTTAGTATTATTTAAAAAAAATACAACTTAATAGTTAAATGATAAGTAGATTATCAAGCACACACACTAACACATATACATAAAGCCATTAAAAACTTATATTCAAAATATTTCACAACAAGCCAGTCTTGTAGTGTGTACTCCCATCACGCTACTCTTTTAATTTGTACACATATTTTTTATGTAAAACGTTCTTCTCTAATATTAGTTAAATTAGCTAACAAGTCTGATTCTTGAGAAAAATTCCCATATAATCTTTCATAGCTAACTTCGACTTGCTCAAATTCTCAACTTGCAAAGCTTCAACATAATTTTAAGGATCACCTCCATCTGAAAATAAGATATGGTGGATAGATGGTGAATAACGATCCACTAACTTAGGTATCCTACTAATTTTCCTAAGAATAAGAACCATAATACTAGGGTTCAGATCACATGCACATCATTTTCATGGTCATAGACAACTTTGTGTTGCACATGGATTGTAGAACTCTCACCTAAATCAACTGGATCTTTTACTTTTATTGCCTATGAATCTTCAACTATATATAACTTTCTCATTAAAGATGACATTCTTGCTTCGTATATGTTTTTTTTAGTTTTTTGCATCACAAAATTTTATAACCAAAGGCATAATCTTCATAGCGAATCAAGAAACATTTCTTTGACTGGGGATCAAGTTTGTCTATAGCATTGGAATCAACATGCACTTATGACAAACAACCAAATATTATCAAGAAATATATATTTACCTCCTTACCACTCCAAGTTCCTCTGAAAATTTGAAATTCAGTTGAATTGGTGGTCCTTTATTGACCAAATAAGATGTAGTGATGATTGTATGAGTCCAAAAGGTATTTGGCAAACGAACATGCAACTTCGTACTTCTAGCACATTTATTTAAGTTATGGTTCATGTACTCAAGTACACCATTTTGTTGTGGTGTTCCGAGAATTATCATTTTCATTTTGATTCCATTTGTAGCACAATACTCTTTGAACCCCCAATCAACATATGTACCCCCGTTATTTAATCTTAGACACTTCAATATTATATGATCTTAGACACTCAAATTAAAACCATTCTCATTCTCTAAATTGGTTTTCCATTTCTTAAGTATATCAATTAGTCATTGTTATTTTTAAAATATATACCCATACCTTTCTAGTTGAATCATCAATAAATATTATTTAGTATAATGAGCCACCAAATTATCGAACTCGTGATGATCCTCATAAAGTAGTATGCACGAGCTTTACCATATTTGACGAAACCGACTATTCTCTATTTCCCATGTATGAAGCTCTCATGCATACCAATAATGATGGTCTTCAATTCAACTAGTTTTATGTTCCGACTAAGTATTTTCATACCATTCTCACTTATATGCTTAAGTATTTAATGATATAGAGTATCACTAGATTCAACAATTGTAACTATATTTAGTGCACATCTGTCTATGTTTTTTATACTAATAATAGACAAGTATCTTAGACTGGAATTTATATAAAGTCTGCATATCATGTAACCAAGAGACATTATTATAGCTCCTTTGATCACCTTCCATCCACCGTAACCAAAATAAATATTATGATACACCTCATCAAGTTGTCCAATAGAAATCAAATTTTTGTTTAATTATGGAACATAATCTATAAATTGATCATTTTCTCTCTTAAGCTTGATATCTCCAATACCTACTATCTGAGTGGTATATTATTAGCTAAATAAATAGTCGTCAAATTACATGTAGTTTGATAAAAAGTTCTAGGTTTGAAGTGTTATGCCAAGAACCTCTGAGTCTAGAATCTAAGAGTCCATTAGATTTTTAGCAGTAAGCAGTGGCATCTTGTACGGTTTCTGTAACAAATTTTTCACTTTCATTATCTTTTTTCATAAGTTTTTTACAATACTTGTGTATATGTCTCATCTGGCCGCAGTTTTAGCATCCAGATGGACCCCTTGGACCTTTATATTGATTATTTCCTCACTATGTTCTTTATTTATATATTTATTTGTTATGATTTTTCTAAGATCATCTTCCTATTTATTCGACATTAAATACGACATCATTATTCGAATACTTACCAGAATCCTTCTTACAAACTTCTTCACCAACAATGAAATGTTGTATACCATTATACTTTAGCTTCTCAATTTTTGGATAGAGAAGTGAAAAATATTAGTGCACGAATCTTATCATCATATTCGATTGCGAGAAATGGTAAATAATTCACGGTTTCACTAATTTCTTTGAAATGCTTGTAAGTGAATTTCCTTCTGTCATGCTCAATCTGAATAGTTTCTTCGTCAGATGCATATTATTATTCGTCGAAGTCTTTTCATACATACTCGCCAAGGCTTTCAAACCACCATTGTTTTTAATTGAATAAGATTATGTGAAACTGACTTCGTTAGAGTCAATCGAACAAACCCTTAAAACTTATCATCTATAAGTTTCCAATTTGCCTCTGACATCCCATATGACTCTGTTGAATCAATGAGAGGTTGCTGGAAGTTTCTCTCATATATAATCTATAATCTGTATCCTCTAATATACTAAGTCTGACCCTTCAAACTTTTTGATTATAGCAACTCCATATCAGATTGCAATATCTCCAGATCTAACTGCAAACGCAAATTATAATGTCTCCTCTTTCTCTACTAATATGTCTTCTTATTATTTTCCCATTGATTCTTCGTAAATTATCCATATATAGATTCTTCTTAGATACTTCAGAAATCTTGATTTGATAATAGTTTTTATGAATGGATGTTAAAAGAAAATAAAACAAAAGAAAAAAGTAGTAGAAATTTAACTTTGTTTACCTAAAATAGGCTACATCCAGTGAGCGTTGTCGTTTTTCACTATATCAGAAATGATAGTGTTTACGAGGATACACAAAACTAAGCGTATGAATGAAATATGTAATGGTACATTAGGAAAATAAACTGCCATATGCCAAAAAACCTAATATGAAAAAATACCCTAATAAAACAAAAGTCCATGTAACACGTGGAGGGTAAGAAATCACAGTTGGTCCCCCATATTTCACATTTATCTCATTATGATTTACTATGTTTAATTTTATATTAAACAAGTCTCTTATGTTTCAAAAAAATTATATTGTTGGTCGTCTTTGTTTGGACAAAGTCTCAAGATGGTCGTTGGCGTTCACTTTTTTGTATTAAATGAGTCCCTCATATTCAAAACAATCATCTTTTATCGCCGTGTGTGTGGTTTAGTTCAAGGTGATGGATGGGACTAAACACATACAACACACCTTCTGCTAGCTCTTAGTTAATCACATGTACGAGGACTAAAAATGCAAATTTTTAAACATGAGAGATCAGTTTAATAAAAAAGTAAACATTTGGGACCCTAAAAAGAACAACCATGGAACATGAGGGACTAATTAACCAACATTTAGAACATTAAACAACTTGATCTGTCATATATATATATATATATATATAATATTACGATGTTTCACAAATGTGAAGTGGAACATGTACTACGAAGCTTCACACAAACATAACAAAAATTATATTGACATAACATGTGTTTATTTTTGCGATATGAAACCTAAACTTATAAATTGAAACTGATGATAAAGAATTTTATAGACATAAAGTATAAAAGTATGTGAGATAAGCAATATAAATATATATTCATTCTTTCAAACGATATCTCTATCATTTGGATAACACTAGGATAATTTGGCTTCATATAATTCTTAAATACAATAATCTACCTATGCCATATCTAATTAGGCTAATAAAACCCTATAAATTAACAAAAAAAGTGTTAATTCAAAACTCAATCATTCACTTAAACGAGTTAGTCAATAAGGTATGTATATAGTATTACTCGTGTTACTAATATTATTATTTAGTAGTACAAATTTACTTAAATATTAGTTTTAACATTATCATCAACTATTAACAATATCTAAATATATGAATTTAATATTCGATGAATCATATTAAACAAGATTTGTTTTACAATCGCACATTCGTAATATCCACTTAAAGGTGCTATGAAAAATATCATTGCACTAGTAGATAAACTAAATGTTAAAAAACAAAGAGAGAAGTAGCCGCAGGAAGCGGCTATGGTTTTGTGTTTATTTGAAAATGTTCTTTTTTATTTTATTGATTCAATAGAGATGTTAACTCAATAGTAAGGCTCTCAATATATAGAGAACTTAGAGGCCTATACAAGGAAACTTAATACACTGAATATTCTAACACTCCCCCTCAAGTTGTGTAGTAGGATCACCAATACCCAACTTGGATAAAACTGATTCGAATGTTCTTGCAGCAACCGCTTTTGTCAGGATGTCTGCCAGTTGGTCTTCAGATCTAACAAACGGAAGTTGACTGTCCCATCTTCAATACTTTCTTTTATGAAGTGCATATCTATTTCAACGTGCTTTGTTTTATCGTGCTGTATCGGGATCTCTGAAATCTTAATCGCAGCTTTTATCGCACATTAACTAAGTTGGACACTTCAAAGGGGATCCGATTTCTTTCACTATCTACTTTAACCAAAGTATCTCGATAATCCCCTTAACGATTCCTCTAAATTCTGATTCAGCACTTGACAGTGATACTACTTTCTGTTTCTTACTCCTCCAAGTCACCAAGTTACCTCCAAGAAAAGTAAAGTAGCCAGCAGTTGATTGCTTGTCGTTAGAATTCCCTTCCCAATCAGCATCTGTGAATACTTCAACATCAAGGTGTTCATTTTTCTTAAAAATTATGCCTCTTCCTAGTGTGCCTTTGAGATATCGAATAATCCTCATTACTGCCTCCATATGGTGTTCCCGAGGATAATTCATGAACTGACTAACTACTCCCACCGCGTATGCAATGTCGAGTCGAGTGTGAGCCATGTAAATCAACTTTCCCACCAACCTTTGGTACCTTTCTTTATTCACTGGTCTGGCCCCTTTAATTATCTTTAGTTTGTGATTCACAACCATATGAGTGTCATTTGGTTTGCAATCCACCATGCCAACTTCAGCTAATAAATCCAATATATATTTCCATTGGGAGATATAAATCCCTCCTATTGACCTAAGAACCTCGATTCCTAGGAAATACTTCAATCCTCCAAGGTCTTTCATTTCGAACTCCTTGAAGAGGTTTTTCCTAAGAGAGCTAATTTCTTCTTCGTCATTCCCCGTTATAATCATATCGTCGACATATATTATAAGACAAGTGACTAATTCTCCTCTCTTTTTGTAAAACAAGGTATGATCCCCATTACTCTGTTTGTAGCTATACTGCTTCATTGCCATTGTAAATCTCCAAAACCAAGCACGAAGAGACTGTTTGAGCCCATATAATACCTTTTTCAGTTTACATACCTCATTTTCTTGAAAACCATCAGAGAACCCTAGTGGGGGTTCCATATATACCTCTTCTTCCAAGTGTTTATGTAAGAAAGCATTATTTACATCAAATTGATGAAGAGGCCAATATTTATTCGCGGCTATTGAAAGTAAAACTCTGATAGTGTCAATCTTTGCATCCGGAGAGAACATTTCAGAGTAGTCTATACCATATGTTTATGTATATCCTTTGGCAACCAATCTTGCCGTGTGTCGCTCAATGGTGCCATCAGATTTATATTTTAAATTAAACACCCATCTACACCCGACTGCTTTCTTCTCTTGTGGTAACACACAATTCTCCCATGTATCATTCTTTTTTAGAGCTTCCATTTCGGTATTCATTGCCTCATGCCATTCAGTTATCTTCTTAGCTTCTTGAGCTGTTTTAGGGATTTGTTCAGAGAGAATAGTAGCTGAAAATGCCTTTGCGATCTTCGTCATTCCTTTCCTGTCAGTTTTTACCGGATATGTAGAAGCACGAGGAACGTGTTCCGGTGAATACCGGTCAGGAGAAAATCCTCTATTTTTCTTGGGGGAAGAACCATAGTTTGAGTTTCAACAAATGAACTTCCTGAAATGTCATGGTCAGTAGAATTTTGTGAATTATGACATTGTAAATTGTTTACCTCTTGATGGAAATTTTCTTCGGCTGATTCGCTGGTAGTATCCATGGCATTTATTTCTTGTTGGACATTGTCTTCGGGAGAATCATTGGTGGTAAGAACTGCCTTGTCAGTCTCCTTTATGTTGGAAGAGGCGTGTTCGTTGGCGCCATCTACCGACTCTGTCGACACATCCTCAAAGTAACTTTCATATAGCAACCAGTCGAGTGATTCACTTACTTTCTCCCCCTGAGCACAAGATTGGTGGTAAAAAAAATCGGATTCTAAGAAGTCACAGTCCATGGTGACATGGATTCGACGAGTAACCAGATTGTAACACCGATAACCCATTTAATGGACACCGTACCCAATGAATACACACTTTTCAGCACACGCATTAAGTTTGTTTCGACTAGTTTTAGGGATATGAACAAACACCGAACAACCAAAGACACGAGGTGGTAAGGTCATAACAGATGGAATTGTAACTTGGGTGGAAAGCACTTGTAATGGAGTTTTAGTTCCTAGACATCGGGTTTGGTAGATGATTTGCAAGATATGTGGCTGTAGCAAGAGCTTCTGGCCAAAGAGAATGAGGAACTCTAGATTCAATCATAATAGCACGAGTTTTTTCAAGTAAAGTTTGATTTTTTTTCGTTCTGAAGTACCGTTTTGTTGAGGTGTGTTTGGACATGTGGTTTGATGGATAAGACCATTTGGTTTGAAAAAATTATGCATTGTTTGGTTGACAAACTCTGTTCCATTATCAGAACGGAGAATTTGTATTTGTTTTCAAATTGAGTCAAAATCATTTTGTAAAAACAAACAAATATTTCTGGTACTTCCGATTTATGTTTCATGAAGTATATCCAAGTCATTCTTGAGAAATCATCCACAAATAAAACAAAGTATCTGATTTGATTGTTAGTGGAATTTGGTGCTGGACCCCAAACATCAGAATGAATTAGCGAAAAAACATAATTAACTCTAGTATTACTTTGATTAAATGAGACCGTACGATTTTTTGCAAGAATGCAGGTTTCACATTTCTCATGAATGAAATTATTCAAAAAAAAGACTAGGAAACAAACTCTTAAGATAGCTAAAAGAAGGATGACCAAGTCGCCGGTGCCATAACCAAAGTTGCCTTTCGGTTGTTCCATGAGCAAGCATGACATGTCCCTTATGAACTACCTCATCAACATAATAGAGACCTCCTTGTTCAGTACCACGCCCAATGATCTCCTTCGTACGAATGTCCTGTAAAATGCAAAAAAATGGATACATAAGAATCACACAATCGAGTTGTTTTGTCACTTGACTAACATATAATAACTTTAAGGATAGTGAAGGAATGTAGAGGCAGTTTTTAATTTCCATTTTTTTCCGAAAAAATAATTGAACCTCCCCCTTTGACTTCACAAATTTCTCCACTAGCAGTTTCAATATAGGACTTCTTTGGAGATGACATGTCACCAAAGTATTTAGGATCATAAGACATGGTGTTCGTAGCCCCGCAATCAAATATCCAATTCATAGATTTCTCAAACCCTTTACCTCCAAGTTTTTCATAGGAGTTCGCCGCCATTCCTCCAAAACCAGTGCCACTTCCTTGCTCATTTCTAGTCGGATCTTCACCGCCACTTGTAGATGAAGCCCGTTTGACATTAGATCTGAAACGCTGGTTATTTTTATCCTTATGACCGTCCTCCCACCATTCTGGATAGCCAACCAGCTGGAAACATGTCTCTTTAGTGTGTTTCTTCATCCCACAATGAGTGCAATACAACTTGGATTTATCTTCTTTCTCTTTGGATCAGAATTTAAACCTCTGTACAGAATCTTTAACAGCCAAACCCATTCTAATTTCAATCGAGTCACTATCAGAAGAACTTGATTTTAGTATATTAAGCCTAGCCACTTCCCTTCGTATTGTAGCATATGCTGTTTCCACGGAAGGAAGATAATCCTTTTTCAGGATATCTCTCTTGACTGGTTCCAGCTTGTCATTAATCGCCATTAGCAATTGATAGATTCTTTGTTCTTGAGTCTTCTTATTGTAGATCTGAATGTCTTCTGGGTCTTTCATAGGGTTCGGATCTCGCCTATCTATAGACATCCAGATGTTCTGCAGTTTGTTCCACAAGTCTTCTAGTGTATCAGACCCTTGCCTTAATGAATTAGCCCTCTTATGAAGGTCAACACCTGTAACGAATCTATGCCAAAACCGTATGTGGTGGCTAACCCATCCCATAGGGCTTTTACAGTGGGATATTGCGAGACATTATTCACCAAGCTGGATTCAAGATTCTGGATAATCCATGTGAAAACACATTGATCATCTTGTTCCCACCTTGTATATGTTTTTTCAGTTTTGGATGGAGGTGTCGGCTCCCCTGTAATGTGAGAACCTCTCCCCCTTCCCCCAATTGCTTTCTTCATCTGGTTTTCCCATAGGGCATAGTTGTCACCACCGAGTTTAATCCATAGGGATAAATTCTCGGGGTTAGTTGTTTGTTGTTGTGTTCCGAGACCATTTCTCAGAATGGCAGCAATCTGCATTGTTAATTCATTAGGGAGTTTACTGACCAGGACTTCATTGCCAGCCATCTTTGTTGAGGATGTTCAAAATTCCCAGAATCACACGTGCTCTGATACCATGTTAAAAAACAAAGAGAGAAGTAGCCGCATGAAGCGGCTAGGGTTTTGTGTTTATTAGAAAATGTTCCTTTTTGTTTTATTGATGCATTAGAGATGTTAACTCAATAGTAAGGCTCTCAATATATAGAGAACTTAGAGGCCTATACAAGGAAACTTAATACACTGGATATTCTAACACTAAATAAATCATGAAATAACCAATAACCATCAAAATACTTAAGGTATTGTTTCAACTTATTGTATAAATGAAAAATTAGTAATTATATTTCAAAAAATTACCTTAAACTCTAGACTTATAAGATAAGAATTGCATAGTTTTTTTTATAATATAACATGTTAATTCTTAATCTATCATGTTTAACTAGATTTGAGTTCATTTAAAACTAAATTGCACAAAAAATATTATATATTAAATAAAACTGAAAGTTAATATATATATATATATATATATATATATATATATAAATTGAAACAATATAACCAAAAGTCAAATGTAGAATAAATAAACTCCTAATAAATCTTTATTATTCTAATAACTAATATATCATATAAAAAAATTGGATGAAAAACCTTAATAAAAGAGAACAAAAGGAAAGAAAAATATTTTTATTACTCTGTAATAATTTTTGAACGATAAATAACTAATTTTTTTATTAGACGTATTTAAATTTCTATAAAATTTAGTTAAATGTAATATGTAATCTTAAATTAATTCATTAAATGCCTAAACATCCACTAAAACCACAAAGCTAGAATATCTAAACAATCTTCTTAATTATTTAATATTTTCTAATGTTGATATAAAATGTAGATATGAACGAACCTAGATGATTGTTTTTCATTCGCCCATCTCCAAGTTATTTATAAATATATGTCTACTACTTAGTTTATAAAAATTTGAGAATATATTAAATGTTTAGCTACTAAAGCATATATAATTTTATGTCGTATTTTAATTTGTAAATTTACCTTAAAACATTGATCCAAATAGAGTTATATTTTATTTTTTCATAATGTATTATTGTATCGTGCTTGTTTTCCATAATGTATTATTGTATCGTGTTTTATAATGTATTATTGTATCGTGTTTTAAATGTATGTATAATGTGATAAACCAAAATATTGGTAGTGCATAGTGTATCTAAATTTTTAACGCATACATTTTTTTCACCAAATTCTTTTATATCTCATTTATACATTTATAAATATTTTATATTAGACAAAATTTTATATTGTCGATGAAAAAGAGTATTATATTGATATACGTTACAAAATATGAATCTACTACTATTGAACTTGTAAAATCAATTTTATATTATTAAGTTTATCTAAAAACAAATAAGATGATAACTTTAAAAAATTATGACGTCAATCAGAAAATATTTGTTAAATGCTAAAAATATCTTTCTTAAGTTTACAAACTATCGAATTTAAAAAAAAGTTTAGATATGACTAATGAATAATATTAGCCGTTAAATATTTACAACTTATCCCATACAAGAACCTAAATAAAATGGGAATGCATTTTTTACACATTTTTTTCAAAGTTAGTATTTTGAATACACAACCCTAATAATATTTAATAAATCTCAAAGTTAAACTTTATGAATTGTATCATGATTATCTTAAAATATTTATTTATCAAACCCGAAAGAAAGTTTCTTTACAAGACAATCATTTTTTAATGATGTCACTTTTATACGATGAAGAATACCAATGTGAATATACTGGAGGCTGCATTAAAAGAACGTAATGAGAAAGTGTCCAAAATAAAGTTAGCTGCAAGTGGCTCAATTAAAAATGACAAAAATAGAGAAACTTTTCCACCAACCATAGCTGTGACAAATGATATTCCTAGAAAATTTATGCAGTTGATGATCTCCAAGAGGGCAGCACAAACCCAGGTAAAGAAAAGTCAATTATGACAGAATAAGCAAAGCGATAAGGTCACTGTAGGTGCCATAAGCAAAAGGCAAAAACATGAGGTAGTCAAACCTATAAATTTTGTTGTTGAAGCGACAAATGCTTATTTGGGGCCTGATAAAACGATAAATATAGTTGAATCCCCAATTTGTGTGACTAACTTGACCAATAAATTCGTTGCTCTAACTTCTCAAAGAGAGGTCTCTGCTAACCTGTCTAACCTGGATGTGGCAAAAAAGCAAATAAAACTTGCGTTTGAAGTAAGTATTTTATTTTGTTATCTTGTAATTCTAACAACTTTGTTAATAACGGTTAGATATTTGACTCTGGTCCAACATTTGAGAATGCTAGTGAAAAAGTTGTATTTATGTATGAAAGAGATTCAAAGATGAAAACCCAATTATAGGCGGATACATAAGTAAAAGAGAAGTTACAAGCCAAGGTTGTTGCCGAGATAATAGTGGAAGCCGAAATTTTAGTTTAAGGAAAATCCAAGAAATAGTTGGAGCTAATGTTGGGTAACAAACTTTCTAGGCAATCTCATACTATCGTGAGTCTAAATGTTTGGCTATATGAGTGTAAATGAAAGTTAAAAAGCATAAATATGATGCTTACTAGATAACGGATTAACTGAACCACAAATCATTTAGAGTTCAATAGCAATTTGGTTGGTGTTTTTGCTGAACAAGATGCCGTAAGTGTTAAATATCACTGTTAAGGTAAAAACAATTTAATTATTATATAGGATTCTGAAAGGTTGTATTGGGTTGATAATTATGCTAAGTTTCAAGCCACTATGTTCGGTCATGCCAATATTGTAGTGGTATCCATAAAGTAACTTATACTTTTTTTAATTACATTCCTAGAAAAGACATGACTGCCATATTTGTGTGGCGATCATATCCTGAAAGTTCTCCAATTGTTTTATCTATGAAGAGGGATATAATATGGCTGAAATACTTGCGAATTCCCGAGATAAAAAAGTGGCTTCGATATGGGATGAGGATGATGACGTTCTTCTAGAAGAAAAATGGGTGAAGTTGGTGAAGACAATGGAATTGTTGTATTTGGCCCACTTTACATGCTTTAACTTTTGCTAGTGCTCCTTCTGGTTTGGCACCCGTTCTTGCAAAACAAAATATAACTTTGGCGTCTGAAGATAAATGATTTGTTGTGCTTGTATTTTTCTTTATGTTGTCAACTTTCTCGTTGAAAGGATTTTGGTTTGAACAAAATACTGGTTGAGTGTAATTTTGCGAATATAGTTTCGAATGTTTTTGTTATATATATACTTTAAGTTATTAGTTTTCTCTCTTTGGGTAATGTCATAGCATTTATTTTCAAATTTTATAGAATGAATGGTGTTGAAGACTATATTTTCATATCAGGCTTACCTTTATTTATTTTGTCGGATGTCGTAACATGAAAGGTGCTGAAATATTTCAAATTTATTAAATATATACTGGAGAATTAAAAAAGTATTGTGATATTTAAAAGTTATTCTAGCTTCATGGAGAAATATATGCTGGAGCACTAAAAAGGTGCTGAGAGATTTTAGACTTATCCTAACCTCATGGATAAATGTACGTCACATCATTAAAAAAAATGCTAACATATTTTAGATTTATCTTAACCTCATAGAGAAATGTATGTCAAAATATTAAAATGGTGTTGAAAGATGTGAAACTCATCCTAACTAGATGGATAAGTGGTTGCCGAATCATTAACAAGGTGTCATAAAGGTTTCAGACTTATTCTAAACTCATAGAGAAATGTATGTTGAAGCATTAAGAAGGTGTTGAAATATTTCAGATTTATCCTAGCATTATGGGGAAATGGATGTTAAAGCATGAAAAAGGTGTTGAAGTATTTCAAATATATCTTATCTTGATGATGAATTGTTTTTCGTAACATATAGCACGATTATTTGTAATAGAGGTCTTGTTAGAAAAATTAAAGCATAATTTCTACATTATAAATACGTAAAAAGAGAAAATATTTTACAACATAAATGTTTCATCAAATAGTAAGTGCCTTATTAAAATATTACTCGCACTATTTAAATATAGTTCCTAAGAGTAAGTTAAAATGAGTAGCTTGCATCTTCAGTTTTCTGGTTTCGGCTTTGCTCTCTAGAAGCGTACCTTCCGTTAGGTACTTTGTTATATGATTTATTTAGTCATTCTTCTCATCTTTCTCTTCAATCGACAAAACTCATTTTCAGATATGATTATAACGAACTTGTTCGAGAGTGTGTTAGATGGATTATCCTTCAAAATAAAATTTTATTTAATATTTGTGCATAGTAAAAATACTAAAGAGTCTACTTCGGTGTTTTTCACTATTGGCAGTTGCTCAAAATCCACATGCTCAAAATAGATCATTTGTCACTAACTGAACGATTTTATATTTATTTTCTTCAGCATGTCCCAATACTTAATTGAAAAACCATTTATGAGTTTTTGAATAACTGGAATCGATTGGCCCCATATATATTTGCTAGACATAATCCTTCAACGACAGTTTTATACTGGACCTCATTTTTTGAGATGGGGAAACCAAACATAATGTTTTGTGTCAGAATCTCTCTCATCGAGGAGATAATTTTTATTTACGTACATGCACTTTGTTTGTTTATTCCTTCATTAGTGCATATTTTCACATAGACCATGTTTGTTCTTTTGAAAGGATTGATTGTTCATAATGGAATTCTATAAGAAAATATTCTAAGGCTTGGGTCTTAATTGCGGTTTTAGATTTACAAAAAATATCATAGTCTTTCAACTCAACAGACCATTTTGTTAGTCGCACTTTTCTATCACATTCTCCAATGAAAATGAAGATTTGATGATGATGGTAGGAGCTTGGAAGTAAAATGATATTTTTATCGCTGCTACCATAAGCACCAAAGCTAATTTCTCCATCTCCAAATATTTTGTTTTAGATTTTAGTAAGATTTACTTATATAATATATCGACATAAATTCTCTCTTGTCTTCTCATATCAACACGATGCTGACAACATAATCCAAAATTTTAAGGTATCAATAAGGAGACTCTACTGGTTTCGGTTTGATTAATATTTTTGAAGATACAAGAAATTCTTGATGTTATGAAAATATTCTTTACAAATCAGTGTCCACTTGAATTTCCATGCTCCTTTTAGAAACTAAGAGAACGGTTGAAGTTTGTCTAAAGACTTTGAGATGAATCTACAAAGAGTTACCAAATAGTCTGTCAATACCTATACTTCTTTAGTACTTCTACAGGAGAGGCATCAATTCTAAACTTTCGAATTGGTATGGATTTGTCTTAATGCATTTTTATTGACCATATATTACAAGGAAGTTTTCCGATCGGAAACCAAAGTTACATTTTTCTGGATTTTGTTTTGGGTTTACCTTCTTAATGTTTTTGAAAGTTTTAAAAAGACAACTATGGTCTATAATAATCTTTTGCACAAAGTGATGATAGATTAGTCTTGTATTTTTAAAACTGAACGGCATCACCTTATACCAATGGAGGTACATTTATATTGTAAAAGTCGTATGTTCTTGGTCGTCCTAATGCATTTGATTTGATTATATTCGTAGTACGCATCCATGAATGGAAAGATTTGGTTTCCGAAGTAGCATCTACCAGTTGATCAATCTGTGGAAGTTGAAAATGATCATTCAGATAGGCCCGGTTCAGGACTCTGAAATTTATGCACATTATTGAGTTTACGTTCTTCTTATTTACTAATACCAGATTTTTCATCCAAAGCAGGTCGTTAGCTTCCCAATATATCTAATGATGTTCAACTTCTCTATTTATTGAATAATTATCTATGTTTTTTCTTGGAAAGAAAACTGTATTTCTGCTTGATTGGTCGAAGGTTTGTATTGTTAGATAATATTTAGAAGATTAATTCGACCAGAACTCATGCAACGTCATGGGCATTGTATGAAAACATGTCAAAATTACTTTATAAAAATTCTACAAGTTTGTACAACCGTAGGGATATCCTTGCTAAGTCTTAAAACTTTATTGTTTTCCATTTTTACGTGCTTTATCTCTTCTCTATAATTTATTTGGTGAATGGTCCTCCATGAAACATTTATATCATCAACAAAGATAGGGTCCTCCGCTGATTGTTATCATTCATGTGTTTTATTTTTATGGGCTAAAGTTGTTGTGTAGAATTCTCTAAGAGAATTTTGATTCTATTGATTACTCTTATATTTTTCTTATTCAGGTAATTAAGACATTGATGCGGTGTAGAGACGGGTGTATGCAACTGATATAGTCATGAGCGCCTTGTAATTACATTGTATAATTATGAAACTTCAACTACCATAAAGAGGTAGCATGCCCTCTTCTCGAATTCTTGCATCCCTAGTATAACATCCATGTTTAATTCTCTTATCACTTGTGCATCTGCCCCTGTGAAGTAAGTTAAAATAAGTTATGAATGGATTAACTATGGGGCGCATTACATATTTTTGTATGTACTTTTCTACATAAGATTAGTGAATATTCCTTTGTACATCATTAATCTTTTTACATGTACACCTGCTAATTCAATGTTAATCAGTACCACGTCACCATAAGGTCGTACTAGTCATCTAAGATCATCATCAGAGAAGGCCATGATGTGGTAGGGGTTATGGTACAAGTATGTCGATGTGTGACTATGATGTCTTATTTCCAAATCTTTGATATATTTCTTTCTCAAACGATTAATAATTCCTAAAAAATGTTCTCCTTCAGCTACGACAGAGATGGATTACCAATTACAGTTATGATCTCAACATTCTTCTAACTGGATGTCGAATATGGTTTTGTTGTCAAGCTCTTTCGACTTCACAACCCGCTTTTGATCTTGTCTCTCATGTTTTGTTGGGGATCTTTGTTTGTTTCAAAGCCTTTTGCTCATATGTACTATTCACTTTAATAAAATTCGAAAGCTTTACTTCATCAAAAATATGTTGAAAATGATCCCACAAACCCAATATCCCTCATATAGTGGTGAATCCCTCCAATCTTATTATTTTTATATCATTCATCATAATGTGGTGCTCTACTACTACTAATAGACCCCTTAATTTATGTGTATTATTCTTTATAAGACCCTTGAAAAAAGGGCATGCTAATTTTTTTATCATTATCCAAAACCTCGTCTATTTTATATTTACCATTTCCAATGTGGGGACATTTTTTCTTTGCATCCTTCGGCTGTGTTCCCGAATTATAATTCCTTTATGGGAACTGGGGGAGGGTTGTGCGTTGCAAAGTCGATACATTCATAATTGGAGATGAAAACTATGATGGGTGTTTTATGTGTTTCGGATACTGGTTTAGAAGGTGTTAAGAAGGCTTTAATCTCCTGGTTTGGCAACAACCAAAAGCTAAATTAATGAACTTCTTTGGTGTGAGCATGAGTTAGTCCTGATTCCCCAAACTCCCTAAAGATGAGTCATCTAGGGCTGTGTAGTTTTTCCTTGTAGCATCCAAATGCTTAGAAAAACATTGAAGAAAATTTAAAAACCAAATACACAACAAATAACAAATCAAAACATGATCAAACATTATCTACAAAAAATCGTTGAGAAAAAAAAGATTAAGTAAGAAAACTTACTTCGGTATAACCAACGCTAAGTCACTTTTAGTTGCGCAAGAACATGGCCCGTCTCCTGATTCACGCTTAGGCTAATAATAGACTGATTTCACATCTTTACTGTAGTGGGAACCTTGTGACAATCTATATCATTAAGTAGAACTAGTGGCACTAATTATGGTCATTGCGAGGAACTCTTGAATCTTGAAATATTAATTTGACAGCCGACAGATTATTATTGAAGCAAATAACAACCTCATTTCGTTGGGCACTATCTGATTGGGACACCAGGGTGTAGCAAAACGACCATTATGGAGTACTCCCACCAAATTCCTCATCTGACCTATGTAAAGGGAAATGTCAATCCAACTTTTGATCTGCAGACTTCGAGCTTGTTGAGAGACAATGTTTTTGTCATCATGTATGAGCCATTTTCATTTATATGTATTTTATCCAAGTGTAGTATCTTATGATCAAGTATATCCATGTTCCAATAATATCGAATATCGATATACTTAGACTTCGAATAAAATATTGAGTTCTTACTTAGATGAATAGCACTCTGGCTATCACAATACACCACATACTTGTCCTGCTTTATGTTAAGTTCTCTGAAGAAACTCATCAACCATAATGTTTCCTTACACGCTTCCGTTGTTGCGATAAACTCAGCCTTGGTGGTTGATAATGCAACACATTTTTATAACTTGGATTGCCAAGATACAGTTCTACCACTAAATGTCGTCATATAGTCTGAAGTAGACTTTTTGGAATCAACATCTCCAACCATATTAGTGTATGTATAAACATTTAGTTCCGGCTTTCCTCCGAAACACAAGCACATCTTTGAAGTAATCCATAAATATCTTAGAATCCATTTCACAGCAGCTCAATGTTCTTTTCTAGGATTGGAAAAAAATCGACTAACAACATCAACTGTATACACAATGCCTGGTCTGGTACAAACCGTGGAATACATCAAGCTTTCGATCACAAATGCTCATGAAATATCCTTTATTTCCTTTTTATCCTTCTTACTCTTTGGACATTAAGTAGTGTTTAGCTTAAAGTAGCTTGCAAGGGGACAAGATACAGGTTTAGCCTTGCTTATGTTAAATTTCTCAAGAACTTTCTCAATATATTATTCTTGAGACAACCATAGCTTCCCATTATTTCTATCTCTAGTGATCTTCATTCCAAGAATCTGCTTAGTCACTTTCAAATCCTTCATAGAAAAATATTTATTTAGTTCCCCCTTCAGCTTGCCAATCTTTGCAGGGTCACGCCCAACAATCAACATATCATCTACATTCAAAAGATATTTTGATGGAGATTTTTTCATCCACATAAAGCAAAAGGATGAAAAAGTCTTCATCAAAATATCTTTTGATAAACACGCATTGATCAACTGAAATACTTTTAAAGTTTTTTCCAAGTATAAAAGAGTCGAATGTTTTATACCATTGTCGTGGAGCTTGCTTCAGCCCATAGCGACTTCGTCTTAGCTTGTACACGAGAGTTTCTTCTCCTTTGATTTTGAAGCCTTCGAGTTGCTCCATATATATATATATATATATATATATATATATATATATATTTCTTCTTCCAAGTCTTCGTATGGGGAGACTGTCTTTACATCTAGTTATTAGATTTAAAGATTCAAGCTTGTCGTCAACCCAAGTATGATTCTAATAGATGTCATCTTCACCACATGAGAGAAAATCTAATTAAAGTCGACTCATTTATTTTGGCCAAATCCCTTCAACACCATTCGAGCTTTGTACCTTGGTTGTGAGCTCAACTCGTGAATTTTAATCTTGTATACCCATTTATTCTTAAGTTCTTTTTTGCATTTGGGAAGTTTCTCCAAGTAATAGGTGAAATTTTGTTGCAAGGATTTCATTTCTTCATCCATAGCCTTTACCCATTCTTCATTTTGATCATAAGACATATCTTTTTCATAACTTTCAGGTTCCCCGCTATCTGTAAGCATAATATACTCATTTGTATTGTATCTTGTTAAGGGCCTTTGTTCTCTATCAGATCTTCTAAGGACAAGTGGTTGCTCACAAGGTTCCTCCTGATTTTATTGTTGCTCATCACCTTCATTATTTTCATGTTGTTGCGGTTTCTCTTGTCCTTCAGCTTCATATACATTCCCTCCACTATTTTGTGTCATAAGAGAGGAAATAGATTCTAAATTGACTAGAATTTCATAATTTTATCTTGGCTGAGGTTCTTCTTTCTCCATGTCACCAAGAGTCTCATCTTTGGAGAAAACACGTCTTTGCTTCTTACTATCCGTTTTGAAACTGGATCCCATATACTGTACCCAAATTATCCATGTGAGTATCCTATAAAAATGAATTCTTTTGTCTTAGCATCTACTTTCTTTCTTTCTTCTTTGGGGATATGGGCAAATGTCTTGCATCCAAAGACACGAAGTACCTATAAAATACCTCTTTACCACTCCATACTTTTTGGGAATATCATAACTTAAAGGAATCGATAGAGAGACGTTGATGATACTGATTGCAGTACCCATACCTTCACCCTATAAGGATTTAGATAACTTCAAATGAGAGAGCATGCTCCGGATACGTTCTTGAATTGTCCTATTCATTCCTTCAGCCACACCATTTTGTTGGGGATTTTTAGGAATTGTCTTCTCCATCTGGATCCTATGGAACGTGCAATAGTGCTCAAAAGAACCTTGGTACTCTCCTATATCATCTGACCAAACGACTTTCAATATTCTACCAGTCTCTCGTTCCACCTTCTTATTAAAGTCTTTGAAAACTCCTAAGACTTGATTTTTACTCTTTAAGGTATATGCAAACACCTTACTTGAATGATCATCGATGAATTTTACAAAATATTGTGCCACACCAAGTGATTTTGTATCCATATAACAAACATATGTATATATTAAATCCAAAACGTGTAACCTTCTAGGTGTAAAACCTCTTTGGAAATCAACTTTTTGTTGTTTACCAGATAAACAAAGATAACATGTTTTAAATGATATACTTTTTACTTTTGGCAGGAGCTCTTTCTTCCCCAACATTTGCATCACTTTCTCTCCCATGTGCCCAAGTCTTTTATGCCAAAGTGCAGTAACATCCTCTTTATATATATATAGTTAATCTCACCATTTTTTAACGTAGCTTGCATTGAGTATAATAAATTCTTCTTCAAGCCTCTAGCCACCACGAGAGAAACTTTAGTAAGCTTCTATTTTTCATCACTGAAATAATTTGAATACCCTTCATCGTCAAGCTTTCCAGTGGATATCAAATTGAGGCGAATACTAGGAACATGTCTAACAACTTTTAGCAATAACTTGTTCCCTTCCTTTGTTCTTAAATAAATGTCATCCTTCCCAATAATATTTGTAGTGCATTGGTCTCCCATTGAGTAGGTAGTGAAGAATTCACCATGAGACATAACATGAAAGGATGCTCCTCAATCAATCACTCATTCACTATCATCACTGCCTAGACTAATACAAATATTATCATAAGCAAGACTTACCTTGTTGTCGTTGGATGCTACAACAGTTAATTTCTTTTCGTCATTTCTACATTTTCTCTCATTGGACTCTTTAGCTTGATCCTTTTTAAGAACTCTACAATCGTTCCTTTTATGATCAACCTTTTGATAGTAGAAGCAGGAAATACTTCTGGGTCATGATTGTGATCTTCCTCTCGATATGTCATTCCTCTCCTTGCAAAAGTTTTAGAAATAAGAGATTCAGATTCATGGGACTTGTTATGAGTGTCCATCTCTTTTATTATTGCCTCCTCATTTAGGATACTATATTTAATCATATCAGTGGTTAGATTACCATTTAGTGTGGAATTTCTCAGGTAAATAACCAGAGTTTCCCAACTATCTGATAAAGAACTAAGCAATAATAATGCTTGTAATTCATCATCAAGATTCATTTGCATAGTAGTGAGTTGATTTATTAAACCTTGTAAATCACTTAGAGGCTCTGTTATGCTCCTTTCATCCTTGAACTTGAGATTCACAAGTCTTCTAGAGAAGCTTTATTTTGTGATGTCTGTTTCTCGTACGTTGACTCTAAAGTTTTCCAAAGCACATCCGCTTTTGTCTCCTTGGCAACATGATGAAAAACACTTTGATCTACCCATCGGTGGATAATGGTCACTGTCTTCTGATGCATCACCTCTCATTGTTTATCAATTTTATAATCGTGCTTTGCTTCATAACCTTGAATGAGTTCATACAGATCTTTGCAATAAAGAATATCCTCCATCATTGGCTTTCAAATTGAATAATTTGAAGAAGTCAACTTTAGCACACCTACGACTGGATATATCATTTATTACGATGAATGCTCAAAATAGAACCTGGCTTTGATACCAATTTTGTTGTGCTTAAAAGTACTAAAATATAGTTGCCCAGCAGAAATAAAATAGTTAAATAAGAGTAAGAGAAAAGAACACAAATATTTACGTGGAAAACCTTTCAAAGAGAAAAACCACATGCGGCCTCAAGCAAAACTTGCACTATATAAATATCGGGATTACACTTCTTACACACACAAATGTAAGGATCTCTCTCTTTATCTCTCTGTTTAGCTCACTCACTATAAGTATTTCTCAAATTTTATATTTTGATAAACTCCATAAATCATCTCCCTTTTATAGACTAAAAAGAATGATCTATATACATTATTTAATTGGAAGTCTAAGAGTCTCCTCCAAATTCAATGTACTTTTTTCCTAGTTTCTTCTTGGAATTACTTTTAGAATACTATTTTAATTCATTGCACCATTCAGTCATAATTGGGCTCCCATTAATTTTATCTTAAAGACCCTACATGGAGAGGCCCATATGCCAACATTTACTACCTTCTTTCATTACTTCACTACTTTTCATCATATTTTTATTTTTTATTAATCTATTATCATGTTTACCAATATATCACGATTGAAATTTTAGTTCTAATTTTCACTATGTACAATTATTTTTTGTGGGAATCGATTATACATATCACCCCTATATATAAATATTACAAAAATTATCTATAACACTAATAATTGTATTTTATTTAAATAGATTAAGTAATATTTAATATTGAAATATTTTATATCGGTCATAAAAATGATTCAATTATTTTTTTTCAGAATCTATTTTGGTATCTCTAATGTCTTGTTTAGTATGTGGGTTACTCGTTTTTTTTAAATTGTTGTGCCCTTTCATCGGACCTTAAGAAAAGATGGGTCAATCCACTACACATATCACAATAAAAAGATTTTATTTATTTTTTATATTTTATTTTATATTTTCTAAATCGTTTTTCATATATTTTATAATTTGATCTGGCACAATGAAAAACACAAGATAGAATCAAATAGACTCATTCTTAAGAAATTACAATAAACAAATTGGAGAATACAAAATCCAATCAAAATGTTACAAAAATTGACGAATTTCCTATGTTAATCAACAACTCATAATATGTTCTTCAAAGGAAAGAAACTCGTGGATAAATTCTATTTTTTTAGAAAAATACTCCTTCATATTATGTTCAAGGTACAAATCAAAGAATATAAGCATATGCAGAAATTACGAAACCAAAAACAAAAGAAACTGTTGAGAAATGTCAAACCAAAAAAAATCATATTAACATTTAATTTTCATCCAATGTTAAAGAAAGTCTACAACAAAGATCAAAGCATGCATTGGTGAGAAACATTTGGACAATAAAACCTAAACACTCTTATATACATAAACTATTAGACTCAATTGAATTTCATATTAATATCTCTTATTGGGATAGTAGGCACATACTTTTGGAATTTGATCTGGTTGGAGACCTTAAAATATTATGGAAGAGAAACTTTTGGTCAATTGAGGATAAGAGATTGAGACTTCTCAAATGGCTCACACATTTTAATACAAACAAAGAAAATCATATAACTTCGGTTCGGATTTATCTTACAAACCTATCAGAGTTCATGTTTAATGAAGGAATAATAAAATTATTAGACAAAGCAATATGAATTTCTCTCATATTTTTTGTCCTTTTTAGAAAAAAGGGTAAAATATAATTGTTGCAAAGTGTGGTTGGAATTGGATATATCTCAAAATCGTTTCACCTAAGTCTGGATAAGGTTCCGTGAAAAAGATGGAATTAGATATATCTCTAAATACTTCCACCTTGGTAACGAACCTAAGGATTGTTGAAAGTCTAACAACAATAATGAATATCTCAAAAAAAAAACTTATCAATCAAAAGGTCCTGAAGACGTTTTTTACTCAAAAAATATTGAGAAACCTAAGATAAAGTCTATAATTGTGAAAGAGGATAACTTATAAAGTCAACCAACAATCAATAAACAAATAAACTCAAACATAGAATAAAGGAAAAAGGATCAAAGGACATAGACACAAAAAGCATTAGTAGAACAAAAATATACCCAGAATATGAGCTACTTTAACCAATCAGAAGCAAACGAATCAGATAAGTATCATTTAAAAAGACCAAGAAAAAACACTGATCAAATTAAGGACTTAGGAATATTAGCAGCAATACAAATAGTATATACAAGTACATTGTTTCACGACAAAAATGAATCAGTGGACTTAGTTATGTGAAGTTGAATCTTCAAATCCTCTAACAATGGGAAGTCTTCATTCTTCACATGTACTAAAAAAAGTTTGAGTAAGTAAATATTTGAAAAACGTGTTAAATAAGATACTGAAGCAATCAAAGATTAACAATACGAAAGGTCTGGGCAAACCTCTTTTCCATAAAGAGTTAGACATACATTTAAAGGAACCTTTTAAAGGACAATCAACATTATAAGTTGGAATATTAGGAGAATCAACATTAAATCCTTTGTTGGGAGAATAAGATCTATAAAAAAACATAAAAATAGAATTCAAGGTCATTCAAGAGCATATGGTATCTTTGGAAAAGCTATCTAATATTGCCAACAAGATTGGTTTCTCTGATTTTACAGCCAATATAAATAATCAAATATGACTGTTTTGGAATGAAAATTATTCGGTTGATGTTATAGTCAATCAAGAACAGCTTATTCATCTAAAAGTTCAGCATAATGGTCTTAAGAAATATTTTTGGGTAACCATTATATATACAAAGTTTGTTAGATCTCCCATGTTTGATCTATGAAGTACCTTAAAGGGCATATCAAGATAAGTTAAGAAATGAATAGTATTTGGAGATTTCAATGCCATAATGAACTCTCATGAAAAACTTTCATATACTACTTTTTGTATTAGAAGTATGGATGAATTTCGGCAGAAATTAACAGAATTTCACCTTGAGGATGCTAAGTTTATTGGTTCCAAGTTTACTTTGACCAATAACAGAAAATGGAAAAGATTAGACAAAGTTTTATACAACTCTTCCTGGTCTAACTACTTTACTAACACAAAAGTGAACCATCTCTCAAGAAAATATTATGATCACTCAACCCTAAACATCTCTTTAAATTCTGATTAAATAAAGTACAAAGGCTCATTTAAGTTCGAAAATATGTGGACTCTTCATCCAAATTTCTTAAACATAGTATAAGAGATTTGGGAAGAAACTATTAAATGACCATCAATACAATTATTTTGGAAACATCTTCGAGGCTATAATACAAACAGACGAAGAAGTGAAATATATGGAAAATTTATTTTGAAAAGTCTCCTGTTTTAGAAGATAAAATCACACTAGCTAAAGATCAAACAGTCTTGCTTCAGCTTCTGGGTAGAGTAAAAAAACAACATAAATTGGATTAAAGATGGATACATGAACTCCTCTTGCTACCAAAATTATGATAAAAGAAATAGAAGAATGAATATTATCAATGGTATCATGATTATTGATGTTTGGATTAATGATAAAGTGAAACTAGGAAGGAATACTACTGATTATTTTATAACTTTACTACCTAATAGGGTAGTCAAATAAGAATTAAATATCTAGCTAGTATAATTCATAAATTAATTGATGAAGAAGACAACATCAAGGGATTACTTTCTGAGCATTATATTCATGAATTAATTCAATCCATTTGTCTTACCAGCACTACTGGTCTTGATGGCTTTAATACCAAATTTTCTTAAGCATTGTTGTTTAATAATTAAAGATGACTTGTGCAAAGCTATATGTGCATTCTTCAAGGGTGAGGTAGTCCAACAAGATTTACTTTTCCTCTTTCATCTGCCTCATTTCTAAAATGGATGCCCTCAAACATTAGAAAGAATATACATATCATTTTTTTACCTTGTTCATCAAGATAATAATAAATATTATAAATAACATGTTTGTTTCAATTCTTCCTAACACGATATTTTTTAGCAAAGAGGATTTGTCAAAGGGAAAAACATCCAATACAATATCACTTTTACTCAAGAATTATCCCAAGACCTAAACATTAAAACAATCGGTGGATACATTTTGATTAAAATAGACATGTCAAAAGCCTTTGACATGTTTTTTTTAGTTTTTTTTTATCAAAGTCTTGGAAAGTTTTGGTTTTAACAACAAATGTCTTGATATGTTTTTCAAATGCATAAACAATATCTCTTTTTCTGTTATTATAAATGAGGAATTACTTAGGTATTTCAAGTCCACAAATGAGATTATAAAATAAGATCCTTTATCCGTAGTATATTTATAATTGTTGAGGAATTTTTAATCAGGAGTTTGAAGAAATTATATGTAGATAATCAAGAGTTAAGATACAAATCAAGAAGCAACTATGTCATACCTTGTTTGGCTTACGTTGATGGCTTCATAGTCTTCACCAATGACACTATTCCAAACCTCAAACTGCTCAGCACATTCGTGATTCAGAAGGTGTTACTCAATTCTCTTATGGATGTCTACCATTTATATATTTGGAGATTCCAATACATATAAAAGACGGCACAATTTTATTTAAAGAGTTGGTTACCAAAATCAGGATTAAAATCTTTGATTGGGATGGCAAGCGTCTCTCATTTAATGGAGGCTTACATTAATACAATCAATTCTTCTTACCATCCATGCATATCATTTCTAAAGTCTCATTATCCCTAAAGCAATCATCAATAGAATTGAAAGAATTTGTAATAAATTCATGTGAGGATCTAATAGTCTCAAATTTGCTATCAACTGGTAAAAATGGCTTCCCTTGTGAAAGCTTTTTGAGGAGGTTGGGCTTAATGTTAGAAGGATTGAAGATATCCAGCTAGCTTACACTAGTAAGATGTAGTTTTAATTCATGGAGAAACAATCTCTTTGGGACATATTTATGAAATCAATCTACTACTCTAAAATTAACCATATTATAGCAAAAAACAACAAAAAAGTTTCTAATACATGGCAAAGGTTGTTGAACATCGGAAAATTGGGTGAAAATATATGTTTTAGACCATTGGACAAGGAAACATAGACTTTCCTAGAGAAATTGTGCCACACGAGACCTTTAATCTCTTTCTCAAACAATAATGATAATTTATGGTACATTAAAGAAAAAGTAAAGCAGCTTTACCAAACTAATCGGGGGAACTTCAAAATGCTTAAGAATAAAGTTTTTCATTCTGACATTAATAGAATTATGAAATTCGATATAAAAAAATTGGTCCAGGATAGTCTCAAATGATGTGTAACTAACTATGGGTCTTATAGTACAAAAGAGGTTTTGAATTTAATTACACATAAAGCGAACAAATCTAAACTATAAAAAAAAATCTGGAATTCTTCCATTCCATGACATATTCATTTTATTATGGAGGGTCATAAATAAAGGGATGATTATTGATTATTCCTTGAAAGAAGGAATTTATTTATGGCATCAAAATGTCAATTTTGTGAGAATCTTGAAACTATTCAATATCTTTTTATCCAATGTGACATTTCATGGGAAGTATGAGAATATTTGGTATGCTTTTTTGGAATCCTAATTAATAGAAAAATATATCTTCATAATATGATAAAGACTTGGTTTTGGTCTACAAACAGAGATGTTCACGTAAGTACAATAATATCTCTTATAGTTTTTTGGGTTTTATGACAATAAAGAAACAAAAGTAAACATGAAAGTCATACTCCTACTATTAACTAAATTTTAAGTTTTATTAAACATTTTATCTAGTTTGGACCAGGTTAAACTACTGAAAAGGGCTCATTGGTCTCAAGATATGAACACTGCCTTCAAATTAGGTTATATTCATCATTTAGATAAACCTAGGATATGTCTTCACCTTAAATGGCTATTACCTAAAAGGAACAAACATAAACTTAACATAGATAGGATTTATAATAGTACTTGATAAACAGGAGGGGGTGGTCTACTACGAGATGATAAAAGAGAATTATTTGTTGGCTTTGGAATAATTAATGGGAAGCTAAATCCTTCAACTCTTGAATTAAAGGTTCTTCTAGACGGTATAATCATATTCAAAGACAATAACATTCGGGTTGTTGATACTGAGGCATACTCCAAGATTATAGTTGCAAGGCTAGCTAAAGATAAATCCTTTTGGTACCTATCTTCCTTCCTAAATTGATGTAGGAAACTATTCTCTTCAAATATGACAATTAGACACATCTATATAGAATAATATGATTTAAGCTGTTAACAAACACACAAGACTTCACCCCAAAATCGGGACCAATAATGTATTTGGTACTTGAATCGAAGCTCTTCACTGGAATCAAATGGGTTAGCGGAAGAAATATAAAAATGGGAAGAGACAACTGGATTTTCAGTGCGTCACATATCATTAGCCACCACCAGTCTGTTGACCAACTCATATCAAATTCAAATCTGATTGAAGGACCACGCAAAGACAAAATCCGAGGATAGACCGGATAGTTGTGAATGTCTATTCACCAGAATCCATTGAAACTTGGATACAAGATCCACAAGTGATGACTAGAATTTGTAAATGTTTGAAGATTGTAGCTACTGGAACACCTTAAGAGGAGATTAAATAGTATGGCTAATAATTGTATTGGCCGGGTAACCAAATGGACTATTTACCCATGGAACACTACCAAATTACCTGGGGTAATTTTATTCTAATAAAATGAGTGATTTGTAACATTTATTTTACATTTTATATTTTTCAAATAGATTTATAATAATGAATTAATCAAGATCAATAAACAATTATTGAAAAATTATATATATATATATATATATATATATATATATATTAATAAATTTACTGATTTTGTTTCAGTAACTTAATATAAAATTTTGTGTTATTAAAAAAGTTATACTTTTGAGAGGGGAAGTGAGAATAATAACTTGGGAATTGCTAAAAAAATAGCCAAAACTATTTCGTGAATTTGCATGTTTTTGCTTTTCACTATTTACAAAGTTTTCACTCACCAAAAATTCCAAAATAAATCTTGAAACTCTATTTAATTACATTTCATGGCATTGTCTGCTTCATGAAGTTACAAAACAAAAATCTATTGAAAATTAACCTTTCACTTCCAAAAACTAACCAAAACCGAAAAAACTCAAAATCCAAAACTTGCCATAAACCATATTTTCTCTAACCTTTCAAAATCTCAAAACTATGACCGAAATGGAGGCGGAACCAGTTCTTCTACAGACTAGCATGGATGTCGAAGAGGTATTTTAACTCTATGTTTATGTTTTTTCAAAAATGGGAAGTTTTGTAAAACCCATATTATGCTCGATTCCGTCATGGAATAGCGTCAGCCTAGTGTTTGTCGTTATTCTAATGACGGAATGATGCATCCATCCGCCAATGTGATGGCGTAATAGTTCGTCATTCCTCCACACGTATGACAGATGGATGCATCATTCTGCCATGGCATGGCGGAATGAAGGCCCACTTCGTCTTATACGTGGCAGAACAGCCTTAACTAATTCAGAATCTTTCACTTGTTTCAGACTACACTCGCTATTTTATGACTCACGAGGAGTATAGCATATAGTCGATGACCGAGTGGGACAAAAGTACAAGAAATTTTCTAGCATTCTCACTTAAGATAACATTTAGGGAACCAAAAATAGAGAAAGAAAACCAAGAGTAGATTATAAATGTGAGTGATCCGATATATTTAATTATATCGTTAAAGGAGTGTGACCGTAAGCATAAGGATAGCGTTAGCAAAAACATCAATTTCTCTTTTTATTTGGTAGGTAATCTGGTTAAAGGTGATGGTAAGTTGGCTTTAAGTTTCATATCCGGCAAGAAAACCCATGATTTGATTGTGTACATTTAAGGAATTTTGCAATGTTCGAAGGTAAAACAAAAAGGAAAAGAGTTTGTCAATGTTTTGACGATGAACAGAACAACTCCACGTCAAATATTTGGTGTCTTAAAGAAAGATGATCTCGAAAATGTGTCCAATGTCTGTAATGTATACAATCACCGTCAAAGAATAAGGCTGGTACAAAATGGTGGTCGTTTGGAAATGCAATTCTTGCTAGGAAAATTATAGATGCACAAGTACATATACTAATCAATTATTAGGTACATTTAGTATCAATTATTAGGAAAATTTAGTATCAATTTACTACGGACCTTCCCACAGTTACTAATCATGGGTATCAGATACATATTATTAGGTACAAGATGCATTTTTTTAAAATAGTCGGGGTAACATCGATAAAAAAATTGCATTGGTTTCACATTCATGGTAAAAGAAAAACAAGAAAACTATGAATGATCATTGGGATGTTCGAAAATGGTAATTGAGGAAAATGATTAAGAGTTTTCTTGTGTTATAATCATAAACCGTGAACTTTCTTTAATGAATATAATAGATAAAATATTTCCTAGCGCAAGCCACATGTTATGCGAATGAAATATCAACAAGAATGTTAGTGGGAAAACTAAAAAATTGTTTAAAGATGGAAATGAGTCTAACATGTTTTTGGATGTTTGGCATGACGTCGTTTCATCCATCATAGTTGATCGGATGAATGAGAGGTTGGCTAAGATTCATACAATGTTCAAAGAACACGATAAGACGCTCGACTATGTCATAGACTCATGGATTACACATTATAGAGAGAGGTTTGTTCATGCCTACAGTAACAAAATCATGCATTTCAACAATCACACCTCTAAGAGAAGCTCGCATGTTACTTTGAAAAATGTATCGGGTCAAGCCACTTGGATTTCAAAGGATTTTAGGAGAAAATTCATGGTTTATTAGTGATGCAACATTCGACCATAAAATAATTGATAAATCTAAGCAAGTATCACCAAATTCATAAATTTTCAAGATTTTAAGATTTTCAAATTACTAGAGGGCTATGTATCACCTATTTCTTTGATGATAGTATACGAAAACTATGTTTATAAAACTGGAGGTGACAAATCTTAATGCGCTTGCATTAATCGTAGGACACAAGGTTTATCATGCATCCATGAACTAGAATCAATCCGAAGAGTGGACGAGTATGTACTTACACGAATTATAGACGAGCACTAGAGGAAACTATATATTATTCTCTGAGTTAAACTAAGCGGCCAAGAAGAGATGAAACTTAATTTTGCAAATTCAAATGCAAAAATCAGACAGTTTGATATATACGAACAAAACCATTGGCTTAAAACATTCACACGAATTTTGAATCCTTCAACTTCACTCCTTTGCAAACCATTTCAGAAGTTAAAACCTGTTTCCGTACTCCTAGATGCATCTAAGGTCGCAGACGTGGTCACAGTAACGATACCGAAATTCGTGTTTACTATTCTACTAAAAGAGATCATTCTATGCATGAAGAAGTCGAACAAGAATGGTTAGACTCTCATGTAGATAATGTAGAAACTCTAATAATGGTACCGCCGCAAGTTTTGAAACCCGGTCGGCACTTTTGGTAGCACCCCACGAACGATTGTTGCATATACCCGTACTAATTGTAGAGTAAAACTCTAAAAAACGAAACAAAAGTGGGTTGCATGTACAGGTGTAGCAACTCCAACCGAGTTGAATAACATTACTGCAAAACTGTTAATTACGGTTAAACCATTTCTGACGAAGTTTCTAAACGTGTTGGACTCGAGGTATTCAATGAATATACCTCAATTTATGCGTCCTTGTATACTCATAATTACGAACATTAAGCTCGACGGAAATTGTAGTTTTAGAGCAATCATACATGGTTTGATAGGCGCTGAGAGTAGATGGAAACTTGTTAGACGAATCATGATTCACGAACTAGAGAAGCATGGAGAGTTTTATTTGAATACCGCATATTTTGGCGACAATAGTGAAGTCGATAAAGAGCCACACTAGTTGAGATATTATAAAAATAATACACCAATCTAAATTGGACATCGTTACCTAGTTGCGACAAACTAATCGCCACCCTATTCAATTGTGTTTTCTATTTCTTAGAACCCAACAGTTGTAAATGCACCACAAACGGAGGGTCCTATAAAAGAGATTGGTTTCGCATTCATGAGTGCATATCATTTTGTTCATGTAAGTAAACAAATTTTATATTAGACACATTTAGTTATTTATTATCTAAACTTGATCTATACAGTTAATGTTAGTCTTGCGATGTTAAATTATAAGTCGATATGGTTAAAGGTTCATCATTACTGACGATAGATCCAACGTGGATGCACACTACTAAAGAAGATGCTAATCTTTGGTCGATCTCTTATTTGCTAGAGTCGATGTTTTTTTACGTCTATACTATCCATCGCTGACACAATCTGTAGAATGCGAGAAAGTAATAATAGACTTAACCAAAGACCTCCAAAAATGTTAATGTTGTTATTTCGGAACCGAATATGAAATACTAGTTTAGTTGTACTTTTTAATTTGTAAATTTATGTAATTATCGAATTTTCGAACAATTAATATTATATTTTGATTGAAATGAGCATTAGTTATCTTATAATTAATATGTTATCTTTTTTTAATTTTTAATGTCATTGTCGTTATTGTTATTGCGCTATTTTCCAACCTGACGCTAACGGTTGATGAGTAACATATCTTACACCATCATCTAGCGAAAACTATTGCACAAACGTCAACTTACGACGCAATTCATGTTTGTGGCAATTTTTACGGTAGCTATTAAGAAGGCTTGCTCATTGCCGCCAACGTCGGGAGGAAATGAGCCTATATCCACTATGAGTTGGCAGCAAGCCCTTTTTGTTTATCTAAAAAATAAATTATAAAAAGAGGAAAGTACCCCTAAATACCCACTCAACTATCAACTACCAACATGGTATCCATTTTTGGACTAGTTTCATAAAATATCTAGAGCCATATTGTGGACAATTATACCCTCTAGGGTATAAAAGGGGTTGTTTGGTTGAAACCCACTTTTTTGCACCTTCTAATCTGACTTTTAGGTTCCAATTCCCCCCACTTTCACATTTCTAAATTTGAAGAGAGCGAGAGACACGTTAAACGAGAGAGAACCCAAAAGATGTTTTCGAACCCAAAGCAGAACCTTTCAACCGGCGACAAGTAACCGGCGTCCAGTTCCGATCAAACACTCGAACCGGAGACCACCATTCAACACCTACTCCATCGAGCCTCCTACTCCATCGATCACAGTCGAGCAGGTATTCCTCCGACACTGTCTGTCTTCTTGAAAACACCGTCGATGTATAAGCGTCGCCGGAGTACTTTTACAGTGATAGTCGATGTTTTCGAGTCAGTGGTAGTCGATGTTGTCGAGTCATTGATAGTCCGGTAGTTAGAATACTACGTTCTTTTACAGTGATAGTCGATGTTGTCAAGTCAGTACGTGTATTTCTTAGTGTTCATCCACCGGTCGATGTTAGTTGATAGTTTTGTTGATAGTGTCGTCCGACGCCGTCGAGAAGCAGTTGTTAGAACCAGTTGTTAGGACCTGGTTGAAACCTGAACGCGTACCGTCGTCTATCAGACGTATAGAGTTTCTGGTCTAAGTGGTGTTAGTTTACGTAAGGGGGTTAGTGATCTATCAATGTAATTTGGCCGTATCTAGCGGGGTCTGGGAGTAGTTTACCTGTCATAGTGCACGTCTAGCAGAGTTGTATATGAATTTGGTCACGTCTAGCACTGTTGGAATGCAGTGAGTTATACGATGTTGTGGAGTAAGTTGGACAAGTGCTGTCTCCGAGAGTTAACGTATATACTGGCTGCTTAGTTTTATTGTTTTAGTTACCATGGGATTACTAACTAGCTTGAGATGTGAATGTTAAGAGGGAAACATGACAAAAACAGGAGTATTCTACAGGTCCGGGTTGGTAAGCATAATCAACGTACTCAGACGGGATATCATTAAAGCGGAACACATCGAGGTTGCTAGAGGAACACCGTTCTATACCTTCCTGAAAACATCGTTCGACTTAAGGAACGAGGTTCTGAAGCTTAAAAAGTTCCACTACTTGATCGAGGTGATTTGTGGTTTATACGATGTTAGATGGAAGTCTTTCTAGATTGGACGGAAGCATGTAAGGTTGACGAGGAAAGATGTGAAGGCGATATTTGGTCTGAAACACGGTAACGAAGAGATGCCGATGAGCAAATCAGGCGCATTTATCGCTCGGTACGCTGATGGAGCTGAGTTAGATTCAATTCTAATGCAAAAATATATTTTGAGCCCAAGGACGAGGAGGAGCGGGCCAACAAACGACAAATCCGTTTCTAATGCGTTGATAAAGGTAAATCTAGTCTGTTAAAATGTAGTCGTTTTTATTTTATACTGCAGGCATATGATGATGATACAAAAACCTGCATGTGTATGCAGGTATCTAGCATAGTAGTATATTATATCTAGCAGTGTGTTAGCTGTATAATATTACGTTGGTGTTTGAGAATAAGCATCTAGCAATGTCTTGGTTCATATCTATCAATGTCGTATTAGGGGTAGCTGCCTTTAATTATTATTGCTGTATTCTTGGTATGATGTTGTTGATTTTGTAGGAAGCGATCGAGAAAGCAGTAAGTGAATGAGGGGAGGATGAAGCGAAGGATGTTGCTCGGCTGCTGATACTTTTCATATGCTCGACACTGTTCTTTTCAGTGTCCGGCGACGTCGTCGGGTGGACAACAATATTCTACGTGGAGAATCTTGAAAAGATAAACGACTATGACTGGTCTGGAGCCATCTTGGAGAAGCTTCACAAATCACTGGACAAATGTATTAAGGCCGGGAAGCCTGCAAGAGTGATCGGATGCGTTGCTCTGTTGTTTGTAAGTACAATGGATTATGATCAGCATGTTTGTTACAAAACTGTTTTTTTAATGTTGAGTTATATTCTGTGCAGCTATTTCTGATGGAGCATATTTCGATAAACGTCGACGTACCAAGGCCAAACATAATCCCTAGATGTTACAAGTGGTGGGGACTAGAGGGCAAGGAGTCGACATTCGAAATGATCCAGATGGTCAGTCAGCTCAGGGACGACCAGGTATGTAACGCATCTATCAATGTCCAAATTGTAAATTCGAACAAATCTCATACCCACGAATCCTACACACAAATCGCAGTCATCAATATTAGAATCACAAAATATAAACATATCTATTGATAAAAATATCAAACAAATCGCATACCATGTAGCATAACGTCATAACTTAACATGTCCATGGATCATAATTGTCTGTAATTCGCAGTAATGATTATAATATTGTGTTGCTGAATGTATATTATACTGTATTTCTTAGGTTGTGGCCGATGAGTTAGTGTTGACAGCGTCTGAATGTTTTGTTTATGGAGAAAATGATTAGCGGAGGAAGTACGAAGCTGCTGGAGAAACAAGTAGGAAAAGAAAGAAATCAGTTGCGAACAGAAGTACAAGAAGGAAGATGAAATAGGTAGATGACGGAGTTGGAACTAAGAAGAGAAGAAGTTCGAACACTCAGGGAGATGATGATGTTACATTGGGGGAATTCATTGTAGAGAGGAAGTCAACAGTTGGTAAAACAAAAGGGGAGAGGTTAAAAAACAAAAACAAACGTAAGTCTAGTATTCCAAGCTTTGGAGGGTTGTCGCAGTCGGTGCTGCGTGACAATAACAAGCTGAAAAAAAATAAGTCGGTTGCACCGGTTGAAAGTTGAATACAAGCGGCTGAAAACGTCGCTTGAGGAAAGAAACGAAGAGGTTAGTGTTACCATGTTTTTAAGTACTAATAAGCTTTATATGTACTAATTAAAGGTTGATTCAGGTTGAAAAATTAAAGAAAGACTTGAACGAGCTGAAACAGAAGGTGGAGGTGGAAGATGAAAGAGTGGATGGTGAGGATGACGATCTGTTGAACACCTTATCAATTCCATTTTGTCGTATTGATGAGGACGATGTTGAAACTGTGGATGCAAACATTACTGAGAAGGTAGTTAAAGAAACATTGGTTTACAAATCTCGGAGGCATGGATTTGTTCCCAAGAGGAACCAACGAGTTTCTGATACAGAAAAAACAACGATGTTCAGGGGGAGCCAAGAGAAGAAGAACAACAAGAGCTTGAGGCAGCTGAGGAAAAAGAAAGTGATGTATCGGAGGAGGAAAAGTTAGAAGTTGATGGAGGGTGTGTTCAATCCGAAACACCTGTTGAACCAATGCAAGAAAGTACTACACCGGAAGCTATTGTTGTTGATGTCACTGGGAAGCAGAAAAGGACTACAACGTCTGGTTGTGACGCTGGTAATAAGAAAGGGGAGGTGGCAGAAGAATTATCACCCCTAACTCATGCTTCCGGTGCGCAAAATGAAGTTTTCGTAGCTGAACAGGGACACGGAGTTGGAAACAACGAGGTTGAACAACAGGAGCTGATGGTGGACAGAATTGACTTGTTGGACAAAGGTTCTAACGAAGGAACGAAAACACTGAAACAACAGTTGGAGGACTCGTCAGAAACCGTAGAGGAAGGACATAATGCGGAGAAAGGTCAGAACAAAGAAGAAGTTGACACAGTAGCAACTACCGTGCTGGAGAACGCAGCCACAGAACTACAGGGTCCAGAACCTGTCTCTGACAATGTGGTGGAGAATGTGGCTGAAGATGTAAGTGGATCTTAAAAGCCTTAGGATTGATAAATTTTCAGTAATTATGTTTGGCTTGTTTTGAAATGTTCAAACTCTAGGTTGGATAACATTTAAAGTATCTGGTTGTTTTTTGTATAAAAAAGTTGGTTTGACAGTATTTGTGTAGTGTAATACATGATTTCAATGATTGTCTCACTGAGTATTAGTTGATGCATGTTTGACAAATCGCAAACGCAATATATATATATATATATATATAGTCTGATAGATTAAAAATATGTAGAATACCGTTTTCACTGCAAACAAATCGCAATGTATAATAGTCGTAAATAGCGTCGTTCTACTTGAAACGCATCTAGCAATGATATTTGTGCTTATATCGCAATGTATGTTTTCCAATATTGTAATGTTATGTTATTAGGAAGTGGAAACAGCGGCGACTGAAGACACACGACACTCTAATGTAAAGACCTTGGCATACACTGGGATTGAAAAAGCAGCAAAGTGCGAACAACTATCGCAAGCTGTCTTTCCATTAAAGGTGATTCTGATTATCAACGAAGAAGAGAAATCCTTAGAGAAGATTGAAAAAGTGTCACAGGTCAAGCCATCTTCGTACGCAACACCACAACAACATAAAGCAACATCTAACGATCTGATTGTCAGATCGGTTACACCGTTGGCTGACGATAGCTTTGTGGACTGCACTCAATCATTTTACGTAGAAGTTGACAAGGCTGTTGAAAATTCAAACGAGAAGAGACGTACACTGGACTCCATCGAGGAAGAACAAACAGACGTTGATGTAAGTAGATATATTGTATTATCAATAAACCTTCAAAAAGTAATGTTAACAGTTTACTCTGATGTTTTATTTTAGGTGCCCGTTGATGAAATGCCTGGCTTCAACTTACATACTCCGACGCAAGTTAAACAACAGCAGACTGCAGTCGTAGATTGGCCGTTCCCGACAGAGACAACGAACTGATCAATGTCAGTGAGTACGAGAAGGTGCTGAAACTTGCCAACGAAGAAAAACAAGAAGATCCAGAAGTATGGTACTTGCCAACATCGGAGTTCTCCTACAGGCTTTCCATTAGTGTGACCAAGATAATGGAACTGCCTAACAAAACTTAAGTTGACTTCAAGGTAATAAGGTTTCAGGTTGTATCTATCATAGTAAAATTGTAAGTCTAGAAATGCGTCTATGTACGTCTAGCATATTAATATGCAGCATCTAGCAATGTGTCTCATTGAAGTTACAGTCTTAGTTGTCAACCAATAAACCGTTGGTTATTCTTTTCAGTAACCGTCATTCAACTGATTTGAGCTTGTAATTGTGTTTTGATAGGTAATAGATGCTTGGATATATAAACTGTTAAAGGATTCAGATTGGAAAGTCCCTCTGAAAGGGTTTGATGATAAGTATTCATATATGGTCAGCGTCATTCAATTAACTAGAATTGCAATTGTAAGTTCCCAGGGAATTATTTATGTTATATTGGAAACATCTACTTCCTGTACTAATAATGCAAATTTGCAGGGAACATTGGCTATCAATGGAGATTTGTTTGTCATTGTGAACAAGGTTTTTGAAACAATGAAACCAGACACAAATGTTGCACTTGTTCCCCTTTGTACCGTTAACACGTTCGGCGTGAACCACTGTACGCTCCTGGTTATAGACATGGAGAATGGGGCTGCCAGTAGCTACAACCCACTGTTGCCGTGGAGCAAACACATTTCCGATAAGACGAAAAACACAGATGATGCTCTGGTATAAAATTTAATCCTAAGGATCTATCTAGAAATGTCGCATACTATATCTATCAATGCATATAGTAGTACATAGAAATGTCTACTACTCGTAAATCGCATAGTAACTATGGATTACTTGATTTTGCAGCTGACCTATTGCATGAAGAAAAAATACATACCTTATGTAAAAGGTGGATACAAAATAAAGACAATGAGAAATATCCCACAACAAAAGAAGGATAGCCTTGACTGCGGTGTTTTTGTTTGTAAGTACGCAAAAGACATCATTACGAGAGGGTATGTTCCGCGGGAATATGGAAAGGAAATGCCGGCCGAAACAAGAGCTGAAATATTTAAGCATTTCATGAATGATCAAAACACAAACAAACGTTGGTAGTATGTAATTCATATTTTGGTACCCGCTTTTATGATTTGGATAGATTAGGATGGGTGAAGTAGACAATTAATATGAAATTATTAGAAAAATCTCGTGTAAACAGTTCTTATGACATCACTCTTACATCCTTCAATGTTGAATCTAGTAATTTATATATGTTGTATCCGTCAGAGTAGTTATCAAGTTAATATCAAAGTTTTTATTATTCCCTATCAGACGTGAATTAAACATCTAGCAATGTTATATAATGTTTCTATCAGACCACTTTTTATCATATCTAGCAACTACATAGTGCGACATCTAGCGTAGTTTATATAGTCTTATCTATCAGACTAATATCATACTTAGTCTAACTACTCTAGCAATGTCTATTTTCGAATCTATCAGAATCCTAAACAAGTGGTGTATGTAGCAATATACGAAATTCTTTTTAATCAGGCTTAAACTCAAGTAAATATGAAGGGAAATGTTTTTCTAATCTACCTTGGCAGATCCTGCCTTTGTTGCATGAATAAATTTCATACCTTGGCAGATGTATCTAGTATTTTTTATGTTCTATATATACTAGAGTAATAGTAAACTATATCGCAATGTCTACCTTCTTATCTATCAGAGATTTAATAAATTATATATCATACTTATATCGAAGTACATAACAATGTCTATCCGTTTTATCTATCGGAGTTATAATCAAGCATCTATCATAGTACGAATTACATACATGTCAGACTAATTATCTACTATCAAAACAGACTAATTATCAATGTCTACGTGTCAAAACAGCTTTGTTACGAACCATATAGTGCACTTTTACATATCTGTCAGACTAATTATCTAACGCAGATAGGTTTTAAATTGTATATATTATTTATCTAGCATTGTAAATTAGTCGTAAATCGCATATAACATATTAGCGACGGACCAACTGTATATTTGGACTGGAGGATATGGTTATTGGTAGATGAGTAAATTTAATTTTTCGAAATGACTTTTTAACTACACCAATCACTCATTAAAAGTAAATATATTAAGCCTATTGGTTAGATTGAAAGTTGAAAAGACAAAGGTAGATGGACTTGAATGATTACATGCATTAAATAGACGTGTGTCATTAAATTTGTGAAAGTAAGTATGGTTGCTAGATGGGATTTAGCCTTGGGCATTGTGTTTTGCTATAAATAGAGGGTGATATTTGAACCTATTCATCTCACACTTCTTTGCAAAGCAAAAAACAACCAGAAACTCTAGCCTAAGTTAAAACCAAACCACCATCGATAATGGCACCTTCCTCACCATTCTCACCAATGAACTCCGGCGACGACGGGTGGTCAACTGACCACTGCATAGACAACAAGGCTTACAAGCAAACCACAACATTGGAGTACTCCTCCGATGAAGAAGACGAATGGTCCGTTTGGTCTGAGGACCAAGAAGACCCCTACGGTTCATGGGACTCATGGTCGTTCGACGACAGTTATGAGTCTGACGGTGAAACACTTCCAAAACGGAAGAGACGTAGGGACAGTTGCAAGTGGGAGAAAGGAGAGGATGATGATTCAGAGGAGGCAGACGATGAGAAGTCTGAAGACGAAGAAGTAGAAGAAGAAGAAGAAGAAGAAGAAGAAAAGGATAGATTTGATGAAGAGGATTCTGATTAGGTTTAAACATGTTCATGTAGTTTCATTTAATCATCTTTCTATTTTGTTGTTTCTAATGTTTTGTTTATGCTCTGTTGGACTGTAACTTTCACCAACCCTGTGCAGCACTCTCATTTTTTGACAGGGTTGGTGTATTTCGAAGATGTGTAGCATTGACTGATTTTCTAGTAATGTTAAGGTTTTATTGCATTTTGCGTTCTCTATCTTAAAATGTTGGGTTAATTTTTGAGTGCAACAAGTTAACATATGATATGAAGCAGTTGACTGAAGCAGGTTTAATTGCAGTTATAATACACAATCGCATGGTATGTAAACTAACCTATCAGACTTAAGTTAACATTAAAAGAGCAGTTTATATAGACCTAATCTATCAGATGTAAGCTAACTGTATCTATCAAACACTGTTTATGTCATATTTATGTCATCAATCTATCTGGCAATTAAATAACGAGATGAATCAGGCAGGGGAGATTTAAAGGACCTCTTGAACAAATGCAAGTAAGGTATCAGATGGATGTACACTAAAACAGAATACATAAATTGATATATCTGTCAGATGTGATAATCCACGATCTATCAATGTTACATAGCGTGTCTATCAGAGTATCACAACGTATCTAGCAATGTAGAAATGAATATCTATCAGAGTCTGAAACCAACAGACATGGTACATATCAATGTTAAAAGTATCTAAAAACATAGGTCGAAAGATAAAGAGTGCTTATCTATGAGATGTAAAATGTTACTAAAAAGTCGGTAAAAAACTTTTAGAACGAAAAATCACATGACCTCCTATTATGCCCCGATTTGAAACATCGACCACAACGGGACTGGCTGCTGGAAACTTCACCTCTTGATGGAATACGCTTTTTCCCCGGCCGCCCAGGTGGAGCAGGTACGTAATAGTCCGATTACAGAGGTGGTTCGAAAACTATAAATGACAGTGAACAGAAGTAAGGTTCGAGGGTGGTGATATCGGAATTCACCGGTGGTTAGTATGTAATCGCCGGTAGTTAGTATATAATCGCCGGAATGAGTGTAATAACTTCGCCGTTTTTTGAAAGAAGAGACGTTCTTGAAAAATGGGTTGTTTGTTATGTTAGAAGAGAGAGAAGAGAGAGAAGAGAGAGAGGCTAATAAAATCAAAATTCAAAATTCAAAAAGTAATAAGAAGGTTCTGTACCCAAAAGGGTCCCTTTTTCCACAAATTAAGCCTTATATACTAGGTTGAGGGTAATTATGGTATTAAAAAAAATAGATATTAGAAGTAGATATGTTTAATGAGATGGGTATTAAGTGAGCATTAACCCATTTTTGGGTACTAGATAGTAATAGGTTTGGTCAAAAGGTACTTAGTATGTCATTTCCCTATATACTTTGTGGTATTCATGTAAAACCCCAAATTTATAACATAAATCCATTTATAACATAAAATTTTTGCTTGCGTAGTTTATAATTTGAACTGTAATATGAAAGCATAATATGATTAAGTGATGGTTAGAATCCGGATTAAAAAAAAGAATTCACTTGCGATTTGTGATTCGTTTATCTCTAGTAAAAAAAGTGATTAATCTATAAATTATTGAAGCTTAGTTGATTCGGTAGCATATTAAAAGATCTAGTATTGGTGAACTCCATCTCTCTTTTTGGCTATTCTAATAACGATATTTGGTTATTTTTTATTTGTTGAGACCAACTCTTATTTCTTAGAGTGAAAAGTAGTATTTTTTATATTTCATTCGATCGATAACATTCAAATACTAAAAAAAAAGGTTATTAATAAATAAATAAAATATATTAATCCAATATTAGTAAATAAAAAATTCACTAAAACTTTTTATAACACAGCGGATGTTAATAAATAAAAAGTTTAATTAATTATAATAAAATTATTAATATTTATCATATATTAATTAATAAAAAAATATTATATTTGACATTTGGAATATGTAAAAAAATGTATTAACTATAGTAAACTCATTAATATTTATTATATATTAATTAATAAAATTTTATATTATAATTGTAATTATAAATATCATTCAAATATTAAAAAATGGAGATAAATACAATTTTTTTTTCTTTCGGTATAATTTCGTTTCAGCTCATAACATAAAAAAAATTAATGCCGCAATTTATAAATTTAATTTCTTTTTAAACTAAAACTGAAATAGCAAATTAATGTATTAATTTATAAAATTCTAACCAAGTAGGAGTTATATATATATATATATGGTATTAAAGTATATATATATATATATATATATATATATATATATATATATATATATATATATATTAATATAAATAAAAATAATATACCATTTTCTTAAAAAAATCGTTTTCTTCGTGATTTATGTACATATAATGTCGATCGTGAAAAAAAAAACTTAATAACGGAAAATAAAATAATCGACTAAATTTGTTTTATCTTAATCGCTCATCAAACCTGCATAAACCAATTAGCGTAGATACATAAATATTCATTGACTACACGATGAAATTCTTGACTTACTCGCTTCACCAAATCAATCACATCTTCAATTAGATTTCCTCTTTTGTGTACTCTCTTTTCCACCATTTTTTTAGCTATTTAAAAAAATATAATATGAAAGAAAAAATCGTTTCCCACAGACGGTGCCAATTTGATAAGCATAAAATCCCAATCAAATACCTAAATTATTACTTAAGCCTTTATTTATATAGATTACAAATTTTCTTCTTCGAATCAATACTTTACACGTCTCATAAGGGCATAACAAACTATCTTGTTGATTTATTAAATGACGATCCATGTCTTTTAGTTTGGATGCTTTAAAAATCTTTCCCGCTAACTTACTTCATCATACATCTTCTTTGCATCCCTTGTCTAAAGCTTCTATGTGATCATCGTTTAAATTCTTTTAGTTGAACCTCGATTGCATGCATGTGACTACTCATTACAAAAATATATTGGGACAAACCCACTTGCTCGCTTCTATCTTCTTATATTACATTTTCTTATGCCTTCACTTATTTGGAAATAAAAGTAGTGCTTGGGTAGGTACGAGTGTGAAGTTTGAGGATGAATTCACCGAATTGTTGATAAGAATTTTTTTTGGTATCTTCTCGATGGGTCTAGTTTCTTCATCCATGGTGTCTCTATATTTTTTCTCTTGTGTACCTTCTTGAAATGTCATTGGTTCACAATCAGCAAAAAAACAAAATAGTTTTAGGTTATCCATTGGTTCGGTTACCTCATAAAGATCACTAAGGCTTCTTGTACGTTCCACAACTCTTTCACTTTGATTACCAATTGACGACGAGAAAGGTGATGAGTCTCCATGAGAAACATAAAAAAACAGAGAGAAAAAAAAAAGAAAAATTATAATAATATAATTTTGAATAAAATATGATATGTTTACATCTCGAGCTCAACTCCTATTTATAGGAGTTATACAAGATGTTTCGTATCTCCTTATTTATTTATATCTACAATAGAATATAAATAATAAATGTGTAATAATATAACGTCTAATTAAATTAAAAAGACACTTTATTATTGTTTGGATATTATATACGAAATATTACTTTACCGTGTACCTCTCAATTACTCCAAAAAAAATATAATATGAAAAAGAATGTAACTTTTAAATACGTGCGTACCATTCAAAATATATTTTTCTATTTCTTAATTAGATTAATAAACTGAATCAATTTGATAATCATAAAATAAATAACCATATAAAACTATTTGTGAAGCATAAAATAAGTAAACATATAAAAAAATCATTTTATAATGTTCGCATATAAATGTATCAAATCTTACGCACTTCAGTACAAAATATGTGAAACTATGCATGATGCTTTTATAAATACTAAAAAAATCATGTATATATATATATATATATAAAAATTTAACGGCTTTTATATGATTCATGTAAATAATTTTTTTGTTTTGCATAAAGGATATCAAATCATGTATCATTGTCGTATAAAAATTGCAAAAATCATACTTGTAAGACAAACATATATTATCATTTTTATTTCGTGCTCATGGATATCATAACTGGTCGCTTTCGATATTTTCGTAGGTAATAAATTGGTCTAAAAAGAGTAAATGTATTGACGAATATTTAGAGAGGGAAAGTAGATAATATATTCTTTAGAGAGAAAGTAATCAAGTGTCAAGTCGTAATGTCTTAAATCTAATTCTTTTTTCCAAGAAAAGTACATCTATTTATTGGTGGTTTGTTACAGGAAACCACGTTTGTACTTAGTGTACCCATACTTACAATATATTACATTTTTAGTCCTCTAAGTTTTTTTTTACACAAATCATCACATTTACATTATTTTTAGCTATATTAATCATTCTAAATTAATTATTAAGGCTCAAATTATTTACACTTTTATCAATAGCCCCCACAGTCCTTGCAAAGAATTATGAGTAAATACTATAAAAATTCATCTTTGTATAACACTTCTTCGGATTTACAATGATGAAAGTAATATTGGTCGATCCATGATGCTTCCTTAAATATCATTCCTCAAATATTATTTGAAGCACATTTATTTGTGTGACAAATTTTGACGTATGTTGATGTCATTGTAGTCTCATCATGTTAAAATGCTATAAAGCTTTTTGATCATTTGCTACAAGTACAACTTTTAGTTCTCATTAATTTTCACCTAACCATTTTTAGAAATAGAAAGAGAAAATTTCTCTCTCCTCTTTCCACCGTCAAATTTCCACCTACGTTCACCTGCAACCATCTCAAAGAAAAATTACTCCCTCCTATTTATCCGACCACTTTCATCTTTTACAAAGGAATCCTCGATTTATGTTCAGGGATGAAGAACGGGTGAGATTGGATTACGATTGCGTAAATAGCCGTTGAAAGAGACGCTGTAGGAAATGTATCTGGCTCTTAATGTTAAATTACTCAAACCAACACCTACGATCCTTGACATCCAATGAGAAAACAATCCCAAGACAACATCTCAGACTCTCCTTCCAATGAACCTTCTTCTCTAAACGCTAGAGCTAATTCTCAAAACCAGAACTGAAAGCTTGATTTCTTGCTATGAGTGATTTCAAAGAGCAAAAAATTTCAAAAAATAATCCTTTCACTTCAAATCCAAAAGAACCTATCAAATCCATAACCAAGAAAATAACGACTAATCTTTCCCCGAAGGGAGCATCTGTGATGACCAAAAAACCATATCTGACGCCTTCGAGTATAAAAAAGTCAAACACTTCAAAAGCTCATCCCAAACTGAGAGATGAATCTTCGGGGAATTGAATAACAAAAAATCAACGGCAGTTGGGATGACTCCAAAGTAAAAATAGTTGAAAATGATCCTCGAAACAATTCTATGGGCATAACTTCCTTGAAGAACCAAATAAAAATAAAAGGAAAGTTAAAAAATTAAAAACTTTGTTTTTCAATTGGCCACCATTTGTATGTTGGGACTAAATGTTTGTTTCTCATTCGATTAATCTTACAACTTGTCAATTTAAAAAATATCATGATTTCACAAATTAATACTCTTGAAAAATTTCACCACACACATGGATACTTAGAAAAATATTCCCACAAAAATTGGGCATTTATAACAATATCGCTATACAAATTGGTACTTCAAAAAATGTCGCCACACAAATTTGCACTTCGTAAAATATGACCACACAAATTGGCACTTAGAAAAATATTGCCATACGAATTGACACTTTGAAAATTATCATCACACAAATTGGCACTTTAAAAAATCTAGCCACAAAAATTGACACTTTGAAAAATATCGCCACACAGATTGACACTTAGAAAAATAGTTCCACACAAATTGGCATTTTGAAAAATATCGCCACAAAAATTGGCACTTCGAATAATATCACCACCCAAATTAAAACTTCAAAAAATATTTCCATACCGATTGGAACTTAGAAAAACATCACCACACAAATTGACACTTCGTAAAATATTACTACACAAATTGAACTTTAAAAATATTAGTTTAAAAATGTCACTTCATAAACTATTACAAGGGTGACCCATCCTTGTTTAAGTTAAAGAATGTCTCCTTCATTACTTTTGAATCATAATAAATTTTGAAATTGATGTTGATTCATATTTACCAAATTTATTTGTCACGATGATAAATGAATCACACACTTGATTTATTGGCTAAAGAATTATTGTATTCACAATATCAGCTATATAGACACCTCTTTAAAACCTTCTTGAGCCACCAGGAGAGGAAATAATATGCCACTAGTAAACTATTACAACGGTGACCCATCCTTGTTTAAGTTACAAAATGTCTCCTTCATTACTTTTGAATCATAATAAATTTTGAAATTGATGTTGATTCATATTTACCAAATTTATTTGTCACGATGATAAATGAATCACACACTTGATTTATTGGCTAAAGAATTATTATATTCACAATATCAGCTATATAGACACCTCTTTAAAACCTTCTTGAGCCACCAGGAGAGGAAATAATATGCCACTAGTAAACTATTACAACGGTGACCCATCCTTGTTTAAGTTACAAAATGTCTCCTTCATTACTTTTGAATCATAATAAATTTTGAAATTGATGTTGATTCATATTTACCAAATTTATTTGTCACGATGATAAATAAATCACACACTTGATCTATTGGCTAAAGAATTATTGTATTCATAATATCATCTATATAGGCACCTCTTTAAAACCTTCTTAAGCCACCAGGAGAGGAAATAATATGCCACTAGTCGATATACACACAGATAAGATACTGACCTATTTTAACAGTGAATACAATGCTTCCCAGTTTGGACCCAGTTTACCCAACCTATTTTCCTTGGTATGAAAAAAACCTTTCTTAAGACTTTATCTCCTATTTTGAAACCCATTTGTCTTACCTTGGAAGCATAACAACTCCTCATTGACATTTGGTAATGAAGTGAATTCAAACGTGCTCTTATCTTTTTTCTGCTAATAAAATAAGTTATTCTCTTCTAGCCTCTTCATTATCATCCTCAGAATAGTTGAGTCCTCTATATGATGGAAGGGTAGATCCACCTGGGCTGAGTGCATCCATCCCACACACTAGAGAAAAAGAAGTCTCATGAGTTGAAGTTTTCTAAGGATTGTTCAATTGGCTCATAAAACCTCTTGAATATAATTAGGCCACTTTCAAGGTGCACCTTCCAAATTTTTATTAAGGTCATCCAAGAATGTTCAATTAATGACCTCCACTTGGCCATTTGCTTATGGATAAAAAGATTTTGAAAAAAAACTATTTGATTCCTCTCAAAGAACATAAGGATGTCATCTCTTTGTTGTTGAACCGATGTCTATTATTTGTGGTAATTATCCGAAACATCCCAATTCTACAACAAATATTTGATAAAATGAAGTTGATGACATGTTTATCTTTTGGTCCTCATAAAGGTTCCGCTTCCACCCATTTCGAAAGATAATCTACTACAACAATAATAGTATGAATTGTATCTAGTGGTACATCTGGTATATGAATGGTAATTGCAAATCTTTGGCAAGTACCACAAGTGCAAAATAGATGCTTAGCATCACTCGTTATGGTAGATGAATAAGACCTGACCAACAATACTATTCTTGTTAAAATTTTGAAACCACATTGAGCATAACCTTTTTTATCATGCAACATCGATAATATTATTTGAGATTTGTTTTCCCTAAACATCTCAAGAAAGGTCGACTCAGATATGTTTTATACAATACTCCCCAAGGATTGTACATCTATGTGTCTTAAACCTTAGCCTTTGAGCCAATCTCTTATCAACTGGGAACATCCATTTGAGTAATAAAAAAACCATATTAACTTTCTTCTTCCTCGGTAGCCCCAAACACCTCTTAAAAATATCTCATACATATTTCATGAGTTGATATATCTTAGCCTCATATATTCCTGACATATGATTCGCCACGAGTTGTGTATTAGTTTCCAAACGTATTTTCTTAGCTCCACAAATATTTACAAACCTCAATCAAGCTAATGTTGCTTCATATTATGCATCGTTATTTGATTGCTCTAAATCCAGACTGTATAGCTTGATACCGGCCTCCCCTGATGGGCTACCAGTTGAATTCTCGTTCCCTATCCCAAAATACTTGAACCTCCATCAGTTATAACTAACTATCCATCTGTTGAAGCTAATACATATGTATCATTTCCTTATACATGAGATCACTTTAGGTGAAATTCGATGAAACAATCAGCCAAGGCTTGGGCCTCGATTGCTGCTTGAGGAGTAAAGTCAATGTCATAATCTCCTAAATTTAAAGACCACTTTGTCATTCTCCCTGAAATGTATGCTCTTTGCAATACATTATTTAATGAAAAGAAAGTTCTAACTATAATCGAATGGGCTTGGAAATAACCGCGCATTTATTGAGCATCCACGACCAAAGCCAAATCTAATATTTCTAACTTAAAATACATTTTTTCTGAAACAAGCAAACTTTTGCTCATATAGTATACATGGTGTGGATACCATTCTACTTCTCTTACTAAAACAACACTTACAGCACAATCGAGACTGGAATATATATTGGTGAGGTTTATTTTTGTCTGAGAGTAAGTTTGTAATTTTTATTTGGAGTTTTGTGGAAGTTTGTAAGTATTTACTTTTTAAGTAGTGAGTAGAGGGAGAATTAAGCAACCTGGTTGTATTTAATTTTCATTACCCTCATTTAATGTTGGTGGTTGGGTCTTTATACCCTTACATCTGGGATTTATGGGCTTTTCGGGTCATGTTTAATGGACCCGGGTCAAGTTCAAAGACCCATGAGCTCTTAGTAGGAGAGCAGGCAGCTTAGTCAAGAAGTCTTTAGGTTTTAAGTACTTTAGTTCTTGTTCGAACAGTCCAATGGGTGAGGTGTTCGAACTGCCCTGTCTGGTTAAGCAGTTTTTGTCCGAATTGTCCCTCTCCGTAATGGTAACAGAAACCAGACTCATCAGTAGCCCCTTTTTTAGGTGTTTGTTCAAAAACCTTTGTCAAAACCTGAAAAAGAGTTCGTTGTCAATGACAGTTTCATCCAGACAAGTCTTTCGAATAATGTTATGGTTTTATCCGCACTGAAAAAAGCTCTTTGGTTCATGGGACACGTGTCTCTCTTTGGTTTGTTACTTTAGCCATTTTTTCACCTTGAATTTCGCACCCACCTTCTCTGAAAAGCAACCTCTTCATTAATGAAGGTGACATCAGCGTCGTCTCTTAATCATTGCAAATCCTTTGGAATTCTCCTAAGAATCAAAACTTCTTTTGGGGTTTACTATAAATCAAAACACTTTTCTACTGTTATACTATCACTTTCATTTTCACTTTGCTAATTTTCAGAGCTTTCTCTCTCAAACACAAGTACTTTAATTTGGTTGTTTATGTTCACGGCTAGGAACGCTTTAATCAGAGGCGGGTGGCTCAATCTATCTGAACTAGAAAAAGCACAAAAAGTTGAAACGAAGAAGCGCATCGCAACAGGTTTACCTACTTCTCCCATCGACAAACCAGCAACCTCAACCACAGAGCCTGACCAGGGTTCATCCTCTACAAAAAGTATCAGACCGAAGAGATTGTTTCAATCCAGCCTTTCCCCTATTATCTCAGGTTCATTGGTTCAAGAGTCAGAACCCACTGTTGAACCAGGTTTAACAGTTACTAGTTTTAAAAAACCTTCCCCATTCTTAGCCATGGGGTCAAATGCTGATACTTCTCCCAATAAACTAGTTGATCGAAGAAAAGGTCGGCTGGTCAAAGGGCGGGCTTCCAAAGGCACCCCTTCGAAATCAGGTGCCAAGGATAGCAGTACAGGGTCAGAAGCACCTATAAAAGTACTCAAGGACAGGTTGTCCGGTCCCGAAGAGAAACCTCCACATCAGAGCCCCAACCGGAGGCCAGAGTGCAGGAGAGCGCTGAAGCTCATCAGTCCGGTGGTCAGACTGAACCAACTCCAAACTCCCCCTCATCAAGACGACTGAAAACCCTTCCTCAATAATGGAGGAAATAATGGAGGACTCTATCGAAGAGGCTCCATTCAAGTCCAAACCTTCCGGACAGACTAGTGGTGTTGTTGCTGCCCAGAAGGATAAAGGCAAGGAGAAGCTATGCTTAAGGCATCCGGATCTGCCAGAGTGCCTCGAAGGAAAAGTTGGACCTTGTTTCCACAAGGTAAACGTTAAATACCTTCTTGTTTTACAAAAAATCAACTATGCCTTCATCCATACAGCTGAGTTGGGCCGGATGCGTACGAAGTGGGGAATTCCGGAGAACGTGAAGATAAGAATTCCCATAAACCCCAAAACCCCTATGGACTGTAAACTCAGTGAAATAGTCATCTTCACTGAGCTTTTTAACTGGGGTCTAAGGTTTCCCTTAGATCCGGAGATAGTTAGGTAATTCCACCTTATCAAGCTCTGCCCTAGTCAATTGAGCCCCAACGCCTGGTACACACTTATGGCCTGCATTATGGCCTCCAGGCTCTTCGGGATTCCTCTACCAATGGAGGAGTTTGCAGCTGTGGCCAGTCTCTGTAGAAACCACCATATTCCCTTCTATCACTTCAACATGGGTGATGATTATAAAGAAGTGGACGATCTGCTTGAGTCGGAGAGAAATTGGAGGACTCAATTCTTGTTTGTAAGTGATGCTTGGGAGAATGGGAGGAAAATCAAAGCTGGAGTCAATCCAAGTCTCCTCACCAGCAGATGGAAGAGTGATCGTAAGGCTCCTACTTTATATTATTTTTTCTACTTTTATCGAATTCGCTTAAACTGACTGGTCTTGTCTTTTTTCTTAGCAGTGCTAAAGGCCGGACAGATTACTTGTACAAAGATCAACACTTGGGCTGCTGAAAAATGGGGAAACCGGTTTCACGATGCTTTCACAGAAGGAAACTTTGCAAGGTCTCACCTCTGGAACACTACTGGCCGGAGGGACTTGACCTGGGAAGAACTCACCACTCCACCCCTCCGGATGTAGTCCTCAAGAGAACACACGAATCGGATGGGTCGCTTTACTTGCCATGCCAGGCCAAGGCCCCGAGTAAAATGAAAGGCAAGAAAAAGAAGGGCAAGAAGGTTGTAGGTGAGGCTAACCCTGTCGAGGTGGAGGAGGCTGCTCCAACAAATCCAGAGGGACCAGCCTCCAGCCAGATCGATGCTGCTCTTTTAGAAGTGGTGGAGCAGGAGAGTTTTAGGGAAGAGGTAGGATCTCCTAAACCTTCAAAGGTTCGCAAGAGAGACCGAAAACGTGGAGCAGAGAGTAAGCAGAGGGAGGCCAAAAAGAAAAAGACCTCTAGGGGTGACGAACTCTCTCTCCGGAGTCCGGAGCATCTCCCCTCTGTAGACCCTACTGATCTGATAAGAGCAGAGGAGATTCCTGGTGACTTTCACACTGACGAGGTCGGAGGAGGAGACTTTAGCATTGATGGTGTTGACATCACAGGGCTCGATGGACTTGGTGACTATTTTGCAAATCTTCCCAGAGACGATTTTGCTGGACCTTACCTCCCTCCAAGCACTTCGAACACCGTGACTTTTAATGGTAAGAATTTTACTGTTTCAAGTTAAAGGGATATTATAGCTCACTCCATATTAAGTAATGGTCAGCCAATGCTTGTTTTGGAGAAACAAGTTCGAGTTCAGGCAGATATTATCAAAGATCTCAAATCTGACAAAGAGAACTGTCCGATGACCTTCTTACTGCCACTTAGCATGCTGACATTCTGAAGGGAGAAAACGAGGAGCTAAAGAAGAGCCAAGAGGGGTGGACTACAAAGGTTGCTACTCTAGAAGACATTATCAAAGAGCTCCGGGATAAGTTGTCCGGATTAGAGAAAGATCTCACTTCTTCAAAAGAAGAGGCAAAGGCCAAGGATCAAGTCATTCACAACTTGACAAGTGACAAAATTACGCTCGAGAACACAGTGTCCAAGGCCGCAGAGGAGAAATCTGATCTGCTAAGAGAGTAGGAGGCCAAACTTCAGGCCAAGATCGATGCTTATGCCAACAACGTAATAGACACTCAAGAGAAAATGCATGCCAAGGTGAAGTCGGACATGGTCTTGCTCTTTCATGAGAAGTTCCCGAAGAGGAACCTGGGAGATTTGTGGCTTCATGTAAAGTACGAAGACCTTCCCTTCCACACCATGGCTGATGGAGACTTGCATGATTATTCCAGTGCTTCCTCCTCTGACGAAGAAGAAAACACCAGGGAGGGTCCTCACGAAGAGAAAGACGATCCCAAGAAGAAGAAGAGGAAGACAAGTGAGGCTGAGCCATCTTCAAAGGCTCAGTCTTAAACTATGAATTATCTTTTCACTTTTCATGTTACCTGAACTAAAGTCCTTGGAAGGCCAAGGCATATTTGTTATTGTGTCCGGCATTTGATCGAATAGATCTTTTGTTTTGTTTGACAATTTAAAAGTCCTTGGAAGGCCAAGGCACTTAGGTTATTTTAATGAATATCTTTGTTTTGCATAACTCTTGCATTCTTCCATAGTTTGTTTCAATTTTTGGTGGCTAGTGTTTAAATAGCCCTTAGTTATTCCATAAATATTCTAAAGCGAGAGTGTTTAAACTTCTTCGATGACAAATGTTTAAGTAGTCATCTTCAATTCAATCCGGACGGTGTGACAAAAAACAAAGTAAGAACACTTTGAATTTTTTAAGAAGGCATCAAGTTTTATAAAAAGCCCGGACACCTCATTAAAACCTCCCCGCGCCACCAGGGTAGGAAAGAGTATGCCCCTAAATATTTACATGGATTTTTAAACAAGTATATATTTACATTTTTCCTACTCTAAGTACATCCGGAGATGCTCAATATTCCAAGGGTGATTCAAAACCCTTCCATCTTTATCTTCTAGCCGGTATGTTCCAGGTTTGAGTCTTTCAATGACCATATAAGGTCCTTCCCAAGTTGGGGCTAGTTTGTCGAGCAGCTTCTCTTTGGTGTGTAAGAAGACCTTCCTTAATACCTTGTCCCCCGACTGAAAATCTCTTCTTCTAACTCTAGAAGCAAACCTACTTCTCATCAAAGCCTGATAGTGTGCAGCTCTAAGGTGAGCCTTAACTCGTCTTTCCTCTATTAGGTCAAGCTGACCCCTGATTGCTACTTCGTTGGCGTGTTCATAAAAGTTGTGAACTAGAAAAGAAGGGAGAGTTGCCTCTATGGGAGCTATGGCGTCCATCCCATAGACTAAGGCAAAGGCTGACTCTTGTGTTGCAGCCCCAGGAGTAGTCCGGTAGGCCCATAAAACCTCTTGTAAATAGCTAGGCCACTTCCCAGCAGCCCCTTCCAAATTTTTCTTTAAACCGGACAGTATAGTTCTGTTAGCCACTTCAACCTGACCATTTGCTTGCGGGTGGAAAGGTGAAGAAAAAAAATGTGGTATACCCCTTGAAGCACAGAAACTCTCCATTTCCCTGTTGTCGAACTGTGGTCCATTGTCAGTCGTTATCTTTTGTGGAACATCAAATCTGCAACAGATATTGGATAAAATGAATTTTATGACAGCTTTTGATGTTGTTCCTGCCAGCGGGGCTGCTTCAATCCACTTTGAAAAATAATCAATAGCAACAATTATAGTTCTGCGTCCTCCGGACGCCATAAGAAGAGGTCCCACCAAATCTAACCCCCATCGAGCAAAAGGTATAGGCTCAGAAATTGACTCTAAAGGGATGACCGGGACATGAATTTCATTACTATATCTATGGCATGGATCACACCTTCTCACCAGCTCCTTAGCATCTTGCATTATAGAGGGCCAATAATAGCCAGCCAGTAATACTCTCCTTGTTAGAGCCCTGAATCCACAGTGAGCGGATCCCTCACCATCATGCAATTCAGAGAGGACTACTTGAGACTCATCATCTCCCAAACATCGCAAAAGAGGTTTACTGTAAGACTTTTTATACAGAACATCCTTTAGTATGATAAAACCACGATATTTGTGCTTCATTTTTCTTTTTAGTGATTTATCCGGAGGCAAGATGCCATCGGAGAGATACTGCAGGAGAGGGAATCTCCAATCTTGAGGCTGTTTCATCTGTACATCAAAAATTTCTTCCTCTTTGCTCATATTGAGTTGAATGGAAGGGCACTCCAGCACATGGATCCAAGGATATGACTCAGTATATGCTATGGTTGCCAAGGAATCTGCTAGTTCATTCTATGTCCGGGGTATATGCTCATAAACAATGCTTTTGAACTTAAGTGACTCATTTTTAAGAAGAAGTAAGTACTTCACTAGTTGCCCCTTTTTTGCCTCAGATTGACCTTGCGCATGGTGGATGAGAAGCTGGGAATCGCTCATCAGCTTGACCCTTTTGGCCCCATAAATATAAACTAACTTTAAACCAGCTATAGCTGCTTCGTATTCGGACTCATTGTTGGAAGCCCTAAAAGCAAAACATATAGCATGGTACATTTTGTCACCATATGGAAAAGTCAGGCACACCCCTGCACCACACCCCATAGTACTGGATCCACCATCTGTCCGGACGACCCATACCTTTTTGTCTTTCATTTCAGTAGTCTGCTCCGTATCCCTATCAGAGTGGAATTCAACTAAAAAATCAGCCACATCTTGGGCTTTGACTACTGTTCGAGGAGCAAAATCAATATCAAAGTCCCCCAATTCCACTGACCACTTAGTCATTCTACTTGAAATGTCTGCCTTTTGAAGAATACTCTTTAAGGGAAAAGATGTCCGGACGATAATAGGATGAGCCTGAAAATAAGGCCTCATCTTCCTTGCAGCAATTACCAAGGCTAATGCTAATTTTTCGAGCTTTAAATAGCGTTTTTCTGCATCTATCAAGCTCTTGCTGATGTAGTACACCGGATGGGGGTAATTATCCACCTCCCTTACCAATACAGCACTGATGACACAATTTGAAACTGCCAAGTATACAAAGAGCGTTTCTCCATCAACAGGTTTAAATAAAGTCTTAGAGGAGGACAGATGTTTCTTAATCTCATTGAAGGCCTGATCGCACTGTGAAGTCCCGTCAAATCCCTTCACACTCTTTAAAGTTTGAAAAAACCGGGCACATCTGTCCGAAGACCTTGAGATGAATCGATTTAAAGCAGCCAACCTCCCAGTCAACCGCTGTACTTCTTTAACATTCCGAGGAGGCTCCATTTGGAACAAAGCATTAAGCTGGTCCGGATCGGGCTGTATCCCTTGCTCACTTATTATATAACCTAGGAATTTCCCGGACTGCACTCCGAACACACATTTTTCTGGGTTTAGCTTTAAATTCACTTTTACTAAGTTAGCAAAAGTTTCTTGGAGGTCTGCCAAGTGTAGTTGTTCATCCACACTTTTTACCATCATGTCGTCAATGTATACTTCCATATTTCTTCCAATTTGATCAGCAAAGGCTTTGTTCACCAATGTTTGATAAGTAGCCCGAACATTTTTCAATCCAAATGGCATCACCTTGTAGCAATGAAGACCCCTGTCAATGACAAACGTGGTATGCTCCTGATCATTCGGATCTACTTGAATCTGATTGTACCCGGAGAAAGCATCCATAAAGGATAGTAGCTTGTTTCCAGAAGTGAAATCTACCAGCTGATCAATCCGGGGGACTGGATATAAATCTTTTGGGCAAGCCCTATTGAGATCTGTGAAGTCAATGCACATACGCCACTTGCCATTTTTCTTTTTCACCAAGACCGGGTTGGCAGTCCACAAAGGATATTGAGACTCCTTTATATGCCCCATTTTTGTGAGCCTGTCAAATTCTTGAACAATAACATCAGCCATTTCCTTGGAAAAATCCATTCTCTTTTGTACCACAGGTGCTATGTCTCTCCGAATGGATATACGATGTGATATAATATCTGCTGGAACCCCTGTAACATCAGCGTTGCACCAAGAAAAAACATGTTGATGGTCTTTCCGAAACTTTAACATCTTAATCTTTAGTTTGGATGGCATTTTGGACCCTATCTTAACACTTTTTCCTTCTTCCAAAGAGTGTGTTTCAACTTCTTCAACCGGTATCAACACTCCACGGATCTCCCTGGGTCATCAATTTCACCCTCACCTCCAGAAAGCCCGTCAAACTGTTATTATTCGTTGATACAAACTGCCCCCAACGTCCGTGGAGCCAGTGTTGTAGCATAACATTCTCTTGCAATATTTTGACTGCTACGGACAACTCCCACTTGTCATTGAACATTATATTTCAAACATTGGTGCACCGTCAAGGCCACTGCATGCATCCTAGAGAGCCAAGACCTCCCTAAAATAGCATTATAACAAGTGGGACAATCCACTACAATAAAAATTATCATCACCATCTTCTTAAAAGGGCCCTTGCCCAATAAAACTTCCTCTTCGAACTCCCCGATCACATCTGCTGAGCTCCCAGTGAAGCCCACAATTGATCTGTCTGAATCCTGAATTACGGCTGGATTTTTCATCTTTTTGTAAGTGTTTAAGAAGAGGATATTGGCTGAACTCCCAGTATCCACTAAGATTCGTCTTATGCCATTGCCTCCAATGGATGCTCCTATGACAACATCATCTTCATGAGGTCCAGCTATATCCCTTAAGTCATCTTCATTGAAAACAATGAAGGGAAATGGAATTTGTGATTGATATGAGGTCATGCCTCCTTCCAGCTGGGTAGCTAAAGTATGAACGTGCCTCTTCCTTGAAGAAGCAGTTGGAGCTGTCATAGTATCCCCTCCGAAAATTGTGAGTGATTCAAAAAACTCAATAAGCCCGGAGACTGTTTTACAACGTTCCTCAATGGCACCCACCCTATTTCGAGTTGGATCAGGATCCAAATATTCTGAATCTACATCAAATCTTTCTATTATAACCATAGCTCCCTCCGGAGCAGCATTGCTCGGACCAACCCGATGAGCATTATCAGGCCTATTTCCTCCTCTTCTTTTGACATATGCCCCCAGCTTTCCTCTTTCAATTAAGTTCTGAACTTCTTGTTTCAAGGCTATACAATCGTCAGTGGTATGGCCAGTATCATTATGGTACTGACAAAAAGAATTGTTACGATGTTCCCTAGGAGATTGCAGTGCGGCCGGCCTTCTATAGTGTACTTCTTCCTTTGTTTTGTCATAAATGGTGGCCACACTTTCTTTTCACTCTGCAAACCACTCCGGTTGAACCCAAGGCCCCCTTTTATTTCTAGATTGTTGACTCTGGGCAGGCGCAGCTGGCTGAGATTGAGCTTTAGCCCTGTTATGTCCTTGTCCGGTCTCCCTGGCCTTGTTCCCGGACTGGTTTTGGTTGGGGTTTGGTGCAACTAGGGCAGACCTCACTTGCCTGTGCACCTTAGTTTTCTTTGTTTCATCAACGTTAATTTGCTTTCCGACCTGATTCAATAGACCTCCCCAAGTCATTGCTTTCTTTCTGGTCACTGAATCAGCTAAATTTCCAGGGTTTAAGCCCTGTCTCAAGGATGCTATTGCTACTTGCTCGAAGCAATCAGCCAGCCCATTTTGGTGTTCACAAAATGACTTATGTATTCTTTCAGTGATTCGTTTGGTTCTTGGGTACAATGGATTATTGTGTCCCCATTTCCTTTTTCAATTCCTTACTCCCAACAAACTGCCTTCGAAAGGCCACCCAGAAGGTATCAAAGTTTCTGATGCAGCCTTGTGGTAGGATGTTATACCACTTCAGAGCACTCCCCGTAAAGGACTGGGAGAATGCTCTACAGAGTAACTTGTCGTCATCATCGAAATTCATCATAAAGTTTTTAAATTGTTCCAAGCGGTTGTCCGGATCAGTACTGCCATCATATTTTTCCATTTTAGTGCTACCGAACCTCTTAGGGAGGTTTCCGGACAAAATCTTGGAAGACAATGGATATTGTCTCTAATTCTGGCCACGAGTGAACACAGTATCGTCATTGGGAGTTGCAAAGATACATGGTTCATCATGGAAGGCGAAATGATCCATCAACATCTGATCTACATGCCTCCGGCTGTGAGATGATCATTTGCCTATATTCTTCTTCAATTTCCCATGTCTATCCCTTTTTCTTGAATAATGTTTAATCAACTTTTGCTTCTTTTTGGATCGGCCCTCATCACTGCTGGAGGACAAGGACTCTTCGATCCCATCCTCGTCCGAGGAGCTACCAGAAGACTCTGAGTCTGAATCAGAACTTTCCACTAGCTTAGACCGGTGAGACTTTTTGGAGCTAGCATGAGTCTTCTTGGTACTCACATGAGTATTCGAAGGCTCATGCTCTCTAGGGTTTTCGGTATGATGAACGACTGATACTTTTGACTTTTCTTTCATGCCCATCTTAGCCTTCTCTGCCCTCAGAGCTTCTATCTCGCCCTTTAATCTATCACGCTCCTCGATGGTGTACTCATCATTTTCACCCACCACTTCAAGCAAAACTGGTGGTACTTCCGGGACGTCCGGATTCATTCGGACGGATTTTTCCTGTTGGTTTCGAATGCTTGATTCAGGCACCGTCGTTCTCCCACTGTGGTCGCCAATTTGGTGAGGTTTATTTTCGTCTGAGGGTAAGTTTGTAATATTGTTTGGAGTTTTGTGGAAGTTTGTAAGTATTTACTGTTTAAGTAGTGAGTAGAGGGAGAATTAAGCAGCCTGGTTGTATTTAATTTTCATTACCCTCATTTAATGTTGGTGGTTGGGTATTTATACCCTTACATCTGGGCTTTATGGGCTTTTCGGGTCATGTTTAATGGACCTGGGTCAAGTTCAAAGACCCATGAGCTCTTAGTAGGAGAGCAGGCAGCTTAGTCAAGAAGTGTTTAGGTTTTAAGTACTTTAGTTCTTGTTCGAACAGTCCAATGGGTGAGGTGTTCGAACTGCCCTGTCCGGTTAAGCAGTCTTTGTCCGAACTGTCCCTGTGCGTAATGGTAACAGAAACCGGACTCATCATATATAAACAAATTCTCACCCAAAAGTAACTTGGAAAATACTTATGCAAAGGAAAATGTTCTTGAATTTTTGTAAATGCTATATCGCACTCTGGTGTCCAAGAAAATTCATTAGCTTGCCTCAAAACCCGGGAAAAGAGGGCACATTCATATGAAGATCTAGATATAAATTTGTTTAAAGCTGCCAATCTTCTCGTTAAAATTTGCACTTCTTTGATTGAACTAGGGAAATTCATGGTTATAATTTTTTTAAACTTATCTGGATCAAATTTTAACGATTTAGATCAGAAAAAATGAAACATATCCTCCAATTTCCATTCATTTTCTTTACAAGCACATTATTTACACTCGACGTCATGTATTGTGCCTCTTGAATATGACCTACTTTAGACAACCGATATACCTCTACCACTATTGCCTTGGATTTTTCCACTGATAAAGTCCTTCATTTTTTTATAATAGGTCTGACTTGAGGGTTTACTGCTAGGCTACGACAAATAACATCGGAAGGAACCCATACGAAATCCTTAATTTTTCAAGAAAACATTTCGAAAATTTTGAACAAGTATCTTAACATTTAATAACGTATTGCTGACGATAAAAATGTTCATATTCTCAAGCTCTTTCCATTAGAAAAAACTTACACCTCTATATTCTCATTGGTAACCAATAAACCAAAGGTATCCCTCAGATCATCCACCCTTTTCACATTCGAGGAAGTCCCCTGAAATTTTTATTTTGTCATTCTCTTAACATTCACACATTGCTTAGTATGCAAAGCTATTGCATAACATTCTTGAGCCACAAGATGACTATTTCTAACTACACCTGTACGATCTTCAGTCATATACTTCAAACATTGATGAACTATATAAGCGACAACATGCATTTTTGATAGCCAAGATCTCCCTAGGATGGCGTTGTAGCTCGTTAGACTATCAACTACCATAGACAAGACTCATAATATTTTTGAATGGACCATGACCCAATAACACTTCACCTTCGAATCCCCAAGAGCATGCGATATACCCTAGTAAATCCAACTATGGTACGCTCTGATTAGAGAATTATATGGGGAATGTGCATTTTTTCATACGTTGTAAGCAATAATATATTGCTAGAACTGCCAATATTAATGAGTATTACTTGAATCTTATTGTGTGCTATTTACGCTTGAATTACCATTGTATCTTCATGAGGACCAACTACACTCTTTAAATCGTCGTCATCAAATAAAATAATAGACATAAGACTCTTTTCATAAAGATGAATAAATATTACATCCTCTAATTGAGTAGTTAAGCTCACCACATGTCTTTTTTTTAGAGTTGTTAGTGTTCTCTTCCATGGTATATCCTCCAAAAATAACCAAAGATTCAAAATAATCACATAAACTTTGCACTCTTCCTTATAACATTGGCTCATTAACTACTAACACCACCCTCGGATCTGTATCGGAATTAAGGTATTCCGTAGACGCATCGAACCCATCCATAGTCCATGTTATCAACAATGTGTTTTCTTGATTTGAATATAAATTTTCCATCTGTCGTGCCTACAGATTTGGATCCTGAATTTGTTGAGCCCCATCTTGCGTTTTAATAAAACTAGTCAACCTATCATTTTCAGTCAAAATTTGAATTTATTTTTGTATAGCTATGTAATCCGCCGTGGCATGCCCAATATCATTGTGGTATTTTCAAAATGCATTACTTTGTTCCTCATTGGAATTAGTTATAGGTGAAGGTTTTCGAAAGTCGATATGATTCTTAGCTCATCCAAATATCATTGCTATATTTTCTGTTAACTTTACATAATAATCTGGCATCACCCATTGATTTGACCTATCTTTAGGTTGATGGTAATTAGAAGCTAACACTTGAGATGGTCCAGATCAAGGATATAAACTTGTTGATGCCTTACATCGAATAGGTTCTTGATAGTTCAGAGTGGTACCGCAATAACTTTGATTGGCGAGAGACCTTCCTTAATTTGAATGCCTTTGCACCAGCTTGCATTATATTATGGTGTTCCATTCACCTGCTTGCTTTCAACGACTATGGTGTCCCCATAATAATGATATCTTTGGTAATTTTTAAAAGTATTTATGATTTGAATTCCTCTGCGCCAGACTAGGTCCTACCACGATAACCCTAATAACCTTGATTGACGGGATAGCTTCTTGAAAACCCAACTGTCTACTTGCATTAAGTTATGGTGTCCTCATTCACCCAGATTTCTTTACTTCCCACGAACTGCACATTGGGTAAATTGCAAGCATTTAGCCCAAAATTTAAATTGATCAGGAGATGCACTAATTGAAAATCTTTTCAAATTTGAAAAAAAATTGAGACGAATTAATTTTGCTTGAGATGAGTAAGTGAAGGTATTATTGTGACCTTGAACTCTCTCGAAAACTTTATTTTTTTAAAATTACAAGGAAGGGAAAACGAGGCTCTAAGTATAAATTATACGTCTCTTATCGTTTTCATTTTTCCTCGATAAGTTTACAGGATTGAAAAGAGTTTAATTGATTGGTTTCTTTAGCTAAAAGGTTGATTGGCTTCACTCTGGGTGTCTCAAGAATGTTGCTTCTACATAGTAATCGATTTTTAATTTTTTGTGAGTTTTTGAGTCTTCATTGCTTCATCGAGGTCTGAACAAAGCTTAAAGATGATTTCTTCTTTTCAGTCGAAATAGGTTCAATTCTTCCCTTGATTTTTAACTTTTCATCCTTCTATTTGGAGTACGATTTCTAAGGCTATAGCTTTTGAGTATGATTGAAGATTGTTCGATGATTTTAAAATTGTTTATGTGCGTTAAACTAAAGATGGTCAAACACAAACCAAGAATGTATTTCTCCTTTTGATATCAACACTACTTGTATTCTAGCTTAATATGTTAATTATAGTTTAAAGTTTTTGTGGGTTAGATGATCCTTTAAATTAAATTGTTTTGGTATTAAATAGACCTTTTATTGATTCTCTTCTTAATATTTTTTATTTCTTCTAGTCGCTTTAGGGTTGGAGACATAGGGAGACAACCAATTGTTGTTAGTTTCATAGAGTTTTATTTTATTCTAAATTTTCAAAATAATTCTTTAAAGTAAATGTATATCCTAATTCGATAGTTTGTAATCCACACCGTAATGACGGATTTAACATTAAAGTTAAATCCAAATCACTTTAAAAATCTAAATGATTGCTGACCAATTGTCCATGCATTTCTTTTCCATAGCGTTTTTTTTGTATCATTAATATATTCTAATATAATTAGAACAAGAAGATAATCGAGGAATAAAAAAATTTAAAAAACATTAATTAAACACTAAATCAGTCCAAGCGGTCCAATTTTACGGTAACTGGAAACCGAGCTCGTCCCGCCGAATTGTATCTAAATAATTCAGTGAGACTCTAACTAAGACACGTCAATATGGTGATTTGTCCCTTCTCCCGTGGGAACATAGCCCATCTACGCGGTGTACCAAACTAGATCGTCCCCGCAGTTTATCCATTCCTAGTAATGGGCCTAATGGCCATATGGACCAGGCTGCCTTTTGCATGCCAGATGCCGCTACGCGTTCCACGTGTCTTTTCAACTTTAGATTTCATTTTTCCTAATACTTTTTATTTACGTTTCAAACTTCCCATCCCATGTATTTTCACTAATCTACTCATCGAATTCTGTAAAAATTTATAAGATACTCCCTGTTTATAACATCTTTGCTTTTTTTACAACAATATTTATCAATTTTCGAATTTGTTCCATGTTTTTGTAAATATGCTTTCTCACAGGAAAATATTGTTGTAAAAAATATGTTCATAAAGTTGGGAGTCCAATTGTAATTTGGATATAATTTGATCAGTCCAGAACATGCAGTAATTTAAAAATATAGTGTTTCTTTATTATCTTCATCTTTATTTATCTCATGGAATCAAGTTACAATTATATCCAAATTACAATTGGACTCCTAACTTTATGAACACCATCGGACCAAGTCAGAGATTCAGACACATAATTAGTCTCGCCCAACGCTTGTCCTGAAACAGTCGCAACAAAAGGCAATTTCTCTCCAGACGACGTGAAGGACAGAACTTTAGGATTCACTTCGACACTAAACTTAGGGTTGGACGAAATGTCTGCATTGTAAGTAGACTTGGCCGGTCCAACATTTGTGACAGTCCTGTTAAAACTGACACTAAAGCTTTCATTCCGACGAACTTTAGCTGTAAACGTTGGATAATTTAAGTTTCTGACTACTTCCGCACCAGCTCCCTTAGGACAAGTAACATTTTGCCCTGTTATTGTTTTAATTTTCCCTTCTTCATACTTAATACCACACAGAAATTGTATGTAGTCCTCTGTCGATGTTTCATAGACAAGACCAGGATCTGTAGCTTTTACTGGATCGATGTGTCCTGATCCGTATGCAAATTCACCATCTACATTTTCTGTTAGCTTCATCGGCTTAGCTAAAAGTAGAAATAAGCGATTTAGCTCAAAAGCAAAATGAACGAATAGTTGGCGTGAGTTGCAAGGAACTTACAAGTAGTCATAAGAGCAGACTTAAGAAAGGAATGTGGCCAATCAGGGTGAAATGATTTGACATAAGCGGCAGCGCCAGCAACGTGCGGACAAGACATGGATGTTCCGGATATTATATTAAACTTCGAATGTCTTTTTTCCCCTAAAAATCCCGTAACTGGTGGTATAATAGAAAAAGCAGCCAAGATTGTCACTCCCGGTGCAGTTAAATCCGGCTGCATCAGAGAACCAGTTTTAAGTACACTGATTAGTAAAACTATATAGAGCGAGGAGACATATGTATAACCTTTAAAATGTCAGGAGCAATACTGTTTGGACCCCTAGAGGAGAAATTAGTCACAACCGGAGCAGTATAGTCTGTGATGACTTCACTTTTTAATATTGTTCCGACAGGATTCCTGTCAAGATAATCGTACGCTGTTTAAAGTTTGGGTTATATATGTTAGCAAGAAGCTCCCCAAGGAGAAAATACATACTTTATGCTCTTTATGTATGATAATACTGCTTCGAACTCATCTGAGCCTAATTCACATACAGGGAAAGGGTACGCAGAAGCAACAGTACTGGGTCGGTCAACTTTGACGATTGCCCCCTTAGCTCCATCTTCATATGCTCTATCCATCCCTCCGAAACTGTCCGTTACCACAATCTGTCCTTTTGCAGAGTCATTCACCTGCTTGCAGTGCCTGACAAACGTAACCACAAGACATGATTAATTGCGTACTCAGTTTTTGAGGAACATATATTCTGGTTAAGACTACGGCTGATACGTTTGTATAGATAGTTTTTACATTACCTGGTGGAGCATTCATCATATACGAGTGGAAACATCGTCTGGTTTAGATCAAAGGTATTGATAGAAGAACCCTATTTGCGTCAAGATTATTGTTAGTACACCAAAATTACATTTTGTATTCTTGTATAAGACAGAACTGAACACTCACTTTTAGTTCCTTTCCGTTTCCAAGGAAAACTTTGTCGATGAACAAACGATCTATACTACTTGCTGCAACTGAAAGAAGCCAAGGTGCTGTACTACTAACACTTGAGGGTCGTGGACCAGAATTTCCTGCGGACTGTACAACAAGAATTCCTTTCTCTGTTGCATGAAATGATCCAAGGGCAACTGGATCCTCGACGAAATCCAAAGCGAAGTAGCTTCCGATAGAAATTGAGATTATATCAACTCCATCAGCAATTGCATCGTCGAAAGCAGACAATAAATTCTGACTATCGCACATAGGATTGCAAACTGAGTAAACTGCGAGTCTGGCGGATGGGACAGCTCCTCGTGCTGTTCCATTAGCTAATCCAAAGAAAGAGGCTGAGTTAACTGGGTTTCCGGCTGCTGTAGAAGCTGTGTGTGTTCCATGACCCTGTACGTCTACTGCAGAGTCAGCGCCTGATCCATAATATCTTGCTCCAATAATCTTGCTGTAAAAGCAAAACAATTTCGTTATAAGACAATATGAATATCACATACAGAAAACCTAAATAGAAAAGTTTCAACATGGTGTTGATGATTACTTGTTGCAAGTGAAATTGGTGCCTCCTTGACAAACACCTTTCCACTTCTTTGGAGGAGGACTAAAACCCTTATCACTTAAGCTCGGTGAGTCAAGCCACACACCGGTGTCGATCATTCCTATAACTATATCGCTCTCAACAGGCGGATTTCGAGTCACCTTCTCAGTTAAACCCATAAAATCCCAAGATCTTGTTGTGTGGAGCTGGTATTCTATACTTGGGAAAACCGACACTATCCCTTTTTTGCCTGCTCGTCAAATATAAACTCGATGTAGAAAAGTTTTTCCATTTAAAATAACAACAGCATATATATAGATATATAATCATTGCTCACCCTCAAGTTTCTGTTTCTCCTTTTGGGTGAGTCTGGCTGCAAATCCATTAAAGCTTCTTTTGTAGTTTCTAACCAAAACATCTTCCACAAGGCTAGATAAAAAGAAAGAATATAAAGATTACATCCGAAGCTACTCAACTCGTAATAAATAACTCAGTATGCTTTGATAGATAAGCCTATAATCATACCTGCCCTCGACAACCTCTTCAAGAATGCTTAGACGGTCCAACTCAGCAACGTTCTGGGTATTACTAGGCAACGCACCCATATACACAATATATACCTGAACAACCATTCATGACATATCAAGCTAAAAGTTATCTCTGATCACTAGAGATTTCAAAGTATTTCATGACATATCAAGTTATGAATTATCTTTAAGATTTCAAATTATAAACATTAGACCAAAATTAAAAATCGGTAAATGTACAACATTCGATAGAACAACTCTAGGAGGATTCTTCAATATACATTATCATGCAAAAATCCCAAGCAAAAAAAAAGGAATACATTTACCTTCCTATCATCATCAGTATTTGATGTAGAAGATGAGCTAACTAGGTTGAGCAAAAGACTAGTGAAAATGATACGAAACAAAAAAGAACCCAGTCTAACCATTGTTGTTCCTATGATAAAAACTAGAGAACTCCAAGTTACTGTTAGTGCTTCGTCCACTGCTTCTTTTATAGAGGGTATGTTAATGTTATATTATAAGACGTAACTCAATGTTCCGGACTATCAGTAACAATGTCATGGTAATTAGTTTTTTAATTAATTTATAACTATTATATATTTATTTTTAAGTGATTTATTAGAGCTAATATTTCTGAACATATTTTTTTTGGGTAAAATATATAAATAAGTTTTGTATTTGATTCTTTTTTTAAATATTAGGTAAATAAATTCTCTTTAAAATCAACCATAATATTTTCTTGCACAAAATTATGAACTTTCAAACAATATACAACAACGAAAACAGGAAAAGATGGTCGGTTGCAACATAGAGGTACATACAGAAAGTAATGCCTAGTTGGAGTCCAATAAATCTAGGAGATACAAGTTAAAGGTGACTACAAAAACACTGACTTATTTTTTATTTATTTTTTCGAATTTGAACCTTTATTGAAAGATTTTAAATGTTTAGGGCTCACACAAAACTTCTGTAAACATTAGAGTAAACATTAAAAAAATCCAAAAGAAACTCTCAGTTGGTATTCTCTTTTGTCAAGCTCCACTCCATCTTTTTTACCATCTTCTCTACCTCCATCTTCTCTTCTTTACCATCTTCAAAATTTTCCTAAATTTAGATTTCGACTACATTTCCGATTCAGAAATCATTTAACATTTTTTATATATCTAACCACAGTTCTTTTCAAATGAGTAATCGCTTTCAATTGATTTGGAGCTGTTGACTGCTCAAAATCAAGGTTTTTCTTCGTGTGGAGAGAATTCTTTGCAACCCAGTCCGCGGATTTATTCTGTTCCCTGAAGATATGCTTTATAATCATCGAAGAAGTAATCAATTTCCTGCAATAGCTTATGAGGGGATCCAATTGCAGGATTGATTTTCCACGGCCGATTAAATCAACCAGAATGAGAGTGCTAGGGAAGAGGCAGGATCTCCAAAACCCCCAAGGGTTCCTAAGAGAGACCGGAAACGGGGAGCTGAAAGCAAGGAGAGGGAGGCCAAGAAGAGAAAGACCTCCAGGGGTGATGAACTTTCTCTCCGGCCTTCGGAGCCTCTCCCTCCTGTTGACCCTACTGATCCAACAAGAGCAGAAGAGATCCCTGGTGACTTTCGAACTGATGAGGTTGGAGGAAGAGACCTCAGTATTGACGGCGTCGACATTACAGGGCTTGAGGGGCTTGGTGACTACTTTGAAAATCTCCCCATGGATGAATTTGGTGGGCCCTATCTCCCCCCAAGCACTTCAAACACCGTTACCTTCAATGGTAAAACTTTCACCGTTTTAAGTGAAAGAGAGGCTATAACTCACTCTATACTGAGTACCCTTCAACCAGTGTTGGTCTTGGAGAAGCAAGTGCGAGGTCAGGCAGCAATCATTACTGCCCTTAATTCTGACAAGGAGATATTGTCCGGAGACCTCCTTATTGCCAACCAAAACGCTGATGTTTTGAAGAGAGAAAACGAGGAGTTTAAGAAAAACCAGGAGGGTTGGACCACAAAGGTTGCTACCTTAGAAGATACCATCAAAGGTCTCCGGGAACAGCTGTCCGGGTTAGAAAGATCTCACCTCTTCGAAAGAGGAGATGAAGACCAAGGATCAAGTCATTCTTACTTTGACCAACGACAAGATCGCACTCGAGGACTCGGTGTCCAAGGCTATGGACGAAAAAGCTGATCTGCTAAGGGAGCAAGAGGCAAAAATCCAGGCCAAGATTGATGCTTATGCTAACAATGTGATAGACAATCAAGAAGAGATGTATGCCAAGGTGAAGTCGGACATGGTCTTTCTCTTTTACGAGAAGTTTCCGAAGAGGAATCTGAGAGACTTATGGACTTTTATAGAGTATCCCGACCTTCCCTTTCATACAATGGCTAAGGGTGACAGGTTTGACTTCTCCAGTGCATCCTCATCCGATGAAGAAGAGAACACCGGGGAGAGTCCAGGTGTAGGGAAATAAACAACCCCAAGAAGAAAAAAACAAGTAAGGCTGAACCGTCTTCAAAGGATCAGTCTTAGAATACCAATTACCTTTTACCTTTTGTTTTGATTGAACTAAAGTCCTTGGAAGGCCAAGGCATTTTTGTAACTGTGTCCGGTGTTTGTTCGGACAAATCTGTTTGTTTTGAAAACTTAAAGTCCTTGGATGGCCAAGGCACTTCGGTTATTTTAATGGATGTCTTTATTTTGCACAGCTCTTGCATTCTTTCATAGTTTGTTTCAATTTTGATGGCTAGTGATTAAACAACCCTTAGCTATTTAATAAATATTCTAAAGTGAGAGTGTTTAAATTCTCCGATGACAAATGTTTAAGTAGTCATCATTCCTTTAATTCAATCCGGACGGTGTTTAAACAAAAATTTTGACAAAAAACAAAGTAAGAACACTCCGAATTTTTAAGAAGGCATCAAAGTTTATAAAACAGCCCGGACACCTCATTAAAACCTCCCCGCGCCACCAGGGTAGGAAAGAGTATGCCCCTAAATATTTACATGGATTTTTAAACAAGTAAATATTTACATAATTTCTACTCCAAGTACATCCGGAGGTGCTCAATATTCTAAGGGTGATTCAAAACCTTTTCATCCTTCTCTTCTAACCCGGTTTGTTCCAGGTTTAAGCCTTTCAATGACCATATAGGGCCATTCCCAAGTTGGGGCTAGTTTGCCGAGCAGCTTCTCTTTAGTGTGTAAGAAGACTTTCCTTAACACCTTATCACCTGGCTGAAAATCTCTTCTTTTAATACTGGAAGCAAACCTGCTTCTCATCAAACCCTGATAGTGTGCAGCTCTAAGGTGGGCCTTAACTCTTCTTTCTTCTATTATGTCAAGCTGACCTCTAACTGCCACTTTGTTAGCGTGTTCGGAGAAATTGTGAACTCGAAATGAAGGGAGAGTTGCTTCTATGGGAGCTATGGCATCCATCCCATAGACTAAGGCAAAAGGTGACTCTTGTGTTGCACCCCAGGTGTAGTCCGGTAGGCCCACAAAACCTCTTGTAAATAACTAGGCCATTTTCCAGCAGTCCTTTCTAAATTCTTCTTCAAACCGGACAGTATAGTTCAGTTAGACACTTCAACCTGACCATTTGCTTGTGGGTGGAAAGGTGAAGAGAAACAATGTTGTATACCTCTAGAGGCACATAAACTCTCCATTTCCTTATTGTCGAATTGTGGCCCATTGTCTGTTGTTATTTTCTGTGGAATGCCAAATCTGCAACAGATATTGGATAAAATGAATTTTATGACAGTTTTTGATGTTCTAACTGCCAACGGGGCTGCTTCGATCCACTTCGAAAAATAATCAATAACAACAATTATTATCCCGCGTTTCCCGGATGCCATAGGTAGAGGTCCTACCAAATCCAACCCCTATCGAGCAAAGGGTATAGGCTCAGAAATTGACTCTAAAGGGACGATTGGGATATGTATTTCATTGCTATATCTCTAGCATGGGTCACACCTCCTCACCAGCTCCTTAGCATCTTGCATTATAGAGGGCCAATAATAACCAGCCAATAAAACTCTGCTTGTTAGAGCCCTGAATCCACAGTGAGCTGATCCCTCACCATCATATAATTCGGAGAGCACCATTTGAGATTCATCAACCCCCAAACATCGTAAGAGGGGTTTACTGTAAGACTTCTTATAAAGAACATCTCTTAGTATGATAAAACCACGAGCCTTGTACTTAACTTTTCTTGCTATTGACTTATCCGGAGGCAAGATGCCGTCGGAGAGATATTGAAGGAGAGGAAACCTCCAATCTTGGGATTGTCCCATCTGTATATCGAAGCTTTCTTCCTCCTTACCCATATTGAGTTGAATAGAAGGGCACTCCAGCACATGGATCCAAGGGTATGATTCAGTATAGGCTATGGTCGCCAAGGAGTCTGCTAGTTCATTTTCTGTTCGGGGTATGTGCTTATAGATAATACTCTTGAACTTAAGTGCCACATTTTTTAGAAAAAGTAAGTACTTTATCAACTGCTCCTTTTTGGCTTCAGATTGACCTTGCGCATGATGGATAAGAAGCTGGGAATCACTCATTAGCTTGACCCTTTTGGCTCCACAAATAAGAGCTAACTTTAAACCAGCTATAGCAGCTTCATATTCAGACTCGTTGTTAGAAGCCTTAAAAGCAAAACATATAGCATAGTACATTTTGTCACCATACGGAGAGGTCAAGCATACCCCTGCACCACATCCCATAGTACTCGATCCACCATCAGTCCGGATAACCCAGACCTTTTTATCTTTCACCTCAGTTGCTTGCTCTGTATCCCTATCTGAATGGAACTCAACTAAGAAATCAGCCATAGCTTGGGCTTTGATTGCTGTTCGAGGAGCAAAATCAATGTCGAAATCCCCCAGTTCAACTGACCACTTAGTCATTCTACTCGAAATATATGCCTTTTGAAGAACATTTTTCAGGGGATAGGACGTCCGGACAATAATAGGATGAGCCTGAAAATAAGGACTCATCTTCCTAGCAGCAATCACCAAGGCTAACACTAACTTTTCAAGCTTAGATAGCGTTTCTCTGCATCTAACAAGCTCTTGCTGATGTAATACACTGGACAGGGATAATTATCCACCTCTCTTACCAACATAGCACTTATGGCACAACTGGAAACTGCCAAGTATACGAAGAGTGTCTCTCCATCAACAGGTTTAAATAAAGTCTTGGGGGAGGACAGATGTTTTTTAATTTCATTGAAGCCATCATCACATTGTGAGGTCCAGTCAAATCCCTTTGCACCTATTAAAGTTTGAAAAAACGGGGCACACCTGTCCGAAGACCTTGAAATGAATCGATTTAACGCAGCCAACCTTCCAGTCAACCTTTGTACTTCTTTAATATTTCGAGGAGGCTCCATTTGGAACAAAGCATTAAGCTGGTCCGGATCGGGCTGAATCCCTCGCTCACTTATTATGTAGCCTAGGAATTTTCCGGACTGTACTCTGAACACACACTTTTCTGGATTTAGTTTCAAATTTACTTTTACTAAGTTGGTAAAAGTTTCTTGGAGATCTGCCAAGTGTAGCTCTTCAACCACACTTTTAACTATCATGTCATCGATGTATACTTCCATATTTCTTCCAATTTGATCAGCAAAGGCTTTGTTTACTAACCGCTGATAGGTAGCCCCAGCATTTTTTAACCCAAATGGCATCACCCTGTAACAATGGAGGCCCCTATCAGTGACAAACATAGTATGCTCCTGATCTTCCGGATCTACCTGAATCTGGTTATACCCAGAGAAGGAATCCATGAAAGATAGTAGTTTATTCCCAGATGTAGAATCCACCAGTTGATCAATCCGAGGGACAGGGTACAAATCCTTTGGGCAAGCCCTGTTGAGACTCCTTCCCATCTGTAAAATTGATACACATGCGCCACTTGCCATTTTTCGTTTTCACCAAGACCGGATTGGCTGTCCATAAAGGATATTGAGACTCCTTTATGTGCCCCATTTTAGTAAGCCTGTCGACCTCTTGAACGATGACATCAGCATTTTCCTTGGAAAAAGCTCTTCTTTTCTGTACCACAAGTGCTATGTCTCTTCGGATAGACAAGTGGTGTGATATAATATCTGCTGGCACCCCGGTAACATCAGCATTGCACCAAGCAAAAACATGCTGATGGTCTTTTAGGAACTTCAACATTTTACCCTTCAGTTCGGATGCCATTTTGGACCCTATCTTAACATTTTTTCCCTCTTCCAAATAATGTGTTTCAACTTCTTCAACCGGTATTAAAACTCCAGGGGTCTCTCTGGGCTCATCAATTTCACCCTCACCCCCAGAAAGCCCCTCAAACCGTTATTCCTCATTGATACGAACTGCTCCCAACGTCCGAGGAGCCAGTACTGTTGCATAACACTCTCTTGCAATCTTTTGGCTGCTCCGAACAACTCCCACTTGTCTTTGCACAACATATTTCAAACATTGGTGGACTGTTGAGGCCACTGCATGCATCCTAGAGAGCCAAGACCTCCCTAGAATAGCATTATAACAAGTGGGACAATCCCCTACGATAAACAGTATTCTAACCATCTTGTTAAGAGGGCCCTTGCCCAACAAAACTTCCTCTTTAAACTCCCCGATCACATCTGCTGAGCTTCTAGTGGATCCTACAATTGACCTGTTCGAACGCTGAATTACCGTAGGATTTTTCATCTTTTTGTAGGAAGTTAAAAAAAGGATATTGGCCGAACTCCCAGTATCCACCAAAATTCGTCTTATGTCATTACCCCCAATGGATGCTCATATGACAACAACATCTTCATGAGGACCTGCTATATCCCTCAAGTCATCCTCATCGAACAAAATGAAGGGAAATGGAATCTGTGATTGATAGGAAGTCATGCCTCCCTCCAGTTGGGTAGCTAATGTATGAACGTGCCTCTTCCTTGAAGAAGCAGTGGGTGCTGTCATGGTATCCCCTCCGAAAATTTTGTGAGTGACTCAAAAACTTTAATGAGCCCGGACACTGTTTTACAACGTTCCTCAATGGTACCCACTATGTTTCGAGTTGGATCAAGGTCCAAATATTCTGACTCTACATCAAACCTCTCAACTCTCATCATAGCTCCCTCCGGTGCGGATGTGCTTGCATTGTTTGGACCAGGCCGATGAGCATTATTAGGCCTATTTCCTCATCTTCTTTTAACATATGCTCCCAACTTTCCTCTTTCAATCAAAATCTGGACTTCTTGTTTTAAAGCAATACAATCATCAGTGGTATGGCCAGTGTCATTATGGTACCGACAGAAGGAATTGTTACGATGCTCCCTAGGGGATTGTAGTGCAGCCGACCTTCTATAGTGTACTTCTTCCTTAGTTTTGTCATAAATGGTGGCTACACTTTCTTTTAACTCAGTAAACCACTCCGGTTGAACCCAAGGCCCTCTCTTATTTCTAGATTGCTGACTCTGGGCAGGCGCAGGTGGCTGAGACTGAGCTTTAGCTCTGTTATGACCCTTCCCGGCCTCCCTTGCCTTGTTCCCGGACTGATTTTGGTTGGGGTTTGGTGCAGCCGGGGCAGACCTCACCTGCCTGTGCACCCTAGTTTTCTTTGTTTCATCAACATTAATTTGCTTCCCAACCTGATTGAGTAGACCTCCACAAGTCATGGTTTTTTTCGTGGTTACTGAATCAGCCAAATTTCCAGGGTTTAAGCCCTGCCTCAAAGATGCTATTGCTACTTGCTCAAAGCAATCAGCCAACCCGTTTTTGGTGTTTACAAAACGACTTATGTATTCTTTCAGTGATTCGTTCGGCTCTTGGGCACAGTGGATAATTGTGTCCCCATTGCCCTTCAACTCCTTACTTCCAACAAACTGCTTTCGGAAGGCCACCCAAAAGGTATCGTAATTCCTGATGCACCCCTGTGGTAAGCTGTTATACCATTACAGAGCACTCCCCGTAAAGGATTGGGAGAATGCTCTACAAAGTAACTTGTCGTCATCATCGAAATTCATCATGAAGTTTTTGAATTGTTCCAAGTGGTTGTCCGGATCTTTACTGCCATCGTATTTCTCCATTTTCGTACTATCAAATCTCTTACGGAGGTTCCGGACAGGATCTTGGAAGACAATGGAGATTGTCTCCAATTCCGGCCACGACTGAAAATGGTATCCTCATTGGGAGTTGCAAAGATACCTGCTTCATCATGGAAGGCAAAAGGATCCACCAGCATCCGGTTTACGTGTCTCCGGCTATGAGATGACCCTTTGCCTATATTCTTCTTTAACTTCCCATGTCTATCCCTTTTTCTTGAATACTTTTTAATCAACTTTTGTTTCTTTTTAGATCGACCCTCATCACTACTGGAGGATAATGACTCTTCAACTCCATCCTCGCCCGAGGAGCTACTAGAAGATTCTGAGTCTGAATCGGAACTCCTCACTGGTTTGGACCGGTGATACTTTTTGGAGCTAGCATGAGTCTTCTTGGTACTCACATGGGTTTTCGAAGGCTCATGCTCTCTAGGGTTGTCAGTATGATGAGCAACTGATGCCTTTGACTTCTCTTTTATGCCCATCTTTGCCTTCTCTGCCCTCAAAGCTTCTATCTCACCTTTTAATCTATCACGCTCCTCGATGGTGTATTCATCATTTTCACCCACCACTTCAAGCAAAGCTGGTGGCACTCCTGATGCGTCCGGATTCATTCAGACTGATTTTCCTGATGGTTTTGAATGCTAGATTCAGGCACTGTCGCGCTCCCACTGTGGTCGCCAATTTGGTGAGGTTTATTTTCGTCTGAGGGTAACTATGTAATTTCTGTTTAGAGTTTTGTAGAGTTTTGTGAGTATTTAATGTTTGGGTGGAGTGTAGAGGGAGAATTAAGCTGCCTGATTGTATTTAATTTTCATTATTCTCTTTTGATGTTGGTGGTTGGGTATTTATACGCTTATATTTGGGCCACATGGGCTTTCGGGTCGTGTTTAATAGACTCGGGTCGAGTTTAAGGACCCATTAGTTCTAAGTAGGGGAGCAGGCAGCTTAGTCAAAAAGTGATTAGGTTTTAAGTATTTTAGTTCTGTTCGAACAGTCCAATAGATGATGGTGTCCGAACTACCCCTGTCCGGTTAGGTGGACATTGTCCGAATTGACCCTGTCCGAGGTGGTGACAGAATCCGGACTCATTAGAAATAATAGCCCAACATTCATTGTAAAATTTACCGTTAAAACCATCAGGTCCAACTGCCTTGTTAGAGGTTAAGTTGCTGATAACATTATAGATCTCCTCATTAGATGGACTAGCTGTTAGCATTCTGTTTTCATCATTAGAAACCATGTTAGGTATAAAATCAAATGTATCATAGCATCCATTAGTATTATCAGATTTAGTTAGAAGATTTATAAAGTATATATTGCAGAATTTGCAATAGCCTCTTGGTCCTACAACCACTGATTCCCGTCTCTGATTATGTGAATTATGCTTTTTTAGCACTTTTTTCACCAAATTGTGAAAAAAGGTAGTGTTTCTATCACTATCATTCAACCACAAAGTGTGCGTTTTCTGCTCCCAGAAACTCTCCTCTCTAGCAAATAGACTTAGATGATCCTGCTTTGCCTTGTCAAGAAGAATTTTATTAGCAATGGTCATAGAAGATTGATAGTTTATTTCCCTGAAACAAATTTCTTCTTCCACATTCTTAATTGCATCAAATACATTCCCAAAATCTCTGTGGTTCCATATCTTCAGGTCTCCTTTTAATCTTTTCAGTTTGTGCCAAAACCTCTGTATAGAATTCCCAGACATGTAACCAGACCAACTACTCTCCATAGTCTTTAGGAAGTCAGGATGTTTCACCCACATATTCAGAAACTTAAAAGCAAGTTTAAATTTGTCATTGTCTATTAAGATTGTAATGCTTATTCCTGAGTGGTCTGAACAAGTTCTTGACAAGTGATTCACCCTTGTGTTGTCAAAATATCTGTTCCAATTGTTATTGTATAAAAACCGGTCTAGTCTCTTCCATTTTCTTCCATTTGACCATGTGAACATTAAACCAGAGTAGCCCCATCATTTAGGTTACAGTCTAATATTGCATTGCTGAAATCATCAATACTATTCAAGAAATTTATAGTACATGAAAGTTGTTCTTCAATGTTTAGAGTTGTGTTAAAGTCTCCAAACACAATCCACTCAATTTCATTGTCATTGATTCTTCTTAGAGAATCCCACGGCTCCCATCTTTGAATCCTGTTGCACTTAGCATACACCACAGACAATCTAAACATTTTATTTAAAGAAACATGACTAACACTTGAATGGATTACTTGCTCCTCATTAATTAGAACATTAATGATGAATTCATCTGTCCAAAGAAGCCATATCTTGTTATTAATGTTACCAAAAGACTGATTATAACCCAGAGGCTTTGCCACATTTCCCATTTTATCAGAATTAATCAAAGGTTCTTGAATGGCCATAAGAGCAGGGTTTATAGATCTCTTCAAGGACCTCAATCTCATCATAGTTTGCTTGTTCCCTATCCCTTTGACATTCCAGTTGATTATCTTGATTGTTATTTGTTTGGTTTAGTTTTAACAGCTTTTTTTAGCTGTAAAAGTTTAGGTGTTATGGTCGCTCTGCTATTCAGGTTTCTTGTCTTCCTTGTTTTCTTATTTTGTGTAATTTCTTCATAGTCTTTATGATGTGCAGGAGAACAGGGAAGACTACCCGTGATAGTTTTGGATGGAGATTCAGGATTAGGCTCAGCTCTGGCTCCCTCAACTTCAAATAGCTCTCTGGTCTCCAATGCTTGCAGAGCTTCAATCATTTCTGGGTCATCATTCAAGGCTTTCTCTTTTCCTCTAGAGTCTAAAAGAAATATTTCAAGATTTACAGTTGGCTCAACTATTTGTAATTTATTCTTTGTTGTAATTCTATTCGTGTATTCAAGATTTATGAGATCAGGGATTCTTTCAATTTTAATCAACTCTCTGTTTTCCAAGACTTGAAGATCTTCATTTTTCCCGGTATCAACATTTTTCTCACCAGATTATGATTCATATTCAATTGGCTCAGTAACTTCATTTTGTTCTTCAACATTATCAATGTATGTGTAAACTTTTTTGTAATTCTGATCAACCACTCCCATAGTATTCTCTGTATCTACCAGAACATATTTCAGATTTGGTATTTTTATAGCAATGTTTTCAAAAGATTTTTTTGATTGTTTAGCATCATCTTTAGTTTGTTTTTTGAGAAGTTTTTCGGTTTGACTTTTTAATTCTTTTTTCTTACATTCAGAAGCTCTGTGGACAATATGCTTACAGTTGCAGTAGCTTGGATGTGCCCCATATAGGATTTTTAGAATAAACTCTTCATCCTTACCAAACTTTGCCTTGATCTCATTAACAAGATTATTTGAAATATCAGTCTCCACCCATAGTACACACAGTTATAACTGACTCTGTTATTCTGAGGTATCCATGTTTTCAGAGGAGTCCCAAATGTCTTTGCAATTTCCAGTATAGTTGATTCGTTGTACATAAATTTCGGCAGATTCTTTAACGTTATCCACACCGGTGTTAGAGGGATTTCATTATTTGGATCAAGATTAGGGCTCCATTTGAGCAATCGCATCATTTTCTCACCAATTTTCCAGACGTTTCTAGTCCAGAGTTTTTTCATATCACCAAAGAACTCAAAATCTATGAATACATGTCAAAACTCACATATCGCAATATTGAAAGATTTGCTGAAGTTAAAGCTTCCCAGAAAGATTTTAATCTTTTCGTATTTAGGTTTTCCTTAGGTAAATTTACCTATAATTGTGTGCTTCGAAATCTGTTGCAATATTTCTCTATCTTTTTTCTCAAAACAGATAACTGTTTGTTCAGAGTTATGGGAGACAGTTACATATTTGTGAAGAATATCATTGTTACTTGGTTTCAGAACTTCAGCGAAAGACTTTCCTGCCTTTCTTTTATCAGCATCACTTCTTTGGCCAGATTGTTCGAAGGTTGGATTTGAAATAACTTTCACTCCATTATTCTGTTTCTGTTCTTGAGTCTTGAACGAAAGCAGAGGAAACATATTTTCGAATTCTGATCTGTTGACAGACATGGAGCTTGTCAATTTTGGAGAGGAAGACAATGATGAATATCTTGAATCCTTTTCCTCCATAGATGATCAAATCTAAGAAACGTTTAATCTTAGAAGATTTAACTCTGTTCTTGTTCTTGTTCTTGAGAGAGAGAAAGGGTAGAGAGAGAACTCGTTCTTTTAAAGGGAAACGTAAGACTTCCAGAGCTTGAATCTAAGGTAGGCAATATCACAAAACACTGACTTATTAATACCCACTGAGTACAAGAAAGACCGAAATATAAAAAAACATTGCAACCCAAGAGTATTCTGCAGACTAGTCAGTAATCCATGAAAAACCTAAAATTCCAAATGTCAAATTGTAAAACTATTTTTTTAAAAATATTGAATAGATTGGTGAATGGGAGAGAGAGTCGTACCATATATGATCGAGTTAGAATGCACTATCAAGGCCTAAAGCAACCACCATTAATGATAGTAGAGAGCCAAAGCAACCACCGTTAATGATAGTAGAGATTTTGATTGTTATTTAGTGACGGATTATACAAGTTCCATAATGAAAAACAATTGATGTTAGTAAAAAATATGATATAAATCAAAGAGAACTAGGTTTGTCGTTTTCTTCCAAAACTTTAAATATATTAATAGTAATGGGTTTGTGCTTAACATTATTTCTACCCGAAAGTGAGTAATTCATACAATCATATTCCACAATTTATTATTATTTTTATATATTTTTTATCAATTCAATCAATCTAGACAAATATTTCTCCCAATAATAATAAACCAGACGTGTTCAAATATGATCGTCTCATTCCAAGTTTTAAAGTCTATGATTCCAAAATTATCCTCTTATTTTGGTATGGTTACATTTCGCCACACAATGTTAGTACCATTACTTTCATCTCATAACTTAGACGAGAGGAATTTACGAAGATATTAGGAGAGGTTTTTGAGGAATTTGTTGGGAGGATAAAAATAGATGCACATTATACTTAACCCATAAAAAGTGCAAATTTAATAAGGGGTAGCCTACCGGTATAAGATAAGTTCTTAGAGGCCTATGCACCTATTCCAGCAATCATCCGATCAATAAGATTTATGGAATCACCAAAAGACAACCTTATTATAATAAGGGTATTTCAAGATATTTCAAAGCTAAAGTGCCTACATCATAGTCCAGAATAGCTAACAAGTCACGAATAAAAGAACATCGATCCTTGAAAGGAAAAATATGACTCTTTAGGAGGCTGATCTGTCGGCCGAAGAGTTTGTGATATTCAAAGATGTTATCTTTAATTAAACAAAGGGAGTTGGTATACCTCTACAGAAAATCAATAAATCGGCCACAAAACAGAGATTAATAATTTTGAGATTATAACATTTCCAATGAAATTTGAAGATATTGTTGTTACTTTTCTCCTTAAGGATTAACAAAACGACTACCATGACTAGTACAAAAAGAATGAAGAAAATAGTCATCTTGATGCACACCTCTACAACTAGGGAAGTTATCATGGGGATAACCATTAAATTGGAAAAGAAATGAACTAGACGATCTAAAAGATCATTTCTTTCGGAAGTCCAAAGTCATTATGATATAAAAAATAAGATGTCATCTTACCTCATCAAAGACTTTCATTACGTTAATTTTAACAATTACCATGTGGCCTTTAATAATTATTTGGTAGCCTAAAGAGCTACTGGAAAAAGATCATACTATCAAAAACATCTTCTCTCGACCACAAAAATGGATTGAGATATGTCAATGACGTATCAAAATGTGTTTTTAATTATATTTCTAATAATTTTATAAATGGTTTTATAAAATATATTGAAATAAGTGGTGGGTCTGAAGTTAGTAGTTAGGGTAGGTGTTCCTAACTTATAGATAAGTGAAACATTTTTCTTTTTCCAAGAACGATCTAACAGTTCTGATTAAAAAATAGTGGACATTATTAAAAATATAATTACCTACAATGTTCCAAATAAATTTTAAAAAGGAGGCATTCTAGCCATCAGGACCCAGGGTCATACTGTTATCAATGCTATGAAGGTCATTTTTTATTTTCGCGTTGGTCACATGACGAGTCACAAAGACCTTGTCATATGACTTTATCTTAGTAGTGATTAAATTATTTTCATGACTCGGCCAATTATAGTGAGAGTTTTAGGTTTCCGACGTGGTCATAAAGTAGTCCACATACACTTTACCCCATCCTAAATATCGAGTCAATAAGGTATCTCTGGCTATTAGATCTCGATACTTTTTTGTTACAAAAGATTCTCATCTTAAGGATGTTGTAGATTACTTTAATGTTTTTGTTTGCCAGATTAATGCAGGTTTCTGTGGACCTTCCTCTTAAAGAAATTTTATTCTCATTTACTGAGAAAGTTAAAGGAAGAAGAGGTATCGATTAAAAAAATAGAGTCTGCTGTAAGCTATCATGGTTTGGGGAGTAAAAATATCCTCTTAGGTTTTAGTAGCCCGAGTACTTATTAGTCTAAACTCGTGCATGTTAATACCAAAAATATATTTTTATAGTTTAATAAGCTTAGTAACCAAAACATTCATAACTGAATTTTTAATGGGAATGTCAAACTAGCACAACAATGTTAAAATGTTCATCATGCATTTGACACATATAAAAGAAGTGAAAATATTTTTTCTTATAAGGGTGAGTTTTATCCTTATTTAGGGTGACAGTGGTATGATCTAAGGTACACATGTGTCTATAATGACCAAAGTACATGCGGAAGAATTTATACCACTTATTATTAACAAAGATACAATCAATTTTGAAGGAAATTGGGTGGTTGGGTTGTTTGCTTGACCATGAAAAGTGGTACATAGTATCCTGAAGATCACTAAGCTCATTGTTGTAATAAAAATTATTTAAATGATTGATACAAGCATTACGATGATCATAGAATGAAGTTCGGTTCTTGAACTTTCAAATAACATTGAAATCCCAAAGAATTGTCCAAGGGATTTTCCGGTCAATATCAGCTATGCGATTAATGTCAGACCATAAAAAGAATTTATCAGCCACTTCATTAAATGCATAGAAAAAAGTCATAACAAGAATAACACGATTAATGAGACAATGAACCTTATAAAAGATGTATTGTAGGGAGAGAGACATGATAGATATTTCCAAAACGCTGGGGTTCCAGGAAATTGTAGTGAAATTTCAATAACGGGCAATGATCTTAACCCTTGTTTCGAATAATCAGATGGGTAATATATGATTACTCTTAATTAAATTAGCTACGCATTTTTTCTGTATTGAGATATTAACCCACTAACATTCCAATAAGTGATTATCATTAATAAAATTTTACAATGGATGATCATGAATTATTGAGGGCCATGTCTTCCTAAGTACCTTTCTCACCATATTTCACTCTCTTTATCTTGCGACTGAGGTCATTAGGGAAAAGTAATTTTCCATCATTGTCTGATGCTTTTTTCCATGATTTTTTAAGATTTTATTGAGTCAACTTAGATCATATACTATTTTCTAATATGTATTGGAGTATTGTTGGATCCTTCGTTAATCATACCGGCCCGATAGAAGTACTTATCTTTCTTGGTACTAATGGTGGAATCTTGAGGATAACAATGTCCTTTGTAAATTCATATAGGAGGTGGGATACACTGGTGATGATCTTGTGGATAAATCCCTTATAATAGAGGATTAAATAAGTGGGGTGAGGGCAATACAAAGGATTGTATCATGCCCAAACATGTCATAGTTTTTTTTATGATGGGGGGGAGTCATTGGTACTCCAACTGCAAAAACGATTATGGCATGCCCACTAGTTAGAAAAATGAAAAAAGATACAATATTTAGGATATGATATACAATCTTCCAAACCAAATTCTCCGACCTACTATTATTGTTCGCCTTTACTTGTGTCATAAAGGGATGGTGCCCAAGAAAATAAATGGTTAGTTTTTACACCGAGTTTCAGGAATTCCATGGATAACGTCTGAGGGAACAAGAAGCAAATCGTCATAAAACAGAATACTAGGAACAACTTTGATTGGACGAGCATTTATCTTTAATGCCAACGATGATTTTTGCTCATGATGATGACGTAAAAAAGAGATTTCAGATATCAGATAAGATATTGGTTTGAGGGACAACTCTAGGGCTGTAAGGGTTGAGATAAATACAAATAGGTTAAGTTAATTAATTGAACGAGTACAAAGGTGAGGGTTAAACAAATGATCTCTAAGAAAATAATTGGAAAGGAATTTACACAGGGTTTCAGAATTCCATGAATAATATTCGGATGGCACAAAAAGCTCATGGATAAAAAACATAATACCATGAACAAATTTGATAGACATGGACATTCGGCGATCGTTAACACCAACGATAATTTTCACCCATAGAGATGATGTAAGAGGGAGATTTAGATTTGCACATGAGGTATTGGTTTGAGGGATATGTCTAGGGTTTTAGAGGTTCAGAGAGAGAGGTTGATAAGGTAAATTAGTTGATTGAAAAAGTAGATAAGTGAGATTTAAAGTAGTAGAATCGATGGGTAATATTATTGATCATTCGACTAGAGAGACGAGGACGAGTATAATATATGAGTATGCGATTTGGCTAGTTTTAATAGGCTTTATGCCTCCTAGCACTTGGTATGGGCCTCCTTCATTTACCAGGTCCAAAATCTTAATCGTGATTACGTGAGTCACCCCCCTTCCCGAGAAAAAAGGTTAGCGAATTGGGTCTAACCTAATGATATGAGGTGGTTTTTAAGAATATTTGTGTTTACTTGGTTGGGAAGTAACTGAGAAGCTATGTTGGGTTAAATTAGTGAGAAGATGACTATTGATAATAGATATATGGTTGTTTGTGCTAAGGATTTGGTTATAAGCTAGTGAATATTAGTTTAGGAAGTTTGATTTTAGGCTAACATAACAATTAGATAATATTTGGGTAAGTGGTGGGTCATAGTGGTTCATGAGCCCAACAAAAAATAACACGTTACACAAGCCATGTAGATAAGAGGAATATAACTAAGGCAGTTGTGACCCGAAAGCATTGAGCTCATACCCACAGATTACACAAGAAAAACAAATGGTACTTTGGGGGTAGAACCAGCACCAAGAGATGACAATTTCCCAAATCACCACCTGAAAGGCCTAAACGACGACAAACACTAAGTTTTTCTTTGATAAAAATCACAGGAACCATCCTCCAAAAAAATTTAGCAGTAGCCAGCTCTGCATGGCATAATAATTCCATCGTAGACGGGTACTTAATAGGCTCAACCTGGATATTTCTAACCAGCAAAATATTATCGTTCGGCATACTATGCAATAGTAGAGGGTTGAACATAATTTCAAGACCCCGATCTCTATTGGGATCTAAAGGGGCGAGAAATATGGTTAATGCTCATTCTCGACGGTGAAAAAGATCCTCACAGGGACGTAGGCATGCCAGATGAAAAGAAAAATCATTAGGTTTATCAATGTACGGTGACATGGGAGAAGAAGTAGAGTTATAAAACTTTGAGAGACCAAAAATTGATTTGGAAAGATAAAGGGTATTGAATGCGACAATGTAGTACTTTTGAGGATTTTATGCATTGTAGTAAGCTTATACGGGTCCATACTAACCTTAAATTTTAAAAACAATAAACATGGTTGAATAATAAGTTAAATTTTTATTTTTATTTCTTTATTTTATGAGGGTGAGTGTTTAGTAAGGGGAATTGTTTTAGTGGTAGTAATAAAGACAATAGTTAATGTCGAAGAAGAAAATACCAATAGGCACTGAAACCTAACTCTGTACATAATGTGAAAATACCACTTTTTTATCATTACCATGTATTAATTATAAAACAACAAAGATTAGACTCTTATGTGAAAAGGGTGTTCACACAAATAAAAGTTAATAAAAACAATAAAACAAAAATATTTCACCGAAAAAAAGACAAAACTTCTTTTTATAAAACTTTTGTTATAATTTTATATTTAAATCTTCTAGTATATACTTTTTATTGATATATTTTTATTATTGTTTATTATCGTATTATATTCATAAAAAAATAAAATTACTTTTATTATCGTATCAACCAAAACTTCAATCTCAACTCTACATCTGAAAGATAACCTACTAACTATAAACTTCTCCTAAAAATAAAAATCAAGACTTCAAGTTATATCAAAATATACCTTAATATGTAAAGTTTCTCATGGTAAACCTCCTCTAAAAACTCTCTAGCAGTTCCTATCCGTTATTGGATTTATTAGTGAATACAATCTTTCGGTTTAGGACTTAGGATATTTGTTGTTGGAAACTGACAACATAGAAGATTATAGGAAGCTATGGAGAAGACATATATTGTCAATAAATCAATTCATAATGAATATACTCAAATGGAAACCAAACTTGGATACAAACATTAAGTCTTCTATTGGTCTAGTTTGGATCATCCTTCCAAATCTTCCAGTATACGTATATAATGAAGAGGCTATACTTCAATTTCTAAAGGTTTAGGTAAACCTTTAAAGGTTTGAAAGTACAAAAAAATAGAGCTAGGTTCAAAAGTATGAATTAGTTTTAGTGATTTATCTTACTCACTCAATGAAGAAGGTTTTTTGCAACCAGTACATTACATTGATTTGTCCTATTATAGTAATCATTGCTACCCGCTAGGACATAATCGTGTTTCCTGCAAGAAAATCAGTAAAATAAGGAAAATCTATGGGAAGCAAGCAAAAAAAAAGTCATACCATAAACAATTACACCTAAATCTCTCAAACCTTTAACAAAAACTTAGATACCTAAAATAAAGTCAATTATCATATAAGAATCAAACAATTATGGTGCTAACCATAATATCAAAACTTTAATTGAATCTAATTTATTTATTCTCAAAAGTAATAAATATGAAAAAAACAATACCTCCATACCTGGAGAAGTCACCAGATGAGAAACAATAGATGCATTGGTCTCTATAGAATCCTATGCTTTAAACTTTCTATTTGACAGTATTAAAACTCATGTTTAGGAGTTACACTCTCCTTAGAAAATCACTACTGGTATCTTGAAATCCTCACCATCCTTAAAAAACGTAGCCCACTGTCAAGCCTTAAAAGAAGTTATTAGAAAAGAAAAAAAAAGTTCAATATCTAAAGATTATAACTAAAGAAAAAATCCAACTACTTTAGGGTCTTAAGAAGACACACAAATTTAAAAGTAGTTGAAAAAACAGACTTTTTTACTATTCAAGAGTCTAAGATTGTTATAGAAAAGCTTGATTACAATACCAAAAATTATGGTTTCTCTACAATTAAGCCAACATATCTAATAAAATCTGGACATTACGGAAAGCAGAATTTAATGTTGGAATTATCCAAAACCATGATCAATTTTTAGATTTAAATGTCATTCACTCTTGATTTTATAAAACCTTCCTGGTAAGAATAGTGTATGCTAAACATACCAACGAGATAAGATCAAAATTGGGGATGCCATTAGAAAAATTACAGATGTTACAAGATTTTGTGTATTAATGAGTGATTTTAATGCAATTGCAAACTCTCATCAATAATTATTTTGTTTAACACTATGCATGAAAAGCATAGAAGATTTCAATAATGTCATTCAAGACTCTTCTTTAATCGATGTTGGAATTTCTGGTTCTAGATATACTTGGACCAACAACTATAAATAGAAAAGGTTAGACATAATATTTTACAACATCTTGTGGCTAAATTACTTTGAAACAATAAGGTTAAATACTTAACTTGGACTGAATCTGACCATTCACCTTTGAGTATTAATATCTCAGTTGAAAAAGATACGATCTAAATCTTCTTTTAAGTTTTCCAAAACATGTGGGCACTTCACCCTGACTTCCTTAATGTGGTTGAACTATGTTGGAAAGAAGCATTGTATGAGTCCCTTATCATTGTCTTTTATAACAAACTCAAAAGACTCAAACACAAGCAATTATTATTGTCTTTTATAACAAACTCAAAAGACTCAAACACAAGCTAAAAGAATGGAATTTGAGTAGTTTTCGAGAATAGTTTTTACTCTATTGTTAAATCTGAAGAAGAAGTCGTGTTCCTAGAAAAATGTTTTGAAATAATTTAAAATACAATAAACATATTTAAACTTCCAAAAGGAAAATCCATACAACTTCAACTATTGGTTAGAGAATAATTGTATTGTGAACAAAAGAGTGCGGGTTTGGGATAAAAATAGAGACTGAAATTCTAAGTTTTTTCATAACTATGTAAAAATAGAAGAACAAGAAATATTATATATGGTATATATATGAAGACAGTTGGATCACTTAACAAAACAATATTAGAACATCACCTGAAAACCATTTCAAAGCTATCTTTAATGCTCAACGTCCACGTTTGGATGCATAAATATTCAAAACATCATTCCTAAGGTGGTGACTAGTCAAGATAATAACATTCTCTTATAAATTCCACCAGAAGAAGAAATCTATACAACTATGAAAGAACTAAATGTTAATAGTGTTGTGGGAATAAATTGAGTTGATACAAAAATTTACATATCTTGCTGGCATATTATACAAAATGATCTTTGCTCAGCCATAATTTCTTTTTTTCAAGACTCCATTGTCCCTCAAAGTGTTATGTCATGAAAAAAAAAATAGGCTCATCAGTTTGTGCTCTGTCTTCAACAAAACTGTGTCAAAGATCCTAAATGACAAACTATCTACTATTCTGCCTAAACTTATGTCTGAGTAACATGATGGCTTTGTAAGAAGGACAAATATCTGAGATAACATTTTTCTAACACAAGATTTTTCTTACAAGATCAATAAAAAAGTAAGAGGTGGAAATGTAGTTCTCTAAATTGATATGGCTAAGGTATTTGGCAAATTGTCTTTTGACGGTATTGAATAGTAAATCGTCCCTCGACTATCGCGTTTGGTGGCCGATAGTCCCTTGAATTTCAAATATCCGTTGACAGTCCCTGGACTATCGCGTTTGGATAAAGTTATTCCACCAGATCCTCTGATCCATGAGAGGCTTCCACCTGTTGTCATAGTCTCCAGATTTTTATATCACCACTAGTCCCTTGAGTTTAGGTCAATCCCAAAATGTAGAATATTACGGATAACTAAACTCAAGGGTATAGTGGTGATACAAAAATCTGGGGACTATGGTGACAGGTGGCAGCCTCTCATAAATCAGAGGATCTGGTGGACTAATTTTATCCAAACACGATAGTCGAAGGACTGCCAACGGACATTTGAAAGTCAAGGGACTATCTGCCACCAAACGTGATAGCCGAGGGATGATGTACTGTTCAAAGCCTCTTTTGACTTTATCTAACAAGTTTTAGATGCTTTTAGATTTGATAACAAATGGATTGAGTGGATCAAAAGTGTATTATTTTAGTAAGATATTCAATCATAGTCAATGGACATCCACATGGTTTCTTTAAATCATCAAATGATGTTAGATATGGAGACCTTATATATATGAGTCTCTTCATTTTAGCTGAAGAATCCCTTATCTAAATCATACATTGGTCTCTGTTATAAAATTTGTAGTAATATAGACTTACTTTGTTTAGCTTATGCTGATGGATTTATTTTATTTACCAATGGTACTTCCTACAACATCAATAAAGTATGTAACTTCTAGAAGCAATTTGCAGATTGTTTTGGCCTCATCAAATGCTGATAAATCTGCCATTATTACTCCTATAAAAATGTCACAAACGAAAGTGAATTCGCTCACAAGCTTAACTGGTTTCAGACACAACTACATGATCTACCTTGGTACAACTACCCATCCAAATAATAAGGTTCATATTTACAATCCACAACTAGATAAAGTTAGAGAAAAAAATATTTAAATTTGATGCCAATAAACTATCTTTTGGTGGAAGAATTATTCTAATTCAATATGTGCTTATGGCCATGCCCATATACTTCCTACAAAGTGTCATCTTACCTAAGACAGTAAATCTCATGCTTGAAAAGATGTTTAACATATATCTTTGAGGTACTACAAAAAAATAGCTATGAATTGGGCTTCTTGGAAATCATTATGTAAGCCTTATGTTGAAGGGAGTATTACCGTTAAAAATATTGCTGAAATTTCAAGATATCTTCTCATGTAAAAACTGCTTTAAATTTAGAGACAATACCTCTTTATGGGCCAGATTCACTTTATTCTTATATTGTTCTATTTTTTACCCTTTAATAGTTCAATTTTCCATTACCACCTCTAAAATATGAAAATACTAACAATTATTAGAGGTTTAGCTGAAGAATATACTTTTTGGGCAGTTGAAAAAGGTCACATAAATGTTTTGATGGAAATATAGTGTGATAAGCTTATTTTTATTTGATTCAACTCATCTCACCCTTATTTTAAAGAACCTATTGAATAGTTATGGAACAATGGTGAATGGAACATTGATAAACTAATATATTATGTCATACAATTGGAAATTTTAAGATTTCAAAGCTCAAAATACAACCTAACATTGAAGAGAAAATTAAATGGTGTTTTTCTAACAATGGAGGTTTTAATACCAAAGCAACATGGAAGGAAATTAGAGAAAAGTCAGACCAGCTTAAACTGTTTAAAAATATTTGGAACAACATAACACCTGCAAAATGTTTTTTCCCCAATATATAGACTTTTTAAAGGCGGGGCTTCCTATTGATTCTATATTACAAAACAGACATATATCTTTGGCATTTACATGTTAGTTTTATTTATTAAGGGAAAACATCAAACACATTTTTGTTGATTGCAAATTAGCACGACATATATGTAAACATTTCTCAGAGATTTTTAGTATCTATATATCTATATACATATCTTTGTACATATAATAAGAACATGGTATTTGTCCAACTCAAAAGATATTCATATCAGAACCATATTACCACATATAATTTGTTGGCCTATCAGGAGAGCCATAAACAAAGCCAAACATGAAGGCCTCCTTACTACACCCTCAAGTAGTAATCAAGCAAATCAACTATATATTTCTTAAAATAGGCTACCCTATCTAAAGATACCTACGGGAAAGAAGACATAAAGGTGGCTCTAGAATTTTGATGTTACCTGCACTTAAATAAGTCAAACAGTTGTCCTTTAGTTAAATGACATCTATCCAAAAAAATTAGAGTTAAACTTAATATAGATCGTTCTAGCTTATCTAATGGTGAATCCAACGGTGGTGGAATTCTTAGAGATAACAAATGTTACAAAATATTGGCTTTTAGTAAAGTATATTGTAAACAATTTTCCCTCATAGCTGAATATCGAGCCTTATTGGATGGTCTTATCATTTCTAATAACGGAAACATTACCAATATTGATATTGATATAAACTTTTAGTACTTCTGGATATGATTACTACTAAGAACGTCCCATGGTTTTTTATATCATTAATTGAAAATTGTAGAGAGCTACTAAAATCTAGGATGACTATCTCTAAACTTTACGGAAAACAAAACTATGCTACTGGCTGGCTTGCAAAACAATCACTCAGGCAATCCAACAATTTATACTTTTGTAACAAAATGATTCCTACCAGACTTAAAGCAATAACATTCTTTGAAAGTCTAGGTACATGCTACCTCACGCTAGAAGACTAAACCCAGTTCAGCTTGAGACTTCAAAAAAAAACTTGAAGAATGACGATGAACAAAATCAAAAACATTTCTAAAAAGAAAGTTAACGATTGTAATAGAAGTACATCTCAAGATCTTACTAGATTAGCTAAAAAAACTCAAGGGATGTTGATGAATTAAAAAATTAATCAATTCTGGTTAAATTTCTCGCACAATACAACAATCCGCCTTAACTTTTGTTTCATTTTCAAGTTCCGAAATGAATTGAGCCACAAATTTAATTATCCAATTTATCCTTAATGCTTTTATCCTAAAAGATCATAACTTATTTTATTCACTAATAAACTATCATTTTATTAAAAATAAATTATTATTCTTATGTAAAATAAAATTAGTTCGTGTACAAATAAAACACTAGTTATATCTGTGTTGTTTTGAAATTTAATCATCCAAACTACATTTTTTGTTGGTCAATTTCATCTTTATTCTTTAATTATTTAAACAATAAACTAATTGTCAATCATTTTTTTAATCGTCAATCATCTCGGTTATAATGGTTAAATATATAATACGGTTATTATTATTATTATTATAAAAAAACACCGATATCATTATAATTATTATATATATTGAGACAATTATATTTTTGATTTTTTATATTTTGAAGCATAATCACATTTTTATAAATTTGTTTTTCTATTATGTATTTTTTAATTAGTAAACTTTGATAAATTTGTTTTTTTTTTCCAAAACACATTCACAATTTCAATTTAGTTTTCTTACTTCCTCCATTGAATCGAATTTTAAAATGAAAACAATCAAAACTTAGATTATAAGCACAATTCAACGATGTTGTGAGAAAAAAAAACGATAGAAAATGATTAATACATCCTTAGATTAGTATTTCTACAATAAAATCAGAGGACCCGGATTCAAAAAAAATTGATTTAAGCCTTTTAAATAAAAAAGAGATACAGAAAGAAAGAAAAACGATTGTACCCTTTCTTAATCTAGAATTAACGAGTACAAATAGAAAAAATCAAAATTTTATAAAATATATAAAAATATAAAAGACCCGTTTTGCAGGATGAACGAACAAAAATGTCGTTGCTTAGAAATCACAAATACTAGGTACCTGTGTGAGAAAATAGTAGGATGTCTTCAATTTGTAGAATGCTGAGTAGACCTAGGTAACTTTAAAAGTGATAAAATATCAAAGAATTTGATACGTGTCCGTGATTGATTTTAGAAAGTAGTATGAGTTTCATTACTTAGGGCCGGTTGCGAAGATTAACATCTAACCTTTGTGCTCTACTTCTATTCAACAAAATTTTAAGATTCATTATTTTTTATATTTTATAGTGGGAAAAACTATAACCGTTTTATTAAACTGGTCAATTATTTCATATATATTTTCCAATAAAAACAAAAACATCTTGCCAAACCTAAAAATCAAAACTAATCTTCATAAAATACAATTCATTAGATAATATTTTGCAACCCCGTCTAGTTTGTAAATTAGTACATATATAGTAGTTCTATATTAAACTAAATAATTCGTAAAATAAGTATAAAAGTGCATTTTTATTTAAAATATTAAAAATCTAAGCATAGTTAAGTGATTAAAAAAATTGTAGGTTCATAATTAGTTGGCGGGATCCAAAATATATAATTGAAAAAAATTAGGATAAATTAAAATTTAAAATTAATTTGAGAGTTTTCGGTTTTTTTAAAAATCGAATAGGTTTATCGCGATCAGGTTACGATCATCTTTGTGAACAAATTCAGAAGACTGTTCGTCTAAATGAACTTAATTTCGTCACGACGAGTTGTTTGGTTCACCGCGACTATCCATATTATGATTGCAACGAGCACGAGTAATAGCTGTGATGGTTTTCTTTTTTCGATTCTGACTGTTTTTCATATAATAGCCCCCTAATATCATATATGTGCAACTAACTAGTCCATAGTCCTATTTTTATATTATATGTATATATGTATGTTTATAGTATTTTTCATTAAGTTATATGTGTATGATGAAAAGTACGTATCTCTTGCTATTGTATAACATAATTATATCAAGCACATTTAGGTTGGTTGTTTCAGTTATTTGATGCCATTTTTAGTGTATTGTTATGTGTTTAGAAGTTTACATTTATGTAACTCCATTATGTGCCCATTGAGGCTTATATCTGTGATTGGTCCTTGAACTATGACGATTTCTTTCGTATAATTCTTTGACTTCAAAACGTCCGGTGAAGATCTCTCGATTATGAAGATTTCTTTCATATCGTCCATTGACTTCAAAATATTTGGTGAATGTCCCTCGATAATGGATATCTCGATAAATTTAGTCCCTCAAGCCTTAGTAATCAAGGGATAAATTTAGCAAAATCGCATAGTTGAGGGGCGTTTACCGAACATTTTTTCATAGTCGAGAGACGTCCGCCCTAGATTTTGAAGTTAAAAGACTACATGGAAGATATCTTCACATTCGAGGGATCCTCACCATAATTTTTGAAGTCAAATGACTATATGAAAAAAAAACGTTATAGTCGAAGGACCAATGTATGATTTAAACCTGAACTGAGACACATCTAGTGCTGAGGATGTTTGATCTTTAGGATGGGAGCTAACTACCCATTATTATTAACACTTGGAGTGTAGGATGTAAACGATAATATCTTGCATGTCTACTGATTATTTTGTTTAAGGTACATGATTTTAATTGGCATTCATTGACTCATTAGATTTTGAACACTATGATGGATATGGTACATCCTTCAACTACTTCATAGAGTAGTGTTTGTATATATTACGACAAAGAATTTTAGATTTCCATACTTTGGAAATGATTAGCAGACTGGTATCCTATGTTTGCGAGAATATTAAGCGAGTCATGAAAAAAAACGCGTCTATAGCCTCACAGGTCAACAAACGATTGTTGTGTGTGTAGTTGGTCCATACAGAAAACTATCACACATATTTCATGATGGTGAACACATATTTCATCATGCAGTTGCTACGTTGACATACACCATATTCATGAGTTATTGAAATTTTTGTTTAGTTATCATGAATCAGTCAAGTAACCCCCATTGGAAGGTTTGGCTGATTTTAGATATGGTTTGGAACCAACACTTTAAAACCTTAAAGTACTAACTCAAGAGGTAATGTATAGTATGCTAACACCTACCATATCCTCTAATGATTATGGAAGTGCATTACATATGAATTCCCAATCAGTGTCACCTGTGTGATAAAATTCAGTACATGAAAGATAAGTTTTGAAAAATTCAGAACCGTTTCACTAATTCCATATTGATTTTGGATTGTTCAATTAATGAAAACTAACTCAGAAACTCATTTTAGGTTCCCATTTTATTGGGGGTAAACTTTAAGGTTGTGACTAAATGACATAAATTATTGGCTTAGAGAAAACATTATACCAGCTCCTATAAAAAATAACACTCTCGAGGATAGGATGCGCCACGAGCGGTGGGACCATTCTAACCATCTTAGTAGATATATCTTGCATAATGGAGTTCCACATGCATTCTTGATTTTCCAGACCACCAACATGAAACTGGCTAATAATATGTTTTCCCATCTTGAGAAGAGTTTCGTTAAATTCTCCTAGGTTGAAATAAATAACTTGATTGGAAGATCTCTACTATGAAGTACACGAGCAACGCGAAATTTGAGAGAACATCTTTAAGATGAGTTACATCCATAAAACATATTAGATCTTGAGCTCTATAAGACTGTCGTAGTGGAACATATTTTCTTATATCTCTTTACAAAATTCAAAATCCTCGAGACGCATTTTGACTTCTTAGAGAAGAAGTAGGACATGACCACTATTATTTTCAAATTTTGTCAACAAGGAAAAAAATAATTCAGAGGAAAGGACTTTGGAGGCCAATATGGTTATTTTTGGTAAGAATACACATATAAACAAAAGTAATCACATATATATTGGAGCTGCATTGGCAAAGACTTCAATATCTGAAAAGATAGGGGGAGACCCCAAGAAGGGAAAATATAAGATATTTATATGGTTTCTTTGTAGAATTACGAATCACTAGAAAATAAACTAACCTTAGGTTCAAAGCATGGTTATAAAAGAAACGTAAGCTCTATTCTGTATTAACTTCAGAAGTTAATTTAGTTTTAGTATTATATGACACATGGTAGGTTGATACAACAGTAACAACTCATGTATGTATTTCTTTGCAGAGATCAAACTAGATCAGGTCTCAATGTTGAAGAGATTCAGAGTTTTTCTATGAATTGTGTGGCTTGTCTGATTAAAGTCAATCGTAGATTTCAGATTCATTTAAAATTCCAACATATATTGTTTTTAATTATTCTTGTATGTTCCTTCATTTGAGAGGAATTCAACTCTTTTATTACCAGCGTTTAATTGGCTAAGATTTTTTTTTTTATTGTAATAATCAATTGTATAAGTTAGATTATATTTATAATAATCCAATTACAATGAATGTAAAACATATAATAACTTCTGAAAATTTAACTTCTTTATGACATAGGTGTTTAGACCTCTCGTGCTAAAGACGTTTTGGAGTGAATCCATACAGATATTTACGACCCCTTCCATATAACATATTGGAATGGCCAAATACAATTCATTTATTTTATAAATAAATTTTCACGATACGGATACGTAAACTTTTTTCTTCATAAATCTGTTAGAGAGATCTTATTGATTTCCTACTAGATTTATATGTTACTTTTCATTCATTTAAACCTTAAACTATTTTTTATTTGGTTCTCTTTATTTATGTCTTTAAATCTATACGTAAGAAAAACATAAACTCCAAAAAATCATAATCATAATTCCAAGTTACTTTATCTCTCTATTTTATCTATATAAATACCCATTGAAGAGAATTTGTGTTCTTAGAGGTAATCTTTTTACTTACATCATTATCTCCTAGTCCTTATTCTACCATTCTTCGAACCTTTCGTCGGGTTTCTAGTTTGGATTTATCGTGCCTAACGAGTCCTGTAACGTTGGTATCACAACCATCGATCTCCCGGACCCTGATATTTTTTCTACTTCAAGTTAAGCAATCATGGAAACTAAGGCACAAGCTTTCATCGAGGTTAACAAGTAACTTGAGGAGATGAAGCAAGTTCAGGTCGATCAAGTCAAGAAAAATGAAGAAAACCGTGTGGCTCAACTCCAACAAAACAATCTATTGAGAAATGAGATGACTGATCAATTCAACGATATTAAGAACATCTTCGCGGAGTTACGCCCTATTACACAGAATCCTGAAAAACGTCCGTTGGTCGACGACGATCCTTCACATTCCGGTGTTTTCACAACATTTCCCCGAATATTCTCCATGGAATCACCTGATTCGTTGAACCTTGTCCAAGGTTCGAATCGTAGAACCAATCAGGAGCGTAATATGAAACGAACAAGTGGTTTGCTCACCCGCCTTACTAAGGTTGGGTTTCCTATTTTTGATGGATCCGACCTACGCGATTGGGTTTTTAAATGCGAACAATTCTTTGCGCTTGATGGAAAGGTAGATGAATCAAAGGTAAGACTCGCCACTATCCATATGACAGGAAATGCACTGCAATGACACCATAACTATATATCAGAACTTTTTAATCGATACCCACTATCGATAGAATATGTTCTTGCGATCTCTACTCTTTTTGAAGGATTATATTGATCCATTATCGGAGTTGGTTAGCTTATAACAAGAGACCGATTCAGTCGAGGTGTAAACTCAGAAGATTATCCCTACCACGAGCCCATGCGTTAAGTATTTTCTTGACTAATCTAAATCCACATTTGCATCTTCATGTGAGACAGTTTCAGAATGTGGAATCTGTTGCCGAAGCAACAAAAATAACTATGATGCATGAATCATATTTACGCCTACTCCCTCACAAAACACAGCGATCCTCATTTAATACCAATAATTATTCTACTCCAAACGCTTATCAAACACCAAAATATATGAATCAAAACACCAAGCCACCGATTTTACCAAATGCCCCTACCAACTCCCAAACACACCAGAAGCCAAATTTTATCTCAAGAAACAACTACCAAACACCCAATAAATTTACTTGGCAACAAATACAAGATCGCTAACAAAACGGTCTATGCATGTATTGCGATGAAATCTTCACTCCCGACCATCAACAAACTCATCACACAGCTCATATATATGTCATGGAAGGTGATGCATGATCTGAACTTTCTGATGCAGACGAGGTTCATGAAGTCGTAAACACAGCGACTGTTAAGTCAGAGCAAAACCAACCGCCTATAATATCGCTACACGCACTAGCTGGCAACACAACCTTCAATTGTATGCGTTTGACGGGACAAAATGGTAAGCAAAAGATCTACATTTTGATTGATCCTGAGAGTACACACAACTTCTTGGATTTAAAGGTTGTCAACGAAATCGGTTGCCCTCTCAAAGCGACAAAACCGATGGTGCTTTCCGCGGCCCTGGGAAACACAATTGTTATAAAATACAAGTGTAGCAATTTTTCTTGGAAAGTACAAGGCTATCATCTCACCACCGAGGTAAGAAATTTAAACCTTGATTGTTGTGATTTTGTGCTAGGTATTCAATGGCTGCACACCCTTGGTCCAATTCTATGGGATTTTCTCAACCTCTAAATGAAATTCAACCTTAACGATTTGAAGCATGTGCTGCGTGGAAATGTAAACAAGGAATGTAAGGCGATCAACAAAGCAAGTTTGAATAAGTTAATGCTTCAAGAACCTCATAATTTGGCCGAATTGTTGTTTGGCCATGAGATAACAAATGACGTTTTAGATTACTTAACCCAAAAGATCTTTTGTCTCATATTTCGGTGACCAAAACAGAATTCTCTATGAACTCTATGTTGCGTGAGTTAATCGATTCCTACTCTGAGATTTTCGTAGAACCCACAGCTTTACCGCCAGGGTTTAATCACAAAATTCTAGTGGTAGACGGTTCTACTCCTGTTAATCTCCGACCCTATCGCTACTCATCACTTCAAAAAGATGAAATAGACAAGATGATAAATGATACGTAGAACCAAGGATATTTTGAGTATCATTCTTGTGATTCTGGATTTATGGTTATCAGCACTGTAAACGGTGATTAAGTTGTTGTCAATCATGAGAATGAAAAAATTGTCTGCCATATTCCTTCGCTTGGAGTGTTGAGGTACCTGCTGGACTCTGTTGACTGAAGACGCGTTCGTCCATGTTCTTAGCTGGTTCAGACAATGGAACCCTAAAGTTATAGGGCATCGAGCAAGCAGCAGCGACTAAGGGCATCTACAGCGGTTCTGATTCTTTTACTTTCGAAGAATTTGACCAATTGACATCACTTCATGTTAACTCTACATTCGAACTGTTCTTTACAAACGGGTATTCAACCGATGTAGCTCTTTACGTCATCAGAAGCGGAAAACAGTTGCAAGTTTATTCTGATTTGCTTCAACAGCATATCAATGTTGTCAAATTTAGTAATCACTCGCGGTCTATTTTTGCAACCATTTCGTTTGATCAAGATATTTGATTTTGGGATCTTAGGCAGAAACCCATTCGGCCTTGCTACACAACTTCGAGTTCTAAAGGCAATCTGATGGTTTGATTTTCTCCTGATGATGAGTACCTTCTTGCATCGGCCGTTTATAACAAGGTACAACAGCTTAGGGTACATCTAAAATTTGATATTATGCCGACCTCACCGTCTCATAATTTTACGCGTGCTTATTACATGAATGGAAAAGACTATATCATCACTGGTAGTTGCGATGAACATGTCGTTCGTGTATGTTATGCTCAAACGGCGAGACACCTTTGAGCTATATCTATAGAGCGACACAGCCAAGACAGTACCATGTTTGTTCAGTCATTGAGAAGTGACCCCTTTAGAGATTTCAACATGAGTGTCCTAGCTGCATATACTGGCTCCGATTCAATATCGGAAATTGTAAAGGTGAATATGTTAGATTCCATCGATTCTTGTAAAGAAAAGTGTCATAATCAAAATATATAGACTTCAAATATCATGGGAGGATTAATCGTTATTTTTCTAAAGAATTGAAGCAATCTTGGAAAGAAAAACTGTCAAGCACCGCAATGTGGATGTCACCAAAATTCTCGTTTAATGGAAGAGTTATCCGTCATCGGCCGGGGTTTTATCAAAATTTCGCCGTCAAATACATAAATTTCAATTTTTGAGAACAAGGATGTTCCAAAGAAGGGGGCAATGTTATAGAGATCCTATTGGTCTCTACTATATTTATATGTTACTTTTCATTTATTTAAACTCTAAACTCATGTTTGTTTGGTTCTCTTTATTTACGTTTCTAAATCTATACGTAAAAAAAACATAAACTTTAAAAGGGCATAATCATAATTTCAAGTTACTTTATCTCTCTTTTTTGTCTATTCAAATACTCACTCAAGAGAATTTGTGTTTTTAGAGGTAATCTTCTTACTTACAACATTATCTCCTAGTCTTTATTCTACCATTCTTCGAACATTTCGTCGAGTTTCTAGTTTGGATTTATCATGCCTAACGAGTCCTGTAACAAAATCATAGGTCACTCATAACTTCAAGTATTTTAGGGAAAGTTAAATTTACAATAAGACAAAGATATTAAGGATCAGAGATCCAATCAAGGTGGTGAATATTGTGGAAGATATGATGGATAACATCATGGCTCACTCGCTTTACAGCTTGAGAAGTATGGAATTGTTCGTCTGTACACCAGATCAGGCTCACCCACCATAAAGGGTTTATCTGAGTGATGAAACCACAGATTAATAAGTATGTTTATGAGCATGATTGGTCATATATGTCTACCATATTTAATTTGTGGGGGGAGCTCTTAAATTATTTAGGCACAAAAGTGGTTTGACTGTAGAATTTTTTGTCCGAAGAACACTCACAACTTGAACAGATTTAGATGATGCATGTAACGGAAAATGTAGTGTTGGTTTGTCTCATTACTATTTGAAGAACAATCACAGATGAAATCAGATGTATGATGATGATCAATATATGATGGATGAAATTGCGCCACTAATAATATGGAAAGCCTTTTTTACTTCTCACAAGAATAGTTTAAAGGTAGATTTGGAAAAACAATTGGAGAAAAAACGTTTTTAGTGATATCTTATAGCTTGAATGACTCTAATACCTACAAAACACTAGGTCTTTATATATATATATATATATATATATATATATATAGGCATACAAGGAAAGACAAGTAATAAAAAATAAAAAATATCTTTAATTTTCTTTTATTCTCTTAAACAAGAATTAAATGAATTTAAAGACTTAAAAAGTCAATACCGAATAATAAATACCAAATAATTCTTATTCTCTCTCTTAAAATAGAATAAAAATATTTATAAAATAAATATTTTGTTTGGTATAAAAAGGAATAATATTAAAAAATATAATGTTTACAAATACATCAGAGCATACCTCGAGATACTAAAGTACTAAAATACAAGTCACATGAGCATTTCCTCGTTAAAAACAACAACAACCACATATAAAAGTACAAAAAAAGATAATAATTACTATTAAATGGTTTGTAGCAAACGACAAACGAAATAAAGAAGTCAACTCGGACAACTAATCCGATGAGTGTGCAAAAAAAAGCCAAAATGTACGATGAATGGAACCTAAAAAAATGACACGAAAACAAAAACGTTAGTACAAAAACTCTTGGTTCCATCGAATTTCTAGCAGAGATTTGAGAGGATATGGTGGGATAATGCATAGCCTAATGATGTGGACTCCACAAAGATCCTAGAGCTCCTCCTTACCCAAAGGTAGTCAAACACCACGCAGAAAGTGCTGCATCATAAATGACACACGCCGGTGGAAGAGGTAGTCCAAGCATTGGCAGTGTGTAGCTAGGTGAGCCAATCAGATGATTCATATGAGAACAATAATTATTTGAAACAAGCTTCCCAAATAATTTGGAAAAATAAGAAAACCATTAATATATGATTAATGTATTTATTGAAGTTATTACACAAGATACATCTGTAGGAGTTGTTATCTCCCCAAGTTATAAGTTTGTCTCTAGTAGTGAGTTTACAAAGGATGTCTTAGATTATGAATTATGCTAATAGTTAGGTTCGAGGCTGCGATACTTGTCAACGATTTCCAAATTCTATTCATAGACATGTAGTCTCACTCATGTCCATTACCGAAACCATCTTTTTTTACAGATGAGAAATAGATTTGGTAGGACCATTGCCTATGGCTTATGGAGGACGCCAAATGATTATTGTGGTAGTATACTATTTTTCAAAGTGAGAAGAGGTTGAACCATTCTTTGGAAAAAAATCCAAGGATGTTATTAATTTCATTACGAACAATATTTGTTGCCGCTTTGGGGTTCCTCGAAAAATGACCACAAATAATGGTCCTCAATTTAACAATAGAGAAATGGCTTGTATTTGTGCTCCGAGGGGTATTACACAGTGTTTTTCTACACCTTTTTATCCACAAGAAAATGGTCAAGTGGAGGTGACAAATAGATCTATTTTAGAAGGCATGGAGAAGAATCTGACAAGGACTGCAGAAAATGACCTAACTATTTGCAAGAGATGTTATGGGCTTATCGAACAAATCCCAAATAGGAAACTAAAAAAACTCTTTTTGCTTTGGTGTATGGTATGGATGCCTTTAGTCCTGCAGAATCTACCTTTCCTTCTTATAGAGTACTTTAGTTTTCTGAGGACCTGAATGACGACGCAAAAAGAGCAGATTTGGACCTGATTGAGGAAAAAACAGTTAGAGTTCATCTGAATACGAGGTGAAAAATGAGAGATTTCAAAATTGGTGATAAAGTTTTAAGGAAAGTATTCCTCTATGCAAAGGATAAACATATCGGAAAGATGACTCCAAATTGGGAAGGTCCTTATATGGTTGTGGAAAGAATAAAACCGGGTTCTTATCGTCTTTGTGATGTGCAAGGAGGATGCTTCAACATCCATGGAATATACAACATCTGAAATTGTACTGGGAATAATTTTAATCTGTTGAAAATTGACACACTCTTTCCTACCCTGTTGGCCTAGGATGTTTTAATGAGGTGTCTTGAAAATATTCGAAGCTATTAATAAAAAAAAATTTAGCTAATGATTGTTTACGTATAAGTATTTGAATTATTTTGGTAACTAGTCAAAGACTGATCATCTTTGAATTTGTTGACCAATAGTAACTTTTACGAAGTGTTAAACGTTTATTATAAACACTTTTTGAAGAAACAACCATATTCGAAGTGCTACGTCGTCTAAATACATTATAATATTCAAAGTGCTACGTTCTCGAAACTCGGTATAATTTTTGAAGTAGTACGTTCTCTAAACGCACTATAATTTTCGAAGTGCTACGCTCTCTAAATGCACTATATTTTTCAAAGTTCTACGTTCTCTAAACTCACTATATTATTCAAAGTTTCATGTTTTATAAATGTATTATTTGTATTTAAAGAAAAACAAAACACCGTTGCATCAAAGTAAAAAACCATTCATCAAAGGCAAGTCTTTTTACAACAATTAGACGATAGGAAAAAAATCATTTGTCCTTTGAGTCTTCTTTAGACGACTCCCCTTGTTTAGAAGAATTATCCTCTCATTCTGCTTCTTCGGAGGAATGAATAGGCACACGATCAAAAGCTTCAATAACGCGATTCCCAACAAGAATCAATTCCCAGAAGATTGACAAGTTAGTCTTTGGGAATGTGGTATGAATTTCACAAAGCAGATTAATAGTCTTTTGCTCCTCAACGATCTTAATGACAGCCAGCATATCCTTTTAACATTCATTTTTAGCAGCCTTCACAACATTCGTTTTCTCCTCCTTGAATTGAGTTTTAAGAGCATCCATGTTTTATGTTAGCTTCTTCTATTCATCCTCGATCTTGTTTAGAGATTCTTGAAGTGTGGAGTATCTTTGTTTCTCTTCGCATAACTCTCGATCATGTTTTGATTTGAGATCTCTTATCTTATTTTTGTGAGAAATATTGAGCTATTCTATCTCATTATTTTGTACAATTCTGAGGTGATTTTTTTAAATGAATGTGCACCCTCGAATTCTTGGTGATTGTCTCATTAGTAATAGTAAGATTCTTTGATGTTCCATCAAAATGACCATTTCCTCGTTCATTGTCTGTTGCAGTTTCTCCTTGGTGATTGTCTCATTGATAATTCTCTACTGTAGTTTCTCTTTGTTGATCTTCCACCATAATGACTTCATCAGCCTCAGAAGGTAACACTTCTTGAAGGGTCTCTGCAGTTTTTGTTTTTGCCATGCTTTGTGGTGGTGTCTTGGATGTGGTCTTTTTTTCCTCGAAGCAACAATTTTCTTTCTTTTTGGTGTAGGCTCAACCTCCTCTCAATTTTCAATAGTAGAAAATATTTTTTCTCTTTCCTTCCTCTTTTCCTTTGACTGCGGTGTCGGGTTCTCTGAGGGGCTAGCACCAGATGTGTTAGCTATTTTTTTATTTTTTTTCCCTTTCTGGCTGTCTGATCAGTTATAAACTGGAAGATGCACATTACCATCAGGTGCCACTAATCTCTTCATAGACAAGATTGGATTTAAGGGTTGCATTGAAGTTTCGAGGAAGTCAACACCCAACGTAATTCGCCAAAAGTGGATGTTGATAAGGTTAATAGGCAAAAAAGCTGTGTGGAACGCATTGCCCCACTTTTTTTCTGCCCAAGTTGCCAACTTGGGAAAAATATCCTTACCATCCTTTTAACAAATTTTATATCGCCTCAAAATTTCTAGATATAGTACAAATATAAGCAAAAAATAAAAATAGAATACTTAAAGTAACATAATAAAATGGAACATCAAAGAAGCTTACTATTACTCCTCCATACGAGTTTAAGTCGTGATAAGTTCTCCTCGGATATCTCATTTCCGTTTTCTCATGCCCCATAAATGAAGACAAATACTTTGTTTCCAAAAAAATTCAGCCTCGATAAAGTCATTGATTATCTTGAGGTCATCATTAAGAATGAGATAATAGAAATGCAGAATAGGTCTTTTTAAAAGTTTGGTCAAGACGATTAAGTCTTGAATAAAAAGAATAATTTGGGAAAGTGTGGAGGCCATTATTATTGATAGGAGAGTGAACCATTGGTTGGATGTGGCTTGTGTAGGGCAGAGTTCTAGGATCTTGAAGTACTCAACTATCATTGGATCTAGTGGAAACCAAAGACCACAATTGATAATTTCATGATATACTAGTAACTCATCATTTCCACAGTCAAGTGGAGTCTCTCCCTCCTTCAGAAAATGAAGTACGATGTTATCTGCATTCCCCATTTCTTTTTCAAGGAGGCAGCTTGGGACTCTAAGTAGTAGATATATGGCACATTTTTAGTGCCAATATGTATTCTGGATTGAGTGGCTTCAAGTTTACACCTACTGAAGTAGCAAGCTCCTCGGGAAGTTCAATAAGAGATTTATTTTTCCCTCATCTTTTCCTCAATGCTTTTGTTTTTGTAGCACGCTTAACCTTTTCACTATAATTGCCTTTTGAAGCATCATCCTGTTCATCATCTTCAATATCTTTTGAAGCATCATCTTCACTGTCAGCTTCGATGTTTGATTGGGTAGCTTCAGAGTCAACCTCTTCCTCGAAAGCCTCATCTACAAATTAAGGTGGATTGGGAGTCGAGGCTGGTTTTCTTTGATCTTTGTTTGAGGGATCTTGTTGAGATTTCATGATTGTCTCAAAAACTTCCCTCGGGGGAAAAGACGACGGTGAAGGGTTCACTCCGATATATTGAACAGTAGAAGGTGAAGTGTTGTCACCATCTTATCCCATAATTATAAATATTTTTTTTAGGAAGGGTGTGGAGGAGGTGAGGTTTTGGATGGACTTAAGGAGTCTTTTTGCACAACTTTCGAGGAAATTGAGAGCTAACAAAAAGTGGAGTTTCTTCAGATCTCCTTAAAAAAAATATTATCTGGGTTACTTTAAGGTTGATTCAAGGAGTGGAAGTTTTAGAAAATATTCAAGGTGATGACTTATCTAATGATGGTAAAGTTCGAGACGATTTTGATGTTTGGATTTTTTATGAGAGGGTTACTTCTAGGGTAGATGAAGTTGAAAATGCAGGATGAGTTCGACTCGTATGGAAATTACCGTAGTGTATTATTTCAGTGGAGAAACGAGGAACGTTGCTTATCAACCCAGCTGCTCTATACTCTTCAACCCGTTCACTAAAGCAGAAGTAATCGTAAGTACCAAAAAGAGGTTTATTTTTTAAGGGGAAGATTAATTTTCTGGCTCTTAGTTTTTTGGTTTTTTATGTTTTCTCATATACTTAACTGAAAGTTGGGTGGTGAATTTGTGTTTTCAGGTGAAAGTAGCTTAGAGATTGAAGATTCTAAAGAAGGTAGCCAACAAATTTCTGGTAAATCAGCCTCTCTCTAAAGATACGTTTGTAAAACAAATAGTGATTCACATGAGTATTTATAGAGGGAAAGAAAGGAGAGAGAAGTTAGAGAAGTGGAACAGGTGGAAGGAACCGTTAGGCAGAATACCAAACAGTTGCGTAAAAAAGAAAGCTTGACACCTGCCTCATGACAAGCCTAGTGAAATACTAGTGCCTAGTGAATCATCACACTTTTGGTTTTCACTTCGAACGTTAATGATCGTTATGAAATTACTTTTATGTTCTCATATAAAAATATGTAAAGCATTGACAAAAGGTTGAATCGATTTTGAAGAAAATATATTTGAAAAATTATTTGAGGACATATATATATATATATATATATATATATATATATATATATATAAAGTAAAATTTAGAGTTTCTTTGGTTATTGGACAGTCGGTGTTGTCGAGAATAAGGGTATTGCATAACTGAAAGCAGATTGGATTTTGGCCAACGAAATATTTTTCTAACTCATGAAGATTTCCGACAAAAAAATAGTTCTCATTCATTGACTTTCATAAGAACTAGGGGAGCTACTGATAATGATGTAAACTATTGAGGACTAAAATGTATTAATTAAAGTCTTGTACGAAGAGTTGTAAAGATATAGGACATATTTCAGTCTAGATGTAAAGATAGAGGGTTCAAGTGCAATCAACCCATTTTTGTAACAACTTCAGTTATTCAAAGTCTGTTCGCCTATATATAAAGGCCAATGCTGAAATTAATATAGATGAGATTTTCATTTTGCGAACTATCTTCTTTTACTTAACTTTATCTCTTTAAGATCAACTTCCCTCTTCATCTCTCTCGAGAACCAAATTTCATCCACACTAATAGTAATGTTCTTATTCGAAGAATCTTCCCATCGAGAAAAGAATACTCTTCTATGCCTTCACTTACTATTAAAGAACATGCGGTTTCTCTCGGATCATCAATTCCTTTTTTTTCCGCGATAAACCCCCTGATTGCTATTCAGCCATTCGATCTTCAAAGTCTGGACCTCGGATACGAAAAGCTGTTGCATAACATTATCTAGCTATCTTTTGATCACTTCGGACAAACCCAAGACGGTCTGCGATGACATACTTCAAACACTGATGAACCGTGGATATAACTAGTCGGACAATCCACCACCATGAATAAAACTTGAACCTTCTTTCTAAAACTCCCCTTTCCCAAACACATTTCTCCCTCGAATGCTCCAATCACTTGGGCTGTCACACCTGTAAACCCAATTATAACACAACCTGATTGAAAAAATCGAGGAGGATTACGCATCCTATCGTATGTTGATTTGAATAGATCATTCGTAGAGCTTCTTGTATCTACCAAAACGCGTCAAATTTCAATTCCAGCTAATTCTGCTCAAATAACCAATGTATCTTCATAAGGACCTGCAGTTCCTCTCAAATCATCCTCATAGAAAAGAATAAAGGGAACATATTTCTTAACATACAAATGAGTAGACATCCCTCATTCTATTTGGGTAGCTAAACTTACCACATGCCTTTTTCTGGAGCTATTAGTGTTACTAGTCATAGGATCTCCTCCAAAAATTGTCAAGGACTCAAGATATTCACATAAGATTTGAACTCGTCCTAGCTCCAGCGGTTCATCCACAACCATCAAAATTAACCGATCCGGATTTGTGTCCAAATATTCCGAAGCTATATCGAACTCACCGAACTTAGAATCCAGAATCATTAGATTTTCTACCTTTGAATTTGGATTTGCTTCTTGCGAAGTTGATGCACCTGGAGCCTTTGACCCACTGCGTTGCCCTTTAACAAAAACAAATAATTTTCCATTTACAATTAGAACTTGCACCTCATTTTCTAAAGCTATACATTCTACAATATCATGTCCTATGTCATTATGATACTTACAAAACCTGTTGTTGCACTCTTTTCTTGGTTTATTTATCGGAGCAGTCTTTTTAAAACTCACAACCACATTCTCAGTTATATCAGGATAATATTATGGCCTTATCCAGAGATTTGGCCTCAATATAAAGCCTGAGTTGGGTACTCTACAATTCAAGGAGGAAAACTATTGTTATTCCTTGGACAAGATGGTTGGGTCTAATTCGAAGGGTGCCCTTTATTATTTGACACCTGGCCTTAATTCTTTTGACGGGGTCCAACCACTCCTCGAACTCTAGTTGATTCCTACATTTTTCATTTGATCCTCGGCTTGAATTATTAGGGCTCCAAAACTCAAAGCTCTTCTCTTTGTTGTTTCGTTTTCTAAATCACTCGGTAGTAAACTTTGTCGAAATACAACCACGACTACCAACTCTTCACATTTATCTAAACCATCTTTTGTTAACACAAAACACTTTGTGTATGACTTCAACTTTCCTCCCACAATCTCCTTACATTGTATTGTGTCACCATTTTCTCACATCTGTATAATTCCCACAAATTATCGTTGAAACGTTATATAAAATATATATGAAATTGGAATAGATCGCCTCAGAATCCTATTGCACCATTTCAAAGTTGTGCCCTTAAATGTTTGAGAAAAGGCTTTGCATACCATCATGTAGTTCTTAAAATTTTCAATGTGGTCAATGGGATCTTTCATCCCATCAAATATTTTGACCTTAGAGATATTGAACCGCTTCGGAAGAGTAATAGACCGCATATCCTTTGTTAAAGGATAATTTCTCCAGTCAACTCATTGACCGTACTGGGTATCTTCTTTTGTTTCCATGATAACGTACAATTTCTGATCATCTAATCATGTGTATTGATTCGACGTATTTACTTCACATCACTCTTTATCTCTAAAATAACGGGGAACATTTTCTCTTCTTGATTTATATTCTTTTCGTAAGTTTCAAAGCCGACTTTATACTTCTTTCGAAGATCGCCGGCACCTCTTCTGTTTAGATGCCACACTGTCCAACTCATCATCATTGGATGTAATATAGATATGCTTGTTTTTTCTCTTTTTTTGTAAAATATGAGGCTCTTTATTAGATTCAAAATATGTTTTACTAGGCTCACTTCGAATCTGGCGAGCTGTACAAGATAGATCAGAATGGTTGTTTACATCATTCTTCTCCTCCATCTGTCGTACCTCAGATTTTAGCCTACCTGATGGAATATATTGCTTTCTTTGATCTTATTTCTCATTTAGAGCTGTGATTTTATCCAGTAATTGATTCATTCGAGCTTCGATGTTTGAGTGAGTCTATTGAACTAGAATTTGACCATCTTCTTTATTTTCCTATTTTCACATATTAGATTTCAACGCTTCGGTTGCCTTTCGAACCAAAGGATCATTTCCACTCCCTGTCTCCATTATCAATCAAGAACAACTGTAACAAATCAAGAATTCAATTTTCTTTGGTTTTTTATTTCAAAATGAAGGTAACGATCGATTGAAATCTCATACTGTGGTCGCAAATTTGTTAAGTGTATATATTATTCTTGAATGTGAAAGAGAGAATATTTTAGAGAGAGAAAGTTACACCTTAGCAAAATGTCAATCCTTGTATTAACAACCTCAACCTTTATTTATAGGCATTAAGACTTAGAGTAACATAATTAGTTACATAAATGGGTTAATTGCATTTTATCCCCCCCCCCCATTTTTACAGACTATCTAAAATCTGTTATATATCTTTACAATTGATTATATAAGAATTTATATTTATTACATTTAATCCATCAAAATAATATATCCTTATTAGTAGCCCCCTTAGTTCTTATGAAAGAAGACAATAAATAAGAACTAGTTTTTACGTCGAAAGTCATAACTAACAGGAAAATATCCTTGTTAAGTTCAATCTACTTAGAATGTAAATCACTTCAAAACTATTTAACTTCATGCTTATCCTCTTCGGATACATTTATGTGTGTGTTCACTTCGAAATTATCTTAAATCATTCTCTTCAGAAGCATATGTATAGGCATTTACTTCGAATTTAGTTCAAGTCAATCTCCTTGAACAAATTTGTATGTAGAAGTATGTGATGGACTCTTCATAAAGGTTATATATATTTGGTATGGCGTTGTACGTATGCCATGAATCATTATGCTCTATCCACTAGCCTGCCCCTAGGTCTGACAGTTAACACACAAACGTGTCACCTCTTCAACTAGTCCGACACCATTTTCTCTCTCCCAAATTCTTCTATGAATAACCTTTCATTCTTTTCCTCTCACAAAATTTCTAGAGAGTGAAAATTTCCTTCTCCTGAAAGAATCCATTGCTAAACTTCCCCAAGTAACCAATTTGTTGGCTACCTTCGTCGAAAAACTCATACTTTCCAGCCAGTCTTCAAGTTAGTATATGAAAGAACACTCAAAAACCAAAAACCCCAGAAAACCAATTTCCCCTAATCCTAAGAAATCAGTTTTTGGTGTTTACGACTACTTCTATATGAGTGAAAGAGTTGAAGAATACAGAGCTACATGATTGATAAACAACTCTTGCTTTTCTTCTGAAACCATACGTTATGGTAATTTCGATCCAAATCAGAGCTTTCATGTGTTTCCAAGTTCATCCACCCCAGAATCTCAATAGCTTTCATGAACAAATCCTTCACAATCAACAACTCGAACTTCTTCTCTAGCTTCTACTGGTTCCACAACTGCATCTCCTCGAATAAATTTCAAAGTAACTGGAAGCTTATCTAGTTCTAAAAGATAAGAAGAAACTCCATCTTCTATCAGCTCTAATCCACCTCGACAACTAGGGAAAAAAACTCCTCAAGTCTAGCCAAAACGTCACCTCTCTCAGAATTTTCCTGTTAAGAAGAAACAATTAATAGCTATGGGAGATATTGATGCTATCAATACTTCACCAACTACTTCCCAAAATCTTTGCAGGTAACCCTAAACCACCATCTTCTCCCCTTAGGGATATTGTTGAGACTATCATTGAGTCAGAACAAACTCCCTCAAATACACAAGAGGAAATAGAAAGTGGAGCTAAAGAGAGTGGAGCTGCATCAGATACAGAATATGATGCCTCGAAACAATGAGAAGTTAAAGAGAAAAAGAAAGGAAAAGCTCCAGTTGTTGTTCCCGCAGACGTTGTTGCCTCAATGAGCGTAAACCTAAAAACTCTCCTCCTTGAATATATCATGGAACTAAAAAATGCCTTACATCTACAATAATAAGGCTCAAGCTAGTCTTCTGAAAAAACAATAGGGAATGGAAGATAATATTACAGTTCAACTACCAAAAGATGGGGGCACTCCACTTGACCGTGGAAAAGCTAAATTGGTGGTTTAGCCTGAGATCATCAACTGGGTCTTCGGTTCCGGTTAGATTCGATGATAGTGGAGTACTTCAAACTCCTGCACTTTTTCCCTACACGAGATACACACAATCAATGTTTCAAACTTCTATCGGTGATCATGGCTTCCAGACTAAGCTGAATTCCCATTTCCATCAAAGATTTCATCTCCCTAACCAAATTTTCAAAGGGACCGGTTTTGTCCTTCTACTAGCTAACCCTTGATAATGATCTTAAAATGATCTATTAATTTCTCGAAGATGAAATTTTTTGGAAGCAAAAATATTTCTTCATATCTAGAGCTTGGGAGAACGGGAACGAGATATCTGAGGAGAACACTTCAAGACTCAAACTCGTCTGGATGAGTAACGGTAATTTTTTTTTTCATTTTGTTGTATACCTCATGTTTAATTTTTCATTTATATCGCTATTAATCTTAGAAATTTTGAAGAGATATAAGGGTTGTAAGAAGGATACGAAGGAAAGTTTTGTAAAGCTAGCCAACGCGGCAGAAAAAAAAAAGTGGGGAAACAACGTGTTCCACTCAGCTCTTCTGCCCATCAACTTTATCAATAAACACTTATGGAGGATCACCCTGGGTGCTAACCTCCCACAAAACCTAATGGAGCCACCAAATCTAAAATTACCTGTGAAGAGACTGGTAGCACCTGATGGGAAGGTAATATTTCTTGTGAGGAACATATCGGATAAACATTTTCCCACAAAAAAGAAAGAGAAAAAGAAAATAATAGCTAGTACATCTGATGCTAACCCTTCAAAAATCCAAGCCTTCAGAAGAAGGAAAAAACGAGGATAACTGACACCAAACTTCCTACAATTGAAGAAGAAATCGAGGCTGACCCTTTCTCGAGGAGAAAAAAAATTGCTGCCCCAAAGAAGAAAAAGAGCAGCTCAAAATATTCTCTTACTAAAGTATCAGAGAAGCCATCTTAAGAAACTGCCTGTGAACTTCCTCCAACCGATACTAAAACATTGCAACAAAAGATCATCGAGTAGGAATTACAACTAATGAAAACTAAGGAGGAATGGCAGCTTAAGATCACCGATGAGAGGACCATTATTTTCCTAATGATCTTGCTAGCGAAGAAGAGCTTCAAGCTCTCTATAAAGATATGGATCCAAAGGTTCAAGAAATCTAGGAACGACTTCAAAAAAATTTCCATCAAGTTACTTCTCCTCTCTTTCATTAACTTCTTTCTTCTTCAGATGCTCACTTGGTTTCCTGATCTACTATCATCCCTTTTAACAATGAAAAGTTCATTCCTATCGAATAGCAGCAACCATCCGAAAAAGTATTACTTGCTCTGCAACCTTTCGCTCAAATAGAATAAACAACCAAAGCATTATGCACATAAGTAAAGTCATCTCAAAGACATTTTGGAAACATGGGTAAAAAGATGATCGATCTACGCATGCTGCTGCTGCAGAGAAAAAGCTAATAAATTTTTTTGGGAGACATATATTGAGGAGTAATTTTGCGCATTCCAAATTGACAGGGTGCAATTTATCCATGAAGGTATCCAACTTAAATGTCATCTTCGTTCCGCGCATGATCAACAACTTGAGGAGCTCAAGTATTCTTATGAGCCCAAGATTGAAGAACTTACGAACAAGTATGCAAAAGAATTATCCGAGGAGAAGTAAAAGTATTATACTATTCAACAATCTTTAAGAAAGAGTGAAGAAGAAAAAAAAAGCTGATTAGTGGTATGGATGATCTCAATAATGCCCGTGGGAAAGAAAAATAAATTTTAGTAGAGCCCGCCAAAACTGAGTGTGGGAAAGACATTGGATTTTATAGCAAATGCCGAGGAGAAAAAATCAATAAATTTGTTTCGTAAAATTCACGTGGCATTTCCTAAAGAAAATTTATCTAGCTTCTTTTAATTAATCCCGATAGACAACCGATCCAGTGAAGCCTTTGATCATTTTCCCATTGACTCCTCCGAAGAGACGGAATCATAATAAACTGAATGCGATGTTGGAGATTCTCCAGAAGAGAATTTTGAAGACAAATAATCTGATGCTCTACCCCATGTTGTATTTTGTTCGAAGTCACTCGATGTTTTATGAGGACTTGTTTTTATGATTGCTTAGTTGTTTAGCATTCATAATATATTTGTCTAAGGTCGAATTTATACTCTATGAATTAGTACTTCTCGTTTCTTTATATTCATTTTCCTTATCATAAAAACTTATAATTATTTTTTTAAAAGTAATTTTTACATCAAATAATAATATTACTTAAAAAAAGTACCTTTAAAGATTGTAGTGCCTCGAATAAAAATTGACGTGTTTAAAGAATGTAAACACCTAGAATATGTATATCGCATTTAGAAAATGTAGCACCTCAAATATTTACAGTGCGTTTAGAGAATATAACACCTCGAATATGTACAATGCGTTTAGAGAATGTAGCACTTCGAATATGTACAGTACGTTTAGAGAATGTGGCACTTCAGATATTGATAGTGCGTTTAGAGAATGTAGCACTTCGAATATTGTTGTTTCTTCGAAAAGTGTTGATAATAAACGTATGACACTTCAGAATAATTACTCTTGGTCAACAGCTTCAATGATGATGAGTCTTTGACTAGTTACCAAAATTATTTAAGTACTAGTTTTAAAACAAGCATTGGCGAAAAACATTTTTTATTAATAGATTGGAATATTTACATGAGACTCATTAAAACCTCATTGGGTAAACAAGGTAGGAAAGAGTGTGCCAATTAGCTTCGAAAACACTTGCCACATGATTTGCCAGTAATAAGGAATTTGTTTCCAAATGAACTATGGTTGCCCCACAAATATTTACAAGCCTTAAACTCGCCAATTCAGCTTCATATTCAGCCTCATTATTCGAGGCATGAAACCAAATTTAATATCTTGATATACTTCCTCCCCATAAAGAGCAACCAACTGCACTTCGACACTAGATCCCAAAATACTACCATCAGTTCGAACCACCCACATCAAAATTTCTCGCAAGATCTCTTTATCGGTTTCCTCATCTGATCTGCTTGAATGAAATTCAACAAGAAAATCAGCTAAGGCTTGAGACTTAATAGCCGTTCAAGGAGCAAAAGTGATATAAAAAAGTCTACTGACCACTTAGTCATCTTTCTAAAAATGTCTGGGCGTTGCAACACATTATTTAGTGGAGAAAAAGTTTGAACCTCAATAGTATGATCTTGAAAATAAGGGCGCATTTTCCTAACAGCCACCACTAAAGCTAAAGCTAATTTTTCAAGTCTCAAATAACTATTCTCGGGTGCTAACAAACTTTTACTAACATAGTAAAATGGCTTCGGAACTCCCTTATCTTCACTTATCAAAACAACACTCACAGTAAAATCTAATATTGTTATGTACAAAAACATATCCTCTCCAATTTGAGGCTTGGACATAATTTCTGATGATAGCAAAAGTTCATTAATACTCGAAAATACTACTTCACAATTCGATGTCTATTCAAACTCTTTTGGTATCCGTAACACTTGGAAAAAAAACACTTGTCAGAGAACCTCGAAATAAATCAATTAAGGGCAGCTAACCTTCCGGTTAAGATTTGCAGTTTCTTAGTAGTTCCAGGTGATGTCACTGAGACTAAAGCCTTCAACTACTTTGGATCAGCCTCTATCCCCTTTTCACCAATTATATACCCCAACAACTTCCCTGATCGAACTCCAAAGGTACGTTTCTTAGGATTTAGCTTTCATCGAATAACCTTTAAATTTCAAAAACATTCCTCTAAATCCTCCAAGTGCCTCTCATCAGCGAAACGTTTAAATAACATATCATCAATATATACCTTCATACTTCTCCTAATCTAAAAAGCAAAAGATTTATTCATCAATCTTTGATATATTGCTCCAGTATTCTTCAATCCAAAAGGCATATAACCCTATAGCAATATAAGCCTCGATATGTGATAAATGTAGTGCTTTATTCGTATTTTTTATCCATCTTAATCTTGTTATACCATGCAAAAGCATCCATTAAAGACAAAATTTTATTTCCTCAAGTATAATCAACCAACTAATCTATTCGAGGAACATGAAATAGATCTTTAGAACAGGCTTGATTAAATCGGTGAAGTCAACATACATTCTCCATTTTACATTATATTTTTTTACCAACCCAAGGTTTGCTATCCAGAAAGCATAATGTGCCTCTCTAATATATCCGACCCTAGATAAACGATCCACTTCTAAAACTATAGCCTCTGCATTTTCAACATAAAAATCTCATTTTTTTAATAACTCGATTGACCCTCAGATTTATAGCCAATTTATGACATATCACATCAGATGGAACCCCTTTTACATCCTCTGTTTTCCAAGAGAAAACATCTAGATTATCAAACAAAAATTGAAACCATTGTTGATGCAAGGCTGGTGACAAGTAATGTTCCTATTTGAAGAATCTCTTATCGGGAAATGAATAATCTTTTACGCATTCACTTACTTTTAAAGAACCCGGGATTTCCCACGGATCATCAACTACTTTTTATTTTTCCGAGGTCAACCCCCTTGATTGTTATTCAGCGATTCGATTTTAACTGTTTGGACCTCAGGTACGGAGAGTTGTTGCATAACATTATGTAGCTACATTTTAATCATTTCAGACAACCACAACATGGTCTCCGATGACATACTTTAAATACTGATGAACTGTGGATATAAATTGTCATACAATTCACCACCATGAATAAAACTTGAACCTTATTTGTGAAAGGCCCCTTTCTCAAATACACTTCAACCTAAAATTCTCCAATCACCTGGGCTGTCACACCTATAAACCCAATTATAGTAAGGTCTAATTGATAAATTCGAGGAGGATTACCCATCCTATCGTATGTTGACTTGAACAGAACATTGGTAGAGCTTCTTGTATCTACAAAAATGCGTCTGATTTCAATACCAACTTTTTCTGCTCCAATAAACACTGCATCTTCATGAAGACATGCAGTGCCTCTCAAATCATCATTATAAAAAAGAATAAAGAGAACATCTTTCTTACCATACAAATGAGTAGGCATCCCTCATTCTATTTGGATAGTTAAACTTACCACATGCCTTTTCTTGGAGCTATTAGTGTTACCAGTCATAATATCTCCTCAAAACATTTCCAAGTACTCAACATATTAACATAAGCTTCAAACTTATCCTAGATCCATCAGTTGATTCACAGCCACCAAAATTAACGGCTCCGGATCCGTGTCCAAATATTTCGAAGCTGCATCAAACTAATCGTTTAGAATCCAAAATCATTAGAATTTTTTCTTTATGAATTTGGATTTGCTGCTTGTAAAGTCGATGAACTTTGAGCATTTGACCAACTTTTCTTCCGTTTAAGAAAAGTGGCTAATTTTCTATTTTCAATTAAAATCTGCACCTCTTTTTCAAAGCTATACAATCTACAATAGCATTTTCTATGTTATTATGATACTTAAAGAACCTGTTGTTGCACTCTTCTCTTGGTCTATTTATCGGAGCATGCTTTTTAAAAATAATATATCATTTTGTATTTTTATAAATTGCAGCAACGTTCTCGGTTAAATCAACATAATGTTATGTCCTTGGTATTTGAAATTGATACCCTGTAGCTTGACTTGGGTACCCTTCAGTTCGAGGAGGAAAACTATTGTTATTCCTTGGACGAGATGGTTGGGTCAAATTCGAAGAGTGCCCGTGTTATTTGACATCCGTCCTGAATTCTTTTGACTGGGTCTAACCACTCCTCGAGCTCTAATATGATCGTCGACTTGAGTCATTAATGATCCAAAAGTCAAATCTCTTCTCTTTGCTGTTTCATTTGTAAATATCTTAGTAATAAATCTTGTCAAAATGCAGCCATGACTACCAACTCTTCACAATTATCTAAACCATGTTTTGTTAATACAAAATGCTTTATATAGTCTTTCAGCTTCTCTTCTACAGCCTGCTTACACTGTATTATTGTGTCACCATTTGCTCGCATCTCTTTAATTCCCACAAATTATCGTCAAAAACTGTATAAAAATCTATGAAATTGGAAATATATCCTCTCAGAATCCTATTATACCATTTTAAATTCGTTCCCTTAAATGTTTGACAAAAGGCTCTGCATACCAACTTATCATCATCAAAGTTCATCATGTAGTTCTTGCGCTGTTCGATGTGGTCATTGGGATCTAGAATCCTAACAAAGTTTTCGACCTTAGAGATATTGAACCGCTTCGGAGGAGTAGTAGACCTTATCTCAATTGTTAAAGGATAATTTATTCATTCAAATCCTTGAATGTACTGTATATCTTCACCTGTTTCCATGATAGTGTACATATTCCGATCATCTACTCATGTGTATTTAATCGACATATTTATTTCACATCACACTCTATCACTCAAACTAAGAGCAACGTTTTCTCTTCTTGATTTATATTCTTTTTGTAACTTTCAAGGTCGACTTTTTTCTTCTTTCGAAAATCCCCGATACCTCTTATATTCAGATGCCACACTGTCCAACTCATCATCATTGGATGCAACATACCTATGCTTGTCTTTTTTCTCTTTTCGTAAAATATGATGCTCTTTATTAGATTCAAAATGTGTTTTTCATATCCTCACTTCGAATCTGGTGAGATGTACAAGATCGATCAGATTGGCTGGTCACATCATTATTCTCCTCCATCTGTCCTACCTCATATTTCATCCTACCTGATTGAATATCTTGCTCTCTTTGATCATACTTCTCATTTAGAGTTGTGATTTTATCCAGTAATTGATTAATTCGAGCTTCAATGTCTAAATGACTCTGTTGAACTAGAATTTGATCATCTTTCTTATTTTTATCTTTTCATAAATCAAATCCCAACGCTTCGATTGCCTTTAGAACCAAAGGATCATTTCCATTCCCTGGCTTCATTATCAATCAAGAACAAATGTAATAGATCAAGAAATTTGATTTTCTCTGGTTTTAGATTTCGAAATCAAGGTACCGATCGATTGAAATTTCCTATTATGGCTGCCAGTTTATTAAGTGTGAATCTTGTTCTTGAATGTAAAAGATAGGCTGATTTTATAGAGAGAATATAAAATTAAAAAGTAGCTGTCACCTGAGAAAATATCGATCCTTGTATTAACAGCCTCAATCTGTAATTTTAGGCGTTCAGACTTAGAGTAACAAAATTAGTTACATAAATGTGTTAATTGCACTTTAGCCCCCAATCTTTACAAACAGTCTAAAATATGTCATATATCTTTACAATTGATCATATAAGACATTTTATTCATTACATTTAAGCTCTCAACATTCTATATCCTTATCAACTGGTATGGATTCATGTAAACGATCTAGGAGGTTGTTCTAACAGATCAACTATTTAGTTTTTAGAAAATATCTGAGAGAGGATCATTTTATATTGAGAATCGTGTATGAGAAATTTTAGAGTATACTTAACATGGATCTTATTGGCGATGTTGGTTTTTTAACAGCTGAAGCTTGTTGATCTATTTTTTTGTACTTTGAAATAAATTAATAAGTACTAAGTACATTACTTGGATAAACTAATGTATTTAATATTTTCCTTCATATTTCTAGAATCATCTTGAGAATAGCAACCTTGATTTAAGTTCTCTACAATTTCAAGTTCTTGATTAGGCAGATGAAATGGTTAGAATGGTATTTGTTATTGACGTTGGACTAATATTAGGTATATTGTATTGCTTATGTACTATGGACAAAGATATGACAGTAGAATTATACTTTAAATGAACGAATACAATTATACTTCCAAAAGCTATTTTAGTTTTTCACCTATCTCTTTTTCTTTTGGTAATGCATGAAAATTATAAGATGTAAGCAAAGTCCAAACGTCTTTTCAGTCCATATTGCCAAACATCTCTTCAATGGAAAATGCATACATTTTTTGTCCGACTCTCTTCTATCTTAAATGGTTTGTGAAATCTGGTTCTTTGCAATGATTTAATAATATTTTTATGTTATTCTCTCTTTTATCTTTATAGATTGCGTCAAATATTCTTAAATTTGAGAAGAAAATCATCCATCTAGTTGTGAATAATAAAAGGAAGGCAAGTAACAGTGTAATACATATTGCCAATATTGCTGTATGAATTATATGAAGACAATCGTTGTATAAATTGTATGAACTTGTGTATTTAAGTTATGTATGAAGTTTAAAATTTTAATTATTTTTATACAATTTATTAGAGTTTGTGGTATGTCAGTTCTAATCGGATACTTTGGTTACAAAGTGACCAAATTGATCCAACCAGACTGGAACCGATTTATTTTATTGTCTTCCGTTCTCAAATTAAATAAACATGCTAAACCAAACCGAAAAAACCGAATCAAACCAATTTTTAACCAGTTCTTAGATGGGTATCAGTTTTTAAAAACTGAAAAAAACCATAAATCAACAAAATTGAACTGAACCGAAGAACTGAATGTTCATACCTAATGATGTTTATCAAAAAAGTAATGTGTTCGCCGCCTACAATCACATAAACGAATAGTTTGTTATTTTTTTTATAAACAGTCTATATGTACTATTACGATTGTAAATAATAATTTGTGTTTGGATTTGTTGTTATTGATCATTGTTATAGTAATAATTGATATTTCTCGGATGGTGAAAATCGGCGATGAGTAATAGTTGCATGGGATAAATATATACCGTTAGTAGTAGATAATGTTTTCATTGCTCAATATCAAAGCCTAATGATATAAAGAGTTAGTTAGGCGTGGTCGTGATCTTGGTGCAAGCCTATTTTGTAGTGCATGATGGATTGTAGTTTTTTCCGCTAATTGGGTATTTAAAATGTACAAAAGAGTTATGTAATTTGACCATTAGTTGAAGTTGCATGATGAGTTGAAGTTGCAAGCCTATTTCGTAGTGCATGACGAGTATATAATATATATTGTTTACGGTGATATTTACCGTACGTTATTTCTTCAAATGTTTAATTATAAACTCGCGAGTTTCAATTTTTTTTAATTTTTGAATATTAATTTATTTTAAGATGATAAAATTTTAATATCTTATATTAAATTTTGAGAATATTTGTTTTAGAATTCAATTATTTGATAGGTCGGTGCAATAATTGTTTAAGAACATAAAATCGATCATGGACGATAACAACGTGTAATAATATGTCATTATTTTAATGTGAGTAGCATAGTTTGGAAGGAATATAAATATAAACAATAACTTTTTCATTTATAATATTAAAAATCCATACTTACCAAACAAAATTTTGGAGTCTACTTTGGACAAATTGTTGGTGAATTACTACTTTCGATTTTTGTAGTGATAACATGATAATTTGATGCTTTTAATGAATTAACATCCAATTATTACCACTGGTTTGAGTTGTTTCTAGAGAATGTATCAGATGTCGTTTTCTATTTTGTTATATATATATATATATATATATATTATAAGAGGAATGCATCTCAAATGATAAAACAATATTCACAATGTGACCTATGATGTTATAATAAGACAATTATGTCACTAAATATGTAGACAAAACTTCTCTTGACTAATTAAATATTGTTGGAAAAATGAAATTCATTTGATGATCACATTGGATAAGCAAATAATTGTTCATGCCATTTTTTCTTATGAGACATAAGTTGAGGTATGTGATGGTTGTTGAGTGTTAAAATAATGTCGACTTCAATAACTTATTCTCGACTATTATAGTACATCATGAAGTTCAATAATAGGTTGGCTTGACCACTAGTGACAAGTCCGGACCCCTGGTGGCATGGCCCAAAATGATGTTGCTTTGGTCTATGTGGGATGATATGATTTCTCGTTTTGGGTTATGCTTGTAAACAATGAAAGAAGAAAAAAATTCAAGTTCCAACAAACGACATTATTTATTTGACCAAATTTGTAAGATGCAATTATCAATCATGCGAGTCTAATTTGAGGTCACACAAGTGGTTTAAATTATTTAAATAAGCATATAGAGTGTTCAAATGGTAGAGTATTGATAAATTTATATAATAAGTAATATTCAACGATATCATTCATATTGACCTTCAACACTATTTGGAATGTGTTTTAATCTATATTTTTTTTGTTGAGTAACCATAATTGTAGCTTGTGCAAATATAGTATATATCAAAATAAAAAAGATATAATAATTTAATAATAAATTGTATCTCAATGAAGATATGAGACAATCAATGAAGATAATTTGTTTTGTAATTTTGACTAAATAAAATGATCATGACGTAAAAAAAACCCTGAAAAACAAAATATTATAGAATGAATATTGAGAATAACTTATAAGAGTTGTAAGCGTCATCATAGACGAATAGATGAGTGTGGCGCAAGATATATGATAGCTTGGTACATACAAATCACATGCGTAGAGTCTGTTTGTCGTGCTAATAAGCAGAGGTTCGCTCACAATGATTACTCGTACCTTATTTTACGTGTACACCATGGAGACATTGAATTGTGCTCTATGAGGTTACAAGTTCCTTTTATGTGTTAAATTAGCATGTTTTAAGTAGAATGTTTGTAAGATTATTTGACGGTTTAAATATGAACATGGAAATGATGAAAATTATGTATACTCAACCTACCATTCAATTTGGAAGAATATTTCAGAAAGCTATATTGTTTGTAGGATCACTTTAAAATTTATTTTTAGTCTCGTTGGTGTGTAGACTAATTCTCTTAATAAATATGGTTTATATAGTTTTCTAAAAATGTTACTCATCTATTATATTTATTAACAAGAGTTTTATTTCCTAATATACAAAACTACAAAAAAAAAACATACAAATTTAGAAAACAAAACTCCATCTAAAACTACTCAACTAATACTATATATAAATTAACATGGTAAAGATTTTTTTTTAATAAAAAGAGCTAATTTGATTAAGATACATGTGTTACACTCAATGTCCAATTTCAAAGCCCATTTTTAATATACTTGGGTCTAACTTTTTAGCCCATAATCTCAATACAATATTTTTAAAATTCGAGGATGAAAATTATTTTCATTTTCATGAGACCAGCCAAACAATAACTCAAAATTCAAGTCATTAGCTATTGAATTGACACCAATCTCAAGCGAAAAATATTAAGCCTTATATGATTGACTATCCATTTCAAATCCAACCTATGATGAATATTGGTCTTCTCAAATAAATAGTTGAACACCTCTATCGATCCAGAGAATTTTGCCAAGAATATCGTTGTATACTCTGTTAAAAATCATCTTCTATCTTATAGCTTATCACATACTAGAGTTTGTATTGATTTATAGAGGTTTCTAGGAGTACTTCAGTTACACAGTGATTGTTATCTTCTATTTGAATTTCTTAGATTACAAAGGTATTTCTTTCTTCCCTTGATTATTTAGCTCTTCAATTTATTCTTCCTTTATTTTTTATAATCCTATGAAACTGCTGTTGTTTACCGAGCTACAAATCTGATTTCTGCACAAAAATTGAAAGCCTACAATTCAAGAAAAGTGAGGTAATACTACCCGCTTTAATTCAATACTAATAAGTTCTAATAAATCTAATGAGATTAATTGATTAAGTAGTTTAAATCTTGTAAATTTGGACATAAGTATATAATATTTGATAAATATAGCATATTAGTGATGAGAGTTATATCCTTAGTTGTTGAACAAAATAGATAGATTGATGATATGAACTTGTCTTTTAATCCTCAATCCTAATGTAACTCACTTCTAAACTTTCAAGAAGATAAAATTCTCTTAATTAATCAAGGTCTGATTTTGATTGAGGTCAGGTTTTACTAAACATTTGTGAGTTCATTTAGCCAATCAGTCAGCTGTAAGTTTTCTTCCATGTATATATGGGTTATAGACATACTAGGATTTATTACTTTCCTACAACACTTTAAAGTGGTGGCCAGAAACCAAGGGGATTTTCCTTTCATTAGTATTGTTATTAAGATTTTTTAATCAGTTTCAATATCAAGATTTAAAATCTCCATTTTGTTTCATATTAGGAGACCATCTAGTAGGACTCTACACTCAACAATGATATGAGATTGTTTAGTATACTTCCTACCGAAAGCTACTAGAATATCACCACTATTATACTTTAAAAGACCACATCCACTTAATTCACCTAACAAGCTATAAGAAACATCAATGTTGAGTTTAATTATGTTTCCTCAATAAGGTTTCCACTTGAGAGCTTTACTATTTCTAGGAGTTTTTAAATAATTGAAACAACCAATATCATACGATACTTCTCAATCTTTGTGTGAATATTCACCCTTTAAAAGGTTAGTCAAATCTGATCTTAAGGTATATTCTAAGTATAGTCAATAATGTATTTCCAAAAGATGTTTTTCTCATGATGCTTCACTCTATTTCTTGAAAACCAAAGAAGCCAGACATATAATACGAGGAAGTATTGATGTAATGCGTTTCTTTTTTTCAGTTGACCAATACCAAATTATAATCATATGATATAATGCAATATATCTACCAATAGTCAAGCCAAATAGACTAGAAATGTACTTTCACACATTCCATGAAGTATTGCATTACACAAATAAGTATCTATTGTTTCAATGTTAGTACAAAACTAACATTTAAATATTAGGCCAATTTTATTTTTTGAAGAATTAAATTAACTGAGATCGAGTTATTCAACAGCCTCCAAGAAGAAATGAATACTTCCTAGGAATAATGTTATTCCAAATCCTCTTGAACATGTTCGAATTTTGGACCTTTTTCCCTTATGTCGTTCCATGTGTCTTTGGAAATGTTCGAATTTGGACCTTTCTCTAACACATGTTCGAATTTGGACATTTTTCCCTTATGTCGTTCCATGTGTCTTTGGAAATGTTCGAATTTGGACCTTTCTCTAACACATGTTCGAATAAGGTTCCCCTCTCTAACATATTTTGAAGATTTGAAATAATATTTAATTTATCTATTTATTATTATTGAGAACCATAATACATAAGTGTATATCTCAATTCTATTTATATACTTTCTATCAAAACCAAAGTCTTCTAAAATTCTTAGAATTGAATGACAACCTGACAAAAGCCTATGTCATATCGATTTTAATCAACACATTACCACCCCTACATTTCCTATTTGGATCATGGGTAATCTCTTGAGTCAAAATTATATCATTATGGATATTTCTACCTTTGAAAATGCCACTTTGTTCCTCAGATATTATCTTGGGAAGAATAATAGATAATATATAATTTAAAATTTTAGATATAACACTCTTAAAGAAAGTGCATAAACTAATACGCTTAAACTCTTTCCAGGTGTTATTGCTGCATAAATTCCTTAAGAATCTTGATTTTAATTGAAGAAAGCTTCAAAAACATCATAAATGTATTTAGCTATCATATCCCAACACTGTTCAAAAAACTTTGCATTGAACCCCATCCACACTTGCATCGCTACTCGGGCTCAAAGATTTGACTGAATTGTATATATATCTTCAGAAGATAAAACTATAAGATTTTTGTTATATGAATCAGATATAAGCTTTGGTATAATATTTTGAAGGTCCTCTAGTTCCTCGGGACTAGGTTCATCCGATTGAAGGGGTTTAAAATACTTCTCAGATGAAATACCTAAAGCTTGTTGATCCTCAATCCAACTATCACCATCCTGAATTCTATGAATTTTATTATTTTTAATTTTCTTCCTTATATAGTTGTGGAAACTTGTAGTTATCTGATCTTTAATACTTAACCAATTAAGTTTGCATTTATACTCCCAATATAAATATTCCATTGCTAAGAGTTGAAGATGTAAGGCTTGAGCTTTGGATAGCTTAATTTTATCATATATACTTTTAGTTTATTTTAAGAAACTTCTAAAAACTTCATTTCTTCCTCTGATTGAGCTATGTCATCAATCACATTTTCAAATACTTATTTAATCCAACTCTTGATTTTTAGTTTCAGTCTTTTAAGTTTATGCAAAAAAAACATGGATAGGTAATCTAGGTAGATCTTCCTTCCAAAGTTTCTTAACCATTCTTAAGAAATCATAGTGTAAAATCCATATATTTTGGAGCTTGAATGAAGTTTTGATGTTATTGCGACTACCAGAGATAGTTATACGTAAATAGATATGATCAGATCGTGTCCTACATAGGTGTTTCAACTTGGTGTTTTCAAAATAGTTCAGCCTAGCAATATTATATAATACTCGATCTAGTCGTTTTTTTGCGATTGTTTATCCAACTTTTTTTTATTGAGTGTAGCCCACATCTTGAAGATGACAGTCAATAATAACATTATTGAAGTCATCAATGCTTCTCAAACATAATGTAGCGCAAGATTATTACTCATGATAATTGGTAACAGCGTTAAAATCACCCATAACTATCCACTCACAAGTATAATCAACCAATTGTTATAAGAGAAGTTAGCAGTACCAACCTGAAAAATAAAGAGTATAGTGATCTTGGTTATATTATCCACACAAATCACGGGCTCTTGTACAGCTAAAATATCAATATTTAGAGATATTATTATATATTTTAGCATTCTTATTGTTTATTTATATCCAATGCCTCTTACATTCTAACTTAGAAATGTAATAGTTATTTTGAAAAACCATTGGTAGGCCTAATAGACCTTTTGTATTGAAATTCTTTAGAATTATTAAATTATTTTGTGGATTTTATCTCAGCTTTCTTCATTTTCTTTGTCATGATTTGTTTTTAAATATTTCAGTTCCTCAATATTGTTTAACCTGGGTGATGTTGGTAGACCTCCAGTAGACCTTAAATTAGGGGATTTAGTCTCTATACCAGAGGTGTCCAAATTATTTAAAGTAGTGAATAGAGTTCATGTTTTGATAGTTTGTAATGCTTCAATGATATCCTCATCTCTAATCTCTGCTCTGTCAATCTTATTTTCTTTTTTGTTAATGATTTCTTTCTTTTTCTCTGATCATAGAAGTTGATTGAGAATAATGAGTTTTCTCTTTAAAATCAGAAGTTTATGTGTTTGTATCTTGATTGCTTGACTTCTCATCATCACAGATTTATTTATTTTTTGGGGCTTGAAGATTAATATATTTTTGTTTGTTATTTAAACTGATACGGTTTATTTTAAGTTGAGGGTAACTTTGTCAAGTGTTTTGGAAAGTTTTGAGAGTATTAAATGTTTGTGTGTTTAGTAGTGAAAGATTTGAGTTGTCTGGTTGTATTAAATGTTCATTATCCTCATTAATGAAAGTAGTTGGGGTATTTATACCCTTGATTATGGACTCATGGGCTTTCGGGTCAAATTATAGAACCGGGTCAAGTTTAAGGACTCATTTACTTAATAAGCTCATTAGCACATAGCTTAGTAAAAATGTGTTTAGTCATTTTATACTTTTGTCCTGTCCGGATAGTTCAGTAGGCAGTTTATGTCCAAATCGCCCTTGTCCGGAAATCTCAGTAAGCAGTGGTGAATTTATTCAGACTCATCATAAGTTATCTAGATTTACCTCTTAAACAATGATAGATTTCACTTTTGAAACCCATTTTTCAGTTGAATTTATAGGAATAACTTGATATGTTGTTTGATCCTATTGTTTATTAGGTTCATGGGTTTCATTGGTAGTCACATTATTCCTGCAGTGAGATTGTTTGTGGCCAATATAAAAGAAAGTGGAGCACTAATATGGCATATCAACATATTTAATCTCTGGCATAACCATTATTTCTCACTGAAACCTATCCAAACTTTTGTTTGAAGATTCCTATAGATATGTAGTTCTAAACAAGCGTTATAGCAATTGTACATTGCTCTGTTTTTATAAGAAACCGGATACTGAGAGGGTTACCTATTCCTTTGGTTATAAAATTAATGAAATATTAGTTTTACATGTACTCTAGTATGTTTAGGAATGTGATCCAAACTGGATTTATTGCTGATTCAATCTTAGGATTAAAAAAATAAGTCGATTTCAAAATTCTTATTGTTTGTTGACCACTAGAAATATATTTATTCTCCATAATATCTTTATATCTTCCTGAAGTTCTAACTTTATCAATATGCGTCTACGATATCATAGAGCTAGACTAACCTTACCATAAAATCTAAAATTTCCCAAAAACTTATGAATAACAATTATCTAAGGTCTTCCAATCGAAAACTTGCCAATTAATGTATGTTTTGAGTTTAAGATTAGATTTGTTTTTTCATGTTCGAAGAATCGAATTAACTTATAGTCTCATATATCTTTGATTATAATCGTTTCATGTATAATTTGTTTTGTAAAATTCTAATGGTCTCTGCATATGATTTGTTGTGTGATCCTACCTTTTGAGTTTTATATAGAATTTTAAGTTGGTGATTGGGGAGGGTTTAACTCAAATATAGGATTTTTTTCTCAAGATTATGATTGGGTAAGAACTATTAAGATGCTTACCTTTATATTGTTTTTGTGATCCTTAGCTTTGCGGTAGTGATGGGAATTCATTTTCTTTATCTTCTTGTTTAGAGTAGTCGGGAGTTTCTTTTTAGTTTATCTCCCTTCTATTAAAAACAAAGGTTGTTGATAATAATTTGTTTAGATGATTTTTATTAAGAGATGATGGTAGTGTGGGATATATTGGTGGCTTGGATAATTATTCTTTTTATGTCATATTGGGGTGAAGATTCCATCGATGGACCATTCCCGGAGACTACTAATCAAGTACCAAGCCCATAAAAACAAAGGATAAAAATTTTTCTTTTCGAAAATGTATTTAATAAAAATAAATTATTTTACAGCAAATAAATATTTATTTTTATGTTTAATGATTTAAAATATAATGATCTTTTTAACTATTTTGCTCTTTTTCTAGATTCCTACAAAAGTGAGCACCAGCGCCAATTCAATCTATTATCGACCAATCTACTAATCCAACTTTCAACCATATAAAATTTTTTTTGTTCTAAAAACTATTTTAGTTGCATTTAAATGTTCAAGATTTGAATTTTCAATAAACTAGCTCAGCTTACTAACCGCATATATAATATATGTCATTGTGTTACAATATTCTGTGTATTAAGTTTCTTTATATAGACCTCTAAGTTCTCTATATATTGAGAGCCTTACTATTGGTCAATTCTTGAATTACATCTCTAATGCATCAATAAAACAAAAGGGAACATTTTCTAATAAACACAAAACCCTAGCCGCTTCCCGCGGCTACTTCTCTCTTTGTTTTTAACAAAGACAACAACTGAGATGCTGCATAGAACATGTGCATGTTAATATGGTATCAGAGCACGTGTGATTATGAGAATTCTGAACATCCTCAACAAAGATGGCTGGCAATGAAGTCGTGGTCAGTCAAATCCCTGATGAATTAACAATGCAGTTTGTTGTCATTCTGAGAAATGGTCTCGGAACACAACAACAAACAACTAACCCCGAGAATTTATCCCTAGGGATTAAACTCGGTGGTGACAACTATGCCCTATGGGCAAACTTGATGAAGAAAGCAATTGGGGGAAGGGGGAGAGGTTCTCACATTACAGGGGAGCCGACACATCCATCCAAAACTGACAAAACATATACAAGGTGGGAACAAGATTGATCAATGTATTTTCACATGGATTATCCAGAATCTTGAATCCAACTTGGTGAATAATGTCTCGCAATATCCCACTGCAAAAGCCCTATGGGATGGGTTAGCCACCACATACAGTTCTGGTACAGATTCGTTACAGGTGTTTGACCTTCATAAGAGGGTTAATTCATTAAGGCAAGGGTCCGATTCACTAGAAGACTTGTGGAACAAACTGCAAAACATCTGGATGTCTATAGATAGGCGAGATCATGACCTTATGAAAGAACCAGAAGACATTCAGGTCTACAATAAGAAGACTCGAGAACAAAGACTCTATCAATTGCTAATGGTGATTAATGACAAGCTGGAACCAGTCAAGAGAGATATCCTGAAAAAGGATCTTCTTCCATCCCTGGAAACAGAATATGCTACAATACGAAGGGGAGTGGCCAAGCTTAATATACTAAAATCAAGTTCTTCTGATAGTGACTCGATTAAAATTGAATGGGTTTGACTGCTAAAGATTCTGCACAGAGGTTTAAATTTCGATCCAAAGAGAAATAAGATAAATCCAAGTTGTATTGCACTCATTGTGGGATGAAGAAACACACTAAAGAGATATGTTTCCAGCTGGTTGGCTATCCAGAATGGTGGGAGGCGATCATAAGGAGAAAAATAACCAGCATTTTAGATCTAATGTCAAACGGGCTTCGTCTACAAGTGGCGGTGAAGATCCGACTAAAAATGAGCAAAGAAGTGGTACTGGTTTTGGAGGAATGGCCACAAACTCCTATGAAAAACTTGGAGGTAAAGGGTTTGAGAAATCAATGAATTGGATCTTTGATTGTGGGGCTACGGACACCATGTCTTATGATCCTAAAGACTTTGGTGACATGTCATCTCCAAAGAAGTCCCATATTGAGACTGCTAGTGGAGAAATTTATGAAGTCAAAGGGGGAGGTTCAATTATTTTTTCGGAAAAAATGGAAATTAAAAACTGCCTCTACATTCCTTCACTATCCTTAAAGTTATTATCTGTTAGTCAAGTGACAAAACAACTCAACTGTGTGGTTCTTATGTATCCATTTTTTGCATTTTACAGGACATTCGTACGAAGGACATCATTGGGCGTGGTACTGAACAAAGAGGTCTCTATTATGTTGATGAGGTAGTTCATAAGGGACATTCTATGCTTGCTCACGGAACAACCGAAAGACAACTTTGGTTATGGCACCGGCGACTTGGTCATCATTCTTTTAGCTATCTTAAGAGTTTGTTTCCTAGTCTTTTCCGAGTTGATTATACTTTTTCGCTAATCCATTCTGATGTTTGGGGCCCAGCACCAAATTCCACTAACAATCAAATCAGATACTTTTTTTTTATTTGTGGATGATTTCTCAATAATGACTTGGATATACTTCATGAAACATAAATCGGAAGTACCAGAAAATATTTGTTTGTTTTTACAAAATGATTTTGACTCAATTTGAAAACAAAAACAGATTCTCCGTTCTGATAATGGAACAGAGTTTGTGCATAATTTTTTCAAAACAAATGGTCTTATCCATCAAACCACTTGTTCAAACACACCTTTACAAAACGGTACTTCAGAACAAAAAAATTATACTTTACTTGAAAAAACTCGTGCTATTATGATTGAATCTAGAGTTCTTCATTATCTTTGGCCCGAAGCTCTTGCTACAGCTACGTATCTTGCAAATCGTCTACCAACCCGATGTCTAGGAAATAAAACTCCATTACAATTGCTTGCCACCGAAGTTTCAATTCCATCTGTTATGACCTTACCACCCCGTGTCTTTGGTTGTTCGGTGTTTGTTCATATCCCTAAAACTAGTCGAAACAAACTTAATCCCTGTGTTAAAAAGTATGTATTCATTTGATACAGTGTTCATCAAATGGGATATCGGTGTTACAATCCTGTTACTCGTCGAATCCATGTCACCATGGACTCTGACTTCTTAGAATCCGATTATTTTTTTGACCACCAATCTCGTGCTCAGGGGGAGAAAGTAAGTGAATCACTCGACTGGTTGCTATATGAAAGTTACTTTGAGGATGTACCGACAGAGTCGGTAGATGACGCCACCGAACACGCCTCTTCCAACATAAAGGAGACTGACGAGGCAGTTCTTACCACCAATGATTCTCCCGAAGACAATACCGAACAAGAAATAAATGCCATGGATACTACCAGCGAATCAGCCGAAGAAAATGTTCATCAAGAGGTAAAGAATTTACAATGTCATAATTCATAAAACTCTATTAACCATGACATTTTGGGAATTTCATTTGTTGAAACTCAAACTTCGGTTCTTCCCACAAGAAAAAATAGAGGGGTTGCTCCTGACCGGTATTCACCGGAACACGTTCCTTGTGCTTCTACATATCTGGTAAAAACGGACAGGAAATGAATGACGAAGATTGCAAAGGCGTTTTCAGCTACTATTCTCTTTGAACAAATCCCTAAAACAACTCAAGAAGCGAAGAATATGACTGAATGGCATGAGGCAATGAATACCAAAATAGAAGCGCTAAAAAGGAATGGTACATGGAAGAATTGTGTGTTACCACAAGGAAAGAAAGCAGTCGGGTATAGATGGGTGTTTAATATAAAATATAAATCCGATGGCACCATTGAGCGACACAAGGCAAGATTGGTTGCCAAAGGATATACACAAATATATGGTATAGACTACTCTGAAACGTTCTCTCCGGTTGCAAAGATTGACACTATCAGAGTTTTACTTTCAATAGCCGCGAATAAAGATTGGCCTCTTCATCAATTTGATGTAAATAATGATTTATTACATGGAGACTTGGAAGAAGAGGTATATATGGAACCCCCACTAGGGTTCTCTGATGGTTTACAAGAAAATGAGGTATGCAAACTGAAAAAAGGCATTATATGGGCTCAAACAGTCTCCTCGTGCTTGGTTTGGGAGATCTACAATGGCAATGAAGCAGTATAGCTACAAATAGAGTAATGGGGATCATACCTTGTTTTACAAAAAGAGAGGAGAATTAGTCACTTGTCTTATAATATATGTCGACGATATGATTATAACGGGGAATGACGAAGAAGAAATTAGCTCTCTTAGGAAAAACCTCTTCAAGGAGTTCGAAATGAAAGACCTTGGGGGATTGAAGTATTTCCTAGGAATCGAGGTTCTTAGGTCAAGAGGAGGGATTTATATCTCCCAACGGAAATATATATTGGATTTATTAGCTGAAGTTGGCATGGTGGATTGCAAACCAAATGACACTCCTATGGTTGTGAATCACAAACTAAAGATAATTGAAGGGGCCAGACCAACGAATAAAGAAAGGTACCAAAGGTTGGTGGGAAAATTGATTTACCTGGCTCACACTCGACCCGATATTGCATACGCGGTGGGAGTAGTTAGCCAGTTCATGCATCATCCTCAGGAACACCATATGGAGGCAGTAATGAGGATTATTCGATATCTCAAAGGCACACCAGGAAGAGGCGTAATTTTTAAGAAAAATTGACACCTTGATGTTGAAGTATTCACAGATGCTGATTGGGGAGGGAATCCTAACGACAAACGATCATCTGCTGGCTACTTTACTCTTCTTAGAGGTAACTTGGTGAGTTGGAGGAGTAAGAAAAAGAAAGTAGTATCACTGTCAAGTGCTGAATCCGAATTTAGAGGAATCGTTAAGGGGATTACCGAGATACTTTGGTTAAAGCAGATAATGAAAGAAATCGGATCCCCTCTGAAGTATCCAACTCAGTTAATGTGTGATAATAAAGCTGCGATTAAGATTTCAGAGAACCCGGTACAGTACGATAGAACAAAGCACGTTGAAATCGATAGGCACTTCATAAAAGAAAAGATTGAAGATGGGGCAGTCGAACTTCTTTTTGTTACATCCAAAGACCAATTGGCAGACATCCTGACAAAAGCGGTTGCTGCAAGAACATTTCGAATCAGTTTTATCGAAGTTGGGTATTGGTGATCCCACTACACAACTTGAGGGGGAGTGTTAGAATATTCAGTGTATTAAGTTTCCTTGTACAGGCCTCTAAATTCTCTATATATTGAGAGCCTTACTATTGGTCAATTCTTGAATTACATCTCTAATGCATCAATAAAACAAAAGGGAACATTTTCTAATAAACACAAAACCCTAGCCGCTTCGTGCGACTACTTCTCTCTTTGTTTTTAACAAAGACAACAACTAAGATACTACGTAGAACATGTGCATGTTAACACATTGTCTATAAAATCATATACATGAGAGTTCATATTACACTAGCGTATTTTAATTGATCTGCCACTTATCTATTATTATTATTATTATTTTAAATTTAACTTTAAGATAGAACTATAATATTTTAAACACGATATATGGTTTGTAAACCTTAAGCATTGATTAAAAGCTAATCCTTCATATTATGTGAAAAGCAAAGAATAAGTGCAAGATCTTAATAATGTGCATTTTGTATTATAAATAATCCATCGATCTCAACTGCAACATAAGGTTCGTCTAATCTTGATACTCTATGAAGAAAAAACTATGGAGTTTCACGTACATTGTTAAGCGCAGTACATTGTTAAGCGCACATGAAGCTGCCCCTGAATGATGACGATAACAACCTTGATGGATCTTTGACTAAAAAATAAGAAGAACAAGATGAAACAAGAAACTAAAAAATTGAGGAGTGTTTGTGATAATGAAATTAAAGTTAGTTGATCATTATTTATATTTAGTGCATTTAATTCACAAATTTAACAAGTGGTCCTTGAATTAACCCACTTTACTTAATTTAATTACTAGTCTTTCATGTTGGTACTTAATCATCCTTTATTATAATTTTTAAAGTCATAGCCAACACACAAGACCATAGTTTTTATTATGCTGTAAAAGCCCAATATTAAAGTGTTGGATTAATGGGTTCTCCCTCAAGTCCACAATTAACCCAAGCAGTATATGTATTGTATACCTTCATAATACTTATCATTACTATAATCTGTAGGCCCAATTTAACTTAAGGTTATTACTTTTATTTTATTTTATTAGAAAAATTATAGCATGTTTGGATACTCTGAGTTTACAAATGATGAGGCATTCCAAGTTAAGGATATCCTTATAATCTCTCACTTGGATCATTCACAGGTATTGAAGCGTATTTATACAAACATGCCCTTATAAAAATGATGTTGCTTAAAAATAACCTATTATAAGTCTTATTACGTTAGATGATATGTAATAACAAACCAAAGATTTTCAACCACTGATTTATCTTTGCAAAATTGATCCTACGATAAATTCATTATCAACTACCACCATAACGACTCGTCAATTCTTATGAAATGCATAAAGGAACTGACACGACCTTGTAATCAATAAATGTCACATACTAACTGATGCTCTTCACTGAACTTGAACTACTTAATTATAAAAAAAACTAATGAATTGGAGAACAATTGAAAATTTATTATTTGAATAAATGTATGCATACAATATAGATTAATAATACAACGTGAATCTGAAAAACTACAAACTAAACTGTAATCGACACATCACTGAAGTTAAATACCTTATAAACTATGAACACTCATACAGATAACATATCCAAGAAAGACTAAAGGAAATAAAACCTTAATGAAAAACTTTTGCAATATTAAAATGTGGACCGGTGTACCCAACCATGATCTGACCATTTTAAATTCATTCTTTCATAATAATAAAATTAATGTTTATACACTTACACTTATTATAATTATTGTTTCCGTTCGGGAATTTGACAGTTAAATTGTTGTAACAATGCACTTAGATAGGTATTTCAATCCCGTTCACTATATGAAATGTTGTCATAAAATTCCTCAATCAAACTGTATAAGTAGATGTTATAAACATTCTAGATACTGAGCTACCATAATAGAGTCAATGACAAGAGTCTGTTTTGCATTATTATATGATATAATGCCTCCATCTAGAATAAATCTATCTTTGATAATATATATTTTAGTGTCTACATACCCAGAAAAATCTAGATTAAAATAGTCTTCGATCCTCAGGTTATCCGATATTCTCTAAGTCAACATGTAGTGTTTGGTATTTTTTAAGTACCAAAGCACCCTCTTCAAAACATTCCAATAGAAACTCTCGTATTTCTTAGATACCTCTCTAACATTCCAAATATGAACGAAATATATTATCTGATACATATAGGTGTATCTTTATTATCTGAATTTATGATTCTATCTTAGGGCACTCGTAGATTAAAAACTTATCACTTTTGGTACCGCGGTATCCATGAGTTTTATATTTTCCAAACCATAACAATATATCATAGCGAACTTGTAATTACAAAAACCCAAGACCCTAACTTGTTCTGAATTAAGATTTTGATATGAATGTTTCAAAATTTTACATGCAAACATATAAATGCCTCACATATAATCAATTGTTCTCTCGATTACATCAATCAATCCAAACCATACATACTACATTCTTTATCCCCTAAACATTCACTAGGTATCAGAGTCAACATATAATTTTGTGGTATTTCTCCCAAACTAAATTATTATTATTTGAAAGTTGGGGGTTTTAGGAGACTTAATCGATAGGTTTCAAATTTACATAACACATGAACCGGAAGGCTCTGTTACCAATTATAGTATTTCAAATATGTCGCAAGGTTTCTAAATATTTACGGTGATTAAGGGCTAATCCCTCACATATGATGAAGAAATATGAATAAATGCAAGGACATACTGGTTTACGTCTTGTACTTTGATTAACAATGCAAATAAAGATACTGTCTAATACTAACACTCTTGTAAAGAAGAATCTATGAAGCTTCTGAAAGTTTTATAGGCACACCTTGAAGGATGAAAATAATGACATTGATGGACATTTGACTCAATAAACTAAAAAATATAATGAAGAAGAAAAAAAAGAGAAAATAAGAGACTGAAAACTCAGATTGGTTTGGATAGTGAAATTATGGTTATTTCAACTATTTATATCTAGTGAATCCAATTCACTAAATCTAGATTAAAATAGTCTTCGATCCTCAGGTTATCCGATATTCTCTAAGTCAACATGTAGTGTTTGGTATTTTTTAAGTACCAAAGCACCCTCTTCAAAACATTCCAATAGAAACTCTCGTATTTCTTAGATACCTCTCTAACATTCCAAATATGAACGAAATATATTATCTGATACATATAGGTGTATCTTTATTATCTGAATTTATGATTCTATCTTAGGGCACTCGTAGATTAAAAACTTATCACTTTTGGTACCGCGGTATCCATGAGTTTTATATTTTCCAAACCATAACAATATATCATGATTTTAATATATATACCTTTTGTGAGATACCCAGGAACCTACACGAGTGATTCCTTACTATTTGGATCCCTAACACATAAGACGCTTCAACAATATCATTTATGTCAAAATTCTTTGATATAAACTCTCAATAAAATGTAATAAACCTAAGTACTATGTGACAAGAATTATGTCATCGCATACAACACTAGATAAACATTTTACTCCCACTGAACTAGTGCTATAAATAATCATCCACATGGTATATCTCGAAACCCAATGAAATGATTGCATGAAAAAAAATTACGGTGCACTGGAAAGATGCCTATTTGAGTCCATAGATGAATTTATTTAACTTATACACAAAGTACTTAGGGTAGAGCATATAAATAACTTCCATACTATCTCAAAAGTCATGATTTTCCTAAATGGTTCATTTGATGATATTAAAGAAAATATCTTAAAAGAGTCAGCCAATTAATGTTGGTTGTACCCTTTTGCTACAAGTCGCGCTTTATATCTTTCAAAATTAACTGAAGCATCATGTTTTATTTTAAACCAACATTTACAACCAAGTGTTTTTTTCCCTTCTAGTAAAGAGGCAAGATCTCATACTCAATTATCTTGCATCGGTTTGTACTCTTCATTTATTGATTCAATCCATTACCTAGATTTTCAATTATTCCTACTATTCGGAAATGTGATTGGGTCCTCTTCAAGGAACGTATGAAGTTCCCTCATATTCATTAAGAAATGCTATATAAACTGAATGTAAGACACTGCTTCTTTCCTAGTTGAATTTGTTGAATTTTCTCATCAAGAACAATATCGATATTTTCATCTTTAGGTGAAAGTACAACATCAGTCCGAGGAATTGAATTCGTTTGTATATTGTTGATGATTAATATGCTAATTCTACTAAGAGCATCAATGTCACTAACATAATGAATTGTAACTAATTCTTTCTCAAAAGAGTTGATGTTATCTGAATTCTTTCCAAAAATCTACATCATAAAATAATATGAAATATAAGTTTAAAAAATAAAGAAAGTACTGAGAGACTAAATTTGTAACTATTTGAGAAATCAAGATAACCTACGAGGTGGCATGTAATTTTTTTGGATTTCTTTTTTTTATTCTATGTGTACAACTTTGTTCAGCTGGAAATCTTCACACATAAAAGTGCCTGAAGCTAGGCTTTCCGCCTATGAAAATTTCATACGGTGATATAGCTATTACCAAATGAACCATTTAGGAAAACCATGACTTTTCTCTAGTAATATATATATATTGGAGTTCATCTATAAATATATATATATATTGGAGTTCATCTATAAATATATGTGTTTGGTAATAGCCATATCACCGTATTTAGCAGAAGAGACATCAAATATTCTCTAATTAGTATGTTTTCCTTTGATGCATCTCACATGTTTATTAAAATCAATGTAATTAATGGGACCTAAAAAACCTTCAAGAACAAGTTCGGAAATCCTCTGCCGTGAGATGTGACCTAAAAACATGTCCAATAGAGAAAATGAATTTAATAATCTAATATATGTGATACATGCATTGCAACTTAATATTTAATAATATAAATAAATTTATGTATATTATCAAGACAATCAAGTACAAATATACCATATTGTCAAAAGAGAGTGTGAGTTCTTTAACACTAAACGAACCATAAGTAACTCTTTTCCCCAATAAACAAAAAGATAATAAATTCCTCTTAAAAGAGGGAATATACAAAACATCATTATATATATATATTGAATTAAAAAATAAATTAAATAAACATATGAATTGGGAACACCAGTTCGTGTAGTAAAAATCTAAATTATACTTCTTTAAGCGGCATGCTTTAGCTTGACCTTGCAATGAAACACACATGACTTTTGGTTGTTGTATCAACCAACCGTGTGTCCTTTGACGATAAAATTAAGTTAGCTTCTGAAGTTATAATTGCAGAGAGGTTTCCTTTCTTAGCCATCCATGATTTCCACATAGGAAAATTTGTCTTCCAATAATTCGAGCTGCTATAATGGAAAAAAGAAACTTTGGCTTTCCCCTTAGCTTTTTTGGCCACCACCGTCTTGTCGGAATCCTATAGCTTGTGCAACTGAAACTCAAAAGTGTTTAATTTTGTTCTAAAGACCATTTTATTGCCATAAATTATATTCGCTTCTTTACTTCCCAAATTATGTTTTCCTTTTCATGCACTAGATTGGAATTGATAAGGTTCATATCCCAAGTCTATTATAGGAAGTCATAGGTTGTCTCTAAGACCATGAAGTATAAGGGAAATGATAGGAAAATATATGACACAACCACAAGATCTAGTCGTTCAACATTTAGTGCCCTCAATTTGCCCTTAATGTTGGCCATCTTAAAGAGATGTTGTTGGACTTTACCATTGCTTCTATATTTGATCGTCGAGATTTTTTTGTTCAGGGATTTGATATAAAACTAAGGGTTGTTAAAAACTTCTTTCAAGATAGGCGAATATTTCTTTCAAATCTCTATTTTAGGGATTTCGAGAACTCCACACTCGTGAGACTCTACTTTGGAGGATATATCGACTTAGGCGAATGTTATGAGCGCATCATTTCCTTAAGAGTTCTTTTATCTATAAGAAGGTCGGGTTTGATCTTTCTAAGCATACAACGTTTTCACTAAGACACAACAAGAGTAGTATGTATCTTTTCCTGTCCTTAAGTTTTCCCCTAGACAGTTTCGGGAACTGCATATTATTTCTTAGATAAGAGTCATTCCTTGAACAATCAAAGATAAAAACATAAACTAATGAAACGGTTTTTGAGATATACCAGACTTAGTTAAACTAACAATTACTGAATTTTACCAGGTTCAAGTATCTAAAGGGTATTCATATATATATATATATATAGAACCATTATGATCATTAATAGAGATGAGACACCAACGTGATATACATCACCTCTCTAGTACGTTACTTTATGGAAGAAAATTTGGTTCAAAGTCATATCTGAAACCAACCAAGCCTTCCTTTGTGGTCGTAGTTGATTGTTTCAAGTTATACTCAAACGACCCATTCAACACTGAAAACTAGTGATGCATAAACATGTATGTGAATGAAACAACCACGTTATGAAACATATGGTCACCATTAGGAGATATGTGAGACTCCATTCCTGTTTGGGTCGATCATCACACACAACAACTGTTCTTTAAGTTGTGAGGCATCAAACCACTTTCAACATGACTCGCCTAACAGAGTCCACGTAGGTGGGAAACCAGATCTATAAATATAGTCATTGGGAATGATTATTTAAAGTATTCACATTGTAATTCATACAAAAACCACTAAAATATTTATCTTAAATGAAGACCTTACGATATTGTATTTGTTACACTATGAACGTCTAAATTAGTTCAATAATATAATATATCCCATTAAGTGATCATATATTTGAAGGATATGAATCACAGTTCAAAATCCTAACTTGAAACAAATAATTTTTGGCATGCAAGATACCACTTTTGACATCTTCTAGTCCAAGTTCCAACAATAATGGAAAAACAACAACAATTGAGTATGACATCCTAACTGTACAATGTGAACATGCACTATATACGAACTAGATTAAACATACAATCATTAATTTAAATTCTTAATAAATATGATGGTTTAGTTTCTACAAAATCACATGAAATTAACAAAAACAAATTTGACTAGAGAAATTTTGTCGCGACCACAAGAAGTCTGATCCTGGTGAAGTATCGACTAGAAGAGTACTGAAGCAATTTTTCGTTACAAACTTGTATTGATCGAGGTAAACTATCGATTGCTGCAGCGAATCGGTCTACTGAAGTAGTTCAATGCGATCACGAACCTATTGATCATAGCGAACTTGTAATTACAAAAACCCAAGACCCTAACTTGTTCTGAATTAAGATTTTGATATGAATGTTTCAAAATTTTACATGCAAACATATAAATGCCTCACATATAATCAATTGTTCTCTCGATTACATCAATCAATCCAAACCATACATACTACATTCTTTATCCCCTAAACATTCACTAGGTATCAGAGTCAACATATAATTTTGTGGTATTTCTCCCAAACTAAATTATTATTATTTGAAAGTTGGGGGTTTTAGGAGACTTAATCGATAGGTTTCAAATTTACATAACACATGAACCGGAAGGCTCTGTTACCAATTATAGTATTTCAAATATGTCGCAAGGTTTCTAAATATTTACGGTGATTAAGGGCTAATCCCTCACATATGATGAAGAAATATGAATAAATGCAAGGACATACTGGTTTACGTCTTGTACTTTGATTAACAATGCAAATAAAGATACTGTCTAATACTAACACTCTTGTAAAGAAGAATCTATGAAGCTTCTGAAAGTTTTATAGGCACACCTTGAAGGATGAAAATAATGACATTGATGGACATTTGACTCAATAAACTAAAAAATATAATGAAGAAGAAAAAAAAGAGAAAATAAGAGACTGAAAACTCAGATTGGTTTGGATAGTGAAATTATGGTTATTTCAACTATTTATATCTAGTGAATCCAATTCACTAAATTAACAAATAGTCCCTTAATTAACTTATTTTTTTAACGTTTTAAATAATATAATATCTTTGTTAAATCATCATTTAGTTTAATTTTTAAGTCGCTATAATCCAATGTACTAGCCATTTTAAGGGACCATAAAGTTTATTGAACTTTTAAAATCTAACACTGAAGTATTGAAGTATTGGATGAATGAACCTCCGTCAATCTTAGAATTAACCAATCAAATATTTTCACTATATACCTCTATTATTATTATTATTATTATTATTATTATTATTATTATTATTATTATTATTGCTATTATTATGATTGTCGATGCCACTAGCGTTGCCGTCACTATCATTGTCGTTGTTTTTGTTCTTGTCGGTTTTTGTTATTAACATGTGTTAAGCCATTCTAAATATTACAAAATTTTATGTTTATCTCTTTAAAAGTAAGATGACTAAATCTTTCAACTACAATTTTTAATATAGTCAATAGACTAGTAAAATAAGCATTACTATTTTGAATTAGTTTTATTATGACTATAATATATATATATATATTATAGTCATAATAAAACTAATTCAAAAAAATATATTTAGTTTCTCTTGCATTTAAATTAAAATATATTAAAATATTGTTTTTACTATCCCACTTATTTGTATAAAACAAATACGTTAGCTACATATATGCAAAAATAACCATAATATGACTCAATGCTTTAATATATATAAGTAATTATGCGTATTATTGTGTCTAGAATCATATAATATAGAGACAAGATAAACATTTTCATGTTAATTGTATGCATGTATTCTAAACCATATAGTAATTTAACAAGCCTAGTTATCTTTGGCTCAGTATCCAGTGAGATTTAAATCTTTACTTTGTTCAATATAAACCCAGTCAATAAAATCTAATATCTTTTTTATAAATATCAATATAAAATACCAATATAATCATAAATAATATTTTTATCCTCAGAGTTCTTTTAAAACCGAGCGTATAAGTCTATACAATCTAATTCATTTTTTTGTCGAAAGTATTCGGCAGCCAATCTAGTACCGAAGGCTTATATAACTTAATTTGCGTGGAACGTTTTCAACACACCACTTATATCCAATTAGTTTTGAATTTGAAAGTATATCAACTAATTTCTGGATGTCGTTAGATACAATTGAATCAATTTTATGTTTTATAATTTATGCAAAAATAAATAATCTTTAAAAATAATAGACACGTTTTAAGTTTTTTAAAGATATTTTTCAAGAGTCCTATGGTGATTATTTGTCAAGCCTTTTCAGATGATTTTATCATCTTTGGAAATAGTGTATCAACAAGTAGTATGAACTCATTTAGCATGTAGTATTACATGACTTATCTGTATTTGTAGATTATCAATTTGATAGAGAAATGATACCATGGCTAAGGAAATTGAATAAGAACCAAGGTGGCTTTATTGAAGATAAAGATGGAGTTCATAAAATTCTCATTATGCAGAAATCACAATACAAAAAATAGTTGTTACTCTAATTACTCAAAAGATGAAATCAATACCTTCCATGAAATTACGAGGATTCTCAAAGTTTAGGAACTCGATAAAGTTATCACCACAAGATTTAGAAGATATATTCTCTTATTTTCTCGAGACATACTAGCTAGGGTGCGACTCCGGAAATCCAATAAACAGTATCGCTTCAATACTCACTAACTCTAATATTATTTGGGTTTAATATAATATCTAAACCTATTTTGTTAGGGCTTTATCTGTAAATTTGTTTTTATATTGATATAATAGATTTTTTTTAAAAAAGTTTTAAAAATATTTTATAAAACAAATATTCGTCAAATTTTATAAATCGGTTTTTGCAAAAAAAACATATTTTTTACATTATTGAGTACTAAAACTTTGGGACAAAAAGAACTAAGCAACGAACTAAACTAAGTGAGAATTAAGTTGGTATATAATTCTAACTATATAGTTTCTTATCAAGGTCTAATGTTATTGACAATTTTTTTATGTAAAATGATATGAGTCACCACTATTACTACTGCCGAGTTCAAATACTGATTATTTTATGTCATCAGGGTGCAATATATTTATCAAAAATAGTTATTATAAAACTAGACGCAGCTGTGTATTTTCGGGGAGTAATATGCATTTTAATACGCAGCTTGCATTTTATTACACAGCTGCGCATTATTCATCCCATGTGGCACCTCAAAGATGAACCCGGGTTCATCTCTGCCATCACCAACCGCAGCGTGCTACATGGTACGCTGCAGTCCCTACTTTTTTTTTATAAAAATCATTTTGTAGAAATATTGGTTGGTCAAAAAAATAAAATAAAAAAGAGTATACCATTATTTTTTAGTTTTTGATATTTACAAGTAGAGATTTGGTTTGTTTGATTCTGACACCAAAATATTTTGAGTATTTAATTTATTTTGTATTTTCAAAATGATTTTCTGAATATTTTAGTAAGTTAAAAATAAAAAAATTATATCATAATTTATATTTTCTTGAGATATATAAGTAGAGACTTGGTTTATTTGATTCGGACACCAATTTTTTTTTTTTAAATATTATGATGCCACATGAGTTCACATACACTTTTTCTTTTAATTTCAACCGATCAATGGAGTAATTTTTAATTTTGGTCTACTTTTGGAACCAAATCTAATTTTATTTTTGTTTCTAAAAATCTATGTTTTCTCTAAATATTATTTTGCTGTCCTGCAATCATAACATTCAAATTTTATAAAAAAAAAACATTTGTCTTATTGACTCATGTTAGGCTGTATATTTTATATGGGGTGACGCTATTTTCTCCATCAATTTTTTTTATTTCTCCCATAAATAAAAAGAAACTCCACTTTGTTATTTTCTCCATAAAGGAAATAACATATTTACCATTTTCTTTATTTTATCCCTAAACTCATTCATTCTCCAGCAACTCCGACGATTTCTAATACCATCACAATTATCTCCATCATATTAACTTATGCACACCCAACCTGCCCTATTAGCTTCTCACATCAATCCCCCATACATCCTAACCCTAGCCTCGCCACTATAAAGATGGCCTCCTCTTTAGATTTCTCTTCTAATCTTGAAATAATACAAACTATAGCCAACTACTCGATTTCTCTTTTAATCTTGAAAAAAAACGGTAGTCTCTCTCGAATTCTTCTAAGGTAGAAATTATTCGTTATTTTAAAAAACAGCATCACTTAAAAATGCAACATTGTTTATTAAAACAGATGAAATGCACCTAACTCCGAGATGCCGTCTCGGAATCATGTGTTTTTTTCTTGAAAAAAAGCACCTAATTCCTAGCTGGTGTCTCAGAATTAGTTGTTTTCCGCTAAAACCTGCACAAATCGGGATTTTAGAAAATACGTTTTTTTAACAGAGATTTTCAAATTACATGAATGTAAAACTAAAAAACTAGATTAAATTATCTTGTTGGTTGATTGAGTGATGTTCTCCGGTCTTAAATCTTTAGTTTGAATGTCTTCCTTTTCCATGAGTAATCTTTAAGAAATTTGAAGTTTGTTTTTTGTTTTTAGGGTTTAATTATGGAAGCTAAATCATATATGTTGGATTTAATTGGGTTAAATCATGTGTTTGTTGATATAAGGGTTTCACAATGGTTAATAGCATCAAATTATAAATTAAAAGGTAAATGAGGACAAGATAGTAAAATCAAGTGATAAGTCTTTTTTTGATTTTGAAATATGGAAGAAATAAAAAATGTGATGGAGAAAATAGCTTCACCCTTTTATATGTTAGGCCTTTACGTGCTTTATGTTCTGAATATATTACCAAATTCGGTAACATTCCGTATTTTTATAAGCTTTGAGTTTTTTTTTCTGAAATTATTGCACAACTTCCATTTAAACTTTAACCTTTTATTAGAACCATTAACATATTACACACTGTGAAACACAGCTTGATCGAACACACTAAAATCCCCAAATTGAACAAAACCCTAAACTCTTCTCTTCCTCCTCTAGACTCAAATCGAGCTTCACTGCTGAAAATCTGTTGAAATCTCATCATTCAAACCTTCAAGCCACAAAATCCACCAACAAGCTAACCAGTGATTCTTCAGAAAATCCAAAAAACCACCGGTTGAAATCATTTTAGATATAGAAGAAAGAACGAGAGCTTCCATTGATGCTGAATCCAGGTACGTCTTCGAAACTTTCATGAAACCCTTTCCTATCAGTTATTCGAGTTATTTCTCAAATAACGAAGCCGAATTTCTTCCAGAAAAACGATTGGTCTCAGCCTATCAGAGACTCCATTACCTTTATAATGAGAGTTCTAGTTAGATTTGAGAGTAATAATTGCCAAATAGTATTCCATATCTTTTTTGCTTTGTCTTGACTATTTTATACAATTTATCTTCTTTAATCTAAATATTATGAAATAGGAAAACTCCAAGATAAGAGATTCTCAATAGAACAAATATTTTAATCGATAAATAAATGTGCTAAGATATTTTGGACAATAAAGTTAGTAACCATAATGCAATCTACATATATAATTTGAATAAATTACTACAAATTAAGTATAATAGTTTTATTTATATATTAATTTTTTTGTAAATTTTATTTTTCAAAATTTAATACACAACTTATATTTAAGAATGTACCTATGTCAAAAAGATAAATATTACTAATACTTTTGTTTAACTTTACGATAATGGAAATATATAGATTTTTAAAAAATCATATTTTTTTCTCAACTAGATATTTTAATTCAAAGTTATTCATCTTCTACGGGTTCGATTTGATGAACGGGAATACAAAGCTCCAAGAAATGCTCCAAGAAAGACTCAATCTGCTCTCTTTGTTTGTTTTCTTCTAACGCCAACTGTTTGTTGTTCCTTTTTTCTTGCTGCTCTTTGAAGCCTTTGGCTTGTTACCAAAATGAAGATACAATCAAACAAATCTCCTGACCTGACGAAAACAAACTTTCCCTAGCTACATTAGATAAAGAATCATACGGTATTAAACATACTTGATAACTTCTCTACTATCTATCAGAGCAACAACACAAATGGAAACAAACCAGTGCCTACAAAATCATATGCTGACATTTTCAAGATTCAGAGTAAACCTACCTTCTCTCTGATTTAGGTGCAAGAAAAATCAGACCACATCTCATTGCAATTTATAATGGATGATAAAAACAGACTGGTAAAGGATACTAGATATACTCTTATCGGAAAATTAATATGAGGTATTCCTAAGTTTAACATCATTAACCAATTCTTGATTTCTAAAAAAAATCAGGTGAGTACAATGTGTCCATATGAAACTCGAGGCATATCCTGATAGAGTTCACAGAAAAATGTGACATGTGCAAACTCTGGGTGAGAAATCTATGGTATATAGCTGAGTTCTACATGTTTGTCTTCAAATAGACATCATTCTTCAATCCTAAAACAGAGTCTCCAATTACTTATGTTTGGATAATAATAGCCAAAACTCCAGAGTTTTTTATAACGAATAAATCATCCACTCTTTAGCGTCAACAATTGGTAAGCTATTAAATATTTGGATTCCCAGAAAGAACATAGCCACGTACAATGCCTGTTACGCTTGGGTGGAACTAGATTTAACTAAGCAAACTCAGTACCACGTTTGGGCAGGTTTTGGAGATAATGATGGGAGTTGGATAGAAATAATCTACAAATATTTTCCTACTTACTGCAACTATTGTCACCATATGGATCACTCGATTGAAAATTTTCAAAAAGCTCAACTTGAAGAGACAAATAAAGATCATAATACAAAACAAGACTATATTGATGATGTGTTATCTAAATCTATGCAACAGTGGATATTATAACAGCCATTAAGAAATCTTCAATAGTAAAGAAATCGACAAATGATTCGAGGAACTTCTTAATAGAAAACTCAAAGAAACGAGGAAAAAGAAAAATCCTAACAGTTTGATTATCAAATCCTTGAAGTTTTTAAGGACTATCAAACCAACTACCTCATTAACTAAAGATGGTCAAGATTCTTGGTTGGAATATCAAGATTCACAAAGAAAAGATCTAGCTCATAGTTATTCAAGAGCCCCTCATCAGTTCATATAATCTAGAAAGCAAAAAATATGATTTTTTTAGAATGAGGAATTTTATGTTAACATTTTACTTGACCATGCTCAATGTTTACACACTGATATCTCATATAGTGGTTTAGATAAAAACGTTTTTTGAACAATTATTTATGAAAAGTGTCAGAGATATTAAAGGATAGACCTCTGAAACATTCTCAAGACCATCTCAAACCCTGCTAAAGAGTGGATTATCCTAGAGGACTTCCACGTTATTTCATCCACTAATGAACATATTTGTTGGTCTTCATTTTATATCAACAACTTAGATGAACTTAATGAGGTCATCAGAGACTGCCATTTAGAGGATACAAGTTATGCCGGTTTCAAATTCACTTGGACCAACAACTCCAAATGGAAGTGTTTAGACAGAATTCTATATAACTCTGTTTGGTCTGATTTTTTTAAAGAAACTAAAGTTCTCCATATGGCCAGAACTTGTTCTGACCATGCTCCTTTATGTGTGTCTATTGCTAAACATAGTCTATACACTAAAAGGATTTTTAAATTCTTAAACATGTAGATATTAGATAATACTTTTTTAAATTTTGTAGAATAATAACTGGAATCAAAGCATAGAAGGATATCCCTTCTACATCTTCTCGCACAAGTTTCGAAGACTAAAGGATGCCCTAAATATTTGGTCCAAACTTTCTTTGGTGATATTTTTATAAAGTTTAGGTTACTGAAAATACAGTCAAGAATCTTGAGATGGATCTTGTAATGTCTTACAATTTGGAGACTAATATGGAGCTTGCTAAAGCTAATTCTCTTTTCCTTTAAGCTTTAAGAATGGAAGAGGCTTATTGGCAGAAAACGTACTACTTCACTTGGCTTAAAGATGGAGATATGGACACCAAAACTTACCATACTTACGTGTCTACTAAAAGAAGGACAAATAGTATCAATAGTTTTAAAGTTGGAGAGGGGTAGATTCTTGATTCCTATCAGTTGAAGCTTACATTACAGAGATCCTAACCAATTATCATTTATTTAGTATCGATGAAGAAACTATCAGAATACAAGTAGTATTTTCAATAACATTCCTAAACGGATAACTAATGAATGCAATGGCTTACTTGTTCATCCTCCTACCGACGAGGATATCTATGGTATAATCGGAAATTTAAATCATTTTAGCGCAACTGGCATGAATGGCTTCATCGAAAGCTTCTTCAAGACCTACTGGAACATCATAAAAATGATTTATGTCAAGCCATGTCCTCTTTCATGCTTAGACATAATATTCTTCAAGAAATTACTGCCATATGGTTAACAACATTTTTCCTAAAATTATTATTGAAATGCAAGGTAGTTATATGAAAAGAAATATTCATTCATAAAAATATTTTAATTGCTAAAGACCTTGTACATGACCTAAATTGAAAAACTAAGGCTGCGAACATCATGATCCAAATAGATATGTCTAAATATTTTATAAAATGTCTCATACTTTCATCTTTAAAGTCCTTTCACCATTTGGATTCTCTTCTAAATTTGTATACCTTATTAGCAAGTTAATTAAATCTTTTATATATCTATGTTGGTCAATGGTAAATCTATTGGTTATTTCAACATTAAAAGAGGTTTGAGACATTGAGATCCTCTTTCTCCTAGCCTCTTTATTATTGGTGAAGAAGTTCTTATAAGAGTATTATAAAATCCATTCAATGTTATCAAATCTACGAAATATGCCTAAATGACTGATTTTATCATCCCGTGTTTAGCATTTTCAGATGACCTTCCCATCTTTAGTAACAAACTTCAGTTTACTATTGAAAACCTTAATAAGTTAACTATCAAGACGTCTCAAGTCAAGTCATCAACAAAGAAAAGACAAAGATTATTACTTCAACCAAATTCCTCAAAAGAAGATTGTTCATTTTTATCAACAAAACAGGATTCAGCTCTAGTTACTTGCGTACATAATATCTTGGAATCACTCTAAGCACTAACAACAAAACAAGCAACTTCAGATCTCTTTTAAACAAAATAAACACCAAGATTCATGATTGGGAGAACAATAATCTATCTTATAGTGGTAGACTCATTTTTATTAATTTGTTTAAATTGCAATCCCTATGTACTGGGTCCAGAGTTGTTTCTTACCTAAAAGTATTATCAACAAACTTGAAAAAAACCTTTAAAACGTTTCTCTAGCGTTCCACTAATATAGACCATAAAATTTGTTGGACTGAATGGTCTACTATGTGCAAACTGTTTGTTGAAGGTGGTCTTAATATCAGAAAACTCTTTGATATATAAGACTGGGCCAGCCTTATGCATAATATTTACTACAAACTCACATCCTTTGAAAGCTTCTTAGAAAAAAATTAGATCTCTCACATTAAAAAGACTTGTTGGTATTAAAGCTACTACAGAACCTAACATTAGATGAAATTTATGTAAGGGCGAGATGGATTTATGGCTGGAAAACTGGAATGATCATTATCCTCTCATTATATTCGATTAAAAGGAAGAAAGTAGTTAGTTTTAAACAGAAAAAAAAATTAGTTTTATTTGGTCAACAACTCTTGGAACATTAACAGATTCAATGGATTTTTATCTCAAGCTATAATCAATCTTATAAAAACTACTTTTATCAACAACAGCAAAGAGGACTCTATGGTTTGGAAGTATTTTAAAGATACAAAGTTTAACATCAAAGACACTTGGAACCACCTAAGACAACACCACAATAAGTCCAAAATGTCCAATAAAATCTGGAATTCCATCACCCCTAAGAAGTGCCCCTTTCATTTATGGTAACATTTGCGTAATTACATACCTATTGATTCTATTATACAAACGAGACACTTCTCTATAACATCAAAGTGTCAGTTATGTGATTCTTATGAAAACCCTAAGCATCTTTTTATTGCATGTGGTTTAGCTTGGGTCATTTGTTCTTATTTTGCTGATTTTTTCAAAGTTAAAATTGACGAGTTGATGACAATAGCTCATATGACTACGAATTGGTTTTGGTCTACTAATAAGAATGTTCATATTAGAAGTTTACTTTTCTTTTATAATATTTTGGGTCATTTGGCATAATATAAACAAAACCAAGTTTAAAGGAAACTGCTTCTCCAATATGTCTTTTATTAATCATAGTAGACATATATTATGAGGTATTGATAATGCAAATCTTTTCAAGCCTAACACATTGGAGCAATGATGAAAATGAAGTAGTAAACATTGGTTATTTAAACTATCTCACGGTGAAAAGCAAGCCTTCTTATCTTAAATGGACTGCTCCAAATCCTGGCAGATTCAAACTGAACTCTGATGGTTCCAGTCTCCATAATGGTGACTCTACTAGTGTTATAATCATTCATAACATCGTGGAGACATTGTTCTTCTCTCCAACAACTTATATGGTAAGTTAACCCCAATAATGAATGAATCTAGAGCTTTTCTTGATGAACTCCTTGTCTGCCAAAACAAAGGATGGATTAATATCAATATATAGACTGATTCTTTAGGCCTAGTTAATTTGAGCTAATGGTAACTATCGCTGGATCTTAACTTATATTCTTCAATACTATAGAAGATTATCACTCCAAATATGGTTATATCTCACATTTTCAAATATCAAAACCAAACAGTCGATTGGCTTGCTAAATGGACTCTGAAATGTAAAATAAAACTTGATTTCACTCAATTTCAAGCTATTGCCCACTTGTGTGCTATCACCATTTTAGAAAGTCTAGGTATTTGCTACATTTGTACCAACCCCTGACTTTTATCCTTAAGATTTAATGGTTATAGTTCCATTTTTTACTGCATTTCTTAACTTTCTTTTCTTAGCAGGAATTTTCGGACTATTATCTTTAGTATATAGATTTACATGATATTATATCTAATCAGTTTACCTTGAGTTCTATCGGTATCTCTACGCTGATGATAATGTCTTGTTTTCTTCGAGATTCCATCTATATATTTTCTTTCATCCTCGAGGCTCCTCTGTTATCAACCACCCCATATTTAATTAAAGTCTTCTCTTGAACCTTTTTATGAAACGGTTGATATGCATCTTGTCGCTCTAAGGCTGTTCGATCTAGTGTCTCTTGAAATTTTCCAGATTGAACAATTTATTCTCCTATCTCTCACATACTCTTCTCTGATTCTTTGTGCCTAATAATTCTCATCTCGCTCCATTGATTTGCTCTTATGATGTCTAATCATTTATCTTAAAAAATTCGCCTCTTATTTTCTCAATATCAATTGTTTTTATGCTTTCCTTGAGATAAGTTGCAACTCATTGATCTTCGGTTTTCTAGAATGATTCTTGGAGGTGTTTTAATTTCAAAAATGAAGTCGAATAGGTTGAATGAAGCCAAATCGACTGGTTATCGAGTGAAGCGTTTCTTCAGTCAAAATTCTTTTCTTAATTCAATTTTGAGATAGATTTTAGCACCTATTTTGGCGCCTATAACAATACTCAAAAGATGTCATATCTATTTTTCAATATATGATTTCTTTAATTTAAAAAAATAGGTATTTAAAGACAAATAAGTTTTTATTTTTCAATATAGAGATCTGTTTGCATAAAAATTTCATAACTGATAAGATAAGGTGTTTAATAAATATATTCAACTTTTTTTTGGGAAAGTCAAGTTTCCATTTTATATGAAAAATACGCCAAGAATATTTATAATAATATTTAACATATTTGGTTGTTTTGTATGTATTATTTTCCTTTTTTAAATCATTCAATATGTTCCAGTAACAAATTTGATTATTGATATTCTTGGTTTGTTAGTTTTGATGGTATTTAATTTTATTTTAAATACTTATAAGACAAAGAGAGGTACAAAGTATTAGTATAAATTTGCAGTCATAATTCAAATAATTATTTTAGGTGAGTTTGAGAAAAAAAAGATATTTCTTTCCAAAATAAATATTTTCACGTTCACAATTTGTTTTGTGTATTTTGAAGATGTTTAAAAATGCTTCGACTAATTTCTTTTGAATGATTTTAATTCGTAACATATTTTTCCAATTTATAGTTTTAATGTATTCAAAAAACAAAACAAAAAGATAATTTAGAAAAAATATTATGTAAAACTAGGCTTATGCTAAACTATTGTCCAAAAAGATAAGTTGTCTCATTTTTAAGCTCTCCCATAAATTACATGAGTTCACCCATGTTATTCCAAAAGTATCCCCTAATTCAAAAAGTAAGTTATCGTACTCATATGCTAAGACCAACCACAATAGATAATTTATAATTTCGATAAGTTGTTCGGTCGTACCCAAACAATAATATTTCAGAAGAAAATACACCTAAGATCAAATATTTCGAGCCGACTTTGGAAAATTCAGACTTTCTTTTTTATGTTGCGATTACATAAAAACATAAAATTTGAGGCTCAACAGCTAAATACATGGCAATTGAATCATGAGAGTCGCACATCGTTTTAACTGAAAGAACTTCTTGCACAATTCATGGCTTTCTGTTTTTATGACCAGAAATTCTTTTTTTATTTCCATTTCAAATTGTCTCTAGACTCGTTTTTCGTCTGAAGAAATATTGATATGACGGGCATGGTTTGATAGAGTGAGTGAGGTGATTATGGATTTTTATCTTTGTACATGTGTGGAGTTGACCAAATTTAGATATTATTTTAATACTCTAAATATTTAAATTATCAAAACAAAACAATAGTATCTTCATAATTCAGTTTGTTATTTATTTTTTTAAATGAAATAAAAAACCAATAAAGTTTTTATAGGGATAGTGTAACTCTTTAGTTAAATATAGATTATCAAATCAAAATGTTTAAAAGTACATAGTCTTTTACATTAACTATTGGAAAGTAAATATTTACAAATAATAAATATTTTTACTTTAAAGTATAAAGTAGCCTATATGTTCGGAATACTCTAAGTTCTCCCATTTTCCAAAAACATAAACTTATTGATGTAGTTGCACAAGCTCATGGCTATATGGTCCTTTTGGAAAAACAAAAACAGACTTTATTTGGGGCTCGATTATCCGCATTAGGCATTGCGATTACTCAAATCGAACGTGTCGAGAAGCCCAACGAGTTTCGAAAGCATCACGAGGGCAAAGCATAATGATGAATTCTAGGCTCAGAATTCCATCGTTTAGACCCTTTTTTGTTGTTTTCATGAATTTTGTGCATTTTTCTATTTTATTAGATTTATTTAAAATACTTAACCACCTTCGATCACTTTGAAATTGGGTTGGACTTTATTTTATTTTCTAAGAAACAAGTTGTAATTTTGGCGTATGGTTTCGAGCACTTCTATAAAAGGCGCTCAAACCTTATTTTCCGGCAGACTTTTTGGAATATAATTTGAGTTTTCTCTAAAGTCTCTTATACTCTAACCTAGGATTAGAGATTATCTATTCTCTGTTTTCGTCTTCTTCTCTTTGTGTTTGTTATCGTCTGTTCAACCTCATATTTCGGCGCTACCATTTATCTTCTTCTTTATTCTTCAAGAACTCAAAACTCAAAAACTCAAAATTCATTCCTTCATCTTTTTTAATGATAAAAACTTAATCTTATTATACAAAAAAACTAGAAACTTTCTCATCCTTTTAACCATTATTATCATATAAAATAAGTAAATTTCAAAATATTTTATGCTTATGTAAATACATTCTTTAGGGCTTATGTTAAACTATTGTCTAAAAAGCTAAGTTCTCTCATATTTAATTTCTCTTACAAATTAAATGAGTTATCCAATTTCATTCCAAAAATATAACTAATTTAAAAACTAAATTCTTCCACTAATATACTAATTGCTTCCATTTTCAAATAGGATAAATATATCTTCTTCTTCATTCATAAAAAAACACAAAACTGAAAAACTCAAGATTCATCACTTTATCTTTTTGAAGAACAAAAACTAACTCTTCTTCTTTTAAAAAACTAGAAAAATAATCATTATGTTTCCATTGTTGACTTAAGTCATGTTAACTTTTCAATTAATGTTTGGTAAAAACGAAACAGGTAGGATGATAATTAGTTGAAATTAGTTAAATGTAGGATTATAATTGATTTTATAATGATTTAAGTGTTAGAATAGATTTTTGGTTACTAAATGGTAATCCATTTTGGTAAATTAGGGAGGTTTTTTTGCGGTATCGTGTTCTCATATTCAGGGTTGTTCTTGAGCACCACCGATGTTGTTGTAATAGAATCGCCGATGATATCATCAACGGTTCCCTTTACATTGGTGTAGACCAACGATTTATAATTCATTAAATAATTAAATTTATTATTATGTTAAACACATGAAATAAGTATATTTTATAATATATTATGGCTAATTAAAAGATTGAGAAGAAGGAAAATCAAGAAGCGTAACACTCACTCAAGAAACCCAAGAAACCTCAAATTCTATCAATGCCCTAATTGACCTCCTCATCTCTTCTACCTCCATCTCAAGACTCAACCGCTTTCTTGACTTCTTTAGAAAGACTACCCTAAATTATCAATGGAAATCAACTTCCACCTCAAATTAGGGAATCCTCAAAATCTCAAAAGAATGAAGCAGGTAAAACCTCCAATTGCATCACTCTTTCCTCAAAGACCCCAAAAGATATTAAATTTGAGGCTATCTTTCCACTTCGACAACAAGAAATCTAATGTCATCTCCTTCTCTGGTGTCTTCAATAACTCTACATTCAAACCAGATTCTTCGCAAAATCAACCCTCTCAATAAAGAAAATGTTACTTTGCAAGAGACTTACTTTTTGAATATGCTTCAAAGTTCATACATAAAGGATTTACACATGTAAATGTTCACATGCAGGCTAAATAGGATTGCAAGGCAATTATTTTCTCAAAATCAGATAAGTCTCAACTTCCTACCTCCTCTAAATTTTCTATAGTCACTAAATTTTATTTCGCAAAACCTTTTTAAAACCCATTTCAGAAACATTTAGACAAATTCAATTCTCTATCTTAATTAGTATCTCCCAACTGGATTACAGACACTTATTTATTGAATTTGACCTACTTGAGAACGTTTTAACATTTTGGAAGAGGAATGTTTCGTATTTGGACAAATACTCCTTACGTTTATCAAAATAGTATACGAGATCCAATCCTAAGATTGAATCTCCTTTGACCCCAATCTGGGTTCCGTAGCCTAATCTTCCTGAATATATATACAACTATCATATTGTTGTACATATATCATCCACCATTGGCAGACTTTTTTTTATCTGAGACCTTGACCATAATAGGGTCATATTCAATAATTATCGGACATAGGTGGAGATTGATGTCTCCAAACCATTTCTTAAACAAATTTGGATTCAATTTGGTATATGGGGTGGTTTTTTGCAGCATATTCATTATGGTGACAAACCATCCTACTTTATTAAATGTAATCATTTAGGATATCAATTAAAGGATTGCAAAAAGCTTTTAACAGACTCTTTAAACTCTGTTCAATTCAATAATCAAGAAAAAACTAAGACAAATAATGCTAATTAATCTTTAAACTCTACATGGTTACCAAAACAGAATCCTAAAATGAAATCTGTAATTGTCCAATCTCAAAATCTCAATGAATTTTCCCCTGAAGTTAAGTTAATTAACCCGAATAAAAACTTTGGACAAGAGTTTTCGACACCTAATGGCAATGCCAACATCTCCGATCCTCTTAAAATCTATCATCAACTGAATAAAATTAACGTGAACAACATTTTGTAAAAAAACTTTTGAACTTGTTAACGATGTTAACAACTCTGATCATGTTAAAAATCCCTCATTTTCTTCAAATAAAGTTAATATTCTTAACCTGGAATCAATCCCTAAAAAAGAATCAATTGATCTTGTTAACAATATTAAAACCTCAAATTATGTTGAATATATTATAGTTAATAGAGGGGAAAATGACATTACAGATACAACATTAAATAATAGAGAAATTATAAAAGCTATGCATACCTTAGATATTGATAATATGTTCAATTATATAAATAGATATGAAAATTTAGATTTTGAATCAGAATCTTTGGACCCTGTTTTAAATAGTCATATCACCTAAGATTCCCTTGTCTTCATCAACTGACCTAATACCAGATAGTCCACCTAAAGTCAAGTCAAGAGTTAAAAAGAAAACACCAACTAAAGACATATCTAAATCAAAGTTGAACCCTCATGCAAGGGTTTCAACTAGACATTCTGTCATATCTCATAAATGACTCTGAAAGTTCATAACTTGATTGCCAGAGGGATAGGAAATAGGGGAACTATCAGAAGACTACATATATTATCATGTTTGAAAACATTGATTTTGTAACTATTCAAGAGCCCATGATCAATGTTAGCAGATTTCGTCAAGTGGTTAAAACATTAAAATTATTTTCTGGTTGTGCTAACAAAACGAATAAAATTTGGGTATTTGGAAAGAAGACTTCAAATAACCTTTTTAATTGACAATGACCAATTTTTAAACCTCATTGTTAAACATTCAATGATAAATAGGTAATTTCTAGTATCTATAATTTATGCCAAATGCCTTAGATCCTTGAGACTTAATCTTTGGCATACTTTAAGAGAAATATCTAACACCAACCAAGAGTGATTAGTGTTAGGTGACTTCAATGTAATATCTTCTAATGATGAACAATATCTTGTTTATCATTATTCCAAAATAGCATTGATGATTTCAATGAAGCCATCATGGACCGCATGTTGGAAGATGCTGATTTTCATAATCAAAATTCACTTGGAAAAATAATAACGTTTGGAAAACATTAGACACAACCTTATACAATTCTCCTTGGATGGACTATGTTGCTATGACAATGGTGAAACATCTAGCCAGCACTGGCTGAGATTACTCACTGAACAAGATAATTCATTCCTAACAGCTTCCTTAGTCCAAACAATGTGGCTGGAGTTGATGGCTTTAACATAATAATTTACACAGCTTGTTGGGACATTATTAAAAGACTTTTGTTATATTTTGAATTTACCTATGGAAGGTCCTCTATTAGAGAATTTACCTATCGTATATTTTGAATTTAATAAAAGACTTTTGTTATATTTAATAGAGAATTAGATTGACATATGATTTCCAATTTCTTGAATTCTGACATTGTTATGATGTGTTTTCTTTGTGACATTTTCTATGGCTTCTGCATAGGATATATGAAGAATTTTTTTGTTGCAGGATCTGTCTATTTTGGATTTATGGAGAAGCTTAATCAAATATTGGGTTAGTACGTATATGATGAATATGATTTGCGCGAAATTGATTTTGATTATCATTATGCTATGTCATGGGTGGGAAATGTGAATTTATCGTTCGTTAATAAAAAAATCATAGAAGAATTTCTAGGTTTTAAGGCTCTGTTTTGTATTACAGAGGATGTTGAAACTGTTCTCGAGGAATGTTGTGGTTAAAGACAAACTTTGGTTGTAGAACTTCTGGCGGTTTTTGAATGACATCTTCTTCATACATATTGGTGACTCACGAGGAAGTTGGTGGCTCCGGGCTAGACACAATTGTTGATTAAATTTTAATCAAGAATTGGTTTATTAAAACTCAAGAAATTCCATTCATATTTTATTTCACTTTGATCCATTAATATAAATAATTGATGTATTTTATGATTAATTAAATAATTATATAAAATCAACTATCGTAAATTATATTTAATACTCTGTATAGCTAGTATCCTTAGTCTACACACCCGGTGACAAATACTATCGATGTTAGGGTTCCATACCGCTAGTACGGCCTATAAAACAATTCTAAAAAAACGTGAAGAAATCTATCAAAAAATATGAGTAACTAGTTTCATATTCATGGCTACCTCTATTGGAGTATTAATTTCATCAATAAGGTGTTTTTTTCAATTGTAATATTATTGTTATGCAAAGATATAACAAAATATGACAACAATAGATTTTATATCTAGTATGTCGAAAACGATACAATTCTTTGGGTCTAGAGCCCCATTTTATATGATCCCTAATTAATACTTATTCCTTTTATTCAAAGAGTGAACTAACATTTATGAGGAAAGTCCTAAATTTATAATCATAAATTCGGTCTCCTGTCATTAATAATGTTGACCGATTAATTATTTGGAGTTTCTATTGACCTTCGAGATTGTCTCTTCTGTTACCATCGCCTCATCTCGGTTTGGGTTATTCTGCTCGTCTCCTGTGCGGATCTAACTGAGTTATGATTTTTCAATAAGGCTTATATCTCTTTAATCTGCCTACGACGATGGAACTTTGAAAGGAAGCTACGAGCCTCTTAGTTGGTCCTCGGAGATGGAGCTCTGCGTTGTTTGAAGCCTTAAGGATACCTTGATATCTTGATCCTCGTGGTTGGTCATCTCTGATGGAGCTCTGCTCTCCCAGGATCCTTAGAGCCTCTTGTTTGGCCTTCTTTTCCTATTACTCTTTAACCGGACCTCGGCGATGGAGCTCTGATCTGCAAAGAAACTTCGAGCCTCCTAGCTGGTCATCGAAGATGGAGCTCCGCTCTGTTTGAAGCCCTTGGGATATCTTTCTATCTTGATCCTCTTGGTCATCCATCGGTGATGGAGCTCTACTATGCTAGGATCCTCTGAGCCTCTTAGTTGGCCTTCGGAGCTAGAGCTCCACTCTGTTTGGAACATTTATGATATTTTCACGTGTTTTTTGTCTTATCACTTGCGTAGTTTGGGTTTATACCCATCTCCTTCAATTTCCCCTTTGTAACCATGTGAGGCGATGGAAATTCCCTCATCAATTATATTTAAGGTTTGAGTTAGAGTTATTTTTTATTATAAATAAATAAGATATTTTCATAAAGAATATGATTTTGAAAACCAATTGGTTTAATGTTATCGTTTGTGATGATTTTGATCAAGATTGTATGTTTGTTTCACAATATCTACTTGATTTACTAAGTTTTCAAACAAATAAATTAAAAGATTTTTTTTGTTCAAAAGGTTAATAGAGTAAAATGATAAAAACAATTCTTTTTTTAATAACATTTTAGATGCTAAACCCATTATTTAAAGGGAAATTATACCAAAGGTACCTACTCAACTATTTTATTGTCATCTAGTACCCAAGGTTTGATCAATTGTCACTTATTTAGTGGCGGATCTACGTTGGGGCCGGGGGCGTAGGCCCCCTTACCTAAAATATACATTTTATATTTTTTTTAAGGTAATAATATAATATTAAAATAAAAGTTATACGCCCCCTTACCTAAATTATACGCCCTCTTACTTAAAATATATATTTTATATAAATAATATTAAAGTAAAAATTTAAGAAAATAATTGTTTTTTAGGAATGTTATAAATTTAAAGTAAAATTTTAATTTAAAAATTATTATGTTGAATATTTTTAATAAACTTTTTAGATTAAAAGTCTCAGGCGTTATGGCTATTTTTAAGGAAAAATTGGTATTTATAAATGGTTGGATGTAGTCTCGGGCATCTCAAATATTAGAACTCTTGATTGATTTTGTAAGTATTCTCATTCTTTTTTGCGATAATATGTTTTGATTTTATATTCGTTCAATCTTTCTATTTCTAATTAATTTTGTTTTATTACTTTGATTTAGAAAAAGATAATGAATTGCTGCTTATGAACGAGAGAGACGGAAGAACACGATCCGAAGGAAGAACACGATACGTCTCAATTTATTTTTTCAAGGTATGTATGTTTTTTTGTTTTGTTTTGAAATTTTATTATTATTTTGATCTTAAAACACTTGATAATCAATATTTTTTTCTGATCTTATTTGTGGTCACTTAGGAAAGTAAAAATAGATTTACATAGTTTTAGATAGCAAAGTTTTATTTACTGAAATTATTTTTTATAAACTAATTGATTTTAATTTTTAATCTGTTTAAAGACAATATATATCGAAATATTTGTTATTTTTTAAAATAAAATTATATATTTATATTATAAATTATTTTAAATACAAATTTATTTTAATTTTATATAATTTTTATATAAAGCTATTTAAAAAATATATTTTATATAAAAAAATTGAATTTATTTTCATCAATGTTTCAAAAATATATTTTATACATTTTATTTTCATGTATCTTTTGAATTTGAAATATATTTTATATATTAAATGATTTTGTTAAATTTTATTTTCTTAAATATCTTTTAAAAATAATATATTAATATTTTCATGTGTTAAAAATATCTTTTATATAACCAAATTTTATTTATTTTCATCTATTTTTCAAAAATCTATTTTTTTTAACAAATTTTATTTACTTTTATGTAAATTTTAAAATATCTTTTTAAAATATTAAATTTGGTTTTGTTATATTTTATTTTATTTTATATATCTTTTAAAAATAATATATATTAAGATACATTACTAAGATTTATTGATGTAATAATAACATATTCTAATAAGATATTTTTATTTGTAGACTTATAATGGAGCGTTATTTTGCTAAAAAACCAAGGAATAGTGTTGGTTCTTCAAGTAGCTCGAGTAATAATAATAATATGATTTATCCTAATCTGATTGCCTCTATATCAAGACCTAATGATGATAGTGTAGAATTTCATTTGAATGAAGATATAGTGAGTGATCCGGGACTACGCCAACTTATTGAAAATCCTGATAGTAATGTTAGAGATAAAATTCGACGAGAATTCATATCAAAAGGACCTTGCCAATCAAAAAATCATATTTTCCCCAAAACACAATTTGGGAAAAATAACCGGAGTTTTCAAGTTACATGGTTCGAAAAATATCAATGGTTGGAATACAGTGTGCATAAGGATGCGGCATTTTGTTTTTGGTGTTACCTTTTTAAACCAATTAATGCTAATCGTTTTGGAGATGAAGTGTTTGTTACACAGGGTTTTAGGAATTGGAAAAAAACACTTGAAAAATTTAAAGAACATGAAGGTGATGTGAATAGCACACATAATCAAGCTAAACAAATGTTTTATTCGTTTAAAAATCAAAGACAAAGTATTGAGTACAGTTTGAGAGAATATGAGAAAGAAGAAGAAGTAAACTATCGTGTACGCTTAACTGCATCTTTAGATGTGATCAGATTGCTTTTGTGTAAGGGATTGGCTTTTCGTGGACATGATGAATCATCACAATCATTAAACAAGGGAAATTTTCTAGAAATACTTGAATGGTATCGTGAGCATAAAACAGAGGTAAAAATGGTTACATTAGAGAATGCACCTAGTAATAATCAGATGATTTGTCCAGAAGTCCAAAAAGATTTGACAAATTGTTGTGCTGTTGAAACTACAAAAGCCATATTGTAAGACATCGGGGATCGTACTTTCTCTCTTTTAGTTGATGAAGCATGTGACGTGTCAATTAAAGAACAAATGGCTTTGGTGCTTAGATATGTCAATAACGACGGAGAGGTCATTGAAAGATTTTTAAGCTTGGTTCATGTTACCGATACAACTGCAAAATCTTTAAAAAAAAGGGATAGACTCAATATTTGCTAAACATAACTTATCTTTGTCACGGTTGAGGGGTCAAGGTTATGATGGTGCATCTAACATGCGTGGTGAATTCAATGGTTTGAAGACACTTATATTAAATGAAAATCAATCTGCCAAATATGTTCATTGTTTTGCGCACCAACTCCAACTAGTTGTTGTCATTGTTGCGAAAGACCATGGTGCTATTAGTGATTTTTTTAGCATTATTACTATGATTGTAAACACATGTGGAACATCTTGTAAAAGAAGGGATAAACTACGACAGGTTGAGTATGAAAGAATTGTTGAATCTCTTGAAAGTGGAGAAATTTCAAGTGGGAGCGGGAAAAACCAAGAAATGAGTTTGAAACGACCAGGTGACACGCGATGGGGATCACATTACAATACTTTATTACGGTTGCAGAGTATGTGGTCTTCAATAATTAAAGTGCTTGAGCATGTATATGAAGATGGTTCCAATCTAGATAATAAAGGCATATCAAAAACATTGATTATGAGAATGGAGAGTTATGACTTCATTTTTATTTTGCATTTGATGATTGAGTTGTTTGGGTCAACAGATGTTTTATCAAGATGTTTACAACGGAGGGACCAAAACATTGTGCAAGCTATTTCTTTGATTGATACAACTAAAAAGACATTACACGCTTATAGAGATGATGGTTGGGATGCATTTTTGGACCAAGTTAAGACGTTTTGTGTGTCTAATTCCATTGACATTCTAAATATGGAAGACACAATCAATATGGAAGACACAATCAAGACTCGTGTACGTATGAAGCGAGATGGACGTGTAACAAATTACCATCACTATAAGGTGTAGATTTATTTCCAGGTAAATTTACTATCTATTTAATTGTAATTTAAGATTATAATATATCTATAAATATAATTCTAAATTCTTATTTTTATAAATTCCACAGGTTCTAGATTTACTTATTCAAGAGATGGAACATCGTTTTCCAGAAGCAAATACAGAGTTGCTTACTTGCATGAATTGTCTTAGTCCAAAAAAAATCATTTGAGAATTTCAATGTTGACAAGTTTGTTCGTCTAGCAGAACTTTATCCAAATGACTTTTCTTATTTCGAACGTACAATGCTTACATTCCAACTTAAAACATACATCCGTGATATAAAGGATAAGGAAGAGTTCTCCAATATTTAAGATTTGAGAGATTTAGCTAAGATACTAGTTGCTACTGAAAGACATCAAAGTTTCCCGTTGGTGTATCGCTTAATTGAATTGACATTAATCCTTCCGGTTGCCACAGCGTCCGTTGAAAGAGTTTTTTCTGCAATGAAGTTTAGGAAGACGGACTTGCGGAATAAGATGGGCGACATTTGGATGAATGATCTTTTAATTGTATACAATGAGAGAGAAATTTTTAGAAAAATTGATAACGAAACCATTTTACGACGTTTCCAAGATATAAGGAGTCGTCGTAGTCAATTGTCATAAACCGGTTACTAAAAAATTGACTGAATTTAATAAAATTTTGTTTAGCCCCCCCTTACTTCAATTCCTAGATCCGCCACTGCTTAATACCCAACTCAACTACCTAATTATCACATAGCACCTAACTTTATTTTAATACCCTAACTACCCTCACCATTCATGAACAGCCACGTAACCAAAATTTCTCTTTCCTTCTCTTTCCTAGTTTTCCTTTAATTTTATTTTTAAAAGATCCGTATCTTTCGAACCGGAGCTCGAAAAAAATAAATGAAAGTACCATCACTTTTGTTTTTTTTAAATGAACAAAACTAGATCCATTGATGATATTTTTTTGATTTTTTAAAAAAATAAAATTTCACCAGTAACAATTCGCATCATATCATGAGAATTGTTCAGGAAACCCAGAGTTGCAAACAATTCGCATCATATCATGAGAATTGTTCAGGAATCCTGAGAGTTGCAAACAATTCGCATCCTATCATGAGAATCGTTCAGAAAACCCAGAGTTGCAAACAATTCACATCTTATCATGAGAATCGTTCAGAAATCCTAAGAGTTTGCAAGCAATTCGCATCCTGAGAATTGTACCAGGTTTTTTTTTGCAAGCAATTCGCATCTTATCATGAGAATCGTTCAGAAATCTTGAGAGTTGCAAGCAATTCGCATCTTATCATAAGAATCGTTCAGAAATCCTGAGAGTTGCAAGCAATTCGCATCTTATCATGAGAATCGTTCAGAAATCCTGAGAGTTGCAAGCAATTCGCATCTTATCATGAGAATCGTTCAGAAATCCTGAGAGTTTGCAAGCAATTCGCATCTTGAGAAATTGCAAGCAATTCGCATCTTGAGAAATTGCAAGCAATTCGCATCCTGAGAATTTGCAAGCAATTCGCATCTTGAGAATTGTACCATGTTTTTTTTTACCAGCGCGCGCCTGTATTTGGTCGGGGGTATTTTTGTCCAAATTTCAGTTCGAGGTACCAAGTGACACTATAAAAAAACGGGTACCACTGGGTAATTACATAGTTGAGAAGGTATTTACTCGTACTTTTCTCATATTTAAATAACTAAATAAATAAATTTTAAAATATTTTATGCCTAATTACATAAATAAATTTATTAAAATATTATAGAAATCAAGTATCATTTATTATTATGTTACAAGTAATTCAACTCAATAAATTACATGTAAATGATCTAATTTTAATCATCTATTTATAATTCAAATCTAGTGATTTTTCATTACTAAATTCAAATTTATAATATTTTATTTAATAAAATAAAATAAAATCAATTTTAAATTATATTGAAATTGTATCATAATTAATGATGTTAAAATTATTCAAGATGTTATTTCACCCGCTAAATAAATTGATTAATCAATCATGTATACTATTATTAATTAAGTAATTATATAAACTAAAAATGATATTAAAATTATTTTAACGACACTCTTTGATCTATTAAATAAATAGATTAATTCATTAATAAATTTTATGATTAATTAAATAATTATATAAAATCTACCATGAAAAATTATCTTTAATATTACGTAATTTTGTATTGGCGTACCCAATACTGCGATACCACCGACATGACTAAACTAGGGGTATTACGGTGAGCCCGGATTCTGCCAACTGCATTTCGGTAGAAAATCTATCTTTTTCTAATAATTGTAAAAAATGTATTGATTTTAAGCTTTTGAAATGAGATTCTCGTTTTTCTAAAAAGTATTAAATCTTATTATCCAAATAAAAAGGATGTAGTTAGGAGGACATGTATGATCTTGGTATGTATCAATCAATACAAGTTTATTCTTAATCCGGTCGTGAACAACATCTTAGTCAATTTTTTTAAAAATGACTTAAAAAATTTCATTGGTTAGAGGATTGTCTTAATAAAATGCATCTTATTGTTTTGATTTTATTTTTTGCGGGAAAAACCATTAGGAAGGTGTGGTTCATATATATTCATTATTGAGGGTTTTAACAATTAGAGGAAAATAAAAAATAGAAAAAGATTGTGTTTTCTATTTCAAGTTGGAAAATGAAAGAATTCTAGTTTAGACCATTGTTATGCAGTAAATTGTATTTATAATCTGAAAAGTCGACCATGTCAGTATGTCACTTGGAAAAATAGTTGAGAAGTAATGTGAAGAACAAATTAAACGAAATCGGTTGCACATTAAAAAAATCAATAAATACAATAAAATGGTTAACATTCCAAGCTATTGATTTTAAAGGACATGATGAAAGTTGCAGCTCAAAAAATCATGAGAATTTTTTGGAATGTTAAATTTGTTGGCATTATACAATAATGAAATAGAAGCAATTGTTTTAGATAAAGCTCTGAAAAATGTCAAATACACTTCGCTACAAATCCAAAAAATAACTTTTATATATTTTTACCAAAAGAGGTGCAAAGTATGATTAGTGAGGATATTGGTAGTGCAAAATATAGTTTAATTGTAGACGAATCTAGATTTATTTTAAACAAGGAACAAATGAAAATCGTAGTTAGATTTTTTGATAGAAACATTTTTGTGAAAGATGGATTCTTAGATTTAGTCCATGTTAAAGATACAACTTCTTTACCTTTTAAAAAATAAAATTTGTGTTATTTTGTCTCAACATAATCCTAGTGTTCACAACATCAGAGACCAAGGGTGCGACGATGTTAGTAATATGAGGAGTCAATAAAATATGCTAGAAGTATTATTTCTTAAAAACTATCGTTATGCTTATTACATTCAGTATTTGGCATATCAATTAGAGTTAACAATTATTGCTGCAACAAGACAAGTGCTTCAGATTCACAATTTCTTTCAAAATATGGTGTTTATTATTAATGTTGTCATAAATTCTACCTAATGTCATGATGAGTTGTGTGCTAATTAAATTTTTGGAATTGAACATTTAAATGATATTGAGTTGATTCACACGAGTAAAGATCTAAATCAAATTGGAAGACTACAACATCCTAAAAACACTAGATGGAGCTCACATTTTAAAATAATGTGGACTTTGATTACAATTTATGGTGATACTCGTTATATTTTAACTGAAATAATTGCTCAATGGACACCTTATGTTGAACGAGGTGATGCTTTGAATTCCATAAAAATGTTAATGTTGTATGAATTTGTATTTAATTTACATATGGTAAAATGGATTATGTCCATTCCTGATTTACTTTGTTTATCATTGGAACAGAAAAATCAGGATATTAAAAATGTTATGCACTTGGTTTCTACTACAAAACTGCTGATTTAAAAACTAAGTAGTCATAGTTGGGAAAGTCCTTTAAAGAATATGAGATTATTTTCTAAGAGATATATTATATTGATTCCTAACAGGAAAGCTCTTTATTTCATGTACTGAAATATCTTCGGGAACATAGAAAAAAAATACAAACAACGACAATAGAACATCATTATAGAGTAAAAATGTTTGTCGTTCCCATGGATCAACAATTAGAGTTAGACAATAGGTTTAGTGAACAAGCAACACAGTTTTTCATTTTTTGAGTACATCATTGAATCCTAGAGATGGTTACAAATTATTTTGTATAGAGTATATTTGTAAGCTACATGAAAAATTCTATCGTGATGATTTTTTGGAAGAAGACAAAATTTGTTAGAGTAGAAAAAGATAAAACAAATAAAGACGACTCGAGAAACAAAATGACGACTATGGTTTTATTATTTAAAAAGCATATCAATTACATAGAGTATAAAGCTTTTATTTATAGACAAGTTATATGAGCTAATTGGCATAGGCCTTATATCTATAACACCCTCTCTCAAACTCGTAATGCTTATTCTTGCATTTTGAGTTTGTTACACAAAATAAAAACTAAAATTGCAGCAAAATGAAACACCAAAGTTCATAATCGAAACAAAACGCCAAAATCAAAACAAAACCCTAAAATCAAACTCCAATCTCCGAACTCCAAACTCTAATCTTCAAATTTAATCTCTAATCTCCAAAATCCAATATCCAAACTCTAATATAAAAACTCTAAACTCCAATCTTCATTCTTTAAAATTTAAGCTTCAATCCCCAAACTCCAAACTAATCCAAATGAAATCTAAACACCAAACGAAGCCAAAAATATCCAAACGAAGCCAAACAAATCCAAACAATCCAAACAAGTCTAAACAATTCCAAACTAAATCTATACTAAATTCAAATCCAAACGAAGAACGAAACTTAAACACCAAACAAAATCTAAATGAAATCTCAACGCCAAATAGCCAAACAAAATCCAACCGAAATCTAAATGCCAAATCCAAATACCAAATCCAAAAAAAAATACTAAATTCAGTACTAAATCCAAATACTAAATCCAAATTCAAATCTAATTTCCAATCAAAATCAAAATCAAAATTGAATCTATGACTTTACCAACGAAAATCTGCACTGTTCTAGGAACGATTTCTCCCAAACCGTAGCACTGAATCATAATCTAACATTTTATACTGAAGAATTAGATATCTCGAATCTGCTGTCCAAAATTCAGACACAATAGACAACGTTTACCTCTCGATCAGGTGTGTTGATTGTGACTACACACACCAAATCCGAAAACTTAAAATTTTTACTCTCTTTTTTTTCTTCCGGGGACAGCTAAAATAATTGCCCGTCATCACAGCGGAAGACACAAAAACTTCAAGATCTAAACCTACGCTCTGATATCATGTAGAAAAAGGTAAAACAAACAAAGACGACTAGAGAAACAAAAGGACAGCTATAGTTTTATTATTTAAAAAGCGTATCAATTACATATAGTATAAAGCTATTATTTATAGCCAAGTTATATGGGCTAATGGGTCTATGCCTTATATCTCTAATAGTTTGAAGTGTGAATACAACATTGTGGGCTAGATATTCCTCCTCATCTAGATTTTAAGGATATTTATAGTCTTCGTGATTTATGTCAAGGAATGGTGACAACAGGGAAACCGATGTGTATTCACTAATAGATAGAACTTTATATCTTGTCTTGACACTTCCTACATCCACTGCATCATCTGTGACGGCTTTTATCGCTATGAAAATAGTGAAAACAATTGTTCGTAATCGAATGAAATATGAATTTTTGAGAGATTACTTGTTAGTGTATGTAGAAAAAGAGATTGCAGAGTTAGTAGGCTCCGATGAGATCATTGAAACATTTTATATGATCAAACAAATACGACAGCATCTCAAATAATTCGATATATATGTATTTTTTTTTTTGAGTGAGTTCTACTTCTTGATGTTATCCATTGTTATGATGTACGTAGAGTATTTTGTGACTTGTACTTATGTCCTCACTTCTTTGATTAGAAAGTTGAGTCATTGATATAATTTTTCATTTTAAATATTTTTGGTCCTCCCTATACCATAATCTTAGTTCCGTCGCTTGTACATCGTGTAAAAAAATTCTATAAAAAAGATGTTACTTATGAGTTTCACTATTTCTTTTGGAGTATTAATTTTATCAATAAGGTTGTTGTGTTCGATGTTAAGATTGTTTTTAATATTCGATTTATAGTTATTTTTATTTAGAAATACGAAAGTGATTTTTTTAAAACAATAATTTTGAAAAAATAAACCGGTTAAATGTTGTTTTTGATGATTTAGATCAAGATTGTACATTTGTTTTATGCCTACTGTATTCAGTAAACTGTATAAAAACATAAAAAAGGATTCGTTTTAATTAAAATATTAAAAAAATTAAAGACTAAAAACTTATTTTCTTATTTGAGGAACTTTAATAGTTTCTTTGCAATAGAATAGTCATACGTTTAAATTTATTATGTCTCTCTAATTTTACGGTAACTAGAAACCGCGATCGCCTTGACGAATTGTATCCAAATAACTCGATAATACTTTAACACGCGTCAACTGGCAACATAACCCGTCTACGCGGACGCGGTGTACCAAGCTTTCTTTCAGGCAGCAAAATGGGCCACAGCATCAAACTAGACCGTCCCCACAGTGTATACATCTTCGGTCATGGAGATACGGGCCATGTTGCCCTTGGCCTAGATTCGTTTTTTTATAACGAGACCCGGTTATAATGAGATCCGGTTTGGCTATAACGAGAGCCATCGAAATACAAAAATTTCCAAATTCTACAATTTTTTTTCTTCAAAAACCTTAAGTCTCTCTAATCTAATATTTGAAAATGCTAGATATTTAAAATCCAACTGCATAGACTTGTTAAAGTATGAATTTTCTACACCATTGTGCTATTTTTTAAAAAAATTGGATATATATTTGTAGTGATATTTAGAGTTTATTTTTCGGATATAAAAATCGAATTTTCCTCTCTACCTGTAGTTGTTGTTTGGTTGTTTGATTATATGTATATGCTTAATTAGGTCGTTGGTTTTAGTTTGGTACAAGTTTTGCTTGATTTGGCGTCCTAAAACTAGATTTGAAATTTACATATGGGTATTTTAGAACAGGCATTTCCGCGCACGGCCGTGCATGGAAATGTCTGTTTATATATATATATATATATATATATATATATATATATATATATATATATATTAACTCAAATTTCTAATAATTTATAATTTATATAATTTCTTATATAATTTCTTATATAATTTATAATTTATATAAATTTTTATAAATTTATAATCATATATTTATATAATTCTTTTTACTATATTTTATATAATTATTGAATTATAATAACAAACGTAAATTTAATGTATTAAATAATCAGAATAATTAAAAATAAAACCAGTAAAAAGTATAAAAAATATTCACCATCATTTCTTTTAGAATGTTCAATCTCCACGTGTAGTTAAAAATTGTAAGAATACACACACTAAATTCGGCATGAAAATGTTTTCAATTGGAAAAATTCGGCATGGAATAGTATTTTGAATCGACAAAATTCGACATGAAAGCGCAAAAATTTGACAAAATTCGGCATAAAAGCGCAAAGATTTGACCAAATTCACGCACGAACATGCGTGATTTCGGCCGAATCCACGCACGAATGTACGAAACGTCGCACGAAAAGGTGTAAATTTATGTAAAAATATAACTTTTTCCTCAAGCCATATATTTAGAGATGGTTTTTTGTTTTTTAGGTTTATGGGTTTATGTTGAATATTAGAGAGATATGTAGTTGAGAGAGAAGAGAAAGATAGTAAAAATGTATCTGTTTGAACTTTAAAGCCTATGATTTATAGTTGAATTTATTATTTTTTGAGTTAATGGGTTTATGAATTTTTGGGTTTTTATGAAAATTAGAGAGAAAAGTAGAGCAGAGAGAGAGGAGAGGAGGTAAAAATGAGATGTCTAAAAAATTATGGTTTTTATATCTAGTGGCATTTTGGTAATTTCACGTTTTCAAAAAAAATCAAGATTTGAATTCTTACTATAAAGAAAGGGTCTCATTTTAGCCTTGCCGTTTAACATGCCAGATGTGGCCACGTGTTTCACATACCTTTTGACATGTGACACATGTCTATCACGGTGTTGTTTGACAACTATTCGTTCGTCTTTTTTTTAAGCAAAATAATACCATATATTAATAAAACCAATACAGCCCATTAAAAGGCCCAACAATTAGACCCAATACAGTCAAAATCGACCAAACAGTCAATACCCTAACCCTAAACGAATCAGAGTCCAAACTCATTCATCTTCCTTCTTTCTTCGCCTCCAAACACGAGTCTTTCCTCGATTTCAATCAAAACCCTAACATAACAACACCAGTAGCCAACACCCAAGCTTTTCAACACAAAATCAGCCCCGATCATGCATCACTAAATAACCCAGATCGAGACTCTCCAGAAAAGTTATGGCGAGCAAACCAGGAGGAGCAGAATGATGAAGGAAGAACACTTTCTGCTTACACTTAAGGGTCCACTTCGCGAGCCAATCGGCCGCCTGGTTTTGGACCCTTGAGATGTGAGCAATGGCCATTCCAGGCCTCAAAGCTCCTCTGCAAAATCGCAATATGCTATCTTCTGAATCAACTCCAGAAACCAGCTGATTGATAAGAATCAACGAGTCAGATTCTACATCAACGCAGTTCCATCCTTCTTTGAAGCAAATAACAAGACCCAGAAACAACGCAAGAGTTTCAGCCTGCAGCGGGGACGCCTTGCCCAGAAGATAGCCATAGGCAGCCAAGATAACGCCCTCCATATCCATGAATACGATTCCTGCAGCCAATTCTCCATTATGGATGCAAGACGCGTCTACATTCAGTTTGATACGACCAGAACTCGGGCGAGACCATTTCAGGTAAACCGGCAACACTTTCTTTTTTAATGAACTATTGCATCCAAGAATAGAACCTGCACTATTAACACCCGACCAATGTTTTAGGCTAAATGAACCATTAGTGTCCAGACCCTTAATGATGGATATAATTTTATCAATAGCCTTAGGAACACTCATAAAGATACCACTATGCTTAAACAAGTTTCCGGCCTTCCAAATTAACCAAAGAATGATTTGCGGAATTAAATGAGTAATATGGAATTTTGACTTGGAAAAGCTAAACCAACATTTTAAAACATGTGAAACTACCATATTTCTCTTTATGTTAATCTTAAATGAAACTGCAAACCAGTTCCATAACTACCAGGCAAAAGGACAACTAATGAACAGATGATTCATGTCCTCACAATGCTCACAAAAAATACATTTTGAAACCAAAATAAAATGTCTTTTAATCATTATTGAATCAACAGAGACAAAATTCTGTAAAATCTTCCAAGACATAAATGAAAACTTTCTAGGAATCTTTGCATTCCAAAGTTTCTTATATATAGGCAAGACAGTGTACTTATCTCTTAATTGTTCCCATGTAGACTTCAGGTTAAAATGCCCATTATCTGAAGCAGTCCAGCGAATGGCATCCTCCTTATCAGCAATGTAAGTACTCATAATTTTACTGACTCTATTAGAATCAATAAAATTCTGAACATCATTCAAACACCAACCATTAGTATGCCAATAAGTATTAACTTTTACATTTATGTACGGGGACACATTTTGCTCAGTAGCAATAGCCGACATACCATGCCAAGAATCCTTCCAGAATTCGATATTACCATTACCCAAAGACCAGGTAACATTCTTATCAGCTTGATCTCTTGTGCTGCATAATCTCTTCCATACAAGAGATCCCTTCATATTAACATATAGAGGATGATTGCATTTACAATAAATATTGTTCATAGCATTAGCCCACACACAGACTATCATTCATTCTGAACAAAAACCACAGTTTATGAGAAAAGGAATTCTGCACATCCAAAAGGGACCTGACATTCAGACCCCCTCGTTAAAAGGCTTACAAATGTAACGCCAAGTAGACCAATGAATTGCCTTCTGACCATGCTTAGATCTCCATAGGAATCTGTTACAAATCTGATCAATCTTATAGATGATGGACTTAGGCAGATCACAACATTGCAACCAATAGTAAACAATAGGTAATAGAACATTAGTAATAAGAGAGAGCCTTCCACCATAGGAAAGAACCTTGCTTTCCCAGACAGAAACTCTGTCATTAAGCTTATTAAGCAAAGGCAAAAAGACACTGGCCTTATTATTATTAGCAATAGTAATTCCAAGATGAGAAAGAGGAAGAAAGTCAACCTCAAAACCAGTCTGTAGCTTAAGCTCTTTCCTCCTAGAAAAGTTTAGCTTACTAGAGACAACCAACTTAGTCTTAGTCTTATTTATAGCTTGACCAGAAGCTGCCTGATACAAATCTAGAAAATTACTAAGCAAAGTTATACAAGTAGACTTGCTATTGGAGAAAATTAATATGTCATCTGCAAACATTAAACATGGAATGACTAGAGAACATCTAGAACTGTAACCAATAGAAGGATTAGATCTGAAAAGAGTATCCAGACCCCTACCAAGAAACTCTTCACTAAGAATAAACAGGCTAGGAGAAATAGGATCTCCTTGCCTAATACCCCTTTTCATTTTGAAATAGTCATAAGAGTCACCATTAATAAGCACAGAAATATGAACATCAGATATTAGACCTTTAATTAGACTAACAAATCTACTATTAAAACCAAAAGAGTATAGAACTTTTAAGATAAAAGCATGAGACAACCTGTCAAAGGCTTTAGACATATCCAACTGAACAACCATATTACCCCTTTTAGGCCTTTTATTAATATCAAATAGCAATTCCTTAGCCAAGAGGATATTGTCATGAATTAACCTTCCCTTAACAAAGGCAGACTGACAAATAGAGGACATTCTAGAGTTTATTAGAGCAGAAAATATTCTGTTAACCATAGTGCACAGACCAATAGGTCTATAACTATCCCACCAAGTAGGATTAGAATTTTTAGGGATCAAACAAATTCCTGTAGCAAATATACCAGTAGGAATAGGACAACCATTAATATAGGTATTAAAAGCAATGCAAAGGTCCATTTTAATAATCTGCCAACAAGACTTAAAAAACATAAGGTTAAATCCATCAATACCAGGGGCGCTGTCCCTCTTCATATTACAAATAACACCCCAAATTTCATCCTCAGTAACATTACAGAGCAACAAACTATTGTCCGCAGAAGAAACCATAGTAGGAATACAGTCAAAATGCAAATCATTTAAAAGTCTAACCTCCTCTTCTTTATCATTGTAGGGATCAGCAGTAAGAATACTTTTGAAGTAACCAGCAGCAGAGTCATCAATCCCTTGCTTGTCCAGGATCCAGGTATCACCATCTCTAACACTTCTTATCTCATTCATTCTTTTTTTCTTAGCAATATAACTGTAAAAGATTTTAGAATTAGCATCACCTTCATGTAGCCAGTTGTTGAAGCATTTTTGCCTTAGGAAAGATTCTTCATTCCTTAGAGCCTTAAGATACAAAGCATTAGCCATAGCTAAGTTAGAAGCAGACTGCAAATCATTATTAGAATAATGAAGAATTTCCATAGCCTTGACCCTACAATGTGCCTCCTTAACACTATCAAAAATATTACCAAACTTTTCTTTGCTCCATTTCTTAAGACAACCCTTCAATCTCCTGAGCTTATACCAGAAAGTCTTGCTAGGATGACTAATCAGAGGCAGACTCCAATCCTGCATCACAATACTTAGAAAGGATTCATCATTACACCAAAAATTAAGGAATCTAAAATTCTTTTTCCTATTAACATTATTTATATCATTGTTAGTATTAGCAATAATTAAAAGAGGCGCATGGTCAGAACAAGTTCTGGCCATGTGTAAAACCTGAGTTTCAGAAAACACCTCCACCCATTTGTCATTAACCAGAGCCCTATCCAGCCTCCGCCATTTGTTTCCTCTTGCCCAAGTGAACTTAGAACCACAAAAACCAGCATCATGAAGATTACAGCATCTGATCATATCATTAAAGTCATTCATGCTAGATTGACTAGAAGTAACACACCCCAATTGCTCATCATTCATAGAAATAGTGTTAAAGTCTCCAACGCACATCCAAGGCTTTTCGTTATCACAGATAGAATTAAGACAGTTCCAGAGATCCACCCTTTGCAATCTACTACATTTTGCATAAACAGCACTAACATAGAATATCTCATTTATATTAGGATACTCCCACTCCATGTGAATACATTGCTCAGCATTAAGAATGGCCTTAATGTTAACCTCAGAAACCCAAAAAATCCACAACTTGTCAGATATGTTAGCAACATAGTTATCAAAACCCAGAACCTCAGCAACAGCTTTAATCCTTTCCCCTTTAGACATGATTTGATATTTTCAGAAACTTTAATTGATTTAAGTCTTCTCAAGGTGGGTTTGTTAGACACCCCTCGAGCATTCCAGTTAATCACTCTGATCATTTTCAGAGTATGATCTGTAAGCTTTGTCTCCTAACTCAAGAGACTTGATTCTTAACCTTTCCTTTGATCTTCTTTTCTTTGCAGATTTCAGTCTAGAAGAAAGAATCTCACTGAAACTATTCTGAGGAGAGCAGCTACCCCTATTAGGATCTGGAGAATCACATTGTTTCAATTTATTAATAGTCATTGTATTTGTATCATGAGAATCCTCATCAACATATGTAATTTCTTCAATTTTCTTTAAAGCTTCAATAACATCATTACTAGTATCAATGCTTGTATCAAGAATACCAATACCAGAATTCTGATGTTCAATATTATCGACATTGGCAATCAAATGAGTTTCTTCTTTATTGCTTTCCTTTAATCCATCATCCAAATCTTTTTGCAAAACAATTGATTTCAGTTTCCTTTTATATACTTTAAGAGATTCTTTAGAAACCTCCATAGCAACAGACGGGGCCAATTTCTCAGCTTTCTCACTAACCCCAACATTATCAACCATATCTCCAATGTTCTTGTCTTCAATCTGACTATCAGCCTGAACCACTTTCTTTTCCAAGTCCTCACGAGCCCTAACCTTCTTACAATCAGAGCAAGAATGTCCTATATGATAGCAGTTAGTGCAATACAGAGGAACATTCTTATAGCTAATGGATACCCAGTAGCCATCGTTAACCCCGAACCCAATCCACATTTGTCTTTGCAAAGACTTCGAAATATCCACTTCTACCTGCGCATAGCACACACTAGCATGCGCACGGTTTTCATTAGGCACAACTACCTTATACACTGGACCAATAGCATAGGCTATTGCATGAACCAGATTTGAATCAAACAGACATTCAGGCAGACGCTCGAATCTGACCCACAACAAAACAGTTGGGTCCTCTATTTTCTTATTGAAATTGTGTCTCCATCTCAAAACCCGCATCACCATATCATCCAAGAAGATATGGTGAGAATCCCAGACCTTGTACCAAAATGAACCTCGAAATTTCAAATTATCCAAGAATGCATCTAACTTCTGCTTCTTCGGAATTCCAGTACTAAATTTACCAATTAACGTCGTTTTAGAATTTTTTAACAGACTCTGTTTATCTTCCTCACTAAACTGAACAGAAAAATGTTGCTCTGTTTTATGTATAAATTCAGGCTTAAAAGATCTTGTGTTATCACCAGTCTTGAACAAATCGACGAACTTCTTATTCACCTGATTAGGCATACCGGACAACGGTCGAAGAGCCGGAAACTCTTCATTAGAAAGATGCATAACCGTGATGACTTACTATGAAATACTCTGTTTTCATTCGCTGATCATAACAACAGACGAGAAACAGATATAGAAACGCTGAATAAACCCAGAAGAAATCTGAAGAAACAGATATGGAAACGGAAGCAAGATGAGAAGAAAAACAATCGACAAACAGATATTGAATCGACCAACAAAACCAAAGCAGAGGCTGCTTCCAAAAAACACAAAAAGATCCAACAACAATCTGAAGAATCAGATATTGAATCGAAAAAGAGATGACCAGATTAAGCCGAAGAAGGGAGCGAAAGATGAAAGCCAAAGCCAACAAAATCAGACGACTTAAACTCCGGCGAAGAAACGGCGAAGAAAGAGGAAGAAACTAATTCTTGGAGCGAGAGCTCTCCCACTCAAAAATGTCCTCTGATTATTTTTCAACTATTCGTTCGTCTTAAAATATCTCTCCACCTTAGATTTCATTTTTCCTATTTTTTTTTTTTTATTTCCGTTTAAAACTTCCAATCCCATGTAATTTCCTATTATTATTTAATCATAATATCAATAATTTACGAATCGAATTCTATAAATTTTATAAGACACTCCTATATTATGATCAGTCCAAAACATGCAATAAATTAAAAACTCAAGTGTTTCTTTATTATCTTCATTTTTATTTATCTCATGGAATCAAGTTACAATTATATCCAAATTACAATTGGACTCCTAACTCTACGAACACCATCAGACCATGTCAGAGTATCAGATACAAATTTAGTCTCACCCAACGCTTGTCCTGAAACAGTCACAACAAAAGGCAATTTCTCTCCTGACGACGTGAAGGACAGAATTTTAGGATTCACTTCGATACTAAACTTAGAGTTCAACGAAATGTATGCATTGTAAGTAGACTTGGCTGGTCCAACATTTGTGACAGTCCTGTTAAAACTGATACTAAAGCTTTCATTCCCACGAACTTTAGCTGTAAACGTTGGATAATTTATGTTTCTGACTATGTCTGCACCAGCTCCCTTAGGACAAATAACATTTTTCCCTGTTATTACTTTAATTTTGCCTTCTTCATACTTAATACCACATAGAACTTGTACGTAGTCTTCTGTCGATGTTTCATAGACAAGACCAGGATCTGTAGCTTTTACTGGATCGATGTGTCCTGATCCGTATGCAAATTCACCATCTAGATTTTCCGTTAGCTTCATCGGCTTAGCTACAAGTAGAGAATAAGTGAATTAGCTCAAAAAACAAAATGAACAAAAAGTTGGCGTGAGATGCAAGAAACTTACAAGTAGTCATAAGAGCAGACTTAAGAAATGAATGTGGCCAATCCGGGTGAAATGATTTGACATAAGCGGCAGCGCCAGCAACGTGCGGACAAGACATGGATGTTCCGGATATTATATTAAACTTCGAATGTCGGTTGTCTCCTTCATAATATGTAACTGGTGGTATCATAGAATAAGCAGCCAAGATATTCACTCCCGGTGCAGTCAAATCCGGCTGCATCAGAGAACCAGTTTTAAGTACACTGATTAGTGAAACTATATAGAGCGAGGAGACATATGTATAACCTTTAAAATGTCAGGCACAATACTGTTTGGACCCCTAGAGGAGAAATTAGTCACAACCGGAGCAGTATAGTCTGTGATGACTTCACTTTTTAATATTGTTCCGACAGGATTCCTGTCAAGATAATCGTAAGCTGTTTAAACTTTGGGTTAATTATAGCTTATATATTACGAAAAAGTTCCCGAAGGAGAAAATACATACTTTATACTCTTTATGTATGACAATACTGCTTCGAACTCATCTGAGCCTAATTCACATACAGGGAAAGGATACACAGAAGCCACAGTATTGGGTGGATCAACTTTGATGAGTGCCCCCTTAGCTCCATCTTCATATGCTGTAAGCATCGCATCAAAACTATCCGTTACCACAATCTGTCCTTTTGAAGAATCATTCACCTGCTTGCAGTGCCTGACAAACATAACCACAAGACATGATTAATTGCGTACTCAGTCGTTAAGGAAAATTTATTCTGGCTAAGACTATGGCTGACAGCTTTCTTGTATAGATAGTTTTTAATTACCTGAAGGAGCATTCATCATATGCGAGTGGAAACATAGTCTGGTTTAGATCAAAGGTATTGATAGCAGAACCCTATTTGCATAAATATTATTGTTAGTACACCCAAATTACATTTTGTATTGTTTTGTAAGATAGAACTAAACACTTACTTTTAATTCCTTTCCGTTTCCAAGGACAACTCTGTCGATGAACAAACGATCTATATTACTTGCTGCAACAGAAAGAAGCCAAGGTGCCGTACTACTAACAGTTGAGGGATTTGGACCAAAATTTCCTGCGGCCTGTACAACGAGAATTCCTTTCTCGGTTGCATGAAATGATCCAAGGGCAACTGGATCCTCGACGAAATCCGAAGCGAAGTCGTTTCCGATAGAAATTGAGATTATATCAACTCCATCAGCAATTGCATCGTCGAAACCAGACAATATTGCGTCACCATCGCAGCAAACTGCGTAAACTGCGAGTCTGGCGGATGGGACACCTCCTCGTGCTGTTCCGTTAGCTAATCCGAAGAAAGAGGCTGAGTTAATTAGGTTTCCGGCTGCTGTTGAAGCTGTGTGTGTTCCATGACCGTCTTCATCTACTGCAGAGTCAACGTCCGATCCATAATATCTTGCTCCAATAATCTTGCTGTAAAACCAAAACAATTTCTTTATAAGACATAATGAATATCACATACAGAAAACCTAAATAGAGAAGTTCATGATAAAAATAAGTAGAAAGAGCAAAAACAAAAGGATTACTTGTTGCAAGTGAAATTTGTGCCTCCTTTACAAACACCTTTCCACTTCTTTGGAGGAGGACTAAAGCCCTTATCACTTAAACTTGGCGATTCAGGCCACACTCCGGTGTCGAGCATTCCTATAATTATATCGCTCTCAACATTCAGATTCCGAATCATGCTCTCGGTTAAACCCATGAAATCCCAAGATCTAGTTGTGTGGAGCTGGTATTTTATACTTGGGAAAACCGACACTATCCCTTCTTTGCCTGTCCATCAAATATAAACTCGATATAGAAAAGTTGATCCATTTACACCAACAACAATATATATATAATGATGGCTCACCCTCAAGTTTCTGTTTTTCCTTTTGGGTGAGTCTGGCTGCAAATCCATTGAAGCTTCTTTTGTAGTTTCTAACCAGCACATCTTGCACAAGGCTAGATAAAAAAGAAAGAATATAAAGATTACATCGAAATCTACTCAACTAGTGATAAATAACATTGTGTGGTTTGATAAATGTAGCAATTTTCGCTAAAATCATACCTGCCCTCCACAATCTCTTCAAGAATGCTTAGACGGTCCAACTCAGCAACGTTCTGGGTACTACTAGGCAACGCACCCATATACACAATATATACCTGAACAACCATTCATGACATACCAAGTTATGATCACTAGAGATTTCAAAGTATTTCATAATATATCAAGTTATGGACTATTTTCAAGATTTCAAATTATAAATAATAGACCAAAATTAAAAATCGGCAATTTACAACATTAGATAGAACAACTTTAGGAGGCTTCGTTAATACATAATCATGCAGAAATCCCAAGCAAAAGAAAGAGAAAACATTTACCTTTCTATCATCATCAGCATTTGATGTAGAAGATGAGGTAACCAGGTTGAGCAAAAGAGTAGAGAAAATGATACGAAACAAGAAAGATCCCACTCTAGCCATAATTGTTTCTAGGATAAACAACTAGAGAACTGTATGTTACTCTTAATGCTTTGTCCACTGCTATATTTATAGAGGGCCAGTAAGCGTAACTCGATGTTCCGGACTATAGTAACAATGTGATGGTAATTAAATTTTTAATTAATTTATAACTACTATATATTTCTTTTTAAATAATTTGTTAGAGTTAATATTTTTGAACATATATGCTTTTGGGTAAAATAGTTAAATAGTTTTATATTAGGAATTAAAAATAAAATAAAATAAATAAACGTGGTCCTCTTAAAAAAATTGAAGAATATTTCTTGAGAGACACTAAATTTTAAAGCGAAACAAAACAAAAAAAAATCGGAGAAGCTGGTCGGGTGCAAGATAGAGATACGTACTAAAAGCAATAACTAGTTAATACCCAAATAAAAGTCTAAAAAAATATCAAAATACAAACAAAAGTTGCAACCCAGCATTTTCCGGACTAAGAGAGTACGCCACGACGAACTTATAAAAGACAAACCACAAATAAAAAAAATTAAAGATTTTTTCAGGCTTATTAAACCGGCCAAACTATTTTTATTTGGTCGAAATTCATAATAAAAATTTGCAAACAACAATCGAAACATCAGCTAAAAATAAAAGAGAGTAATTGTTTTTGTTTAATATAACAAGTAAATTTTCAAAGTTTCGCTATGAGTAAAATTTCACACAACAACCAAAATTAATCAAGGTACTCGGTCAAACGCCAAACTTGAAATGTATTACGTATCTAAATATATTTATTTATAAATAAAACACAACCAAAAAGAGTGTTGAGTCGAAAACAAATTGTGAAATACCACACTTGTGTAAAATTAATTTTAGAACATTCTACACCGAATGAGTGTCGTCTAATGACATTGTAAATATCATTAATTGAAAAATTACCGTCTTTTCTATTTACAAACCATTAAGGGACATCTTAACTATTAATGTGGGAGAGAGCGCCAAAATAAACTCAATAAGCTCCTAAATGTTCGTCCCATATATGAGGAGTTAGATTACAACTCAATGAGAGATCAACAACTTTTAATGGTAATATTAGAGATTTTGATGTTATTATTGAGTATAGATTCAAGAATTATACGAGTTGCATACTAAAAACACAGTTGATGTGAGGAAAAGCCATGGGTCCAACCTAATAGAAATTGATTTGTCATTTTCCACCGACATCTTAAACATATTAATAACAATGAGCCTTAGTCGGAATTATTTTATCCAATCCTAAGAGAGAGTAGTTGTTATACTCATATTCCACACCTTATTTGTTTATTTTATAGTTTTCTTATTAATCCAATCACAACATATGAATTTTTTTCCCACTAATAATAAACCAAAGGTGTTGGAGGACGGTTGTCTCATTCCAAGTTTTAAGATTTAGGATTCCAAAACCTATCTTGTTTTGGCAAGGTTACATTTTAGCAAGGTTACGTTTTAGCATCATAAGTTTCATCTCATGGCCACACCGGAGGAGTTTACGGAGATATTAGGAAACTTTTTAAGGATTTTTGTTGTTAGGATAAACATGGATGACCATTAGACTTGACCACAAATGATGCAAATTTAATTAGTTTTAGCCTACCAACATAAGATAAGTGCTTAAGGGTCTATGCACATATTCCAGTAATCACCTAATCAATAAGAGGTATGAAATTACCAACATACAATCTTCTTGTAATAAAGGTATTTCAAAATATTTAGTAGGTAAAATGCTTACATCATAGTCCAGAATAGCTAACAAGTCACAAATAAGGGAATCATTTATTCTTGAAAGAAAATGAGACTCCTATGGGGGGCTAACCTGGAAGCGAAGAGTTTGTGACACTAAAAAATGTTATTATTAATTATACATAAAATAAGTGAATCGTTCGAAAAAAGCAGAGATCAAGGATTTTGAGCTTATGACAATTCCGATAGAATTTGAAATTATTGTTGTTACTTTTCTCATTAAGGACGCTCGAGATCAATGATTTTGAGCTTATGACAAATATAATCACCTACAATGTTTTAAGTACATTTTAAAATGAGGCCTTATAACTATCGAGATCCAAGCCGCCTTAATGTTATTAATGCTATGAATGGTACTTTTTATTTCCACGCTCGTCACATGGTCATAAAGACCTTTTCATATGAATTTACTTTATTAATGGTGTGGATAATAATCGCTTGAGGGTAGGCTAGTAATTTCAGTTGGTGTTTTAAGGAAGTATGTGGGTGTTTTAAATGTTTAGAGAGTAGAGAGACAATTAAGCAGCTTGGTAGCAGTTAATTTTCATTACCCATAGTTAATGCAGGTGGTTGGGTATTTATAGTGTGATGTTTGGGCCCTTATGGGCTTTCGGGTCATGTTTAATGGACCCGGGTAATGTTCAAAGACCCATGAGCTCTAAGTAGGAGAGCAAGTAGCTTAGTCAATAAGTGTTTAGGTTTTTTAGTACTTTTGTCATAGTTCGAACGGTCCTATGGTTATTGTGTTCGAAGTGATCTGTCTGGTCCATATGATTTGTCCGATCTGTCCGGTCCAGAGGCCTTGGACTGATCTGTCCCTGTCCGGGGAGCATGCTGAATTCAGACTCATCAGGAGCCCCTTTTTAAGTGTTTGAGCAAGTATTCTTATCAAAGACCTGAAAAACAGTCCGATGTTAGAAGTAGTTTTCAATCCGGACAGGTTTATGGGTTTACCCGGACAGATAAAGCTTCACGAATTCAAAATGGTTTTTGCCAGAGTTCGTGGGACACGTGTCACACTCTGATTTGTTGCTTTAGCCGTTTTTTCACCTTGAATTTCGAACCCAACTTCTTCGAAAAGCAATCTTTTTTTACAAATGATGACATCAGCGCCGTCTTTTAATCATTGCCAAACTTTTCGAATTCTCCTAGGAATCAACTGCTTTTTCAGATTTACTATAAATTCAGACTCACTTTCTACTGTTTTACTATCTCTTTCATATTTACTCTGCATATTTACTTAGAGCTTTCTCTCTCTAAAGCAAAGATTTTCTTGGTAGTTTATGTTTACAGCAAGGACTGCATTGATCAAAGGCGGGTGGCTCAACCTTTCTGAGTTGGAGAAGGTACAAAAAGTTGAGAAGGATAGACGAATCGCAGCAGGGTTACCTACCTCGCCTGTTGACAGACCAATCTCCTCTACTACAGAGTCAGATCGAGGTTCGTCCTATTCCAAAGGTACTAAGCCCAAAAAACTATTTCAATCCACTCTCTCCCCTATAGTTTCTGGTTCCTCAGTTCAGGAGTCAGTGCCTACTATCGAGCTAGGAGTTACAGTCACAAGTTTTAGGAAACCTTCTCCTTTTCTCGCAATGGGATCAGACACAAAGCACTCTCCGGAGAAACTGGTTGTTAAGAGGACAAGCCGGCTGGTTAAGGGGCAAGCCTCCAAGAACACTCCCCCAAAATCGGGGGCAAAAAATAGTAGCTTTGGGTCTGGAGTGCCTATCAGAGCTCCCCGGGAAAGGCCATCCGGTCCGGAGGCTAGCAGCCCAGCACTCCAAAGAGAGACTTCTGCCTCAGAGCCCCAGCCTCAGACTAGAAGTCAAGAAAACACAGAAAAATAGTAGTCCGGAAGCCATGCTGAGCCAAGTTTGAATTCTCCCCGGGCTACTGCCACTGATGTTCCTCCTACGATCATGGAGGAAAGAATGGAGGACTCTGTTGAAGAAGTCCCTTTTGAGTCTGAGCCCTCCGGTCAGACTAGTAACACTGCCGTTGCCAAAAAAGATAAGGGCAAAGAAAAACTGTGCTTGAGGCATCCAGATCTGCCGGAGTGTCTCAAGGAGAAAGTAGGGCCTTGTTTTCACAGGGTCGAACTTAAATACCTCTTGGCCTTACAGAAGACCAAGTATGCTTTCATTCACACGGCTGAACTAGGTCGAATGCGCACAAAATGGAGGATCCCAGAAAATGTGAAGATAAGGATTCCCATAGATCCTGAAACTCCTATGGATTACAAGTCGAACGAAATAGTCTTCTTCACGGAGCTATTTAATTGGGGACTCAGATTCCCATTGGACCCAGAGATTGTCAGATATTTTCATCTGATCAAACTCTGTCTGAGCCGGCTGAGCCCCAACGGCTGGTATACTCTGATGTCATGCATCATGGCATCAAGGCTGTCCGGGATCCCTCTTCCCATGGAAGAATTTGCAGTAGTGGCCAATCTTTGCAAACATCACCAATTCCCCTTTTACCACTTCAATATGGGGAATGATCTCAAAGCTGCTGATGATCAGTTGGAGTCTAAGAGCAAATGGAGGAGCCAGTTTTGGTTTGTCAGTGGCACTTGGGAAAACGGGCAGAAGATCAAGCTCGGAGTGAACCCAAGCCTCCTTAGAAGCAGGTGGAGGAGTGATCGTAAGTTTCCCACTTTGAATCTTTGTCTACTTCTTTCCTTCTCATAGTTGATTTAAATTAATTGATTTTTCCCTTGTCTTTAACAGAACTGCCTAAGGAGTTCGGTGATTACTTGAAGGCCGGACAGGTCACTTGTGGCAAAATCAATGCCTGGGCCGCAGAGAACTGGGGGAACCGATTCCACAATGCCTTCACTAGTGGAAATCTGGCAAGGTCTCACCTGTGGAACACCACAGGTCGGAGAGACCTTACTTGGGAGGAGCTCACCACCCAACCTTCTCCGGACACAGTGCTTAAGAGGAGCCATGAAGCAGATGGGACACTCTTCTTGCCTGGCCGGGCCAAAGCCCCAAGAAAAATGAAGGGCAAAAAGAAAGGCAAAAAGGCGGTGAGCAATGCTAATCCTGCTGAGGCTGAGAAGGATGCTCCAACAGACCCGGAAGGGCCGGCTCAGAGCCAAATTGATGCTGCTCTTTTGCAGGTAGTGGAGCAAGAAATTGAAAGGCAGGAAGCAGACCTCCCAAAATATCCAAGGGCTTCCAAGAGGAATCGCAAGCAGGGGAGTGAAGGGGCAGACCGGGCAGCCAAGAAGAAAAAGACTGCTAAGGGAGATGAGCTTGCTCTCCGGGATCCGGAGCCTTCTGTCCAGGCTGACCCTTCTGACCCAACACAAGCTGAAGAGATCCCAAGGGACTTCCATACTGATGAAGTTGAGGGAGGAGAACTCAACATGGATGAAGTAGACATCACCGGTCTAGGTGAACTCGGTGAATACTTCCTCAACCTCCCAGAGACGACTTCGTAGGGCCTTACATTCCTCCGAGCAGCTCTAACACCGTCAACTTTAATGGTAATACTTTCATTGTCTCTAGTGAAAAAGACACCATAGCCCACTCCTTGCTAAGAAATGTGCAGCTGGTACTTACACTGGAGAGACAAGTTCGGGGTCAAGCAGACACCATCAAAGACCTTAAGTCTGAGAAGGAAACGTTTTCTGAAGACCTTTACACTGCTAATGCCAATGCTGACATACTAAAGGAAGCAAATGAGGAGTTGAAGAAGAAACAGGAGGAAAGCAACACAAAAGTTGCTACTCTAGAGGAAACCATCAAAGGTCTCCGGGAGAATCTGTCCGGAGTGGAGAAAGACCTTACTGGCTCAAAAGAAGAGACTAAGGCAAAGGACAAGATCATCACCAACCTAACTACTGATAAGATTGCCCTTGATAATGCAGTGTCCAAGGCTGCCAAAGAGAAAAATACGTTGCTAAGGGATCAAGAGGCTACGATTAATGCCAAGATCAATGCCTATGCCAGCCAGATGATTAAAAGCGAAGAGCTATTGCTTGAGAAGGTGAGGTCCGACATGGTTCTTCTATTCCATGAAAAATTTCCGGACAGGAACCTGGGGGACTTATGGCTTTATGTTGAGCCCGACGAACTCCCATACCACACGATGGCTGAAGGTGACAGGTATGGCTATTCTAGTGGCTCCTCGGTTGATGAAGAACACACTGGGGAAATCCCAGACGAAGAGAAGGACGATCCCAAAGGCAAGAAGGTAGATGAAGGGAAAAGCGACTTGAAGGGCAAGAAGGAAAATGAAGGTGAGCCATCTTCAAAGGCTCAACCTTAACCCACAATCTACTTCGTTTATTTTTCATTCAAACTAAAGTCCTTGGAAGGCCAAGGCACTCTTTTTGTAATAGTGTCCGGTGCTCGACCGGACAGGTTTTTTGTGTTGTATCTTGACTCTTTAAAAGTCCTTGGAAGGCCAAGGCAAGTTTAAGTTATTTCATTCAATTGAGTATCTCTGTTTTGTGCAACCATTATCTTCTTTCATTGTTCATTTTAACTTTGATAGCCAGAGTTTAAGTAGCCTTTAGTTGTTGCATTGTGAGAGTGTTTAAATTCTCCGGCTAGAGTTTAAATAGCCCTTAGATATTTCAGTCCGGATAGTATGACAAGGGACAAAACCTTTAAAAAACACTTAGAAAATTTTTAAGAAGGCATTAAATTTTATTTAACAACCCGGATAGTGTGCCCCCAATATTTACATGGATGTTTAAACAAGTAAATATTTATACAAGTGCTATTCCAAGTACATCCGGAGATGCTCGATATTCCAAGGATGTGTTAGAACTCTGCCATCTTTGTCTTCCAACCAATAAGTCCCAGGCTTAATTCTTTCAACAACGATATACGGACCCTCCCAAGTTGGGGCCAGCTTTCCGAAGAGCTTTTCTTTAGTGTGTAAGAATACCTTCCTTAATACTTTGTCCCCCGGTTGGAAATCTCTTCTTTTGACTTTGGAAGCAAACCTGCTCCTCATCAAGCCTTGATAGTGTGCAGCTCTAAGGTGAGCTTTAACTCGTCTTTCTTCTATCAGATGAAGTTGACCTCTGATTGCCATCTCATTAGTATGTTCGGAGAAGTTGTGAACACGAAAAGAGGGGAGAGTTGCTTCTATGGGAGCTACTGCATCTATCCCATAGACCAAGGCAAAAGGGTGATTCTTGTGTTGCAGCCCCAAGTGTTGTCCGGTAGGCCCACAAGACCTCTTGTAAATAACTAGGCCACTTCGCAGCAGCCCTTTCCAAATTCTTCTTTAAACCGGACAGTATAGTTCTATTAGCTACTTCAACCTGCCCATTTTCTTGAGGGTGGAAAGGTGAAGAAAAACAATGCTGTATACCCCTTGAGGCACAGAAGCTCTCCATATCTCTATTGTCGCACTGTGGCCCGTTGTCTGTTGTTATTTTATGTGGGACACCAAATCTGCAACATATGTTGGATAAAATGAATTTTATAACAGCTTTTGATGTTGTCCCTGCCAGGGGGGCTGCTTCTACCCACTTTGAGAAGTAGTCAATGGCTACAATTATAGTTTTGCGCCCTCCGGACGCCACAGGGAGAGGCCCTACTAAATCCAATCCCCATCGAGCAAAAGGAATAGGCTCATAAATTGATTCTAAAGGAATGGCTGGTACATGAATTTCATTGCTGTACCTCTGGCATGGGTCACACCTCCTCACCAATTCCTTAGCATCTTTCATGATTGATGGCCAATACTAACCGGAGAGTAAAACTCTTCTTGTCAAAGCTCTAAACCCACAATGGGCTGATCCCTCACCATCATGCAATTCGGAGAGGACCATTTGTGATTCTTCATCCCCCAAACAGCGCAGGAGAGGTTTACTGTAAGACTTCTTGTATAATACTTCTCTCAATATGATGAAACCACGACCCTTGTGTTTCAATGTTCTGGCTTGCGACTTATCCGGAGGCACAACACCATCGGAGAGATATTGTATGAGAGGAAACCTCCAGTCTTGAGGTTGTTTCACTTGTATTTCAAAAATCTCCTCTTCTTTACCCTTACAAAGTTGAATGGAGGGGCTTTCAAGCACATGGATCCATGGATATGACTCCGTATATGCTATGGTTGCCAGTGAGTCTGCTAGCTCATTTTCTTCCTGGGAATGTGTTCATAGGAAACACTTTTAAATTTAAGCGCTTTATTTTTTAGGAGGAGTAAATATTTCACAAGTTGCTCTTTCTTAGCCTCAGATTGGCCTTGGGCATGGTGGATAATCAGTTGGGAGTCGCTTAGCAGCTTGACCCTCTTAGCCCCACAAATGTAGGCCAATTTTAACCCAGCTATACCTGCTTCGTATTCAGACTCGTTATTAGATGCCCTGAAAGCAAAACAAATAGCCTGGTACATTTTGTCTCCATATGGGGAGGTTAAGCACACTCCTGCACCACACCCCATAGTGCTAGATCCACCATCTGTTCGGACGACCCATACTTTTTTATCTTTTATATCAGTAGCTTGCTCCGAATCTCTATCGGAGTGGAATTCGACCAGAAAATCAGCCACAACTTGGGCTTTGACTGCTGTCCGGGGAGCAAAGTCTATGTCGAAGTCCCCCAACTCTACTGACCACTTGGTCATTCTGCTCGAAATATCTGCTTTTTGAAGGACATTCTTCAAGGGAAAAGATGTCCGGACGATGATGGGATGAGCCTGGAAATAAGGCCTCATCTTCCTGGCTGCTATCACCAAGGCCAATGCTAATTTTTCAAGTTTCAAGTAATGCTTCTTTGCATCTATCAAGCTTTTGGTGATGTAGTACACTGGATGGGGATGACTATCGACCTCTCTTATCAGCACAACACTGATGGCACAACTTGAAACTGCCAAGTATACAAAGAGAGTCTCCCCATCAACTGGCTTGAACAAAGTTTTGGGGGAGGACATGTGTTTCTTGATCTCATTGAAAGCTTCATCACACTGCGGGGTCCAATCAAAGCCCTTTGCACCCTTCAAAGTTTGAAAGAAAGGAGCACACCTGTCCGAAGACCTTGAGATAAATCTGTTTAAGGCAGTTAATCTCCCTGTTAACCGTTGTACTTCTTTGATGTTTCGAGGAGGTTCCATCTGGAAAAGAGCATTCAGCTGGTCCGGATCGGGTTGTATTCCATGCTCACTTATGATATAGCCTAGAAACTTCCCGGAATGCACTCCGAAGACACATTTTTCAGGGTTTAACTTTAAATTTACTTTCACCAAGTTGGCAAAAGTTTCTTGGAGATCGGACAAGTGCAACTGCTCATCCACACTTTTCACCATCATATTGTCAATGTATACCTCTATATTCCTTCCAATTTGATCAACAAATGCCTTGTTGACTAATCTCTCATAAGTAGCCCCAGCATTTTTCAAACCAAATGACATAACTTTGTAGCAATGAAGACCTCTGTCAGTGACAAATGTGGTATGCTCTTGATCCTTTGGATCCACTTGAATCTGATTGTATCCGGAGAAAGCATCCATAAAGGAAAGCAGCTTGTTCCCAGAGGTAGAGTCTACTAACTGATCAATCCGGGGGACCGGATACAAGTCTTTTGGGAAAGCTCTATTGAGGTCTGTGAAGTCAATGCACATGCGCCACTTGCCATTCTTTTTTTTTCACCAAGACAGGATTGGCAGTCCACAAAGGGTATTAAGACTCCTTGATGTGCCCCATCTTTGTGAGCCTGTCAACCTCTTGCACTATGACATCAGCCTTTTCTTTGGAAAAAGCTCTTCTTTTTTGAACCACTGGAGCTACATCTCTCCGGACGGATAGGTGGTGTGAAATTACTTCTGATGGAACTCTAGTAACATCAGCGTTGCACCAAGCAAAGACATGCTGATGGTTCTTCAAAAAATTTAACATTTGATCTTTCAAAACAGGTGGCATTTTAGACCCTATCTTGACACATTTTCCATCTTCCAACTAGTGTGTTTCTACCTCTTCAACTGGTATCAACACTCCGGGGGTCTCTCCGGGGTCATCAATTTCACCCTCACCACCAGAAAGGCCCTCAAACTGCTATTGTTCATCAATACGGACTGCCCCCAGCGTTCGAGGAGCCAAGGAAGTGGCATAACATTCCCTTGCAATCTTTTGGCTGCTCCGGATAACTCCAACCTGCCCCTGAACAGCATACTTCAAGAACTGATGGATTGTTGAAGCTACTGCATGCATCCTAGAGAGCCAAGACCTCCCTAGAATAGCATTATAGCAAGTGGGACAATCCACCACAATAAAGAGTACTCTGACCATTTTCTTGAAAGGGCCTTTGCCCAATTATACCTCTTCTTCGAACTCCCCGATCACATCTGCTGAGCTGCCTGTGAAGCCCACGATTGACCTGTCCGAATTCTGAATTACAGCTGGATTTTTCATTTTCTTGTAAGTGGTTAGGAAAAGGATATTGGCTAAGCTTCCAGTATCCACCAAGATTCGTCTTATGTCATTACCCCCAATAGATGCTCCTACGACAACAACATCCTCATGAGGGCCAGCAATGTTTCTTAAATCATCCTCATCAAACACAATGAAGGGAAATGAGTTTGGTGACTGATAAGATGTCATGCCTCCTTCTAGCTGGGAGGCCAAAGTATGAACATGCCTCTTCCTAGAAGAAGCAGTTGGAGCAGTCATAGTGTCCCCTCCGAAAATTGTAAGTGACTCGAAAAACTTAATGAGCCCGGAGACCGACCTAGAACGTTCCTTTATAGCACCCACTCTGTTCCGAGTTGGATCGGGATCCAAGTACTCAGATTCCACGTCAAACCTTTCAACTATAACCATAGCTCCCTCCGGAGCAGCATTACTTGGACCAACCCGGTGAGTGTTATCAGGCCTGTTGCCTCATCTTCTTTTAACGTAAGCTCCTAGCTTCCCCCTTTCAATCAAGTTATGAACCTCTTGTTTCAATGCTATGCAATCATCAGTGGTATGACCAATATCATTGTGATATTGGCAAAAAGAGTTGTTGCGATGCTCTCTGGGAGACTGCAGTGTTGCCAGTCTCCGGTAGTGCACCTCATCCTTTGTTTTATCAAAGATAGTGTCCACACTTTCTTTCAACTCTGCGAAACACTCCGGTTGGACCCATGGCCCTCTCTTGTTTCTGGATTGTTGACTTTGAGCAGAAGCAGCTGGCTGAGACTGAGCTTTTTCCCTACCATGCCCCTGTCCAGTTTCTCTTGCTTTGTTCCCGGACTGATTCTGATTGGGATTTGGTGTTACCGGGGTAGACCTCACCTGCATGTGCACCCTGGTTTTCTTTGTTTCATCGACGTTTATTTGTTTGCCAACCTGATTCAGCAACCCTCCCCAGGTCGTGGCCTTCTTCCTGGTTACTGAATCAGCTAGGTTGCCTGGATTCAAACCTTGCCTGAGGGACGCTATTGCCACCTGTTCGAAGCAATCATCCAACCCATTCTTGGTGTTCACAAAACGACTTATATATTCTTTCAAGGATTCAATTGGTTCCTGGGCACAATGGATTATTGTGTCTCCATTGCCCTTCAGCTCTTTACTCCCTACGAACTGCCTTCGAAAGGCCACCCAAAAAGTGTCGAAGTCTTTAATACAACCCTGAGGCAGGCTGTTGTACCACTTTAGAGCACTCCCCGTGAATGACTGGGAGAATGCCCTACAGAGCAGTTTGTCATCATCATCAAAGTTCATCATGAAATTTTTAAATTGTTCCAGATGGTTGTCCGGATCAGTACTGCCATCATACTTTTCTATTTTAGTGCTATCAAACCTCTTAGGGAGGTTTCCGGACAGAATTTTAGAAGACAATGCAGATTGCCTCCAATTCCTTCCACGACTGAACACAGTACCCTCGTTGGGAGTTGCAAAAGATACCTGGCTCATCGTGAAAAGCGAAGGGATCCATCAGCATCTTGTCCACATGCTTGCGACTATGAGATGATCCCTTCCCAATATGCCTTTTCATCTTTCCTTGCATATCCCTTTTTCTTGAGTATTTCTTAATCTGCCTTTGCTTCTTTCTAGTTCGACCCTCATCGCTGCTAGAGGATAAGGATTTTTCAACTCCATCATTGTCCGAAGAGCTATCAGAAGATTCTGAGCTTGAGTCAGAACTCTCCACAGGCTTGGACCGGTGAGACTTTTTAGAACTGGCATGAGTCTTTTTGGTGCTCACATGAGTCTTTGAAGACTCATGCTCTCTGGGGTTATCGGTGTGATGAGCAGCTGAGGCTTTGGATTTTTCTTTCACGCCCAGCTTGGCTTTTTCAGCCCTCAGAGCTTCTATTTCACCCTTGAGCCTATCACGCTCTTCGATAGTGTACTCATCGTTCTCTCCCACCACTTCGAGCAGAGCTGGTGGTACTTCTGGATTGTCCGGATTCATACAGACAGATTTTCTTAGCTGGTTTTGAATGCTTGATTCAGGCACCTTCGTGCTCCCACTGTGGTCGCCAATTTGGTGTGGATAATAATCGCATGAGGGTAGGCTAGTAATTTCAGTTGGTGTTTTAAAGAAGTATGTGGGTGTTTTAAATGTTTAGAGAGTAGAGAGACAATTAAGCAGCTTGGTAGCAGTTAATTTTCATTACCCATAGTTAATGCAGGTGGTTGGGTATTTATAGTGTGATGTTTGGGCCTTATGGGCTTTCGGGTCATGTTTAATGGACCCGGGTCATGTTCAAAGACCCATGAGCTCTAAGTAGGAGAGCAAGCAGCTTAGTCAAGAAGTGTTTAGGTTTTTTAGTAATTTTGTCATAGTTCGAACGGTCGTATGGTTATTGTGTTTGAAGTGATCTGTCTGATTTGTCCGGTCCAGAGCCTTAGACTTATCTGTCCCTGTCCGGGGAGCATGCTGAATTCGGACTCATCAATTAATAATTAAATTATTTATACGATTCGACCTATTATAGTTATAATTTTATACTTTCTCAAGAGATCATGAAGTAGCCTACAAATACTTTACCTGTCCTAGAGGCCTAGTCAATATGGTTTCCATGACCAATGGAGATGGATACTATTTTGTTACAGAATATTCTAATATTAAGAATATTATAGAAGAATTTATTATGTTTTTCTCCCATATTATTACAAGTTTCTATGGATCTTCCTCATGAAGAAATTTTATTCTGCTTTATTTAGGAAGTTACAAGAAAAAAGATAGATCAATTTCAACAATAAAAAAGATAGATTTTATCAGAATCTATGATGGTTTGGGGAGTGAAAAGGTTCTCTTAAGCTTTAGCTTCTCGGGTACTTATCACTCCAAACTCTTGCATGTTAATACTAAAAAAGGTTTTTTGCACTCTAGCAACCTTGGTAACCAAAATATTCATAACTGGATTTTCAATGGCAAGGTTACAACTTTCAGAAACAATATAATAGAGCACGTGATTCATTTTCCACATATAAAATAAGCGAAATATTTTTCCTTAGTACTCCAGTTTTAAGATATTCATAGCTCACTACATATTTTGGTAATTTCCCAAATTATCACATAAAATGACACAAAACCAAGATAGATTTGACTCTCACTCTATTTTTCCATATATTTGGGATATCTAAGGGCGGTGGCTATGTAACTACGACCTTTAACTGTCCAAATTTATTGCGGCAAGTTGAATACCTATATCAAAATCAGAATCTCCTTCAAAGGGTCATTTCATAGGGTAGTCGTTGGCTCCCACGTCTTCAGACGCATTAAAAATCCACTGAAATTTTGAAGCGGTCTTTTAAAAATGACTACTGAGTGGTCACCAATTGAAATAAATAAATAAATAAATAACATTCATGATATGTCATACAATCTTACAAACCAAATCTCCCCACATACTACTTTTATTCGTCTTTAATTGTGCTACAAACGGATGATGCCCAATAAAAAATGATTAGGAATTTAAATCAGGATTCAGGAGTTCCATAGAGAACATCTAAGGAACAATAAGCTCATGGTTAAAGAAAAAAAATACTAAAAATAAATTTGATGAACATGGACGTGAGATCATCTTTAACACCAACAAAACAGTTCGCTCATGAAGATGAGGTAATAATGAGATTTAAGATTGCAGATGAGGTATTCGTTTGAGGGGTAACTCCGTGGTTTGGGGGGTGAGAGAGAGGCCAATATCGTTAACTTAATTGATTAAATGAGTAGAATGGTGAGGGTTAAACAAATGGTACCCAAGAAAATAACTGGTTAGGAATTTACACAAGGTCTTATGAGTTCAATAGATAATATTTGAGAACATAAAAATCTTATCGTTAAATAACAAAATACATATAAAAACTTTGATAGATTAAGATGAGCAGTTATCTTTAACACCAATGATAATTTTCGCTCATGCAGATGAGGTAAAATGGAGATTTATGATTGTATATGAGGTATTGGTTTGAGGGATAACTCCAAAGTTTGTGGGGTTGGAAGAGAGGGCAATATGTTTAAGTTAATTAATTGATTGAGTATGACGGTGGGGGTTAAAGTAGTAAACTCGATAGGAAATATTGTTGATCAATTGACAAGATAGGCGAGGACATATATAATATAGGAGTATGTCAATGTGCAAGTTTTAATAGGCTTTACACCTCTTAAAACTTGGCATGAGATTTCTTTCTTTACCAGGTCCAAAAGCTTAACCGTGAGAACCTGATCTAAAAATAGATCCCTCCCACCCCAAAGAACGTTTGATGAGTGGATCTGACCCAATAAAAGGATATGGTTGTTGAAAATATTTGTGCTTAGTTTATCGGGGAGTAATTGAGAAGCTTGGTTAGGTTAAAGTAGTGATAAAACGCCTATTTTTAATAAATATATGGTTTTTTGTGCTAAGGTTTTAGTTGTAAGCTAGTAAGTATGGATTCATGAAGTTTAAGCTTAAGTTAACATGTCAATTAGATAATATTTTGGTAAGTGGTGCATGGGAGTGGTTCGTGAGCTCAAAAATAAAGAGAAGGTTCTACAAACCATGTGGAGAATGGTAAAAGAAGTAAGGTGGCTACAACCCAAAAATGTTGAGCCCATACTTGGATTAAACATGAACTACGTAAGAAAGAGAGAAAGCATTAACTTGGAGATAAAGCCAGCACATAGATATGGTATACTTCCCGAATCACCACTTGAAAATCTTAATGCACGATAGACATAATGCACGATAGCCGTTAGCTCTGCATGGAATAATGTTTCCATCATCGAGGGGTACTTAGTAGGCTAAACCCGTATAGTTCTAACCAGCTGACGATCATCGTCCAACTCACCTATGTGATACTAGAGGGTTGAACATAAGTTCAAGGTCCCAATTTCTTCTTAGATCCAAATGGAAGAGATATATAGTTAACATTGATTCTCGATGGTGAAAAAGATCTGTACGAAAACGTATTAATTACACTCATAGTTGTTATGTATTAATTACAAAACAACCAAGATTACACTCATAAGTGAAATGGGCCTTCAGGCGACGAATTACACTTGAAATATATATATATATATATATATATATATATATATATATATATATATATATAAACAAAACAATAAAAGTATTTCACTGAGATTAATTCTAAAATAGTTTTCAAAAACCGAAAAAATACCATCTTTATAAAGTTATTGTTATATTTTTATATTTCAAATTTTTAATGTATTTTTCTATATTGATATATTTTTATTAGTTTTTAATATTGTGTCATATTCAATTCCAGGTAAAAATACATAATATTTTACTCACTTAGAATAAAAACTAAAAAACTTATTTTAAAAAAGTAATATAAAAGACATTTTTTTACATAATTTTATTTTTAAAATTAAAATATTATGTTAAATATTAATATTAAAAATTACAAGGTTTAGAACCATTTAGGACCCAAAAGTAATAGTATTATTCATTTATTACCCATTTTTTCATGTATTTCTAAGAAAGACTTATTTCACTCAATTATTTACCATTTAGACCCAATAATATCCTAAATACCCTTATTTAATCATACAAAACGTTTTTCAATTTTTTCGTTCAAGTTTTTTTTCTGTTTCTTTCTCTCTCTCTCTATTCTACGATGGTTTTACGATATCCTTAATTCGTAGTTTCTTTTTTGTTTTCATGTTATTTTGATTGTGTTTTTATTTGGTTTCGAGGTTTAATTTTGGATTTTTGTTTGGTAAGTCGATTTTTCTGTTTAGGTAACTAAATTTTTTATTTTTATTTTTATTTTGAAATAGGTAACTCGATTTTATTTTCTTCGTGATTTTTGGTATTCGTCTGGTATTACTTTGAATTTGTAGTTGAATTGATATATTGCAGTAAGGTTTTGATCATTTTTAGTATATATTTTTGTTTCCATAAAATTTGGTTTGAGAAAGGGTTTACAGGTTAAACCAAGAAGAAGAAGTTTGGATGATGCGAAACCTGTATACTTTAAGTACTGATAGATACAAAACATTCTTATTTTTTGTACTGATAGATGCAAAACTTGTATAATCATAGATCCAAAACTTTTGTATTGTTTGTACTGGTAGATACAAAACGCGTGTATTCTTTATACCAATAGAAAGTAGTGTAAAATATATATTAAAAAAACCAAAACATATCATGGATGGTACTAGTTTTGTTAGTCTTAAAAAAACAAAACCAAAAGTATTTTCAGATTGTTTTTCTAACTTACACTTTCAAAGATACGAACTTTCAAATTTTAATTTTTAGAATGTAAACAAAAAAATGACTGTTACGAAGAAGATGCGAAACCTTTTTTTTACTAGATGTGAAACCTTTCTAAGTTGTACTGGTAAATGCAAAATCAAGAAACTATGACAGATACGAAACCAAACCAAGTATGAATGATGCTAAACCATGCCAACTATGATAGATGCGAAGCGAGACATATGATAGATGCGAAACCATATAATGAGAAAAGATGGTAAATTATAACTTTTAAAAAAAATTCAAAACATATCATGAATGGTACTAGTTTTGTTTGTCTTAAAAACATAAAACCAATGGCATTTTCGGATATTTTTTACAAGTTACGGTTTAAAATATACAAATTTTTTAGAGTGTAAACGAAAAAAATGACAATTACGAAGAAGATGCAAAACTTTTTTTTTTCTAGATGCGAAACCTCTAAGTTTTTACTAGTGGATGTGAAACCAAGCAACTGTGATAGATGTGAAACCAACAAACTATGATAGATGCGAAACCAGACCAACTATGATAAATGTTAAACCAAACCAACTTGATAGATGCGAAATCAAAAATATGATAGATGTGAAACTATATAGTGAGAAACCAGTGTAAAATATAACTCTTAAAAAAATTCAGAATATATCAAGAATTGTATTAGTTTTATTCGTAAAAAAAAAAACTAATAGTATTTTCAGATTTGTTTTGGTCGAGTTACGGTTTAAAAGATATGAACGGTTAAAACTTTAGATTAAAAAATAAAAAAAAAATAAAAAAATGTGTATAATTATTTGTTAGATTTTGTATATAATAATATTTTAGGTACAAAAATTGATTATGTTTAGCATTTATTTGTTTGGATGAGTATTAAATAAACGATCTTCCAAAATTAATTATCAAAAATTTAAAATAAAAACTATTTATAGTCTATAAATTATAATTTATTATTTAAATTTTGTATTTTTACCACTATAATATATTGATAATACTTGACCAATATATATTATAAAAATAATACTAATGGAGATTGGTGTTTTGGAACGTATGTTATTGTGAATGGTTTTGCTAATTTTGTTCAATCAATTTTTTTTGAATATATGGTGTTACTACTACAAAATTGGATATTTTTTGTTTTATTAAAATTTTGATATTTGGTTTTTCTTATATATCAAAATATTCGGGTTGGTACAGTTTGTTATCGCAAGATAAAATAAAAGTATAAAATATAAATTTAAATTTAAATGATTTTTTTAAAAAGTACTAACATTATTTTTCTTATAGTTTTATATATATATATCTAATATTGATTTATAATTAAATGAATTTTCTGTACTCTATTAAAACATTATTATTATTATTATGTAAAATAAAATTGGTGTATTTATTTTTAGTCTATTTTTAAAATTCACAAATAAATCACTAAGCATGTATGTATTGTTTTAAAATTTAGTATTTCGAACTCATTTAGCTCATTCGTTTTATCTATATTGTTTAATTATTAAACATTAAATTAATTGTCAATCATCTTAATTTTTAATTTTCTTAGTAATTGCATAAATGAAATGCCGTTGCTTTTGGACCCAAATCGATTCTGCCAAAAGCCACATTTTTTTTAAAGCGGCAAATCCCATCTTCCGCAATAACCTAATTAATATTATAAAATACAAAGAAGGCATTCTTTCTGTAAAAATCTGGGGTTCCTCTGTCATCCTTTTCTTTCTAATATTACCTCACGCATAGTTCTAAATCTCTAAAATCTTTTTCCAAATTTATCAAATATGTTAGGTTTGTGGTGCAAATATATTATTGATCTTCAATTTTCATCCTCCATTAGGTTTTTAAAGATTTAATCTAATACCTTCGTAAAAATGCATCAAACATTGAATTATAATAATAATAACAATAAATATATTGGGCATATTTGAAAAAAAATCGTTGAAACAAATTATAATTATGTCTGTACTAAAATTATAATCAATCTTCCTAATTGATCTTCGATGATAAATCAAAATATTAAATTATCGAATATGTTATGTTTGTATAAAACATATGGGACAAATATAAAGTAAAGAATTATAATTATATGAGCGTGATCTTTTTGGGTGATCTTTTTGTATGACGAAGGAAATAAGATGAAACCTTCTCTCTCAAGAAACCTTAAAGATGAAGTTTTAGTTTCTTGAACTCCAAGAAACTGATAATTAGCACTGCATTGCTACAAGAGCATAGGCGATTAGTGTTTGATTCAGTAGTGTTTGCGGTGAGAAGGTTGCAGCATCGTGTCTATGCAGGCACTGCCTGTGGACGATTAATACCAAGAGGATGACATCTCTAGATGAAGCAGAATATCCTCCCCTGACTGGTAAAACATCAACAACTGGAGGCGCCAAGGTAGGTTTTGCGACCAAATCATACTCTGATGTGCTACTGAAGAAAGATGTGATATCGGAGTACAAGTCAGAAGTCATCAAATCTTTTGAAGATCATAATGTAATCAGGTTCGCGAGTCAGGCGAAGGATAGTCTTTGTGCAAAGTCAAGAATGACTCTAATTGCCAAGTTTAACGATTGAATCCCTAAGAGACAAGCGTTTCAAAGTTTCCTTGAGTCTTTCAAGTTCAAGGGTGAGTTTAACTATGTTACGATTGACTCTAGACAGGTTCTTGTGGAATTTTCGATGTTGGAAGATGCTGGAAGAATTTGGGTAAATAGGTTTTGGAAGGTGGATGGCAAGATGATGATGGTGGTGAAGTGGTGTCCACAGAGTTCCAGGAACTTTGAATGCCCAGTTGCGTTGCTCTGGGTCAGGTTCGAAAAAGTCCCTGAGTTTATGTATAACAGTTCTGTTATACATGTTATGGCTTCATCTCTTGGTTTTGTACATCACGTTGTGATCCCTGAGGTTAACAGGGCTAGCTGGAATGCGTGTTTTGCGTTAATTGAGATAGATGTCTCAAAAGTTCTCAAGTTTAAATTACAGATTGAGTTTGGCGAAGGAGATGTGTATTATGTTAGTGTCAGCTATAAAAATGCTCCAGGGTACTGCAAATCTTGTAACCATGTAGGTCATATGCAAGATAATTGTAAAAAGAATAAACCTTTGGAGGTAAAGAAAGTGAAAGAAACTGCTGTTATTAATGAAAGAGAAGCTATACAGAATGATTCATTACAGATTGTTGATAAGCCTAGCAATACTTCTATGCCTAACAAAGTTCAAGCCTTTACTCATGTATACAGAAGAAAGTTAAAGTCAATAATTACAAAAAAAGACAGATCGTCTGTGTCTTGCCCTTCTACAAATGTGGTGAGCCCTGTGAAGGAGAGGACTGCTTCAAATAATGATCCTGATATAATCAGTGCTCTTCAGAACCTGGAAGAAGAAGAAAATGATTTAGACAGGGGTAATTTTCAGGATTCTCCTAGAGGAGGTAAGCCTGGAAGCTATAACCCTTCTCCTAAGATGAGTACAAATGATAATGAGAATGACTTTGAGACAGTTATTTCAAGAAAAGTTAAGTCTGCAACCAGGAATAGCAATACAAAAAAGTTGACTATAAACTCTCTTAGAAAGAGAGAAATGATTCCAAAGAACTATGCATCTGATAATGATTAAAATTATCAGCTGGAATGCAAGGGGAATACATAACGGCCCTACGATTGCTAGGCTTAAATTTCTTATAAAAAGCGAGAATGTCAAATTGTTAGCTATTCAGGAGCCCATGGCAAGGATTGACAAGGTGGAATTGGTTGCTAAGAGGATTGGTTTTGAGAACTGTCTGGTTAATACTTCTAACAAAGTGTGGTTGTTCTGGCCAAAGGATATAAGTGTTGTGGTTATTACTGATCATGAGCAGTTTTTACATGTGCAAGTTAATTATGCTTCATTTAATTGTTTCTTTACTTCAGTTTATGCAAAAAACCAGAGAATGCAAAGAAAAGTACTATGGAGTCAGTTAAGTAGTATTACCTGTGATGGGCCTTGGCTCATGGCTGGTGATTTTAATGCCATCAGATGCCCTGATGACCAGCTTCATTGCTTGACCTATGATGGAGCTAGTGCAGAGGACTTCAATGAATTCATTCGAAACTGTAACTTGGAGGCACCTGGATATTGTGGCTCTCGTTACACCTGGAGCAACAACAACAACTGGAATAGATTAGATTGGGTGTTGACTAATCAGAATTTGCAAAATAATTTAAGGGTCCAGGTTTGCCACATGGTCAGAACCTGCTCTGACCATGCACCTTTGCTAATCTCTATATGTAAAGACTCAAGCACAAACTCTATGTGCAAGAAAAGCTTTTTTAAGTTTATCAATGCTTGGACTAACCACCCTGACTTCTTGACTAGTGTAAGTCAGAATTGGTCCAAGCATTGCAATGGAGAGAATGGTACTATCTTTTGGTACAAACTCAAACGTTTAAAAAATCATTTGAAAAAATGGAATCTTGAAACTTTTGGAAACATTTTTAATAAGGTTAAAGAAGCCAATATTGAGGTTGAGAACTGTGAGTTGATTCATCAGTCCTCAAAAGATAGTGTTTCAAAATCAAATCTTTCAAAGGCTAATAGTGTTCTCATTCTAGCTTTAAAAGATGAGGAAAGTTTTTGGAAGCAAAAATGCTTCAATTCATGGTTAAAGGACTGTGATGGAAATACGAAATTATATCACAGTTATGTAACTAAGAAAAGAAAGAAAAATACTATTTCAGGAATAAAAGAAAATGATATATGGCTTACTAGTGAATGTGACATTGCATCATCAGTAGAGAATTACTTCAAATCGATTCTTTCAAGTGTGCCTGAAATTAGTTCTGATTTTAATGTACATGACTCTATTCTAAACAACATACCTAAGCTTGTTTTGGACATGGAGAATACTGAAATATTGAAACCTACATCAAGTGAGGAGCTCAGATCTATTTTAAGTATCATGAAGCAAGACAGTGCTCCAGGCATAGACGGGTTTAACATTTCTTTCCTAAAACATTGATGGGCTATTATAAACTGTGATTTATGTAAAGCTATTAATGCATACCTGGCTGGGAGTGACATCCCAAAAGGAGTGTTTGCCACTGGGATTGTTCTTGTCCCTAAAATGGCAAATCCAATATCCTGGAACAATTATAGACCACTTAGTATGTGTACTATAATGAACAGACTAGTTTCTGCCCTCATCAACAGGAGAATGTCTTACATTCTACCTAGATTAGTCTCTAGAGGGAAGAGTGCATTTGTAAAGGAAAGGTTAATACATGATAACATATTAACCATAAAGGAAATGCTGCATCACATTAAGAGGAAGCCTTCTAAAGGCAATATCATCATTCAATTGGATATGACAAAGGCGTTTGACAGGATGTCTCACGCCTTTGTGCTTAAAACATTAAAATGCTTTGGGTTTTCTGAAAATGTTGTGTTGTTAATAAATAAGATGATTTCAAATGTGATGGTTTCAGTTCTTATTAATGGGTCTTGCTCAGGGTACTTTCATCAGAAAACAGGATTGAGGCAAGGAGATTCTTTGTCTCCTTGTCTCTTTATCCTGGCTGAGGAAGCCCTTTTAAGGGGATTAGAAAATCTATATGTTTCTAATTCTAACATGCAATTCTTTACAAGATCAGGATACATATTACTTTGTATTGCATTTGCTGATGACATAGTTGTGTTCACTAACAGTTCACCTGCAGCAATAAAAAACCTGAGTAACATACTAAACAAGTATCAACAGGTGTCTGGTCAACTTATAAATGTAGACAAGACCAGAGTTATTACCTCTTCAAGATGCTCTGGTGCTAATTCAGCAAGAATCAATGCTACTATGGGGTTCAAGACAGACAATGCACCATTCAGCTACTTGGGAACTACCATTGCTGCAAATAATAAAGGAATACATTACTCTTCCCTCTTAGCTAAAATTTATAATAAAATAAGTGATTGGGACCTAAAGAACCTGTCTTATAGTGGCAGATTGTCACTTATAAGGCATGTTCTTTACCCAATTGTCTTTTTCAGAATGCAAAACAGCATAATTCCTAAAAGCATATTGCAAAAAATTGAACTATGTTTTAATAAGTTTTTATGGAGGCCTAAGGTGAATGAGAGTGCTTTGCATTGGGCTGCTTGGAGTAGTCTATGCAAACCATTTGAGGAAGGAGGCTTAAACACTAAGCTCCTAACTGAAATACAGCTATCCTTTTCATATAAGCTCTGGCATATATTCAGAAAAGGAAACTCTTTATGGACTGACCTAATTTCAAAAACTTACTGCCTAGACAAGCATCCTATGATTGCAAAGTGTGGGTCTACTGACTCAATAGTCTGGAAGGGTCTTTGTTCTATCAGAGAAGGGGCTGAAAACTTTATTCACTGGAATGTGGGTCAAGGAAATGTGGATTTCTGGAGAGACTCTTGGCATAAGATGCCTCCTATAGTCTCTACTCAAAACTCTTGGTATCTTCCAGCAAAAGTAAAAACGTTTTGGAAACACGATTGTTGGGATCCTACTCTAATATCTCTCCTTACTCACGAAAGACAACAACGTATTAACTCTGTTAAAATCAATAGTGAAAAGGAGGATAGTATAGAGTGGAGTCTCACGACTGATAAAAGATTTTGTACAAAAAGAACATGGGAAAACATCAGATTAAAATCAAATAGTTCATATTTTTTTAAGAAGATATGACATAGTTTTATACCAACAAAGTTTTCCTTTCTTTGCTGGAGGATTTTGAAGAGTTTTGTTCCAACAGACAGCATTCTGAAAAGGAAGCATTTTGCTATTGTTTCAAGGTGCCAATTTTGCTGCAATTGTGAAGATGTGAATCATCTTTTCATCAATTGCAGTTACTCTTGGTGCCTTTGGAATTACTATGGGGCTATGTTCAATATTCCTGTTAGAAGGTTCATGACCCTAAGACACATGTTACTAGTATGGTTTAAGTCATCTAACAACAAATTCCATGTTACACACATTGTTCCACAGCTTGTAATATGGACAATATGGTATAACAGGAATCGTTGTAAGCTTGACAAACCAACAGACAGCTTCTATAATGCTGTTAACAGAGTCAATAGACTTATTTTGGGCATTGATTCAAAACTTAAGACTAAACACTGGACTAATGTGGAAGATGCAGGTTCAATGATAGGAGCGCTATCTATAGGTATGAGAAAAGTAACTTACCGGTCATGAAGAGCTCCAGCTCAGGGAAAGATTAAAATCAACTCGGACGGGGCGTGCAGCTTCAACGGTGAGGCTTCAGGTGGCTTCATAGTTCGAAATCATCTGGGGAACTGCATTGAGGGGGCAAGCTTCCTGTTTGGAAAGCTAAACCCTCTTCAAGCAGAGAGGCGTGCTCTTGTATAGGCACTTCTGTTGTGTCGCAGGCGTGGTTGGTGTAATGTAGATCTGGAGACAGACTGTGAGACGCTGGTTAGAAGTGTTTCTTCTGGGAATCTATCTCATTGTGTTGGGATGGATGTTTGTAGAGATCTGATACTTCCGACAATGAAGCTTAGCCACATTTCCAGATCGGAAAATATGGCGGCAGATTGGGTTTCGAAATGGAGTCTAAAGGAGAAAAGAAACAAGGTGTTTGGAAGTGACGAGATGCCTAATGCTCTACTTGCTATTGTGGTACTAGAAAGTATGGGAGTAGGGTACATTGACCCTGGTTAGGGTTGTGAAAATAGGGTTTTGTCAGTGAAAGAGAGAAGGTTGAAGAAAGGGGCAATTAGGGTTTCTGATTTGGGATTCGATATGCCCTAAGTTTGTGATGCCTAGTTGGGCCTTTGCATTTCTTTTAAAAGCCCTAACTTGATTGGGCATTAGCCCTGTTTATATGGGTTGACTTTGTAATAACCTAGTTTATTAAATAAATGGAGAATTTTGAAAAAAAAAAAAATTATAATTATATGAGCGTTATTATTATAACTTTATTAAAAATACAAACAACAATAAACATGTATCTAGCCGAATTATACTTTCTGATTTTTTATTTTCAAAATTATAATCATATTTTTATGAATTAGTTTTCTTTTTATATTTCTTTTTTTTGAAAATACATTTTTTAGTATTTTGTTTTTAAAATCCACGATTTCAATCTAATTTCTTTTACTTCCTCCGTTAAATTGAGTTTTAAAAATAGAAACGGTCGGTTTTAGGATTATAAGCACAATTCCACGATATTTTGAAAAAAAAACAATAAAGAATGGTGGATATATCCCTCGAATAATATTTCTACAATAAAAAATAATTTACGATGACCCACATTTAAAAGCAATTGAATAATATTTCTGCAATAACTTAGATGACCCAGATTTAAAAGCAATTGATTTAAACCTCTTCAATAAGAAGAGCTACAGAGAGAATAAAACGTCAGAATAGACTTTCTCATTCTAGAATTAATGAGTAGAAATAGAAAGAAGACCAAAATTTTACACAATATAAAAATAAAAAAACATTCGTTTTGTAGGAATAATGAGTGAGAAAATAGTAGGGTGGCTTCAATTTGTAGAACCTTGAAAGACCTACGTAACTCTGAACAGTGATATAATCCAGATAAAGACAGAATATCAAAGAATCTTCATACGTGTCCGGGATTGATTTTAGAGAATAAAGTATGTTTTTTTAAAAGTTTACTATGGCCGGTTGTGACAATTATAAGAAAAAAACATGTAAGCTATCCTCTTCTGTTAACTCTTGTGAATATTAATTAGGTGTCATTATGATCACACCTTTGTTCTATTCCATAAAATTATTTTCCTTATTTTTTATATTTTATAATACTTTTTATTGTGGCAAAAAGAATATTGTTTTTATTAAACTTATCACTATTTTCATATTAACTTTCCAATTAAAACCAAAATATTTTACCAAATCTGAAAATAAAAAATAATATCTTTTACAAAATATAATAAATAGTATTTTACAGCACAGTCTAATTTATAACTTGATAGGTAATAGTTCTATATTAAATAAAATAATTCGTAAAATAATAGTTAAAATATATTTTTATTTAAAATATTAAAATTCTAAATCTAATTAAGCGTTTAAAAAAGATTCGAACCCTAAATTTATGGTTGGTTTGTGAGATAAAAAATATATAATTTATATTTATTTAAGGATCGATTCAATTTTGAAAAAAAAATTCAAAATAACATAATAATTAAATGAAATTTGTTTTCAAATTTGGTTCGCCGCAATCAAAGTATGATCCTCGTGTCGAACCACTTCAAAAGACAATTTTTAATGATGAATTGTTTGGTTGACAGTGGTCATCCATGTTGCAAATACGAATAATAGTTGCAATATTTTTTTTTTCGATTCAGATTGTTTTGTGTGTTTGGTAGCTATTTTATGCAGAGGTACAACTAACTAATTCATATTTTTGTGTATATTATATATGTATATATTTTATAGAATTTTCCATTCACTCATATTTTTTTGTTAATGTATAATATGATTATATCAAGGACATTTAGGTTAGTTGATTCACTTATTTGATGTCATTGTTAGTGTATTTCTATGTGTTTAGAAGTTTACAATTATGTAACTTCATCATGTTTGAGACTTATATATATGATTGGTCTTTTAACTATGTCAATTTCTTTCACATAATTCTTTAACTTTAAAGCGTCAGGTGAGGGTCCATTGACTTTAAATGTTACACCCATTGACTACTTCATACGCTCTCATAGTATTGAGTTACGACACGTAAAAGTCTAATTTGTAAAGTTGGACATCAGTAGCGTTTGTATGAATTACGGTGAAGCATTTCAAATTCCTATTATAGAAATTATTATCAGACTAGTATCCCACATGCATAAGTAATGTTAGATGAGTCATTAAAGGAAATATGTTTAAGGCCTCAGAGCTCAAAAAATGGCTGTTGTGTGTGTAGTCGACCCTTATGGAAGACTATCACACATATTTCGTGATGGTGAGCACTTATTGTATCATGTAGTTGCTATCTTTAAACACACCATACTCATGCAGTGTAGAAGTGTTCATTTAGTTACCATGATATCTGTTAAGTAAGGCCCTTATGGAAGGTTTGGCTGATTTTAGATATAGATTGGAACCAACACTGTATAATGTGCTGATACCTACCATCTCTACTAATTATTATGACGAGTGGAATACATATGAATTCCCAATCATAACCACTATCTTCATAAAATTCAGTACGTGTTAGATAAGTTTTAAAACATTCATAACTGTTTCACTGATTTTGGATTGTTTTCTGATTGTTGAGTTAAAGGATGCGCTCTGAACAGTGGGACAATTCTAACCGCATTAACAGATATGTCTTACATATTAGAGTTCCAGATGCATTTTTGATTTTCCATACCGCCAACATCAAAGTGGCTAATAATATGTTGCTCACCTTGATAAGAGTTTAGTATAATCCTCTCATGTTGAAATAAAGAACTTGATTGGGAAGATCTCTACTATAAAGTACAATATCCATATGATATCAAATAGCGCATCTTTAAGATGAGTGATTTTGATGAAAATTTAAAGTATTAGATATTGAGCTCTATGAGACTATCGCAGTGGATTATATTTTTGTATATATCCATACTAGATTCAGAATCCTTGAGATGACCTTTAACTTCTTAGAGAAAAAATGGGACATGATCACTCTTATTGCCAATATGGTCAACGAGGAAGAAAAACATTTCAGAGTAGTGAACTTTATAGTCTAATATGGTTATTTGAATAAGAATACACTCTGAACAAGAGTAATCACTCATATATCGAAGCCGTATAGGCTAAACCTTCACGATTCGACAAGCCATAGGGAGATTCGACTAGAATATAGACTGACCCCAAGTTCAAGGCATGATTGGAAAAGAAATGTAATATTTATTAAGTATTAACTCCATAAGTTAATTTAGTTTTAGTATTAAAGGACACATGATGGGTTGAAACAAGAGTAACAACTCACATATGTATTCAGATCTCAAACCAAAACATGCCTCTCAATGATGAAGAGATTCAGATTTTCACTATTAAAGGTATGACATGTATAATTGAAGTTAATTTTCAATTTAAGATTTATTTAAATTCATGAAGATCGGGAAGATCGTTTGAGTATGAGGGGGCATACCAACCGTTTCAATGATCGTATTGACCGGTTACTAAAGGAGTTTAAATTGGCTACCAATCGTCGAATCAAAGTAAAAATTACTTATCGAGATGATGTCTCATGCTATGAAAAAGTTTTCAAAACCATCTTTTTTCATCAACTGGACATGGGGATGTTATCTTCAGGCTATGAAAAGGTTTTGGAAATTATTTTTTTCATCAACCGGATGACTTCAATGTGACTTCGAATAAGGAACACTCGAGAAGAATTTATCTTATTCCGATAAGGTCAACAATTATAATTCCTAATATAACGATTGAATAAAATAAAATAAATAACTTGGGTTCTTGATGGTGATGGTGCTGTAAATTCGAGGACAAATTCTTGTCAACGAGGAGAGGATGATGTAGCCTAGAAATTCCAAACAAAATCCTTTTTAATTTATTTATTTTATTCAAATATCTTATGTATTTAAATCAAATTTAATTATATTAAGATTTTATTTTATTTTATTTTATTTTATTTTATTTTATTTTGAAAGATTTATTTTATTTTGAAAGATTTATTTTATTTCCTTGTATTATAATTTAGGGTTTTGAGCAGCTATTATATAAAGCCTCATATGCCTTAAGCTATTTTAAGTTTTTGGAATAATATATTTTTTTCTCTGAAAATTTCAGTCTTTGTTACCCTTAAATTAGGGTTTCATCATGTTACCCTTGAATTAGGGGTTCATCTATTTTTGTTTCTTCTATTTTTGTTTCTTCTTCTATTTCTGTCGCGTCGTCAAATTTACTTTGTTTTGGGCTATTGGGAAATGTGGATATTTTTATTTGTTTAGAAACAAAAAAATTCAGTTTTTTTACAACCATCGTTTAATTGGCTCAGAGTTTCTTGACTGTAATGATAAATTATATAGGTTAGATAATATTTAAAATAATCCAATTAAAAAGGATGTAACACATGTAATAACTTCTGAAAATTCAGCTTCTATATGGCACATGTCTTTAGGTCACATCTATTTAAAAAACAAATAACCTAACTAATTGAGGGTCTTTTAAGTCTCCTTAATTAAACATATTTAGAAAAGTGTGTGTAGTGTATCAAAGAGAAATAAACCAAACAGAAAAGATTTGAAGCCTCCCATGCTAAAGACGTCTTTGAGTTAATCCATACAGATACCTACGAATCGTTTCATACAATATCTTTGAATGGCCTTATATTTTCACCTATTTTGTAACCAACTTTTCACGATACAAATATGTTAACTTTCTTCATGAGAAATTAAAGCTCATTAAAAAGTTCAATTCTTTTAGGGACAAGTTCAATTAGAAAAATTCAAATTGATTAAGGATGTCAGACTTCATGGCTCACTCACTCTCTGGAAGGTATGATGGATCACAATAAAAACTTCATGGCTCATTCACTCTCTATCTTCAAAAGTACAAAATTGTCCCTCAATACACCAGACTGAGCTCTCGTATCGTAAATGGTGTATCTGAATAATGAAACGACACATTAATGAATATAGTTAGGAGCGTGATTTCTTAAAAATCTCTATCATATTTAGTTTCAATGGAACTCTTAAAATATGTAAGCATGAAAGTGTTTTGGGAGTAGAATTTATTGCTCGGAGAACACTCACAACTTGAACATACTCAGCTTATGCATGTATGGGTAGATGTAGCGGTGGTTTGACTCGTTGCTATTTAAACAACACTCACAGATGAAATCAGATGGATGATGATAATCAATAAAGGATGGATGAAGTTGCGCCACAAATTATATGGAAATCCTTTAATAAGCATGACTAAAAATGCTTCTCACAAGAATAGTTTAAAGATAGATTTGGAAAAATATTTTGGGTAGAATCTCATTCTATAATGAATCTTATAGCTTGAATGAATTTAAAAATTACAAAAACTCTAGGTTTTTATATAATTTCATACAAGGAAAAACTCGTAATAAAAATGAAATAGTTCTATTTGATTCTCTTAAAAGAGAATTAAATAAGTTTAAAGACTTAAAAATTACTCCCTCTGTTTCATAATATAAGTCTTTTAAGGTTGTTGCACGGGTATTAAGAAATGCAATGATTAATTTTTATTTTATAAAAAATAGTCATAAACTTACTTGTATAACCCTTCATTGAAAACAATAATATAAAAAAAGCCACTATAAGACAAAGGATAAAAAAGTAAATTACATAATAAAGTTGCGTTGAAATTTCAAAACGACAATTATTTTGAAACAAAAAAACTCTTCTAAAACGACTTATATTATGAAACATAGGGAGTAAATCTCAGATAATAAATACTAAATAATTCCCCTTGACTCTCTTAAAATACAATAACATACTTATAAACTAAGTATTTTGTTTGGTATACAAAGAAATAATATTAAAATATAGAATGTTTACAAATACATCGGGACATACCCCTGAGATACAAAGGTACTAAAGTAAAAGTCCTATGAGAATTCCCCCATTAAAAATTGCAGCAACGACATATAAAGGTACAAACAACAAGGGAAGATAATAATTACTACTAAGTAGTTTTTAGCAAATGAGAAACAAAATGAAGAAGCCAAGTGGCACACCTAAACCAATGAATGAACTAAAAACGAGAATCCAAACTTTACGATGAATGAAACCTAAAAAAAGGATAGTAAAATAAAAAAACCTAATATTTTTTTTACCACAACCAAAACATCTTGGTTCCGTGAAATCTATAACAGATATTTGAGAGAAAGTGTTGGGATAATGTAGAGTCCGCAAAGATCCTAAATTTTTATTTTACCCAAATATAGTAGACTATCACATAGAAAGTATCACGCCAAAGATGACCCAGGCCGATGGAAGAGGGAGCCCAAGTACTAGCAGTATGTAGTCAGGTGAGCCAATCAGAAAATGGGTACGTAAATACTAGTTTTTCGGAACAGGCTTTGCCAATAAGTTGAGAAAATTGGATAACCATCAATATCTGACTGAGGAATTCATAAAATTTATTACCCAAAACTCTAGAAGTTTATCTGTAGTAGTGATCTTCCCAAGGATGGCCAACCAGAAAATAAAAGAGTGTCTGGGATATTATGCTTGTTCCAATTAAAATTGATCAAATGCACTTAAATCCTAGAAATCCAAATGAAGTTCTAGGTGCAACTTACTTTCAAGTTACTGTTCTGGTTAGAAATTCATAACCTAACATCCTCCCTACCCAAAAGGGAGGAGGAGGGGGAAGCAAACTGATAAAGTTACCAATTTCGAGCATAAGAGATTGGTGAGATCTTCTACAAGAGTAAAGCTTACTGGGCCACTTGTAGGAGCCGTTGGAGATGATGTTGGAAATCGCGCTATTTTTGCGCATTCTAACATAAATTATAATACTCTGACTATAACGATCTAATAGAAAATTAAGAAAAAATCAAGGATCATAATAGATGCAAATGGTGGCACCATTACCAATGTTGGCCTTAGAAAGTATAGCCACAATAGTTCTAAAGCTTATTATTTTCCTCCATCCCAAATAAGGGATGAGTCGATAAGGAGGCTTCAAAGACATTTATCTTTCATATTCCCAATGATGACCCAATTACACCATATTGAGGAATATTATTCACTAAAGATGGACTAGAAATGCTTAATAACGTATGATTCATTACAATCCCTAAGGAATAAAATCCCAAGGCCACCCTTCGACGAGGGTAAGTTAACGTTGGAGCCTGAGATTTTCATCTTAGTACTTGACCACTAGAAACTAGAAAAGATAACGTTGATAGTTGTAACATGCCCACATATGATATATATTTAGAGGTCCACCAATTGATACGATTAGATATTTTCAAGAATAATGGACTACGATCATTATACGAAAGGCGAGCGGTGATGAGAGTAACGCACATGAAGGGTACCTTCTTTAAGTCACAAAGAATAGACGATGGATTGATGAATCGAATCGGATACCCCAAAAATTTGAAGGTGAATCTCACTAGGGTTAAGGTGAAGGCTCGAAAGGTTGGCGAATTACTCAAGGCCTTCTTTAATAAGGTTGAGAAAGCTGATGTTGGCATGCTAAAAGATCATTAAGTCATTTACGAAGCAAATATTGCTGATATTGAGCTTGCGATACTTCTAATGAAATCTGAAAGAGTGGTGATGAATCTTATATTTGATAGTGCTACAAAGAATTTGCATGATGAGTACAAAGAGAGATGGGGAAATAAGATACCCTTGTTTGAGTCTTCTTTTGCCACAAATATAACCAAAAATGTTACCATTAATGCTTACCGAATAGGATGAAGTGAAGATACATTGGATAATTTATACAATAATACGATTAGAGAATTGCATGACATAAAGAACTTCAAGCAGGAGATGCCAACAAATCTCATCGAAGGCTTTCAATACGTCAATATTAAAGGTTACATGGGACATTTCTGTTAGACATGATAATTATGAATCATTACCTGAGAGAGAAATATATTATCTAGTAAAATCTGATTGGGAATGAAGGCCGATTGTGAGGGGTCCATGAGGGAAATGAGTGAATATTTAATCATGTTAGAGAGTATTTTGGAGATAACTTTGTAAATATTGTTGCAACATATGATGTGTCTAAATTCAGATGAGGAATATGGGTTATCCAATTTAGGAATGATAGCAATAAGTGTATTATTCCAACAATAGACCATATGTTGTGACAAAAAAATAGACTGCTTTGGTGAAGTCCGAGGTGATAATAGCCGAAGAGGACTTAAAGAAGTTTTCTTTAAAACTATATGGCACATGAGTTTTGTTAATGGCAATACTAAATTTGATTTTTCTTATCTAATTGCCAATAACTGACTGGGTCATGCAAGTTTTGTCATTCATGATGAGGTCGGATGTTTTAGGCACTGAAACTTTCTTTTATCAGGAGGGCTATTCGTATATAACCACTACTATAAAAACTGAAAAATATAAATATAATGGAGTATGACTAAGCTAGGTGTTGGTCACCTCACATCTTAGGCTAACGGGTCCTTAAACTTGACCCGACTGCACAATCCGATCTGACGGGTCCATGAGTCATTAATTAAGTATAAATACCTTAACCAATTTCATTAATGAGGGTAATCATAATTTACTAACAGCACATATCTTAATTATCTCACTACTCTCTACCTTAAAAAAATTCCCAAAACACTTTACAAAATTACCCTTAAACATAAATAAACCATACAAATTGGCGACCATAGTGGAAGCACGACGGTGCCTGAATTTCACAATTCAAAACCAGCAAACAAAGTAGTTTGGATGAATCCGAATGAGCACAGTATTCCACCTCCTTAGGTGGAAGTTGCAAAGGAAAACAATAAATATACTATCAAGGAGCGCGGTCAGTTGGGAGCTGAGATAGAGGCGTTGAGAGCAATAAAACAAGCAGAAAATAGGGTTAAAGAGAAACCCGTTGGGTCGGTACTTCACCACACTGACAAACCTGAGATAGCCAATGCTCTCTAAAGATCCATCTCAGTTCCAAGAAGAGACGCCGATCTAAACATGTGGAGAGTTCTGCATCTGAGTCCTCCAACAGCTCATCTAATGAGGCAAATCTTGAAGAATCATTATCTTCAAGAAGTGATGAAAAAAGGTAAAAAAATAAAATAAGGCTGACTAAAAAACATTCCAGAAAAAGAGATATACATGGCAGGCTTAAGAAGCACCATGGTAAGGGTAAGGGGTCAGCCAACTAGCATATTGACCAGTTGCTGATTTGATCCCTTTACTTTTCAGTCTGAACCAGGTATTTTTGCTACCACTAATGAAGATATTGTTTTTAGCCGTAACAATAATTGGAGGCAATCATCTTTGTCTGCGAAAATACTCTCCGGACATCTTCTTAAGAGGTTTGACAACTCCAATATGGAGAAATATGATGGGATCCGAGATCTGGACAACCATCTGGAGCAGTTTAAGAACTTCATGGTGAATTTTGACGATGAAAAACTATGGTGCAGGGCCTTCTCCCAAACTTTCACAGGAAGCACCCTCAAATGGTACAACAGTCTCCCTCAGGGGTGCATAAGAAATTTTGATACATTTTGGGTTGCCTTCTAGAGGCAATTTGTTGGAAGTAAGGAACTTAAGGGTAATTGGGACACCATTATCCATTGTGCTCAGGATTCGAATGAGTCTCTAAATGAGTACATCAACCGTTTTGTGAATATAAAGAATGGGTAGCAGATTGCTTTAAAATTTTTGCAATTGCTTCCCTCAGGCAAGGTTTGAATCCAGGTAATTTAACCGATTTAGTGACTCAATAGAAGGCTATGACCTGGGGTGGTTTGTTGAATCAAGTGGGGAAACAAATCAACTTTGAGGAGACTAAGAAAACCAGAGTACACGCCAGGTTAGTTCCACTACTACAACAACAACTCCTCCAACTACTAATTAGCCCGGTTACATGGCAAAAGAGACTAGATAGGGATCTAACAGGTTAAAGCAAAATCAGCATAGCCAGACTCAGAGCCAACAGGTCAGAAACAAGAGAGAACCCTAGGTTCAACCTGAGTGGTTTGCTGAATTTGGGGAAAATATGGCTACAACCTATGTCAAAACTAAAAACAAAGTGTACTTTAGAAAGCCAGCAGCATCACAATCCTCCAGAGAAAACCAGAGAACCCATTTTGGCCAATACCACAATGACATAGGCCATGATACCCATGATTGTATAGCCTTGAAGCAGAAGGTCCAGAACCTCATTGAAAGGGGTAATTTGGGAGCCTATGTCAAAAAAGAGGGGGAAGAAGACATGATAGTGCACAAGCCAATACTCCCCGAACTAGTCCTTCGAACAATCCTGGAACATCCATTCAGGAAGGTACAATGGTAATAACTGAAAGGTTTGATATAGACTCTGAGTATCGTGATCCAGATCCGAGTCGAAATCAAGTAGGGGTGATAACAGACAAGACCAAAACTGTCTCCGGTCTGATTAACTTTCTTGAGTTATTGACCATTTTCGGAGGGGATACAGTGACTGCACCTTCTAGTTCATCAAGGAAGAGACATGTCCACAGTTTGGCCACCCATTTATTTGGAGGGATGTCTACCCACCTGTATTAATCCCCATATCTCTTTATATTTTTTGATGAAGATGACCTAAGAGACATTTCAGGGCCTCATGAAGATGTTGTGGTAATATGGGCATCAATAGGAGGAAACGATATACGCTAAATTCTGATTGACACAGGCAGTTCAGCAAACATCTTATTTTTAAGCTCCTACAAGCAGATGAGAAACCCTTCAATTATACAACATTCGAACATAACCATTGTAGGCTTCACAAGAAGTTCTGCAAATGTAATTGGGGAATTCGAAGAGAAGGTATTGCTAGGCAAAGGTTCCTTTAAGAAAATTGAAGAGTACTGTTTGTTGTGTTGGATTGTCCAACATCTTACAATGTTATATTTGGGAGGTCTTGGCTCTCCAGAATGCATGTTGTGACCTCTAAGGTACACCAATGTTTGAAATATTCCAGGGACAAGTAGGTGTTGTCCGGAGCAGCCAGAAGGTAGCCAGGAAATGTTATGCAACAATTCTTTCCTCTAAGTCTTTAGAGACAGTCAAGGTTAACATGGATTAGCTGCTATTGGATCCTTCTACTGATGATAATGAAATTGATGATCCTAGGGAGACTCTCAGTGTCATAATACATATTGAGAAGGTTAAATCCCACTCCCTCGCTAAAGGAAAGAATGCTAAAATTGGTACCAAGTTGGCACCAGATTTGAGACACCGACTGTTGTCCGTTTTGATGAATAATCAGCATGTCCTCGAATGGTACAATAGTGGCGTTACCAGAGTGCCAACTGATATTATTTCTCATAAATTGTCAATATGAACTAATGTTGCGCCAGTTGTACAAAGGAGAAGGTCTTTCTTTAAGGAAAAAACAGATGTGATTGTTCAGGAAGTTGATCGTTTGACCAAGATGGGTCACATTAGAGAATCTCAGTACCCTTTGTGGACTGCCAACCCTGTTTTGGTCAAAAAAAAGAATGGAAAATGGTGCATGTGCATTGATTTTACTGATCTTAATAAGGCATGCCCCAAAGATATTTAACTTGTTTCTCGGATAGATCAGTTGGTGGATTTGACTTCTGGAAATAAGTTATTGTCATTCGTGGATGCATTTTCAGGTTACAAGTAGATCCGAAGGATCAAGACAACACTACTTTCATCACATACAGAGGTCTTCATTGTTACAAGGTGATACCGTTCGGATTGAAAAATGCTGGGGCCACTTACCAAAGATTAGTGAATAAAGTCTTTGCTAATCAACTTGGCAGAAACATGGAAGTCTATATAGATGATATGATGGTCAAAATATTGAAGGAAGATGCACATATATATGACCTTCAAGAAACATTCTCTAACTTAGAGATTGTGAATTTAAAATTAAACCCTGAAAATTGTGTATTTGGGGTCCGATCTGGAACGTTTTTGGGCTACATAATAAGTAAGAAAGGAATTCAGCCTAATGGTTGGTCAAGTACTACAGGTTGTGGGGCTGGAATTTGTTTAACTTCTCCCTATGGTGATTATATGTACCATGCCATATATTTTGGTTTTAGAGCTTCTAACAATGAATCTGAATATGAAGCAGCGATAACTGGTCTTAAGTTGGATCTCATATGTGGGGAAAAGACAGTCCAGTTAATGAGTGATTCCCAATTGCTGATTCATTATGCTCAAGGAAAATCTGAAGCAAAGAAAGAACAGATGATTAAGTACTTGCTCATGTTGAAAGAAGTTGCCACAAACTTCAAAAATATCCGCTATGAACACATCTCTGGATCGGAGTATACTGTGGCAGATTCTTCGGCAACTATAGCTTATTCTGAATCTTACCCATGGATTCTTGTGCAAGAATTTCCACCCCTACAGACGGGCCAAGAAAAAAAGAGTGAAGAAAGTATGAGTATACCATATCTATGTTTACAAATACATCGGGACATACCCCCGAGATATTAAGGTACTAAAATATAAGTAATATGAGAATTTCCCCATTAAAAATAGCAGCAACGACATATAAAGGTACAAACAACAAAGGAAGATAATAATTACTAATAAGTAGTTTTTAGCAAATGAGAAACAAAATGAAGAAGCCAAGTGGCACACCTAAACCAATGAATGAACTAAAAACGAGAATCTAAACTCTACGATGAATGGAACCTAAAAAAAGGATAGTAAAATAAAAAAACCTAATATTGTTTTACCACAGCCAAAACATCTTGGTTTCGTGAAATCTATAATAGATATTTCAGAGAAAGTGTTGGGATAATGTAGAGTCCGCAAAGATCATAAAGTTTTCTTTTACCCAAATATAGTAGACCGCCACATAGAAAGTATCGCGCCAAAGATGACCCACGCCGATGGAAGAGGGAGCCCAAGTACTGGCAGTATGTATTCAGGTGGGCCAATCAGAAAATGGCTACGTAAATACTAGCTTTTCGGAAGACGCTTTACCAATAAGTTGAGAAAATTGGATAACCATCAATATGTGGCTGAGGGATTCATGAATGTTATTATCCAAAACATACGTATGGAGGTGTTATCTCCCCAATCTAGAAGTTTATCTAGTAGTAGTGATCTTCCCAAGGATGGCCAACCAGAAAATAAAAGAGTGTCTGGGATATTATGCTTGTTCCAATTAAAATTGATCAAATGTACTTAAATCCTAGAAATCCAAATGAAGTGCTAGGTGCAACTTATTATGAAGTTACTGTTCTGGTTAAAGATTCATAGCCTAACATCCTCCCTACCCAAAAGAGAGGAGGGGGGGGGGGAAGCAAACTGATAAAGTTACCAATTTCGAGCATATGAGATTGGTGAGATCTTTTACAAGAGTAAAGCTTATTGGGCCACTTGTAGGAGCCGTTGGAGATGATGTTGGAAATCGCGATATTTTTGCGCATTCTAACATAAATTATAATACTCTGACTATAATGATCTAACAGAAAATATAGAGAAAAAATCAAGGATCATAATAGATGCAAATGGTGGCACCATTACCAATGTTGGCCTTAGAAAGTATAGCCACAATAGTTCTAAATTTTATTATTTTCCGCAATCTCAAATAAGGGATGAGTCGATAAGGAGGCTTCAAAGACATTTATCTTTCACATTCCCAATAATGACCCAATTACACCATATTGAGGAATATTATTCACTCAAGATGGACCAGAAATGCTTAATAACGTATGATTCATTACAATCCCTAAGGAATAAAATCCCAAGGCCAACCTCCGACGAGGGTAAGTTAACGTTGGAGCCTGAGATTTTCATCTTAGTACTTGACCACAAGAAACGAGAAAAGATAACGTTGATAGTTGTAACCTCCCCACGTATGATATATATTTAGAGGTCCACCAATTGATACGATTAGATATTTTCAAGAATAATGGCCTACAATCATTATACGAAAGGCGAGCGGTAATGAGAGTAACGCACATGAAGGTTACCTTCTTTAAGTCACAAAGAATAGACAATGGATTGATGAATCGAATCGGATACCCAAAAAATTTGAAGGTGAATCTCACTGGGTTTGAGGTGGAGGCCCGAAAGGTTGGCGAATTACTCAAGGCCTTCTTTAATAAGGTTGATAAATTTGATGTTGGCATGCTAAAAGATCATTAAGTCATTTACGAAGCAAATATTGATGATATTGAGCTTGCAATACTTCTAATGAAATCTGAAAGAATGGTGATGAATCTTATCTTTGAGAGTGCTACAAAGAATTTGCATGATGAGGACAAAGAGAGATGAGGAAATAAGATACCCTTGTTTGAGTCTTCTTTCGCCACAAATATAACAAAAAATGTTACCATTAATGCTTACCGAATAGGATGAAGTGAAAATAACTTGGATAATCTATAAAATAATACGATTAGAGAATTGCATGACATAAAGGAACTTCAAGCAGGAGATGCCAACGAATCTTATCGAAGGCTTTCAACACGTCAATCTTAAAGGTTACATGGGGCCTTTCCGTTAGACGTGATAATTATGAATCATGACCTCAGAGATAAATATATTATCTAAAATATTCTGATTGGTAATGAAGGACGATTGTGAGGGGTCGATGAGGGAAGAGAGTGAATATTTAATCATGTTAGAGAGGATTTTGGAGATAACTTTGTAAATACTGTTGCAACATATGATGTGTCTAAATTCAGATGAGGAATATGGGTTATCCAATTTAGGAATAATAGCAATAAGTCTATTATTCCAACAATAGACCATATGTTATGACAAAAAAATAAACTGCTTTGGTGAAGCCCGAGGTGATAATAGCCGAAGAGGACTTAAAGAAGTCTTCTTTAAAACTATATAACACATGAGTTTTGTTAATGCCACGCTAAATTTGATTTTTCTTATCTTATTTCCAGTAACTGACTGGGTCATGCAAGTTTTGTCAGTCATGATGAGGTCGGATATTTTAGGCACTGAAACTTTCTTTTATCAGGAGGGCTATTCGTACATAACCACTACTATAAAAAGTGAAAATGATAAATATAATGGAGTATGACTAAGCTAGGTGTTGGTCACCTCACATCTTAGGCTAATGGGTCCTTAAACTTGACCCGACTGCACAAGCCGACCTGACGGGCCCATGAGTCATTAATTAAGTATAAATACCTTAACCAATTTAATTAATAAGGGTAATCATAATTTACTGCCAGCACGCATCTTAATTATCTCAGTACTCTCTACCTTAAAAAAATAAATTCCCAAAACACTTTAGAAAATTACTTTTAAACATAAATAAACCATACAAATTGGCGACCATAGTGGAAGCACGGCGGTGCCTGAATTTCACAATTCAAAACCAGAAAACAAAGTAGTTTGGATGAATCCGAATGAGTAGAGTATTCCACCTCCTTAGGTGGAAGTTGCAAAGGAAAACAATAAATATACTATCAAGGAGCGCGGTCAGTTGAGAGCTGAGATAGAGGCATTGAGAGCAATAAAACAAATAGAAAATAAGGTTAAAGAGAAACCCGTTCGGTCGATACTTCACCACACTGACAAACCTGGGGATAGCCAGCGCTATCTAAAGACCCATCTCAGTTCCAAGAAGAGACACCAATCTAAACATGTGGAGAGTTCTGCATCTGAGTCCTCCAACAGCTCATCTAATGAGGCAAATCTTGAAGAATCATTATCTTCAAGCACTGATGAAAGAAGGTTAAAAAAGAAAATGAGGCTGACTAAATAACATTCCAAAAAAAGAGATATACATGGCAGGCTTAAGAAGCACCATGGCAAGGGTAAGGGGTCAGCCAACCAGCATATTGACCAGTTGCTGATTGATCCCTTTACTTTTCAGTCTGAACCAGGTATTTTTGCTACCACTAATGAAGATATTGCTTTTAGCCGTAACAAGAATTGGAGGCAATCATCTTTGTTTGCGAAAGTACTCTCCGGACATCTTCTTAAGAGGTTTGACAGCTCCAATATGAAGAAATATGATGGGATCCGAGATCCGGACAACCATCTGGAGCAGTTTAAGAACTTCATGATGAATTTTGATGAAGAAAAACTATGGTGTAGGGCCTTCTCCCAAACTTTCACAGGAAGCACCCTCAAATGGTACAGCAGTCTCCCTCAGGGGTGCATAAGAAATTTTGATACATTTTGGGTTGCCTTTTAGAGGCAATTTGTTGGAAGTAAGAAACTTAAGGGTAATTAGGACACCATTGTCCATTGTGCTCAGGATTCGAATGAGTCTCTAAATGAGTACCTCAACCATTTTGTGAATATAAAGAATGGGTTAGCAGATTGATTTAAAATTTTTGCAATTGCTTCCCTCAGGCAAGGTTTGAATCCAGGTAATTTAGCCAATTTATTGACTCAATAGAAGGCTATGACCTGGGTGGTTTGTTGAATCAAATGGGGAAATAAATCAACTTTGAGGAGACTAAGAAAACCAGAGTACACGCCAGGTTAGTTCCACTACTACAACAACAACTCCTCCAGCTACTAATCAGTTCGATTACAGGGCAAAAGAGACTAGACAGGGATCTAACAGGTCAAGGCAAATCAGCCTAGCCAGACTCAGAGCCAATAGGTCAGAAACAAGAGAGGACCCTAGGTTCAACCATAGTGGTTTGCTGAATTTGGGGAAAATATGGCTACTACCTATGTCAAAACTAAAAACAAAGTGCACTTTAGAAAGCCAGCAACATTGCCATCCTCCAGAGAAAACTAGAGAACCCGTTTTTGCCAATACCACAATGACATAGGCCATAATACCCATGATTGTATAGCCTTGAAGCAGAAGGTCCAGAACCTCATTGAAAGGGGTAAATTGGGAGCCTATGTCAAAAAAAGAGGGGGAAGAAGACATGATAGTGCACAAGCCAATACTCCCGAAATGGTCATTCGAACAATCCTGGAACATCTACACATGAAGGTACAATGGTAATAACTGACAGGTTTGATATAGACTCTGAGTATCTTGATCCAAATCCGAGTCGAAATCAAGTAGGGGTGATAACAGACAAGACCAAAACTGTCTCCGGTCTGATTAACTTTCTTGAGTTATTGACCATTTTCGGAGGGGATACAGTGACTACACCTTCTAGTTCATCAAAGAAGAGACATGTCCACATTTTGGCCACCCATTTGGTTGGAGAGATGTCCACCCACCTGTATTAATCCCCATATCTCTTTATATTTTTCGATGAAGATGACCTAAGAGACATTTCAGGGCCTCATGAAGATGTTGTGGTAAAATGGGCATCAATAGGAGGAAACGATATACGCTAAATTTTGATTGACACATGCAGTTAAACAAACATCTTGTTTTTAAGCTCCTACAAGCAGATGAGAAACCCTTCAATTATACAACATTTGAACAGAACCATTATAGGCTTCAAAAGAATTTCTGCAAATGTGATTGGGGAATTCGAAGAGAAGGTATTGCTAGGCAAAGGTTCCTTTAAGAAAATTGAAGAGTACTGTTTGTTGTGGTGGATTGCCCAACATCTTACAATGTTATATTTGGGAGGTCTTGGCTCTCCAGAATGCATTTTGCGACCTCTAAGGTACACCAATGTTTGAAATATTCCAGGGACAAGTAGGTGTTGTCCGGAGCAGCCAGAAGGTAGCCAGGAAATGTTATGCAACAACTCTTGCCTCTAAGTCTTTAGAGACAGTCAAGGTTAACATGGATTAGCCGCTATTGGAGCCTTCTACTGATGATAATGAAATTGATGATCCTAGGGAGACTCTCAGTGTCATAAAAGCTATTGAGAAGGTTAAAACCCACTCCCTCGCTAAAGGAAACAATGTTAAAATTGGTACCAAGTTGGCACCAGATTTGAGACACCGACTGTTGTCCGTTTTAATGAATAATCAGCATGTCCTCGAATGGTGCAATAGTGGATTTACCGGAGTGCCAACTGATATTATTTCTCATAAATTGTCCATATGAACTGATGTTGCGCTAGTTGTACAAAGGAAAAGGTCTTTCTCTAAGGAAAAAACAGATGTGATTGTTCAGGAAGTTGCTCATTTGACCAATATAGGTCACATTAAAGAATCTGAATACCCTTTGCGGATTGCCAACCGTGTTTTGGTCAAGAAAAAGAATGGTAAATGGTGCATGTGCATTGATTTTACTGATCTTAATAAGACATGCCCTAAAGATATTTAACTTGTTTCTCGGATAGATAAGTTGGTGGATTTGACTTCTAGAAATAAGTTATTGTCATTCGTGGATGCATTTTAGTTTACAAGTAGATCCGAAGGATCAAGACAACACTACTTTCATCACAGACAGAGGTCTTCATTGTTACAAGGTGATACCGTTCGGATTGAAAAATGTTGGGGCCACTTACCAAAAATTAGTGAATAAAGTCTTTGCTAATCAACTTGGCAGAAACATGGAAGTCTATATAGATGATATGATGGTCAAAAGATTGGAGGAAGATGCACATATATCTGACCTTCAAGAAACATTCTCTAACTTAGAGAGTGTGAATTTGAAATTAAACCCTGAAAATTATGTATTTAAGGTCCGATCTGGAACGTTTTTCGGCTACATAATAAGTGAGAAAGGAATTCAGCCTAATGGTTGGTCAAGTACTATAGGTTGTGGGGATGGAATTTGTTTAACTTCTCCCTATGGTGATAATATGTACCAGGCCATATATTTTGGTTTCAGAGCTTCTAACAATGAATCTGAATATGAAGCAGCGATAACTAGTCTTAAGTTGGCTCTCATATGTGGGGCAAAGACAGTCCGGTTAATGAGTGATTCCCAATTACTGATTCATTATGCTCAAGGACAATCTGAAGCAAAGAAAGAACAGTTGATTAAGTACTTGCTCATGTTGAAAGAAGTTGCCACAAACTTAAAAAATATCTGCTATGAACACATCTCTGGATCGGAGAATACTGTGGCAGATTCTTCGACAACTATAGCTTATTCTGAATGTTACCTATGAATTCTTGTGCAAGAATTTCTATCCCTACAGACGGGCCAAGAAAACAAGAGTGAAGAAAGTATGAGTATACTCGTTATTCAACCTAATGACTGGAGGTATGATCTTTTCTAGTTTATCTTTGATGAGATATTGCCTTTGGATAAAACCATGGCTAAAAAATTCAACTATAAGGCTCATGGTTTCTTGATATTAAGGAAAGTTCTTTACAATAAATATTTCAACATACCTCTCTTGCGTTTCTTAGGATTTGAAGAATCCTAAGTTGTGTTCTCTAAACTAGCTGATGGAGAAGGTTCTGCGCACTGTGGCCATAGGGACGTAACCAGGAGAGTTTAATAGTAGGGAATTACTGGCCAATCATAATGCCAGATGTTAAAGAGATGATAAAAAGTGTGATAATTGCCAAAGATATAGAAATAAAATTCATATGCTAGCATTTCCTATGGAATCTATATCAGAACCGATACCTTTCGATAGATGGGGGTTGGATCTAGTTATGTCTCTTCCCATGGAATCCGGTGGATGTAGAACAATCATAGTTGCTATTGAGTATTTCTCTAAGTGGATATGGGAAGCTTCTTTAGCTGGAACCACTTTTAATAAAATAAATTATTAAATTTATTTTATCTAACATATGTTGCAGATTTGGGGTTCCCTGAAAGATTATTACAGATAATGGGCCACAGTTTGATAATGAAGACATGGAAATGTTCTGCACCTCTAGAGAAATTCAACACTATTTTTCTTCTCATATCCACCCTTAAGAAAATGGGAAAGTTGAAGTTGCAAATCGGATAATCTTGTTCAGGCTGAATCAGAATCTGGAGGGAGCTGCAGGAAAGTGGTCAAATTATTTACAAGTTGTGTTGTAGGCCTACCGAACTACATCTGGGGCTGCTATACAAGTATCTACTTTTTCTTTTGTGTATGGGATGGATGCAATCACTCCCAAAAAATCTACTTTACCATCTCACAGAGTGCAAAACTATTATGAACGGGCTAATGATATAGCAATCAAGAATCAGTTGGATTTGATTGGAGAGAGAAGAGTTAAAGTACATTTGAGGATGACACATTACCAGGGTTTGATGAGGAGTAGATTTGCCTCCAAAGTTAAAAGAAGAGATTTTCATTTGGGGGACAAATTTTAAGAAAAGTCTTTTTATCTACCAGGGAAAAACAGTTCGGTAAGCTGGCTTCGAATTGGGAAGGCTCTTATGTGGTATGTGAGAAAGTCAAACTAGGAAGATATAGGCTCCAAGATAAGGAAGGGAGAGCACTAAAACACCCATGGAATGTTGAACATCTCAGGTTATACTTTAAATAGAACTTTCTTGTAAATATTTACTTTTTAAGTATCAATGTAAATATTATGGGGCATACTCTTTCCTACCCTGGTGGCCCGAGGAGGTTTTAATGAGGTGTCTGAGTTTTCAATAATATCTTATGCCTTCTTCAAAATTCTGGTGCAGTTTTGTTTTTTATTTAGCCACATAATAAGGTGGTCGGATATTAAATGCTTATCAAACACCCCGGCTCTCAAATATATTTGAGTAGATCATATATATTAAACACTTGGTCACATTTATTAAACACATGAGGTTGAAGATGTTTAAACATTGGCCATAAAGAGTTAAACAAAATTCAATCAAAGGGAAATATGATATTCAAATCTAATCGGACTGAAACCGATCTATGATTCACAAATGCCTTTACCATTCAAGGACTTTAAGTTTCACAGAAGAAAAAAAATTAAACAAATAATGCAACAAAATGCCTTGGCCATCCAAGGACTTTATGGAAAAGATTGTTCTAATGGTTGTTAACAAGGACACGATCAATTTTAGAAGATATGTGATTACTAGCCTGCTTGTTTGAGTAACTTACATGTCAAAGTTTTCCATCATCTTGTCAATCATGCATCGGAGTTGTCGATGCCAAATGTTCTGGGAATTATTTTCCTTAACCTAATTCAACTTACTGGAACACATACCCAACTATGTCTCTTACGAAGAGCAATACAAATCACCTCAAGCAGCTACCATCGAACTTTGGTCAATTTCCACTTACCATCACCAAAGGTATGAAATAAAGCTTATTGATCAATGATATTTCCAGATTAAATTCAGATGTAGATCAAGAATATGCCGCAAATCCATTAGTTTAAGTATTTATCCCACATATTTCTTTATACGAATATCACCCAACCTTGTAATTTCTAGTTGAGCACTGATTTCTAACTTAAAGATCCATGGTAATTAGAATCTAACTTACTGCAGTATGTTTCTTATCACCCTCATTATGTGGATCTAACTTATTACTCTTTTTCTTCTTCCATCGATACATATCTTTTTTACATATTTAAATTTAGATCATACATTTGATTTACCACAAAGTTGAGGACCTTTACTTGTGCTTCTTCTTTTATTCTCAAAAACAAAAATTTTGTGAAGTTTCGAATGTCATCTCATTTTTTTAAATATTTTTATTGGACATGTTTTATTTGATAACATCCAAAGATAAAATACCATATAGAGCAGAGTTAGTAATAGTCACAATCAAGGTCTCCCAATTTTCTGGAAAAAAAATAAGTAAGAACAAAGCTTGTAACTCATCATCAAGAACAATCTTCATAGTAGTAAAATTATTAACAATATAATTAAAGTCACTAAGATGCTCAGAAAAATAACTTCCAACTTTTCAATTCCAAATTAAAAAGTTTCTTAAAGAAAAAATATTTGTTATAAAGGGTATATCTTTAGAAAGACATTCAAAATCTCTTTCTTGCTTGTCTTGTGGTTTTATAGATTTAGTAAAGTTACCATAAATATTTTTAATTGGTTGAATCCGATATTGGAAACATTAATGCTCTCGTAAGATCCCTAGAGTTATCGAAAACATGTTTAATTAACTCAATTGATAATTTTGTAGGATGTTTTATACAATTTGTACAATTATCACAACTTCTTTCAAAGGTTTTTGAGAGAACATCGAGGAAATTCTATAACTTTTAATTATTTTTTATGTGGATAAAGCGTTATGTTTCTTTCGGTGAAGCTTTTTTTAAGATTATATTGAAGCTTAATTATCTTCTAATCTCAAAATTAAATGTTCATGGCAATTGATGTCATGCTGAGCAGAATCGCTATGCAAATTATAGAACAACTCGTGAGAGTTTTAAAAGATGATATCCTTGTGATTTCCCCATTAAAAAAATTGTCGACAAAAACTTCCATTAAAGCTAAAAATATTTATTTTACCAGAAAAAATTAGTACAAATATAAATAATATTTCTTCTGTTTTTATTTAATAGTAGTGGATTATCTCATAGGCATGAACTTGAATTATTTTAACATTATAAAAAAAATAAAAGCGTTATTTGTATAACCTCTAATTATTTACACTCCTATAAAATTTTAAAATAATTTTTTTTTATTAAATTACGTTGTTGAACAGGTAACTTGAGATTTTGTATTCCAATTTGTTTGAGAAATAAATCCCCCTTTAAATGCTTTTAACGTTAGAAGTTTTGTTTGTCCAAAACTTTTAAGTTTTACAAGAAAAACGATTATACGATGAAACCTTGAAAAATTAGTATATTACTGATTTATTTTTTATATTTTTCATTTATATAATATGTGACTCAAGATATAACAAAAAAAACTTCAAACGTTCGGATATGTGAAGAGGATAGATGGGTCGGGTCACACACTATATGTTACCATTTCATTTGAAGTCTATAAATATAGATATTATAAATTTAAATAATATTTATGATTATAGTTTTTGAGTTTTATTTAATTTAATTTTTTACATAATATGATTGATTAAACTTGTTAATAACCCATTATTTACCTAATAATAAATTAATGCTAGAATGCATTAGCTCTTTTGAAGCATTACCAAATTGTTGAATCTTACTTCAAATATTTATATTTATTTTAACTTTTTTATGTTTTATGATTTTAATTTTTTTAATACTTAAAAAATTTGATCGCATGCCACTCTTGTTTTAATTCTTCGTTTTTTATAATTGAAAGGTACATCTTATTCAAAGGTTTAAAGCCCAACAAGGGATACAAATTGAAAAAGCAGCCACAAAGTCTGTATACAATGGGTGCTCAATTTTAACAAAAAGAATCTTTCCGCCAGAGTTAATTTACGGCTGCAATGAATAAAATCTAAGATCTACTAGATTTCATCTTCTAGGAAATCTATTAAAGCGCCAGCTAAGGGAATGAAATGAAATCTCGACTCATAAACTTCAGTTGGAGAGGAATTGTAGTAGCTACTTTTAACATAGAAAGAATCAGCTTCTAGAGAACCACTCAAAGATCAGCTAATCTCCATCTAAGAGCTTTAATTCAAGATAAAAGAGATTTCAAATTTCAAAAATCTGAGCCTAATACGATGTCTAATGAGTTGTTTCTCACAAGAATATCACGACTTGATTCGCCATTATGTAGATAGGATGTATACGTGTTAAGTTTCAGTCTACCCTGAACAGGCGGATTCCACTTAACATAAATAAGGTTGTTGTTACAGGTGATGTACTAATAACATCTTATTTATTTAGCTACAAAATCATCATTTTTCCAGTTCTTAGCTTTGAGATTATTTCAGATATCAATACTAACTATAATATATTTAATATAATTGATATATTGATTAATGTTTGAGGCTTTCCTTTTGATTTCATGCTGGTTATAGCCTTCCAGATCACCCAAAATATGATAAGAGGGATAATTGTCCTTGCGTGAGCCTATTTGGTAGTGGACAAGAACCACACTCAAGTCATATGAGAAATATTCTAATTTTGATCTTGAAAAGATGTGCAAAATAACTCCAAATAAACCAAACATATACATGATATGAATAAGTGATTGGCATCTTTTATAGAATCACAAAATTGGTATTTGGAGACAGTACTAAGATATATTTTATGCAATCCAGTGTCGATTTGAATGTATTTGAATAACATCTTCCATAATAAGAATGAAAATTTCCTTGGCATAATTAAATTCCAAATTTTGGTAAAAAGATTAGACTTGTAAAGATATTTTCTTATATGGTTCCAAGTCTCTTTTGTATTGAATTTTGAATCTTTTGATAGATATTGATGTCACCTGCTTGCTGAATAATTTGATTGGAATGAATGAGATCTAAACTAGGTTGAGGAAGAAAGTTCGTGAATCTGTCAAGAAAGTCATTATTCCAACTGTTATTGGATCACAAAGTTCTCACTTTCTCAGGTTTAAACCAAGAGTTTTCCAAGATTCCATTTAACTTGATGAGGGGAGTGTCATTGAGCCAATTATCTAGTGAGAAGTCAACATCTCCTTTGTGTATATTCCACCTCATGTTAGGTTATGTAATGTTTTGAATTTTCCAGCCTTCTCCAAACTTCAAAGCCATCTTTCTTATAAGAGACCTGAAGAGGATATGAGTTCTTCCAGTATGTATTATGAATGATGTTAGTGGATAAATATTTATTCTTCCTGATGTTAAACCACATCTTCAAAGAAAATGTTTCATGAATGTCATAACTTTTTCTAATGTTTAGACTACTTTCTTTAAATAGATTGCAAATAAACTGCCATTTAGACTAGAAAATTCTTTTCTCACTAGAGGTTGAACGCCAAAGGTATTTATTAAGAATTCTCTCAATCCTAGATATGATACATTGCAGTTAAGAAAGCTTTGTAACGAGTATGTAAGAATAACCATTAATACTGAGTTTATAAGAACTAACCTACCATCATAAGATAGATTTTTGTGCTCTTATTCTGAAATTTTGATGTTGATCTTATTTAAAAGGTTGTTATAATTTCTTTCCTTTTTGTTGTTGTTAATTGTGATGCCGAGGTAATCACTGGGGAGATAGCTGGAACTAAAACCAGTTTGAGATGTTAGAGAATCGATTCTAGTGTTGTACAACCTAGAATGGATAATTATCTTAGTTTTCTCCTTGTTTGTGGTATGCCCTGAAACATCTTGGTAATTTTGTAGAAATTTGCCAAGCTTATCAATAGTTTTACAATTATTGTTAGTAAAAATCAAAATATCATCAGCAAAGACCAATATAAGAATCAATAAATCACTTCTAGCAGTAAAGTGCATGGACTTGTTTTGATAAAAAAACTTGTGTATGCCTCTCATCAGAACCTCCTCTGCAATAATAAAAAGAATTGAGTAAATGGGATACCCTTGTCTCAAGCCTCTTTTAGAATTAAATTAATCTATAACTTCTCCATTTATAAGGATAGAAACATAGATAGAGTTTATCAGATTATGGATGATATTGAAAAAATTAATAGAGAAACCAAAACAAACTAGCACTTTAAAGAAGAAGTCGTGAGAGAGCTTGTCAAAGGCTTTCGACATGTCAACTTGAATCATGATATTACCAAATTTATTATTTCTGTTTATATCAAAGATAAGTTCTTTAGCTATTAGAATATTATGATGAATAACTTTATTAGGAGCATAAGCTCTTTGAACATTGATATGATTTTTGATAATAAGATGATAAGTTTGTTGTTTATAATTTTTTACATTATTTTATTTAGATGGCTACACAAACTGATGGGCCTGAATTCTTTCCACTTTGTATGATTGGAAGATTTAGGTATCATGTAGATACTGCTGAGTTCGGATATTTCAGCTACTATAACTTGACTTAATTTCTAAGGGAAATTAAGACCGTGACCACTATAATAAAATTCCGAACAGGACAAATGTATTAAATATTAACTAAGCTAGCTGTTAGTCACTTCAAACCAGATTACTAATGGGTTTTTAAACTTGACCCGACTTCACGATCCGACCTAATAAGCCCATGGGTAAGTAATTAAGTATAAATACCTCAACCACTTTCATGAATGAGGGTAATCAGAATTTATTACTAGCATACAACTTAATTATCTCTCTACTCACCACCCTAAACATTAAATTTCACAAAACATCCAAAACACTTTACGAGATTACCCTGAGACAAAAATAAACAACACCAAATTGGCGACCACGGTGGGAGGTGCAACGGTGCCTGAATTTCACATTCAAAACCAACAAATAAAGTAGTTCCAATGGATCTGTATGAGAAGAATGTTCCACCCCCATAGGTGGAAGGTGCAAGAGAAAACAAAGATTATACCATCGAGGAGCGAGACCAGCTGAGGGCTGAAATAGAGGCGTTGAGAGCGATAAGACAAACAGGAAAATGAATTAAGGAGAAATCAGGAGTGTCAATACTGATAAGGAAGAATAAAAGACATGGAGAAAAATGTAAAGAAGAAGTCTGACAGGAGAAAATTGTAAAGAAGTAGTATGGTAGGAGAAAAATGTAAAGAGGAAATTATGTTAGGGGAAAAGTGTATAGACGATTTAGAAAATAGTTAAAATGAGAAGAAGGAAAGATATAGGGACCAAAAGTGTAATAATCGGGAATTAAAGCGTGTGGGACCCGCAATTGTACTATAAAAGGACCACACACGCTTCACAGATCCCAAGATGAATATAACATTACTTTCTCTCTCTACTTAAGCTAAGCTCTCACTTTCTCTCTCTAAAAAGGCTCCTAAACGAAGTGGTTCAAATAATATTGGCACTAAGATATTCTCGTATCACAAAATCACTCCCCGACATTCTCAAAACTCTTCAGTGGCGCCGTCTGTGGGAAACGAAGATCATTCTGACGACAATCGCTTCCTGGAAATAATTCCTATTCCGAGGAAAGCTATGGAAGAACAAGGGGACGATTTTATCAACAATTGCGAGGAGAACCTAGTGGGCGATGACTATCAGAATGACATGGAGTACGAGGCGCATGGGGGCCAGCGAGTCAGAGACGCTTTCGATAACTCGGACCTGTTGGCTCGAAGGAATGAATTGTTGCTAGGAAGAAAAGGAAACCGTACAGGCAAATCTTCGTTCCGAGATAAGGAGGGAGCCAGCTAGTGGAAAAGAGGAGCGCGAAACCGATTTTCATCCTAAAAACAAGGACGATAGATACATGGGATACGAGCGGCGATCGTCGAGGAGGAGAGAAAAACGACATTTGGATTCGTCTGACTCGAGCGATTCTTCTCGATATAGTTCGTCGGAGTCATCTCCTAGGAAAAATCACAGAAAGAAACAACACGGTCGAGGACACGTTGATTACCGAAGGGGAAGAAGCTCGGAGAGGAAGTCTCCGAGGGAGAAGAGTTACCGTGCTCAGGTTGATGAGCGGACTTATGGCCAAGCGAAGTGTCCTGTTAGAAAAGAAGACATGGGCCCGCGAAATTCGGAGTGGCAGCATCAATATACTCTTCCATCCGAGGAAGGATTGTATTTTCCGAGCAACGAAAATTTAAGATCCAATGTTTATCGTACGAGTCACAATTGGAGAGATTCTCCTTTGTCCCCGGATATCTTGGTGGGAAACCTCCCAAAGAATTTTGATATTTCGAAGTTAGAAAAGTTCGATAGGACACAAGACCCGGATAATCACATCGAAAAATTAAAAAACTTCATGATTAATTTTGACGACGATGATAAATTGTTGTGTAGAGCGTTTTCTCAGACCTTCAAGGGGGTAGCTTCCAAATGGTATAATAGGCTTCCGCAGGGCTCGGTAAAGAATTTCGACATGTTCTGGAATATCTTCAGACAACACTTTGTGGGGAGAAAAAATTTCAGAGCTAACGGAGACACGATAATCTATTGCAGACAAAAGGTTGGGGAGAGCTTGAAGAATTACACCAATCGGTTTGTCAAAACAAAAACGGACATGGTTTATTGTAAAGACTCAGTGGCACTTGCAGCTTTCAGGATGAGCCTACTCCCCGGATTATTGAAAGATACGGTGGCAGAGAGTCAGGCCATAACCTTCGGAGCATTGTTGGATCAGGTTGAGAAGAGAATTTTGGTGGAGGAGACTCATGCATCAGAGAAAGGATTCGGTGAACAATTGGATCAGAATTAGTTTCAGAGATCTGAGCCGAACAGCCAAGGGCCCCGTGCCAATATTCAGGCTAAACGTACAGGTCAATATCCGCCGAGGCAGAAAACAAACCCACAGTACTATGGCAACCAACAAAATTACAATCAAGGAACTAGACCAATGTCGAATAAGTGGGTGCGACTGGACTATTTTGCGGAGTTAACGAAAAATGTTGCTGCTATATTTGACAAGGCGAGATCCACAGTACCATTCACGAAACCTTTTCCTATACAGACTCCGAGAGAAAGTAGAAGTGTTAACAAATATTGTAAGTATCACGAAGATATTGGGCACGACACCAAGGACTACATAGCTTTGAAAAAAGAAGTGCAAGCTCTGATCGAGAATGGAATGTTGTTGGAGTTTGTCAAAAAACACTCCAAGAAAAATGCTGTGGTGAAAGCTGTTCCAAAGAACACTGATACAGCCATGGTAATTTTCGAAGAGGTCGATGATTTTGACATTAAACAAGAATATTTGGATCCCAATGAGGGGAGGAACAATGTGAATATGGTGGGAGAGGTTATTCTGAGGGGGAGGGTGAACAGTCTCTGCGCTTTCTTTGATTCACTGGCAATATTTGGAGGAGATACTATTGCGGGGAACTCCAATAGCTCATGGAAGAGGCACATGGTCAACCTGACTACCCAGATCGAAGTTGGGGTGTAGCACAAATGCACCGATTACCCTCCCCCATTATTTGTTTTGACGACGATGATATGCGGAATGTTGCGGGCCCGCATGAGGATGCGGTGGTGATTGCTGCGGGCATCGCTGGGGATCAAGTTCAGAAGATATTTATCGATACAGGAAGGTCAGCAAATATCTTGTTTATGAGCACTTACAGGAGAATTTCTGACCCACCAGTTATACGACGTTCCGTCAGAACCATAGTGGGTTTTACCGGTGCCACAACAGTGGTAGTTGGAGAATTTCAGTGTGTGGTCGAGTTGCGCCGTGGGCCATTCAAGAAAGAGGTGGAAGTATTGTTTATTGTTGTTGACGCGCCGACTTCGTATAATGCTATTCTGGGTCGCTCTTGGTTGTCCCGAATGCATGGTGTAATTTCGACGATACATCAGTGTTTAAAGTATGTGGTAGGGAACAATGTTGGGATAATAAGAAGTATCCATAAAATGGCCCGCGAATGTTACCAGATATCTTTATCCTCGAAGGGAGTTCGGGGAGAAGTGTTAGATAAATCATAACAATTAAAAGGGCCTTCCTCCGAAGTCATCCCATGTGATGATCCGAGGGAGACCCCCAGATTTCTGGTCTTGGAAGAAAATTCCGAGGCATATGAATTTGAGAGTGGCAGAACTTTGAAGATCGGAGTAAAACTTCCTTCTGAGTTCAGAGAAACATTAATTGCGTTTTTATCTAACAAACTCGATATGTTTGCTTGGTGTGCACACGGGAGTACTATTAGAGGTTATATGTCATAAACTTGGGGTACGACTTGATGTTCGACCCATTGTCCAGAAAAGGAGGCCTGTTTCTCCGGAAAAGGCTACAACTATTCTTTTGGAAGTGGAGAGGTTGTTAAGCATAGGCCACATTCGTGAGTCGCATTATCCTGCATGGGCCTCAAATCCGGTCTTGGTTAGGAAAAAGAATGGCAAGTGGAGAATGTGCGTTGACTTTACAGACTTAAACAAAGCTTGTCCTAAAGATCCGTTTCCGGTGCCACGTATTGATCAGTTAGTGGATTCGACTTCAGGCAATAGATTGTTTTCCTTCATGGACGCGTATTCAGGGTACAATCAAATCCGGTTGGACATTTATGACGAAGAAAGCACTTCGTTTATTACCGGGAGAGGATTATACTGCTACAAGGTTATGCCATGTGGCTTGAAAAATACGGGGGCAACTTATCAGCGCTTGGTCAACAAAACCTTTGAGGAACAGATTGGCAGGAATATTGAAGCATATATCGACGATATGTTAGTCAAGAGTTTGCAGGACGAGGATCATTTTGCTGACCTTGAAGAGAATTTCAATAATTTGAGTAAGGTCAACTTGAAACTGAACCCAGAAAAGTGTATTTTTGGGGTGCGATCGGGTAAGTTCCTCGGGTATATGATAAGTGAGAGAGGTATCAAGGTTGACCCGGATCCAATAAAGGATTTAATCACTATGAATCCACCTCGAAATATCAAGGAAGTCCAAATCTTGACAGAGAGATTGGCGGCATTGAACAAGTTCATTTCTCGATCCTCGGACAAATGTGCACCTTTCTTTAAGGTATTACAAAATGCCAAACAATTTAATTGGACTGATGAGTGCTGAGCACCTTTTCGCAAAATTCAGGAATATTTGGCATTCCCGATATACTGACTAAACCGTTGTTGGGGGAAAGATTGATTATCTATGTAGCAGTATCAGATTGTGCGGTCAGTGCTGTTCCACTTTGCGAAGAAGAATCTCTTCTGAAACCTATCTATTATGTTAGTAAGAGTTTGTTGGATGCGGAAAAGCGATATCTTAAGTTGGAGAAGGTAGCGTTGGCTTTAGTAACGGCGGCTCGAAAGATGAGACCTTACTTCCAGGAACATCCTATAGTTGTTCGGACAACTTTTCCCCTAAAAGGTTTGTTATAGAGGCCTGATATCTCTGGGAGGATGACTAAATGATCAGTAGAACTAGGAGATTTTGACATAGCATTTGAGCCTCGAACGGCGATAAAAGCTCAAGTCTTAGCTGATTTTTTGGTCGAATTCCATTCAGACAGAGAGGATAAAGAGGTCGGTGACCATTTTGATGAAACGGAATGGTTGGTACGAACGGATGGCGGGTTGAACATTTCTGGAAGTGGGGTGGGTGTCCAGTTGATTTCTCCAGAAGGGATAGCTATGTTCCAAGCTATTCGATTTGATTTTAAGGCAACCAACAATGAAGCGGAGTATGAAGCTGCATTAGCGGGCTTGCGTTTAACTCAGATATGTGGGGCCAAAAAGGTTAAACTGATCAGCGATTCGCAGTTAGTGATAAACCAAGCTTTGAGAGAGTCCGAGGCCAGAAACGATAAGCTGATATAGTATTTGAAAGCATTAAAAGATTTGGTATCTGAGTTTGAGGAAGTCAAGTATGAACATGATCAAAGGGAGTCAAATGTTGTCCCAGATTCTTTGGCCTCCGCCTCACGGACGGAGGGATACCCATGGGTCTTGATTCAGGAACATCCTTCGATCATGATTGATGCGGAGCATGCAATGAACGTTAGCGAGGAGAGCAATGTGATCAAAGATGATTGGAGGTCAGCCATCATTGACTCCTTAGAAAACGATACTTTACCCGTCGGAAAGTACGAGACTATGAAAATCAGATTCAAGTCTCATGGGTATATCATGCTGGGAGGCGTGCTGTATAAGAAATCTTTGAGTCGACCATTATTAAGGTGTCTAAACAAGGATGAGTCGCAATTAATCATGTCCGAATTGCACGATGGGGAAGGTTCTGCCTATTGTGGGTATAAGACATTAATTCGACGGGTGTTTCTAGCTGGTTATTATTGGCCGACTATCGCTTCAGATGCAAAAGATTTGGTAAAACGATGTGACACGTGTCAGCCCTATGCCAATGTGATCCATAAGCATGGGGTATTATTAAGAGTATTTTGGAAGCAATCTCGTTCGACAGGTGGGCCATTGATCTATTTGGGCCTTTACCAATGGCATCCGGTGGCAGGCAAACTATCATTGTAGCAGTGGATTATTTATCTAAGTGGGTAGAAGCGGAACCTTTAGCAGGGACAAAGGCCAAAGATGCGATAAAATTCGTTGTGTCAAATATTTGTTGTCGTTTTAGCGTGCCATTGCAAATCACAATGGATAACGGGCCTCAGTTGGATAACAAGGAGTTCAAAAGTTTTTGCATCTCCAGGGGCATACGACAATGTTTTTCTGCCTCATTTCATCCTCAAGCTAATGGGCAAGTGGAAGTGACTAATCGCACAATTCTTGATGGTTTGAAAAAGAACTTGGAAGGAAATGAAGGAAAATTGCCTGATTATTTACAGGAAGTATTGTGGGCCTACAGGACAACTCCACGAACGGCTACTACTGTATCTCCATTTGCCTTAGTGTATGGCATGGATGCCATTGTCCCTCCAGATTTTGTTTTCCCTTCACATCGTGTGGCAACGTATACAGCAGATGTGAATGACCAAAACAGAGCACTGGCGTTAGACTTGGTTGAAGAAAAAAGACAACGAGCACAGTTGACGTCCCTCCATTATCAAACTCTTATGAGGAGTCGGTATGCGTCTAAAGTAAAGCACATAGACTTTAAGGTGGGAGAAAAAGTACTACGTAAAGTTTCATGCATACTAAAACACAATTCTAGGTAAATTGGGACCAAAATGGGAGGGCCCTTATGAGGTCACCGAGAAAGTAAAACCGGGCACGTATCGGTTAAAAGACAAGGAAGGGCGATATCTCCGTCTCCTATGGAACATTGAACACTTAAAGTTGTATCTTGAATGAGAAATTAGTTGTCCTTTTTTGTACAAGAAAGTTCCAAACATAGTGAGGGCATACTCTTTCCTATCCTGATAGGCACAGGAAGGTTTTAACGAGGTGTCCAATGAGCTGCTTAATATGACGTACTTTTTGCCTCAAACTATTTTTGGGTCACAATGATTTGTGCATCGAATTTGTCTCTACCGTAAACTATGATTTGGGTCATAATGATTTATGCCTCGAATTTTTCTTTGTCTTAAACTATGATTTTGGTCATAATGATTTATGCCTCGAATTTTTCTCTATCTTAAACTATGATTTGGGTCATAATGATTTATGCCTCGAATTTTTCTCTATCTTAAACTATAATTTGGGTCATAATGATTTATGCCTCGAATTTTTCTTTGTCTTAAACTATGATTTGGGTCATAAGGAGTTGTGCCTTGAATTTTTCTTTGCCTTAAACTATAATTTTGGTCACAAGTAGTTTGTGCCTCGAATTTTTCTTTGCCTTAAATTATAATTTGGGTCACAAAGAGTTGTGCCTCGAATTTATCTTTGCCTTAAACTATAATTTGGATCACAAGGAGTTGTGCCTTGAATTTTTCTTTGCCTTAAAATATAATTTGGATCATAATGAATTGTGCCTCGAATTTTTCTTTGGGTCACTGTAGTTTGTGCCTCAAGTTGTTTCACTTTTCGAATTATAATTTGGGTCCCTTCGAATTATTCTGTGACATACAATCTGTTATTATTTATGACACGCCTTAGCATATTGTTTTTAGGATAGTTTTTTATTAACACCACAGTTTGGATTGATACAACGATATAAATTGCCACACTAGAATATTGCAGGGTTAAATGTTATAGGTTGGGACATACATAAAAGTCCGAGGAATACATCTCCTCGCATCATATTCGAGGGAAAACAAAAATCTCCTTATAAGGTCTTATACACAAAAAATTATGCCACCATGATTACCTATTGTTGAGATTTTTCCAGGGAATCACTTTCCTCGGAATCTGATGACTCACTTTCACTAACAACAATATGCGGAGGACGGAGATCCGAGGACACGAGTTTCCAAAAACTTCCAAGGTCATATTCAGGGTGCTCTGCATGAAGTTGAGTTATCAGACCTGCTCGAACTGTTGCATCTCGATCAGCAAGGTTGCTTGTACACTTGGCCACATAGGCATTCACAGCTTTCTGTTTCTCTTCCTCTACCTGCCGAGGAAATCTTTGATGCGCTTTGCCAAGTGCTCCCTATTTTTGTAGATTGTTTCATAGTCATTGCAACAGTCATTGAAACCCTTGCGTGCTATTGCTTTGGCCTTTTGATACTCCATAATGAGTTTCTCTTGGCCCTCGGTTTTTTTTTGATAGAGGTCCCTCTCCTCCTGGCAGCACCTCTCCAGTATGATGACATAGTTCTCTGAGGCAGATAATTTCTCATATAGTGCATCTGCTAGGCTCTCCACAATCGCATGTTGCTTTTTGGCTTCTTCAAGCTGTGCAGCTAATAAGGAAGCCTTGAACTTGTAATGATTTTTTTTCTGTTCTCCAAGTGTGCCATCTTCTTTCCCCTAATAACAGAGGTGTGCAGCAGGCTACGCATACTTAGTGAGAATTCGTCGCCATGGGGAATTTCGAAATATGATGACTCCCCCTTGAGAATTCCAAAATCAACATGTTGGAGAGATTTACTTCGAGGCATTGGTAGTGGAGCAAGTATTGGGGGCTCCTCCAGGGGAGCTGGATGTGAAGCTTGGGTACGAGGAGTGCTAGGTGTTAAGTTGGAGTTCTATTTGGGAGAGTTATCTCCCATTTTATGTTCAAACTCACCCAGTGCCCTTAGATCTCCAATCTCTTGGGCCGGTTCGGGGGCGTCGTTTTGAAGTCTGCTGTCCTTGGACAGCTCTTGGATAGGCTCTAAGGCAGCTTTTTCTTTCCCTTTGGCTTTCAAGCTTTTCTTCTTCCGAGGGTGAATGGCCTTTTTTGGGGAAGGGTTAGGATTGGGAGTTACTCTGTTGTCCGAGGAGGATGAAACCGGGACGATGGCCACTTCTAGCAGTGATTGTTGCTTCTTAGCAGGAAGTTCCTCATCGGATCCATCTCGATGACTCTGTGCACGAGCACGCTTCGGAAGATATATCACTATATCCTTCTTTGTTACTCGCTCTAACACCTCATCTCGGGAAGGAGGGGTCATCAACTCTTTCAAAGATAGTCGATCAAGGGGATTTAACCTCCACAGTCTGCTCAGAGCCATATTGTTGTCCCTGAAGCACAAGCGAAATCGGTTTTCCCATTTCTCTTTGGCCCATTCGCTGAGCTTGGTAAAAATAGTAGTGGCACTTTCTACATGATCAGCATATGGCTTGGAAATTCCAGTCATAGCTACAAAAATGTTAAGTTAGATTCTCACTATTCGAAGGACTATCATAAGTAAATTTGTTCGAAGACTTACATTTATTGGTCCACAGAAGAGATAATTTGTGAGGGCTCGAAGGGGTCGCTTCAGAGCCTGTCTCCCAATGTCCTGAGAAGAAGATAAATTGATGTCTCCATTTCTTGTCAGCCTCTAGAAAATCTTTTAGCACTTTCTGCCTTCGGTTAAAAGTCAATGAGTAGAATGGGAAAAATGGGTTCCTAGCCAACCCGGATAATCCGATGAACTGCTCCAAGGAAAACTCTTCGCCTGAAATTCTTGAGGCCATGATGCATGCCATTAATGTGAACCACATGTTGGGTCCAGCTTGAGAAGGGCAAAGATCAATCTTAGCAAAATACTCGATGAAGAATGGGTTTAAAGGAAATCTTAGTCCCCAATTCATGATTTCAGTGTAAACAACAAGCCCATGATCCCTAGCGGATATTAGAGTCTCTCCTTCGGAGGGGAATCTGATGTCGATATACGAAGGAATACACCAACGAGTACGAAGTAACATTTCTTCTGAGGGAGAGAAATACTTGTATGATATATTGTAAAGAGCAACAACATGCTTATTCTCAATCCCTCGAATATTGTTGCCCATGATGGCATCGAGTTCTAAGGGAAGTATTACATCACCTTTTGATTCAGGGGAAATACGTTCTGCTTGCTCTTCGGATATCGTTGGAGAAGGAGTACGCGTTTGGCTAGAGGACTCTGTTGGGACTTCAATGTGTTTGTCTGGACTTGTGGTTTGAATGGCTTGAGTGTTTGGATCAGGATTGTTCGGGGCGGTGTGATGTTCACCAGACGACGCAGCAGGAATTTCAACTATATTATTCCTATCTGCAACATGAGTGGCTTGAATAGACGACTCAGGATTATCCGAGGCGATAGCTTTTCCTTTAGCAGCTAGGGCTTTGTTGCGCAAATCTTGAATCTCCGCCTCGGTAGCCACGGTCTGTCTTGCAAAAAACCGGGGAGTCCCATTTCCTGTTATGGATGGAGTAGCTGGAAGGCTTGACACAGGATCTCCGGTCCTCGGAAAAGGAGGGTCAACTGCCACAATTTGAGGAGCCTCAGGGGTAGTTGGTGGTACGTCTTTCAAACGCTTGCGCTCCTGCGAATGTTTATCCTTATGGTGTCTCTTTCTTTTTCCTGAAGATTGTTTGTGGTGCTTCTTTTTTCCCATTTCTTCGAGGGTGGTCTGGTTGCTGATGTGGTTCTGATGAGATATTTGGAGGGGGATGATGGCCGTCGAATTTGCAGGAGGGGGACACGACCCGTAGAAGGTAGTCACAGAAGGTGGAGGCTGAGGCTCTGGGTATTCACCAGCAGCGACTCTTTCTTCGAATTTTTTGCTAATAATGAGCCACTCTGGAATCCGACGAGGTTTGTAAGCCAGCTTTCTCTCTGTATAAATTTTGGGTGGAAAGTTTGAGTTATTAATGAAGGAGATGAGTATTTATAGAAGCCAAATGGGCTTCTAGGGAAAATCGGGCATGGGGACATTTCCTATTGTTTGCGTAGGGGCATTATGGGTACCCTAGGTCAAAGATTGCTGACAGAGGCGTGGGAGAAGTTGCAGAAACATGATCTCTCTAAAGATACTCTGACACGAAAGCATGACTGCTGATGTCATCCCCCTTTTTTAGCCAATCATTGCAATGTCTCGTCGTCGAATTATAGTGGCTTCAATATACTCACAGAACAAATTTCGGTGGGAAACGTTTTCACGTACTTGGCTTGTCCTTACTAAGACATTGCAAGGATTGGGGGGGCTACACTGGTTAATATGAGGTAAAAGTAGTTTATAGTCCAAGGGATGTTTTTCGAAGAGATGATTTCGAAGAGATGCTTTTTCGAAGAAGTGTGTAGCATTTGAAGTACTGGTCTAAAGCATTCTCGAGGAGGAAATTTTGCGGTTGAGGAAAAGTTCTTCGAAGAAGAGACGTTCGAGGAGGCAATAGAGACTTCTTTACAGTCCCAAAAACTATTTTTACTAGGACTGGGGGGCTACTGATACGGAAGAATAAAAGACATGGAGAAAATTGTAAAGAAGAAGTGTGACAGGAGAAAATTGTAAAGAAGAAGTATGGTAGGAGAAAAATGTAAAGAGGAAATTATGTTAGGGGAAAAGTGTATAGAGTATTTAGGAAATAGTTAAAATAAGAAGAAGAAAAGATATAGGGACCAAAAGTGTAATAATCGGGAATTAAAGCGTGCGGGACCCGCAATTGTACTATAAAAGGACCACACACGCTTCACAGATCCCAAGATGAATATAATATTACTTTCTCTCTCTACTTAAGCTAAACTCTCACTTTCTCTCTCTAAAAAGGCTCCTAAACAAAGTGGTTCAGATAATATTGGCACTAAGATATTCTCGTATCACAAAATCACCCCCAGACATTCTCAAAACTCTTCAAATACTTCACCACACTAACAATCCTGGAGACAATGAGCAATCTTTGAAAACTTATTTCAGCTAAAAAAAGACACACTGATCCAAGCCTGTTGAGAGTTTTGCACATAAGTCCTCCAGCAACTCGTCAAATGAGGCAAAACTTACAGAATCATTATCTTCAAGTAGTAATGAAGGAAGATCTAAAAAGAAAATGAGGCTGACTAAAAAATATTCAAGAAAAAAGGACAGACATGACAGGCTCAAGAGGCACCAGGGTAAAGGGTCAGCTCACAAGCATATTGATCAGTTGCTACTTGATCCCTTTGCCTTTCCGTCCGAACCGAGTAGTTTTGCAACCCCTAATGAAGATACCGGTTTCAGTCGCAGCAAAATTTGGCGGCAATCGGTTTTGTCCACAAATATACTCTCCGAATATCTTCCTAAAAGGTTTGATACCTCTAAGATGGAGAAATACGATGGGACTCGAGATTCGGACAACCATCTGGAACATTTCAAGAACATTATGAAGAATTTTGACGACAATGGCAAGCTATTGTGTAGGTTTTTCTCCCAAAATTTCACGGGGAGTGCCCATAAATGGTACAACAGTCTCCCTCAGGGTGTATAAGAATTTTTGATACGTTCTGGGTTGTTTTCAGAAGGCAATTTGTTGGAAGTAAGGAACTCAAGGTTAATGGGGACACCATTATCCATTGTGCTCAGGAACCAAACGAATCTCTAAAGGAATACATTAATCGATTTGTGAATACAAAGAATGGGCTAGCAGATTGATTTGAACAAGTTTAAATTACTTCCCATAGGTAAGGTTTAAATCCAGAGAATCTAGCCGATTCAGTAACTCGGAAGAAGGCTATGATGTGGGGTGGTCTGTTAAATCGGGTGGGAAAGCAAATCAATGTAGAGGAGACCAAGAAGACCAGATTACACCGTCAAGTGAGATCTAATACTACAACAACAACTCCATAGCTACTAACCAATCTGGTTATAGGGCAAAGGAGACCGGACAGGGGTCCAACCAGTCAAGGCAGAATTAGTCCAACCAAACTCAGAGCCAACAAACCAGAAGTAAGAGGAGGCTCTGGGTCCAGCCTGAGTGTTTTGCTGAGTTGGGGGAGAGTGTGGCTACAATTTATGAAAATATTAAGAACGGGGTGCATTTTAGAGAACCGGAAGCATTACAGTCCCCCAGAGAAATCCGGAGCACTCACTTTTGTCAATATCACAATGACATAGGCCATGATACTCAGGATTACATAACATTGAAGCGTGGGACCAAAACCACATTGAAAGGGACAAGTTGGGGGCCTACATTAAAAATTCAAGTGGAAGTAGACCGAATAATGTGCAAACCAATGCTCCCCGGACGGGTCCTTTAAACAATCCTGAGACATCTACACAAGGGTGCAATAGTGATTGCGGAAAGATTTGATGTAGATTCTGAGTATCTAGATCCAGATCTGAGTCAAAATCAGGTGGGGGTGATAACAAACAAAACCAAGACAGTTTCCAGACTGATCAGTTTTTTTGAATCATTAACTATTTTCGGAGGAGATACGGTGACTGCACCATCTACTTCATCAAGGAAGAGGCATGTTCACAATTTGGCCACGCTGTTAGATGTTAGAATGTCTACCTACCAGTTCCAATCCCCATCCCCATTCATAATTTTTGATGAGGATGATCTGAGGGACATTGTTGGACCTCATGAAGATGCGGTGGTAAAAGGGGCTTCAATAGGGGAAAACAATATACGTTGAATTCTGATTGATACAGGCCGTTCGGCAAACATGCTGTTTTTACGCTCCTACAAGGAAATGAGAAACCCATCGGTTATTCAACATTCAAACGAAACCATTTTAGGCTTCACAGGAAGTTTTGCAGATGTGATTGGGGAGTTTGAAGCGGAAATACTGTTGGGTAAAGGGCCCTTTAAAAAAATGGTGCAAGTGTTGTTTGATGTGGTGGATTGCCCAACATCATAAAATGCAATATTTGGGACATCTTGGTTCTCCATAATGCATGATTTGGCCTCTACGGTCCACCAATGCTTGAAATATGTTGTCCATGGACAAGTAGGTTTTTTCCGGAGCAATCAAAAGATAGTTAGGGAATTTTATGCAACAGCTATTAACCCTACAACTCTAGGGGCTGAAAGAATTAACAAAGATTAATAGATACTGGAGCCTTCTGCCGAGGAGAATGAAATTGATGATCCCAGGGAGGCTTCCAGTGTTATAATACCGATTGAGAAGGTTGAAACACACTCTCTCGCAGAGGGAAAGAGTGTTAAGATTGGTTCTAAGCTAGCATCGAAATTGAAACACTGTTTGTTATATTTGTTAATGAATAATAAACATATTTTTGCATGGTGTAATAAAGATGTTACCGGAGTACCAGCAGATATTATTTCACACAAGTTGTTAATCCGGAGTGATATGGCACCAGCTGTACAAAATAGAAGGTCTTTTCTAAGGAAAAAGCATATGTGATTGTCCAAGAAGTTGACCGGTTAACCAAGATGGGTCACATTAAAGAATCTCAGTACCTCTTGTGGACTGCCAACCCTGTGTTGGTCAAGAAAAAAATGGCAAGTGGCGCATGTGCATTGATTTCGCTGACCTCAAAAGGGCATGCTCTAAGGATCTTTATCTTGTTTCTCGGATAGATATGTTGGTGGATTCTAAATCTGGAAACAAACTGTCGTCCTTCATGGATATCGTCTCAGGGTAAAACTAGATACAAGTAGATCTAAAGGATCAAGATCACACTACTTTCATTACAGATAGATGTCGTCATTATTATAACACGATGTCGTTGGGATTGAAAAATGCTAGGTCCACTTATCAGAGGTTGGTGAATAAATCTTTTGCTAATCAGATTGGTAGGAACATGGAGATTCTCCAATTTAGAAGTTGTGACTTTAAAGTTGAACCATAAGAAGTGTGTATTCGGGGTCCTTTCTGGAAAATTCTTGAGTTACATAATAAGTGAAAAAGGAATTCAGCCTGATCCTGATCAACTTAATACCTTATTAGCAATGGACCCTCCTCAGAATGTTAAAGAAGTTCAAAGGCTAATTGGACGACTTGTTGTATTGAATAGGTTTATTTCAAGATCATCAGACAAATGCGCTTGATTCTTCCAAGTATTGAGAAATGCTAAAGACTTCAATTGGTCTTCATAGTGTGACCAGGTTTTTATTCAAATAAAGAAGCATTTATCCTCACCCAAAACTCTTTTCAAACCTATTCGAGGAGAAAATCTCCATGTGTATCTAGTTGTATATGAATATGAAATAAGTGTTGTGCTAGTGAGGGAGATGGAAAATTACCCTCGTACGGTGTATTACATCAGTAAGAGTTTGTTGGATGCTGAAAGAAGATACTTGAGATTGAAAAAATTGGCGTTAGCCTTAGTAATTTCAGCACGAAAAATGAGACCCTACTTCCAAGCTCATTTCATTGTTGTTCGAACCTCTTTCGCTTTGAAAAATGTTCTTCAGAAAGCTGATGTATCAAGAAGAATGACCAAGTGGTCAGTAGAGCTGTGTGATTACGATATTGACTTTGCCTCTTGAACAACAATTAAATCCCAATCAATGGCTGACTTCTTGGTATAATTTTATGCTGATAGATCCTCCAAACAAGAATAAGGAAATTGTTCTAAGAGAGAATGGGTAGTTCGAACTGATGGTGGATCAAGTACTATGGATTGTGGAGCTGGAATTTTCCTAACCTCTCTGTATGGTGATAGAATGTACCAGGCCATATGCTTTGGGTTCAGAGCTTCTAACAATGAGTCTGAATATGAAGCAGCCATAACTGATCTTAAATTAACCCTCCTATGCGGGGCTAAGAAAGTCCGATTAATGAATGATTCTAAATTACTCATTCATCATGCTTAAGGGAAATCTGAAGCAAAGAAATAAATATTGATAAAGTATTTACTTATGTTGAATGAAGTTGTCGCAAACTTTAAAAATATTTGCTATGAGCGCATTCCTAGATTAGAAAATACTATAGCCGACTCTTTGGCAACTACAGCCTATTCGGAATCCTACCCATGGATTCATGTACAGGAATGTCCATCCGTACAGACAGATCGATAAAAAGAGGGTGAAGAAAATATGAACATACTTGTTATTCAACCTAAATATGAGAGATATGCTCTTCTCCAATACATCTCCGATGAAGTATGACCTCCAGATAAAGCGGTGGCTAAAAAAGATCAAGTAGAAGGCTCGCGGTTTGTTGATACTAAGAGAAGTTCTTTACAAAAAGTCTTTCACCAGGCCTCTCCTACGTTGTTTAGGGTTTAAAGAATCCCAAGTTGTATTATCTGAACTACATGATGGGGAAGCTTCTGCCCACTGTGGCTATAGGGCCTTGACCCGAAGAGTTTTATTAGCAAGATACTAATGGCCAACCATAATCACAGAAGCTAAAGAAATAGTGAAAAAGTGTGATCCTTGTCAAAAATATGGGAATGAAATTCATGTGCCAGCAGTACCTATGGAGTCCATATCTGAACTAGTACCCTTTGCCATATGGGGTATGGATCTAGTTGGGCCTCTTTCTATGGAATCTGGTGGATGTAGAACAATCATCGTCGATATTGATTATTTCTCTAAGTGAATAGAGGCAACTCCTTTGGCTGGAACCAATTTGAAGACAGTTATTAAATTTATCTTGTCTAGCATATGCTGTAGGTTTGGGGTTCCCCGAAAGATTACTACAGACAATGGGCCACCGTTTGATAATAAAGACATGAAATCTTTATGTACCTCCAGAGGGATTTAAGAAAATGTCCAGGTTGAGGTTTCAAATAGAACTATCTTATGTGGATCGAAGAAGAATTTGGAAGGACCTGCAAGAAAGTGGCCAAGTTATTTACAAGAAGTATTGTGGGCCTATCGAACTACTCCATGGGCTGCCACACAAGAGTCTCCTTTTGCTTTGGTATATGGGACGGATCCAATTACTCCCATAGAAGCTACTTTACCATCACACAAAGTCCAAAACTATTCTGAACAGGCTAATGATGTAGAAGTTAGGAATCAGTTGGACTTGATAGAAGAGAAAAGGGTTAAAACACATATGAGAACAACACACTACCAATGCTTGATGAGGAGCAGATATGCCTCCAAAGTTAAAAGAAGAGATTTCCAAACAAGGGATAAAGTTTTAAGAAATATCTTTTTACACACCAAAGAAAAGTAGTTCAGTAAGCTGGCTCCAAACTATGAAGGCCCTTATGTGATCCGTGAAAAGATTAAACCAGGGACATACAGGCTCGAAAACAAAGAAGGGATAGCTCTGAAGCACCCATGGAACGTTGAGCATCTCAGGTTATATTTAGAATAAGGCTCTTTTCTAAATATTTACTTTTTAAATATCAATGTAAAATATTATGGGGCATACTCTTTCCTACCCTGGTGGCGCGGGGAGGTTTTAATGAGGTGTCCGGGTTTTTAATAATATATTATGTTTTTTTCAAAAGTCTGGTGCAATTTTGCTTCAATTTGGATATTAAATTCTTATTCAACACCCCTGCTTTCAAATCTTCTTGAGTTGATCTGATATGCTTAACACTTGATCATATTTATTAAACATATGTGTTCAGAGATAGACGACGGACATTTGAAAATCAAGAGACTATCTGCCACCAAACGCGATAGTCGATGGACGATATACTGTTCAATGCCCTAACACATATCACAACTTCTAGCTGTTGTATTTATTTAATTTCGAATCTATTGACTTTTTGAAATTTTTCAAAGCTATGAAAGGCGCTTCCGAGAACAAAACTTATAGATGGTATAGATGGAATTAGTCGGTTACCAAATATTATAACCTAAAATCGATTTGTTTTAATATTATTTAAAATTAATTAAATTAATAATACTATTAGATTCGATTAAATTAATTATTAGAATAAAAGTTAATTTGAAAAAATAATGTTATAAATTACGAGTATTATAAAAGTTGGATGGGTAATTAATGTGGAAAAACTGCCGTGATTCGTGATTACGTTTCATCCAACATCCAAATTGATTTGTAAATAATTTAAAAAATATAAAAAATAGATAAAAATATAATTTAAATATAATTTAAATAAATAATGAATAAATATTCTATTGATGATTGATAGATTTTTATTTATAGGGTTTATATATGTTTATTTTTTCTGATTACTTAAACATCGTACCTTAGCATGACTTAATCTTCTTGATTTGAAGTACTTGAATTTATAAATGGGAAATTGTACCAAAGGTACCTACTCAACTATTTTATTGTCATCTAGTACCCAAGGTTTGATCAATTGTAACTTAATACCCAAATCAACTACCTAATTATCACATAGTACCTAACTTTATTTTAATACCCTAACTACCCTCACCATTCATGAACAGCCACTTAACCAAAATTTCTTTTTCCTTCTCTTTCCTTCTCTTTCCTACTTTTCCTTTAATTTTATTTTTAAAAGATCTGTATCTTTCGAACCGGAGCTCGAAAAAAATAAATGAAAGTACCATCACTTTTGTTTTTTAAAAATGAACAAAACTAGATCCATTGATGATTTTTTTTGATTTTTTTAAAAAATAAAATTTCACCAGTAACAATTCGCATCATATCATGAGAATTGTTTAGGAAACCCAGAGGTGCAAACAATTCGCATCTTATCATGAGAATCGTTCAGAAATCCTGAGAGTTGCAAGCAATTCGCATCTTATCATGAGAATCGTTCAGAAATTGCAAGCAATTCGCATCTTATCATGAGAATCGTTCAGAAATCCTGAGAGTTGCAAGCAATTCGCATCTTATCATGAGAATCGTTCAGAAATTGCAAGCAATTCGCATCTTATCAGGAGAATCGTTCAGAAATTGCAAGCAATTCGCATCTTATCATGAGAATCGGTCAGAAATTGCAAGCAATTCGCATCTTGAGAATTGTACCCGTTTTTTTTAACCAGCGCGCGCCTATATTTGGTCGGGGGTATTTTTGTCCAAATTTCAGTTCGAGGTACCAAGTGACACTATCCAAAAAGCGGGTACCGCCGGGTAATTACATAGTTGAGAAGGTATCTACTAGTACTTTTCTCTTTATAAATGAACTATCATAGACATATTTACATCATTATCGGCAGTATCCGCAGTTTTTGCACGAGTAACAAGAAATGACTAGGTTTGATTGTTTGGACATATTTGATATTTACCAAAGCATTTGTTGCATCTATCGAAGTATTTCTTGGTTGTTGGTTGAAGATTACCTTTGACTGTGCTATTTGTTAAAGCTCTATCTTCACATATGAATTAATTTATATTTTATATATTACATATTAAAATATTTATGTCAACCATTTTCGGGAGAGTTACCATAAACATTTTGAATTTGCTCAATTAGAGGGAGCGAGGTAATATAATTCTCTGAATTTCACAATGGCTAATTTCACAATGGTCCGTAAATTATTACCTCTTGATCAATTAATTGTATACCCTCTATTTATTTTTTTAAATCACTCTCATTACTCTATTCTTGCAAAAATCTAATGAACTCACTATTGCGAGGGAGCATAATCCTTATTGAGCTTCAAAAGCCCAATATCGCATTGTTGGGTGAAAGGAATTTCCTTATATTCCACCAAAAGACTAAATAATAATAATATTATTATTATTATTAAGTACATTATTCCATATTGATTATTATAATTATTTAATTAGACTTGTAACAATAAAAATAAATACCATAATAAATGATACAAATTTCAATTTAGGATTTCCTTACAATTTCTCACTTTGATCATTCCTGTATACTGAAATATATAATGTATACTAAAATGTATAACATTGTTATTCACAAATAATATCTAAATGTCTATTAAATTAACACCGCTTTCATCAACCCTAATCTCTCAAGGAGTATGAAATGCAAGTAAAGCATAACCTTGTTAGTTAATATTAGTCAACTTTTCAACTGTTCCTACTGAATTGAGATCTCATTCAAAAGATAAGAACGCTAAAAGACTGAATCATTGTATTGTTTAAAGAGAAAATGTATACATATAGTCTGAGTGATAATACAATATGAAATAAAAATACACCACTCTCGCTGAATCGAGATACCATCTACAATAAAGATACCTATGGGAACCATATGCTCCTGAAAGGTGAAGGGCGGTAATGCCTTTGTGCTTAAATAAAATTTACTTTTATTTGATCGTCTTAAATTCGCTCATTTACGAACTAGATCTTAATATCTATATTCTTATATTTGTTGGCGCTACCGTTCCCGTTGGAGAACTTGACAAGTAAACTATTGTCGCACTAAACTAGGAGAGACTTTCAATTCCTTCCACCGCATATTTGTTTATGATAAAATTTATTAACCAAAGTGTGTGGGTTGATGCAGTAAAAAAATAAATTAGGAAAATTCCTTACAATACAAATCACTAACACAAAAGAAGCCTCCTCAAATTTCTTCAAATAAATTTTTTACATAAACAATTTATTGGAAGCATGTAATAAACCTACGTCATTATTTGTTAGGATTATGTTATCGACATAGAACACTAAATATATTATTTTACTCCCACTAATCTTGTGGTATACACACACTTTGATAGGGTTGACCTCAAAACCGAATAAGGTAACAATGCCTATAAACTTGTGGTACCATTGAAGATAAACCTTATTGATTCCATATATGGAATTCTTTAGTTTAAATACCATCAACTTTGGTTCTCGAACAATAAAATTTCCAGGTTGTATCAAGTAAACCTTGTATTCAATGTTTTAATTGATAAATATTGTCTTAATATCCACTTGGTGGAGCTCTAAGTTAAAATAAGCAAAAAGATCCATAATAGTTATGAATAAGTCATTTGATGATACTAGAGAAAAGGTATATGAATAATTAATTCCTCAAGTTTGATTGTAACCTTTAGTTACAAGACATGCTTTGTATTTTTCCAATTTTCCTAAAGTATCACGTTTGGTTTTAAATAATAATTTTCACCATCTTTCTCTTTTCAGGTAGAGTGGTAAACTCCCAAACTAAATTATCTTGTATCAATTTTTTTATGCAATTCATTTCTTCAATCCAAAGTTCAGAGAGGTGACTGGGTCCTGATCTAAAATATTATCTCATTATGTTACTTTATTTATTGAGGTTGTTAAATTTATTCATAAAAATAACATTAATATTTTCCACTTGAGGTGGAAGTACAACTTTAGTTTGAAGAACTGTTAATGAACTCTCTAGTATATTATTGATGACCAGTAAAATAATTGTAGCCGGAACATCGATGCTAGATCTGAATTAATTGGTACAAATTGTTCCTCAAATATGGTATTGTTCTATGAATACTTCTCTTTAAATAATGCATCCTAAACAAACACTAAAGTTTCAGCCTCAAATATATATCATTTAATGAGAGACGGAAATTTGTAACCCTTGTAGTGGTCTAAGTAACCTATGAAGTTGCAACCAACTCTTTTATACTCCAGGTTTTTTTCATTAAATATGTAAGGCTTCACTTATTTTGGACATCTCTACATATAATAATTCCTAAAGGTGGCTTACACCCTATGAATATTTTATGTGGTTTTTTAGTTGTTGTTAAAGTAAGTACCCTATTTAGTATATATGATACACACGTAACGACTCCCCCATCCACCCTCCATAAAGAATATGGTAGAGATGAGTGAGTAATCATAGTACCTTATCTATTAATGTATGATTCGATGCTTAACTACATCATTCATATTGAGCGATCTTGACATGGTGTATAAAGGTACAATTATGTAATCCTGAAGCTATAGAAGGAATGGTCCATGTTATTGTTCCTCTGATCTATCATACCTTCCATTGTATTCACCACCACAATTGGATCTGACAGTCTTAATTTATTTGCCTCGTTGCTACTCGATTTCATTCTTAAAATTATTTGAACTTGTCAATAACTTGTGATTTCTCAAGAAAACATTATATCTAGCCATATCGTGAAAATTTGTTTATGAAAGTAATGAAACAATTTTGGTCATTCCATGATGTTGTAGGGAATGGGCCCAAGATGTTTGTGTGGATTAACTTCAAGATGCCTTTAGTACGAGATACTTCAAATATTCTATACTTGGTCTATTTCCATTTGATACACTCTACACATTAATCTATATATATATATATATAATCAAGGGACTTAAAATACCCTCAACTTCAAACTTGTCTATTATCTTTTTGAATATCTTACCTAAACGCATGTGCCTAGAAAAGTTAAAATATTAGAAGTTAATGCATATACTATATTCATTGCAATTAGATAATTAGAAATATTACATAATCTATACAATTTATTAAACAATTAAGAATACTTAATCTAATTAAACGATTATTATAATAGATCTGAAGTTTTCCATTTCCAAAAGAGAAAAATAACCATATTTATCCAATATTAAAAAAACAACGAAATATCCTTTAAAAAAAATACATGTTCTAAATTTAAATAAATCTTAAGTTGATACATGACTTTAACCAGGCAACCTACACTATAGTTTAAATCTGAATATTTATATCATTAAGAGGTTTGGTTTGGATTGAGCCTTACGAATAAATACATACGTGATTAATCGTTATTGTATCAACCCACCATGTGTCCTTTGATACACAAACTAAATTAACTTCTAAAGTTGCTATGAAGAGATCTTATATTTTTTTCCGTCCATACTTTGTACTTGAGGCAATATCTCTTCCAGTGATTCGTACTATTGTAATGGAAACATGGCAATTTCCTTCGTTTTCTCTTCTTAAGGTCTGCTAATTCCTTTCCAGATCCTGAAGTATTTTCTTGTGAAACTTTAATAGATGAGTGCTTGCTCTTGTTCTGAGCTTCACTCATGTCAATATCAACCATATTAGCCTCTAAAGTCCTTTGCTTTTAATTTTTTTTCCATATGATTAACAAGATTTATGATAAATTAGTCATGTCCCACTTCTTCTCTAGGATATCATATGTTGTCTCGAGGATTCTGAATTTAACAGGAATAGACATGAAAATATAGGACATTACAACATTTTAAAAAAACACAACGTCTATAGCCTGTGGTTTTGCCATCTTCGGGATGTGCTTTATAATTTTCCATGACCCTTGTACTTCATGATAGAGATATTCCCATTCAAGTTCTTGATTTTAACTTCAGGGGAATAAATGGAACTCTTCTCAATATGGACAAACATACCATTTACCAGTAAAAGAGTGCTGATCTAGAAACTCAATAACGCTCGTGGGACATTAATTTGTAAGACATACCAACTGAGGCAGTTAGAACGTTCATAAATCTCAAAGCATATCATTTCATCACGAGTGATCTTTTCTGTATGAGCAGGTGGTTGGTCATCTCTAAGCCAATAATCTATTTTATTATGTCCCAATAAGATTAAAGTTCTCATTTCTACTCCTTAAATTCCCCCACCCCCACCAGAATGGGGACTTAAAATGAGTTTCTCAATTGGTTTCCATTAACTGAACAATTGGAAACAAATATTGAATTAGTGAAACATTTTTGAACTTTTTACCAAACTTATCTAACATATATTAAAGTTTATAAAGTTAGGGTTTTTATTGGGTATTCATATGTAGTACAATCATCATAATCATTAGTGGAAACAGTGGGTGTTAGTGCAATATACATTACCTTCACAGTGAGTATTTTAAGGTTGGAAAATGTAGGTTTTATGCCATATCGGAAATAATACAAGCCTTACATATGGTTCATACCTGACTGATTTATTATAACTAGACAAACTTTTCAATTTTAAAAATCTAGTTAATCATGGGCATGCTGCGTGTAAAGACATCAACTCATCATGTAACAAGTACTCACCATCAGTAAATATATGTGGTAGCCTTCCTTTAGGGGGGGGGGGGCTATACACACAACAATTATTTCTTAAGTTTTGTGGTCCTAAAATGCATTATTTTCATGACTTTTGACATTGCCCACTTAACTAATATACCACGTCTGAATCACTCCCAAAGAATGGGCATATGAATACTCACATTGTAATTTATAGAGATGCTAATGGATGTGAAATATCTCGTCAAGTGCTCAAATATCTTAAGTGAGATAAATACGAGTCAAACTCCATGTACGGTAAACAAAACAATCCCTAGGCATGCAAGATATCACCTCGTACATCCTATAGTCTAACTTGAAGTAACAATCGATAATTACACCAATTTATGTGACCATACACTCTCAACACTAGATGACTCTCAATGTGTATAAAATTGGGTTTACATAATGGTTAACCTATAAATGTAATCCCCAAACATGGGGTACACATTCAACTCAACAGTCGTCGTAAACATTCTAACCATGTTATACAATTGCAAAAGAAACACGCTTTTCATCATACATGTGTAACTAAATTTAACATGCTATAAACAGACATAATATATATATATATATAACATCAAAAAATTATGAATGGGTTGGCTTCACCTCTATATGGGCATCATGAAAATACCACAAGCACAACATAAAAACAAAACATTCTCTCTTTGATACTCGTAATGGTGAAGATATTTTCTTCAACTACATTCTCAATCATATGCTTTAGTTTTCTCTTGACCCTGATCTTGTCTGATTTTTTAAAATCACCCATATTTTTCCGAACCAACTTGTTCCCAAATATTAGAGTGAGTTGTTTTATAATTATTTTATCGCAAAGTTATTTTTTCCATTTTCTCAATAATTGAGTTTCTTATAGCTTTCAAGGTTTTTGGTAGATCATAAATTTCCACCTTCGTGTTCGTCCCTCATTATTTGTTTGATGTTTAATGTACCTTTTTTTTTTATTTTCTCCATGTAAGTTTGTATGGGAGCACGAGACTTGAAAATATATATCATTTTAAAAATAGTTATAAATAAATAATATCAATAAGAATACATGGAAGTATGGTTATATATATATATACACACACACACGTACTTGCATCCCTTTTGGTTATGTGGTATGCATCGTGGTTAATATAATTCGAGTAAATGTTTTGCACATGTGGTAATGTTGTATGAAAAGTCTTAACATAGGAGGGATATGGGCCCTATTGTTGATGAGGGGGGTATTCCCCGATCAAGTAAAACCCAAAAGGGTGAGCAGATGCATGTGATGAGAAAACAAAAGACGGACCCGAGCTAGAAAGATAAGCAGAAAATCAGTAAGGAATAAGACGAGTGGAATAAAGAACAAAGTTAAAAACAAAACAGGAAGATAGTAACGATCAAGTCTGACGAGTTAGTTGGCAGACCGAGCTAGCTAAGGAGGAGCTGAAGGTCGAACGAGTTGAGGAAGGATTGAACAAGGTTAAATGAGCAAGAGCCGCTTGAGCCACTTCATTTCTCAAATAGAGCGGTAAAGCTGATCAATTAAGTTACTAAGTCTTGTTCGGACAAGCACGCGCCCGAGGCCGATACAGCGTGATCTAAAGGGGAAACGGTTTCAAACTACGACTTAATGACATTATAAGTCTTGGTCAAACCACTTAGTAATTTTAGCTGTAAATATAGGCTACATGACATAAGTGAAGTAGTGAGTATAGTAACTGGAAATAATGTCCTTGTAACCGCCCATAAACGGGAAGAACTATAAATAAGGAAATACCCTACACGAATGTATCTTCTCTTTTCTGATAATATTAGTTTTTCCACTTTGGCAAAGTCTTGTTATTTCCCTTAAAACTGTTATACCTTCCCCCGTGGGATTTTGAGTTGCAGCTATCTCTGAACACTCTCTAAAGGTTGTGTGCTTAAAACCACGTACTAAATGAAAAGACAACATAACTAATCAAGCGATCAACGACATCAGGGCTCCATGAACTACCAGCAATCTATGTACAACTATGCATCCTATCAAATGACTAGAACAATTTTGTTTTGAGAAAAAATGTATATAGAATGAAGGTGTATATTGAACAAATTAGTTTTGAACTAATTTAAATTATTTAATACCAATTTAATAAAATTTCATAACTTCAGTCTACTACATATATGTCATTGATTGGGTTTTATAGAATTTGAAAATTTTAGTACTGAACTATCGTCATTGTTTTCCCAAAGCACAATGATTTCCTTAATGAAGCTCACTAAGATCGGGTGATTTTTTATGAGTCCGGATTTTCTCACCACTCACTGTAGAAACCGGACAGGGGAAATTCGGACAAAAACCACCCACTAAATCATCCGAACAGGACTAACGTATTAAAAACTAATCACTTTATGACTAAGCTAATTTCCAGTCAGCTTAATAAACTAATGAGTTTTTGAACTCGACCCGATTTCATAAAACATGACCCGAAAGCCCATGTGGCCCATAATTAAGGGTATAAATACCCAACCACTTTCATTAATAAGGGTAATGCACATTTAATACAACCAGGAAGCTCAAATCTCTCACTAGAAACCACTTAAAACATTAAATACCTTTGAAACATCACAAAACACCTAACCAAATTACCCTTAGACCAAAATAATTCACACTAAATTGGCGACCACAGTGGGAGATCTTGGCTCTCCAAGATGCATGTTGTGGCTTCAACAGTCCACCAATGTCTGAAATACGTTGTGCAAGGACAAGTGTGAGTTGTCTGGAGCAGTCAGAATGTAGCAAGGGAGTGTTATGCAACAGCACTGGCCCCTCAAAATTTGGGGGCAGTTCGGATCAGTGAGGATTAGCAATTTTAGGGGCCCTCTAGGGGAGAGGGTGAAATTGATGACCCTAGAGAGACCGCTGATGTTTTAATACATATTGAATAAGTTGAAACTCACTCTCTGGCTGAAGGAAGATGTGTCAAGATCGGGTCCAAGATGACATCGGAATTAAAGAGTAAAGTGTTAGCATTTTTGAAAAACCATTAACATGTTTTCGCTTGGTGTAATGCTGATGTAACCGGAGTGCCAGTAGACATTATATCACACCAATTATCCATCCAGAGGGATATAGCACCTGTTGTATAAAAGAGGAGAGCTTTTTCTAAGGAAAAGGATGATGTCATAGTTCAAGAGGTTGACCGACTTACTAAAATGGGACACATAAAGGAATCTCAATACCCTTTATGGACAGCCAATCTGGTGCTAGTAAAGAATAAAAATGGAAAGTGGCGTATGTGCATTGATTTTACAGATCTCAATAGATCTTGCCCAAAAGACCTATATCCTGTCCCTCGAATTGATCAGTTGGTGGACTCCACATCTGGGAACAAGCTATTGTCCTTTATGGATGCCTTCTCCGGGTATAATCAAATTCAATTGGATCCGAAGGATCAAGAACATACTACATTTGTTACTGATAGGGACCTCCATTGTTACAAAGTGATGCCATTTAGATTAAAGAATGCTGGGCTACTTATCGGAGATTAGTAAACAAGGATTTTGCTAATCATATTGGAAGAAACATGGAAGCCTACATTGATGACATGATGGTAAAGAGTGTGGACGAAGAACTACATTTAGCAGATCTCCAAGACACCTTTGCCAACTTGGTAAAGGTAAATTTAAAATTAAATCCAGAAAAGTATGTGTTCGGGGTGCGGTCCGGAAAATTCTTGGGGTATGTAATAAGTGAGAATGGCATGCAACCTGATCCAGACTAGCTTAGTGCATTATTGCAAATGGAGCCTCCTCGGAATATTAAAGAAGTACGAAGATTGACAGGGAGGTTAGCTGCTCTAAACCGTTTTATCTCAAGGTCTTCGGATAAGTGTGCCCCATTTTTTCAAACTTTGAAAAGTGGAAAAGAGTTTAATTGGTCTCCCCAGTATGATCAGGCTTTAGATGAAATTAAGAAGCACTTATCCTCCCCTAAAACTTTGTTTAAGCCTGTTGATGGAGAGACACTCTACATATACCTGTCAGTTTCTGATTGCGCCCTAAATGCAGTACTAGTAAGGGAGGTGGATAATTACCCTAGTCCAGTGTACTATATCAGCAAAAGTTTGATTGATGCAGAAAAAATATATTTGAAACTTGAAAAACTAGCATTGGCCTTAGTAATTGTTGGTAGGAAAATGAGGCCCTACTTCCAGCCTCATTCGATCATCGTCGGACATCTTTTCCCTTGAAAAATGTTCTACAAAAGGCAGATGTTTCAAGCAGAATGAACAAGTGGTCATTGGAGCTGTGAGACTATGATATTGATTTTGCCCCTTAGACAGCAGTCAAGGCTCAGACTGTTGCTGTTTTTTTAGTTGAATTTCACTCAGACAGAGACACCAAACTAGCAACATTTGAAAAAACTAAGAAAGAATGGGATGTCCGGGCTGATGGAGGATGGAGTACCATGGATTGTGGTGCTGGAATATGTTAAATTTCTCCATACGGCGACAAAATGTACCAAGCTATATGTTTTGCTTTTAGGGGTTCCAACAATGAGTCCGAATATGAAGTTGCTATAGAAGGCTTGAAATTAGCTCTAATTTGTGGAGCCAAAAGGGTTAGGCTGATGTGCAATTCCCAGCTTCTAATCCGTCATGCACAAGGTCAATCTGAGGCAAAAAATGAGCAATTGGTTAAATATTTATTTGTCCTTAAAAAAGTGGCACTTAATTTAAAAAACATCACCTATGAGCATATACGCCGGATAGAAAATACGTTGGCAGATTCCTTGGCAACAATAGCCTATTCTGAGTCATACCCATGGATTCATGTGCAAGAATGCACATCCATTCAACTCAGTCAGAACAATGAAGAAGAAAGTTTAAATATACAAGTAAATCAACCTCAATATTGGAGATTTCTTCTTTTCCAGTACCTCTCAGATGGCATCTTGCCTCCGGAAAAAACAGTGGCAAGAAAAGTAAAGTACAAGGCTCGTGGCTTTGTCATCGTAAGAGATGTTCTTTACAAAAAATCCTTTAGTAGGCCTTTTTTACGATGTTTGGGGTTTGAAGATTCCCAAATGGTGCTCTCCGAGTTGCATGATGGCGAGGGATCAGCACACTGTGGATTCAGTGCTCTAACCAGAAGGGTCTTATTAGCTGGGTACTATTGGCCCTCCATAATGCAAGACTCCAAGGAATTGGTGAAAAAGTGTGATCCATGCCAAAGATACAGTAACGAAATTGATATCTCAGCTGTTCCATTAGAGTCAATTTATGAGCCAATACCTTTTGCTCGTTGGGCGCTAGATTTGGTGGGACCTCTACCCATGGCATCCGGAGGACGCAGAACTATAATAGTTGTTATTGATTACTTCTCAAAATGGATTGAAGCAGCCTCATTGGCAGGAACTACTTCGAAAGCTGTGATAAAATTCATCCTATCTAATATTTGATGCAGATTTGGGGTTCCACAAAAGATAACTACAGATAATGGGCCACAGTTCGATAACAAGGATGTGGAGAATTTATGTGCCTCTAGAGGAATTCAACACTATTTTTCTTCTCCTTTCCACCCACAGGAAAATGTCCAAGTTGAAGTAGCTAACAGAACCATCATGTCTGGTCTTAAAAAGAATCTAGAAGAGGCTCCTAGAAAGTGGCCAAGTTATCTACAAGAAGTACAATGGGCTTACCGGACCAATCCCGGGGCTGCAACACAAGAATCCCCATTTGCCTTGGTATATGGTATGGATGTAATAGCTCCCATAGAGGCCATTCTCCCTTCATTCTGAGTCCACCATTTTTCTAAACAAGCTAATGAAGAGGAAATCAGAAGCCAGCTTGACTTGATGGAAGAAAGAAGAGTCAAGGCTCACCTTAGAGCCACACACTATCAGGGTTTGATGAGAAGCAGACTTGCTTCCAGAGTCAAAAGGAGGGATTTTCAATCAGGTGATAAGGTGCTGAGAAACGTATTCCTGCATACCAAGGAGAAGCAGTTCGGCAAGCTAGCTCCAAAATGGGAAGGACCTTATGTGGTCACTTAAAAGCTTAAGCCTGGGACATACAGGCTCAAAGATAAAGATGGAAGAATGTTGAATCACCCCTGGAACATTGAACACCTTCCGTTGTATTTAGAATAAAGACTATGTAAATATTTACTTGTTTAAAGTCCATGTAAATATCTGGGGGCATAATCTTTCCTACCATGGTGGCGCGGGGATGTTTTAATGAGGTGTCTAGGTTTTTTAATAAAATTCGATGCCTTCTTGAAAAATTCGAAGTGGTTTGACTATTAGATCGAATTAATTCGGTGGAGTGATGACCATTTAAACATTTGTCATCGGAGAATTTAAACACTCTCACTTTAAAATATTCAAAGGCCATTTAAATACGAGCCATCAAAATTAGAAAACTATAAAACAATATAAGAGTTTTGCAAGATGGAACTGCCAGACAGATATCGGGGAATGATATTAAATATGTAAAATTCCTTGGCCATCCAAGGACTTTAGAGGTTTAAAGAGAAGGTTTGTCCGGACAAGGGCCGACACGGTTACAAAATTGCCTTGGCCATCCAAAGACTTTAGTCTACACAAAAATTAAAGAAAACTATGGTTAAAACTTTAAGGCTAAGCTTTCTTGGATGGCCCAGCCTCACTTGGTTTCTTATTGGATCCTCGATCTCCTCATCTGGCCTCTCTCCAGTCCTTTCATCTTCATCAGTAGTATCATCCCAACCACTGGAGTAGCCGTGCTTATCACCATCAGCCATGGTATGGTGAGGGAGGTCTTCGTATTCCACGAATCGTCATAAATCTCCGAGTGTCCTGTTCGGAAATTTCTCATGAAAGAGCAAGACCATGTCTCAATTGACTTCGGCGTACCTTTCCTCTTGGGAGTCTATCACCTTATTGGTGTATGCATCAATCCTGGCTTGGATTGTCTTCTCTTGTTCCTTTACCAAGTCGTCTTTTTCTTGCTTAGCCTTAGACACAACATCCTCAAGCGAAATTTTATCGCTAGTTAGGGTCTGAATGATGTTGTCTTTGGCCTTCACCTCCTCTTTTGAAGTAGAAAGATTCTTCTCCAAGTCAGAATACTTGGATTGAAGTTCTTTCACAACCCCCCCCCCCCCCCCCCCCGAAGTGGCCAGCTTGGTGGCCAAGTCCTCCTTCCCCTTCTTCAGCTCCTCATTTTCTCTCTTTAATGCCTTAATACTCTGATTGGCAGTAAGGAGGTCGTTAGACAAACTCTCCTTATTAGAGTTGAGTGTGTTGATGATGGCTGACTGGTTTCGCACTTGCTTCTCCAAGTTGAGCACCGGTTGAATGTTGCTCAACAAGGAGTGGGTCACCATATCCTTCTCTCCTGAAACAGAAAAAGATTTACCATTGAAAGTGACTATGTTCGAAGAGCTTGGGGGAGGCAAGGGCCATCAAAGTCATCCTTCTCAAGGTCTTCGAAGTAAAGGCCAATCCCTTGAAGGCCACTGAGGTCTACCCCATCAATGTTGATGTCCCCTCCGACGCTCTCTCCAGTGTGAAATTCCCCTCTGGCGCCCTCTCGAGTGTGAAAGTCACTTGGGATTTCCTCTGCTTGAGTTGGGTCTGTTGGGTCGACCAGAGGAAGAGACTCCGAAGGCCGGAGAGCAACTTCATCTCCCTTTGAGGTTTTCTTCTTCTTAGCTTCCATATCTCCACCTTCTGCTCCCCGTTTTCGATCTTTCCTAAGAGATTTTGGGGGCTTTGGAGATCCAAATGCCTGTTTGGTACTTTCGTGTTCTACCACTTGTAGCAAAGCGGTATCAATCCTTCCTTGGTCCTGCCCCTTTTGGTTTGCTAGGATAGCTCCCTCAACATCACCTGGGTTGACCTCAGCCACGTCTTGCTTAGCCTTGCCTTTTTTGCCCTTCATTTTTCTTGGGGCTTTAGCTCTGCCCGGCATGGCTAGCTTTCCATCCTTTTCATCTGTCTTCTGAAGAATCACCTCCGGAGAGGGTGGAGTGGTTAACTCCTCCCAAGACAAGTCTCTCCGGCCGGTTGTATTCCAGAGACGGGATCTTACCAAGTTTCCTCCGGTAAAACAGTTGTGGAAGCGATTTCCCTATTTCTCAGCAGCCCAAGCGTTTAGCTTGGCACAAGTAGTGTGCCCTTCCTCTAAGTAGTCATTGAATTCCTTCGGCAGCACTACCAAAAAACAAAAGAAGAGAAATTAAACAAACAAACTTATTATAAGAAAAGACAGAAAGATGTAATGAAGTATTTACATGTGCTCTTCCATCTGCTGATAAGCATGCTTGGATTGTCACCAACTTTAATCTGCTTCACATTCTCCCAATCACCACTGATAAACAAAAATTAAGTCTTCCAGTTCTTCTCCGAGTCAAGCAATTCATCCACCACCTTGTAATTGTCACCCATATTGTAATGGTAGAAGGGGATGACATAGTTTCTGCAAAGGCTGGCCACAACAGCAAATTGCTCCATCAGAAGCGGGATTCCAGAGAGCCTGGAGGCCATGATACAGGCCATGAGGGTGTACCAAGCGTTGGGGCTCAGTTGGCTTGGGCAGAGCATTATCAGATGGAAATATCTGACGATCTCTGGGTCCAAGGGAAACCTAAGACTATCTCACTGAGCTTGCAATCCATTGGCGTCTCCGGATCGACCGGTATCCTCACTTTAACATTTTCTGGGACCCCCCACTTTGTTTGGACCCGGCCTAGTTCAGCTGTGTGAATAAAAGTATAATTGATCTTTTGCATAGCTAGCAGATATTTCACACTCACTTTGTGGAAGCAAGGTCCCACGTTTCCAACGAGGCACTCCGGTAGGTCCGGGTGTTTTAAACATAGCTTCTCTTTGCCCTTTCTTTTCTTGACAATGGCAGTCTCACTCGTCTGCCCGGAGATGTCAGTCTCAAAAGGGGCTTCTTCAACACTGTCCTCCATTACATCTTCTATTACCATGGAAGGGTTATCAGTTGTTTTTGGGAGGGAAGTGCTAGTGGTTGGCTCAGTAAGCTTTCTGGATGGCTGAGCATTGCTTTCTTTTTGTGGTCTGGAGTCCGGCTGGGGCTCAGATCCTGAGGGTTTGTTTCGAAGGCTTGAACTGGTGGCCTCCGGACCAGATAATTTGTCCTTAGGAACTTTAATGGGCGCTTCTGACCCTGAAATTTTGTCTTTGGCCCCAGATTTAGAGGACACAGATTTTGGAGATTTAGACTGTGGAGCCACAGCCTGACCTTTTATTAAGCGGCCTCTTCGTCGAAGGTTTAGCTTTTCTGGGGAGACGTTAGCATCCGATCTGATGGCTATGAATGTGGAGGGTCTCTTAGTACTTGTAACTGCTTGCTCTTGTTCAACAATAAGCTCTGATTCCTGAACCGATGAGCCTGATCGGTGAAAGACTAGGTTGAAATAACCTTCTAGGTTTGGAGCTTCTGGCAGAAGACGAACCTCGATCAGGCTCTGAGTTTGGTGTTTCACATTTGTCAATAGGGGAGACTGGGAGGCCTGCAGCAATGCGCCTTTCTCGTTTGACCCTTTGTGCTTTCTCTAACTCCGACAGATTCAGCCACCCACCTTTTACTAGAGCGTTTATTGCTGTAAACATAAACTCACACTAAAATGGGTTTTTGGAGAAGAGAGATAAAAGCTTTGAAGATTAGAAGTGAAAAGATGATGAAGATAGTAAAACAGTGAAAAATGAGTTGATTTATACTAAAGAGACAAAAGATACCTTGAAACCTAGGAGAATACGAAAAGATAGAGTAATGATTAAAGACGGCGCTGACATCACCAACATTAATTAAAGAGGTTACTTTTTGAAGTTAGTGGGAGCGTCGTTCTATGAGAAAAACGGCTGGTGAGCCAAATCAGAAAGGGACACGTGTCCCACGATCTATGGCAAAACCTTTGAGCTTCTGAGAGTTTTGTGAGTCCGGATAAATCCGTTATACAAATCGAAATCAGTCCGGACATTGTTACAGGTGCTCATAAGTGATTTTTTTAGGTCTTGTCAAAGGCCTTCGAACACAACCTAAAAAAGGGGCTACTGGTGAGTCCCGATTTTCTCACTACTCACTGTAGAAACCGGACAGGGGCAATTCAGACAAAAACCACCCACTAAATCATCCGAACAGGACTAACGTATTAAAAACTAATCACTTTATGACTAAACTAATTGCCCGTCTGCTTAATAAACTAATGGGTTTTTTAACTCGACCCGATTTCATAAAACATGACCCGAAAGTCCATGTGGCCCATAATTAAGGGTATAAATACCTAACCACTTTCATTAATGAGGGTAATGAACATTTAATACAACCAGACAACTCAAATCTCTCACTACAAACCACTTAAAACATTAAATACCTTTGAAACATCACAAAACACCTCACCAAATTACCCTTAGACCAAAATAATCCACACCAATTTTCGTCATTGTTGTCGTTATGTCTTAGTGACTAAAATTATACATCTCGCAATGACTTAGCAACTTATGTCATACGTATCGCTATCACCTAGCAATTAACACCTTGTTGTTCGTTAGGTAGTGTCGACTTCGACAACGAGATTCGCTAAGATCGAGCGACGAACATCACCACATTCATTCGACCATAATGAAAATCACTCACATCAACAACCCTAAACCTAGAACCTAAATCTATCAAATCTATCTCAAATTGAACAAAACAAAACATCTACAACGTACATAAACATCAAACATATATTATACAACTAAACAAACATCAACCAAACATATTAAAAAATATAACAATCAGATTTTTATATTCAGAAAAGTAAAATATAATTTTAAAAACTAAATCAAATCTAATTTAAAAATATCTCCCGCATCCGAACCCGTTGCGTTACGGTACCCACTCGCAGGTACTCATTGAAACTATGATTTTTCATAAATAAGGAAAAATATTTTTAAAATTTTAAAAAATTAAATTCAATATTTAAATATAAAATATTATTATTAAAAATTTATTGTATCTACTATTTGAAGTTAATTAGCAAATATTTTGTTATCTATTAATAATAATATATAGTTTTGGTATATGTTAGTAATTTTTGTTGTATTAGACTGAAAAATGAAAATATTTAAGAAGAGAAATTAAAAAACTAAGTTTAATATTTAAATATAGAATAATATTTTTCAAAATATACAACGTCGACAGATAATTAGCAAATATTTTGTATTTTTGTTATGTTTATTAATAATTAATATATGGTTTTTTGTTTTGTTTTAAATATTGAATAATGTTTTTTTCTAAATATTGTATATATTAGCAAATAATATATGATTTTGATATTACGAAATAAAAATACTAATATTAATTATTCTAGTTTAAAATTCGATAAATAAATATTATTAAATAATATATTATTAATTTAACTGGTATTCATTTTTATTTTTTTCGGAGGAAACCGTAGCCGCTACTCAGAGTGCATTGAGTGCGCACAGGGTAAACCCTCAGTCTGACGCGATAGCCTGCAAACCAACGCCAGAAGATAAACCACACAAGGTGACAGGCTCAGCCCAGAAAGCGTATGTAGAGGGACTCGAACTCATGACCTTTTGGTCATAAGAGTCTCGTACTCAACCAACTCGGCTACCCTCTTGGGGGCAATTAACTGGTATTCATTGGATACCATTGGTGGGTCGAGTTGGAATTAGATATCCGTTAAACAATCACAAATTTAGTGGGTAATAAATCTTGAAACCCATACTCCAACAGTGGAGAAATTTTTAAACTCATAACCTATCCTATAAGATCGAGTACCCATGAAAAAGTTATCATCTCTAAATATTCACAAAAAATTCATAAAATTTAGCCCAACCCTAGATTAATATATAAATCATTTATAAAGTTTTGCAACAAAAACCGAAACAAGGAACCACAAACTTTACCAATTTAATTGAAAAGAGAAAAAAATCTTTTACAATTAAATAGAAAGGATTAGGAGACTAGAAAAGAAAACTTAATTATTTATTAAAAAAGAATTATTGGACTCCTAACATTATGAACACCATCAGACCAAACAAGAGATCCAGACATCCCCGAATCAGACCCGCCCAACGCTAGTTCCGAAACAGTCACAACAAAAGACAACTTCTCTCCCACCGACTTAAAGGACAGAACTTCTGGAATCACTTCGATACCTGTGTTATGTATGGAGGAGATTTTGACTTTGTAAGTAGAACTCGCCGGTCCAACATTAGTGACAGTCCTGTTAAAACTGATCTTAAAGCTTTTAGTCAATGGAACTTTAGCTGCTAACGAAGGATAATTGAGGTTTTTGACGGCGTCCTTAACTCTTATTTGAGGACAAGTTACTTTACTTCCTGTTATCTGTGTGATTCTCTCTTCAATATAACCGATACCACATAAAAATTTCATGTAGTCTTCTGTAGATGATTCGTAAACAAGACCCGGATCAGTAGCTTTTATTGGATCGATATGTCCTGATCCGTAGGCAAATTCACCATCTGGGTTTGCTGTAGACTTCATTGGCCAAGCTACAACATGAAAAAAGGAGATCAGCTGGTAAAAACCAAACCGTAGACACCGAATAAAACTGTTTGTCTTCCGGAGCATTTCGACACCAAAAATTATTTGGACATTACACAAGATTTTACAATAAGGCTAGTTCTTTTAGGAATAAGATGAGGATTGTGCAATGAGCTTACAAGTAGTCATAAGAGCAGATTTTATGGCCGAAGGTGACCAGTCGGGGTGAAACGTTTTGACATACGCGGCAACACCAGCGACATGTGGGCAAGCCATAGATGTTCCTGACATTATATTATAATCTGCATGTCGTTTTTCTCCTGCGCTTGCTGAAAGTGGTGCTATAATAGAATAAGCAGCCAAGATAGCAACTCCTGGTCCAGTTAAATCCGGCTGCATAGCATAACCGGTTTTAGATTATCAAGAAAATGTAGATATCGAGAGGGAACGATCGAGTTTTCACCCTACCTTTAAAATTCCAGGAACAATAGGGTTTGGACCGCGTGAAGAGAAATAAGCTACAACGGGAGCAGTTGAGTCGGTAATGACTTCACTTCTTAATATAGAACCTGTAGGATTCCTGTCAAAGTAATCATACGACCTTTCTTATAGAGGGCCGCCCTTTTCTGTTGGCGTTGTTGTTGTTTATTGTCAAGAATAAGAAAAGAGATACCTTGTGCCAGCAACATATGACAATACTACGTCAAAGTCATTTACGCCTAAAACAGATTTAGGTAATGGTGTCACTTGAGAGACCTTATAATCTTGAGGAGATTCCACGATTACTCCTGCGGCACCAGCTTCAAAAGCTTTGAGTGTTCCGCTGGTCTTAGAACTTACCAAAATCTTCCCTTTCAACCCAGTACTCTGCTGCTTGCATTGCCTGAAAAACAAATGTGTACAAAAAAATAATGTTAACCAGATTATTGTAAGATTGAGAAAAGAACTCATACTCATATTTAAATGATTGTACCAGGTGGAGCACTCAGGAAGGCCATCATTTTGATCAGTTATTAACGGAAACTTCTTGCCCTTTAGATCAAAGGTATTGACTGAATAGCCCTATATGCGCCAAGATTATTGTTAGTAAACTAAGACTAAAAAAAACTGAATTTTGAGTTCTTGTACACACTTACAGCTATTGTCTTTCCGTTGCCAAGAACAACCTTGTCGGTGATTAAACGATCTGTAGTACTTGCTGCTACTGTGAGAAGCCAAGGAGCCGTACTAATAATAGTTCCAGGATCTGGACCACTATTTCCAGCCGAGTGTACGACAAGAACTCCTCTCTTGCTGGCATGAAATGCACCAATGCTGACCGGGTCTTCTTCGAAATCATAAGGTCTGTTACCTCCTACTGAAATCGAGATTATATCGACTCCATCAGCAATAGCATCGTCAAAACCAGCCAAAATTGCGTCATTGGTGCACCCTTTCGTGCCGCAAACTGCGTAAGTGGCGAGTCTAGCAGATGGTACACCTCCCCGTGCTGTTCCCTCAGCTAAACCGAAGAAACTTACTGATTCGACTGGGTTTCCAGCTGCGGTAGAAGCTGTGTGGGTCCCATGGCCAAGCTCGTCTACTGCTGAGTCTGTTATATAGGCTCTCGCCCCAACAATCTTACTACAAAATCAAAGAGGTCTCAATAGTTAGTTTCCTTCTTTCACAAGCAAACTCAAAATAAACTTTTCAGAATATTTTTGTACCATACAAAATATAAAAAAAGGCCAGACAAAGTGATTACTTGTTGCAAGTGAAATTTGTGCCTCCTTTACAAACACCTTTCCATTTCTCTGGAGGAGGACTAAAACCCTTATCATTAAAACTCGGCGAGTCAGGCCACACTCCGCTGTCGAGCATTCCTATAACTATATCGCTCTCTACGGTTGGCTTACGAGTCACGTTCTGCGTAAGACCCATGAAATCCCAAGATCTTGTTGTGTGGAGCTGGTAGTTCCTTCTTGGAAATATAGACACTATGCCTTTCTTGCCTGCTCAAGAATGCTTAAACTAAATAATTGGATCTTCCTAAACCTAAACAAAATATATCCAAGTAGTAACAAGTTTTGATTAATAACAAATAATTAGAGTGAAAAATATTTAAAGCTAGGAATGTAATTTCTAATATGTCATCCAAAGTTTCAAAGCAAACAAACATATATAGATTGAGATTTTATTGGAATTGATATGCATTTTTTTATCTTTCTAATTTTCAATTGTGCCAATAAAAAAATGTTTTTAATATTCTAAAAAATAAATTTTTTTTTCTAAATTAGTTTTATTTTCCCAAAACCTTAAACATTTATGAATTAATATCACAAGGACCAAATTCAAATTGTGCTATTGGTAATGACAAATATCTAAACTTATAAAATGTTTTTCTTTTCATTAAAAAAAATATATTTATAGATATAAAAACCCTATAAATAATTACAAGAAATATTCAATACAATATAAATATTAAATATAAATATAAATATAAATTATCACTCACTTTCTAGTTTTTGCTTCTCTTTTTCACTGAGCTTGGCTGCAAATCCATTAAAGCTTCTTTTGTAACTTCTTACATGCACATCTTCCACAGGACTGGTAGCAAACAAATCCATAAAAAATTCCACAAAATATATATATGAAAAAGTTAAGATAATTATTTCATTTCAAATAATCTACCGGAGATGTAATAAATTACCTGCCCTCAACAATTTCTTCAAGAATGTTTTGATGGTGTGATTCGGCCATATAGTATAGAGAAGGCAGCGATCCCATATACACAACATATACCTGTATTATTATCGATCCATGATATATTAATTTATAATCCCAAAATGTTTATAAAAGATAAAACTGGTACAAAAAAAAATTACTTGTCTATCTTCATTAGTTGTTGCTGAAGATAGAGCTAGGAATAAACCAGAAAAGAAAAGATGTAACAGAAAAGTTTCAAGTTTAGCCATTGTTATTTTTTAGTATTATAGAACTGAAAAAAAAAAACTGTGAGGGACTATTTATACAAAAATGGATTCATCATTGATTAATTATTTATATTATTTTTATACTTTTTAATAAATAATACGTTCTTTGTATTAAATTGATATCTAAATATAACTCCCCTTTCTATTCAATAGCTACTGTATTCATTGAATTATCAACTATTTAGGTTTTGTTTCCTTGTAAAACAAACAAATCAACATTTCAAAATAAATATTGACTTGGAAGTATTTTATTCAACCATTCCATATTCAAATGATTTTACTTAAGGCATGGTATTTTTCGGATTCTTATTTGTGTCTTGGTTTTTTTTATTTTTTATAAACAGCCAACTATTATGAAGAATAAAAAATATTGGTTGCATTGGGTTCGATTTTGTTTTTCGATTTTTAAAATTTAAGTAATCATTCATACACGAAATAAAAGTTGGTTCACTTTCTTCTTTTCGATTTATTATAAATATTTTAAAATATTTTGTTTTATTCTTCAATTTTATTAGTTAGTAACAAATTTTATTAGTTAGTAACAAAGTGCCATATATTCATATCCTCTAATTATATCTATAATTTTAGATGAGACTTTTTTAATATAGTTTAAATCCAATGTTATAAATAAACAATCCGATATTATTATGATGCATGTTAGATAATATCTTTGAAATGGATTATGAACTTATTTTGATATGATAATAAAAATAACCTAATAATAATATCCTAAAAAAAGTCAATTATGACTTATTGCGGTATGGTAATGGAAATAATCCTAATAATAATATCGGTAGCTGAAAAAAAAAATGTATATCATAAAACACTAATTTGATTTAGTTTAGAAAACGTTTGAAAAAAATATAATCTATCATCTATATACATATTACTTTTACTGAGATAACCAAATGGTTTGAAATTGTTCATATGGTAGATGTTTTTTTATTCATTAAAATAAAATATATTTTTAATATAAATTATATAGTTAAAAATATAAGAAAAATACTCATAAATACACTCTAAAATATGTCATTACTATATAATATTAAAAAAATATAGTATCAAAAGCTATTTAGACCTAAAAATAGATAAAAATACCATCAATACTATAAATAGGCTTTTTTTAGTTGAAAACATTTTTTTTCTCCCTTCTGAAGTCAGACGTTTCACTGCCCATTCCCACCTAAATTTACAAAACCAATTTGAATCAGTAAAACACGAAACCCTTAAACCCAACCCAGGAACTCATGAGACGAACCCAATTACCTTTCTATATCGGCGAAGCCTCCAACCATTGTTACTCACTCTAGCGAAATACTTAGCACGTCGCAGGCCGTTGATCATCCACTAGGTGACGATTAACTCACTGTTCAGACCTCGAGAAATACGCACGAGTACTAATTTTGAACTTATTAACTTAAGTCATCGTAATTTGTTTCTCAATAATCGACTAGCATCTATAATTGTTGGTTCTAGAGTATGTATAGTATAGTACACTGTCTGTTATTATTGTATTTATAGGTTCGTATGTATATTTTCGATCAGTGGTCGTTTATGGTTTTGGTGGTTTTATGTTTCGTGTTAGTTTATAGGGTTTCATAGGTGCACGTATTAAGTTTATAGGGTTTCATAGGTGCACGTATTATGTTCCTTTTGATTGTGTTGTGCTCCATATAGGTTGTAGTTTATTGTTTAGTTTCTTTTTTTAGGTTTGGATACTGGATTTTCCAATTTGGTCGACGTGCATGTGTAAATAAGAGGTATCTCACAACCTGTTAATATGTTTTCCGAATAACACGCCTAGTTATATGGGGGGGGGGGGTTGGTATGTGTAGGTTCGAAGCAATAACACTAGCTGACTGTGTGTGTTATGTTTGTTTAAGAACACACATGTATGTTTTCAAATAAATCACACGATCGATTGTTATTTATATAAAAATCGTGCGATGCTTTTCAGTGAATGAAAGTAATCGACAAGGGGTGAGTTTGCAAAGAAGTGTTATTGTTGCATTATCAAACAACTCATATTTGTCTTTATGCAGGCAATATGACTATGAATGATTTTTTTATCGATCAAGCTTAGTGAGTATCATAAACCTGCTGAAAAGAAATATAATTATGGCCAAACACATAGATGTTGTCAAAGATATGCCCTTATACACATTTTTAAATCATTGTTGAACCTCCACAATGAAGACCTGTGAAAAAGTATTATGAGTTGATCAAGGAGATTAAACAATGTAAAAGATATATTCGGTCTTAAACATGGGACATAGGAAATTTATCTCACCAAATCAAGAGGATTCATAGGTCGATTGAAAGAAGGTGTCGAGAATGATTCGAGATTAATGCAAAAGTACTTCTTGAGTCACCGCTCAAGAAAAACCGATCCGAAAAATAGCAAATTGGTATCAAATTCTATGATAAAGATACCTCTAGATATAAGGTATATTATTTATCTAATTTTTGTTTACACTAATCTAGGATGGTGTGCGATTTATTATAAGTAGGTATAGAGAAATCCATAAGGGAAGGAGGAGAGCATGATGTGAATGACGTTTCTCGATTGTTGATATTATTTATTTGCTATAGCCTGTTCTACTCAGTTTCAGGAGATATAATGGGTTAGACAGTGGTGTATCATATTGAAGACATGGGAAAAATAATCGACTATGATTGGTCTGAAGAAATATTAGAAAAGCTAATCCGGTCAATTAGCAAAATGTGTTGCTGCAAGAAATCCCATTGGGTTTGATCTTGGGAGTATAGTGCCCCGAAATGAAATGTAACTTTAAAACACATGAAGTAATGGTAATAAAATTTCTATTGCAGCTCTTCATCATAGAGCACATAATAATTGGGGTTGAATGCACATATATCTAATATAGCAGAACACACATGAATTGGTATAATACAACATGCATATGCATGTAGTATGTAACATATAAATTGCATGTAGTTTCTAACTAAGAGAAATTTCATAGCTACATGTTAACATAACTCGCATAATTGATAGACCAAACGAATTGCATGGTTTGTAAGAAAATAATACGATGGCTAATGGCGTCTTTTTTAATTGTTTCATCTTCGCTGGATAGGTTTTAGAGACTCAGCTGAAATTGACAGGGGTTGAAAGAGATATAGTTGGATGCGTTAAAGTTAGTAAGACCCTGGATTCTTTACATGTTTTACAAGAGGAAAGGCTTAGGAAAATGAATAAATTTGTGGCACAAAAAAGAAGCAAATGGCGAAAATAATAAGCCAACTTCGACCAACAAACCCCGATTAAACAACCCTTCAACCCTTTCTACAACACCAACACAAACATCCTCACCTGAAACTGGAGGCAGAGAAGATGAATTTGAATTTATACTCAATGATTTGATCATCCAACACAACCTAACTCCAAAAAATTCGAAGAAGACGAGAAAGACATCATAGAGTGGTCAAACGACTTTAAATATCATACCAGTATCTATACGGAAAAAAAAACAATTTTCAAGAGTCGTACATGTTCTGTTTTACGTGAAAGAATGGAAGAAAAAAGAAAGACGAATACGTACAGAAATTTCATTAAAAATAGACATTTGAAGCATTCGCTTGCCGAAAAATAGAGACACGTAAGTACATGTCTCTGATGTGGTGCTATTGGATATGTTTTAGCATTTAGTATATATTTTTGTATATATTTTAGTAATTACAAGTCGCAAATAAGTTATAATATTATGTCTGGTATTGTTGCCATGGATTCAACATATATAGAGAGAGTTATCTGATTTAAGTACTAAATTTGAAAAAAAAATTGATGCTGAAAATCAAAACCTTGAGAAAACAGTTTATTTATCTTTTTAGTCAGTAGATAAAAAGGTAGCCACAAATATGGATCTGGTACCAACTAAAACGGTACCACATAAATCTGTTGTATATGTTTCATGCAAAGATGGTTTCGCGATGGTACTGCCTGAACTTGATGGAGATACCACAGACGCGGACAAAGATGAAGAGGTGGAGGACCATACCGTACAAGATAAAGACACTACAGTAGTTGACCAAGCTGAAGATATGCATCTGGTACCAACTAAATCTGTTGTATATGTTTTAGGGATAAATGTTGCAACGATGGTACAGGTTGATAATACTACAGTCGTACCATCTGAACAAGTGGGGGACATTAAAGTAGTGGAGCAGGTTAAACATGGCGTGGACCAACATGAACATGATAGACACACCACGAAAGTGCCAAAAGTAGTCAACCAAACTGAAAATGAGGTAGATGCAACAACACAGGAACCAACTAAAAAGGTAGTGTCTAAAAATATATCTCTTAGAGAAGAGGTACAACCTGAAAAGAGGGCAGACGTTATAGTAATGGTACCACCTGAACAGGTAGTGTGTACAAATAAGTCTGCTCTAAAGAAGGCATAGACTACACCACTGCTACAATATCTATGGGATGATAAACAATAGAAGTGGAACCACTGGAGAAGAAAGTGGTAACAGAAGAGTCTACTATAAAAGAAACAAAGACTACACCAACACTACCCCAACTACAAGATGCATTCACTACAGAAGTGAAAAATTGGAACTCGTAATAGAACAACTGGAACGGGAAGGTCATGCATATGTAAGTGGATATTAAGTTCATTAAATTCAAATTTCTGAATATATTATATCATATATTTTCTGTTTAAGAAATCATAATAACTAAGGTTTGGAGATGTTGTTGTGTTATACTTTGAAATATTTTTTAGTTACACTTTGACATGTTTATGATGTCAAACCGCATGGGTTCTTTATCATATAACTCGCATGGTTAAGATATTAAAGAACTCTTCTATTATATATAAGTAATAAATCGCATGGATAAGGTAATGAACAAGTTATAAGTAAAACATCACACAACTCACATCTATATAATATCCAAATAGTCGCATGCATATAATATATCAGCAATCACATGCATATAAGGTCTCCGCAATTGCACGGTTATAATACATAGCAATCTTACAGTTTTAATAATGTAGCAATCCCACTGTTATAATAATAACATAAAATGCATGAATACAAGTATCGAAACAATCACATTTTATTTTTGTAATTGCAATCACATGACTACTTTTCATTGTTGGGTATGTATGAACTCACATGTTTTATGTCTTAAATATGTGAAGGCAATCAAACGATTATTATATATGAAATTTCATGTTCATCGCGCAAGGTATACCTTGGTAAACCCCAAGAAGAAGATGATGTCCATCAACATCAACCCCAACACCAGCAACCAAATCAAGCATAACAAAAACAACCGGCTTTACAAAAAAGGTAACTAACCAAAACCGATGCAACACTAACACTCTAACAACAAGTTGAAAAGGAAGCCCGACCGCAAAAAGAAGCACAACTTTGCATAAAGGTAGGACTAATAACACAGCCATAAGTAGCAACAGAATTCCAACAACTTGTTGAAGAGGAAGTCGAACACCAACTACCAAAGGTCATAAAGTCATAACAAGACACCCAAGGAAAAATATCAACATCCTCTCATACGACAAACGAAATAGTATGTTTTGAACTACCACTCTTAGATGATTGTTTCATACAATGTACACAATTTTTTTTGATGAAGTTAATAAGGTTGAGGCAAATGCTATCGTGCAATAGACTTTGGATTCTATCCTAGAGGCTACACTTAATCAAAATTTAGGAGATGGTGCTGATGACAGTGTTGTAGAGGAGATAACATCATTCGTATTTGATGGGTATCTTGTTTGTATGTGAATTCTTTGATTATTAAACATCTAATATATATAATTAGGTGGTTATAATATGACAGTCAGTTCTCTATGTTATAGGTTGTAGATGATGAGTATTCTAATTGGGATTTAATTAGTCAGACACAAGGGGCAGATGCAGAGGTTGATTACCCGGATTGGGAAAAGGGTACACCGACAACGCAGATCGTCGTGTAAGTGAATATCAAAAAGTCATTTTAATACAAAGGGCAGAAAAAAAAAGATCCAGAAGTATAGTATTTACCATAATCAAAGTTCACATATAGACTAAACATGAGTGTGAGTGAGTTAATGACACTACCATACAAACAGTACCTGGACTTCAAGGTAAAATATACAAGTGTAGCTAAATAACGATGAATTTCAAAGGTAGTGTTGGCCTAGTCTAGCATGATCAATTATAACTCACTCACATATTTATTAATCTTTCATCTTAGGATATAAGCCACCAACTTGTCATTTGGTAGATTATAGACGCTTGAATATATAAGATGCTTAAAGAAGCAGATTGGCTAGTATCATTCAAAGGTTACGATGATTCTTACACTTGTAAATGCAACGCGTTTCAAATTTTTGCCATTGCAATGGTAAGTGCAGCTTAATTTTGTAATCCTTATTTTATAACAAGATAGTTTGTAATCCTCATCCACAGAGAAGAGAACATTGTCCGAGAAAATAAATATGTCAAAACTTGTTGATGAAGTATTTAAGAAAATGAGGCGCAACAGGTTTGCCACATAAGTAAGGATATAATGAACCAAGGGACCTTGGAGGTTATTGATATGAAGAATGGAATGATAAAAAAATATAGCCCACTCATGCCAAAAAGCAAATACAAACCATACTTCAGAAGAAAATTATCGATGTCCTTGCAAGTATTTTCCAAAGCCAACGCATGGTAGTTGACTCAAAGGGATCGCATGATGGATTTTTAAACAACTCGATGTAAGAAGTTTTCGAAGCAAACGCATGCATTAATCTTCCAAAAAAATGCGTGGTTGATTTTTATAGCAAATCGTATGTTTATTTTTCTTTACACATGGCGTTGTAATGTTTCAAACAAATCACATGCATAATTGAAACTGTAGATACCCTCCTAAGTATTTTCAAAGCAAACACATGCTAGTTTACTCAAAGGCATCACATGATGGATTTTTAAACAACTCGTTGTAAGAAGTTTTCAAAGCAAGCACATGCATTAATCTTCCAAAAAATGTGAAGTTGATTTTCATAGCAAATCTTATGTTTATTTTTGTTTGCACATCGCATTGTAATGTTTCAAACAAATCACATGCATAATTGAAACCTCTATGCTATTAACTACTTTATTATATTTTAAGAACTAACATATTGTATGAAGAAATCATACATACCTAATGTAAAGAAGGGATATAAAGTGAAGTTTGTAAGAGATACCCCACAACAAAAAGAAGGCAGCCTTGACTGCAGAGTTTTTATTTGTGAGTACGCAAAATAAATCATCCATAAATGTTTTGTATCGAAACATTAAAGTGAAAATATGTTTGAAACTACTAGAGCTAAAATCTTTTATAATTTCCTAAATGATTCAAACACTAACTCTCGGTGGTAACTATCTTGATAGAGTTTTCTCTATATCAAACAATTTTGTAAAATGACTAATTTTTTAAGTAATTTCATTTATTATAGTAAGGTTTATACTTTGAGTTTGTTGTTTAACACTAATGTCGCATGCTTGTTGTGTAAAACAAATCGCATGTCCAAAACACTTATGTTGTTTGTTAAGTAAAGTTTCCAATTAATCTAGCATATTCCAAAATACAAATAATTCACACCTATATTGAATGGGTTGTTTACCACTAATGTCACAACTATTTAGTGTTAAAGAAATCACACATCCTAATTAGTTGTATTGTTTGTTAAGTAAATATTACCATTAATCTCACATGTTCCATAATACAAATAAATCGCATATGTGGTAATTTTTAAAAAATGTCCTCGTAACTGTACTATACACTAAAGACGCATCATAGTTAGTGAAGGAAATGACAACTAGTGGCTATCTAATCATGTCAGTAATTATAGTTATGATGATTTTCCTATTGGTTAATTTATTGTTTGAGATGGAAAAAGTAGATATTTAATCATGACTAAAGCAATAACTACAAACACAAATATTGAGATTGAGTTAGATTTGAGCTACAATTCAGTTGAATTTTTTCCTATAAATGAGTACCCAAGGAGTTGTGCCAATTAACTCATAAAAGCAAAAACAAAAACAAAAACATTTCATCTTCTAAAACCATGGTCGCTTCCTCTCCAGACTCTGACGTATACTCATCATTGGATGATGGATTTTCTAATAAGTCCAAACAGTACTCTCACTACAAAAATAATACAACTTCCAAGTACTCATCGGACTCTTCGAATGAGGGGTTCATATTATCATTATTGTTTGAAGATGAATACGACTCTAGGTAGTCGTTGTCATTTTTGGATTACAACTCTGGCCCGAATGAGCTTTAAAACACAAAAGAAAAAAAGACCAGTAGGATAATGAGGAGTTCAAAGATATAACGGACTCGGACACCGAGGTTAAATATAAAGAGACCGACAACTAGATGGAAACAAAAGTCGAATAAGATGACGAAGATGCTGAGGAGGAATAAGAGGAAGAAAATGAGTCTGACTTACAAAACTCTTCTGATGGTTGATTATTTTGATGGTTGAATTTTTTATGTAAATGTACCAACCCTAAGGTATGATGTATTTTTTGTTATAGTGGAGTGGCTAATAGGGCTATGTAATTTGTTTTTAATAGAAAAGGTTTATGATTTTAACTAAGCCTTAGTAGTCAATGAGATGGTTAAGTTTTCGAAGCAAACGCGCGATTGCATTACAAAGAATTCGAACTAGTATAACAAAACTAAAATCACGCAATGTTATATCCATATATCTCGTATAACAATGTCCAGAGAAGGCTATAGTGATGTACTTAGAAATCGCACAGTTAATTTACAAAGCGCACACACAACCAAATTAAAAATAACACATATGTTTGGAGCTAGTCATATATATATAAAACTTGACTCACTCGAATTAGAAATAACACACACGGTTGGATTACAAAGATATCGCAACATTATAATATTCAATAAAAGCGTGTGAGTATAATTTACAGAGAAATCAAATCATTGAAAAATTAACAAAAAATGTATGGTTTGAAATGGACATATCTCGTATAGTAACAACCAATCGTTAAGTATTAAAACAACTCGGACTGGTGTACAAAATAACTTGCATTATTATAAAAGTAAACATAAAATCGCACGCTTAAGTCGTGTAGTTTGGTTACTAAATTTACCCTAATCACACCTCAAAGTGGAACCTTACAAATCATCCTTTTATGGTTTGGTTTCGAAAAATAGTCACAATTTAATTAATTGGTTGTTATTTCACCTCTAAACAAAATTAACTTTTTTAAGCCTTCTAGCTCGTATTTTCATGTTGGGAGGCAGAATTTTTGGCTTAAAATAATCATTAGAGCTTGCTTCTTTTTTAAATTGGCTATAACTTGTATACTAAAATAGTAAGTTGACATATAATTACTAACAGTGAAGAATTGTTCTATAAACGTCATATGATGTTGCTGATTCGATTGTATTGATGTTAATGCGTGAGGGGATGGAAAATGTTTTCATTTTCGTTTCGTCTTTTAGTTTTTGGACCAAATGGTCAAGTCCTATTTTATCTATTCACTTAAAATTAATACCTTCTAATCATAAAATTATTGAAAGTATTATTTTGATAAAATTATTTTTTAACTATAAATAACTTATTGACATTATGTTAATTATTAATAAATATGTATTGTTATTGTTACATTTTTTAAATAGTCAAACTGATGGAAGTAGGGTTGAATGGTTGAATGTTTGTTTCACCCCGTCGCCGCATCAACCCCTATTTCTCTGGAGCAAAACCCTTGCTCCAGGCCATCATATCGCACTTCCATAAGTAGCTCAATGTTTGATTTTTCCTTTTTCAGCCTCACGTTTGGGTTGGGAAAAATTTCCTATTCCCTCGACACCACCACCGTCTGTATCGATTATTTTATTAACTAACCTGGGCAGACTAACCTCAACGTGACAAAACCTTGACTTGTAATATTATAGGGATTCCAACAGTTTGTGGAAAGCTTTCGGACAGTTAGTTTATTAGTATTGTGAATTAATCGTTTTGGTCAAAGAAAATAGAAAATTATAAAAGTATATAAAAGTATTGTATCTACTTCAAAGGTATTTCTCTCGACGGTTAGGAGCTCCTCATATTCATGGTGTCCAATTATAAACGATATCTACCAACCTTTATCGGTGTGCCAGCGGTCGTCCATAACTTTATACTTAATTGATAAGGGAAAAGTAAATAGTAAAGGTTCTTTAGTGTTTCCACCAAAGTAGAGATGGAGAGAAGGTATTTCGCTCAGAAAGGAAAACCGACAAGTTTGGCTCCCATAGTAAGGAACCCATAGACGGCAAGAGTTAGGGGTCTCCCATAGTAAGGAACCCATAAACGGCGAGAGTTAGGGGTCACCTGTATAGGAACAATATTAGTTATACTCCGATCTCCACAATAGTGTGATATTGTCCGCTTTGGGCCCACTGGCCCGCACGGCTTTTGTTTTTGGTCCACTTCAAAAAGGCCTCACACTAATGGAGATTTATTCTTAACTTATATACTCATCTTTCTTCCCATGTTTAACCGATGTGGGATGTGAGACTTTTGGTCGCACCTAACAATCCTCCTCTCGAACAAAGTACCACTCTAGCCTCCTCTCAATTGACTTCCATCCCACTACTCGATGACACTGTGCCGCTCCTTGATCAAGCCACCTGCTTGATGAGCTATCAGGCACTCCATCTTTAGATGAATCTGCGCCGCTCCTTTATCAAGGCCACCTATTTGATGAGCCGTGGCGCTCGATCTTTAGATGAATCTGCGCCGCTCCTTTATCAAGCCACCTGCTAGATGAGCCGTGGCGCACTATCTATAGATGAATCTGCGCCGCTCCTTTATCAAGCCACCTGCTTGATGAGCCGTGGCTCTCCATCTATCCAGCAGATCATTCACCTTGAGTATGGCTCTCGGCTTCTGGTATGATGTTCGCAGAATTTCACCCACATCACAACCCATCACATCGCGTTCCGTCTGGGCCTGGTGCTCTGATACCATTTGTTAGGGAATATTGGGTCAGTATATTCCGCTTTTGTATATAAGTAAGTATACTACGATCTCCATAATAGTGTGATATTGTCCACTTTGGGCCCACTGGCCCGCACGGTTTTGCTTTTGGTCCACTTCCAAAAGGCCTCGCACCAAAAGGCCTCGCACTAACCTGGGCAGACTAACCTCAACGGATATTAGCTTGAGTGTTTAAGGCAACTTTTGAAGATCAAAACCGATCTGATACAGTTGAACTTTTATCGTTTCAAGACTCGTAGTTCTAAAGATTTCTATTGGAGTGGTTATCGTTTTAACGTCTGGTTTGTGGTAAATATGAGCTATAATGAGACGTTTTGATTTTAACGATTTCCAATTTTCCGGCTGATGATCTTTTGAGTCTTAAAGGAAATGTTTTGAGGCTCAAAAGTGATCCAATCCATCTAAAATTTTCTAGGAAGGTGGACGAATCATTCTTCAAGATAACTCCCCAGAGGTATTAGCGTTTTAACATCTAGTTCATGATAAATATGAGTTTGAGTGGGACTGTTTTGGTGTAGTGAATTCACATTTTTAGCGTGTATTATCTAGAGTGTATAAGGCAACATTTTGAAAATCAAAACTGATCTGATCCTGCTGTAATTTTCAGGGAAAGTTCATGGCTCATTTTTCTAGAGATTCACTGGATGGATCATTATTTTAACGTTTGGTTCGTGATAAACATAATTTTAGTATGATTCTTTACATCTCCTGATTTTTATATATTTAGTAGATATTAGTTTTAGTGTTTAAGGAAATATTTTCAAAATCACTACCTATTTGATCGGGTTTAAATTTTCAGGGAAGGTCCCCGACTCATAATGTTAGATATTCACAGACGAGATTAGGGATTTAACATTTGGTTCGTGATATATATGAGTTCCAGTGGAACCGTATATGTCTAGTTCTTTCATGTTTTTAAACATATATTGTGTTAAATGTTTAAAGCAATATTTAGAAGATCATAAATGATATGTACCAAATATATTTTCTAGGAAAACCTGAAATCTAAGATTCAGAAGATAGTGAAAATAATGGTAGATGAGATGTACTGTCCGTGAGTTCAGACTGTGGGAAAACCTCTACGTACTTGATACTGGCGCTACGTATTATATGTTTGAGTTTAAGAAGTGGTTCGATACTTACAAGCCAATGTAAGGAACTATCTATTTAGGGCACAATCATCTGTAACGTTAGAATCATAATGTTTGATGGGGTTGTTATAATCGTGACGTGCTGGCATGTTCCTGGGTTAAAGAGGAACCTGATATCTCTTCGTACACTAGACTCGTGGGGTTACAAGTACCATGGAGAAGACGTTGTAATCAAAGTGACAAAAGGCTCAATCGTGTGAATGAAAGGCAGTTTGCAGAAAGGGCTTCACATTCTCCAAGAGAGTATTGTTATGGGCGATGTTGTAGTAGCCTCATCAGAGAGTAATAGCCAAAGTAGGTATGATCAAATTTATTTGTGGTATTGGAGTTTTGGACACATGAGTGATAGAGGATTAGCTATTTTGGAAAATAGACATTTGTTGAAAAGGTATAAAGCAGAATCATTGGGATTTTGTGAGCACTGTGCTTTCAGTAAACAAACTAGAGTCAGATTCAGCAAATCGTCTTTAAGAAAGACTAAAGGGATAATGGACTACATTCACTCAGATCTTGGGGGCCCAAACAGAATACCATCGAAGAACGGAGTCGGATACTATATGAGTTTGATTACTGATTATTCAAGTATGGTGTGGGTTTACTTTCTGAAAATGAAAGACAAGGTATATTCAACCTTTGTCAAACGGAATACGGTGATTGAGAAGCAAACAAGAAGAAAAATCAAACGTCTTAGGATAGATAATGTGTAAGAATATTGTTGTCGTGAGTTGAACGAGTTCTGCGAAGCTGTGGGATTAGTGCGTCATGCACTTGTTCTAGAACACCACAACAAAATGGATTCGTAGAAAGAATGAATCATACGATTTGTGACAAGCATGAAGCATGCTCTCGCAATCTGGTGTGGGAACAAATTTTTGGGCTGAAGTTATCAAGACAGCGTGTTACTTGGTGAATCGGTCTCCATAAAAAATATTGATTGTAAAATTCCTTTTGGGGTTTGGTTTGGATTGTCGGTTGAATATGAATAGCTAAGGATGTTCGGTTGTTCTGTCTATGCTCATGTGAGAGAGGGTAAGCTTGAGCCGTGGGCAAAGAGGTGAATATTTCTAGGATATGCTAATGAGGTGAAATGATATAGGTTATGGTGTACCTCTCCAAAGTCTCCAGGTTTTCTCATTAGTAGGGACGTAACCTTTAACGAGTTTGCTTCACTAGACAGTCAGAATGTAGTAGAAGAAATGGTCGAATAAGGATCAGTTATAAGTATATGAGTGGAGCTTGAAGTAGAATCAGTTCCTAGTAGGTCCAATAATTCGAGTGGTTTCTGAAATGAATCCAGAATCAGGAGGTGAACAGCGAGCATCAGTTGATAGTGACGATGATACGCCCAAACCAAAACAAAAACTTATAACATAGTATTGGACACAAAAAGAAGAGATTTTAGTTTTTCAGCATATATTGTCTTGAGTGTTAAAGGTAATGTTTTTACTTATGTAAGTATCTCTTATATAATAAAAAATATTACATTTGTGTAATATAATATTCAACAAATATTTGTTAGTAAAAATAATTAATTAGATGTAATTATTTTACTTTCGAAATAGTCCATACCACAATGATATATATATATATGTTATTAGGAGATGTTAATGGTTAGAATTGGAGACAGACCAAGAACATGAACCAATATTACTTGGTTTTGAGGTTTCATTTTTAAAAGCAAAACCAATAAGGAACTGAAAAGATAAAATCGGAATCGGTTCACATGATAAACCGATAAAACCGATTTGAAACCAAATCGATAAAACTGGTAAACCGATGGAACCTATACGGAAGCGAATGAGAAGACCCAAAGAACTGATACATAATCGAATGGATAAAGCGTTAAATGGTTCGATTATTTTTCTAATTTACTTTTTATACATTATATTATTGTCAAAATTATTAGATAATGACCAATTAAAATTATCTTTTAAAATTTAATTTTTATATTAATTTTTTAAATAAAAAAATTTAAAATCAAATTATAATTAAATTTAATATATTTTAATAATATACAAATTAGACTGTAGCGAACCGACACACTGTCCGGTTGCGTAATAATCCAGACCAATTTAGATTATATCCGTATTATCGACTCACATGTTAGAGTCCTTTTTCATTGATACACTCAGTTTTTCGAATTTTCTATGTAAATAGTCCATTAGTGTCGGCTTGGAGACTTGTACTCTTTTTCCTTAGGTCGGGTTTTTAGCCAACGGGTGGTTAAAGTTTTTTAAGGAGGCAAGTGCTCTAGACCTTTATCAAGGCACTCTTGGACATGTCTTTTTCTTTTAGGTACACTGTTACCCTGTATTGTACTCACTTGAGATATCATATGACTCTCTAGATGATTGTAACCTTGTACATATATATATATATATACACCCATATTTACCCCAAAAAAATAGTTTGAATCTCTCTACATACGCTTTCTCGACTAAGTCTGTCACCTTTTGTGATTTACCTTCTGCCGTTTGTTTACATACTATTGCGTCATACCGAAGGTTCACCATATGGCAAGCAGATGTATTTTTACTTGTATTTTTTGTTGTAAAGTTACAAAGTTAGTACCTTTGTTTCTCTTGGGCCTATATTATCTTTTTCTTTTTTCTAGTATACATAATCTATTTATTTTTTATTTTTTATTTTTTAATATTTTACATAATATAATTTTTATTTATTTATTTAGGTTTTTTTTTTATTATTCATTTTAAGTTTATTTTTTTAATCTCCTTCGTCCTAATTTGGTATTCAATCCCACGTGCCTTTCAATGGAAATAACCTACAAATTAATAAAAACGTTACTTAAAATAGAAATAACGTACAAATTAATAAAACATCTTATCTAAAAAGATTCGAACCCATGACTTTTGATAAAAAAACATGTCTTACTCAACTAACTCGGCTATTTTGTATAAGTTCTAGGATACGGTCAATTAAAGGTTGTGTTTCAAAAGTTATCAATCGAATTGTAGCATATCATAAATGAATAGATTAAAATTATTGATTACATAAGAATTGTCCAATCGAATTGTAGCATATCATATATGAATAGATTAAAATTATTGATTATATAAGAATTGTCGAATGATTTTACCAGGTGAGTATAGGATGTTCGAAACTATTATTATAACCAAAGATACTATAGTATTTTTAAAAGAATTGATATGATTGAACATCTCTTATACAATTACAATATCTTATTTTTAAAATTGATATGATTGAACATCTCTTATACAATTACAATATCTTATACCCTGGTGGAGGAAAGATGACTAGTTTATATCTTAATTGGGAACTGTTGTAATATATTTGGGAAGCAATATATATTGATGTTTTATATGTTTTCCTATAACATAACTCAAAAAGGGGTACATGCTAAATTTGATACCCTCTATTATTTCCTTTTGGATTTTGGATTTTATCTATAACATAACTAAAAAACGGGTACATGCTACATTTGATACCCTCTATTACTTCCTTTTGGATTTTAAATTTTATCTATTGTTTTCGATATATAAAAGTGACAAAACGATGAGTAATTATACTTTCGTAGTTTAATATTTTTAATTAACATTTACCGATGAGTTTAGTTGTGTTATGGGTTTATTATGGTCAATAATTTTTTTTAAAAAATATATTTTATGGTCAATAATTTTTTTTAGAAATATACGTGAGTAAGAATTCTGTGTTGTTTAAGTTTGATTTTTTACATTATTTTATATAAAATCATCGTTGATGAGTTCGGATATCAAGGTCACAGCAAATTTATTATTCCAAATAGGGGTAATTCGGACCTTATCACACCACTGAAAATCCAAACAAGACAAATGTAGTAACTTTTTACTAATCTATTTGCAAATCAGCTTAAGTCTAATGGGTCATTAAATTCAACCCGGTTTTTTGACCCGATCCGGTAAGCCAATGGGTCACCAATTAAGGTATAAATACCCCAACCACTCTCATTAATGACGCTAATCAGAATTTAATATTAGCATGCTGCTTAATTATCTCACTACTCCTCACATTAAACATAAAACACCCAAAAATTATTAAAATATTTTACCAAACCACCCTCAGCCCAAAATAAACCAAACCAAATTGGCGACCACAGTTAGAAACGTCGGTGTCTGAATTTTACATTCAGAACCAGTGAGAAAACAGTTCGGATCCGAATGGGCAAAGTACTCAACCTCCTGAGGTGGGAACGGTGAAGGAAAACAAGGAATATACTGTTGAAGAGCGAGACCAGTTGAGGACAGAAATAGAGGCACTAAGGGCCATAAAACAAGTAGAGAAAGGTATCAAGGAGAAATCTGGAGCGTCAGTCTTTCACCATACTGACAACCCTGGGGAGAAGGAGGCGGAGCTTGAAGAATCTTTGTCCTCAAGCAGTGAGGAGGGGAGATCTAGAAAAAAGATAAAGTTAACCAAAAAGCACTCAAGAAAGAGGGACAGACATGGTAGGCTCAAAAGGTATCATGGCAAAGGGCCATCTCATAGGCATGCTGATCAGTTGCTGATTGATCCTTTTGTTTTTCAGTCCGAACAAGGTATTTTTGAAACTCCTAATGAAGATATAATTTTTAGTCGCAATAAAAACTTGAGACAGTCACCTCTGTCTGGAAAAATACTATCCGGACACCTTCCCAAAAGGTTTGATAGCTCTAAGGTGGAAAAATATGATGGAAGTCGAGATCTGAATAACCATCTGGAGCAATTCAAGAACTTCAAGATGAATTTTGATGACGATGATAAACTCTTGTGCAAAGCCTTCTCCCAAACTTTTACGGGAAGTGCTCTTAAATGGTATAATAGCTTGCCTCATGGATGTATTAGAAACTTTGATACATTTTGGGTTACCTTCCGGAGGCAATTTGTTAGGAGTAAAGAACTGAAGGGTAATGGGGATACCATTATCCATTGTGCCCAAGAACCAAACAAATCATTAAAAGATTACATAAGTCGATTTGTGAATATGAAGAACGGATTAGCAGATTGCTTTGGGCAGGTGGCAATTGCTTCTTTAAGGCAAGGGTTCTAGGAACTTAGTTGATTCTGTAACCCGGAAGAAAGCTATGACCTGGGGTGGTTTGTTAAACCAGGTGGGAAAGCAGATTAATGTGGAAGAAACGAAGAAAACTAAGGTGCACCGTCATATGCGGTCCACCATAACAGCTCGTCCAACCGCTAACAGTCCGGTTACATGGTAAAGAGATCGGACAAGGATCCAACCGATCCAAGAAAACTCAATGCAACCGGAACCAGACCCATGGCCAACAATCAAGGAGTAAGAGGGGTCCTTGGGTTCAGCCTGAGTGGTTTGCAAAGTTGAGAGAAAATATAGCTAAAATCTCTGATAAAACTAAGGATGAAGTACACTTCCGAAAGCCGGCAATGTTGTATTCATCCAGAGAAAATAAAACACTTGTTTTTGCCAGTATCAAAATGATAAAGGCCATAATACTCAAGATTGCATAACATTGAAACAAGAAGTTCGGAACCTTATTGAGAAGGTCAAAGTGGGAGCATATGTTAAAAGACGAAGTGGAAACAGACCTGACAATGCTCTTCGGACATGTCCTACAAACAATCCTGGAACGTCTGCTAAAGAAGGTGCAATGGTAATTCTTGAGGGGTTCAATGTGGACTCTGAGTATTTGGATTCAGATTCAACTCGGAATAAGGTGGGGGTGATAACTGTAACTGCACCTACCCCTTCATCAAAGAAAAGGCATATCAACAATTTGGTTACTCAATTAGAAGGGGGAATGTCTTCCTATCACTGGAAGTCCCCCTTCCCATTCATACTCATTGATGAGGATGATTTGAGGGATATTGGTGGGCTTCACGAGGATGCGGTGGTTATAGGAGATTTTATAAGGGGGAATGATATACGCCGAATTCTGATCGATACAGGCAGTTTAACAAACATCTTGTTCTTAAGCGTCTACAAACAAATGAAGAATCCGGCTGTTATTCAACGTTCGAACAGAATTATTGTGGGCTTCACAAGTAGTGTTGTTGGGCAAAGGGCCTTTTAAAAAGATGGTGAGGGTGCTATTTGTTGTGGTAGATTTCCCCACATCATACAACGCAATTTTTTGGGAGGCTAGCCTTCCAGAATGCATGTTGTGACCTCAACAGTCCATCAGTGTTTAAAGTATGCAGTTCAGGGACAAGTAGGCATTGTCTGAATTAGTCAGAAGATAGCCAGGGAGTGCTATGCAACAACTCTTGCTCCTAAGATATTGGGGGCAGTTCAAATTAATAAAGATTACCAGTTACTGGAGCCTTTTGTTGAAGAAAGTGAGATTGATGACCCTAGAGAGGCTCCCACTATCATAATACCCATTGAAGAAGTTGAAACTCACTCTTTTGCAGAGGGTAAGAATGTCAAGATTACGCCAGATTTAAAGAATAAGTTGTTATTTATTTGCTAAAGAATTTTATGTCTTTGCTTGGTGCAATAGTGATGTAACCGGGGTACCAGCGAATGTTATTTCACACAAGTTGTCTATCTGGAGCGATGTTGCACCTGTTTTACAAAAAAGAAGAGTTTTTTCAAAGGAAAAAAAAGATGTGATAGTTTAAGAGGTTGATCGGCTAACCAAGATGTAGCAGACTAAAGAGTCCCAATATTTTCTATGGACTGTCAATTCGGTGTTAGTCAAGAAAAAATATGACAAATGGCGTATGTGTATTGATTTCACTGACCTCAATAGAGCTTGCCCAAAGGTTCTTTATCATGTCCCTCACATAGATCAGTTAGTAGACTCTACATCTGGAAATAAGTTGTTGTCCTTCATGGATGCCTTTTCAGGGTATAACCAGATACAAACGGATCTGAATGATCAAGATCACACTACTTTTATTACAGATAAAAGTCTACAATGCTACAAAGTAATTCCCTTCAGATTGAAGAATGTTATCGCTACTTATCAGAGGTTGGTCAATAGAACATTTAATGATCAGATCAGAAGAAATATGGAGAAAAGATAAAGGTATCGAGCCTGATCTGGATTAGCTTAATGCACTATTAGAAATGGATCCTCCTCGAAACGTTAAAGAAGTTCAAAGGCTCACCGGAAGGTTGGTTGCGTTAAATAGATTTATTTCAAGGTCATCAAAAAAGTGCGCTCCTTTTCTCCAGATATTGAAAAATGCTAAAGACTTCAATTTGTCCCCACAGTGTGACCATGTCTTTTTTGAAATAAAGAAACATTTATCCTCACCAAAGACTTTTTTCAAGCCTGTTCAAGGAGAAAAACTTTGTGTATACCTGGTTGTGTCAGAATGTGCTATAAGTGTTATCTTGGTAAGAGAAGTGGACAATTATCCTCGTCCGGTGTACTACATCAGTAAGAGTTTGTTGGATGCTGAAAGAAGATATTTAAAGTTGGAAAAGTTGGCACTAGCCTTAATGATTGTAGAAAGAAAGATGAGGTTGTATTTCCAATCTCATTCTATTATTGTCTGAATGTCTTTCCCGCTAAAGAATGTTCTTCAAAAGGCCGATATATCACGCAGAATGACCAAGTGGTTAGTAAAATTGGGTGACTATGATATTGATTTTGTCTCCCGGACGACAATTAAAGCTTAATCAGTGGCTAATTGTTTGGTAGAATTCTATGCAGACAGGTGCTCTAAACAAACTTCAGAAGATAATTTCAAGAAAGAATTGGTGGTTCGAACTGATGGTGGATCAAGCACTATGGGTTGTGGAGCTGGAATTGTCTTAACCTTTCCGTATAGTGACAAAATGTATCAAGCTATATTTTTTGGATTCAGGGCCTCTAACAATGAGTCTGAATATGAAGCAGCTATAATTGTTCTTAAATTAGCTCTCCTATGTGGAGCAAGAGATTCCGGTTAATGAGTGACTCTTAATTGCTTATCCACCATGCCCAAAGTCAGTCTGAGGACAAGAAGGAACAACTGGTTAAGTATTGAATCATTTTGAGAGAAGTGGCAGCAAGTTTCAAAATAGTTTGCTATGAGCATATTCCTATATCGAAGAATATATTGGCAGACTCTCTAACAAATATAGAATATTCTGAGTCCTAACCTTGGATTCTCATAAGAGAATGCCCGTCTATACAGTTAGATCAGAAGAAAGAGGACAGAAATAATATGAGTATACATGTGATCCAGCCTAAGAATTGGAAATTTACCCTCCTTCAATACATTTCTGATGGGACTTTGCCTTCAGATAAAGCTATGGAAACAAATATTAAACACAAGGCTCATGGCTTTTTTTATAATAAGGGGAATTCTCTATAAAAAATATTTCAGCAGAACTATTCTACGTTGTTTGGGATTTGAAGAATCCCAAGTTGTTTTATCTAAACTACATGATGGGGAAGGGTCAGCACATTGTGAGTACAGGGCACTAACTCGGATAGTCTTGCTGGCTGGATTCTATTAGCCAACCATAATGACAGATGCTAAAGAAATGGTGAAGAAATGTGATCCATGTCAAAGGTATGGGAATGAAATTCATGTGCCAGCAGTACATATGGAGTCTATTTTCCAGCCAATACATTTTGCTAGATGGGGGATGGATTTAGTGGGACCTCTACCCATGGCATCCGGGGGGTGCAGAACTATTATAGTCGCCATTGACTATTTCCCTAAGTGGATAGAGGTAGCTCCTTTGGCTGGCACCACGTCGAAGGATGTTATTAAATTTATCATATCCAATATATGCTGTAGATTTGGAGTCCCCCAAAATATTACTACAGACAATAGCCACAGTTTGATAACAAATACGTGGAGGATTTATGTGCCTCTAGAGGCATTCATCATTGTTTTTCTTCTCCTTTCCACCCCAAGAAAATGGCCAAGTTGAAGTTGCAAACATAACCATTTTGTCTAGATTAAAGAAGATTTTAGAGAGGGATGCAGGGAAATGGCCAAGCTATTTACAAGAAGTATTGTGGGCTTACCAAACTACTCCTCAGACTGCTACACAAGAATCTCTTTTTGCCTTAGTATATGGGATGGATGCAATTACCCCCCATAGAGGATACTTTACCATCATACAAGGTCCATAACTATTCTGAACAGGCTAATGAGACAAAAATTAAGAATTAATTAGACTTAGTACATGAAAGAAGTGTTAAAGCACACTTGAGAAAAACGCACTACTAAGGCTTGATGAGGAGTATATTTTCTTCCAAAGTCAAGAGAAGGGATTTTCAAATAGGAGATAAAGTATTAAGAAAAGTCTTTTTACATACCAAGGATAAGTAGTTCGGTAAACTGGCTCCGAATTGGGAAGGCCCTTATAAGGTCTGTGAAAAGGTCAAACCTGGGGCATATAGGCTTCAAAACAAAGAAGGAAGAGCTTTGAAGCACCCATGAAATATTGAGCATCTCACGTTATGTTTTAGAACAAAAATTTTATGTAAATATTTACTTGTTAAATACCAATGTAAAAATTAGGGGGCATACTCTTTCTACCCTGGTGGTGCGGGGAGGTTTTAATAAGGTGTCCGTTTTCTTCAATAATACATGGTTCCTTTTTCAAAAGTTTGGTCTGACTTTACTTCAATTTGATTTAAGTTTGAATCACTTATTCAACACTCCGGATCTCTAGTAATCTTGAGTAGATCGGATAAACTTGGTGATTGATCATAACTATTAAATATATATAATCGGAGATATTAAACACTCTCAATTGAATACTCTTTCCTACTTTGGTGGCGCATGGAGGTTTTAATGACATGTCCGATTTTTTCAATAATACATGACTCATTTTTCAAAATTTTGATGCGATTTTACTTCAATTCGATTTAAGTATGAATCACTTATTCAACATCTCGGATCTTTAGTGATCTTAAGTAGATCGGATGAACTTGGTGATTGATCATTGGTGAGAATTATTTCAGACTGGGGTAATTTTGTCAGATGTTTGTGGTATTTTGAGGGTATTAAATGTTTACGTGTTTTGTAGTGAGAGATTTAAGCTTCCTGATTGTATTAAATGTTCATTACCCTCATTAATGAAAGTGGTTGGGTATTTATACCCTTAATTATGGGCCATATGGGCTTTCAGGTCAAACTTATGAAAGGGAAAGAAGACCTGGCAACCAGACTGGCCACTTCAAAGAAGGCCAACACAGAGCTCCAAACCAAGTGTTCTAGCTTGGAGAAGGGTCTCTCCACTTTGAAGGAAGAGGTGAAGACCAAAGACAATGTTGTCCAAGCCCTCGTCAGTGACAAAAATTCCCTTGAAGACACTGTGTCCAAAGTTACCAAGGAAAAGAAGGATTTGATAAAAGAGCAGGAGAAGACAATCCAGGCCAAGTTCGATGCATACATCAACGAGGTGATAGATTTCCTAGAAATAAGGTATACCGAAGTTAAATCCGACATGGTCTTGCTTTTTCATCGAACATTCCCGAAGAGGACACTCGGTACTATGTGGCAACATGTGGAATACGAAGACCTCCCATTACATATTATGGCAGATGGTGATAAGCATAACTACTCCACTGGTATGGATGATACTACTGATGAGGAAGAAGGGGCCGAAGAGAGCTCCAGTGATATACCCAAAGATACAAAGAAGAAACAAGATGATGCAGGAACATCTAAGGGAAACTAGCCCTAAGGTTTTAACTATTTTCTGTTTTTTTATGCCATACCAAAGTCCTTGGATGGCCAAGGCATTTTGTAATTGTGTCCGGTTTGAGTCCGGTCAAGCTCTTTCTTTTTAAACTTAAAGTCATTGGATGGCCAAGACACTCTTTATGTTTTAATATCATCCTCCGGTGTTAGCTGGGCAGTTTTACTTTGCTAAATTCTTGCTTTGTTTCATATTCGCTCAATCTTAATGGTTGGTGTTTAAATAGCCCCTAGTTATTTTACGCGTATTTTAAGATGAGAGTGTTTAAATTCTCCGATGACAAATGTTAAATGGTCATCATTCTACCAAATCAATTCGACCTGTTAAAGATACTTAGAAGGCTTTAAAGAAACTTTAAATCAAACAACTCCGGATATTTTAAGAAGGCATCAAATTTTATTAAAAAACACGGACACCTCATTAAAACCTCCCCGTGCCACCAGGGTAGGAAAGAGTATGCCCCCCCCCCCTAATATTTACATGGACTTTAAACAAGTAAATATTTACACAACTTTCATTCTAGATACATCTGGAGGTGTTCAATGTTCCATAGACGGTTCAGGACTCTTCCATATTTGCCCTGAAGCCTATATGTTCCAGGCTTAAGCTTATCAACGACCACATAAGGCCCTTCTCAGTTTGGAGCTAGCTTGTCGAACTACTTTTCTTTAGTATGTAAGAAGACTTTTCTCAATACTTTATCCCCCGGTTGAAAATCCCTTCTTCTGATTGTGGAAGCAAACCTGCTTCTCATTAAACCTTGATAATGGGTGGCTCTAAGATAAGCCTTAACCTTTTTCTCTTCTATTAAGTCCAATTGACTTCTGACTGTCACTTCATTAGCATGTTTGGAAAAATTATGGACTTTGTATGATGGAAGAGTTGCATCTATAGGAGCAATCGCATCCATACCATATACCAAGGAAACGTGGATTCCTGTGTAGCAGCTCCAGGAGTAGTCCGGTAGTCCCATTGTAATTCTTGTAGATAGCTTGGCCACTTTCCAGGAGGCCCTTCTAAATTCTTTTTGAGACCAGACAGAATGGTCATGTTTGCCACTTCAACCTGACCATTCGCATGTGAGTGGAAATGAGAAGAAAAACAATGCTAAATGCCCCTAAAAGCACAAAAACTCTCCATATCCTTGTTATCAAATTGTGGCCCATTATCTGTGGTTATCTTTTATGGAACCCTAAATCTGCAAAACATATTTGATAAGATAAATTTTATAACAGCTTTGAAGTAGTTCCTGCCAAGGGGGCTGCCTCTATCCACTTTGAAAAATAATAAATTGCTACAATAATAGTTCTGCACCCCATGGACACCATTGGTAGAGGTCCCACCAGATCCAGTCCCTAACGAGCAAAAGGTGTTGGCTCAGAAATCGATTCCAAAGGGACAGCTGGGATATGAATTTCATTACCATATATTTGGCATGGATCACACTTCTTTACTAATTCATTGGAATCTTCCATTATGGATGGCCAGTAGTATCTGACTAATAAAACTCTTCGGGTTAAAGCTCTATAACTACAGTGTGTTGACCCTTCACCATCATGCAGTTCAGACAACACTATTTGGGACTCTTCAATCCCAAGAAACGCAAGAGAGGTCTAAAATACTTCTTGTAAATGATGTCTCTTATGATTAAAAAACCACGAGCCCTATTCTTCATTTTTCTTGCTACTGCTTTTTCCGGAGGCAAAATTCCATCTGAAATGTATTGAAAAAGAGGATGCCCCCAGTCTTTAGGTTGAACCACTTGTATACTTAAACTTTCCTCCTCTTCCTTGCTCTGATTGGGTTGAATAGACGGGCATTCTTGCACATGAATCCATGGGTAAGACTCAGAGTATGCTATGGTTTCCAAGGAGTCTGCTAGTGTGTTCTCCGTTCTGGGTATGTGCTCAAAGCTGATCTCTTTGAAGTTAACTACCACCTCTTTAAGAATGAATAAATATTTAATCAACTGCTCCTTTTTTGCCTCAGTTTAACCTTGGGCATGATGGATAAGAAGCTGAGAATCACTCATTAACCTAACTCTTTTGGCTCCACAAAGCAACGCTAACATCAAACCAGCTATAGTAGCTTCGTATTCGGACTCATTGTTAGAAGCCCTAGAAGGAAAACATATATCCTGGTATAGCTTGTCGTCGTACCGAGAGGTTAAACATATCCCAGCACCACAACCCATGGTACTTGATCCACCATCGGTCCGGAAAACCCATACCTTCTTAGTTTTTTCACCTGTAGCTTGTTTAGTACTCCTACCCGAATGGAATTCAACTAGGAAATCAGCAACAGATTGAGCCTTGATTGCAGTTCGAGGGAAAAAATGAATGTAATAGTCTCTCAATTCTACTGACCACTTGGTCATCCTGCTTCATATGTCTACCTTTTGAAGAACATTTTTCAAGAGAAAAGACATCCAGACGACAATAGAATGAGACTGAAAGTAGGGCCTCATTTTCCTGGCAGCAATTTCCAAAGCTAGCGCTAGTTTCTCAAGTTTTAAATACCTTTTTTTCAGCATCCATCAGGCTTTTGTTGATGTAGTACACCAGACGAGGATACTTGTCCACCTCTCTTACTAGCACCGCACTTATAGCACATTCGGAGACTGCTAAATATATATACAATGTTTCTTCATCATTAGGTTTAAACAGGGTTTGGGGGAAGATAAATGCTTCTTTATTTCATCAAAATCGTGGTTGCACTGTGGAGACCAGTTGAAGTCTTTGGCATCCTTTAAAGTTTGGAAAAACGAGGCACATATGTCCGAAGATCCTGAGATAAAACGATTTAAAGCAGCCAACCTTCCTGTCAACCTTTGCACCTCTTTAATATTCCGAGGAGGAGCCATCTGTAATAAAGCATTAAGTTGGTTCGGATCAGACTGTATTCTTTTCTCACTTATGACATACCCAAAAAATTTCCCGGACTATACTTTAAAAACACATTTTTCTGGATTTAATTTTAAATTAACTTTTTCCAAGTTGGAAAAAGTCTTTTGTAGATCTGCCAAATGTAATTCTTCTTCCACACTTTTTACCATCATGTTATCAATGTAGATTTTCATATTTCTTCCAGTCTGATCAGCGAATGCTTTGCTCACCAACCTCTGATAAGTAGCCACTGCATTCTTTAACCCAAAAGGCATCACCTTGTAACAATGGAGCCCCCATCAATAAAAAAAGTAGTGTATTCTTAGTCCTTCAGATCCACTTGTATCTGATTATAACCGGAAAGGCATCCATGAAGGACAACAACTTGTTCCCAAATGTGGAGTCTAAAAACTGATCTATCCGGGGAACAGGATACAAATCTTTTGGGCAAGCCCTGTTAAGGTCAGTATAGTCGATGCACATACGCCATTTCCCATTTTTATTTTTTACTAACACTGGATTGGTTGTCCATAAAAGATATTGAGATTCATTTGCGTATCCCATCTTGGTAAGTCATAAAACCTCTTGTACTATAACATCATCTTTTTTTTAGAGAAGGCTCTTCTTTTCTGCACAACGGGTGCTACATCTCTCCGGATGGATAGCTGGTGTGATATAACATTCGCAGGCACTCCGGTTACATCAGCATTACACCAAGCAAAAACGTGTTGATGGTTTTTTAAAAAATATAACACTTTGCTTTTTAGTTCTGATGTCATCTTAGATCCAATCTTGACACTTCTTCCTTCAGCCAGAGAGTGAGTTTCAACCTCTTCAATTGTTATTAAAACACCAGGGGTCTCTCTAGGGTCATTAATTTCACCCTCCCCCAGAGGGACCCACCAATTGCTAATCTTCATTGATCCGAACTGCCCCCAAAGTTCTAGGGGGAAGTGCAGTTGCATAACATTCCCTTGCTATCTTTTGACTATTCCGGACAACTCCCACTTGTCATTGAACAACGTATTTTAAACATTGTTGAACTTTTGAAGCTACACCATGCATCCTGGAGAGCTAAGATCTTCCCAAGACCGCATTGTAGCAGGTGGGACAATCTACCACAACAAAAAGTACCCTGATCATTTTCTTGAAAGGGCCCTTTCCCAACAAAACCTCCTCCTCAAACTCTCCGACTACGTCCGCAGAGCTTCCTGTGAAACCCACAATGTAACTGTTTGATCGTTCAATCACTGCCGAATTCTTCATTTGTTTGTAAGAACTTAAGAAAATGATATTGGATGAGCTGTCAGTGTCCACCAAAATTCTCCTAATGTCGTTGCCCCCAATTGTTGTTCCTATTACCACAGCATCTTTTTGAGGACCATTTATATCTCTCAAGTCATCTTAATAAAAAACAATGAAGGGAAAAGGAATTTGGGAATGATAGGAGGCCATGCCTCCCTCCAATTGAGTAGCGAGAGTATGAACATGCCTCTTCCTTGAAGAAGGAGTTAGGGCAGTCACTGTATCCCCCCCAAATATGGTAAGTGACTCAAAAAAGCTTATGAGCCCAGACACCGTCTTGGTATGCTCTATTATAACACCCACCTTATTTTGGGCTGGATCAGGATCCAAATACTCTGACTCTTCATCGAATCTCTCAATAATCACTATGGCCCCATCCAGAGCCGATGTCCCTGCATTGTTTGCTGGGCTGGTCCGATGAGCATTATCAGGCCTATTCCCACTTCTTCTCTTGACATAAGCACTTATTTTTCCTCTTTCAATCAAATTCTGCACCTCTTACTTCAAAGCGATGCAATATTCTGTATTATGGCCAATATTATGGTGATATTGACAAAAACAAGCATTACGACTTTCCCTTAGAGATTGAAGCGCTGCCGGCTTCCTAAAATGCACCTCATCTTTTGTTTTGTAGTTGATGGTTTCCACATTCTCTTTTGATTCGGAAAATCACTCCGATTGGACCCAAGGTACTCGCTTATTTCTGGACTGCTGACTCTAAGCTGGAGCTGGGTGAGATTGAGCCTTGGCCCTGTTGGGACCATGTCTGGTCTCCTTAGCCTTGTATTAGGACTGATTCTGGTTTGGTGCAGCTGGGGCAGATCTCACTTGCCTGTGCACCCTAGTATTTTTTGTTTCATCTACATTGATTTGCTTTCCCACCTGGTGTAATAAGCCGCCCCATGTCATGGCCTTCTTCCTGGTTACCGAATCGGCCAAATTGCTAGGGTTCAAACCCTGTCTTAGAGAAGCCATTGCTACTTGCTCAAAGCAATCAGCTAATCCATTCTTTGTGTTCACAAACCGACTTATATATTCTTTCAGTGATTCATTTGGCTCTTGGGCACAATTGATAATAGTGTCTCCATTGCCCTTCACCTCCTTACTTCCAACAAGCTACCTCCGGAAGGCCACCCAAAAAGTATCAAAATTTCTGATGCACCCTTGTGGTAGGATATTATGCCACTTTAGAGCACTCCCCGTAAAAGATTGAGCGAAGGCTCTACAAAGAAATTTGTCATCATCGTCAAAATTCATCATAAAATTTTTAAACTGTTCCAGATGATTACTGGATCTTTACTCCCATTGTAATTTTCCATCTTAGTACTGTCAAACATCTTAGGAAAGTTTCTATACAGTATCTTGGATGACAATGGAGATTGTCTCCAATTCCGGCCACGACTGAAAACAGTATCTTCATTAGGAGTTGCAAAGATACCTGGTTCATCATGGAAAGCGAAAGGATCCATCAATAGATTGTCGACGTGCCTTCGGCTATGGCTATGAGATGACCCTTTACTTAGATGCCTTTTCAACCTTCCATGTCTATCCCTCTTTCTTGAATATTTTTTAACCAACTTTTACTTCTTCTTAGACCTGCCTTCAATCACTACTGGATGACAGATACTCCTCAGATCTATCCTCATTCGAGGAGCTACTAGAGGATTCTGAATCCGAGCTCTCCACCGGTTTAGACCGGTGAGACTTCTTTGAGCTGACATGAGTCTTTTTAGTACTCAAATGGGTCTTTTCTGATGGGTCATGCTCCCTTGGATTGTCAGTGTGGTGAATGGCTGACACTTTTGATTTTTCTTTCAAGCCTAACTCCACCTATTTAACAGCCCTTAAGGCTTATATCTCAATTTTCAACCTGTCTCGCTCTTTGATCGTGTACTCATCGTTTTCTCCCACCACTTTTACCGAAGTTGGTGGCACTGCTTGCTCGTCCGGATTCATCCAAAGTGATTTTTCTTGTTGGTTTCGAATGCTGGATTCAGGCACCTTCTTCTCCCACTATGGTCGCCAATTTGGTTAGGATTATTTCAGACTGAGGGTAATTTTGTCAGATGTTTTGTGGTATTTTGAGGGTATTAAATGTTTAGGTGTTTTATAGTGAGAGATTTAAGCTTCCTGATTGTATTAAATGTTCATTACCCTCATTAATGAAAGTGGTTGGGTATTTATACCCTTAATGATGGGCCATATGGGCTTTCGGGTCAAACTTATGAAATCGGGTTGAGTTCAAAGACCCATTAGTTTATTAAGCAGATTAGCAATTATCTTAGTCAAAAGGTGTTTAGTATTCTTAATACTTTTGTCCTTTTCAGATACTTCATTGGGTGATTATTGTCCGGATTACCCATGCCCGGTTTTCACAATGTGTGGTGAAATTCTAGGGGCTACTTAAACATTATCCATGTAAGATTTAAAGCAAAGTATTAAATGAAAGGAAAATTGGATAAATTAAACATGTTCGGACTTGAACCGAACAATAGTACAAAACATGTCTCAGCCATCCAAGGACTTTAATTGTTCAAAAAAACAAAAAATACATGATAAAACCTTAGGGCTTGTTCTTTTAGGATTTTTCACCACCATCTTTTTTGGGACTTTTGAGTTCAGCACTTGAACTTTCACCTGTTCCTTCTTCATCATCAGTGGAATCAACTCCACTAGTGTAATTGTGCTTGTCACCATCTGCCAATGTATGAAATGGGATGTCATCATATTTCACATACTTCCATAAGGGACCAAGGGTTCTCTTAGGGAAGGTCTCATAGGACGGCAGCACCATGTTGGATTTAATCCCATCGTCTATTTTCTCTAAGGAGTCTACTACCCCATTGGCATATTCTTTAATACCTGCTTTGATAGTTTGTTCTTGCTGACGCTCTAGGGCCTCCTTCTCATTGGTCATCTATGAAACAGTGCCCACCAGCTTAGTCTTCTCGTTGTTTAAGGTTTGTATAACACCATCCTTGGTTTCCAACTACTCCTTTAAAGCTCTGAGGTTTTGTGAGGAAGAAGTCTACAGGCCGGAGTACTTAATTTTGAGCTCAGTGTTGGTTGTTTCCAATGCGGCAGTTTGGTTGCCAAATCCTCTTTTACTTCTTCAGCACCTCTATGCTTTGCTGAGCACTTAGAATACTATCTGACAAATTTTTCTTGTTAGTGGCGAGAGAGTTGATAACATTGGTTTGAATTTTTACTTGCCTCTTCAGATTGAGTACTACTGGATATAACCGATGAGAGCATGACTTAAGGTATCTTGCTCTCCAGATATGGAGAAATATTTCCCATTGTAGGTTACCATGTTATAGGAACTGGAGAGACGGTAAGGACCTGCAAAATCATCCTTATCAATGTTATTGAAATACAGACCGATGTCTTGAAGGGTAGAAAGGTCCACTTTGTTGTTTCCTCCACAAGCAATTTGTCCCGACTGAAGATCTATTGGAATTTCCTCTTGCAGAGTAGGGTCAGAAGGAACTCGAGGTGGGTTTTTTACGGGACGGAGGATTATCTCTTCCCCAAAGTAACTTTCTTTTTTTTGGCAGCTTTCTCATCACTGTTGGCCTTGCGTTTTTTATCCTTTTTGGGAGGCTTTGGTGGGTTCTTTGACCCTCTGGCTTCCCTTACAGTCTCAACTTCTACTGCCTTTAGCAAGGCCACATCGATACCACCTTGGTTCCTTGCATCAGTCCCCTCCTTAGCTGTTTGAGCCAAGTCTGTTGTAGACTTCCTCTTCTTGTTCTTCATTTTGCTGGAGGCTTTGGCCCTGGAAGGCAAGTACAGCTTAACATTTTTGGCTTCTGTCTATTTTAGTATTATATCAGCAGGAGAGGGTGGTTAGTTCTTCTCGTGAAAGGTCTTTTCTGCCTGTGGTGTTCCATAGGTGAGACCTCACAAAATTACCCGACTTGAAGAAATTGTGGAAGGCATTCTCCCAATTCTTCGAGGCCCATGCATTGAGCTTTGCACAAGTATTTTTACCTTCTTCCAAGTGGCTTGTGAAATCCTTCGGTCAGCAAGCTAGGGTTTTTGTTGGCTTTGATCTTCCTACTATTCTCCCATGTCCCACTGACAAAAAGAAATTATGTCCTCTAAGGTTTTTCGGACTCTAGCAGGTCGTCCACAACCTTGAAATTATTCCCCATATTGTAATGGTAGAAAGGGATTTGGTGGTTCTTGCACAGACTTGCTATAGCAGCAAACTGCTCCATTGGAAGTGGGATCTTTGATAGTCTAGACACCATGATACAAGCTAAGATTGTATACCAGGCGTTTGGGCTTAGCTGACTGAGGCATAGTTTGACTAGATGAAAGTATCTGACAATCTCTGAGTCTAGAGGGAACCGAAGTCCCCAGTTCAGCACTTCGGTATATACTACCACTTCATTCAATTTGCAATCCATGGGGGTCTCCGGAGTGATTGGTATTCTCACTTTTACAGACTGCGCAATCCTCCATTTGGTCCGGATTCGACCCAACTCAGCAGTATGAATATAGACATAATTGATATTTTGCAACGCTAGAAATACTTAACGCTGACATGTTTGAAACAAGGGACTACCTTACCCTCTAGACACTCCGGAAGTGCGTCCGGATAAGTCAATCCAACTTTAGTTGTACCTCTCCTCTGTGAGGCAGCATCCCATGTATCATATGATGCCTCGGTCTCAAAAGGTGCTTCTTCGATGTTGTCTTTCATATTCTCTTCCATCAGTGTGGAAGGTTTTTCGGTTTTTTTTAAAGAGGTTGCTCTGGTTCTTTCATCGGAAGTTGTACTGATGGTTGTACAGTTTTTTCCTCTGAGGTCCTGCTATCTGGTGAAGATTACTGTCCGGAGGGCTTGGCTTGTGGAGCAGCTTTAGCTACCTCCGATTCGGAGGGTTTTGAAGATGATGGTGTTGAATGGGTTTTCGCTTAACGAGTCGTCCGGCGAGGAGTTGTCTTCTCTGGTGATCTTTTTGTATCATAGCCCATCGCTATGCACAGTGAGGGTTTTCTAACGCTTGAGACAGCCTTTTCTTTGGAAACAGGGTGTTGAGACTCTTGCACTGAAGAGCCAAAAGGGAGGGGTGAAAGCTTTGGTGTGTATGGAAGTTTTCTAGTTCTAGGATTTCTTGAGGCTGATGACCCCTGATTGGTGTTCTCGTTTGGCTATTACTCTTCTCACTTGGAGAAACAGGGAGACCGCCGGTGATACGGCTTTCTCTCTCTACTTTCCTTGCCCTCTCTAGTTCAAATAAGTTCAACCAACCTCCTTTAACTAAGGCGTTTCTGGCTGTGAACATATATCTCTCAAGAACAGTTTGAAGATGAACTAATATTTTCTCTCTAAGCAAGATTTGAGTGTGATGAGTCTGAATTCTGCTTACTCCCCGGACAGGGACAGATCGGACCTAACCCTCCGGACCGAACAGGGAACTTCGAACACTTAGCTAATGGGACTGTTCGAACTATGCCAAAAGTACTAAAAAAACCTAAACACTTCTTGACTAAGCTACTTGCTCTCCTACTTAGAGCTCATGGGTCTTTAAACATGACCCGAAAGCCCATAAGGGCCCAAATGTAAGGGTATAAATACCCAACCACCTGCATTAAATGTGGGTAATGAAAATTAAATACAACTAGGCTGCTTAATTCTCCCTCTAGACTCTACTCTAAACATTAAACACCCACATACTTTCACTAAACATAAAACAAATTACAAGCCTACCCTCAGGCGACAATTATCCTCACCAAATTGGTGACCATAGTGGGAGAAGAAGGTGCCTGAATCAAGCATTCAAAACCAGCAAGAAAAGTCTGTCCGGATGAATCTGGACGCCCCAGGAGTACCACCAGCTCTGCTCGAAGTGGTGGGTGAAAACGATGAATACACCATCGAAGAGCGCGATAGGCTGAAGGGTGAAATAGAACCCCTGAAGGCAGAAAAGGCTAGGATGGGCATGAAAAAAAAATCCAAAGCATCAGTTGCCCATCACACCGATAACCCCAGAGAGCAAGAGCCTTCAAAGACTCATGTGAGTACAAAAAAGAATCATGCCAGCTCCAAAAGGTCTCACCGGTCTAAGCCAGTGGAGAGCTCTAACTCAAGCTCAGAATCTTCTGATAGCTCTTCAGACGATGAGGGCGTTGAAGAATCCTTATCCTCTAGCAGTGATGAGGGTCGAACTAAAAAGAAGCAAAAGTAGATTAAAAAATATTCGAGAAAAAGAGATAGGCATGGGAGGATGAAGAGGAATATTGGTAAAGGGTCATCTCATAGCCGAAGGCATGTGGACCGGATGCTGATGGATCCTTTCGCTTTTCACGATGAACCAGGTATCTTTGCAACTCCCAATGAGGATACTGTGTTCAGTCGTGGTAGAAATTGGAGGCAATCTCCATTATCTTCCAAAATTCTATCCGGAAACCTCCCTAAGAGGTTTGACAGCACCAAAATGGAAAAGTACGATGGCAGTACTGATCCGGACAACCGCTTAGAGCAATTCAATAACTTTATGATGAACTTTGATGACGATGATAAGCTACTTTGTAGAGCATTCTCCCAGTCTTTTACGGGGAGTGCTCTGAAATGGTATAACAGTCTACCACAAGGCTGTATCAAGAATTTCGATACTTTGTGGGTGGCCTTTCGAAGTCAGTTCGTTGGAAGTAAAGAGCTAAAGGGCAATGGAGACACAGTAGTCCATTGTTCTCAGGAACCAAACGAGTCCTTAGAAGAATATATAAGTCGTTTTGTTAACACCAAGAATGGGTTGGCTGATTGCTTCGAGCAAGTGGCAATAGCATCCTTAAGACAGGGCTTGAATCCTGGCAATTTGGCTGATTCAGTGACCAGAAAGAAGGCCATGACCAGGGGAGGGTTGCTGAATCAAGTTGGAAAACAGATTAACGTACACGAAACAAAGAAAACAAGGGTGCACAGGCAAGTGAAGTCTGCCCCTGTGGCACCAAATCCCAATCAGAATCAGTCCGGGAACAAGGCAAGGGAAATCGGACAGGGGCATGGTAGGGCTAAAGCTCAGTCTCAACCAGCTGCTCCTGCTCAGAGTCAGCAATCCAGAAACAAGAAAGGTCCTTGGGTTCAACCGGAGTGGTTCGCAGAATTGAAAGAAAGTGTGGCCACCATTTATGATAAAACAAAGGAAGAGGTGCACTATAGAAGACCAGCCACACTGCAATCTCCTAGGGAGCATCGCAATAACTCTTTCTGCCAGTATCACAATGACACTGGCCATACCACTGATGATTGTATAGCTTTGAAGCAAGAGGTTCAGAACTTGATCGAAAAGGGAAAACTGGGGGCCTATGTCAAAAGAAGAGGAGGTAACAGGCCTGACAATACTCACCGGGTTGGTCCAAGTAATGCTGCTCCGGAGGGAGCCATGGTTATAATTGAAAGGTTTGATGTGGAATCTGAGTACTTGGATCATGATCCAACTTGAAACAGAGTAGGTGCAATTGAGGAATGTTCTAGGACGGTCTCCGGGCTCATTAAGTTTTTTGAGTCACTTACAATTTTTGGAGGGGATACTATGACAACTCCTACTGCTTCTTCGAGGAAGAGGCATGTACACACTTTGGCCACCCAGCTAGAAGGAGGCATGACTTCCTATCAATCACAAAATCTATTCCCCTTCATTGTTTTCGATGAAGATGATTTAAGAAATATAGCTGGCCCTCATGAGGATGCTGTTGTCATAGGAGCATCTATTGGAGGCAATGACATAAGACGAATTCTTGTGGATACTGGAAGCTCAGCCAATATCCTTTTCTTGACCACATACAAGAGAATGAAAAATCCAGCTATAATTCAGAGTTCGGACAGGTCAATTGTGGGCTTTGCCGGCAGCTCAGTAGATGTGATCGGAGAGTTCGAAGAAGAAGTTCTATTGGGCAAGGGCCCTTTCAAGAAAATGGTCAGGATACTTTGTATCGTGGTGGATTGTCCCACTTGCTATAATGCTATTCTAGGGAGGTCTTGGCTCTCTAAGATGCATGCAGTGGCTTCAACAGTCCACCAGTGCTTGAAATATGCTATTTAGGGACAGATGAGAGTCGTCCGGAGCAGTCAAAAGGTTGCAAGAGAATGTTATGCTACAGCTCTGGCTCCCCGAATACTGGGGGCAGTTCGTATCAATGAACAATAGCAGTTTGAGGGGCTTTCAAGGAGTGAGGGTGAAACTGATGACCCCAGAGAGACCCCTGGAGTGTTGATACCGGTCGAAGAGGTAGAGATGCATTGTTTAGAAGAAGGAAAAAGTGTCAAGATAGGGTCTAAGATGCCACCCGTTTTGAAAAATGAAATGTTAAAGTGTTTGAAGAATTATCAGCACGTTTTTGCTTGGTGCAATGCTGATGTTACTGGGGTTCCAGCAGAAGTAATATCACATCACCTGACTATCCGGAAAGACATAGCACCAGTGGTTCAAAAGAGAAGAGCTTTTTCTAAGGAAAAGGCTGATGTCATTGTGCAAGAAGTTGACAGGCTCACAAAGATGGGGCATATCAAGGAGTCTCAATATCCTTTGTGGACTGCCAATCCGGTTCTGGTAAAAAAGAAAAATGGCAAGTGGCGCATGTGCATTGACTTCACAGATCTCAATAGAGCTTGCCCAAAAGATTTGTATCCAGTCCCCCGGATTGATCAGTTTGTAGACTCCACCTTTGGGAACAAGCTGCTATCCTTTATGGATGCCTTCTCCGGATACAATCAGATCCAGGTAGATCCAAAGGATCAAGAGCATACTACATTTATCAATGACAGGGGTCTTCATTGCTACAAGGTAATGTTGTTTGGGTTGAAAAATTCTGGGGCTACTTATCAGAGATTGGTCAACAAAGCTTTTGGTGATCAGACTGGAAGGAATATGGAAGTATACATCGATGACATGATGGTGAAGAGTGTGGATGAGCAATTGCATTTGGCAGACCTCCAAGAAACTTTTGCCAACTTGGTAAAAGTGAATTTAAAATTAAACCCAGAAAAATGTGTGTTCGGAGTGCAGTCCGGGAATTTTCTAGGCTATATTATAAGTGAGCATGGGATACAGCCCGATCCGGACCAGCTTAATGCTCTATTTCAGATGAAGCCTCCTCGAAATGTTAAAGAAGTACAGCGACTAACAGGGAGATTAGTTGCTTTAAACAGATTTATCTCGAGGTCTTCGGACAGGTGCGCCCCGTTCTTCCAAACCTTGAAAGGTGCAAATGGATTCGATTGGACCTCACAATGCGATGAGGCTTTTAATGAGATCAAGAAGCACCTGTCCTCCCCCAAAACTTTATTTAAACCAGTTTACGGGGAGACACTCTTCGTATATTTGGCAGTTTCAAGTTGTTCCATTAGTGCTGTGTTGGTAAGAGAAGTGGATAGTTATCCCCATCCGGTGTACTACATTAGCAAAAGTTTGATAGATGCAGAAAGGCGTTACTTGAAACTCGAGAAATTAGCATTGGCCCTAGTAATAGCTGCAAGAAAAATGAGGCCTTATTTCCAGGCTCATCCTATCATCGTCCGGACTTCTTTTCCCTTGAAGAACGTCCTCCAAAAGGCAGACATTTCAAGCAGGATGACTAAATGGTCAGTGGAGCTGGGGGATTTTGACATAGATTTTGCTCCTCAAACAGTAGTTAAGGCCCAAGCAGTGGCTGATTTTTTGGTTGAATTTCACTCCGACAGAGATTCGGAGCAGACTACTGACATAAAAGATAAAAAGGTATGGGTCATCCGAATAGATGGTGGATCTAGCACTGTGGGATGTGGTGCCGGGGTGTGTTTGACTTCCCTATATGGTGACTTCCCTATATGTGTTTGACTTCCCTATATGGATTAAAGTTAGCCTACATTTATGGGGCTAAGAGGGTCAGGCTACTAAGTGACTCCCAGCTTCTTATCCACCATGCCCAAGGTCAATCTGAGGCTAAAAAGGAGCAGCTTGTGAAATACTTACTTTTTCTTAAAAATGAAGCACTCAAGTTTAAAAGTGTTGTTTATGAACATATACCCCGGACAGAAAATGAGTTAGCAGATTCATTGGCAACCATAGCATATACAGAGCCGTATCCATGGATCCAGGTGCTGGAGAGCCCCTCCATCCAACTTGGTATGGGTAAAGAAGAAGAAGAATTTTTTGAAGTACAGATGAAACAACCTCAGGACTGGAGATTTCCTCTCCTGCAATACCTCTCCGATGGTATCGTGCCTCTAGATAAATCATTGGCAAGAACATTGAAACACAAAGCTCGTGGTTTTATCATATTGAGAGATGTTTTGTATAAAAATTCTTACAGTAAACCTCTTCTGCGTTGCTTGGCGGATGATGAGTCTCAAATAGTCCTCTCCGAATTGCATGATGGTGAGGGATCAGCTCATTGTGGATTCAGGGCTATAACAAGGAGAGTTTTATTGGTTGGTTACTATTGGCCATCTATCATGAAAGATGCTAAGGAACTGGTAAGAAGATGTGACCCATACCAGAGGTACAGCAATGAAATTCATGTCCCAGCCATTCCTCTAGAGTCAATTTCTGAGCCTATTCCTTTTGCTCGATGGGGGTTGGATTTAGTGGGCCCACTTCCTATGGCGTCCGGAGGGCGCAGAACTATAATTGTTGATATAGAGTACTTTTCGAAGTGGGTTGAAGCAGTCCCTCTAGCAGGAACGACGTCAAAAGCTGTCATAAAATTCATTCTATCCAACATCTGTTGCAGATTTGGTGTCCCACGAAAGATAACAACAGACAATGGGCCACAGTTCGACAATAAGGAAATGGAGAGCTTCTGTGCCTCAAGGGGTATACAACATTGTTTCTCTTCGCCTTTCCACCCACAAGCATATGGGCAAGTTGAAGTGGATAACAGAACTATACTGTCCGGTTTGAAGAAGAATTTGGAATGGGCTGCTGGGAAGTGGCCTAGTTATTGACAAGAGGTCTTGTGGGCCTACCGGACAACACCTGGGGCTGCAACACAAGAGTCAACCTTTGGTTTGGTCTATGGGATGGATGCAGTAGCTCCCAGAGAAGCAACTCTCCCATCATTTCGTGTTCACAACTTCTCCGAACGCGCTAACGAGGTGGCAATCAGAGGTCAGCTCGATCTGGTGGAAGAAAGACGAGTTAAAGCTCACCTTAGAGTTGCACACTATCAGGGTTTGATGAGGAGCAGATTTGCTTCCAGGGTTAAAAGAAGAGATTTCCAACCGGGGGACAATGTATTGAGGAAAGTCTTCTTACACACTAAAGAAAAACTGTTCGGAAAATTGGCTCCAACTTGGGAAGGACCTTATATGGTTGTTGAAAGGCTTAAACCTGGAACATATTGGCTAGAAAACAAGGATGGAAGAGTTTTGACTCACCCTTGGAATATCGAACATCTCCGGATGTACTTGGAGTAACATTTGTGTAGATATTTACTTGTTTAAACTTCCATGTAAATATCTGGGGGCATACTCTTCTCTCCCTGGTGGCACGGGGAGGTTTGAATGAGGTGTCCTGGCTTTTGAATAAAATTTGATGCCTTCTTAAAAAAACAATTTCTGAAGTATTTTAGTTTTGTCCTTTGTCACATCATCCGGATTGAAATAAAAGAATGATGACCACTTAAACATTCGTCATCGGAGAATTTAAACACTCTCACTGAAACAACTAAGGGTTATTTAAACTCTAACCATCAAAATTCGAACAAACTATGTAAGAGGATTAGAATTGCACAAAACAAAGATATTCATTAAAATAAATTAAAGTGCCTTGGCCTTCCAAAGACTTTTGAATTGTCAAAATAAAACAAAAACAACCTATACGGTCAGATACCGGACACAATTACAAAAAAGAGTGCCTTGGCCATCCAAGGACTTTAGTTTGGGTAAACAAGTAAAAAGTAAATCATGAGTTAAGGTTGAGCCTTTGAAGATGGCTCACCTTCATCTGTCTTTTTCTTCCCTTTGAAATCACTTTTCTCTTCATTAGGGCTCTCCCCGATGTGTTCTTTGTCATCCGATGAGGAAGCACTGGAGTAACCATGCCTATCACCTTCAGCCATTGTATGATACGGGAGGTCGTCAGAGTCAACATGAAGCCATAAATCCCCTAGGTTCCCCTTCGGAAACTTCTCATGGAAGATTATAACCATGTCAGACCTCACCTTGGCATACATTTCCTCCTGGGTGTCGATCACGTTGTTGGCATAAGCGTCGATCTTGGCTTGAATCTTGGCCTCCTGCTCCCTTAGCAAAGTAGCTTTCTCCTCGGCAGCCTTGGACACTGTATTCTCAAGAGCAATTTTGTCATTGGTCAAGTTGGTGATGATTTGGTCTTTGGCCTTGGATTCCCCCTTTGAGGTGGCAAGATATGTCTCCAGTCCGGACAGCTTCTCCCGGAGCTCTGTGATGGTGTCCTCTAAAGTGGTGACTTTTGTGGTACTTGCCTCTTGGTTTCTCTTCAAATCGTCATTTTCTTCCTTTAGGATGGCAACGTTTGAAGTGGAAGTACGAAGGTCATCGGATAGCCTCTCTTTGTCAGATTTAAGATCCGTGGTAATGTTTGCCTGATTCCGAACTTGTTTTTCCAACGCAAGCACATGCTGAACATTGCTTAATAAAGAGTGGGCTATGACGTCCCTTTCACTTGAAACAATAAAGGTCTTACCATTGAAAGTGACCGTATTCGAGGTGCTCGGAGGAAGATAAGGCCCAGCGAAGTCGTCTCTGGGAAGATTGATGAAGTACTCACCAAGCCCACCAAGACCGGTGATGTCTACCCCATCAATGTTGAGATCTCCCCCTTCGACCTCATCGGTATAGAAGTCGCCCGGTATCTCCTCCGCTAGTCTTGGGTCAGTAGGATCAGTTTGGGAAGGAGGCTCCGGAGCCCGGAGAGAAAGCTCGTCACCCTTAGAGATCTTCTTCTTCTTGGCCTCCCGGTCTTTGCTTTCACTTCCCTGTTTATGATTTCTTTTGGAAGTCCTTGGAGGTTTTGGAGGGTGCACTTCTTGCCTTTCAGTCTCCTCCTCCACCACTTCCAGGAGAGCAACATCAATTTGGCTGTGGACTGGCCCCTCCGGGTTTATTGGAGCATCCTCCTCTGCATCAGCAGGGTTAACACCACCTGCCACTTTCTTGCCTTTCTTTTTACCCTTCATCTTGCTTGAGGCTTTGGCCCGGCCTGGCAAGTAGAGTGTCCCATCTGGTTCATGGGCCCTTTTAAGCACAACATCCGGAGGAGGCTAGTGGTGAGCTCCTCCCAAGTCAAGTCTCTCCGGCCTGTGGTGTTCCACAAGTGAGACCTTGCCAAGTTGCCTCCGGTAAAAGCAGCATGGAACCGGTTCCCCCACCTCTCAACAGTCCAAGCATTGATCTTGGTGCAAGTAGCCTGCCCGGTTTTTAGATAATTACTGAATTCCTTGGGCAGTTCTGGTGAGGCAAAAGTAAGACCAATTAGTTTAAACTAACTCTAAAAAAAAGACAAAAGTATAAAGCGGGAGACTTACGATCACTCCTCCACCTGCTTCTGAGAAGACTTGGGTTCACTCCGGACTTGATTTTCCTTCCATTTTCCCAAGCCCCACTTACGAATACAAATTGAGTCCTCCAGTTCCTCTCCGACTCTAGCAGGTCATCCACAGCTTTGAGATTGTCCCCCATATTGAAGTGGTAAAAAGGGATGTTGGGGTTTCTACAAAGACCGGGCACAGCAACAAACTCCTCCATAGGCAGAGGAATCCCGGAGAGCCTCGAAGCCATGATGCAGGACATGAGGGTGCACCAGGCATTGGGGCTCAACTGGCTCGGACAGAGTCTTATCAGATGGAAGTATCTCACAATTTCTGGGTCCAATGGGAGTCTGAGCCCCCAATTGAATAGCTCCGTGAACATGACAATTTCGCTTAATTTGCAGTCCATGGGAGTTTCTGGGTGTATGGGGATCCTGATCTTCACATTCTCCGGTATTCCCCACTTCGTACGCATCCGGCCCAGCTCAGCTGTGTGGATTAATGCGTAGTTGATTTTTTGCAAGGAGAGGAGATACTTAACGCTGACCTTGTGGAAACAAGGGCCCACCTTTCCTTCAAGGCTCTCCGGCAGATCCGGATGCCTCAAGCACAATTTCTCTTTTCCTTTGTCCTTTTTGGCAACTATAGCACTACTGGTCTGACCTGAGGGCTCAGACTCAAATGAAGCCTCTTCAACAGAGTCCTCCATTACTTCCTCCATAATTGTTGAAGGATTTTCAGCAGCAGTGGTTGGGGGAGGGTTCAAATCTGACTCAGCCTGGTCTCCGGACTGCTGGGCCTCAGTATTCTTTTGGCTTCTGGCCTCCGGTTGGGGCTCTGGTGCAGATGCTTCTCTTTGAAGACTTGGACTGGTGCCCTCCGGACCGGATAGCTTGTCCTTGGGAGCTCTGATGGGCACTTCTACCCCAGTGCTGCTATCTTTAGCACCCGACTTTGAAGAAGTGCTCCTAGAACCTTGGCCTTTAACTAACCGGCCTTTTCTCCGGTCGACTAGTTTTTGTGGGTAGTGCTCGGTATCTGACCCCATAGCTATGAAGGGGGAGGGTTTTTTTAAACTGGTTACAGTGACACGTGGCTCAACCACAGGTTCTGATTTTTGAACCGAGGAACCTGAGATAATGGGGGAGAGATTGGTTTGGAATAACCTTTTCGGCTTGGTTCCTTTAGAGGAAGAAGAGCCTTGATCCGACTTTGTAGCTGAAGTTACTGGTCTGTCGATGGGCGAAACGGGTAGTCCTGCTGCGATGCGTCTTTCCCTTTCGACCTTTTGCGCCTTTTCTAATTCAGAAAGGTTGAGCCACCCACCTTTGATCAGTGCGTTCCTCGCTGTAAACATAAACTATATGGGCGAATTTTTACTTTAGAAAGAGAAATTTTTAAGAAGTTGCAGAGTAAACTTGAGAGAGATGGTAAAACAGTAGAAAGTGTGTTAATTTATAGTAAATCTGAAAAAGGAGTTTGATTCCTAGGAGAATTCGAAAAGATTGGTAATGATTAAAGACGGCATTGATGTCACCATCTTTAATTAAGAGGTTACTTTTCGAAGAAAGTGGGTTCGAAATTCAAGGTGAAAAAACGGCTGAAGCAACCAACCAGAAAGCGACACGTGTCCTACAACCTCTGGCAAAAACTGTTTTGGATTCATGAAGCTTTATCAGTCTGAACAAAACCATAAGACAAACAGACCTGTCCGGATTAAAACCACCCTGACGTCGAACTGTTTTTCAGGTTTTTGACAAAGGCATTTGAACAAACACCTAAAAAAGGGGCTCCTGATGAGTCCGAATTCTGCTTACTCCTCGGACAGGGACAGATCGAACCTAACCCTCCGGACCGAACAGGGCACTTCGAACACTTAGCCCAAAGGACTGTTCGAACTATGACAAAAGTACTAAAAAACCTAAACACTACTTGACTAAGCTACTTTCTCTCCTACTTAGAGCTCATGGGTCTTTGAACATGACCCGGGTCCATTAAACATGACTCGAAAGCCCATAAGAGCCCAAATGTAAGGGTATAAATACCCAACCACCTGCATTAAATGTGGGTAATGAAAATTAAATACAACCAGGCTGCTTAATTCTCCCTCTAGACTCTACTCTTAAAATTAATCACCCACATACTTTCACTAAACATAAAACAAATTACAAGCCTACCATCAGGCGACAATTATCCTCACCAGAGTGTGGAGGATAATGAAATAGTAAAAAGATATATATATATATATATATATATATATATAACAGTGAAAAACAACAGTTACCAAGGAAACAGAACTTTCGCAATGATTAAAGGCTGCACAACGTGTGAAAAATTGAAACATAGGTAACTTTCTAGACCTACTGGGTGCGGCGATCTAGGAGAAAACGGTTGGGAGGTTAAACCAGATATTGACACGTGTCTCACGATTCAAAAAAACTCTTAGAATTCTGGGAAAGAAAATCAGTTCTAATGAAATTCGAACAAGGTCTTTGTTGAAAAAACCTTTCAGTTTGAATGACACAAGCAGATCGGACCATAGTGATGCCATCTTGGTGAATTTTTTAGCCCTTGCAAAAATCTTTTACAAGGCCTAAAAAGGGGCTACTCATGAAATCCAAACCAAACCAATAGTTGTGATTTGTTTTTATTTTATCCATTCAAAATGATTGCATAGTTCGATCTAGATTCTATTTCTTCTATTCAAATTTGTATCCTTTCATCGTGCCCATTTGAATCCATATTCGTCTTGAGGTTTCTTTTTACCGAATTTATTCATTATCAATCCATTTTTTTAGAAATAGAAAATCTATTTCTTTTAAGTTTTGAAAAAAACCAAAAATAGGAAGTATGATGCTAGAATACTCTTCGCATTAATCCATAAATCTATAATTATCGAAGACCAAAATCATCATCATCCAAGTTCATCTCTCAAAAGCCACAAAGAAAATTTTAATATGAATCCTGAAATCTGCTCAGCAAATGTTAAGAAATTTACATTCATTTAACTTTTGGTTTGTATTTTATTAAGGGATTTTGATTAAAGGGCTGATTAATACCTATAATGAGGTATTCCTCAGCAATTATGAAAATGCTATAGGAAATGAGACCCGCTTTCTTTATTCCATTAGATCCTTTAATGTATAATTTTAGGTTGTTATTTACAATGATTAGAAAGAAAATAGATTCAGTACCTTTTCTTATAAGATTAATGAATTTGGGATGAAATCTAAATTCTTTCATTACATAAAAAATAAAACTATAAGATAATTTATCAAAGAATTTTATTATGTCAATTTTTAATATAATGTATCCACCTCTTGAATTCTTGTTTAGATCATAAATTATTTCTTGGGGGAGAAAGATATGTTCATGTATATTTATTCCATGAACAAACCGACCTTGGTCTTTAGAAATTATTTCGGGGAGGATAATGGTTAGTTTGTCATTTAAAATACTTGACAAAATTCTATTGAAAACTGAACATAAACTTATTGGCCTATAGTATTTTAGCTTTTTAGGGTTTTCTGATTTAGGTTTAGGCATATGGTTGTAGACAATGTGCCATTTAGAGCTAGTTTATTATTGAAGTAATCTACCACTGCTAATACTAAATCAATTTGAATAATAGGCCAACATGTTTGGTAGAGTGTTGCATTGAACTCATCAGGTCCAACAACACTATTTAGGACTAGACTTTGTATTGTATTTTGGATTTCATCTTTTGTTGGAATTTTTAGGAGGGTTTGATTGTCTTAAAAAGAGATTAACTTAGGGATAATATTTATAGGATCATATTATTGTTTTTAGAGTGTTATTAGATGCTAACAGGTTTTTAAAATAGTCAACAACATTTGCATTATTTTAATTTGGTCATCATTCCATATACCATCATGCTATATACCATTGAATATGTTACTTCTTTGTCTTTTCTTTAAAAATTGTTAAAGATACCAGAGTTTTTATCACCTTGCTTGATCCAGTTAATACTGTTTTTTTATTCCCAATATGCTTATTCTCTTGCCAAGAGAAGAAGATATTTCGCATTAGCTTTATCCAAATTGTTTTTGTTCTCTAATGTTTGATTTATTTGAAAAAATATTTTCATAATGTATTACTTCATCCTCAACTTTGGCAATGTTATTAAAGATATTGCCATAAATATCCTTATTTCAAGTTTTAAGGTTAACTTTAAGCTTTTTGAGTTTTTTTGCTAAGACAATTAAGGGTTGACCAGTTATTGGTATTTTCCATGAATCCTTTATTGTTTGGTTGAATTTAGGATGTAAATTCCACATGCTTAGGAAGATTTTGGTTTGAATCTAAAGAGATACATATTTAGGAATAATCTGAACACGGTTTGGCTAAATATTTGACTTGAATGTTATCAAATTAACTTCTTATTTTCCCATTTATTAAAACCTTATCTAATGTTTTCCAACTTATTTTATTAGTTCAAGTATAAGGTGATCCAATATAGCCAGTGTCTTCTAAGAAGAAATCCAAGATTGTGTTGTTGAAGTCATCTAGACTTTTTAAACAAAGTTGAAGACGAAATTTGTTCAGATGTAGTGGTGATACAATTAAAATCTCCCATAACAATGCACTCTAGTGGATTGTTTGAGAATTATCTAATATTTTTGCATAAGGGAAGTTTGTTTGTTCTATTGCATTTATCATATATGACTGTAATCATAAACTCTTTGTTATCATTGGAGTGACGGACTTTTAGGTGGATGAGTTTCTCAAGCTTGCAGATCACATCCACTATAAATGTGATCCTCCATATGATCCAAGTTTTCTCAGTTAGATTTGATATACCTTATTAAAGACAATAGTTTATAAGATGGGTTCAAGTTTATTTTCTGTCACCATTAGTTCTTGTAAGGCTAAAAATGTATATTCTTTCATATATATATTTTATTGTTTTAAACCTACTTACTATGGCTTCGTTTCCTACTCCTCTAATATTCCAGTTTAATATTTTAATACTTATTTTATACTAGAGGATGAATGTTTATCTGATCCTTTAAGAATCATTGGTTTGTTTGTCAAAGTCATGTTGCTGGTTTTAGATTTTTCCTTGTTTATTTTCTTTTTGGTAGCATCTTTAAACTCTTTTTATTTAAGTTTGTATTCATATGTAGGGGATGTTGGTAAACTACCAGCTAAATTGGCTTTTAAAGAGTTATCAGTTAGTTTATCCTCAGATAAATCATGTAAAGCATTAAATGTGTTCCAAGCTCAATTGAATGTAGAGATTCTATTATTTATGGGTTTCACTCCTCAATAGTGATTGATTTGTTAGATAAATGGGTGTTATTTTCCTGACTTCTTAAATTATATGTGTGTGGTGTAGTTTCCGGTAAAGTTTTTTTTGTAAACTCTAGAGTTTAGAGTCGTGATTTCCTAAAGATTTCTCATTGTTTTCATTTATATCAGTTATATCATTGATTATCATAGATTTTAGTTTAGGATTGTAGATTTCAATCATCTTATTAGGTTCTTTATCCTCTTTTTATTTAATTTGATTACCATAATTAATTTGGGTGCTCAACGTTTTAGTTTTATTACATTGACTTGCATTATATTTAAGATGGTGGCAATCTAGAAATATAATGGTGTAACTCTATATATAATGTCTAGACAATACCCATTTTGGCCTCCAAATTCAGTCCAGATTAATGTCCAAGCCTAACAATAATTATATCTTGCCTGATTTCTATTAGGAATCCATATATCTGATGATATTCTTATAGTTTTAGCTATAGTACGAACTGTAACTTTATTGTAAAGAAATTCAGGTAATTATAGGAATGTAACCAACACTAGCGTTATATGGGACTCTCTTTTGGGATTGAAATTAGGTTCCCATTTCAAGAGCCTTATGGAATGTTGGCCAATTGACCAGCCATCATGTTTCCATATTATGTTTAGATCTTCAATATGGTCAAGCTAAATTAATATATGTCCCTGATCAAAGACAGATAAGTTAAAACTACCACTTTCTTTTAATTTTCCTATAAATGTTTGAATAACTTTTAAGTGACTTCTTCATAGGGAAAGTTTACCTATCAGAGTAAATCTATAATTTTTAATAAGGGGTGATTTATCTTTTTTAGATAATTGAACAACCTTGTAGTCTCCTTTTGGTGGAAATTTGTACTGGTTTATAAAGAATTTTTTCTTTGTGATTTTTATTTTTACAACTTCTATGTATGACATATGAGTTAATTTTCTAGCCTGATATTGATTATGTTCACCAGCTACAATCATCTTTAGTGCTGAAAATTGATATTCATACACCTAAGGAGAAAGAACCATATCTCTTGCTTCATATTGTTGATATCCCTAATCTTGATTTTTATCTTCTGAGAAATATTTTGTACTTGTTGCTTCAATGCTCTTTATTGTCAAGGGTTTTTCAGAGCTCTTGATTTTAGGACTTTCGTTGACGACTTTAATTGAATATTTTTGTTGATAACTTGATTTGTCAGCAATTTCATATTTATGACTTTGATCGGTCATAACGGTAGTAAAAATTAAATTTATTAGAGAATTCAATTCTTATCATTAGATCTGAGCTCGAATCTTCTGTCTTGTAACCTTAAAATTCTCTTAATGATGTCTTCATATTGATGATTTAATCTTCCTATTTATCTATATGATGATGTATTCGATCAATTAGTAACAACGGATAGATAATTTTAAATCGAATTTTTGGTTTCAAGAGAGACGAGGTCTCTTTCTTGAAAAAGCTAACCTAATTTTACATCACGACTATTTCTTGGAAATAGTTCTATAATTTAGAAAAACATCTATTATGGTTTGAAAAAACTATGTTTAGATAAATTCTATCAATTTTTAAAATTCTGAATAAATTGTATTCATTTTCAAAAGACTCTCGAACAGTTTTATCAAATTGATTTCAACATTTTACTTTCAAATTTTAATTGTTTTTCTTGTATTAAATATTTTTTACACTAAATCTGGATCATTCTGATCACAATTTTAATTTTAATTTTCTTAATAAATAATTTTTATATTTAAATTTAAATTAAAGTAATATTTTTCTCTAGGGTTCGATAAATCTTGAATTTAAATACTTAGTCCAAACTAGAACAGAACTTATACGTTTGCAATTTTCGTATCACATGTAATGTGGTCATATACCAAAATGAAAAACCCCTCAAGGTATACCCGAAGGTATGTGACTGCAACCAGACCTTTTTCGTTTCAGCAGAATCGCTTTGACGCGACAACAACATGGGTTTCCACGGAAAATGTCGCTCGACAACACATTTTTTGTGACAATATTAGTGGTTTCCGCAGTAAAGCTACGTTGTCCGATTTTAGGTATGTTGGTTGTGAATGAATCTTTTTTAACAACAATTCTAAACAAAACTTTAGTAAATAAACCTTACTTTTTTGTATGAAATTAACTTCAAACAATAAAATATGAAATCATAATCCTGCTTCATTTAATCAAATCAGGAAAACCCAAGCTTTAAACCCTAAATCTACACCATGGCAAGCTCAAACAAAAATTAATATCTCAATGATGTTTATTTTGTGCTAAAATTTAAAACAATATGCCTTTTTAATTGATTATACACACAAGACTACAAATTAATTTGCATGAGACTGACTTTTTATAACGATTTTCGGGTGTTTGAATCGCTCAAACACCCATACGTGAAAAGGCAAACCCTTTTAGATATGAATATTTCGCTAAGAAAACAAAATAGATACTTACATGACAATATAGACAATCTAGTCATTGTTTCATTTAGAAGTAGTCTTCGATGCTTCATTTTTTTGTTTCAGCTCATAATTTTCCAATGTTAATTGTTTTCATGAATGTTTTGAAATGATAGAAAAAAGGAGAAAAAATGCAAAATATAATCTAACTAATAGTGCAACTTTATTTTTAGGTTTTTAATCGACTCATCGTCCTTTTATGTATAAATGTGTAATTGCGGATTTGCTCGTGAACCCAGTTGCGCTCATATCCTTATTCCACACAGTGACGTGTTTGTTTTCTTCCAAATTACTACATAAACTTATGTTTAGTCATAACTGTGAACATTTGGACTTAATCGTTCAAAAAATTCAAATTTCACCTAGTATATACATAATTAGCTCCATAATTGGTCTTTCATCAATTGATTCAATTCTAAATTAGTTTACTTCTACGGTTACTTATAAATTAGACTCTGTATAATAATAGTCAAATATATCATTAAGTATGGACTCGTTTACAAAACATCAACCACTAAAACCACTAAAGTGTCTATCAATTAGTTTTATAAGATTTTCAATATTTTTTTCTTTAAAACTAAAAAAAAAATTATATAAGAACAATAATGTAATATGGTATAAGTACAGCCAGCTAGCAATTACACTCCGTAGTCCATACATACCGATCCAAGTCAAAGTGGATCCGTTTGTACCAATATATTTATTTTTTCTTTTCCTTTTCGTAAGAATAGTAAACTTTTGTCCCAACTACATTAAAGTAAGGCCTTTTTTAGCCATCGGATGTTTACGGGGAAGAACTCCATATTGTATGTCAAGTGTAAATAAAAAAAAGGGTAAAAATGTGTATATGGGTCGCACGTAAAACAAAACGTACCCACCACGTAGAAGAGGAACGAGAAAATAGATTCTTTTTTCTCCGTTCTTGTATAGTGCACAGCTAATGGATGGCTGTCCAGTTGACTTAACTGATAAAGGTTTTTTTTGTTTTTTCCTAAGGAACGTTCTCCTTTTTGCTTACTTTTATAACTTTTGATATATTTATTTTGAATAACTAATGAAAATTCTTTTGAATTTTGAAGATTTTTTTTGTTCGGATATAAAGATTTATTTTCTCTATTTTGCTTTAGTTTAGCTGTTACATCAGCTTCAGGTTCTCTTTAATTCTTGGTTGCGTCTCTGTTTTTTTGTTTTTTTGTTTAGTGATGTGCGAAGAAATGGATCAATTTTCAGAACTCAGTTATACATTCAACAAAGATAAATCAATATTAGATGGTACAGAAGATATCGGAATAAATGTAAATTATTTTTTTGCACAGTGTTATCAACATCAAAAAACCTGAAGAAATAGAAACAGAATATGTTCAGCATAAAGAAGACCACATAATAATTCAATTCAATCACGATGTTCAAGATATCTTGAAGAAACAAACAAAATACACTATAATTGGTAAATTCAAGCAAGGATTACCTAAAAACAAACTTGAAATGATTTTATTCGTGGAAGGAAACTAAACAAGGAATGTAACATTTCTATTCGAGTTTCAAGACATTTGCTGCTTGAATTTGATTCCAAATAAGATATGTGTAAAGTTTGGTCGAGGGGTGTTTGGTACCTGAGAGAATCTTCCATGAGGCTCATCAGATGGACACCAGTTTTTAATACCAAAGTTGAATGCCCTATCAGTATTGTTTGGATAAAGCTTGAAAGACTACCAGAATATTTGTTCAATGAACAAATCATCAACTTAATAGTGGGATCGATTCTAATAGCGTGATCGATTGGTAATCCTCTACAAATTAAAATTTCATACAATAATTGGATTTAACTCAGAAACAAAATATAAGGTTTGGGTGGGTTTTGGCAAGAATCAAGGTTGCTGGATTCATGTAAGATACAAGGATTTGCCAAGGTATTGTAATATATATTATCATATTAGCATGTTACTAATAATTGTAACAATAACAAATCCAATGATCTGGAAAAGGAAAAGTCTATCAAAAATTTTACTGAAGCAAAGATAGATATTCAAGAAGAAAAAAAGAGATGGATTATTAAAGAAGACAAGAAAATATTAAAATATATCATAGTTGATCCTCACAAAAGAACTAAAGAGCTTATCAACAACAGCAAGATTCAAAGTTATGAATCCAATCAAACAAGAGAAAAAGTGGAGGAGAAACGTTATGAGAACATGGAGGATAATACTCCACTGGACAATGAGATAATTGATGTCATTTAATCTTTAGAAAAGGGTTATTATAACCATGAGTATGAGAACTTGAATTCTGAAACTAATTCTCCAAATAAAAAAGAAATGGGAAGCTTACCTGTTACACTTGACCACAAAATCAAGGAAGCAAATACTGAATTCCACAAAGTGCTGCAACAGAAACTAAAAGAAGCAAGAGGTAAGAAAACAGTTAATAATGTTACTATTAAATTTCTGACTTTTTCAAGGACAAACAGGAGGAACAAATCCAATTCAAGATGATTAAAGTCCTGAATTGGAATGTAAGAGTTATACGTAACAAGTCTACAATAAGAATACTGCATTCTATTGATTCTCAATAGCAAATTCAGATGTTAACCATTCAAGAACCTCTGATTAATGAGAACAACATAAAGGAAACTGCATCAAAAATTGGTATGATTAATTATACTGCAAACTACTCTAACAAAACATGGTTTTTTTGAAACAATGACTTGAAGGTTAATGTTCTTATTAACCATTCTAAATTCCTTCATATTGAAGTTAATAAGATTAATGATAGCACAAGTTTTCTGCTAACCACTATATATACCAAGTGCCAAGAATAATAGGATGAAGCTGTGGAACTCTTTGAGGGATATTTCTAATTCTAATACAAATAAGGAGTGGATATTAATAGGAGACTTCAATTTTGTATCTTCACCCGAGGAGAAAATAGGTTGTGTTAACTACTCTATGGATAGCACTGATGATTTCAATGAGATGATTCAACATTGAAACTTGGAGGATGCAGGTTGTTATGGTTCAAAGTATACTTGGAACAAAAATTCAAAATGGAAAAGATTAGACAGAGTGTTACTCAACTTTGCATGGTCTAATACCTATAATGAAACTAAAGTGATGCACATGTATTAAACATGCTTTGATAATAGCCCTATGTGCATTACCGTTAGTAAAGAGAAAGTAAAATATAAAAAAAAAAATCAAAATTTTAGATATGTGGACTCTAGATACTGAGTTTCTTGATTTTATCAAGGGGAATTAAAAGAAAGAGCTCACTGGTTTTCCTCTATTTGTCTATTGGCAAAATAAAAATATACTAACAAAATCTTTAAAAGAACTGAACAAAATGTACTTTGGGAATATATTTGATAAAGTTTAGGAAGCTAACATTAATGTTAAAATAGAAGAAGTGAATTATATGGAAACTAATAATAATGACTTTAAAATGGAATTGGCTAAAGCTAATACAATTTACTGTTAGCTCTTAAGATGGAGGAAACATATTGGTTTCACAAATGTTACACTACTTGGCTTAGGAGGGTAATAAAAATAAGAAATTCAATCATAATTATGTTACTAAGAAGAGGAAAAGAAATATTTTAATAGCATAAAGATGGATGATGTCTGGATTAAATATATGGATATTATAGGTCACTATATTGCTATCTACTTCAAGGAAACTCTAACTACCCTTCCATACAACAACAAAGAGGAAGAAGAATTTCTTCTAAACAATGATATATTGGGGAACATTCCTAATATTATAAAAAATGAGGATGACGTGTATTTGTTTTCTAAGCCTAATGAAGATAAGATCTATTAAATTATAACTAAAATTAATCCCTCAAGTGTTGCAGGTATGGATTGGTATAATGGTTGCTTTTACAAGACTTGATGGAGCATTATTAAGGATGATCTATGTTTGGCTCTATCGGACTTCATCTTTGGTAAGAAAATCCCTAAACATATTATGGCTACTGGATTATTCCTGATACCTAAGTCCTCTAATCCTACTAACTGGAAGGATTTTGGGCCTATTGGGTTGTGTAGCTTACTCAACAGAATTATGTCAAAACTCTTAAACAAAATACTAATAAAGATTCTTCCCAATGTAATCTTTAATGTTCAAAGAGCATTTATGCCTAACTCTTCTACACATTAAAATATTCTGATTGCAAAATAAATGATTATTTATCTTAACAAAAAGAGGAAAGACAACAATATAATGATTCAAGTGGATATGAAAAAATATTTTGATAAAATTTCTCATACCTTTCTCACTAAAGTTCTCGATGACTTTGGCTTTTCTTCTGCCTTTGTAAAACTAATACACAACCTAATTAGCTTTGTATATGTTTCTATGATTATAAATGGAAATGTATATGATTACTTCAATACCAAAATGGGTTTGAGACAGGGAGACCCACTCTCCCCTAGTCTATTTATTCTTGACGAGGAGATCCTAATTAGAGGGCTTCATAAAATATTTAATGATAATAAATCAATACAGTTCAATTCCAAAAGTAAAATACTTATTATGTGCCTTGTTTTTGCTGATGATATTCTGATATTTGCCAATAGTAGAGATACAACAATTAACATATTGGGTTCTTTTCTTCAGATATATCAAAATGTATCTGGTCATATGATCAACAATGATAAGACATAAATTATTATGTCTACAAAGCTTAACAACACTAGAATTGCAACAATTTATAACCTGTCTGGATTTAGTGCTAGTGCTCTTCCTACTGAGTATTTGGGTATAACTTTAAACAATAACAATTGGAACAACAACTTCATCAATCTGATTAACAAGATCAATAGAAAAATTAAGAAATGGGAATGCAAGAACTTATCTTTTGGTGGCAGACTTATTTTGATCAACTTTATCCTTACTGTCATCCCAAGCTACTGGCTCAAAAGCATCTCTCTCCATAAAGGACTCATATCCAGAATTAAGAATATTTTCAAAAAGTTTCTTTGGGGACTCTAAACAATGAAAATAAAATACACTGGTCTAAATGGAATGATCTTTGTAAACCCTTCAAAGAAGGTGGTTTAAATATTTGTAAACTAAATGACATTCAAGATACTTTTGACTGTAAACTCTAGTTTAATTTCCGGATGAAAAAAAAAACTTATAGGCTAACCTAATCCATATCACATAGTGAAAAGACATACATCAATTACAAGCTGCGTATTCAAAGGTTGGCTCCCACACTTGGAAGATACTGGCTAAGAGGGGATATAGACTTTTGGCTTGAAAACTGGTATGAGCATTCCCAACTTATTTCTCTAAATGACAATGCTAATAACTATTGGTTTAGACAGAATAATGAATGTCTTAGAATATTTCTTTCTAATTCTACCCTAGACCTGATTCAGAAGATTAATATTGATAATAATGCTAATGACACAAATACATTAAGTCCAATCTTTATGACAAAATCTGGAATATGGTAACCCTTCGTAAATGCATTTTTCTAACGTGGAAGTTGTTAAAAATTTCATTCATTTTGACTCAAATTTACAAAAAAAAAATTGATCTTGGTTTCAAAATGCTAGTTCTGCTATAATATTGAATCCAATAATCATCTCTTTATATGTTGTGACTATGCTTGGAACATATGGTGCTTCCACTATAATCTTTTCAAAATTAAGATTAATAAATTTATGTCTATTGCTCATATGCTGAGAGTTTGGTTCTGGTCTACGAAGTATGAGGTTCATAATAGAACCATTGTTTCTTCCCTTAGACTGTGGACTATATGCAAAGAAAGGAACAATGCAAAATTAAATTGCATTCATAAAAGTATAAACTCTACTATTTCCTACATAAACTATATAATCTTCTGTCTTGATCAAGCAAATAGTCTAACACATAAACACTGGAGAACATACTATATTACAGAAAATGAGTTGGGTTGTACAAACTATTTAAGCTCAAAATCTAGGCCTACATACTTGAAATGGACACCCGCTGCTACTGATTTCCTGAAGTTAAACACTGATGCTTCTTGTTAAAGAAATGGTGATTCGGGAGATGGTATTATTGTTAAAGATGACAAAGGAAAAATCATGATTGGTATGACTAACCTATATGGTAAGTTAACCCCTATCATGGCAGAATCATGAGCTCTGCTTGACAAATTACTTCTCTGCAACAAGAATGGCTGGAACAATGTTGAAATTAAGTCTGATTCCAGATCTTAATCGACTTTCTGGCTAATTAGTAAATTACCTGAACCATTAAAATCGATTCTAAGTTGTTGTAGAAGGTTAATCAAAGCTTCCATGACTATAAAACACATAGACAAGATCCAAAATCAAGCAGCCGATTGACTCACGAAATGGACTCTCAAATGTAAAATAAAAAATGTGTTTTTAAATCACCAAATACCTAATCAATTATAAGCAATTACTATTCTGGAAAGCCTGAATTTGGGGTATCTTCAGTTTGAATATTAATTACCTTAAATAGTCTAATCCTTCTTCAAATTCGTCCTCTTATAATAGTTGATACTTTTGCTATTTTGTCTATGATATACCTGCCAAATGATTCTTTAATTAGATTTAATTTTCCCCTTATTTTTCATTATTACTAACTAGGAAGCAAGCTTTGCTTAACATATTCCATTTCTCATTTTCATTTTCCTTGAATTATGGTCAAGTTAAAGAAAAAACTCTGATTGATAGAAAATTTTGGAAGAAAATTTTGAAGTGCGTCAATGGAGGTGATAATCGGTATATGTTCGTATATGCGGCATTTGATTGTCCTAGCGGAGCAAAGATATAAAAAAAATAGAATTAATTTAAAGATTTGAACATACTGAACTCTTTGTTCCCTAGCTAAATTTTTGTGTATCGAAAAGGACATTACCTTCGATTATTAGGTTTTATTATAATAAAAGTTCATTTTATAAAAAGAAAGAAGATATATGTATTTTGATATTTTGAATATATATATATATATATATATATATATATATTATTTTGTATTTAATCCGTATTTTGTTCGATAAAAGTCGAAATTATAATTTGAGATCACCAATATGTTTTTGTTAACGATAAAAAAGTAATTACTTCTTAAAATTTACTAATAAAAAAATAATTCTTTTTTAAAAAACATGTAACATTTAATTCACAAATTACAAATAAAAATATTATAGATATAATTATAAATTATAAATAAAATGAATTTACAATAAAATATTTAATAATATTTAAAAATATATGAATTACTGAAACACAAAAGTATATTTTTATATTTTTTGATTGAGTTTCGCCAAGATAGGTTTATATTATTATTATATTATTTTATATAATTATTATTTTCCATCAAACTTGACTTTATTTATGTAAGTTAAGTTACACTAAAAAAAGTATTTTAGTAGACCCAGCCCATTAAATTGAAGAAGAGAGAGAAACCGTCTAAAATTTTGTACGTTGCTTTGAACTAGAGTTGAAAGATTTAAGATTCAATCCAGCTTAACGAGTAGGGCTAAGAAGATTTATAGTTGAATCTTTCCACTTAGTAAAAAAAACATGTAATCCAGTCCTAATAAAGATCGAAATTTGAATGAAGATTGAAGCTCCAACTCCCAGAAAATCCCCAGGTGAGTTAGTCAAATTCATCAATTCTTATGTACCCAGTTCCTAGGCTTTCTAGAAAGATAATCGCCCTAAGTCTATTATGAACTATATTTTTTTTTATCAAAATCCATGTCAGAGTCTTTGCTCAGAATGAGTTTAGTGATCCAGTCAGCTGCCAAGTTTTGTTCCCGGTATTTATGAGTAATATTCATTGATGAAGCTATTAGAGCTCTACAACATTTGGTGAAAGGATCTAAAAAGCAAGGAGAATTTCCCCTTAGAATCATCTCAGTAAGAAGTTTCGAGTCCGTTTCTATCTCAAGTTGAATTATTCATTTTGCTTTACAAAGTAAAAGTCCATCTAGCAGCGCTCTGCAACAATTGGCAATTGCTTACCGTAAAGCCTTCCATAGCCAGTCACTAGTTTTCCATAGTGATCCTAAACTAGATCGCCACTACTAGCTTCCCTCGTATAGCAGCTACCTTCGTCATAATTTATTTTAATTATATTTTCTTTTGGAAGATTCTATTTCAGTGATAGAGCCACTCTTGGTTGGTTGAGGTGATTTAACCAGCCTAGATGATGAGCAATCCCTGAGTCTTTTCCCTAATGCTTCCTTTTAAACATATTTGCTTGGTCAAGAACACATATTGTATGAATTACATGATCAATCATGGAATGAACAGAGGTATCTTGATCCATATGTTTTTTCTTGTTTCTAGATGACGAGATAATCCAGTAGATAACAGCAGGAACAATTGTTGTTTTGTTGAAGACCAAAAATAACTTCTCAGCATGTGGGGGTAAGTCATATTGCTTCTGATTATAATGTTATATATTGATCCGAACTAAAACCAAACATCCCATGTTTTGGAACAATGACTAAAAGTAAGATTGACAGTTTCAGCATTTTCACAATGTTGGCACTTTGAAGCCAAATGAAACCCTTTCTTTTGTAATATAGAATCAGTAGAAATCCAATTGTAAATAATTCTCCGCACCAAGAAGGAACACTTTCTAGGTATAATAGTGTTCCAATTTCTTTGTAAGAGGTTTGAGCTATTAGATTTTTCTTCTGATAAAATTCCATGTATCTTTAGTGCTAACATATTTAGTAGTGGGCATTGCCCGTTTGATAGAATATTTGGATAAATTCAAATATATTTTCTTAATATATTCAAGTGTTGTATTAGAGAAATTACCTTACAGTCTATCCATTGACCATTGTCCATCAACCCAGAATTCATTAACTTTGGTAGGGTGGCTCCATGATCTTTCATCAGTGGAAGTGAAATTGATGAAAAGGTTAGGGGTAATTAATGATCAATCCATAATCGATAGACCCATTACCAACATCCTAGTAAATATAAGTTATGCCTTATCTCTGATGTTGAATAATCTTCTCCAAACTTTACAACATATGCGTTGAATCGACACCATGATAGGATGATATGAGTTACAGTAGATTGTGGCCCTAATTCTAGCACATAAGGATTTCTTATCCTTGAAGATTAGCCACAACTTGTAAGAATAAGCTTCCTGAATGTCTTCAAGCTTTCCTAAATTAACCCCTCCTTCTCCATATGGTCTACAGAGCTTAGGACAAGAAGCCCAAGATATGTTTTTTTTCTTAAGTGGAACCTCATATGAATCTATTGCAGAGAGTATTGATGCGCTGAATTGTAGTTTTAGGTAATATAGAATGTTGAAGTGTATATGATACTTTGAACCAGCGTTAGTCTGCCTCCATACGATAAATGAATATTGTCCCAGTCTAAAATTCTTTGTTTAATGTTGATGATAATTTTCACACAGTTTCCAACTTTGTTATTGTTGCTAATAATAGTCCCCAGATAAGCCATATGTAGAAAGTTGTGATTAAGACCCAGAATTTGTTCAGAATTGTGTATTGTAGAACATATCATTTTAATAGGCACAACAATATTTGATTTTTCTTTATTTATAGCTTGACCTGACTTTTCTTGATAATGAATCAAGAATTTGTTGATCTTATTGATAGTAAAGGAATTCTCAGAATTCTCATTGCAAAAGATAATGAAATCATTCGTGGTGTGGATAAAAGTAGCCTGAGGGTAGGCTGGTAATTTCAACTGGAGTTTTAAGGCGGCGTGAGGGTGTTTTAAGAGTGTTTCAAAGTGTTTTAAGGGTGTTTCACGGTGTTTTAAGGGTGTTTCACGGTGTTTTAAGGGTGGAGAGAGAATTAAGCAGCCTGGCAGCAGTTAATTTTTCTTACCCATAGTTAATGCTGGTGGTTGGGTATTTATAGTGTAAAATTTGGGCCCTTATGGGCTTTCGGGTCAAGTTTAATGGACCCGGGTCATGTTTAAAGACCCATGAGTTTTAAGCAGATGTACAGGTAGCTTAGTCAGATAGTGATTAGGTTTTTTAGTACTTTAGTCATAGTTCGAACTGCCTTATGTTTGCAGTGTTCAAGATCATCTGTCCGGTTCAATCAGTGCTTGTTCGAATTGAAGTCATGGAGTCTGTCCGGTTTTACGGGGTGTTTTACTTTGGGCTACCCTTCCAGGGAGCTCTTCGAATTCGGACTCATCAGGAGCCCCTTTTTTAGGTATTTGAACAAGTGTCCTTGTTAAAGAACTGAAAAACAGTCCGATTGAAGAAGTGGCTTTCCAATTCGAAGAGAATTGAGATAGGCCCGGAGAGTCCAACCGTTACGAATTCCAAACGGTTCTTTGTCAGAGGTAGTGGGACACGTGTCACTCTCTGGTTGGTTACTTTTAGCCGTTTTCTCACCTTGAAAGTTGCACCACTTTCTCGAACAAGTTACTTCTTTAAATGCCATTGATGACGTCAGCGCCGTTTTCAATCATTGCCCAACTTTTCGGATTCTCCTAGGAATCAAACTCTTCTTTACATTTACTATAAATTCCATTTGTCTTTCACAGTTTCATTTTCACTTTTACTTTGCCATTTCACTCAAAACTTCATCTCTCTAAAATTTCAAACTTTCCTTAGTTGTTTTATGTTCACAGCAAGAACAGCTCTAATCAAGGGTGGCTGGCTCAATCTTTCAGAACTAGAGAAAGCTCAAAGGGTTGAAAAAGAGAAGAGACTTGCAGCAGGGCTTCCAGCGTCGCCTGTTGAAAATCCAGCCCCTTGAATCGAAGAATCTGACAGAGGTTCATCGTCTTCGAAAGGTACGAAACCTAGAAAACTCTTTCAATCAACACTCTCCCCAATAGTTTCTGGCTCATCAGTCCAAGAGTCAATCCCCACTGTCGAACCGGGGGTAGCTGTTACGAGTGTTAGGAAGAAAACCACTTTCATTGCTATGGGGTCCGACTCCGATCATTCTCCAGACAAGCTGATCATGAAAAGACCAAGTAGACTGGTTAAGGGACTCTCCTCAAAAAATACCAGTGAGTCGGGGTCCGGGACAACTGTTAGGGCCCTCCGGGAGAGGCCGGTTGGTCCGGAGGCTAGCAGTCCACTACCTCCTAAGGAAACTTCGACCTCAGAAGCTCAAACTGAGGCGAGAACTCAGAAACATACAACGAGCCGCCAGTCCGGAGGATCAGCTGTGCCAAGCTTCATCCCTCCCCGAGCTGTTTCTGCAGAGGCTCCCCCAACAGTAATGGAGGAGAGGATGGAAGACTCCACTGAGGAGGTCAGGTTTGAGTCCGAGTCTTCCGGACAAGCTGAAACTGCTATAGTTGTTGCCAAGAAAGGCAAAGAGGACTTGTACCTGAGCCGTCCGGATCTGCCGGAGAGCCTTGAAGGGAAAGTTGGGCCCTGCTTTCACAAGGTAGAATTTAAGTATCTTTTGTCTTTGTTAAAAACCAAGTACATGTTTATTCATACTAGAGGCTTGGGACGGCTTCGCACTAAGTGGGGGATCCCTCAAAACGTAAAGATTCGAATTCCCATCGATCCGGAGACCCCGATGGATTGCAAGAGAAACGAGATTGTCTTTTTTACGGAGCTGTTCAATTGGGGACTCAGGTTCCCATTGGATCCGGAGATAGTGCGCTATTTCCATTTAGTCAAACTATGTCCATCACAGCTGAGCCCCAACGGATGGTACACCTTGATGTCATGCATTATGGCGTCTAGGCTGTCCGGAATCCCTCTTCCCATGGAAGAGTTTGCTGCTGTTGCTAGCTTGTGCAAACACTACCAATTCCCTTTTTATCATTTTAATATGGGGAACAATCTGAAAGCCGTCGATGATCTCCTGGAGTCGGAGAATAAATGGAGGAGCCAGTTCTTGTTTATAAGTGGCTCATGGGAGAATGGGAAGAAGATTAAGGTTGGGGAGAATCCTAGCCTTCTTCGAAGCAGATGGAGAAGCGATCGTAAGTTCTTTCCTTAAGTTTCTATTCGAATCTTCCCTTCTTTAAGCTTTCACTAACTGGTTATTCTTTTGTTTTGTTAGAACTGCCAAAAGAGTTCGGAGACTATCTGAAAGCCGGACAGGACACCTGTGGCAAGATAAATGCATGGGCCGCAGAGAACTGGGAGAACCGGTTTCACAAGGCTTTCACTCCGGGAAAATTGGCGAGATCTCACCTGTGGAACACCACAGGTCGAAGGGATTTAACATGGGAGGAGTTCTCCACCCCTCCTGAGGATGACATAGTGCTGAGGAGGTCTCATGAACTAGATGGGACCCTTTTCCTTCCTGCCCGGGCCAAAGCCCCAAGTAAAATGAAGGGCCAGAAGAAGAAAGGGAGGAAAACGGCAGTGGATACGGAGAAAAAGGCTCCAACTGACACAGAGGTGCCAGTCCCAGCTCAAGTTGATGCAAACCTTCTACAGGTGGTAGAAGTGGAAAGTAAGAAACACGGAGAGACTCCCTCAAAACCTCTAAGGGCCTCCAAACGAACTCGCAAGCAAGCAAGCGATAGTGCTGACAGAGAAGTAAAAAAGAAGAAGATTTCTCAAGAAGAAGAGTTTGCTGTCCGGGATCCGGAGCCCACATTCCCAACTGACCCAACCTTAGCCGAAGAGATCCCAGGGAATCTCAATGAAGGGATTCCAATGGAATTCCACACTGATGAAGTTGCTAGGGGAGAGATTAACATGGACGAAGTGGATGTCACCGGCCTGGGTCCTTTGGGTGATTACTTCCTCGGCCTGTCAAGAGATGAGTTCGCAGGGCCATATATTCCTCCCAGTAGTTCCAACACGGTAAACTTCAACGGTAAGACTTTTTTGGTTTCCAGCGAGAGGGATGTTATAGCTCATTCCCTCCTGAGCAACGTACAACCAGTACTTACCCTAGAAAGGCAAGTCCGGAGTCAGGCAGAAACCATTAAAGAGCTTAAGTCTGAGAAGGAAAAACTGTCCGATGACCTCCGGAGTGCCACTACTAAGGTCGACTTGCTCAAGGAGTCAAACGAACAGCTGAAGAGGAGTCAAAATGAAAACAACACAAAAGTTGCCTCTTTAGAGAAAACCCTAGAAGACCTCCAGGCTAAGCTGTCCGAATTGGAGAAGGACTTGAAAACCTCAAAAGATGAGACTGCAGCAAAAGAGAAACTTGTCACCAATCTGACTACTGACAAACTCGCTTTAGAGAATGCAGTGACTCAGGCTGTTGGCGAGAAAGCTGCTCTGGTGAAGGATCAAGAGGCCATGATCAAAGCCAAAATCAACGCTTATGCCAAGGATATGATTCGGAGTGAGGAATTATTGATTGAAAAGGTGAAGTCCGACATGGTCCTTCTATTTCACGAGAAGTTCCCAAAGAGGAGACTTGAGGACTTATGGCGTTATGTGGATGATGACGATCTTCCATATTGGACCATGGTTGATGAAGGGTACACTGATATATCCTCATCTGGTGACGAGGAGGAAACCGGAGAGAGTCCGGGTAAAGAAGAGGCTGACCCCAAAGGCAAGAAGGTCATTGAGGAAAAAAGCGATATCAAGACCAAGGGAACAGATGAGGGTGAACCATCTTCAAAGGCTCCCCCTTAGTTGGTAATTTATTCTGCTTACTTTTTGTTCGAACCAAAGTCCTTGGAAGGCCAAGGCACCTTTTTTGTGATGCTGTCCGTTTTGTCCGGACAGATTTTTGTATTGTGTTTAAACTTGTTTAAAAAGTCCTTGGAAGGCCAAGGCAACTTTAAGTTTATTGAATGAACGTTTTATCTCGCACAACCCTTCTCTTATTCCATAGTCTGTTTAAATATCTTGGAGTTTAAGTAATCTCGAGTTATCGTGTTGTGAGAGTGTTTAGTTTCTCTGGCTAGAATTTAAGTAGCCCTTAGACTTTTCAGTCCGAATAGTATGACAATCAACAGAATTTTGCAAAAACTTAGAAAATTAATTCAAGAAAGTTCCAAGTTTCATTTAAAGCTCTCCGTGGCGCCGGAGAAAGATAGTGGTATGCCCCCAAATATTTACATGGATATTTAAACAAGTAAATATTTACATAAGTTTTATTCCAAATACATTCGAAGGTGTTCAATATTCCAAGGGTGAGTTAAAATCCTGCCATCTTTGTCTTCTAACCAGTATGTGCCAGGTTTGATTCTTTCAACCACAGTGTAGGGACCTTCCCAGGTTGGGGCCAGTTTTCCGAAGAGCTTTTCCTTGGTATGCAAGAAAACTTTCCTCAATACCTTATCTCCTGGTTGAAAATCCCTTCTTTTAACCTTAGAAGCAAACCTGCTTCTCATCAAGCCTTGATAGTGTGCCATTCTAAGATGAGCTTTTACTCGCCTTTCTTCAATTAAGTCAAGTTGATTTCTAACTGCCATTTCATTAGCCTGTCCGGAGAAGTTATGAACACGAAAAGAGGGGAGTGTCTTTTCTATGGGGGCTACTGCATCCATCCCATAGACCAGGGAAAAAGGTGACTCTTGTGTTGCAGCCCCAGGTGTTGTCCGGTAGGCCCACAAGACTTCTTGTAAATAACTAGGCCACTTCCCAGCAGCCCCTTCCAAATTTTTCTTTAAACCGGACAGTATCGTTCTGTTAGCCACTTCAACTTGCCCATTGGCTTGTGGGTGGAAGGGTGAAGAAAAGCAGTGCTGAATACCCCTTGAGGCACAGAAGCTCTCCATTTCTCTGTTGTCAAACTGTGGCCCATTATCTGTTGTTATTCTCTGGGGACACCAAATCTGCAACATATGTTGGATAGAATAAATTTTATAACAGCCTTTGATGTTGTTCCTGTTAAGGGGGCTGCTTCTATCCACTTCGAAAAGTAATCAATGGCTACAATTATGGTTTTACGCCCTCCGGACGCCATAGGGAGAGGCCCAACTAATTCCAATCCCCATCGAGCAAAAGGGATAGGCTCAGAAATTGATTCCAAAGGAATGGCTGGTACATGGATTTCATTGCTGTACCTCTGGCATGGGTCACACCTTTTTACCAGCTCCTTGGCATCTTTCATTATTGATGGCCAATAATATCCGGAGAGAAGCACTCTTCTTGTTAATGCTCTAAATCCACAATGGGCTGATCCCTCACCATCATGCAATTCGGAGAGGACCATCTGTGACTCATGATCTCCTAAACAGCGTAGGAGAGGTTTGCTATAGGATTTCTTGTACAAGACCTCTCTAATCATGATGAAACCACGAGCCTTGTGTTTTAACGTTCTGGCTTGTGATTTGTCCAAAGGCACGATGCCATCGGACAGATATTGTATAAGAGGAGACCTCCAATCCTGAGGCTTATTTACTTGTATTTCAAAGGCTTCTTCTTTCTCCCCTTCATCGAGTTGAATAGAAGGACTTTCAAGCACATGGATCCATGGATAGGACTCCGTGTATGCTATAGTTGCCAACGAGTCTGCTAACTCATTCTCTGCCCGGGGTATATGCTCATAGACAACAGCTTTAAACTTCATTGCCTCATTTTTCAAAAGAAGTAAATATTTGATCAATTGTTCCTTTCTAGCTTCTGATAAGCCCAAGGCATGGTGGACAAGCAATTGGGAGTCGCTTAGCAGCTTGACCCTTTTTGCTCCACAGATATAAGCCAATTTCAACCCAGCTATCGCTGCTTCGTATTCGGACTCGTTATTAGATGCTCTGAAAGCGAAACAAATAGCTTGGAACATGTTGTCCCCATAGGGGGAAGTAAGACATATTCCTGCCCCAGATCCTATGGCACTGGATCCTCCATCTGTTCGGACAATCCACACTTTTTTGTCTTTTGAATCAACAGATTGCTCTGAGTCCCTATCGGAATGGAATTCGACCAGAAAATCAGCCACAGCTTGAGCTTTTACTGCTGTTCGAGGAGCAAAGTCTATGTCGAAGTCCCCCAACTCTACTGACCACTTTGTCATTCTGCTTGAAATGTCTGCTTTTTTAAGGACATTATTTAAAGGGAAGGATGTCCGGACAACGATAGGATGAGCCTGAAAATAAGGCCTCATCTTTCTCGCAGCTATCACCAAGGCCAATGCTAGTTTCTCGAGTTTCAAGTAACGGCGTTCACCATCAATCAGGCTTTTGCTGATGTAGTATACTGGGTGAGGATACCCATCAACCTCCCTCACTAGCACATCACTGATGGCACAACTTGAAACAGCCAGATACACAAAAAGAGTCTCCCCATCGACTGGTTTGAACAAGGTCTTGGGGGAGGACAGATGCTTTTTGATTTCATTGAATGCCTCATTACACTGTGGTGTCCACTCAAACCCCTTTGCACCCTTCAAAGTTTGAAAGAAAGGAGCACATCTGTCCGAAGACCTTGAGATGAATCTGTTCAAAGCTGCTAACCTCCCCGTTAACCGCTGCACTTCTTTAATGTTTCGAGGAGGCTCCATTTGAAATAAAGCATTGAGTTGGTCCGGGTCGGGCTGTATTCCATGCTCACTTATAATATACCCTAAGAACTTCCCGGACTGAACTCCGAACACACATTTTTCAGGATTTAACTTTAAATTTACCTTGGTCAGGTTGGCAAAAGTCTCTTGGAGGTCGGACAAGTGCAGCTGCTCATCCACACTTTTCACCATCATATCGTCAATGTAAACCTCCATATTTCTTCCAATTTGATCAGCAAATGCTTTATTGACTAACCTTTGATAAGTAGCCCCAGCATTTTTTAAACCAAAAGGCATCACCTTGTAGCAGTGTAATCCTCTATCAGTAACAAAAGTGGTATGCTCTTGATCTCTTGGGTCCACCTAGATCTGATTGTACCCGGAGAAAGCATCCATGAAGGAGAGTAGCTTGTTCCCAGAAGTAGAATCTACCAGCTGATCTATCCGGGGAACCGGATACAAGTCTTTTGGGCAAGCTCGATTGAGATCTGTGAAGTCAATGCACATTCGCCATTTACCGTTTATCTTTTTTACCAAGACTGGATTGGCAGTCCACAAAGGATACTGAGATTCTTTAATGTGCCCCATCTTTGTGAGTCTGTCAACCTCTTGTACAATGACATCAGCCTTTTCTTTTGAGAAAGCTCTCCTCTTTTGCACCACTGGTGCTACGTCTCTCTGGACAGATAAGTGATGGGAAATCACTTCTGATGGAACCCCAGTAACATCAGCATTGCACCAAGCAAAGACATGCTGATGGTCTTTTAAGAATTTTAACATCTCTTCTTTCAACACTTGTGGCATTTTGGACCCTATCTTAACAAATTTCCCTTCTTCCAAGCAATGTGTCTCAACCTCTTCAACTGGGATCAACACTCCGGGGGTCTCTCTGGGGTCATCAATTTCACCCTCACCCCCAGAAAGGCCCTCAAACTGCTATTGGTCATTTATACGGACTGCCCCCAGCGTTCGTGGAGCCAAGGCAGTGGCATAACATTCTCTTGCAACTTTTTGACTGCTCCGGACAACCCCAACCTGCCCCTGAATAGCGTATTTTAGACACTGATGGACTGTTGAGGCCACCGCATGCATCCTAGAGAGCCAAGACCTCCCTAGAATAGCATTGTAACAAGTGGGACAGTCCACCACAATGAAAAGTATTCTGATCGTTTTCTTGAAAGGGCCTCTGCCCAATAACACTTCTTCTTCGAACTCACCGATTACATCCGCTGAGCTGCCCGTGAAGCCTACGATTGATCTGTCCGACTTTCGAATCAGAGCTGGATTTTTCATTTTCTTGTAAGTATCTAGGAAAAGGATATTGGCGGAGCTCCCAGTATCCACCAAGATTCGCCTTATCTCATTGCCCCCTATCGATGCTCCTATGACAACATCATCTTCATGAGGGCCAACAATGTCTCTCAAATCATCCCCATCAAAGACAATGAATGGGAATAAACTTGACGATTGATAAGAGGTCATGCCCTCTTCTAGTTGGGTAGCCAAATTATGAACATGCCTTTTTCTTGATGAAGTGGTAGGAGCCGTTACAGTGTCCCCTCCGAAAATTGTCAAGGACTCAAAGAATTTAATGAGCCCGGAGACCGACCTGGAACGCTCCTCTATTGCACCCACTCTGTTTCTTGTTGGATCAGGATCCAAGTATTCAGATTCCACATCAAACCTTTCAACAATTACCATGGCCCCTTCTGGGGCAGCATTAACCGGACCAGCCCGGTGAGTGTTGTCAGGCCTGTTGCCTCCTCTTCTTCTGACATATGCACCCAACTTCCCTCTTTCAATCAGGTTCTGAACCTCTTGTTTCAAGGCTATACAATCATCAGTAGTATGACCAATATCATTGTGATATTGACAAAAAGAACTGTTTCGATGTTCTCTGGGAGACTGCAAGGTTGCCGGTCTCCGGTAGTGTACTTCATCTTTAGTTTTCTCGAAAATGGTTGCCACACTTTCTTTGAGCTCTGCAAACCACTCCGGTTGGACCCACGGCCCCCTTTTGTTTCTAGACTGTTGACTTTGTGCAGGAGCAGCTGGTTGAGACTGAGCTTTTCCTCTTCCATGCCCCTGTCCGGTTTCTCTAGCTTTGTTGCCGGACTGGTTTGGATTGGGAGTTGGTGTCACCGGGGTGGATCTCACCTGCCTGTGCACCCTGGTCTTTTTTGTTTCATCAACATTTATTTGCTTGCCAACTTGATTCAGCAATCCACCCCATGTCATGGCTTTCTTCTTTGTTACCGAATCGGCCAGGTTGCCCGGGTTCAAACCTTGTCTCAGGGATGCTATTGCCACTTGTTCAAAGCAATCAGCCAGCCCGTTCTTTGTGTTCACAAAACGACTTATGTATTCTTTCAACGATTCATTTGGCTCTTGGGCACAATGGATTATGGTATCTCCATTACCCTTGAGCTCCTTACTCCCCACAAATTGCCTTCGAAAGGCCACCCAAAAGGTATCAAAGTCTCTGATACAACCCTGAGGAAGGCTGTTGTACCACTTCAGAGCACTCCCCGTAAAGGACTGGGAGAATGCCCTGCAGAGTAGTTTATCATCATCATCAAAGTTCATCATGAAGTTCTTGAATTGCTCCAGATGATTATCTGGATCAGTACTGCCATCGTACTTCTCCATCTTGGTGCTATCAAACCTCTTGGGGAGGTTTCCGGACAGGATTTTAGAAGACAGTGGAGACTGCCTCCAATTCCTTCCACGACTGAACACGGTATCATCATTAGGAGTTGCAAAGATACCTGGCTCATCATGGAAGGCAAAAGGATCCATCAGCATCCGGTCTACATGCCTCCGGCTGTGAGATGATCCTTTCCCAATATGTCTCTTCATTCTTCCATGGTGATCTCTCTTTCTGGAATACTTTTTAACTTGCTTATGTTTTTTCCTGGTTCGCCCCTCGTCACTACTGGAGGACAAGGACTTTTCATTTCCCTCACTGTCCGAAGAGCTGTCCGAAGATTCTGAGCTTGAGTCAGAACTCTCCACAGGCTTGGACCGGTGAGACTTTTTAGAACTGGCATGTGTCTTTTTAGTGCTCACATGAGTCTTTGAAGCCTCATGCTCTCGAGGGTTATCAGAGCGATGAGCAACTGATGCTTTGGACTTTTCCTTCATGCCCATCTTGGCCTTCTCAGCCCTCAGAGCTTCTATTTCAACCCTCAACCTGTCACGCTCTTGGACAGTATATTCATCGTTCTCTTCCACCACTTCGAGCAAAGCTGGTGGAAGCTCTGGGTTATCCGGATTCATTCGGACATAATTCTTTTACTTGGTTTTGAATGTTTGATTCAGGCACCGTCGCCTCCCACTGTGGTCGCCAATTTGGTGTGGATAAAAGTAGCCTGAGGGTAGGCTGGTAATTTCAACTGGAGTTTTAAGGCGGTGTGAGGGTGTTTTAAGAGTGTTTCAAAGTGTTTTAAGGGTGTTTCACGGTGTTTTAAGGGTGTTTCACGGTGTTTTAAGGGTGGAGAGAGAATTAAGCAGCCTGGCAGCAGTTAATTTTTCTTACCCATAGTTAATGCTGGTGGTTGGGTATTTATAATGTAAAATTTGGGCCCTTATGGGCTTTCGGGTCAAGTTTAATGGACCCGGGTCATGTTTAAAGACCCATGAGTTTTAAGCAGATGTACAGGTAGCTTAGTCAGATAGTGATTAGGTTTTTTAGTACTTTAGTCATAGTTTGAACTGCCTTATGTTTGCAGTGTTCAAGATCATCTGTCCGGTTCAATCAGTGCTTGTTCGAATTGAAGTCATGGAGTCTGTCCAGTTTTACGGGGTGTTTTACTTTGGGCTACCCTTCCGGGGAGCTCTTCGAATTCGGACTCATCAATTCGTAAAAGCCAAACAAGGTACACATTTGTCACATCTGTTTTTGAATTTTAATGAAGAATCCAGATGAACCATTTGTTTAAGCCCTCTGACTCTTTAGCAATTATAAACAAGCTTGGAGATAACGGATCTCGATGTCTTAAACCTTTTGTAGATTTAAAGTATCATTTCAATAAACCGTTGATTATGATTGGTGAATGAATATTGTTAATGTTCTTTAGTTTAAGCTCTTGAAAATGGGAGTTAAATCCAAAAGCATACAGAATCTTTAGGATGAACTTATGAGAAAGCTTGTCAAATTATTTTGACATGTCTAGCTTCATTAGAATAATTCTTCCCCCAGTCTTTTAATTTTGATCAAAGAAGACTTCGTGGACAATTAATATGTTATCGTGAATGCGTCTTTTTTTCATAAAATCCCCTCGTTCTTCTGATATGATTTTAGGTAGCGGAGCTGCTAGCCTATTATTGATGACTTTTGATGTAATTATGTTAAACATTGTAGTCATACTAATTGGTCTGAGTTCTTTCCAATCCCTTGGAGAGTCAAATTTGGGAATTATGCATAAAGAAGTAGCATGAACACCAGCAGGTATAAAGATCCTTTTGATTTTTTTAATAGTTTCACATAGGTCTTTTTTAATAATATCCTAGCAGATTTGAAAGAAGTAGCCATTATATCCATCAGGACCATTAGTGTTTAGATCTTTAATTGACATTAGAATCTCAATTTCTTCAGGATTTGACATTAACATCTTATCATCATCAGTTGTAACCAGATTCGAGATTATGTTTAAAATATTTACACTCTCATTATGATCAGGAGGATGAGTCAATAAGGCCTTGAAGTAGTTTTCAGCTAAATCTCCAATAGAAGCCTGGTCATTAAGCCAATTCTCACCATCCCTATTTCTAGTAATCTTATTTCTTCTATGCTTCTTTTTTACAAAATTATGAAAACTTGTTGTGTTTATGTCACTGTCCCTTAGCCATATTGAATTTTATTATTATCACATTAGCTCTCTTCTCTAGCCAATAGCTCAAGATGGTCTGTTTTAGCGTTTTCCAATAGAAAGTTGTCATTTTGGAGAGTAAGACTGGCGGTAATTGATCTCGTGGAAATTAATAGAATCTTCAATACGCTTTAAACTATATTGATTCTATGATTTTAGAATCCTTATCAAAGGTTTTAATTGGGCCACTAATAAGATTGTTAACATAGTGAGAGTTTTTGCTTTCCATTGATTCTATCTTTTCATATAAAGTGACTTGTTTGACTTCTTTTTCGTTTCTTTTCGAAATTGAATTATTAGCTTTTTTTGGTTGCTCTCGACCAAGAAGACATTATTCAGTTTGAGGTCTTATAACAATTGATCTGATTATGCCAGGTATATATTCCTGAATTAGATTCATACTATTAGTTGAATCAACATCAACTTTTCTTGTGGAGATCTTATTCTCTTGTTGAATAGATTTTTGATATTCATTTAACTTATGTCCAAGGTGATAACATTTTAGGCAGTAGTCTAGTTTAGAATTACAGGAAATTTCTTACCAAAATCCTTCTTCATTTCCAAAACCTATCAAGATTTTCTCTTTTAAGTCTTTGAATAAATCTATTTCAATCCAAATTTTGCAGTAGTTGAGTGTAGCTCTGTTTCCAGGTGGAACCCAAATAGATAAAGGGTTTCCCAGTTCTGTTCCATCACATTGATTGTATATTCATTATAGATGAAGTTTGGTAGATTAGGGAGAGAGATCCAGACATGGCTTATGGAACTTTCAACATTAGATTAAAAAAGGGTGTCAACTTTAGAAGTCTCATGTTTTTAGACCCAACAAGCCAAAATTGCGCTTCCAGATCTTTTTTAAGTATTCTGGGAAAGTGAATTCAATTAACACATGTCTATAATCCCATATAGTGAGATTGAACTCACCTGAAAAGTTAAAATTTCTCAGAAACTTCTTTATTGTCCTATTAACGTCTTTCTGGCGATTGAATCTAGCTTTTGTTTATCTTTTTCCTCAAATTTACTCCCAATTTATCATATTTCTTGATTACTGAGTAGTGTTTATGATTGATTCCTTTAACTTCTGATTTAAATATTTCAGCAAATGATTTGAGATTGGAAACACCATATCCAGGGATCTGTTTAGCATTAGTTGTTGTGACCTCGTATGCTGGGTTAATTTTGACATTGGCTATGTCATGAGGTATCATTGGGCATTAAATTTTTTGTTTTTGTTGGAACAGATCGCCACGTTTTGATTATTTCAGAGGGGGGAAGTTGACGTTCATCTCATTTCTTTCTTGATCCGGAGATGAAGCAAATTTAGAAGATTCTGGAAATGTGCGTTCACCTAATTCCATAATTGATTAAGAATATCAAGTGATCTGGCGAGAATCAACACCGGCAGGAGTCAAGCCCAGACTTTATTTCTTGGAGAGAAATAGAGCTTCCTAACAAGCTTTGGTTATTGTTATTGTTATTGTTATTGTTATTATTATTATTATTATTATATATATTTAAATAGAACAATGTAGAAGCATATCCGAGAATATAATGAAATATTATTATATTATTAAAATAATATAAATTAAAAACAAACGATTGGAATTAATTTTAAAAAATGTTTACGAAATAAATATTAATTTGTTTTAAAAAAATAGTTAGAAAATATCTAAAGTGAGCTAAAAATCACTACAAGTCTCTGTTTACAAACTATCGCAAAATGGTTCCGTGTTTATTTTTGTATTAAAATTGTCCTCTATGTTTCAATAATGTTTTCAAACAGTCCCTTTCCTCTAAACTAATTTTCTTACAGTTTTTGATGTTTTGTTTTATATTTAATTCTTTACAAATATAGTATGGTAAATTATAAATAACCGCTCCATTATAAATTCAACTATAACTTGTCATCCAAAAATATTAAGTCATTAAGAGATACCAAAATGACTTGAATTATCAATAATAACTTATCTATACAAAAATATAATGTGTATTTTATTTGTTTATTTATTTAAACACGTAAAAGTTTATATTTTTCAATCGAATTTTGAAAAACAAAATCTGGAAATACCATATGTTTTGTTTTCTTAAGAGTAACGAAACTAGTTCCATGATGGTATTTTTGGAATTTTTTAAGGTTTTTTTTTTTGCGAGACACGTTAATCCATGATTCACGATTAATTCATGATTCTTAATTTAGATTTTACACATGGTTGGTTGTTTCGATTTAATACATGATTCAATATTCGATTTTAACTCATAGTTTTCTGTTTGAATTTAATACACGATTCTCATTCAATATTCAACACATTATTCACGATTCATGTTTAACCCATAATTCCCACTTTTGATTTAACAAATAATTCTCAGCTCGGATTTAACATATCATTCGTGATTCGAATTTAAACTTGATTCTCAATTTAGATTTAACATATATTTCTAAGTTTATATTTAACACATGAATTTTAGTTTAGAATTATCATATGTTTCCTCATTCGTGAATAACCCATAATTATGAGTACAAATTTAACATATGATTCCCATTTTGGATATAACACATGATTCACGATTTATTTCAATCCATGATTTTCAGTTCACATTTAATTGTTGATTTTAAATTTGGATTTAACAAATGATTCTTAGTTTATATTTAACACATGGTTCACGATTCACGTTTAATATATGATTCTCAGTTCAGATTTAACATCTGATTATCATCTTGGATTTAACACATGATTCATCTTCTTAGTTTGAATTTAACGTATGATTCTCAGTTCTGATTAGCACATAATTCTTAGCTCAGATTTAAGAAATGATTCAAGATTTACGATTATCTATGATTTTGAGTGTCGATTCAACACATGATTTTGAGCTCAGATTTAACACATGGTTTGCCATTCATGTTTGAAATATGATTCTTAGTTCATATTTAACTCTTGATTCTGAGGTTGGATTTAATATATAATTTGTGGCTCGCGTTTAACCCATGATTCTCAGTTCGAATTTCACACAGGATTCTCAGTTCACATTTGACATTTTATTCTCAGTTCTGATTTAACAAATGATTCTTGATTCACGTTTAACACAAGATTCTTATTTCAAATTTAATATATTATTCTCATGTTCAATTAACACATGATTTGTGATTCCCATTTAACCAATGATTCTTAGTTCATATTTAACACTTGATTCTTAGTTCACATTTAATTCATGATTCTTAGTTTATATTTAACCTATGATTCTCAATTCGGATGCAAATTCTTGTTTTAAATCTTGATCACAATTCATGTTTCATATATATATATATATATATTCGCACTCTGTGTTTAGTACGTCTTCTTCGTGTAACAACTATAATTTTTTTCTTCTAAAATAAACCACTGATTCAAATAAACCAAAAAAGTAAAACTAAAATACATTATATGTAAGAGAAGAAAAAAGAAAAAGATTCGAGATCCAGTTAAGACTAATATATGAGCTATAAGCTCATATCGACTAAGGAAAATAAAAAAGTTCAATATTGTTTTGAAGGCTCATTTACCTACAACACAGTTTTAGCGTACCATGACGCACTTCATTTATTTTTATATTTATTTTGCTTTGAATTTCACTTTAATATCTTTTGGTTTCTCACTTCAAACTTTATCGAAATTAATAAGAACATCTTTATCAGCATATAAGACATTAATTTGATTGTTTGGATTCACAACAACATCATTTTCAACAACAATCATAACATATATAATATAATCAAATGTAAATGTATGAACTATTTCATATCTACGAATTTCTCTGCCAACATATTTTTTATTTAAAGAAAATCGTTTTTGTTCTAAATCATGAAAAAGTGAAACAATAAAGATAAAAAAAATTAAACGGAAAAATAAAATTTAAAACGTAAAATGTAAAAAGTAAAAATTATATTTATATATTGAATAATGGTGTTTGGGTATTTAAAAAATATGTAAATACCAAATAGTAAGTGATAAAGTGAGATAAATGAATAAATGTTATTTTATTTATTTTCACCTGATAAAAATAAATAAATTTACATTTAAATATTAGAGGGTACTTCGCCTTTGTTGTTCAAATTCTTGAAACATAATTTATTAAGAAAATTATTTTATTCACGAAAATGTTACATTATTAACAATTTATAGTTTTTAACCACTTTTTCCAAAATAACCAAAACTTATTATAATTATAGATGCAACTTTTGGTTATGGAATCTAATACATACTCTGAACTTTTTTTTAGTGAAATAAACATTAAATTAAAATAAATAAAATTCGTATGGATACTTGAGGCATCCCGATGGAATACATGTGTTGAGACGTTACCTTAATTAGTGGCTATTGTTTAGGAGTGTTTAATGTAACTCCGTAATTAGTGGCTATTGTTTAGGAGTCGTTTCGTTTATTTAGGAAACGTTACCTTAATTAGATTATAGGAAACGTTACCTTAATTAGATTGGTGTAAGTTATTATATAAACACAGGAAGTGAATCAATCGAGGGATCTCATTGCTTTGCAATCTAGTTCACTCCAATTTTCTGTTAGGGTTTCTCTTTGAGCCATGTCTTTTCATGGTATCAGAGCCTGACATACACACACAATAAAACAATGGCCGGCGACGATGAAAAATCACCATCGTCACCAAGAAGGGAGATGAATTCACCATTTTTTCTCGGCACGGGAGACCGACCAGGCGACTTCATCACACCCACTCGTCTATGCGGAGACAATTACGATGATTGGGCTTCAGATATTCAATTAGCATTAGAGGCACGCCGCAAGTTCGATTTTCTGGACGGTACCATCACTAAACCGACGCCTCCATATACCCAATCTGATTGGAACACCATCAATGCCATGTTGGTTTCTTGGATTACCAACACAATCGATCCTACGGTAAAGAGTACCCTATCTAAATTTCGTGATGCGAAACGTTTATGGGAGCATCTTAAGCAACGATATGCTATGGTTAATGGTCCAAGAATTCAACAGTTAAAGACTTCAATTGCAAAGTGTGAGCAACCAAAATCTATGTCGGTTACAACTTACTACGGGAAACTGAATGTATTGTGGGAAGAATTGTTTAAGCATGAACCACTAATTACTTGCAGCTGTTGTCAGTCTTGTACTGCCGCATCTTTGCACCAAGCAAGACGAGAACAAGGTAAATTACATGACTTCTTGATGGGACTCAACACTGACTTGTATGCTCAATTACGTACCAATATTCTTTCTCAAGATCCTTTACCTTCGCTGGATCGAGCGTACCAACTGGCGATACAAGATGAACGTGTGCGGCTTGCCAAGTCAGTGACAGAAGACAACCCAACAGAGGTTCTTGGTTTCGCTGTTCGTACTGGCTTTACTGGCACAGGAAGAGGCCGCGGAAAAACGGACAGGCCTGTGTGTAGCCACTGCAAGAAGACGGGGCATGAGTCTTCGAATTGTTGGTCTCTCGTTGCTTGTCCTCACTGTCACAAGCATGGTCATGACAAAAATAATTGCTATGAAATAGTTGGATATCCCCAGGGGTGGTTGGATCAAAACAAGGCTGATGTGGGTGCTGGTCGTGGTCGTCAGCAGGCTGGTCGTGGGCGTGGTTCCGCTCGTGCTAATGCAACAAGCAGTACAATTGGAGTATCCTCTACTAAAAGCGCCACCGATAAACTCTTCACACCAGAACAATGGAAAGCTCTTGCAGGCTTAATTGGTAATGCTCCTGTTCAAGATGACAGGTTGAGTGGTAAGTTTGACACGAAGTCATGGATCATTGACACTGGGGCAACTCATTATGTTACCGGTGATTTGTCTTGGTTATTTGACACTGTGGCATTATTTGACTGTCCAGTTGGATTTCCTAATGGTGAATCTGTCGTTGCAACAAAATCTGGTTCAGTTCGATTATCAGATAAATTAACTCTTAATAATGTTCTATATGTGCCGAAACTCAATTGCAATTTACTTTCGGTTTCACAATTGAATGATGACTTACATTGTATTGTCCAATTCAATTCTTATATGTGTGCTATACAGGACCACACCAGGGAGCTGATTGGGACGGGAGTTAGGCGAGATGGACTTTACTACTTCTTTAGAGATGAAGGTGATTCAGTACAACATGTGTCTGTCAACAAAGCAGAATCGACTTTGGAGTTGTGGCACAAAAGGATGGGACACCCTTCAGCAAAAATAGTAAAGTTACTTCCTCCGGTTGGTAGTCTTAAGGGTAGTTTAAATAAAGCTTGTGAAATATGTTTCCGTGCTAAGCATCCAAGAGACAAATTTACATTAAGTGACAATAAAGCAACTAGAATTTTTGAGAAAATACATTGTGATTTGTGGGGACCTTATAAACATGTCTCTTCTTGTGGAGCTCGGTATTTTTTAACTATTGTTGATGATTTCTCAAGAGCTGTATGGATTTATTTGTTGGTTGATAAAACAGAGGTTTTTCGTATGTTCATGTTTTTTATTGCAATGGTAGATCGACAATTTTCTCAAACAGTGAAAGTCGTTCAAAGTGATAACGGTACAGAATTTAAATGCTTGCTTGACTACTTTTCTGCAACTGGTATTTTGTTCCAAACTTCCTGTGTGGGGACCCCACAACAAAATGGGAGGGTTGAACGAAAACACAAACATATTTTAAATGTCGGGAGGGCATTACGCTTTCAAGCAAATTTGCCTATTTATTTTTGGGGAGAAAGTGTTCTGGCTGCTGCTCATTTAATAAACTGCACTCCTTCTCCTCTTTTACACAATAAAACACCTTTTGAAATTCTATTTGGTACCCCTCCTTCATATGAGGAAATACGCACCTTTGGTTGCCTTAGCTTTGCTCATAATCAAAAATCCAGTGATGACAAATTTGCAAGTAGAAGTAGAAAATGTGTTTTTTTGGGTTACCCGTTTGGAAAGAAGGGGTGGAAATTGTTTGATTTGGACAGAAAGGAATCGTTTGTTTCTCGAGATGTCAAGTTCTTTGAGGATATTTTTCCGTTTAATAACCCAGGTGCTGCAAATATTATTCCAGAAAATATTGTGCCTACGGCACATGTTGAAGTTGATCATGATTTTGCTGATTTTGTTAATGCTGATTTGCCTAACCCACAAGTCCGAACACAACCCCACCAAGATCAAGCATCCCATTTTGATGCAGATCGGGACCCAGGTTTCAGGGAGGGTGGGCAGGTCTATACCGAGACTTCATCAGCAGCACAAACAGAGGCCCCTTCTCAGTCACAAGTTGTTTTGCCTGATAGGCCCGAGTCACCAGGACCTGATAATACACGCAATGGGCAGTCCGTTCCTATGGGAAGGGGGATGAGGAATAAAATTCCTTCAGTTCTATTACGAGACTTCGTTACTCATACTGTTATAGCTGAAAGTCCATCTTCCGCCAATCCGTCTCCACAGCATCCCTCAGGTACCCCTTATCCCATAGCACATTATATAAATTGTGACCATTATTCTGTGAATTATCAGAAGTTTCTTGCATCTATTATTTCGAGCAATGATCCCAAGTCGTTCAAAGAAGCTATGAAAGATGTAGGTTGGCAAAAGTCAATGCAGGAGGAGATTCGGGCTTTGGAGGAAAATGGTACATGGACGCTTGAACCTCTTCCAAAGGGTAAGCGTGCTTTGGGAAGTCAGTGGGTTTACAAAACCAAGTATTCCTCAAGCGGTGATATTGAAAGGCTCAAATCCAGATTAGTAGTTTTGGGGAATCATCAAAAAGCAGGTATTGATTATAATGAGACTTTTGCTCCGGTTGCCAAAATGACTACGGTACGCGCTTTCTTGGCTATTGCAGCTTCGAAAAATTGGGAACTTCATCAAATGGATGTTCACAATGCCTTTTTGCATGGAGATCTTGAGGAAGAGGTTTATATGAAACTTCCCCCTGGATTTGAGAGTTCTTATCCAAACTTGGTCTGCAGGTTACGAAAATCTCTTTATGGGTTGAGACAGTCTCCGAGATGTTGGTTTGCAAAGTTGGTCACGGCTCTTAAAGGATACGGTTTCTTGCAATCCTACTCTGATTATTCCCTTTTTACTTACACTAAGGGCAATGTTCAAATAAATGTGCTAGTGTACGTCGACGATCTTATTATTTCTGGGACTGATTCCGCTGCACTTAAGGCATTTAAAGCCTATCTCAGTGACTGTTTTAAGATGAAAGATCTTGGCAATTTGAAATATTTTCTCGGAATCGAGGTGGCAAGGAGTTCAGCTGGTTTGTTCTTGTGTCAACGCAAGTACACTCTTGACATTATTTCGGAGGCTGGATTATTGGGAGCCAAGCCGTGTGGCTTCCCGATTGAGCAAAATCACAAATTGGGTCTCGCAAACGGGGTGCTTTTATCGAACCCTGAATCATATCGTAGATTAGTGGGTCGGCTCATTTATCTGGCAGTGACCCGTCCAGATTTGGCCTACTCGATTCATATATTATCTCAGTTTATGCAGGAGCCCAAAATTGAGCATTGGGAGGCAGCTTTGAGAGTCGTTCGTTATTTGAAAGGTACTCCGGGTAAGGGTATTTTGTTACGTGCAGATAGTAATCTATCTCTGCAGGGTTGGTGTGACTCTGATTGGGCAGCATGTCCAATAACTAGACGCTCTTTGTCCGGATGGCTTGTGTTTCTTGGACAATCTCCTATTTCTTGGAAGACCAAGAAGCAATACACAGTTTCTCGCTCGTCTGCAGAAGCGGAGTACCGAGCTATGGCAGCCATTACTTGTGAGCTCAAATGGTTGAAGGGGTTGCTTCTGAGCTTGGGCGTGCACCACCCTCAGGCAATCCAGCTTTTTTGTGATAGTCAGTCAGCCCTCCATATGGCCAAAAATCCGGTATTTCATGAACGCACCAAACACATTGAGGTTGATTGTCACTTTGTTCGGGATGCAGTAGTCGATGGTTTGATTGCTCCGTCATATGTTCCTACTGGTGCACAATTGGCGGATATTTTTACAAAGGCCCTTGGAAAGAAACAATTTGATTATCTTCTTGGCAAGCTGGGCATTTTTGAACCTCATGCTCCACCTTGAGGGAGGGTGTTGAGACGTTACCTTAATTAGTGGCTATTGTTTAGGAGTGTTTAATGTAACTCCGTAATTAGTGGCTATTGTTTAGGAGTCGTTTCGTTTATTTAGGAAACGTTACCTTAATTAGATTATAGGAAACGTTACCTTAATTAGATTGGTGTAAGTTATTATATAAACACAGGAAGTGAATCAATCGAGGGATCTCATTGCTTTGCAATCTAGTTCACTCCAATTTTCTGTTAGGGTTTCTCTTTGAGCCATGTCTTTTCAACATGAGACACAAAAAGTAAGTCGATGTGAACTAAGGTTAAATGATTTGTTGATAGTGAAGAAAAAATATTCCACATTCAACATTTAATATATTTGTTTGGCAATATACATTCTTTATCACGATGCTTGTTAAGTACTTTGCATATTGATTATGAGTCAAATAATGTTTTCACAGTGTACCGTATCTGCTGGTACAATCTGGTATCATGGACAGTTTGGTGTATATAAACCAATTATGCCAATTGTCTTGTAAGTCTATTTATTCCCTATAAATAGATTACTATGACGAAACAAAGGGTAATCTGAAAATTGTAACCCTTTTCTATTATAGTGAAACACTTTTCTCTAGCGACGTCCGTAGACGTAGACAATTTTCGAACCACGTTAAATCCTGTGTTCTTTTCTTTTATGCTTTTTATTTTGTTTTGTGCTTGAGCTTTGATGATATATTGCATAGTAAATTCTAACATGACTCTATATCATGGGAAAGTAGAACATGGAATAACATAGAAACATAAGAGATAGAGTAAAATAACCTAGAACATGGTAAGGAGCAGATCCTACAAGGCCATCAGCAAAAGCGGGCAACGAACCAGGCCAATGAGAAAAGATTAAAGATCTCCAAAAAATAGACAAACACAAGTTAATAAATTATAAGGAAATTAGACAAGCCATGTAATCTTGGTCTTATGGAATCTGAACATTAGATCTGATAAAATACATAAAAACCCGTAAAAACAATGGCTAAAAAGAAACCAAAAATTCTTGCATTCTTCTCCTTTAGACATGGTAAATGACCGCGCCAAAACAAAAACGTCAAAGATGCCAATTTCGAAAAAATTCCAATCTAACGTTTTAAAGATACAAAATTATCTACAACAGGCGTTAGTCCGAAACCCAAACTTAAAACTTGCATAACTGCAAAAACTCTAAGAGAAACCATAATAATAGATGGTCAATAATTTCAAAATCCATCTCTATACAATTTGGTAGGATATCTAAATTCCTAACTCAAAAATTTACTTTTAGAAAAAAAAAACAAAAATTATAACGTTCTAACCAGCTTTTACATCCCACACTACTGTTTAGTTAAAACCTCCCCTACGAAAATAATCTTTATAACGGAGATGTAGATTTAGGTGAGGACTTGAATATAGACGATTGAAACAATCCATTCAACTGAATATTAAAATTCAGAACAAATACAGATAGTATCAAAATATTTGGGTTATAAATCAAAATAACCTTAAATTTAAAAAATTATATATTTGATATTCGAACGGAAATGATACAAAAAGACAATTAAAGAATTGCAGTCAACCACGACTTGCTTTTTGGCATTAACTAACTAATTACGACAGGGTATAGAATAACTATATGATAATTAAATACAAGCGGGACTAATTATTACAACTTATCTATACTCGGTTTGGGAGATCCATAAAACACATCAAGTTCATTCAAACAGGCGAGCCACTTGACTTTACTATAAATATTAGGCTAAATATTATATAGTTTGGTTGGTTTGGTCCATGATCGAGAATTCTCCATCTAAATATATTTTAAAAATAATAAATGATGATTGATTTAAGATGAAAAAAAAGTTGTTTTTGAAAGGAAAAATTGTAAAAGATTTCGTATTAAATAAGTAAGCATGTTTATTTTAATTATTATAAATAATTAATATTTTTTTAATTTTTTTGTAATTTTTATCGGTTCTCAGATACTTGGTGTACTTTCTTGATTTACTCTTATACCTGCAAAATATTACAAATAAAGAATGGTCAAGGATAACCTTGCCATAAGCTTAGTAGCCATCTTGTAATGAGTCACTCATGTAGTTTTAGGTATCGAGTGCCAATACTTTCGAGAAGGAGTATTGCACTAAATGAAGCAGAACAGTTTGAGGTTGAGAAAAGACAGTTGAATTGGGATTTTATTGTATGTTTAGCCACCCAATCTGCCGCGAAATTCTGTTTTCTGAAAACATTTCTAATCACCATACTAGATGGTATCAGATTTCTACAGTAGTTAATGGTTAAGTTTAAAAACCATGGAGTTATTTCATAACTAAGGATGTAAAATAATATCAAAAAAATTAATCTCTATATCAACCTTGTTATATCCATTTTGTTTGCAAAACAAAAGACCTTCAAGTAATGCTCTTGTTTCACTCATAAGAGGAGAGTTTTCCCTTATTAAAATACATTTGGCGATTATCGATTCACCATTAGCATTTCTCAGAATAAAGCTAGAACTAGATTCACCATTAGCTAATGATGAACCATCACAGTTTAACTTGAATCTATCTAATGATGGAGGATGCCATTTGATGTAAATACCATGGGTTTGTTTTTGTAAATGATTGAAACATTGCAATTCTCTAGCAATTTTAAAAGTCACCCAATCCATGTTTGTTTTTTATAATGTTAGTTATCAAGAGTTGTTAGCATCTATATAACATTATCAGTGATGTTTTTGGCAGAAAGATTGATATTATCATGTCTGGATATGTTCCTAGCCCTCCAGATCGACCAAATGATTAAGGATGGTAAAATAGTCATAATATGAGTAGTTTTGGAAGTTGAAAAGAACTAAATATATTTAACATGCTTGATAGTCATATGTTTACCTAAAACTATCCCAAATAATCCAACAAAATGTTGCCAAACATTCCAAAACTCTCACAAGCTACATAAAAATGATCTATTGTTTCAGAGTTTAGCCAGTTTTGACACTTTAATGATAAATGCAATCCTTTTTGTTGAAGAATATAGTCTAGTGAAACTAGATTGTTTATAACTCTCTAAAGAATGAACGAACATTTCTTTGGAGAAATGTTATTCCAATTTTTTCTTAGAAATATAGTTTTTTTTTGTTTTAGCCATTATTTCATTTCACGTTTCTTTAAAAAAAAAATCTATATGAAAAAATAATTTACAATATAATGTCTTATTATAAATAATTAATATGATCAATAAATTTATTTATTTATTTAAGGTAAACTATTGATAAATTAATATGATGGTTAAGTTTTTCTTTCAAAAAATGATATTAATAAAAAAAAGATAAAATATGGATAGAGCTTTATTCTATATATTTTTATGTGTTATGTGTTTTTACTTTATCTTTAATATAAAAAGTGAATAGTCAAAATTTATAATATTATAAATTTTAGACCATATACTGTAGTGTTTAAATGTTGATATGTGCGGCATTAGTTTAAATCCACTACAAAAATTAAAACAATTCTATTGCACATAACATATTTTGTTTAATTATTTATTATATTCCATCACATTTTCTCTCTTTCGCATTACTATATCATCTATCATATTATAAAATTAAATATTTTTGGATATCCAAATTACACAAACCAAATTTGTATTTATAGATCTTAAAAAATAAAAAATAACGATACCATTTTTTTTAATGAAAAATATTATTTAAAATGGATTTTAATAAAAATAATAGTAAAAAGCTCAAAATGTTTAGAGTCCAAACCATACAAATCAAGTATATATTTAAAGGTCTCAAAAAATAAAAAATAACAACATAATAAAAAAAATATTTTTTTTAAAAGAGGTAACCAACGACAGTATTCCACGTGTACGTTCACAGTTTTTGTCAGACTTGTCGGACGCGTGTAACATGTGTGCGTGACGGTAGCCTACGCCCATCTACATGGCATGCCTCTTGTGTTTGCATCAAAAATACTTTGGGATCAAATTTTATTCATTTGAAGGAGAGAGAAAAAGTTAAACACATGAATGATAGACCGTTGTTAGATGAAATTCCTAAAAGATCTGCAAATCTTGGGGGACTATAGATAGTCTTGGAAACACTTAATGTATCGTACGTATTAAATAAGATACGTGACAAACACCTATTATTTTTCCTAACTTTTTTCTACCAACGAGTTATCTTATTTTAATCGTTATGAAGGTGTTTAAGTTCTTGTTTTCCATGTGTGTCAACAATGCATGGTTGAAGATCTTCACTCCTGATGAGGGTATTCAAATTGGTAGTTTTATGATATTTTCTTATCATAGAGCTCGTAGTGTCACCGTCTTCCTCCTCATCACCGCCTTCCGGACACTGATCACTGATCTTACTCGTAGAGCCTTCATAGACAACATATCATTTTTAATTTTAAAGTTAGTAGATTGTTTCTCGTACAAGAAATGCAACAGTTGTTGGATGTCTGTGACCGTAGTTGTCGAACATGGTGGCCGAATGTTTGAAACCTCCAATTTTATGGCTTTATCGACAAACAGATAAACATACACATTTTATTTCACCATTAGTTTTTTTTGGTATATTTTTTTACACGTTTTGAAAGAAAAATATTCAGGGTAGCAGTCGTTTCCCACTATGGTACCAATTGGATGTCAAAAAATCTAATGAGATGCATTTGAATTCTTAAATTTATGTGTCATGATTTTGATAACAAAATATTGCACAATACGGTAATTTATATTTCTTATTCCAAAAGTTGGTTTATATATAAAATTGACGTTATTTATAGTAACAATATACATACGAAGAAATGGGTCGAGAGACACATTACAAGAATTAAATGTATATTATCAATTCTATACTCATCCTTTCAGACATGTTTAAACCACATATTATCTTTCATTTCTTCTTTCTTTGTTTACAAATTACAACCCTATAAGCTTAACCTTTTATTGGTCGTGATAACTGGAATCAACATATTTCACATTTAACATGTTTATTAGTAAAAACTCTAAAATAATATATAATAATAAAATATATTCACTAATTAACAACAATCTAAAATTACAAATTGCTTTAATTTAACACACCATTACGTGTTGTACAAATACATATTTCACCACAATTACGGTTTCTTCTTGAAAGTGTACCATACAAACAGAAAAAATTTGTAATTTGCGTTCTATTAATCCATCATGTATTTTGACACAATAAAATTAGAGTAAACATACAATGAATATGGGCTTACGATTCTTGAAAATTTATTTGTTTTTAATTATGATAATAATTTTTAAAATACTATCCATCTTTACAATGGAAATACATTTTTTGTTTTAGTTTATTCGTTGTTTTAGCCTTCTCATCACGTAAATCGTGTCGTGCAGCTAAAGCATCGTTTGATGCTTATTTTTTTATATCTTAAGAGATATTCAACATGTTGGTTTTTTTTAATCCCCTAACTTAGTGAAAATATTTTCAAATGAGCCAATTAATCTTTATTGCTCAAGTGGGCATCAGAACAAGCCTAAAACACATTGAAATAAGACTGAAAAGATACAAAAATATAGCTCATAATAACGCATTCCTCGATGGCAACCTTAAGACTTTATAGCAGATTGGATGTTTCATTCACCCATATGTTTTATCATGGAAATACTACTAAACAATTATTTAATCTTGACCATGTCAAGCTTTGCAGAGATTTCTCAAGGTATAGAAGGACATCCTTGGTAAACGTACTCTCAATGTATAGTGTAACTAAGAAACACCTTAAAGACTTATTACCATAATATAATAATACTTAATTGGCTAGGTTTCTCCCATATTTTAAAGACCCTAATTTTCTAATGATTACTCTTATCTAAAAGAGAGGCATGTTAATCTTCCTTTCTAATGATCAGTATTATTAATTCTTATAAGAAACATCATATTGTAATTAAATTCGATAAAGTTAGTCTTGATGAATATAAGAACCTCAAACGTGCTCCAACTCTTAGTTTTTAACATTTACCAAAAAATAACGAAGCAAATATAACACAATAAAAATCACCATTAGTCCTCCATGTTTCTCATTTGTATCAAACTAGCCCCTATGTTCACGTTTTGTCTCCTATCGATCCCTTGTGTTTTAGATATTGTATTATTAGTCTTCCTGCACATGTGAGTACTAAAATGCTAACATGTTGCAGTCCAAACATCAACATTTTGTCTCACTATTGGTCATGCAAAAATATAAAACCCTAATTCAAGAAACACATGATCTTCCTCCTAATTCCGGAATTCTAAAACCACATTATTCACAGTTTTGAGGGACAAATAATGTAAATTTCTAAAACATAGAGGATCGGTAGGAGACAAAAGTGAACATATAAAACTAGTTTGATAGAAACACGAATTATGGGGGAGTAATAATGCTTTTTAGCCCACAATATATAAAACAAATAACACATATATTACATAAAATCAATATTTAACAATAATTTTCAAAATTTTAAATTATTTAGATGTTGATTTTAAATGTTTGTTTATAGTCATTAGCATGAGACATTTAGACCATCGCACTATCCAATACGTTTAGATGATTTATAATGATATTACGATGTTGTTTTATTATCACATCTCTAAATTAAGAGAACCTTTCTTTCGATTCTCTTATTTTGTGAAACTTAATAGAATTATTAAATATTGAATTCTCAGTTACGCGTAAAAATATAAATTTTTAAAGTTACAAACATTTCATGCTCAACCATGTCACATGTAATTATAATCTTAATTTAAGCTAGAATATGAAAATAACTACTCACGATATGATAACTTAGCTATTGAGATACATTTGGTGATATATTTGGCTTGTTAATACATGTCCAAATGTTGAAAATCTAAATTGTCTACGTATAACTTTATATAACACAATACATGTTAATGTATACTTTTTTATTTTAATCTCATCACAAGGTAATAATCTTGATACATCACGAAGATTAAATCTCTAACATTGACCGATAAAACCAATGTGTTAATGACATTTTTACCTCCTATAAGTCTTGCATATGTGAAGGGTTTTGAACATCTAAAAACAATTTAATAAATTAAAATACTTATTCACTTTAAATATGCAACACTTCACTTTATACATCTTGAACTTTATATTTCATCACATCTAAGCCATATGAATAACAAGTGAGATGAAGAGCGTTTGCACATTCTCGAAAAATAGTCAAAAATATTTTAAAGTTAATAAATAATATAGATTTGTTACGACATTTGAAACATTACCATGGTACAAGTTTTTTAACAATAGTGAAAATGTTGCACTATCGTAAACCAAATCATTTTCATCGAAAAATGATTATTTTGCATGACGAATCGGGTCTCAAATATTTTTTCCCAAGTTTATTTTAAATTTTCGGGCATTTCTGTCATAGACCCGAGTTGTATTAAAAAACACATATATAAATGACACATAGGTCCAATACATATATTTATATAAACTTAAGACATTATGACATGATTATTTATTTTAAAACACCATTAATCATGTTTAAATCATACTAAATTTTTTTCTAGAAAATAGTATTATATATTATAAGATGAATTTACTTACTATCTCAAGTCGTCTCATAACTTTGAAGTTTTTTCATACCCATCATTCTGAATAAAAGATAATCTACTGATTAATTCGACTTTGAATAGTAAATCGTTCATAGACTATCGAATTTAGTGACAGATAGTCCGTAGACATTCAAAAGTCAGTTAGTAATCCATGGACTATCCATTTTGGTTACATATCGTCCCTAGACTTTCAAAAATCCGTTGGTCGTCCATGTACTATCCATTTTGGATAAAGTTAGTCCCAACGACATGTTTATTAAGGTGATTAAATTTTCTAAAAATAGAAAGTCAAAGAACTAACTTTATCGAAAATGAATGGTAAAGGGACAATCTGTCACAAAAATTGGTAGTCAACACAAAAGAAGGACTAACTTTATCCAAACTGGATAAATCGGGGACTACCAACAGACTTTTGAAAGTACAAGAACTACGTGTCACTAAATTCATTAGTTCGATTTACTCATAAAAGCCGATTAATATGTAGGAGATCAACTTTCACTTTGGCAGGAAGTAATAATTGAATAATAACACGAAAATGTGTAAAGACTCTTAAAAACCATAAATATATTTATATTAAAACTTTTAATCCTTTAAAAAACTATTTATTTAACTTACATAATTTTTTAAATTGTATTATTCATTAAATCATAACTTATAAAATCTTTTAAATTATGTTATTCATAGATCATAAATTCGCAGTCCAACTACTTAAAATAAACCTTTCATAATTCACAAATTGAAAAATTAAGTGGTTGATATATAATTCAATTCATATATCATTATGAATCCGTCAAAATATCAAATATCGTGAGTTAAATTCTTGACATAAGATTCAATTCATCACAAAATTCAAATATAAATCTAATATCAAAATCCATATCATGAGTTAAGTTATTGACAAATGGTTAAATTCATCATAAAATTCAAATATCAACCTAATATCGAAATCCGTAATACATGGTCTATCATTATCCTGTAACTCGACCTAGTTTCTCAACCTAATATCGAAATCCATAATACATAGTCTATCATTATCCTATAACTCAACCTAGTTTCTGTTGGCTGGAATTTTACAATCACTGAATTCAAACCTAAATCGCATCCAATAATTTATTCATATACTAAAAAAATTATACTATATTCTATAGTATTACCCTCATTTTTTTTAAATTTGCAATCATAATATGATACGAAGGTTCCTTTGATTGGTTTAAAACTTAAAATAGTCATGAGATTCCTTTTTCACATTATTATATATGGACATCAAAAGGATGTACCATTTACATATACCTTGACCTATAGCTATAGGACCGTGTCAATAGTCCTGTGGCCGATACTTATATGCAGACAAAATGTTCTTTATAAGAAATCGACCTAATAAACACATCATTATAAAGAAGTTGTTTGTTCGTTCTCCAATTTGAAATTATCAAAATGGCAGCTTCTATTATTGTAGGTCTTTCACTTCAACTCCTAGCAGATGAAATCAAACGAGCTAAAGAGCGTTCAGGCAAGGCTCGAACAATCCTCGAAAGTCTTGAAGCAACAATCGTTTCAGTTTTACCGATGCTCAACCAAATTGGAAAATTGAGCAAAATATTGGACACTTCTCCAGAAGATGTAATGCTTAGGTTGGATACACAAGTCAAGAAAGTAGCAGAGCTTGTCAAGTCGTACCATGAGCTACGCAGCCTGGATTTGGTCAATAAACGCAGGTTTTTAAGCCTTTGGAATCGAAATGTATATTGTCTGTTGGATTTATTAATCTAAACTTATTTATTCTCTTTTGGTTATTTATTTGATATTTGAAAATAGTTATTTGCTTTGATTTGGTCTTTCACGTAGTTAAGGGAATGTAGGAGTGGTGGAACAAAGCGTTACGTGACTGAGTAGTCATAGGAAGTCAGTTACTATTTTTTTAGTAACTGTCTTGTATGTGTTTTACTATTTATTTTGTACTGCATTCATTTGATCAATATCAGAACGTTTTAAACCCAACTTTGTTTTGTCTTGTTGTTAAAGTAAACATCTATATCTATATATTTGTGAGAACAGGTACTGGAGTTATCATCATTTGGTATCAGAGCTATGGAAAACAACAAATCAAAGGATGGAACGTTTGGTCTGAGCTATCCCATGCTGAACAGAGGAAACTACACAGCGTGGGCACTCAAAATGAAAGTATACATGCAAGCACAAGGAGTATGGAGTGCTATAGAATCAAATGCGGTGGTGGAAGATAGAACAGACAAGATAGCCCTTGCTGCGATCTACCAGGGGATTCCGGAAGATATTTTGTTGTCTGTTGCTGAGAAGAAGAGTGCAAAAGAAGCTTGGGAGTCTGTTAAAACCATGTGTTTGGGAGCTGATCGAGTCAAGACAGCAAGAATTCAGACTCTTAAGGCAGAGTTTGAAACATTGAGAATGAAAGAAACCGAGCCCCTCGATGACTTTTGTATGAAACTAAATGGACTAGTTGCAAATATAAGAACTCTGGGAGGGAAGGTTAAGGAGAGTTATGTCGTAAAAAAGTTATTACGAGCTGTCCCTAACAAATTTTTGCAGATAGCCTCTACCATTGAACAGTTTGGAGATTTAGAGATCATGACTATTGATGAGACGGTTGGATCCCTAAAGGCTCATGAGGAGCGATTGCGAGGTCAGGTTGAGACCAATGGTGGCCAACTCCTATTGACAGAGGAAGAGTGGTCAAGAAGGGAGAAAGATGAAGGGAAACTTCTGCTGACAAGGGAAGAGTGGCTGAAGCGTGCAGAAAAAGGAGGAACAGACACATCGTCCTGGCAAAGGTCTCGAAATAACAAGGAGGCTGGACGTGGATGGCGCGAGAAGTTTGATAAGAGTAAGGTAAGATGCTTTAATTGTCAAGATTATGGACATTACGCAGCGAAGTGCAAAAGGCCAAGACGTGAAAGAGAACACAGAGGAGAAGTGAACATTACCCAGATGCAAGACGAGGAACCTGCTCTGTTAATTACTGAAAAAACAGAAGAAAATGATGACAAAGTCATGTTGATTAATGAAGAAAAGGTGTCACCAAAGTTAATTCAGAATGGTGAAGGTGTGCAGATGAATTCGAATTTGTGGTACTTAGACAACGGTGCTAGCAACCATATGACGGGACAATTATCAAAGTTTCGAGAGTTGGATGAAGGTGTAAGGGGTAAAGTCAGATTCGGAGATGGCTCGACTGTGCTTATTAAAGGGAAAGGAATGATTGTGATGAAGTGTCAGAATGGAGAGGAAAGGCTGCTAAAAGATGTGTATTATATACCTATGTTATGCAACAACATTGTCAGCTTAGGACAATTGGCTGAAGAAGGTAACAGGGTGATCTTAAATGGTGCACACTTGTGGGTTTATGACAAAGGCGGAAAACTTATCATGAAGGTGAAGAGATCCATGAACCGTCTGTACAAGATCATTATAGAAAGTGGTAGTCCAGAGTGTTTGCTGTCAAAGTCTGATGAGAACGCTTGGTTGTGGCATGCCCGACTTGGGCATGTCAATTTCAACGCTATGAAGTTGATGTGTTCAGCTAAGATGGTGCATGGTCTGCCGGAAATTAAAACGCAAAATGAGGTGTGCCCGGGCTGCCTAATGTCAAAACAGAGCAGAAAGTCTTTCCCAGGTCAGGCGAACTACAGTGCAAAAGGAGTGTTGGAGCTCGTTCACGGCGATATATGTGGATCAATATCTCCTGCTACCACTGCCGGTAATAAATTCTTCTTCTTGCTAGTCGATGATTATAGTCGTGTAATGTGGGTGTATATGTTGAAGAGCAAGGACGAAGCATTTGATGCGTTCAAAAAATTCCGAGCATTGGTGGAAAATGGCAAAGAAAAGAAAGTGAAAATTTTCAGAACCGATAGAGGGGGTGAATTTTGTTCTAAACAATTTAATTCCTATTGTGAGGAAGCAGGGATCACTAGACAATACACGGCACCATACTCTCCTCAACAGAACGGTGTGGTAGAAAGGAGAAATAGAACAGTGGTAGAGATGGCGCGGAGTTTTCTAAAGGAAAAACAGTTACCCTTGACATTGTGGGGTGAGGCAATTCGACACTCGGTGTATGTGTTAAATCGCCTGCCAACTAGAGCTATTTCTGGAGTGACCCCTTATGAGGCCTGGTCGGAAAGCAAACCAAATATTGGGCATATTAGAGTTTTTGGGTGTTTGGCGCACATGAAACTCCCATTTGTTCATACAACAAAACTGGATGACAGAAGCAAACCGGTAATTAATCTAGGCAAAGAACCTGGAACGAAGGCGTATAGATTGTTTGACCCGGAGCACAATTCAGTTCATGTCAGCCGTAATGTTGTGTTTGAGGAAGGAAAAACATGGTCTTGGAAGCATAATGAGGGTGTTCTCGAAGAGCATCAAGGTACTTTCTCTGTTTTTAGCATACCAGTAGGAGAAGCTAACAACAATACCGAAAGAGGAGAACAATATAATTCTCAGAACGAGAGTTCGCAGATGGAGGAACTTTTAGATGAAGATGTTTCGGGCGCTGCCTATACGCCACAGTCGTCCCATAATTCACAGTCCCCGTCCAGCACAAGTTCAGATAGTGAGACAGACAGCGGACCCAGACGCTACCGAACTTTAACTGAGATTTATGCTGAAACTCAGGAGATTGAGTTAGGAGATGACGAGCTGATGCTCACTGGAGTAGATGAACCCACGAGCTACAGCAAAGCAGAAAATGTTCAAGCTTGGAGAAAAGCTATGAAGTGCGAGATAGATGCAGTTGAAAGAAACAATACATGGAAACTAACTGAGCTTCCACCCGGTCAAAAGGCTATTGGATTAAAGTGGGTTTTCAAGCTGAAGAAAGATACAAATGGGAATGTCATCAAGCACAAAGCAAGGATTGTTGCAAAAGGGTATGTGCAGAAACAAGAGAGAGATTTTGATGAGATTTTTGCACCGGTTGCACGCCTCGAAACTGTCCGGATTTTGTTGGCTCTTGCTGCTAAGCACGGTTGAGAGGTACACCACCTTGACGTAAAATCGGCATTTTTGAATGGAGAAATTGAGGAGGAAGTTTACGTTACTCAGCCGGAGGGTTTTGTTAAAGAAGGTCAAGAACATCTTGTGTACAAATTAATAAAGGCGCTATATGGCTTGAGACAAGCACCTCGTGCTTGGTACACTAAGTTGAGTAAATATCTTGAAGAGCTTGGTTTTGTGAGATGTCCTTACGAACACGCAGTGTACACAAAGAAGATGGGCAACGAAGTTTTGATAATCGGGGTTTATGTTGACGATCTTTTGGTGACAGGAACAAATATTACAATAATAGATGAGTTTAAAGTACAGATGAACAAGAAATTTGAGATGAGCAATCTGGGAACTTTGGCGTACTATTTGGGCCTGGAAGTCAAACAAGAAATGGGGAGGATTGAACTAAGTCAAGCAGCTTATGCAAAGAAAATATTAGAAAAGGCTGGTATGTGGGATTGCAACCCTACGAAATTCCCGATGGACCCCAAGGAGTGCATTGGCAAAGACGAAGGAGGAAAACCAGTGGATGCTACAAAGTTTAAGAGCATGGTTGGAGGTTTGCGTTATTTAGTCCACACCAGGCCAGATATAGCTTATTCTGTTGGAATTGTAAGTAGGTATATGGAGAAACCCACTATGATGCATCAGCTGGCTGCAAAGCGTATCTTACGTTATGTCAAAGGTACCTTAAATCTTGGTTTAGTTTATACGAAAGGAAATGGCAGTGATTTGTTGACAGGTTACTCCGATAGTGATCTGGCTGGGCATATTGATGATCGAAGGAGTACAGCAGGTATGGTTTTTTATTTGAATGATGGGCTAGTAACATGGACCTCGCAGAAACAGAGGTGTGTGGCACTCTCTTCATGTGAAGCAGAATTCATGGCAGCAACTGCAGCTGCGTGCCAAGCTATTTGGTTGAGGAAATTGGTGGGTCAGGTGACTGGTAACTATATTGAACCTGTAGTTCTTTATATCGACAACAGATCAGCAATTGACTTGGCTAAAAATCCTGTATTTCATGGGCGAAGTAAGCACATTGATATCCGCTACCATTTCATTAGAGAATGTGTCGAGAATGGTGAGATTGTTGTCAAGCATATCAGTTCGGATCTTCAGAAAGCAGATGTGTTAACAAAAGCCTTGCCAACTGCTAAGTTTGAGAAGATGAGGTCTTTGCTGGGTGTGAGAGTTCTTCAGGCATGAGTTTATATTAAAGGGGAGAATGTTGGATTTATTAATCTAAACTTATTTATTCTCTTTTGGTTATTTATTTGATATTTGAAAATAGTTATTTGCTTTGATTTGGTCTTTCACGTAGTTAAGGGAATGTAGGAGTGGTGGAACAAAGCGTTACGTGACTGAGTAGTCATAGGAAGTCAGTTACTATTTTTTTAGTAACTGTCTTGTATGTGTTTTACTATTTATTTTGTACTGCATTCATTTGATCAATATCAGAACGTTTTAAACCCAACTTTGTTTTGTCTTGTTGTTAAAGTAAACATCTATATCTATATATTTGTGAGAACAGGTACTGGAGTTATCATCATTGTCCTTATATGAATGAGATCGATTTTAACTAAAAATAGAAAAAAATGTGATGCAGGTACCGAAAGAGACTTATAGAGATGGATGAGTCTTTGCGTCACCTTGTGACGATTGACATCCAAGTCCAACAATCAGTGGATCTAAAAAATCTGTTCTTTAAGATAGCGGAAATGAACAAGAATTTGGAAAGGATGAGTCTTGATGTTAATCCTCCTGTGGCTGTTGAAGTTCCCTCAAGCAGCCATGGTCATGGCCATTGTCAAACATGTTCATGTCACCCACCATCTTGCTCGCCTAAACGCACATTTGAATTTATTTTTAAATTCGGCCGCTAAATATTATGTCTCGTTTTTCTAATCACTCATAACAATGGGCATTGGTTTCTCTGAGTTTTCAATGCTTCTGTTTTCAGTTTCCTGACAAAAAAATGAAAATGGATGTGAAGAAAGTTTTTGTGTTCTTTTCCTTTAAGAGTCAAAATAATTAGGGCTTGTAGCTATCTAAGCGGTAAATTTTAGAAAATTAAGTATGTAATGCTTATTTTTCTTAAAGAGTATAAAATGTATTTTTTATTTTTTATTTTATTATTCATGCGATGACATTAATTTTTGTAATAATAAGATATTTTTTTTGTGTTTCGAACTTTATCGATTCTAATTTATCTTGTTTTTGTTCTTCAAAGTTTTATCAATTTTAATTTATTTTGTCGTTTCACTTTAATATCAATTGTATATTATTATTTTTTTATTCAAAAGTTTAAATTATAAATCAAAACTCAAATTATAAATCAAATTTAAATTATATATTGTATGATATTTGTTTTTACCATTTAAATTACAACTTTTTGGTTGGATACTAAATAAAATATAATAATATACCAAATAATATATTGTTTGGATATTTTATAACAAAATATTTTTATATTGTTAATTATTAGGTCCAATTCAGTGGGTTTTTTAAATATTTTTGGTTACGACTAACATATTGTAAAAATGACTAATTCAACTAGTTAAATGTTATAAATAATTTTTCATAGGTTGTTTGACTTTGGTTATACGTTTTTGTTTTTTTACGAGAGAATGATACGTGTATTTCATATTCTCTATAGATGGTATTTCTAATAGTGTTGTTGATGATATCCTCTTATATTCTGCACAAACAAAGCAAAAACATCCAAATACTTGGATAAAAAGGTTAATAAATCCGTTTGACTTTTTGTAAGTCGCTGATGTAGATTATTTTTTTTGCTTCAAATGTTATTTCTTTCACTGTTTTCCATAACTTCACTTTACGATGGACCTCCCTCGGATTATCTGCATCGTCTAAGGATATGAGAGCCCGAAAAATTGTTATTTGTTAGGAAAAAATGAGGTAGAATAACATTCTTTGGCTATATGATGACTGTTGCACACCACATGCCCTGATGCATGATAAGATATAATGATATCCATCTGACTGAAGCATGAGCATCCGAAGATAACATTGTACAATAAAAAATAGAAGGAATCATAAAGAGGCACCAAACCTTCTTTACGCACTCCATATCTCTTCGTATGACATCTAATTTTAGTTCACAAACACCGATGTCTTAGATTTTAGTGAAACTAGTTATGATTGTTTTTCCAAATTACTAGCGGTGTTATGCATCAGATATAATCATAATTTTTCTTGTTATGGATATTGGTGGAACTGCATGTATCAATCATGATTCTTCTAATATATGTCCAGTAGCCTCCACGATGGGAGATTTTTTATCGGTAATTTAAAACATTCAATAAATAAAACATGTAGGGGTAGTATCTCGAATAAATCAAGAAACAAAAATATATTGTCAATAAGAATCTAACAATTTAGCTCAACATAAAATAAAACACAATGACAAAGCATGACGAAAGGCATATGAAGAAGAAAAACAAGTCAATGAACAACATGAAGGCGTGATAAGCCCACTAAGCTAGAAATGTTTGCTGAATCGATACTACAATAACGAGAAAATAATCATAACAACCAGACTATATTACCAGACTGCAACTACTACTACTAAACTACCGTTAGAGTCAGACTACCACACCCGAATTTAAAAATACATAAAAAAATCAGTCTAGTTTTTAAGATCTAGAAAAAAAAAATCAATATATATAAACCAAAATCTAGATATGTTAAACAATGATCTAGACCCAAAAAACCAAACAACCGCAGTTAGAATACAATCAAGATATATACATAAAAAAAATACAAATATAGATCTAAATATACCGAACCCAAAACCCGAGAAAAAAAATTAAAATCCCAAGATCCAGAAAGAAATCTATAGATCTAGACCATAAAATCGATATCTAACTAACCATATGCTTCGAGATCATATCTATGGACAAAAGAAGTCGCATATAGATAAAAATGACTACAAACACTTGAATACAAGGATTAAACAAATGAAAAAAGATCATTTGAAGAGATCACAATCAAATATATATTTATAAAGCATGGTACCGCCTCCAAGGTGGTAGCCGAGTTGGTTGAATAAGTCATGCTTGTGACCAAACGTCATGAGTTCGAGTCCCTCTACATACACTTTCTCGGTCGGATATGTGACCTTGTGTGGTTTACCTTCTGGCGTTGGTTTACGGGCTATTACGTCAGACTGAAGGTTTACCCTGTGCACACTCATTACACTCTGAATAGCGTTTACGGGTTCCCTCCGAAAAAATAAAATAAAACATAGTACTAACACAAACCAACCCGTAGGTAAGATAAAATTTAGGAGCGCCTCCAGCGGTAAGAATGGGAGGCTCCATTGATACATGAGAGTTTTAGAAAAAGAAAATGATCTCTGTAAAAAAATGAAATAAATATCTAAAAAGAAAAAGGAGATTGATTTGTTTGAACAAATGACTTGCATATTAAGTTTGTTTTTGGATTAAAATTTTGTTTTAATTTCTCAAATGCATAAATAGTTAAAATGACGCTAAACTTAATGAAAAATATTAGAAAAGTAGTAAAATTGACACATATTTAAATGTTATAGTTGCATATGGTCATGATAGTATTATCTTTAGTGTCTCTTATTACCAAGTATAGGAATATGTTTGAAATGATTCAAAAACAATATTTTTTTTAGTTTTGATGATCTAAGCATTTTCCATACTAAAAAACCTACAAATGTTACTTTTTATAATATAAACTATTGATTAAAAAACTCTTTGGCTCGAGAATTATGGCTTATGACCGGTGAAAAAAATATGTTTTCTAATTTATAAAAAATTGTATATAAAAATTGATGGTTACTATATGATTAATTTCGTATTTTTACTATGTAGAATTTTTTGGAGGAATTCTAATGAATCATTAATCGTTAAATATATTACTAACTACGGTCATATGCGTTCAATATATACAACATGTTTATTAAATCACGGTAATTTATCAAAATTGCTGATTATACCAAACTACAGTAAAATCAATCAACATAATAGTTTATCATTGTGAGATAATGAACAAAACTTGTAAATTGATAGAATTTTAAGAGGCATCATTAAATTTGTAAATATTACATAACTCTAAAAACTATGAGAGGTATATGTTTGGAACTTCATTTAGTTCTCTTCCAAATTGAATATATTGTTTAATTATGGTGATCATTGACCGTATAATCTCAAAATAATTTGTGGTAACTAGGTCTTTTTTACCTCATCCATTGTATTCTAAAATAAATAAAAAGAATAGTAAAAGTAAGAAATATAAATAACTTAGTACATGTCGAAACTAGTATTAATATTGATAAAATTTAAAATATCCCATTGTTGCCGGAACACCTAATATTATAATTCATAAGTATACAAATACCTTTAAAAAATAGTAAGAATTTAAACCTGAATATTAAATCCATTAAAGTATTACATTTTATCAAATATTAAAATGATATGTCCAAATACTACCAAATTAGGTTAAAGGTTTGATATCTGATATAAACGAGATCTATAATTTTAAGATGTTAAATAAAGAACAAAAGAGAAAAAAATAACGGCTATGATTTTTGTATTATTTAAAAAGTGTGTCAATTACATAGTGTAGATGATCTTATTTATAGATATAATAACGGGCTAACATGCTTGGGCCTTATATCTTGAACACCCTCCCTCAAACTCACAATGCAACAGTAATAACCATGGAGAGTTTGTCACAAAGAAAACAAAACCGCGCTGTTGATTGAGCATTTGTGAAAATATCAGCAACTTGTAAAGCTGATGGAACATATGGAAGCTAGATGGCGTCGATCTGAAGATGATGCTGAGTGAAGTGATAATCTATTTCAATGTTCTTTGTCCTCTCATGAATAAGCATAATTCTTTTCTATCTGCATGACGCTCAAAATGTAGGGACATGGGTTTTGTATATTAACTCCCATATCTGCAAGAAGCCATTGTAACAAAAAATCTCACATGTGGTGACGACCATAACACGGTACTCAGCTTCAGTAGACGATCTAAACAAGATTTTGTTTCTCGCTTTCCCATGATATTAATGAATCTCCAAGGAAAATACAGAAACCAATAGTATATTTTCGGTCATGAGGATCACTATCCCAATCAGCATCGTTATAGGCACACAGTTCAAGTGAAGAGTCGAGGGAAATAAAATGCCCTGGAACTAAGTTCCACCAAAATAAGTCAATACTTTATGAACAACTCCCTAATAGACGGATGTAGAAGCGGTAATACACTAACTAACCACAAGAAGAACATAAGTTATATTAGGCCGAGTAACTGTAAAACAGACCAAGCTCCCTACAAGAGTTTGATATAGAGTTGAGTTTGAGAAAAGAAAACCATTAATCGGAGACCGAGCATTGGTTTCAAAGCGGGTATCTACCGTCCTGTTATCAGAAAGTCGCGCTCGCTCGAATAACTCAGATATATATTTTGTCTAAGAGAGAATATAACCTTTTGGAGAGTGAGCCACCTTAATACCTAAAAAGTAACATAATAGTCCAAAGTCTTTAATTGTAAAATGTTGAGCCAAATCACGTTTTAGTGCATCAATACCATCAATATCATCACATGTAATGATCATATCATCTACATATAGGGATAAAATAATTCATACTATAGTCATACACCTGATAAAAAAGGTTGTATCATGATTATTAGCAAGGAAACCAAGTGAAGTAATAATTGTAGAGAATTTTTCAAATCAGGAACAAGGAGCGTGTTTGAGACCATATAAAGCTTTCCTAAGTCGACAAACTTCACCTGGTTGGTGAGCAACACCTAGAGGAGGAGTCATGGAAACTTCTTCATGAAGACCATCATTTAAACATGTATTTTTGACATCGAGTTGGAAGATCTTCCACTGGCGAACGGATGAACCGCAATACGAGTACGAACTATTGTTATTTTTGCCACTGGGGAAAATGTCTCATCATATTCCATACCATACTTATGTCAATAAACTTTTACTACAAGACGAGCCTTATATCTTTTAACAGATCCAACTGACTTTGATTTTATTTTGAATACCCATCGAGATCCGATTACATTCTTACCAGATGGAGGTTTAACAATATCTCATGTACTAGTCTTATAAAGAGCGGCAATGTCTTCGACTATTGCTTTTGCTTACGAGGATCATAAACCTCTTTTTTAAACGAATGAGTTTCATATGAATTATTTATGTTTGCTATGAAATATGTGAAATGAACTGAGTAAGAAGAATACGCAAAATATGGTAGTTTGGTAGACTTACTTGTACGACTAGATCTTTTGAGGGGTGAAGCTGGTGGTTCACTAAAAGAAAGAGATAACTAAGGCCTTGATAGAGCATAAGTAGTATCAGCTATAGTCGATGTCTCATGAGCTGGAACATCAATATCAATGGGTATGTCGCTATTATTTTCAAAAGGATCAATAGTCTAAAGTTTGGTACTTGTTATATCATTTTATTTCGCTAGAAACGAATAAAACGGGATATGCTTAAGAAATGTAACATGTCGAGAGATATAAAGTTTCTGAATAGTAGGATCAAAACAATGATAACCTTTTTGTCTAACACCATAACCTAAGAAAACGCATATTATGGATTAAGGACCTAATTTGTTGCGTTCTACATGAGGACGAAGGACAAAACATGTACATCTAAACACTCGTAAGGAAACATAATTTGGAAGTTGTTTATATAACTTCTGAAAGGGAGACATCCCTACATTATGAGCAGTAGGAATTTGATTAATCACATATACAACAGTATAAATTGCTTCTCCCAAAAAAAAGAGTAGGAACCTCAACAGATAAAAGCAAAGAACGAGAAGTCTCAATAAGGTGACCATGTTTTCTTTCTACAACACCATTCTACTGAGGGGTGTTAGTGCAAGAAGACATTCATATATGGTACCAGCAGATGCAAGTAACTGAGTAAAATCATTGGATGTATATTCACCCCCTAAGTCAGACCTGAAGTATTTTATTACAGTAAAATGTTGAGTCTTAACAAGTGCTCAAAATTCTCTATAAATTCTAAAGAAATTTGATCTTTGTTTCATAAGGTAAACCGAAGTATATCGAGTATAATCATCAATGAAAGAAACATAGTAGGACAAACAATCCTTTGTGGAGACAATAGATGGACCCTATACATGAGAATGAATAATATCAAACATAACAATAGAAGAAGTGACACTTTCATTAAACGTTAACACCGAAAAATTTACAAGTTTACAACCACTACAATCCGAGATATTACAAGTGTTTAACTGACTTAAAGCACCTGTAAAGACTAATTTTTTTAAATGTGATGCAGATACATGTCTCAGACAAGAATGCCAGAGATAAAACATAGACGATAAATGATTTAAACGAAACGAAGACAAATCAATACTAGAGATAACAATATAGTCACTTATGTTTTTTAAACTATAAACACCATATACATCCACACATGTTACTTCGAAGTTCTAAAAAACATAGAGTTCCCCTATTTTACGACCTGTCCCAATCACTTGATGAGTCTCTTGATTTTGTATAGCATAAACAGAATCTAGAAAACAAGACACAATAACTAGATTTACACAATTGGCGAACTGAAACAAGATTCAAAGCAAGAGTGAGAACGTAGTAAAAATCGGATAACAATATATGAGGGGTACGAATAGAGCCAATAACTTCTACTCACATTGGTGTAGCACTAGCAGACAAAACTCTTAAAAACAAAGAGAGAAGTAACCGCAAGAAGCGGCTAGGGTTTTGTGTTTATTAGAAAATGTTTATTTTAGTTTTATTGATGCATTAGAGATGTTAACTCAATAGTAAGACTCTCAATATATAGAGACCTTAGAGGCCTATACAAGGAAGCTTAATACAATGAATATTCTAACAAAAACAGATATGGGTGAAACATGAGACAACGAAACAAAGTTCCACATGTGAGGTCACATATGATGAGATGCACCGAATCCAAAATTCGCAATGATGAATCAATACCTGAACTGCAAGACGATGAGATACCTGAATGGTATGCAAATGTAGACATAACAAAGTTCTTCTTATTCGGTTAGTTACTAGTAGATTGTAGAAAATAATATTTTTTCCTATCATAGTCGTAATAAGATCCACAATATCTAATCAAACAAAATCAAACAATCGAGTTACTAAATCCAAATCGGAAAAATAATATTAAAATATTAATCAAACCCCAAATCCAAAATAAAACTAAATCCAAATTCAAAATGTCAGTGGTCCAACAAAATGAAATCGAATACTCAGTAAAATCCAAATCGAAGTCCAAATACCAAACCAAATCCAAATAACAAGTCCAAATACAAATTCCAAATACCAAACTAAATCCAATTTTCAATTTCTAATTTCAATTTTTCAATCAAAATCAAAATCAAAACCAAAACCAAATCAAAGTCAAATTAAATTTACGATTTTACGAACAAAATTGGTGCACTGTTCCAATAGCGATTTCTCCCGAACCGTAGCTGAAAATTATAATCCAACTGGTTAGATTGAAGGATTGGATGTCCCGAACAAGCTCTCGAAACTTCAGCTAAAACAAAAACCGTTTGCTTTTTGATCGAACCGTTTAATTGGGGTTGCACACAACTGATCCAAAAACCGAAAATTGTGTCTCTTTTAATGATTTCATGATCCGATTATTGTACAAAAAATTATCAAATAATTAAATATAACTGTAATATTATTCAATTACAAAACAACCGTAAGTACTTATATCAATTAGTGACAAATCACTCTAATATTTCATTATAATATTATGTGCAATTAATTTTATACAATATCACAAATTAATTCTCTATGATTAATTCACAAAATTTCACCGATTAATTCATTGTCATTTCACCAATTAATTCACGGTAATAAGGCAGTTTCAACCATTAATAACTTGCACCTTCACTAATTAATTCTATTGCAATTCGAGCAATTAATCACTTGCAATTTCACCACTAATTCTATTGCAAAATACGTTCGGTGTTTACCAATTAATTCACTTGAAATTTTAACCATTAATTCAATTGCAAAATCTCAAATAATTCATCCCAAATCAAAACAATAATATAACACAAATAACGAGTAGATTTTACCTTTTTCGAGTAATAACACAGATAACTCAGTAGATTGTTTTCTCCTAAATCAAAACAATAATACAACCATCTATCGAGTTTTAACCTGATCTTTTAAGATCAATACCAATACACAATCCAAAATTTCCAAACAAATCCAAAATTTATGAATAAATCTAATTCCAAACTGAAATCCAATACTAATACGAAATCGAATACCTGGTACATCCACGAAAGAAGAGGATCTCTACGTTTACCCGATCAGATGACTTCAGGCTCTGATAGCATGTTAAATAAAAAGCAAAAGAGAAAAAAAAAGGATAACGGGCTTGAACTTTATATCTTTAACATCAGAGACAAGTAAATAAAAACAAAAAATCGGTAATTAGAATTTTCTATTTTTTTTTTACATTTTTCATGTGGTAAAGTTGAATAATCAAATAGTAGACCAATTGGATGATTATTTTAAGTATATAACTAAATTAAATCATGTTTAACAATTTATTTCGAATATAATTGAACCAACTACTTTATGGCGTCTAGGTTATTTCTAACATTACTCTCGTATATAAATAAAGGAATGCGTACGTTTGATTAGTTATTTCAGATCTTATATGGTTACGTGGTTATATTACCGCGGTATAATTCAAAAATTATTACTCGATCTCAATTTAAAATTGTAAATAAAAATTATTAGCTCAATGTAATTAAATCTTAAAAAAAATTAAAAAATCATATATAAATTAAAAATAATCAAATAAACGCCATGAATTTAAACCCATGAAAATATACTTACGAAATAAAACCAATGAAAAATATTTAATCAATCAAAACTAATTTAGTTATGCAATCGTTTAATTTTCTATCCCTAATATCCGAATTAAAAGGAAATGCTTTTTCTATTCAGCCAATATCTGATTCGAGATGCTCTCCTCTATTTGGATATCCAATGAGTTGTTTGTTTTAAAATATATTATCAGTTGGATTTGGAATGAGTTGGGGATTTAAAAATATTGTGGCTATTTTTTTTTCCGAGGGAACCCGCAGCCGCTACTCATAGTGCAATGAGTGCGCACAGGGTAAACCCTCAGTCTGACGCGATAGCCTGCAAACCAACGCCAGAAGGTAAACCACACAAGGTGACAGTCTCAGCCGAGAAAGCGTATGCAGAGGGACTCGAACTCATGACCTTTTGGTTATAAGAATGCCATGCTCAACCAACTCGGCTACCCCTTGAGGGCGTATCCAATCCCATTATGATCCATCGAACATTCGTTATTCTAATATTTGTAATTAATATATAATATATTAATATTTTTATGTTATATTCTAATGTGGTTGTGTATTTTTTTATTTGTTTGTGATTTTTTATCTATAATTTATTTATTTATAGTATTATTATTATTATTATTTATATTTATATTTGATTCAATTAAAAATTATATTTAACTATTTCGTATTTAATAAATCTAAACATTTGAATTTTTTTTATAGGTTTGAATCTAATAATTTGTTAACAAATTTATATATTTGAGTTTATATATTTGTTATATTATTATAATTATTTTGTAAATATGTTGTTTTGAGTTTTTTATTATATAATTTTTAAAGAAATATTTTATACATATAAATAAATAACCATTGGGTATCCGAACCCGATGGGTTCGGATATGAGAAATAAAATATTCATATCTGACAGGTATCTAAAGCCGGTGGATTTTGAAAAATAAAATGGGATGGGTTATGTGTAGGTTATCGTTACCCATTTTGATCCATTGTCATCTCTAATTGTTAATTGTAAGGTATAATTAACTTGTCACCAGATGTCATAGGATTATATTGGCATAGTTAGATCTATAATAAGATATATTATGAAATAATTATTGAAACTCTTTGAAGCTTGAGTCATGTTTTAGTTGCATAGAAGTTTTTTAATCCTAAGGGCTGAGATAAGTTATCGAAGAATGATGAATTTTATGTAAAAGGAATATGTACCTAGCTGAAATAGACTGGTCCGAAGCAACTTGATCTGAAGTGAGTTGGACCATTCATCCAAAGTGGAATATTCTATTTTTATGTCTTCCATATTAATTGATTATGAGTTATTTTAGTAGCTCATTAATGAGTTTAATAGTTAGTGTTTGGTGAACATTTAAGGTTTTCCCTAAACCTATAAATAGAAGAAGATATTGTATGCAACATGCGATGTGATGTGATTTTTTGGGCAAGATATTGCATAAGTGGGAGAAATAACTCAAGATATTTTGAGATATAAGTAAGTTGAAAGATAAACACTGAAGAGAGGATTCTCCGAATTATGTCATATTTTGTTACAAAGAGCGATTTTGTTCTTTGAATTTGAGGCTTTTTTTTGTAATCTACTTATTCATAAGAGATTGTATGTTGCTCCTAGATGTAAGATTTCTTCACAATCCAAACCATAGAATATACGATCTTGTGTGATATGTTTTATTACATTTTTTATATATATTTTCTCTACTTGGAAATGGTAATTAAATCATTCTTCCATAGGTTCGTTTAATCGTATATAGGTTCTTTCCCTAGCCGAAAAGTAGTGCTTTCCCAATAAGTGATGCGTGAGTGTGAAACAACAATAGAAGAAGCAAATCGAGTATAAATCTGTAGGTTAGAGAAGTAGATCTCGCATGAGAACAAGAAAATCATGAAAAATAAGTTCCATAAAACTTAACGTAGAAATATTTTGACATATCTAATAATTTCAACATCTTAAGAATTAAGGTTAAGGTTTATTTAGTACAAAATAAACTGTCGGTTGCAATCTATGATAAATATACACAATTGTATGTCGTGGTAATTCATGAAACTCATTGTGCCCTCATACTAAGCTTGGGAGTTAAAATGTTAGGAAAGGTATATGAAGATCCTAAAGTGCTGAGGATATGTAATCGGTTGGAGACGATTTACATAAAAAAATCATTGGAAAACATGTTACATCTGAAGAAACACATTTACATGTTGTTTAAATATTATTATACTAAGATCCGAAGACACCTAGATGATTAAAATCGTATTGTACTCAACTTGAATGCAATTAGTTTGAACTTCGAAAATGATGACCAATATATTATCCTTATAAGTTCTCTTGTGGAGAAATATGAAAACTTGATTGACACCATGCTCAACCAGACATACTATTTAATATTTGTGAGGTTAAGAACACCTCAAAATTTAAATTTCTTCAAAATAAGTGTTATTATGGCTGACTTTGAAGGACATGAACTGAGTGTGAGATGTCGTTTTGGAAAGAGAGATCTAAGTAAGAGGAGAAAAGACTATAATTCAAAATTAGATAGGGTTGGGAGGGGTTCAAAATTAATTTTTTGAGTATGCAAAAACAAATATAATATATTTTGAAACTGCAGGGACAAATAAATGGGCAACAACTATCAAAAGATGCTGCAACGGTGTCTGATGATTATTCTTGTAGGTATAATGATAAATGAATATTGGATTATTCATTTCACATGACTTTAAATAAATATTGGTTTGAAAACTTACGAATTGTTGATGGTGGAAGGGATGATGGTAGGATAATCATTAGAAATGACGAATCCTACGATATCAAAGGGAGTGCAACGATACGAATCAAGTTGTCTACATGACTTGAGAGAGTAATTAAAAACGTAAGGTATGTACTTAGAGTTAAACGTAAGGTTTTTATATTAGGATGTTAGATTATATAGATTTAACATATGAGGGTGGAGATGACAAACTTAGGGTTTTTAAAGGCTCTCTTATTTTTATGAAATTAAGTAAAACTAACAGGGTGTTAGTTCTCGAGCTCTTTGTAGTGGTACAACTCCTCTCTAGTTAGGTGAAGGATTCAACTAAGTGAGAAAGGACTCATAAACTAAGTAAAAGGGGTTGTTAGATGACATTGTAAATTAAAGATGGCGAGCTTTGTGAAAGTTGTATTTTGGGTAAGAGAAAAAATGTCAAGTTTTTGTATACAACTAGATATATGATGTAGTACTTAATTATGTTCATTAAGACCTTTTGGGTCAAACACATAAGCCTACCATAGGTGGTGTCATTTATTGATAAGGAAAGTGTGGATTCCATTTTTGAAGACGAAATATGAAGTGTTTGCTTCCATTGTTAACTAGAAGATTTATATAGAGAATCAAATCGGGAAAGTGCAGAAGAAGTTCCAGACTTATAATGGCTTAGCATATGTGAAGAAGGAGTTCATAAGCTATTTTTCAAATTTTAGCATTGCTAAACACCAAAAATTATGTGGCACTCTCTAACAAAACAGGCTTGTTAAGAGAATGAATGGAACCATGTTGGAATTTGTTAGATTTATGCTTCATGCAACTGGTATGAGATGAACATTTTGAGGATAATTTGTGAGAACGAATTTATATATCATCAACATGAGTCCATATACAACACCTAAGTTTATTTATCCTCAAGAGGTGTGTATTGGATATAAATATTTGATCGAATATTTGAGATTTTTCGGATGTGTTGTCTACGTACATGTGAAACAAGATAAGGTTATTAAAAGAACATTAATATGTTTATTTCTCGGTTATGCAGAATGATTAAAAAATATAGGTTCTGATACCTTGAACTTAAATGTCATAAGGATTTGGTAATCAGGGATATGGGACATGCGATTGAAGAAAGCGGTGGAGATTCAACATTATACTGTCTGTAAAAGATGTGAAGTTGAGGATGGATCTGATCTATAAAACTCAGAAGAAGATATTTTTTTGAATAATATTTTAGGCATGGTTTAACTTCATGTCTTACAAAGGAAGTTCAACCACTGTATGAGTCTGAATTATGCCAAGGGTATGTTATTTGAGGGCCTTTCGATGATCAGATTGGAGAGCAACATGAGCTTGACATTTATCAACTAGCAAGGGATAAAGAATGATAAGCAAGCAAATAGACACATAATTATGTTTTATTTGATATAATTGTTTATGCTTTATCTATTTAAATATAGAGAGATATTCTTCAACAAAATATGTTTCATGATGCTATCAAGAGAAGTGATAAATAGAAGTGACTCACGGCCATGAAAGAATAACTAAGATTCACCAAGAATATGAACACATGAATTAATGTAAAACAACCAAAGGACCGGAAGTTGGTTTAGAGTAAATGGATATTCAATAAGAATGCAAGTATTATTGGAGTTTAGTTACAGAAAAGTAGAGTGCATATTTCAAGGAAATATTCACGCGGGTAGTGAAATAAACCTCCATCCTACTAGTAATTGTTGTTAGATTTGATATTGAGTTAGATTACATAAATTTTATTACTGTCTTCTAGCATGGTTATTAGAAGATACAGTTTACATTTGTAAACTGAAAGGGTTTGAATAAGGTAAGAAGGTTTATGTGTGCTCATTGATCAGATCCCTATATGTGTTGAACCAGTCGTCGAGGCAGTTGAATAGAAGATTCGATTATCTTATGAGATCCATTACACATATTTGTATTTTCTATGACAATTATGTCTATTAGAACGGGGAAACATAAATGGAGTTACAAGGCCTTTTGATGTTGTATGTGGGTGTCATACTAATAGTTGCAAGACATATGAGGAAATTGAAGAGACAAAGACTCATCCAAAATGAGAGTTTAAGATAAAGAATTCGGGAGATACTAAGAATATACTTAGCGTTGAGATCAAATTCCAAAGGGGTACTTATTCTTATCATAACAAAAATATATACAGGTTGTTCTTGATATCCGAAACAATAGTGGTTAGAACTCCATGTGTTCCTAATTAAAACTCGGGGTCACTCAAGTACCATCAAAATCATCAAATAAGAAATATATGTTGAAGATACCTTATGCTATTGTTTTTTATATCATTATGTATGTTATAATTTGTACAAGATTTAATCTTATCTACGCCGTAAGTATTTTGAGAAGATTTATATCAAAACCATGGAAGCCGCACTAGCATGCACTCAAGTGACGATCAAGTCCTTTGTGTTTAAATATGTTATATTCAGCGGTTATCGCACTTGAGACATCGTACCTAGAATATATTACCACATTAATACGGATGGTTTCTAAAGTTTCCACTTTAAATTCATTTGAAGAAGTAATGGATCGCAATAAGGAGGTAATATCGAACCAGAGGATTTAGGAATATACTTCACTAGAGCGAGACCACATGCGCTAAAATGAATTGCTTCAGTGATATTCCACATTGGTAATATAAGGTGACTCTCACATTAACAAATAAATATAAAATGGTTGTAAAATATAAAATGATAAAAAAATATATGGTGTTAAGTTTTATGATAACTATAATAAAAATTTGTCTCCTGAAGCTTTTGTAACAAAAATTAGAACTCTCTCGAGACAATATACCTCGGTAGTGGTCAAGTGAAACATTTTAAATAAAACTTGTATGTCTTGTAAATTAGGCGAGCCAACCTACTGGCCAATATATGAATATTTTTTTATAAGTCTTAAGGTGGTTCCAAGGCTAGTAAGGTTGTGATTTGGGTCAGGTCTGTCTTAGATGTTTTTCTCACTAAAAAGGAAACCAAGAAACGTATCCGACCGCACCCCAAAAATAGATGTTTTTTTGTTGAGCTTTAGATTGATGGATTTTATATTGTAGATTTTGTCCTAGTTGTTAATAAAATATTATGTTGAATAGTTTCCGATAAGTATCTCGTCGTCTTTGAGCCCAAATGGTATGCTATTAGTACATTATAAATATCGCTCAGTGATAACTTTCCGATCATCTAAGTCATCTATGTTTGATTTTCGCCATAATAAACATCCAAACGAGATGTGTTGATCATCATTTACATAATATTTTTCAGAGTAAATTATCTAGTCAATCATGCTAAAATAGCAACTTCAAGCAGATCTTTGGAAGATACGATCAGTTCAGAAAACTTGATACAAGAGCACTTTGAAGAAGTTAAATAGAAGACAGTTTTCCTAAAAGACCATTTCCTTCAGCTTATGTTTCACTTATTTTACTATATAATATTTAAGATATTATATTATTGAAATAAAATTAGCCATTTCACGAAACTTTGTTTTCTATGTTATCTAAAAGTTTGTTTAACGTAATCCTACATTTTAAATGAAGCTGAAGGATTAAATCATACATTCTAAATAAGTATATACATTATAAAAAAGTAGAGGGATTATATCTTACATTCTAAAGAAGCAGAGGGATTAAATCCTACATAATAAAGAAACAAAATGATTAAATCCTATATGTTAAAGTAGGAGAAAGATTAAATTTCACCATTTGATATCAGAGCCACAATTTCACATACGCCATGATGTGATGATAATTATGCCCGTATGGTGAGAGGTTGTGGGATCATACAGACATGAGTTTTTGTAGATAAATATGATCTGAAGGATAAATCTCTATCCTTCTAGTACCCGAAACTGTCTAATACAAACTACAAAGTATGGATTATGCAGATGAATATTTTCATGCGCATCCAGAGATTTCGGGAAGTCGTGGAGTCAACGGTTGACACACAAACAAACCAACTTACACTCGTTGTTCTCTACCAAGGGTTGAATGAAGAGACGCCATATCAAATTATGGATAAAAACATCGCAAAAGGAGTGTGGATGCTTTGAAAAAGACTCATGTTGGAGCAGATCATGCTGTTAAAGTCAGAATTCAGGCGTTAAGAAGAAAACTAGACAACATGAACCTGGCTGAGAATGAATTCGTTGATGAGTACACCAAAACGATGATTATGATAGTCATTGAGATAAGGTCTAATAGAGAAAATGTTGAAAGCAACTATGTCATCGAGAAATTGCTTAGATGGTGTCTTCAAAATTCATTCTAGTGGCCACAACTATTAATGAGTTTGGTGATATCTCCTCCAAGTCTCTTGAAGAAATCATATTCTCTTTAAAAGCCTTTGAAAATAAGATGACAAAGTTTGAGGATAAGATAGGTCTTGAAAAAATCTTGTACGCAAAGACAGATGTGCAAAACAGTGATCAAAGTAGTTCCTACAAGTATAAGAAGATATATAACTGTAAAAAATAGTATTTACAGGTTGTTGAAAGTATACACTACTATGAAGTACCTGCAAGTATATATTTTTAAATGAAAATGCGAGAGATGTAGATAGCCATTGCATCAGGGGCTGAATGCATTGTCCATTTTGTAGGGTACCTAGGATCAATGAATTGTTGTTACATTTTTCTATCACTGCTAGGTACACCTATCTCTGATGTCTAAGATAATGGAAGTTATATTTGGTTTTGTCAATAACAACCATTTTGTCCATGTAAGTATTTCATTTTACATTTGAATTTTTTTTTTATAATAATGAGTCACCTTCATCCTCATATGTTTTTGTTTGTTTATATAGTTTTTATTGTTGTTGACTCACCAAGTGCACATGTACAAGCTATATGTCTAGCATTGTGTACCAAAGATGCATCGACTTAATAATTACTGATAATAAGTCAATGCAAATAATATGAAGATCCTAAAGGTCGGAGGCTTATCATTACCAACCCATAAGTAACCGTTTTGTATGAATTTGTATACTTATGTAATGTAAACTTATTTGTTTAATGTACTTCTATTATGTTATTGTGTTAACAATTTAAAAACATCTTAACTCGATAAAAAATTACATTATAAGAAAATACATTTCACATAAAATGAAAAGCATAAGTAAACATATTAAATAGAAATACAGATGATACATGTAAGAGTTGTCTTTACATATCTAATTCTCAGAAGTGTAGATATCCCACCTTACACACTAAGTGGGTCCAAGTTAATATCAGAATATATACGTTTTTAACTGAATTATTAATCCCCAAACCAAGCACTGTATTCACCTCTTGCCTGATGTGAACATAAACAAATATTAAAATGTGAACATAAAACAACATTAAAACATGAACATAAAACAACATAATTTTTAGTCAAAGTCATATACTTCGTTGAAAGTTCAATTGATCAGTTCATCTTTTTTTTCAACAATTTGTTCATCCACATAACGAAGCATATATTTGGTTATAAAATGAGTTACTTTGAAATGTAACGAGTCTAAGATTTCATTTCATAATTGCTTATAGGAGTTCAAACACTTTATATATTGGTTCGTTTTTCAGATACCTAACATGGTAGGGACTTTTTCACGATTGTGTGGAGTCGAATATGGTTTTGCTTCTTTCCCATACGTGTATTCATACATATAGTATATTGTATACAATACTTCATTAAAAACCCTATCGTAGTCTCATCCGACATTGCTCTCTTCATATACTTGATAACTTGCATGAGATGGACATATTCACTAACAACCATTCCATATCAAAGAAAATTATGATTTCCGTTGAAGAATGTATTTAACTATACACAGGAACTTTATATAGGCTAGTGAATGATAAAATTGGTGGGTAACCTTTACAAGGGACTTATTATTTGTGGGTAACATTTAGATGGGATGACTTATTATTGGCGAAATAATAAAAAATGAGAGAAATTAAAATAAACGAGAAATTATTAGAGTTTTAGCGTAGACCGTTAACAAAAAAGATCATGGATGCAGTGTTTGTGCATTATTGTTGCACAACAACACACACAATTGGTGCAATGAATCATTGATACAAGTATATTGCACCAGTGATGATACTATGCATTACCGGTGTAATGGGCTACGTACTATCGGTACCAAGTCCGTGCACCATTAGCGTGTCGCATTGATAATGCATACATTATGCACAATTATTGCATAATAGTTCCACCATCGGTGCATGGACATGACAACGATAGTCCGTACTTAATAGCTAATATTAAGAAAAATATTTAAAGTTTTATTTAAAATTATTATTTTTACTAATCAAATGTTTTATTTTTTGTATGAATTCACATCTAATATGTTTTACTAATAATCAAATGATTTCTGAGTTGATAAAATAATACCTATGTGGTTTGTTTATTTAAAAACCTATGTGCTAAACATTTGTAATATTACGAAATGGAAAATTTGTAAACATAACCAACATGAATGATTTATAGAAAAACTTACAAATTGAAAATTCTGCAAACACAAACCCAAATCATCATTGGTGCAATATCAAACATTAAGAAAACATAACCGACATATGTCCTAAAATGAAAAATATAGCCTGGAATAGAAACAAAAACGTCAAGCAATCATAACCAAAATAATTCATAAAATAATAACAATGAGAAAAAAGAAAATTCATAAAACTTTCTAAATATTTTTAAACATATAAGAACAAAGTTTGGAATAAAACTTGACAAAAAATGAAAACAAGAACATAATCTGGAATAAAAAAACGTCAAACAATCATAATTAAAATAAGTTATAAAATAAGAACAACGAGCAAGAGAGAAGTCGTTCAAATATTTATAATATTTTTAAACATATAAAAAGTATAAGTTTGTGCACTTACATAATTTTTCTGTTGGTCACTAAGAAAGGCGCGAGCGCTAGATTTGGGTTTCACATTTGAGCCTAACAATCTCTTTGGCAACCAACTAACAATCATCGGGCTCCTAACTAGATCATGATAAAAGAAATCCAACACACTAATCCCTTAAGCTATATCTCACAACCAAACATCCATTTTCTCCAAACCGTAGAGAGACTCAACCTTCACATATTCCTACTCGTATCCACAAATATAATACACCTGAATAAAAATATAATGTATGTGTGTTATACCTGAAGTATAGTCCTTATATCGATCAAATGAAGATATCAATCCTTATAAAAATATATTCATGGCCATTACAATCTAAATCCCATACCTCGTGTAGACTCTAACTAGACATATACCTTATCAACCTTGAGTTCCAATAACCCGTCGTAGTCGGTATACATCTCCTCTATTGTAACCTTATTAATCACTTTCAGTTTTCTACCAACAATCGGGGTCTATTACAATATGAACGTTATCTAACGTGAGTGTCATCTCCCCGAAACTGAATTGAAATGTGCTGGTCACTTTATACAAATGTTCAATGAATACCTCGTTCAACACTAAATGAGTGTAGTACTCAAGAAGATGACCAATGAAATATCCGAAAGAAGTATGCGCAAAATAAGATACTATTTTAGGTTGTGCAGTCAAATCCTATATGCGTAACACGTTGTAATGTTCATGGATACCAAGAGAACTATAAGATTGTACAAGAAAATATTTAATAAGAAAATAACACTTAATAAGCCATATAGAATATAAGTAAAACATTTAATTTCATATGTTCCCCTTCAAAAAAGTTGAATTTTGAAGCAAACACACTCATATGTTATTTTCTCTGAGCCATAATATTTTCCTCCTCCTCAATTAAGTCATGATCTATATCACCACTACCTACATTACCGACATGCACATCAAATAACGGTACATGTGAGCTTATAGTGGTGAACTATGAGCTGATGGTGGTGAAAGAACAACTGATTCTCGTGCATACACGGTGATCTAATACATTTGTGCAAGCTATTTAGATAATCCACCATTTGTACAACATTACGTTTTGTGTCGATAATGTTTTCAACATGCTTCATACCCTTATGAATGTGGTGTAGTGATCTATTGTTGTGATTCAGTGTCTTTTCAACTTCCATGTTAATGTTATGTCGTTCAAGCTTTTCGCGAACAACTTTCCTCTTGTTTGGTTTAACGGGCTTCACAAGGACAATGCAGTTGATGTGGCGCTCATGTTTAGAGCTTTTTGCAGGGTGTGATTGGTCCTTCCATGTACGAGATGAACTGATTCAACAAATAATAAAAGTTAGATAAAAAATAATTGTAATAAGAAGAAAAAAAAAATATTAGTAACTAAATTGTAACACAAACATGTATCGGTAACTCTACAAGAAAAAAACTCATTTAATAAGTAGAAGTATAGTGGACCGATGGTGTTTCAGTCGTGTGCCATCGGTGCACCGACCACAAATCTATGTTACATGGTGTTGTGCACGATCGACGCATACAAAGTGAACTAATGATGTACAATACCATCACAACCCTAAATGCATAAACTCAAACTTATTTCTTAAATTCATCCATCAATTTACAATAACAAACATACCTAAAATATATACTAACTAATAAACTAAACGGTTCAAAAGCAAATTATTAAATCAAAAATAATATCTTCAATAAAAAAATCAGTCCTCAGATTTTTTTTTTCAACAACGAGAAAGAGGTTGTCGTTGGAAGAAATCGGTCATCGGATGTGCAGCTAAATCACTGGATATTGGGTTATAGAGGGAGAGTGAAAGAAAACTTGAAAATAAAAAAGTTACAAAAGTGGAGTTTGTTATAAAAAAAAACTAGTAGATGTTGTAAAAAAATCTTTTAATACTTCAATAAGTCTATTCTATCTAAAAATAGATAAGATTATATCAGTTTTTACTGATCATATAAATAGGTGGGATACGAATATAAATAGGTTGGGCCTTCTCTTTTATTTTATCTTAATCGTTTATATCATAATTTGGAGGCCTAGTTAGCATGTTTGTAGTTTCAGTTTATATATTTATATACACATTATAACTTTATTTGCACAGTAGTTCTTAACGTTGTCGGATGTCGGTGATAACTTAGGTAAGCAGGCCCGAAAAAGGGGAGACACATAAAAGTGGTCGAAATGTCTCGGTAGTTTAACCGGAAAATAACGTCTCGTTTTAATGAAAAAGTTCCATTGCCTCTTGCTTCTCTGATTACCATACCTTCAAGCCCGAGTACTACTCTTTCCCTTGAGACCATGATTTCCTCCCCTTCGTCAACTTCGGCGACATTCACCGACATGCTTGGCTTCCCTCTTTCGGTTCACGGTTCCCCTTCTGCCCCTGTACGCTCTGACCGTAAGTCCATAAACATGCAACCACTGAACTCGGGGAGAAGTGAGACGGAGACCTCTCCGCGCTCTCTCTCTCCCCCAGGAACAGAAGCAACTTGCATGCATTTCCGAGGAAGATGACCCCTCTGAAATCAACCCATCTCCGTCTCTATTCAGTTAACAACAACTCCAGGCCTTGCTCAACAGAAATGAGAAGCTGTTAAATGCCATCTCCGTCCTTGACGACCCTGCTCAAATCCTGCAGACTTCTCCCGGTTCCGATGCAAAGGCCTCACTCCATGCAAGTGAATCTGCCCCGATCCTTGTCCTAAACAGAGCGTCTCTGGTAAGCTCCAACCCTTCGCCTCTGCCTCCAGTATCCCTCTCTCTATCCCAATCTGTTGACTCTCTCACTACCTCTTCATGCATTTTTGGAACCAAAACCCAGTCTCCATTTCCTGTATGCATGCATGCAACAACCCTACTTCATTGCACTATACCCTCTTATTCAAAGCAATACTCCATCCCTACCTTCCCTCCCTTGTGAATCTGTCTCTTCAAGACCCACGATCCTTCCAAACCCTATGTATACTTCTATTTCCAACCGATACTTGTTTAGCAATGCTACCGCCACCCCCAAAGCCCCTCTTCCCAACTCGAGCATCCTCTCCACAACTGTCTTGACCATCCAGCAAGCCATACAGGCTAGCAACCAGCAGCTCTCGAGCGACAACCAACTATACTCCACTTTTATCCACTCTTCTAGCCACCCTGCTACTCAAGGTCCCAAGCTTAACCCGCTCCCTTTTCCTTCCCTTTTCCCTGAATCCTACCCTGGAAGGAACATCAAAGGCCATGCCTTCTCCCGCCCCCCCAAAGCCCATAGGCCCCTTAGAGTTAGATCTGACCAACCTTAGTCACTGAAATCCAACAAGGCCTTCAAATCCTACCAGAACTCCCCAGCAATATCCCTCATCATCTCACATCAGAATCTGTTCCTTTAGTTACCGTTCACCCTTCAGGCCCCAGTTTTATGTCGCAACCGCTTTCTCGCTCCTGGGCACATGTTTTGTCTCAACCTGATACCAAATCCTCCATAAAAGTCCAAAAAACTGATAATATCGAAATCGATAACAGAGTCCTTGTTTTCCCGGTTGATGCCTTAACTGGTGACAAGGAGGAATGGGCAATGTGCATATCCGGATACTTCTTGTCCAAGAAACGTGCCGTCACCCAAGTCCAAACCCTAGCAAACCAAGTGTGGAGCTCCTTTGGGCTCCAGGAATGTAAACCGACCCCCTCCGGACACTAGTACTTCAAATTCTCCTCGGGCGACAATGCGACAGAAGTACTTGAAAAAGCTCCCTCGTTCTTCAATAGCCACCTCATCCTCCTTAAGAGGTGGGAACCCATGGAAACTCTAATAAAGGAAGCCGTAAAAGCCATCCCCTTTTGGGTCAAGTTCCATGGAATTCCCCACGAGCTTTGGTCAGAAAAAAGAGTGGGTATCCTTGGTAGCTATTTAGGGACTCCGATCTACGTTGATAGCCAAACTGCTAACAGATCAAGACTCAACTATGCCAGAATTTGCATAATAATGCAAGCCTCCGCCGACTTTCCATCCTTTATTTCCATCTGATGCCTTGGGAAGGACCACATTATCCAAGTGGAATTCCAAGGTCTCCTAACTATATGCAACCGTTGTTCCTCTTTTGGTCATGCAGCAGCTGCTTGCCATAACTTCTCCAAGACCAAAAACTGCAAGCACTATGGCACCAACAAGTATGTACGGGGGTATCCCCATGATGTACTAGTAATTTTTTATCCTTTAACTTATTAATAATGTTTGGACAATGGAAATTGCTAGTTGGAATGTTAGAGGGTTAATTGACCATGTACGTCAGAAAGACGTAAAAGACTTTGTGTTTGCTAATAGTATTAATGTTATTTGCTTGCTTGAAACAAAAGTTAGAATAGAAAACACTCCTCAAACCATGAGAACCATGTTACCCTACTAAAGCTACCTAACCAACCATAGTTACCATCATTTAGGGAGAATTTGGATTGCTTCAAACCCATGCGTCTATAGTATATTCATCAAGGACATATCCGCCCAAACCATTCACTATGATCTTGTTTGGACCTCCAAAAACACCTCATTTCGTCCCAATGCTATTTATGGTCTAAATGACCCCTCTGATCGTCTCTCCCTCTGGGAAAACCTCTGCACCTACGCCCTCAATAACTTTAACCATCCTTGGATCGTGATGGGGGACTTCAATGCTATTCGCAGCCCCCATGAAAGAAACAGTTCTGACCCCCGCTGGAACAGTTCCATTGACTCTTTTAACCATTGCTGCCTGACTTGTAACCTGGACGACCTTTGCTCGTCTGGCTTTCAATTCTCGTGGTTTAACCGCCAAGAAGACAACCCCATATCCTCTAGAATTGGCAGAGTCCTTGTTAATGAGGTCTGGGATAACTGAACCGAAATTAAAAAAAACAAGAATGTCGTTACTTTTTCCAGCGACTGAACCTCATTCTCCGACAATATAAGCTCACATTTCACCTACGGCGAGAGGAACTCCTCTATGCTAATCTCTAATTCCGGTTGACTTATAATTTATTTTGTGTTTCTGTTAGAAGAAGTTTAAAATAATTTGAAGAGAGTGTGAATGTTCTTGAGACAAGTTTGAATGTTCAAGAAGATTTTGAAAAACTTTAGAAAATTATAGCAATATGATGTTTTTATCTATTATATTGAAGTGTTTATTTTTTAAAAGTTAGTAAAACAGGTTATTTTGTGATTTGGGTGAATTTAGGACACACTTAGTGTTTTTTCCTTCGTTAATGACAATTCTATAATTGGATGAAAGTTGGGGGGCAATTTCGCAAAAAAAGGGTCAAATTTGGGTCAAATGCGTATTTTTGGTAAACTTAGACTCGATTTGGGTATGTATAGCCTGAACCAAAAATTTAACAAAGGTTTATGTTTATGGAATATTCTATTAGAAAAACCTTTGGATCAATGGTCGGTATCCAAAGTTTACTCCATCGAAGCGTTTATAGAATATTCTATTAGAAAAACCTTTGGATCAATGGCCGGTATCCAAAGTTTACTCCATCGAAGCCTTCGTGAAGGTTGAATGGTATAAATTATGCCTTATTTTTTAGGCGTATTGACAAGAGGATCTTTTTTTTTGCTTTCAATCACATGCCTCGTACTTGGCCTTATTTTTTTGCTCGTATTGGTTTTTCTGGTAAGATATGTAGTTTGTTCGCCAATATTGTGTTGTTCCGACTAGCAAGACATCCATATTCCTTATGTTTTGCTTCTTTTTTTACTATTAAAATATTAAATTGGCAACTTAGATTTTCAAATTAATATTTCATTACGTATTTTTTTGTGAGAGGTCTTCGCGCACACAACTCATTCAAGATATTTATTGAGTAGTTTCAACTACTGTGATTATCCGCTCGTATTATCATGTAGTGCCTTGTACTAGTTAACAATCATTCATTAACTTGTTGGTTCTAGATATATATATATATATATATATTATCCAAACTCATTCAAGGAATAAGTGTTAGGTGTAGGTTAGAAATAACTCGTCAACTAAGGTAATACTGTTGGATAGTTTGTGACATATTTTAAACAAGATATGTTGAAACTCTTTTAAGCTTAAATCGCGACTTAGTTGCAGATCGTATGTTGATCCTAAGAGCTAAGACGAGATGTAAAAGACTAATGACCATTAGGTCGAAGGAAATATGTCTGAGCTGAAGCACGATGGTCCAAAGCAGGATGGTATGAAGCGAGATGATCTAAAGCACCACTTTGATCTGAAGCGAGTTAGAGCGTAGCACCATAGCTGGACTGAAGTGGGGTATTCTATTTGTTTGCTCTGCTATTGATTATATTTCTTATATTAATTGGATCTTATATATTAATTATAAATTATTATTATTCACGAGGTTTTCTATAACAATAGATTATGAGTCATTTTCGATGTTGGTTAATGAATTTTAATATACGAGACCGTACAAACTTTCTAGATCGTCAAATGCGTCTTTATGGATAACCGTCATATTTTAATCTCGATCAGTTCTTGGGGTATCAGAGCATGTTATGATTATCGAATGTATATCTTCAAGCCTCAAATAGGTCCATATGTCCTTAAATGGACCTCAATGATACGTGGTTCGTCTTTGAAAATTGGTTGGCTGTCATAGACTATACAAGATTTGTGTTCTTAAATCATCCGTCCTAATAGCCTCGTACGAGGAACATGTTTGGTGAGGTTTCTGACCTTTGTATCTTCTACGAGGTATTTCCTAGCCTGTTGAGTTTTTTTGTTCAAAGTATTGTCTTGGTAGACTTTGAACAGTACGTCGTCCTTCGACTATTGCATTTCGTGGCAGATAGTCCTTTGATTTTCGGATCCAGTATGGTAGACCAAAGTAAACTCACTGTTCAACAACTTCAAGAGTAAACCGAGCAACTGTGCTACAAAATCATCAAAACCTCTCTTTCCATATGAAGAGGAGAGTATAACACAATGTACATATGACATAACTGCATTTTACACACTGTACAACATGGCTTAATATTTTGTGGCATGGCGCGATGAACATACATATAAGCATCTGCAACAGCTCCAATGAACAACTCCTCCAAAATAATTTCCCCAGCTAGAATCGACAAATGGAACAAATCCGAGAAGTATTTCCTTACCAATTATCATAGCTGAAACAGTTCCACCATGGGGATCAATGTGAGCTCCCAAAGGAAATATCTGATTAAGAGAGATTACAACTCGAACTTCAAAATATTCAACCCACAAGTCAAGCCTGTAGAGTCTTCTCCGTAGTTGGTCTCAACTCTATCTCCAGTGCAGGCTCCATCTCCAGCGCAAGCGACATTGCCTGTTCCGCTAGAACGACTGCCATCACCTGCTCCGCAAAGGTGTTGACTGAGGCAGGAATTATGCCTTTCTGATGCGGGGTATCTTGAGCATAGCAGGGCCCATTACCTTTCCATAGCCTTCACCATCGTTTGGCAAAGCTCAAAATTTTCGGTCATAAATATTTCCGAGATCGCCGCCAGAGTTCGTCAAGAAGATTTGAATCCAAGAATCACATGACCGTTCAAAACGAGTTCTTATTTTTCTATAAGCCACTGAACGGATGCCTTGTACCGAAGGAAGATTGGCAATGACGAGGTGGTCAGGGCAGGCAAACGTCATCGCCGCCGGCGAGGGCTTTGGTATACCACCTCACCGTAATTTACCCACAACAGACCAGCACATTCCTTTTCCAATCTACGGGCTTCAACTTCGCCTTCTAAGAATTCAAGCTCTCCTTCTCTGCCTGGAGCTACGGACTAAGCACCAATGTTTCAGACGGGCACCTCTCAATTGATGATATCCACCGAGCCTCACCACACGGATCTCCCAGCACCATATTCCGACGAACAGAACTCCGCAAACGTCGAAATCAGCAACGAAATCGCCAAAAGAAGCATTGGGTAACTCGCCCGGACTCCACCGTTTATGCAGCAGCAGGCGTATCCTCCACTCTCCAATCCTACCACCTCCACCACTTCGGCATTCTCCCTTCATGACTTTCATCCGGTGGATTCCTATTTCTCTGTCGTGGCTTTGTCTCCACCAAAACTTCTTCTTCACACCTTTTTCTCAACACCAGTGATCGATATGGTTGCATCGGAGTACTCAATTTCTGCCTATGCCCTGCTATTCTTCCTCTACCGCTATTAAAGGTAACAGATGCACCGTCTCCATTAGAAGCTTTTAAGTGCGAGGAGGAGGCTGCTCGGAAGAATAAAAAACTACGGCAAGCAGTAGCCAGGATCGAAACATAGTGGTGTCGTGGACCTTTTGATTACTATCAAATAAATTAAAATAAGATACAAAAGTTGTAACAAACATTATTTATATTAAAATCTCAAATATTAAGTTTTTATTGTTATAATATACTTACACAAGTAACTAAAATGTGATTAAAAAAACTAAAATAAAAACATAAATTTAAGTTAACTTTACTTGTATTTTTCTCTTATTCATAGTTTCAAAATGTTGAAGGGTAGTTATGTTACTAATCGTGCCACAAATATTACCAAATAATCATTTACTCATGGATCGCTCATTCTATTTTTCAACTCCTTCTTCACATAATTCAAACCCGAGAAAAATCGCCCAACACTCGTCGTTGCTACACAGGTAAAAGCAAAGCCAACAATGGACATAATTATTATGTTTAATATATTCTAAGTACCTTTGATATAAGGATATTTCTCCTTACGAGTTTGTGTTAGACCCCTTAAAAGGTAAGCTCTTCTTACCGAGTCTTGAATATTTGGGTGAAAGCTAGAGATTCGATCTCTTTTTCCTGGATCAGCCTCCAAATGTTCCAAATTTGAAGATTGTGCTTCAACTTCAGGTTATGGATTATTGACCATCGAAACATGTGCTTCTGGAATAACAAGTTAATCTTGTGTCCCTCTGCGGTTAACTTCACTGATTAAATTAAAGATATTTGTATTTTCTTTTCTAAATTTAGTTGTTTTGAAATATCTATGCATCCTATAGTGACAAACATAAAAACTAAATCAATAATAAAATTTAAACTTAGCAAAGCAAAGCAAAATAAAAATTATGATTTATAGAGGTCTGTTTGCTTTGAAATTTAACTTTACGGCTCTCTATCTTAAGTTAAAAATATAAATCAACCAATGTTAATCTTTGTAACTAGTGAATAGTAATATAAGACATCTAGCAAAGCTTAAATTTTGAGAATTTATAACATAGGGACACAACAAATACCTTAGTGTTTGAAGCTTATAGCTAGAGTTGTCTAATCGATAGTAAAAGAAACATTGTTCTAAAAAATTGTATCTTATAGTTAGGATTTTCTATATAATATATAATAAAAATTTATATTAAATTCATATATAAATGTATATTACTTAAATATATTAGTATTTTATATATAATAATAAATAAATGATATATTTACATTAAAATAATAAAAAATAAAAAATAATAATTTGATATAAATTTATATTACTTAAATATATTAAAAAGAACCCAATAGCCAGGTCTCCAACCCAGGATCAGTGGGTTCCTGACTTAGCTTTTAGCCAACGCGCCAAATTGTATTACTAAAGATATGATTTAATCGAATCAGGTGGATGCCTGGGACCCCACAAGACTCCACCTGGCTCCGCCGGTGACCGCAAGGCAATCACTAAGAGTATGAAGATCCAGGAACTCTGAAAGCATGGTGGCCGGAATACCGTAGAATGCAACAACGCCGCCAGAATCTGCCCAACCGTCTCCGTCATCAACTTCACCATTCAAATTTAAACCTCCATGTTCTTCGATCGAATCCAATACCGTTTTTCATGCAATTGCATCTCAAGAACCACTCCGATGCTTGTCTACATCAGCAGCACCAAAAGCATGCGGTGCAACGAGCTTGACTATCTTTCTCCAGTGACTACATAAAAGATTTACAGGACCAGCAGCTTCCCGGACGTGAAGGCGTGGGGTTTAATATCACCAACCATTTGTCCTCTCAGATCTTCACCAGGACGAGGTTTATACTCCGCAGAGCTAAGTTTTCTAATCCGTTATCCTATTATTTTATGAAGTCTATGCATGAAATACATACTATTGAATGCGACATTATTGCATACTACATAGATAAATAATAACTTATTTGATATGATGTAAGATAACAAAACTTTTTGCATAATACAATATTAAAGATGAGCATGGCAGCCACATATAATATAAAAATTAACATAACACTTATTCACTACTAATAATACCCAATATAGGATGCACACTAAATATATATCCAATTGTTGTTTAAGTTTTTTCTAAAAGATGTGGTTGTTTTTTGTTTGATTTTTTTTAGGAGCGGAATTTTTTTGAACTTTCATTTAATATCTGAATTGTAGTAAAAAAAACACTAAGTATATCATAGATGTACCCAATTTACAAAATAATCTATTTTGTTATTTATACAAAAAAAAAAAAAAAACTCTCTACTAGATCAAATCCAGTATTACTACAATTTTGTGAAGTTCTTCAAATTTTTCTTGAACATTAAAAGTTGCCTCAAGAACATTCAAACTCTTTTCAATTTTTTTAAACTTCCTCTAATAAAAACACAAAATCAAACATGAATAAACCGAAATAAAGGTAAAAACTTGTACCACCGGCACAAGTTTAGCATACAAGCTGATACGCCCCCTGTACTTATGGTGCGCTCAGCGTTCGCTGCCGGACATTTCCGGTCGAATTCCAGCCGGAAAATGACCTCCAAACACCCTAAAATTATGATTTTCTTACATAATTCAACCATAACCCTAATTTTGATACTAACACTAAGTTTCCATATTTTAGTTCGCCGGATTTTAGTTCGCCAGATAAATTAAGGAGAACTTGGAGGTTTTAGAGAGAAGTTAGAGACTGTAAGAGAAAAAATGAGATGGATGAAGGTTAGTAAAAAAAACTTATATACCCATAAAAGAGTCTTTTTGTCAAAATTTGGATAAACTTATACCCTTTGGATAAACTCAAAATTGAGTATACTTAAACTACATTTGGATATATATAGCTGGACTCCTACAATAACAATGTAGTTATTAAACTCAAAATTGAGTATACTTAAACTACATTTGGATATATATAGCTGGACTCCTACAGTAACAATGTAGTTATATGCTAGAAGCACAAATACATTACAACATAGTGACTATATCTTGTGATATTTATATAACATGCACGTAGATAGAATAGTGTGATATAACATGCACGTATTACATACTTGTTAAGCGCTATGCATGTATTACGACGAAGAAGGACGTAATGTCACATGTGGATCATTTAATGTCGCAGCCTACGTTTTAAGACGTTTCAAATGGAGATTGGTTTGTCTGCTCAGAAGGAGGTACGTAGGGTAGACTGCTGGTGAAGTTGGCCTCAATAGTAGAGGAAGAGGTGGCTAGTATACCGATTTTGGTGTGGAGAGCGGTGGTTTTAAGAACGAGTGTATAAGTGGCGTCTACAGAGGATTTTAACGGAGGCGAGCTAGTCCACCACTATCTTCCGAAGCTCGTCGTCATTGGAGAATCTGCATATTGACCTGCTGATTCAGATGTCGTTGGAACCGTTTGGAAGGGACCAATTGGTTACTTTGCTTCGTGAGGCGGCTGATAATCAACACAATATAGCATATCGAATCTGTAGCATAGCTAATGGTGACCCTCTGCACCGCAAAATCTTTGTTGGCGGAAAATATAAAAATAACACTCTGTTTAAAACAAACAAACAACTTTGATATAGATAGAAAAGGAGAAATATTACAAGACACTCTTGAAACTCACACTATAAGAGAAAATATTTTTCTAACACTCAAGAGAGCATTCTTGTCTCTCTTTTCTCTCACTCTAATTTTCTCTCTAACTTTGATTCTTGGTGTGTTTGTGTGATACTCTAGATGGTGGGAGAGCTCCACTATTTATAGGAATATAGTGGAGACAAAGATCCACCATCCAAGAGGCTTTTGGATACTAACACACTCAACATCAATACTACACTCAAAGTTAAGGTGTTTCTTACACTCAATCTAAAAGTGTGTCTTGCACTCAACCTAAACTACTAAATATTAATTTAAATGTTTCTAGAATATTCTTTCTAGATGTGCCTTATTAAGTGGGTTGGACCCTTTGAGTGGGTTGGGCCCTTTAAGTGGATCAAGTTTATGATCCAACACTCCCCCTTAAACTTGATCCCGTGACCCCTAATAGTTTCCTTAATCGTTTGAAGTCTTCGCATTTCAGTGGCTTGGTGAAAATATCAGCAGCTTGATCTTGTGTCTTCACATATTCAACTTGCACATCCTTTCTTGAAATACACTCCCTTATGTAGTGGTAGCGGACATCTATATGCTTGCTTCGATCATGGAATACTGGATTCTTGGCTAAGGAGATTGCTGACTTATTATCGACATAGACCTTAGTTGGCTTATGTTGTGTTAGGTCTATCTCCTTCAATAGATTTCTAAGCCAAATTGCATGACTAACACAGGTAGTGGCAGCAACATATTCTGCCTCACAAGTGGATAATGTGACTATCGGTTGTTTCTTTAACATCCATGTGAAAGCAATGTTTCCCATGAAGAATACAAATCCAGTTGTACTCCTTCGATTGTCTATGTCTCTACCCCAATCACTATCGCTATACCCAACAAGTTTGTAATCATTAGAAATAGAATAGAGTAATCCAAAGTCGATTGTACCTTTCAGATAATGAAGGATTCTCTTTGCAACCTTGAAATGAGTTGTTGTTGGAGATTCCATATAGCGACTAACCAATCCAACTGCATGAAGAATATCTGGTCTCGTACAAGTTAGATAGCGTAGGCTACCCACCAAACTTTTGAATAATGTTGGATCTACACTTTCACCTTCTTCATGCTTGGATATTTTGACTCCAAACTCCATAGGTGTGCTTATCGAGCTACAATTCTCCATCTTAAACTTCTTGAGGATATTTTTTGCATAGCTTTCTTGTGAGATGAAAATTCCATCTTTTTGCTGCTTAACTTCAATGCCAAGGTAGTACGCCATGAGCCCCAAGTCTGTCATCTCGAATTCCTTTGTCATCACTTCTTTGAATTTATTAAACATGTTTGGGTTGCTTCCAGTGAAGATCAAATCATCCACGTAGAGACACACAATAAAAATATCTCCATCTTTGATCTTGGTGTATAGAGCGTGCTCGTACAGACATTTGTTGAAGCCATTCTCTTGGAAATACTTGTCGATTCTACTGTTCTAGGCCATTGGTGCTTGTTTTAGCCCGTAAAGAGCCTTCTTTAACTTCAACACCATATCTCTGTGGCCTTTGGTCTCATAGCCTAATGGTTGTTGAATGTAGACTTATTCTTCAAGGACACCATTGAGAAATGCTGACTTTACATCCATTTGATGTATCTTCCACTTGTTTTGAGCTGCCAAAGAAATTATTAGTCTAATAGTTTCCAATCGGGCAACGGGGGCGAATACCTCATCATAGTCAATTCCCGCCTTTTGACTATAGCCTTTTGCAACAAGTCTCGCTTTGTGTTTTTCAATCTCCCCCTTAGCATTTCTCTTAGTTTTGTATAACCATCTCACGCCTATTGTCTTGCACCCTTTGGGAAGTGAGGTGAGTTCCCATGTGGTATTCTTCTCGATGGATCTAATTTCTTCATCCATCGCGTCTCTCCATTGTTTCTCTTGTGCAGCTTCTTGAAATGTCACTGGCTCACAATCAGCAAAGAGACAAAAGAGTGTAATGTTATCCATTGGTTCAGTTACCTCATAAAGATCACTAAGGCTTCTTATACGTTCCACAACTCTCTCATTTTGACTACCATTTGACAATGATGAAGGTGGTGAGTCTTCATGAGTAGTTGTTGTTGGTGAAGCATGTGGGGTTGCAACATCTTGTGATTGCCCATTCGATGTTTGCTCCTCTTCTTCAATTTGGGGGAAAAATGTGAACTCATTTGCATGAGACCCAAAATCCCATTCGCTTTCTTCATCAACTATCACGTCTCGGCTTATCACAACCTTCTTGTTGTTTGGGTTGTATAACTTGTAGCCTTTGGAACTTGAGTCGTAACCGATGAAGATAAAACTCCTGCTTTTATCATCGAGTTTGGTTCGTTGTTCGTCTGGTACATGGACATGGGCTACGCTTCCAAATAATCTCAAGTGGGAAATTCCGGGCTTTCTTCCACTCCACGCTTCTTGTGGTATCTTTTCCCAAACACTTCTTGTTGGAGATCGGTTGGACAAGTAGACCGCACATGCCACTGCTTCCGCCCAAAAATCCTTAGGCAGTTTCTTGCTTTTGAGCATGCTTCGCGCCATATCAAGGATTGTTCTGTTCTTCCTTTCTGCAACACCATTTTGTTGAGGAGATCTAGGAACTGTCAAGCGGCGACGAATTCCATGTGCTTCACAAAACTCTAGGAATTCATTGGATGTGAACTCCCCTCCTCGGTCAGATCTCATGGCTTTGATCTTATTTCCGCTTTCTTTTTCCACAACTGCTTTGAACTTCTTAAATATTCCAAAGACTTCGGATTTCTGTTTCAAGAAATATACCCAAGTTTTTCTTGAAAATCATCAATGAAGAAAAGGAAGTAGTTACTTTTACCTAGAGAGCTCGGCTTGATTGGACCACACACATCGGTATGAATAAGCTCGAGAGGTTTATTGGCTCTTGACTCTGACTCCTTTGGAAAGCTTTTTCTGAATTGCTTTCCAAGTAAACATCCTTCGCATAACTGGTCAGGATGATTGATACACAGTAACCCTCTCACCATTTCCTTCTTTGACAATAACTCTAAACTTGAAAAGTTTAGATGCCTAAATCGAACATGCCATAGCCATGACGAATCTTTGTAACACGCCTTAAGACACTTTGCAACATCATTTTGAATATTCAAAGGAAACATTCTATTCTTTGACATTTGGACTTTAGCAATTAAGTCTCCTTTGTCGTCTTTTAGAAAAAAACTATAATTTTTCATATGAATATCATAGCCCTTTTCTAGTAGTTGTCCCAAGCTTAAGATGTTGTTTTTCATGCTAGGTACGTAATAAACATTTGAGATCATTTGGTGACTACCATCTTTTGCACGAATAAGAATGTTACCTTTTCCTTTCACCGATATTTTGCTATCATCTCCAAAAGAGACATTTCCACTCACGGCTTCATTGATCTCTACGAACATGCTTCTTTTCCCACACATATGATTGCTTGCACCGGTGTCAAGATACCAAGTGTTTTCTTGGCCTTCATTAGTGGTTTTGTATGTTAGTAGTAACATATCTTTCTCCTCCGTCTTCTCTTCCACATACTTGGCCTTCTGCTCAACTCTATTGTTGGGGCCTCTACATTCTGAAGCATAATGTCCAAATCTTTGACATTTATAGCATTGGATTTGAGATTTATCATACCTCGAGTTCGGATTTCGTCTTCCACGACCTCGTGTTGAGCTTTCTCGTTTCTCGTAGTTGTAGTTGGAATTATTGTTGTTGTAATTCCAGCCACGTCCACGTCTATGATAACCACCTCGTCTGCGGCCTCTACCTCTTCCTCGGCCACGTTGGTTTCTATCATCGTCTTGACTTGCATGCATGTCCTTGAGTTCTACTTTGAGGAGTTGCTCGGTGATCTCTTGCTTCTTCGGGTGCTTTTCTTCGTAGGCTTGTAATGATCCTTGGAGTTCTTCAATCATCATTTTCTCCAAGTCTTTAGTTTCCTCAATCGTCACGACGATGTGCTCAAATTTGGGTTCCAACGAGCGGAGTATTTTTTTCGATTACTCTCACATCTTCTAAGTTCTCACCATTTCTTTTTAATTGATTAGAAACGGTTGCTACTCTTGAAAAATATTCCGAAATAGATTCGGACGCTTTCATATGTAAAGATTCAAATTCACCTCTTAATGTTTGGAGACGTACCTTTTTCACCTTTTCGACTCCTTTGTAAGAGATTTGTAATTTCTCCCACGCTTGCTTGGCGGAAAATGCGCTTGAATTTTTTTCGAAGCCATCATCATCTAAAGCTTGATAGATGAGGAAGAGAGCTTTTTTGTCTCTCTTTCTTAAATCCTTGAAAGTTGTTTTCTCCTCTTGAGTAAGGTTTGCTTCATCTTCGGTTTCGTCAAACCCTTTTTCAACGGCATCCCACACATCATGTGCTCCAAGGAGAGCTTTCATCCTGATACTCCAATTATCGTAGTTGTTGCTGTTGAGTGTTGGAACTTGGAAGGATGATACACCATTTGCCATATTTTTCAATATGTTGAATATTTAAAAACAAAATTTCGGACAGAGCTTGTTGCTCTAATACCACTTTGTTGGCGGAAAATATAAAAATAACACTCTCTTTAAAACAAACAAACAACTTTGATATAGATAGAAAAGGAGAAATATTACAAGACACTCTTACAACTCACACTATAAGAGAAAATATTTTTCTAACACTCAAGAGAGCATTCTTGTCTCCCTTTTCTCTCACTCTAATTTTCTCTCTAACTTTGATTCTTGGTGTGTTTGTGTGATGCTCTAGATGGTGGGAGAGCTCCACTATTTATAGGAATATAGTGGAGACAAAGATCCACCATCCAAGAGGCTTTTGGATACTAACACACTCAACATCAATACTACACTCAAAGTTAAGGTGTTACTCAATCTAAAAAGTGTGTCTTGCACTCAACCTAAACTACTAAATATTAATTTAAATGTTTCTAGAATATTTTTTTAGATGTGCCTTATTAAGTGGGTTGGACCCTTTGAGTGGGTTGGGCCCTTTAAGTTGATCAAATTTATGATCCAAAAATCTTCGTGCACAGACTAGGAAGCAGAGGGTAGGAAGTAGACGTGCCGGCTAGGAGGCAGATGGCAGCACGGTTCGGCTAGGAAGCAGATGGCATCGGCTCGGCTCGGCTAGGATGCAAACTATCCCTCGGCACGGATTGTAAGAAAGGGCGGAGAGTGGATTTATCCTCCACAAGTTGGCGCACAGGTGGAGACGATATCGTCGGTGAAAAAGCTACGCTGGAGAGGGATCAGAGTTAATGCGAAGAATTCCTTCGAAGAGGAGATGCGTCTCCATGGAGGAGGCCGTGACTGTGACGGAGGCGGGTGGCAGATGTATTGGCTTTATCGGTGGAGGAGGAGACCATGAGACCTTGATGGATGGAGGGTGTGTCGACGTTTGGTGATCTTGAAAGTCAGCATATCCAAGACAGTATTCCGATTCAGCCGCATAAAACCATCTCAGAGTCGAATTATAGGCTTAAGGTAGCACTGTCCACCAAATTCTCGACCTAAGGAACCGTTCAATCTGAACTCCCTTTGGACATTGTTTGGCAGCGTTCAAGACAGCACCTTGACTAGTTGGTTTAACCCAATATTCTGATATCCTTCATGTCGGGTAAATCATAGTTGGAGATATCTTATCGGCAGTGATACACAACAAACTAGCTTGTAAATACACATGAAAGCAGACCCATAAAGTTGATGCGAACGACACAAACAAGTAGAATGCATGCTACAAAAAACAATAGACAAGCTTTGAAGCAACTATGCATATAATTAATAACGTCGTATACATTTAACACTGTGTATGCATGACCTTAACATCAAAATATGTGGGTGATGTTTATGTTGTTAACCAAGTGTTTTTCCGTGTTTTTGTGTATGTGTTTATACATGCTACACACAAAATCATATACTGACACGTAAAATGAACAGGCAATTCACATAATTATAATTATAAGTATGCATAATAACACACAAAACATAAGTATGTACAAAAGGGGTCCGCGCGAACGCAAGGACATGGTAACTGTACCGATTACATTGTGTACCTCGCTAGTATGCAAGCATAGTTTGTAATATCTACAGTGTTTGCATGTAACTTCACATAAATGACATACTGAAGGTATGTAGTAAGACACATATGCACAAACAGTGGAATGTAGCAGATACACTGTAAATAATGAATAGGGGGCAGAGTGGCAGAAAGGGTGATAACAAAGATAATGCATATCGAGATTTTAGACTACATAGTGAAAAACAACGGATTATAAAGCTTAGCTTTGTCGAGGGTGACTCGAAGGGGAAGGCGAAGGCGAGGGGAAGCCGCATCAAAATCCGTAGCCAAAACTAGTATGGCTGATCTATTAACGGCCTCTGATTATAGTACACCAACAGCATAGGCCTTGCAACGAGCCGGAGTCCATAACCTTAACAGCGACAATTTTTCTCTCGCCTTGCTTGTGATCTTCCCGCTTCTACTACGTTGCTTCTTCAACATCTTGGAGATGGGCTGCGACTGCAAGAACGGCGGCGCTTCCCGCTTCTACTACGTAGTGGATAATTTATCTCACTCCTCCTGACTATTTGGAAATCCACAATACCTTTACGAAACAGAACGAAGCTTGTCACCTCAATTATTTTTCTCTGCTACTTCAAATCGTAGTCAAGCTTTCACTTCAGAATTCGGCATATAAGAAGAGACATAGAAAGGGAAATCAATGAGAAACCAAAAAGAGCGTCGTGTGGCAGCTAACTTTAGTCACCGTGTCAAAGTCGATCTTTTGCAGAACCCTCTGAAGATTTGGGCACCTCCAAAGTGGATGACTTAGCTAGAGAGGATCTAAAAGACACAGCCGATTTACCCACTTCTGGTTCCGGTCATCGGCCTGTGAATCTCTTACGTCCACTAGGCCAATATAGTGATGATAACTTCGACGATATATCTGACAATAGAAACAGCGACGGCGAGGAGTCTTATGATTCTGTCGGTCAATCGACGTGGTGATGATCGCAGTGGAATTACGGTTTCTTGTAGACTAAAGTAAAGGTAAATCGGAGAAGCCATAAACGGAGGTAGAGGTACATCGGAGAAGCCATAAACGGAGCAGCTGATTCATTTAAGCTGAAAATTCAAAAAGACAAGTGAAAATAAAATAAAAATAATACACAAATTTTTTTTTTTTTTTAGCAAAAGAATCATTTTATTAAACGGATCAAAAGATATTCGATACAAACAAAGGGCCCAAACATACAATGGCCTCAACAAAAAAAAAGAACGGGTCAAAATCGAGTGAGACCTCAAAACCCTAAATCAGCACAATTCCTTCCTCATCCTCCCTCCAACATCCTCAGCCACTCACAACCCTAGCTCCTCCCAAACGTCAGATTCAACACAAATCGCACCATGATCGACAACAATAACTCTGATACAGACCCAAAAATTCGACCACCACAAACAACCATCGACACCACCATCGACTTCTACCTCCACCACCAGTCAAGCTACCACCACCTTGCTATAGCCTCAACCAGGGTCAATATACCCCACACCCAGACTTTCCAGAGTCACGATGGCTAGAAGCTGAGCCGGAGCGTCGATCACTGTAAACAATTTGGCCTCTCTCTCCTTCATAGCCCATTTTGAAATCCAGTCTCCACCCGCATTATGGGTTCGAGAGACGTACCGAAGAACCATAGAAGATCGAATTAGGTTTCGAAAAATTGAAACCATGGAGTTGGAGGCTACATTACCGGCGGCAACAATGTCGATAAGGGTCTGACAATCAGACTCGATATCGACATTGTTCCAATTGTTCCTTCGACAGTGAACCAAGGCTTCCAGAAGAGCCAGACACTCAGCCTTGAAGGGGTCAGCCTTGCCAAAAAGAAATCCATGTCCAGATAGCAAGCTGCCAAATTCATCTCTAACCAAGAAGTTACCACTGGCTTCACCGGAAAAGCTACAGGCGCCGTCCACATTGATCTTTAATCTGCCAGGAGGAGGAGCCAGCCACTTCAGGTACCTAATCTTGTGCTTTCTTTTGTATACTGATAGACAGCCCAGGGCAACACCATCCCTATGAACACCTGACCAGTGAATAGATTTTAGGGAGCCATTACAATCGATTCCATTAATAACTCTGTTAATTCTATTAATAGCACAATCAAAACTATCATAAGAACGAGTAAACTTGCTAGCATTTCTATTTCGCCAGATTACCCAACAAACAATTTGAGGGACAAGGTGACTAATGTGAAACCTACCCTTCGAAGCCCAGAACCAAGTATAGAACATATGACTAATGGTCATGAACCTACTTAAAGGGACCCTGAAGAGAACCCCATAGTAGTTCCACAGAGACCAAGCATAGCTACAGTTGATGAAGAGGTGATTCTTCTCTTCACAACTGCAGCAAAACTGACATTTAGAGACAGAAGTAAAGTGCCTTTTAGCAAGGATACTATCAACTAGGATAATTTTTTTTAATAATTTCCAACAAAGAAATGAGAATTTACTTGGAATGAAATGACTCCAAATCTTTTTAAAAATGTTTTGTTTTGCATTTTTTATTCTAATAACATCCCAAGTTTGATTGGTATTAAACTCTTTATTCTTTGAAATAGCCCATTCAATCTTGTCTTCCTGCTCATGAACAATCTTTACACTCTTAATGTGTGAGAGACGATCATGAGACAGGAAGCTAAGCAAAGGGAAATCCCAGTTGTTATCCTTCCAGAAAGTTAAGACCTTAGCAGGGAGAAGCCAAGTCCTAGAGTTAGACTCATTAACAATAGGAGACATGCCATGCCAGGCATCTCTCCAAAAATCCACCTCCCCTCTGCCTAAATGCCAGTTCACAAAACCCTCAGCCTGAGTCCTAATAGAAAATAATCTTTTCCAAGTAATGGAATCAGTAGTTTTGCACTCAACAATAGTAGGGTGACAATTAAGACAGTATGTATGATGCATCAGCTCAGCCCAAAGAGACTGGCCTTTCCTGAACAGAAACCATAACTTGAATGAGAAAGTGGTTTGGATATCAGATAACAGCTTGATATTCAATCCACCTTCATCAAAGGGCCTACAAAGGTTGTTCCAGGAGGTCCAATGGATGTATCTATCATTGTAATTGGACCTCCAAAGGAACTTATTAAAGCATAACTCAATCTTATTGAGGATAGCCTTGGGGATAAGAGTGTTCTGCATCCAATAATAAACAATAGGATGGAGAACACTCTTAATGAGAGATAGTCTCCCCCCAAAAGACAAAGATTTCATATCCCAAATTTGAATCTTATTATAAATAGCAGACAAAAGATTAACGAAATTCCTTCCTTTGTTATTTGCAGAAATGCTGATTCCCAAGTACTTGAAAGGAGCATGATCAATTTTGAAGCCAGTAGCAGATTTCAGCCTGGAGTTAGCAGCAAAGGCCTGCCTAGTTGAGGTAACAATCATGGTCTTTTCTCTATTGATCATTTGACCAGAAGCAATCTGATAATTTTCCAGTATCTTGCACAGGTTGCTGATTGATGAAGGAGCACTATTAGAGAAGATAACTATATCGTCAGCGAAAGCAAGACAAGGTAAGATGTAACTTGACTTTAGATAATACTTCATGCTAGGATTAGACTCATAAAGACAAGAGAGACCCCTTAGGAGAGCCTCCTCAGCAAGAATGAATAGACACGGGGATAAAGGATCCCCTTGCCTTAACCCATTATTTTGAGGAAAATACCCTATACTGCTGCCATTAATAAGAATAGAAACCATTACATTAGAAATGAGAGACTGAATTAAGCTCAAGAGACCATCAGAGAAACCAAAGCTCTTCATAACCTTGATGACAAAGGCATAAGACATTCTGTCAAATGCCTTTGTCATATCAAGCTGCATTATAATGTTTCCCTTAGAGGGTCTTCTATTAATATTGTGCAACATCTCTTTAATAGTAAGAATATTGTCATGAATAAGCCTTTCCTTAACAAAAGCGCCCTGGCATTTAGAGACAATTTTAGGAAGAATAAGAGCAATTCTAGTATTTATAAGACATAAAATGAGCCTGTTAAACATAGTACAAAGGCTAATAGGCCTAATTTTTTTTCCAAGAAATAGGGTTAGGAGACTTAGGGATAAGACAGATCCCAATAGAAAATATCCCATTAGGGATAACCATACCCCTGAGATAAGAATTAACAGCCTGACAAAGATCAGGGCTGATAATACCCCAACAAGTCTTAAGAAAATGGCAGTTAAATCCATTAGTGCCTGGAGCACTGTCATTTTTCATGGCAGAGACAATGCTCCACATCTCCTCTTTAGTAGTTGCCTTCATAATACTATCATTATCACTGATACTAACAAGACTAGGAATACAACTAAGAATAGGATCATTAATAGTAGCATCCTCACAAGTATAGGCACAACCAGACAGAATGTCTTTAAAATAAGACTCAGCAGAGCCTGCAATATCAGATTCATTAGATAACCAGATACCCTTATCTTTAATTCCCAGAATAGCATTCCTCTTTTTCTTTTGAGAAACATAAGAAAGATAAAGTTTAGTGTTACCATCCCCACTGCTTAACCAAGAATTATAGCACTTCTGCCTCTAGTAACACTCCTCATTCTTAAGGGCTTTAATGAGCAAGCTGTTAGCCTTATTTAAATTAGCTTTAGAATCATTGCTGTTGGCAACCTGATGATTGATTTCCATAGCAGCCACATCCTCCATAGCCTGCTTAACTTTGCTAAAAATGTTACCAAACTTAGTAATGTTCCAACATTTCAGAAAAAATTTTAAGCCTCCTAAGCTTATACTAAAAAATCACATTAGTGTCTCCCTTGCAATAAATGTTCCAATTAAGAGTAACATCAGTAACAAAATCAGGATGGTTAGTCCATGCATTTATAAATTTAAAGAATCCTTTGCTATTAGAAATAGCAATAAATAGGATTAGACAAAGAAATCAAAAGAGGGGCATGGTCAGAGCAGGTTCTGACCATGTGTAAGACCTGAGTATGAAATGAAATAGCAGCCTTATAGTTTATCAACACTCTATCTAATCTTTTCCATGCTCTGTTATTGCTCCAGGTATATCTAGATCCAACAAAACCAGGATCAACAAGGTTACAAAGCCTGATAAAATCATTAAAATCATCAGCACTAGAGACATCAAAAGAAGAGCAATTAAGCTGGTCATCAGAGCAACATATGGCATAAGTCACCAGCCAGAACCCAGGGCTTGTCATCATTAGGTAAGATAGCCAATTTATTCCAGAGATCTTTACGCTGCATACTTCTATTCTTTGCATAAACAGAAGTTAAGAGACCAGAAAAGTTAGAAGCATTAATCTCCAAGTGGACAAACTGATCATGATCAAACAACACTTTTAAAGTAATCTCATCAGTCCAGAACAACCAAACTTTATTAGAGCAGTTAGAAACCCAACTATTAAAACCAATTTTCTGAGCAATTTTCTCAATTTTATCAATTCTAGCCATATGCTCTTGGATAGCAATCAGCTTAACTTTATATTGATTAATGATAAACTTTAGTCTAGACAACGTAGCACTATTATTGAGACCACGTGCGTTCCAACTAAGAAACTTAATCATTCAGATAAGGAATAAGAATTAGTTTTATCCCTTTTGTGAAGAGATTTGATATTTAACCTTTTTGCACTCATGCTTTTGTTTGCAGATTTTAACTTACTGCGAACCAAAGAAGAGAATCCATTTTCAGAGGAGCAAGGAGAAGCAACCTCTGGGGAAGGATTACAGCTACCAATGTTACTTTGCCTAGGAGAGTTAGACACAGGAGCAACAGCCTGATCCTGATCCAAACCCTGAAGAGCACTGATCAACTCCAAATCTTGCTTAGAAGCTTCCTCAACAAGACTAGTAACACCAAGATTCCCAGTATTATCAACATTACTGGGAACCTCAACCGGGTCATCCTTAGCAGTAATCATAGATTTAAGACGTCTTTTGTAAACCTTAATAAAAGGAAGAGTATCCTTAGTGGCTTGAAGACTTGTACCCATATCTTTAACAGAATCAAAGTGATTGTTTGTACTAGCCACTTCCTTTGTAACATCTTCTTTATGAATAACATTTTCTTTATTCAAGCTTTTCTTGCACTTCTCCGAATCATGACCTAAGTGATGACAAGTTTTACAATAGAAAGGCACATTCTTATAGCTAACACCAATCCAGTAACCATCATGGCCACCAAACCCAACCCATAGTTTTCTCTTTAAAAACCTGGAGACATCAATCTCAACCAATGCATAGCATGCATTAGTTTTAGCCCGATTGACTTCAGGAACCACCACTTGATGTACAAAACCTAAAGAAGAAGCAAGCTCATGTATAATAGATCTATTATACAGGAACTCAGGCAACCTTTCAAACCTTACCCACAACAAAGCAACCGGACATTCATAGTTTCGACTATTTTGAGGACACCATTTAATAATCCTCATAACTTTGCCATCCACGCTCCAAAAGCTCTTCGACCAGAACCTGTCAACATCTTCCAACAAGGATAATTCTACAAGAATTTGTCTTGAGTCAAGTGTGACATAAGAAAATAAACCCTTGAACTTGAACGAATCAAGAAATGCTTGAAAAACAGCCCTCTTGGGGATGCCAAGACTGAACTTAACAACAAGAGTAATCCTTGTTTGAGCCAAAAGAGTGGCTTTAGCATGCTTAGAGAACTGCACTACATTGTGATCATCAAAGGTCGAGACATCAACAGGACGAAACTCAGAACATTCAGACCTGTTCTTTAAAACTTCGGAGAATAACCTTTTATCCTCAACTCGATCTTTGTTAACACTTTCATTCAACGAATTTGTATCTTTGTTACCACTTAAAGGAGGGAAATCATTAATACTTAAGGCAGCCATTAATCACCAAGCAAGAACAAGCAATCACAGCGAAAGAAACAGGAGATGTGGCCGAGAAGATCAGGGTTTTCAAGCGAAAACCCACAGCAAACAATGAGTCCAAGCCAAGCCTGCCAACTCCAAAACCGTGAGCCAAAAAGCCGACTACAGCAGCCTCCAGTAGGGAGGCCCTCCACCGGAAAACCAGCAACCACAGAGTTCACCAGAATCGAAGAGAAGCAAGAGGAAGCCTAGAAGATAGGAGAGAAAGAGATGAAGAAGGAGATGTTTCTTGGAGATCAAGAAAACATCCTAATTTCTTGGAGGTTTCTTGGAGTTTGTAATCATATACGATCTAAGAAAGAGGTCCCACCGAGACTTGAACTCCTCAGAATTGCGTCCAAAATAATAAACAAAATAATAAACAAATTTTGTAACACTTTTTTTTCATCAAAACGATTCTAGTTTTTTTAAAAGTAAGAAATTTTCTCAGGGACGGTGCCATTTTGTTAATGTCAAAACCCTAATCAAATCGTTTGAGAAACAAAAGAAAGAGAAAAGGAATATAAAATTTGGTAATTCGGTATTCAAATGAATTGTCCACTTCTTAAAGTAGTGTTTTTATCCTATTTATAGTAATAACAAATAAGCTCTGTATTTATCGTCATCTATTACGTGTTTAAATTGATAAATATCGAATAATATTGACCTATATTTTACGTTTTATAATTATCCGGATATTATGTATAAAATATAGCCTTATCATATAGGAATTGCACCTTTCAAAAATATTAACAGGAATCTAGTTAGTGTCACAACTCGATCAACTTATTATGTTGGAGAAGTGAATTTGATTGTATTTATCGAGAAAAAATAACAAAGAAATTTATAATTACGTTCTTTGTGATTTTTAATGCCACAAGTTCTCATGATACTATTTTGAAGCCACCTTGGTTACACAATATGGTGGCAGTGCTATTGTTTTATTATCGGTGTATAAGTATGTGATTAATGGAAAAATATAAAGAATCAGGGGAAGTAAACAAACATCTAATTGTTTTTTATTCATTATCTTTGGTTTCATAAGATGTAGTATCATAGCATTAATATTAAAACGGTGTGATAATGAGAAATATTGTAAGCCGTTAGTATTGAAATAAGATATTGAAGTTGGAGGTTATAAAAAATTATGTCTAAACGAATAGGTAAATATAAAAATATTTAGTTGACCGGATAATTATGGGAAGAAATTACGGTAATGTGGAATAATGTGATGAAAACATGAATGAAAGTGAAGGATAAAGATACAATTTTTATAATATGAAATGTGGTAATTGTTTCTTCTAAATGACAAGTTTTATCGTGAGATGATTTATAAATGGGAGAAGTTGCAGATTCCACATATGTTTTTTCCTCGATGGAATTCTATGTTAGAGAATATTATACCAAGATGGTGATAAGTTTGAGATTCTTTAAAATTTCCAAGATTGGTCTATATATGTTTTAGTAGTAAGTTTATATTTATGTGTTGTAAGAAATCTTGACGATAATAAGTTTTAATAGTAAATGTTGTAGTATGACTTGTAAAAAAAAACCATTATTCTAAATAGAGTGTCATACAAATATTTATTATTAGACATTCATTTGTAGTTATCAATTTTATAAAGAAATTATATGGTCAAAGAAGTTTTCAACAAACAATCATTTTAGCAACGAACAATAATATTCCAAAAAGTTTATTAACGAATATATCTAGCTTCATAAATTTAAATAGGTAACAAGTAGTATTAAATAGTGAATTGTAATCTAATTGAAAATAATAAGTGGACATAGCGGTAAGGTAAACCAAGTTGATAGGAGGTTACACATCCAACCTAAACTAGTATGACTATAAGCCATTCTAGCTGAAAAGCCTAAGAGGTCTCTTTAGGACTATAAAGTCCAACCTATATAGGCTTTAAGTTCGATAATAGTTATAAGAAAAATCTAGATTTTAAAGTAAAAACGACCACGCACCCCAATCAAAACATAGTTATAAACCACGTCCATCGGCAAAGATTAAGAGGTTATGCTATTTTTCTAACCTTTCTAATGATTTTTGAGGTGAAGATTTTAGAAGTTCCTAGCATAAAATTCATGATATATTTGTTTATTTATGTATTCGAAGGTTTTGAAGGTAAAATGACGGTAAAATTATTTTCGAACTTTCCCAAGTCTCTAGAACATTTAAAGGAAAATTATGATAAGGTATAAGAATAAAATTTCATGGGTATATTAAAAAACACATACTTGTTGATATCCTCTTTATGGTTGTAAGTTAATTCTGATTAGGTTTGGTTTTAATTGTTTAGTATAAGTGTATTTTAAAAGGATGATTTTTATATAATATTCACACGATATGTATAAAAAAATTATCATTAAGAAAAAAAAAACATTAGTCAAATGAAGGAAAATAATGGTACATTAAAATAAAGAATCATCAAAATATAATACCATCGATAAGGAATATTTTTTGTATAACGTTAGGATGAAATATAATATCCGAAAGATACATATATAATTGATGATTATATAAAAGCTGTGAAAATTATTAAATAAATTTGTTAATGAAATTGAAAATATATGTGATAAGAATTATAATTTTTAATGCCATAACATTATAATTTAGAATAAAATATACATAAACATTAATAGACAAATGGTCTTAAAGTTAAAAACATTTATAAAGTTCAAATAAAAAAGTCCAAACGAACCACTAAAGTTTCAAGAAAATTAAAATATTACACGAATAAAGTAATAAAAATCATGAATTTTTGTCCGTATGAAAATAATTTTAGGATTCATCCAGTTTTCGGTAATATTGTCCCCGGTCTTGATGAACATTTATTTTAGCTGTGGTGTCATCTTGGATACTAATAGTATTTTCAAGAATATGTGCGTGAGTATGACAAAATGTTTCAAGAGAAGGATAAAAAAGATATATGAATTTGCGAAGATAGGTGATTAAGTTAAGATCCTATGCAAACCGCCTGATGATGGTTGCATTCAAGTATTTGAATTAATATTGATGATTGTCGTTCTCTTGTGAGTTTGTTAACATTATCTAAAAAATTTATAACCAGTGTTTCTTTTATATTTTTATAATCGACACAACATTATGTTTTTGAAAGTTTTCACCCCGCCGGTAAATTTGGTATTTTCTTTTTATCAATTGATTGTTGATACACTATCGTAAAATTAACTTTTCTGTTTTTTCTTTTTTGTTGAATTGTGGAATGTAAAAAATAAAAGAAAAAATAAATAGAACAAAATTAGAAAAAAGTAATATTATTTATGAATATTTCTTGATTAAAAAATATAGCAGCAGTTTGAATTTATATGAGATTTTTTTTTAAGATTTTACTCACTAATGATCCGTTAGTAGTTAGTAGATTAACAGTCCAACATACCTTTCAAGATCTGATCGAAAGAACACGCGGAGACTCGTCTTAATAATGGAACAGACTTACGGGTAAACTAGCTCCATATTATGGGGCGTGTAGCTATACGAATTCTTTTTAGGCAAATCAACCTCCTTGACGGGTCTCTTTTGGATTTCAGTGGATCAATCTCCTTGAAAGGTCTGTTTTGGATCTAAGTGGGATAAAAGGAACTGAATTTCAAGATGTTTTCCAAACGCAACCAGTCCGGCTCTAAAGAGTTTAGTTTGATACAAAATTTAAATTTGTCAACCGACTATAGGAAAGGTGTAGGTTTTAAAAGTATATAAAGAAAGATAGAAGAAGTAATTTTTATTAAATATTTTGTGATGATGTTGTGTTTGATATTTTGTATATTTTATATTTATGTTAGTATATGTATTTTTTATGTAGAATAATATTTTTGAGTAATATAATATATTTTTTGAAATACAAAATTAAATCTTTAAAAAGTATGAATAATATTTTTACATTAAGTCAGATCTTTGAGCAATATATTAATTAATTAATTAATTTAATTAATTGATTAATGTATTTTAAGTTTAATTTAATTTTGTTCCAACAATGCCTCTGTTAAATTAAGTTTGCTGATAATTTTCAAATTTTTCACAAGACATCGTTATTTTTGAAGACGTGCGTAGTGGATGAGTTTCATTTTTTTTCGTGTTTTTTTTTTTTTTCGTGTTTTTTTTCTTTTTTTTTCTCTTTTTTAAAATCAAAATTGGAAATTATATTGATATCAAAGTTTTGATTACAACAAAAACTAGACTTTAGGGACTAGAATAGAAATATTTCTAAAAAACAGATTTGAACTTCTTCACAGGCTATGAACTAGCCGTTACCGAAAATTTGAATCTTCCTCTTCCCTTACTTTCTTCTACCAATCTTTTTCCTCGAACCAGAAATCCAGGCCAAACCAGAGACGAGAAGCGATAGCCATCAGGGACTAGCAACTCTTAAGATTATAACTTCCATTCAAATCGAAAAGATAATCCTTATCCTGCATCAAAAGCCTAAAGCCAATGTTTCTTAGTTAGTTTCTTTGAAGTGTCGAGACTACAAAGAATTTTGTTAACATGGTAGATAGCAGAATCAATAGAAATGCTTTTGTTTTTTAATTTTAAATCATTTCGATTTTTCCAAACAATCTAGCCAATAATCGGAGGAAGAACATGAGTTATATGGACTTTACAGTTTGAAAACCAAAACCATTCTCTAACAATATGAGTTAAACTCATATAATTCTCGATTCTGATGTTGAATAATAAGCTGAAGTGTTTCCAAATACTCCAAGCATAATTACAACTCACAAACAAATGATTTTTGGTTTCACAGTTATGACAGAAAATGCATTTTGATGCTAAGCTAACATGTCTGAATTGCAGAATAAAGTCAATAGGTAGATAGTTTTTAATGAGTTTCCACAAAAAGAAAGAGTACTTCTTGGGAGTTAGTTGATTCCAATTTTTTTAATAGCGAGGACTTGTTGAAGTGATGCCTTGTGGTATTCCAAGTATGCCTTGTATTGAAGTCTAGATTGGGAAAATCAGACAATATCATTGTGTTTTTCTTATGAGGATTAACCTTAAAGAGGGATATCTGATTCATTTTATCTTCACCCAGAAAGCTACCCAATAGATCAGTGTCCCACTTCCCATCTTTCCAGAAAGTATTAACTTTCTGATCAAGGAACCAAAAATTAGCATTAGAGTCTCGATGATCCATGATAGGGGCCTGGTTGTGTCAGTTCTCCAACCAAAACTCCATGTCATTACTGCCTAATAACCATCTGATGTTAGTTTCTGCACAATCTTTAATCTTAACCATATGTTTCCAAGTGTGTGAACGAGGTTTAGAAAAATTGGTTTTAAGAGGGGGTTTTCCTTTGTTATAAATATCATTCATCAAATTTGACGATAAACTATCATTTTTTCTATAACAATACCGAAGCTTTTGAGAAAGAGTATTCTGAATATCAAGTAAATTTTTGATATTCAGGCCTCCTTCGTCAAAAGACCTGCAAAGCTTTCCCCAAGAAGTCCAGTGTATGCTTTTAGCATCCAACTTAGACCTCCAAGGAAACTTGTTGAAATTTTTTTCTATCGTTCTGATCACACTTATAGGCATTAAAAGTATTATGCATCCAATAATAAGGAATTGACATTAGAATAAAAGATATTAGAGAGAGCCTTTCCCTGAAAGAAAGGAATTTGCAATCCCAATTTGTAATCTTTGATTTGATATTATCTAGCAGTTTGTTGAAATTTTTTTACTTGTTATTACAGCGGAGGTTGATCCCTAAGTAACTTATGGGAAGTTGCTCAGCTTCAAATTCAGTGCTAGCTTCCAACACTGAAATCCTGCTTTGATGGAGTCTGTTTGAGGTAATGATCTGAATCTTGTCCTTGTTGATTAGTTGTCCTGAAATCAGTTGATATCTATCGAGAAAACAGCTAACCAGATTGATAGATAAATTTAAATTGTTAGTGAATACTAATATATCATCTGCAAAAGAAATACTAGGAATAACCAGAGAATATCTCGAAGCAAACTACATGCTTTTATTTTGATTAAAGAGATAAATTAGCCCCCGAATCAGCACTTTTTCACTAATAATGAAGAGGCTTGGGGACAAGGGGTCACCTTGCCTCAAGCCTCTTAAAGTATTAAAGTATCTATAAACTTTTTCATTGATTAAAATTGAAATATTTACATCCCTGATCATATTTTGAATAAGCTTAATAAACTGCTTTGAAAACCCAAACAAAGCAAGAATCTTCAGAACAAAAGATATGGACAGCATGTCAAAAGCTTTAGACGTGTCAAGCTTTACCATGATGTTACCTTTTGAAGTCGTTTTGTTCAAATCATAATCCATTTATTTCGCCACTAAATATTTTCGTGGATGGATCGATTTTTTACAAAAGCTTATTGGGTTCCAGTTATAATATTATGAAGAATACTAGATAGTCTATCATTAATCAACTTGGAGAAAATTCTGTTGATCATGGTCCACAGGCTAATGGGACGGTAATGATTCCAATAAGTTAGATTTAATGTCTTAGGAATTAGACACAGCCCAATAGCAAAATCCCCATAGGAATTTTATGACCAGAAAGTTACAAGTCAGACTTAATAATGTTCTAACAAGCTTTATAAAAAGAAAGATTGTACCCATCTATTTCTGAGACACTTGCAGAATTCATAGAGTTTATAGTGACCCAAAGCTCTCTTTCATCAGTGTCTTTCATCAGAGAATCATTTTCAGATTCAGTGACCAACTTAGGAATAAAAGACGAGATGAAATCCTTCAAACAGTTCTCCTCCACCTCATGATTTTCATAAGGCATTTTAGTGTAGAATGTTTTAAAGTATTTCTCAGCTAAGCTACCAATGTCATCTGAATTGTAAATCCAATTGTTGTCTTCTTAAATACCCTTAATGGTATTCTTCCTCTTCTTTTTAGATACAAAAGCATGGTACATTTTCGAGTTACTATCTCCTTCAATATACCAGGAATTGTAGGATTTTTGTTTCCAAAACTCCTCCTAAATTCTTAAAGCCTGCAAATACAAACTATTAGCTTTCTTTAAATCGATTTTAGTAATTTGATTGTTCAGTCTTGAATGAAGCAATTCAACTTCTTTAACCTTCATTTCAGTCTCTTTAACTTTACTAAAAATATTACCGAAACATTCAAGTTTTCCATACTTTAAGACATCTTTTTAATCTCTTTAGATTAAATAAAAAAATCTCACTAGAGTGACCACTAATGTCTAAACACCAGTTCATATCTACTACCCTAATAAAGGAAGGATCATTTATCCACATGTTCATGAATTTGAAACTTTTATTTTTATTGTTGAATCCATTAGAAAGATCATTTGCAGCAGTAATAAGAATAAGGGCATGGTCAGAACACATTATGACCACGTGAAGGACCTGAGTTTTGTTGAAAATATTAGACCAACTAGAGTTGAACATAGCTCGATCGAGATGCTTCCATTTCATGTTTCTGTTCCATGTGAATTTGGAACCCAGGAACCCAACATCCTCCAAATGACACTCACTAATAGTTTGCACAAAGTCATCAATAATATTCTGATCATAAATATTACAACCTAGTTGCTCCTCTGAAGATTCCATGACATTAAAGTCGTCAACAATGAGCCAACCCTTATCAGTCCTAGAGATCAACTTCAATTGATCCCAAAGATCTGGTCTAAGCAACCTGTTACACTTAGCTTAAACCACTGTTAAATGAAAAATAATGTTATTGATAGTTTTAATTTCTAAATCCAGGCATTGATCATGATTAAGAAAAGTATTGATGGACAAATCATCAATCCAAAAAACTCATATCTTATTATAAATATTGAGAGTGAAGTTAGGAAAACCCAAAGAAGAAGAAATATCAGAAATTTTGTTAGGCTTCGCCAGAGGCTCCTGGATAGCAAAGATGTTGATTTTGCCTTTAAAGATTTACTTTCCTCCGCTATGCTTTGTTTATGTTTTTGAGACAGGGTTGGAAAATTCTCTTCTTTGAACAAGATATTGTTTCTTATCTCCATGATAGAAACCCAGAAAGATAGAAAAAAAGGAAAGGAAATCGATAGATCATCGGAGAATCACCGAAGCATGTATTTTTTTCATTTTTTTATTTTTCTCAAATGTTTTTCTCTTTTTTCTTTTTTTCTTGTTCTTTCTCTACTAGTTTTTTTCCATCTTATTCTTCTCATTTTTTTCACTTTTTTTTCTTTTAGTGCGCGATGCTTTTTTTTCCTCTCCGGTGAACATTGCTTTTCTTATTTTTTCTGACAAATAATGATCTTCTTCTGGTCTTCTCCGACAGACAGCAAAAACACTTCTTCTTCTCACATTTTTTCCATAGCCGACAATGTCAGTGAATTCTGATTCTTGTGCTTTTTTTCTTCTCCACTTCTTTTGCTTTTTTTCGTCTTATTTTTCTTACTTTGTTTTTCGGCGAACAACAAATCGTTGTTTCTCACTTTTGTTTCGGCGGACAAAACTCTTTTTTTTCTCCGGCGCACAGCAAATTGATGTCGGTCGACACAATTGAAGACTCTTCTTTTGCCTCCTTGGCCCTCATACCAATCATAGGTTTTAAAATATATGAAGAAAGATGGAAGAAAAAGAAATTTTTATTAAAGCTTTTGTGAGGTTGTTGTCTTTGATACATGGTATATTATTTATGTTAATATATTATTTTGTTTTAATGACATAATAATATCTTTCATTAATATAATATTTTGTCTAAAATACAAAATCAAATCTATCAAAATATATGAAATCAAAAATATATTATACAAAAATTTGAAAAATATATTAATTAATTAATTATTTTTAAACTTAATTTAATTTTGTTCTAATCAGATAACTGCCAACCCAATAGATTTTGAAAAATGCTAGTAACAATAAGCACGATAAAGGTATTTAAGAACCATATACTCGTGCTTAAAATATCAAGAACCAAGAAAACATCTGCCAAACTAATAACAGTGATAGTTGGCATATTGTTCGTGTTAATCTTTGGGTTTTATTTTCTATGTTGTTTGAGAAAAAGGATGATAAAGAATATTACCGTCGACTCTTCACATGAGCCTTTCTACCAAAACATTTCAGATAAAGAATATCTTGATGTAACTGATGCTTTTTTTCCAGCGTAATCTGACCAGTTCAGGTAATTTTGGCAGCATAAAGCAGTACTCGAGAGAACAATACCTTTTTTGTGAATGTACATAGAATTCAACAGCACAGGGCTTTTAAGAAGTAGAATCCGTTTTTTTTTCCCTACCATGTCGAAATCATGTCCTGTTTTTTTCCTCTTTCATACAAAGTAAAAAAACACCCAAAAAAATATGCATCCAAAACGATCAAAAATACCATTGCAACAAGTGGTGTCTCCTCTTTTTTTTTTTTGAAATACCTTGCCGTGTAAAATGCAAAGGCTCCACTGCACAATTACCCATAAAAGTTGTTGCACAGCAGCCGAAGTTGGAACACCCTCGGACCACGTAGGTATAACGACATATACTCCAAATCTTTCTTTTGCTCTTAGGTTTCTCACAATCCTTAAACTAATTCCATTAGGATTAGATTCTCAGTCTTGATTCAAAACAGATTACTTTCATTAATTGAATTAACTTTACAAATAAATATAGAAATTGAGAACTAAATGTGCTACAAACCAGCACACGACAGGAGTAGTTATCTAAGTTTCCTAAACTAAATCCACTAACTACTTCACTTACTAAATCAAATAAAACAAATACTTCCTAAATGTTACGTATTAGAAGTCTGAGATTAACTGCAACACTCTCCCTCCTAATCTCAAACTCGTTTACTCAAGTTTTTGACTCACAATAGTTTCCTCATGTTTTCAAACTTGACAGTAGCTAGCCCCTTTCTCAAAATATCTGCTCTTTGATCATTGCTGCAAACATGTTTCAAGACAACTTCTCATCGCTCTACGCATTCCCTGATAAAGTGAAACCTTATGTCGATATGCTTGCTTCTACTATGGAACATAGGATTCTTAGCCAGGACGATTGCAGATCGATTATCTATGCATACAATCACTGGGCCAACAGCTTCATGTGTTATCTGACTAAGAATATTTCTAAGCCAAATACATTGGCAAGCCGTTGCGGTAGCAGCCATGAATTCAGCCTCACACGATGATAGAGCAACAAACTTCTGCTTTTGTGAGACCCAAGTGATAATACTCTCATTCAAGTAATAAACCATGCCTCATGTGCTCTTTCTATCTTCAATTTGTCCACCCAAGTCACTGTCTGAAAACCCAGTTAACACATTGTTGCCACTATACTTTGTATACACCAACCCGTGTTGTATAGTTCCCTTAACATACCTGAGTATTCTTTTCACTGCATCCTGGTGCCTTTTTGTGGGTTTTTCCATATATCGGCTGACTATACCCACTGAGTATGCGATATCTGGTCGCGTATGAACCAAGTATCGTAGACCCCTTACCATACTCTTGTAGTCTGTAGCATTGACCAACTTTCCTGTCTCGTCTCGATCAAGCTGTTCCTTTGGTCGCGAAGTCCATACAAAGCTTTAGACAATTTGTACACTAGGTGCTCTTGTCCCTTTCTTTCAAATCCCTCCGGTTCGGCAACGTATACATCTTCTACTATATCTCCATTCAAGAAGGTTTTCTTTACGTCGAGATGGTGTACTTCCCATTGATTTTTAGCTTCCAAAGCTAATAGCAACCTCACTGTCTCCAACCGAGTAACCGGTGTGTATACTTCATCAAAATCAATGCCATGTTCTTGTACATAACCCCTTGCTACGAGGCGTGCCTTGAATTTTACCACATTCCCGTTGGCATTCCTTTTTAATTTATAGATCCATTTCAGACCTATGATCTTCTGACCAGGTGGTAGACTCGTCAATTTCCATGTATCATTTGCCTCAATAGAATCCATCTCCTGCCTCATTGCTTGCCGCCAATTGACATCTTTTCTGCCTGTGTTGGAAAAGATGTCAACTGGCGGCAAGCAATGAGGTAGGAGATGGATTCTATTGAGGCAAATTATACATGGAAATTGACGAGTCTACCACCTGGACAGAAGATCATAGGTCTGAAATGGATCTATAAATTAAAAAGAGATGCCAACGGGAAGGTGGTAAAATACAAGGCACACCTCGTAACAAAGGGTTATGTACAAGAACATGGCATTGATTTTGATGAAGTATACGCACCACACCAGATATACTCTCATCCAGTTCTGCAAACTTTCCTTTAAAACCTGTCATATGACTGCTTGCACCATTGTCGAGGTACCAGACATTCGATTCACCTGCACATTCTCCACGCCTTGGCAATTGAGTAGATAGTAGTTTGTCCTCATTCAGGATCAGCTCTGACGAGTCTTTATCATGTTTGGCCAAGAGTAGGGCCATTTCATCATCTTCTATCGTAGCCAAATTTGCCTTCGCTTATTGTGTTTTCTTGTTTTTCCTTGGTTTCTTGCATTCTGAGGTGAAGTGACCATAGATATTACAGTTGAAGCATTTGATAACACTTTTGTCAAACTTTCCACTACCTCTCTGCCTTGTCATCATTGTTTTGCCTAAGCCATTCTTCACGCGTCAATAAAAGCTTTTTGTTGTCTCTTTCTCGTTTAGCCCATTCCTCTTCTGTCAATATGAGTTGAATCTCCTTCGTTTCTGTCCTTCCTTTTTACTCGTTCTTCATGTGCCTTGAGTGGACCCACAGCTTCTTCGACAGTCATGCTCTTGATGTCTCCAAATTGCTCCAGTGTTGAAGTTATCTATAGGAATCTGGCAGGGACAGCACGCAGAAGTTTCTTTACGACGTATGATTCTTCCATCGTTTCCCCCAAATCTCGAATATTTGTAACGAGGCTATTCATTGTCATGTGAAAATCTTCAAATTTTTCATTGTCACCCATATTCAACATTTCGAATTCAGATTTTAGGGTCTGAATTTGTGCCTTCTTTGCTTTGTCTGCACCTTGGCATAATGTTCTTATCATATCCCAGGCGTCCTTCGCTGTTCTCTTGTTCGCAATTGAGAGCAATTCATTTTCGGGAATTTCCTGATACACCATTGCTAGCGCTATTTTATCTATCTTCTCCTCGAGAGCAACCTTGGGATCTCTTGGCTCTACTACATTCCAAACCCCTTGCGCTTGCATATAAACTTTCATTTTGAGAGCTCAAGCTGTATAATTAATTCTATCCAACATTGGGTAGCTCAGGTCGTACGAACCTCATTTTCCTTTGTTCACCTCCATCGTTAGTGAAACAAATACGTCTGCCAAGACCTTCAGGCTCTGATACCACTTCTTGACTCAAAACAGATTACTTTCATTAATTGAATTAACATTTACAAATAAATATAGAAATTGGGAACTAAATGTGCTACAAACCAACACACGACCAGGAGTAGTTATCTAAGTTTCCTAAACTAACTCCACTAACTACTTGACTTACTGAATCAAATAAATCAAATACTTCTTAAATTCCACGTATTAGAAGTTTGAGATTAACTGCAACACTCAGCCCCTGCGTTCTTGTAAAAAGGCAATGTAAATGACAATCCAACATAACACTGATTCTCAAATGTAAACAAAATCTTGAGCAGATTTAATCGTTTTGATGTATACTGTCTGAATGCTCTTGTCTATCATGAAAATATCTACACAAACAAACTTTTGTGCTTTTGCTTTTATTTGTCTAAAAGAAAATCCTTTACAAAATCCTTTCAAGTATTCATAATCTATAGACCCAAGCACGTCAATGTGCCAGTTTTTAAGATTTTTTTCTCCTATAATCCAGAACATATTATTATTAGTGGCGTTGAGTCCAAAAAGCTTAGTATCCAAGTTATACATGTGAAGAATAGCAAACCCTTGAAGCACCATGACAAGCATGGAAAGGGTGAAGCTTCAAGGGCTTCTCCAATGGCTACTGAGGCAATGAAGAAAGAAGAGAGAAAGGGAAAGTTGGTCTAGGGTTTTCAGACAGTAACCCTAGTTCGAGTATGTGTTTGGTACTGTGGGTCTTTGGTATGGGTCGAAGACGGGTTGGACTATTGGTTCTCTTAAGTACAATTGAAGGCCCAAGCTTGGAAATGGGTCATAACACCATACTGGACCTCATCATACGTTAATAATGTTTACTAGTCTAAATGCTACACTAATGAATAAATGTGTAACAAGAATTGTAACTGATGTAACAAAATCTCCACTAGTAACTGCCTAACAAGAATCTGTTTGGTGAACTACATATAAATATGTATATGGTCACACTTTTAATGAATAAGAAAATCTATTCTTAAACTCTCTCTCTATTCTTCTCTTCTATCTTGGTATCAGAGCAATTGTAAGCCTTCAATGGCGAATCCAGAATCACCTACTCAAAGTAATGAGTCGCTAGGCTCAATGTTCCCTAGCAGCTTCTCTGGTGTTACAAAAAATGTGCACCTGCAAACAATCAACAACAACAGTTAGATCAGACTCGACATAAATAATTACTTGCTATGGAGAACTATGGTATTTCCTATTATTAAAGGCAATAATCTAGGAGGCTTTGTCACAGGAGACAAGCCCTGTCCTCCTAAGTTCATCAGTGATTCTGAAGGAAATGCTACTGACAATTCTGAGTTTGAGGATTGGACTGCAAAAGACCAGTACTCCTTGGCTGGTTGTACTCTACTATGAGTTCAGAGGTTGTTGCTTGGTTAATGGAAGAAGGCACCTCAAAAGAGCTTTGGGATACAGCTAGTAAGCTTTCTCGCTCACACACAAGAGAAAGAATAAAATACTACAAATCTGAGTTTCAGAGGACAAGGAAAGGTAATTCTACTATGACTGAATACCTAAGCAAGATGAAAAATATTGCTGACAATCTGGTGTTAGCTGGCTGTGGTGTATCAATTGATGATCTAATTACTCAAGTCCTTGCTGGTTTGGACTCAGAGTATACACCTATTGTAATTAGTCTAACTGACAAAGATTCTATGGGTTGGTTAGATCTTCAAAATAGCCTACTCCCATTTGAGAGTAGATTGGATCAGCTGGTGAATCTTCAAAACAATGTCTCAAATCTAAGCCTAGCAACAACTAATCTTACTCAGAAAACAGACTATAAGTCACAGAACAACAACACATATCAGAGAAATTATTATGGTAAGTACAGGGGTTCATAGAAAAACAACAGAGGAAGAAATAATTCATCAAGCTATTCAAGAGGAAGAAACAGCTTATATAGAGGGAGAGGTGGACGTTTCTCTCAAAATAAACCTACATGCCAGATTTGTAATAGATATGGGCACACTGCTCCAGTGTGTTACTACACGGATGATCCATCTGTTATGGGATCATCTTCTTTTGAACAACCTAAGGGCGATGGTGATCATAAAACCTATTTGGCAACTCAAGACTCTACTGGAGACTCTGGTTGGTATGCTGACAGTGGTGCTAGTCACCATGTCACAAACAACACTAATATGCTGACTCAAAAGGCAGAATACACAGGTAACAAAAGTATCATTGTTGGTAATGGTCACAGGTTGCCTATTCATAATATTGGGTACTCTAGCTTACAGTCTTTCAATAATACTCATATTTCTCGGAAAAATATACTACATGTACCCTTGATTAACAAGAACCTCCTATTTGTCTCTCAGCTCACTAGTCACAATAATGTTTTCATTGAGTTTCATAATGGCTTTTGTCTTGTGAAGGACAAGGTAACAGGGGCAGTGCTTCTCAAAGGGACTACTGAGGGTGGACTGTACAGGTTGAAGAATGTTTCTAAGTCACAAGCTACAGGGGGTCATCTGGTCAATGTAAAACACAGTCCACTAGTTTCCAATGTTTTGCTTCCTAAAGTCATGTCTATTTGTTTGTCTAAGTTCCTAAAATATGGATGGCATATGAAGCTTGGCCATCCATCCTCACATGTTCTCAATTCAGTTATTAAATTTTGTAATCTCACTTCTATTATGAAAGAAAAATGTACATTTTGTGAAGCCTGTCAGTATGGTAAATCTCAGTTGTTGCCATCTTCTTTGTCTCACTCTCATGCAAGCAATGTCTTAGACCTCATACATATAGATGTATGGGGTCCCTCTCCTGTGGCATCCACTAAAGGTCACAAGTATTATGTGATCTTTGTGGATGAACATACTAGATTTACCTGTCTGTATCCTGTCAAACATAAAAGTCAAGTGGTTAGTGTCTTTAAACAATTCAAATGTCTTGTAGAAAAACAGTTTGAAAGATCTATCAAAATTATCCAGTGTGATGGTGGAGGAGAGTTTCTGCCTGTATCTACTATGGCTCAAGAACAAGGGTTCATTGTAAGGAAATCATGTCCCCACACCTCAGCTCAGAATGGCAGAGCTGAGCGTAAACACAGACACTTAGTGGAGACACGGTTAACTCTCTTATCTCAAGCTAACCTACCTTATAGGTTTTGGGTTTAAGCTTTTGAAACGGTTGTTTATCTTATCAATAGGTTTCCTACCCCAGTTCTATCCAATAAGTCACCATTTGAAGTCTTGTTTCACAAAAAACCTAATTACCTAGCTTTGAAAATATTCGGGTGTGCCTGATTTCTATGTCTCAGGTCTTATCAGTCCCATAAATTTCAGTTTCATACCACTAAATGTGTCTTGGGGTTTAGTCAGTTTCATAAGGGTTATGTGTGCCTTAGCTCTAAAGGCAGAGTTTACATCTCTAGAAACGTTGTGTTTAATGAAACTGATTTCCCTTTTCAAGGTCAGTTTCTACATACTTCATTATCTGAGTCTTCTACAAAAGGTTCCTTAGAGTCATGGTTACCTAATTACCTCCAGCACTTGTGAACACTGAACATTCCTCAACATCTACTGCTACTCTTGGGGTTCCTCAAGAGGCTACTTCTCTGCAGCCTATGTCTACACAAGGTAACACTCTTACTCCCTCTGGTAATAATTCTACTCAGTATTTAGTCCCTTCTACTCATGTTGAACCTAATATTTCTAGTTCACATCAAATATAGTCAGAGTCTCCTGTTTCAAGTCATGATCCTACACTTGTTCCTAGTCAGACTCATGTCCAAATAAATACTGCGGATAAGTCTCTAAATCAATTTGTTCAGTCTAATCCAAAAATCTCTATTTTTCTTCCTTTTGTATATAATGATGAGTCAACTAGTCCACCTTCTAAACCTAATTCTCATTCTATGATAACTAGAACCCAAGATGGAACTAGAGTACCCAAAACTCCTTATATTGGCTCTGTGGTTAAAACTGACTTGGCTACTAATGCGCCTACTACCTATTCTAAAGTAGTGTTGAGCTCTCATTGGGTCACTGCTATGGAGACTGAGTATAAGGCACTCATGCCAAACAAGACTTGGTCCTTAGTTCCTTGGACTCCTAATCTAAATGTTGTGGGTTGAAAATGGGTATACAAAGTAAAGTATAATCGAGATGGATCTGTTCAAAGATACAAGGAAAGACTTATAGCCAAGGGGTTCCATCAAACACCTGGCATTGATTTTTCAGAAACTTTTAGTCTAGTGGTCAAACCTTCTACAGTTAGACTTGTTCTAACCTTAGCTGTGTCTAAAGACCGGGAAGTTAGACAATTGGACATTAATAATGCCTTCCTCAATGGGTATCTCACTGAGGATGTTTATATGGTTCAACTACAAGGGTTTCAAGATCCTCAGAAGTCTACACATGTATGTAAACTTCATAAAGCCTTGTATGGTCTTAAAGAGGCTCCAAGGGTTTGGTACTCTAGGTTGAAGGACACGCTTCTTCAATGGGTTTCAAGAATTCTAAGTCTGACTGTTCTTTGTTCTATTATGTGTCTAAGGCCACTGTTATGCTAATCCTGGTCTATGTGGACGATATCATTGTTACAGGTAATCAAACAGGGTGTGTTAAGCGAGTTTATTCATAAACTCAATGCTGTTTTCTCACTCAAAGATATTAGACCACTCCATCTATTCCTTGGAATAGAAGTTCATCGTGATTCCACATGCTTTTATCTAACACAACAATAGTATATAAAAAACTTACTGAGTTCTCAAGGTTTATCTCTAGCTAAGCCCTGTCCTACGCCCATGGCTGCTGGTGTGCATATCTCCAGTGACTCTGGAACTCCCATTGCTGATCCTACACAATATCGAAGTTTATTAGGCGTCTTACAATACTTAACGCATACGAGGCCTGATATTTTCTTTGTTGTTAACAAGCTCAGTCAATATCAGCAAGCCCCTAATACTATACACTAGCAAAATTTAAAACGAATCTTGCGTTACTTATCTGGGTCTTGCTGGGTTGGGTTGCATCTCAAGCCAAGCTTCAACTTCCAACTCCAGGGATTCTCTGATGCTGACTGGGCTTCGTCTCCTTATGATCGGAGGAGTGTTGGTGCATACTGTGTGTACCTTGGGGACTCTCTGATCTCTTGGTCTTCGAAGAAACAGAATGTAGTCACGAGGTCTTCTACTGTGTCATAGTATCGAGGGTTAGCAAATTTGTGAGCAGAGATGATGTGGTTGCGTTCTCTCCTGACTTAAATCACTTTTCCAGTTCCAATTCCATTTGTTATCTGATGCGATAACTTGGGTGCGCGTTTGTTAGCATCGAACCCAGTTTTTCACGCCAGGTCAAAGCACATCGAGATCGATGTACACTTTGTTCGTGATCAGGTCTTGCAAGGGTTTCTTCAGATCCGATTTGTACTGTCTCACGATCAACTGGCTGATATCCTTACTAAGCCACTCACTCACCACCGTTTTCTGTTTCTCAGAGACAAACTCGGTCTCATGATTTCGCCTCTTCGTTTGAGGGGGGGTGTGAAGAATAGCAAACCCTTGAAGCACCATGACAAGCATGGAAAGGGTGAAGCTTCAAGGGCTTCTCCAATGGCTACTGAGGCAATGAAGAAAGAAGAGAGAAAGGGAAAGTTGGTCTAGGGTTTTCAGACAGTAACCCTAGTTCGAGTATGTGTTTGGTACTGTGGGTCGAAGACGGGTTGGACTATTGGTTCTCTTAAGTACAATTGAAGGCCCAAGCTTGGAAATGGTTCATAACACCATATTGGACCTCATCACACGTTAATAATGTTTACTAGTCTAAATGTTACACTAATGAATAAATGTGTAACAAGAATTGTAACTGATGTAACAAAATCTCCACTAGTAACTGCCTAACAAGAATCTGTTTGGTGAACTACATATAAATATGTATCGAGTCACACTTTTAATGAATAAGAAAATCTATTCCTGAACTCTCTCTCTATTCTTCTCTTCTATCTATACATCCAACTTCTCACACCATTGTCGTGCTAGCAAGTTACTCATTTGAATTTCCATCCGATTTCTTTCCATTTTGAAGCTTTTCTCCACCGTTTATCAAAATTTTGAAAAATATCATAGGTTGCTGAACCTTCGATTTTGCAGTGCATATTACGCCTTCATTATCTCGATTTTTTTTACATTAAAAAACTAATATCATTTTCACCAATCACCTATCGGTACCATGTTGAATTACTAAATAAAAAAACAATCAATTTTTAAATAAATAGATAAATAACTAAAAAAAATATAATTAAATGGGTATAGTTATTAATTACAAAATATAAATAGTAGTTTGATCTTACATAAAAACAAAAATGGAACCTCTACCATATTAATCATAACTAATAACTTTTTACTTAGTTTATTAAATAACAAATCAACATTATAATTACTAATAAACTTTTGTCTCTTATTTTGTTAGTTTCCCTACAAATTAAGTTGTTTTCCTTTTGCCTTTTTTTTCTTTAATAAAAAAGAATTTTGAATTAAAAATAGTAGCGTATAAAGCTTTAATCAAGACTACAAGCACGCATAAAAAAGAACAAAAAAGAAAGAGGCGCTAAAACTAAATCAAATCCTAAAATTGAAAAAAACAATACTACAAACAAAACTTGCTTCCATAAGATTCTTCCAACACAATTGCTTCATCTATCAAAAAGCTTTCATCTCCAAAGAAATCTCGAGAGCTGATTTGGGAGCAGAGTAAGACAATACTTATCTAGGGACTGTATCGAAAAAATGGATAGGCCAGAGCCAATATTGTTGCAAAAGAGAAGAATATTCTTAGATGAGATAACGTGAGAATCAGAAAGCATCAGATTGAGGAGGAGAGTAAGATTGAAAGTTTTTGGGAGCCACCAACATCCTGAAAATAAGGAGTGGGAGGATGCAACTAAGAAGAACAGATGCCCAAAAGCCAACAATAAAACATTTGGAATCCGCCAACAACTTGATAAAAAAATTCTATTGGGAGATAAAACAGGGATAAGAATTGTGAAAAAACAGCAAAAGGTCTAATTCTGAATCGACAATACAACTTAGAAAACAACAACAAGAGGAGATCTAATGGATATTTTAATAAGAAAATCAAAGATAAGAATGAAACAAAACAATATGGCATATGCTTGTGAGTATACGGCTCGCTGCCATTAGGTTAAGAACAAAGATTTAAATTCATCATTATAAATTGTTTTCAATGTATCCTAGGCCTAGTGTCACGCCCGCCCAATCTCCCTCTAAAGACAGTCCGGCCTGCGAGGTTCCTTGGAAGTATCTAGAATATCCTAGAGAGTTAGAGAAGATTCTGGAAGACTCTCTATCACTTCTGGAACATTTCAGAAGCCCCAAGCTTCCAGAATATTTCACAAGCTTCTAGAATACTCTACATCACTTCTGGAACATTCCGGAAGCCCCAAGAACATTCTAGGATAGTATAGAACTTTCCTTGTAATCTAGAACTTTCTTTTATTATTTGTAATTAGAGAGAAGCTTCCAGAAGGAAATGATTCTAGAACATCTTCTAGAATCATCCATGGAACCTATATAAGGAGGAGAACTTCATTTGCTCCTCACCCATCAAATTATTGTACTTTCTCTCTCTAGAAATACAATTCACTTTCTCTCTCTAAAAAATCTCTAAGTGTCCCATTCTTCTATTCTTTTAGGCTAACTTGAAGAGTTCAAGTGCCGCATAGGCTAGTCAAAGTCTAAGCCAAAATCCGTACACTTCGAGAGTAGACAGCTCCAACCAAAGTACAGGAATTGCGATCCTTCCTAGGCCTTGCCAACTACTATCGACGTTTCATCCTTGGGTACTCCTAGAAGGCAGCCCCCCTCACTGATCTATTAAAGAAAGGAAGAACATGGGAGTGGTCGAACTGATGTCAGAAAGCATTTGAAGAACTAAATTAGGTCGTGATCGAGGAGCGAGTCTTGAAAATTCCTAACCCAACCATGCCATTCGAAGTGCACACCGAGGCTTCAGACTTTGCTATAAGATGAGTGCTCATGTAGGAAGGACACCCCATCGCATTTGAAAGTCGTAAACTGAATGATACAGAACGAAGGTACATTGTACAAGAGAAAGAGATGACAACAATGGTTGATTGTTTACGTGTGTGGAGACATTACCTCCTCGAGTCAAATTTCTTTGTCAAGACATACAATGTGGCGACAAGCTACTTCCAAACATAGAAAAAGCTAAGCGCCAAACAAGCAAGATGGCAAGATTTCCTTGCAGAATTCGACTATGATCTCGAGTACAAACCGGGGAAAGCCAACGTTGTCACCGATGCACTTAGTTGCAAAGCGGAATTTCCAAATCTCACCCAAGCTAGCAGCATGTTAATGGATCATATAAAGGAAGGGATGGACAGAGACTCAAAAGAAAAAAACATGATGGAGCTGACTAAGGCAGGCATAATGAGACAATTCTGGGTTGAAGATGATCTACTTCTCACTTCAGGACGACGGATCTATGTCCCTCAGTGGGACAACTTATGAAGAGACATCATCAAAGAATGGCATGACTCATAGTGGGCAGGCCATCCCGGCACCCACCGCACTTTATCCCTAGTGCACGAGAAGTTCTTGTGGCCCCAACTTCGAGACGACGTAGAGACATATGTGCTGACGTGTCTCATATGCCAACAAGACAAGATCGAACAAAAACAACCAAGCGGACTGTGTGAACCACTTCCTATTCCCTAGAAACCATGGGAGAGCATTTCGATGGACTTTATCACTTGTTTTCCCAAGTCAGATGGTTTGGAACGATTATTGTAGTGGTAGACAGATTCACCAAGTACGCAACCTTTGCAGCAGCTTCACCTGGGTGCACAGCCGACGAAGCAGCCAAACTGTTCTTCCGACACGTGGTAAAGTATTGGGGGATCCCGAAGAATATTGTGAGTGATCGAGATGTCCGCTTCACAGGGAAATTTTGGACTGAGCTCTTTAAACTGATGGGTATCCAACTCAACTTCTCTACCAGCTTTCACCGCCAATCAGACGGACAGACGGAACGAGTAAACGCGCTACTAGAACTATACATCCGACATTATGTCAGCGCCAACCAACGAGATTGGTCACGACTACTCGATGTAGCCCAGTTCTCCTACAACCTACAACGCTCAGAGTCCACCGGGAAGAGTCCTTTCGAACTCGCAACTGGGCAACAACCTTTAACACCAAGTACTTTATTTTCTTCTTATTCATGTACTAGCCCTGGCGCATACAAAACCACCCCAGATTGGCAGCAGCAAAGAGACTTCGCATGCGCCCAATTGGTGAAGGCGGCAAAGAAGATGAAAAAGTGGGCGGATCAGAAACGACGACACATGGAATTCCAAGCTGGCGATATGGTTTTTGTCAAGCTCCTTCCACAACAATTCAAGTACACCAGACCGCTACACAAAGGCTTGTTACGCAAGTATGAGGGGCCATTTGAGGTGTTAGCCAAAGTGGGGAAAACATCTTACCGAGTAGAACTTCCATCCAAGATGAAAATCCATCCGGTCTTCCATGTCAGCAACTTAAAGCCATTCCATCAAGACAAGGAAGATAAAAGTCGAGGAGAATCCAGCCGAGCACCACCCATGATTGCCACATCATTCGATAAAGATGTAGACGAGTTATTGACCGTCCGCATTGTCCGGAGGAAGGGTGTACCACCTTGCAAGGAGTATCTGGTGAAGTGGAAGAATGCATCAGTCCAGGAAGCAACTTGGGAACCTGAAGAATCCCTTTAGCAGTTCAAGGATTCCATTGAGAAGTTCAACAAACACACCACGACGAGGACGTCGCGAGATTTGGTGGGGGAGAATGTCACGGCCCGCCCAATCTTTCTCTAAAGATAGTCCGTCGCGAGGTTCCTTGGAAGTATCTAGAATATCCTAGAGAGTTAGAGAAGATTCTGGAAGACTTTCCATCACTTCTGGAACATTCCAGAAGCCCCAAGCTTCCAGAATATTCAACAAGCTTCTAAAAGACTCTACATCACTTCTGAAACATTCTGGAAGCCCCAAGAACATTCTAGGATATTATAGAACTTTCCTTGTAATCTAGAACTTTCCTTTATTATTTGTAATTAGAGAGAAGCTTCCAGAAGGAAATGATTCTAGAACATCTTCTAGAATCATCCATCGAACCTATATAAGGAGGAGAACTTCATTTGCTCCTCACCCATCAAATTATTGTACTTTCTCTTTCTAGAAATACAATTCACTTTCTCTCTCTAAAAAAGCTCTAAGTGTCCCACTCCTCTATTCTTTTAGGCTAACTTGAAGAGTTCAAGTGCCGCACGGGTTAGTCAAAGTCTAATCCCGTGACACTAAGCTTTCCAGAAGGATAATGACATTTAATTTATTAGGAGCTTGAAGATTGGTGAACTCAAAGTCCATTTTATAAATAAATATCCATTTCACAAGCCAATTAGCAGCTCTATATTGATCCCTCGAAATATGATCAATTGTCATTGATTATGAGAAAATACTATGAAAACGGTTTAAAATAGAGCTTAGAGGCCAGGGATGATTACTAGTGGATATGAGATTTACAAGAATTTGAAAATCTCATTCAACCTCTACATTAATCTAGCTTTTTCTTTTGCAGATAAGAAAACCATCCGGGAGGGCTCTAGCTTCATCCATTAAGGAGGTAAGTTTGACATACTGATAACTTTGACATAAGATAAGATCACATTTATTGTTTCCAACTATAATACTACCACAAGCATCACAATTGAGTGGACTGGAACCATCAATGTTCATCTTGAGTATGCTAGGCTTAAGAGGGTTCCATTTGATGTATATAGACTTGTTGATATGATGGGTATGATGGTAGGGATCCCAATGCTTCTTTTTTAACAGACATACATGGTCAAGGCTGGAAATCATGTTCTTGACATATTTAATCGAAAAGATAGCTAAAAAGGTACATCCTTTGAACTTAGATTTGTTTCTTACCTACCAAATAACCCAAAGAATAATAGTATGGAGGATAGTAGTTAGGTGGGTGTCTTTGTTTGAAGACTAGAACCAGAATATGACTATGTGAGGAATAGTCATATGTCTACTGATATTGATTTTGAAACAACTAGCAAAGTGAGACCATAAGTTCGAGGGTATCTTGCAGTCAACAAAAAAATGATTCGTTGTTTCAGTACTCTTACATAACTGGCACTTAGATTCTAGCATCAAATGTATTTTTGCATAGTAGTATCATTAGGAATCCAACCATAAAGAAGCCTCCAAGCCAAAAAAGAAAATTTCTTAGGAGTGATTGAATTTCGAAGCTGGTTATAAAGGTTGGACTTGTTGTGAAGGCTTCTTATAAGATTCCAAGTTAATTTAGTACAAAATTTACCATCTTTAGAGCCAAGGCACCTTATTAAATCAGCAATGTTTCTTTTGATAAAGAGATTATCAATTGAGAGGAGATAATTAGGGGATACAAAAGTACTGAGTTTGTCCTTGTTCCAAGCGATATTAACAAAGTAGTTTTCCACATTGTCTTGAATATACCAACTATTGTCTAATTCAACATCAAGAATGATAAGAGGTGTTTAGTGGAACCAGTTGTCAATCCAAAGATCAATTTTACCATTTCCCATACCCCACTTGACTTTAGATTCAACAAACTTTTTATCTTTGATAGTCGTTTCCAGAATTACGAGCTAGCTTTGGGATTGAAATCAGCTAGGAGAGGGTGCTTGTTTTTGTAGTAGATAGTGCGAGTATAATTAGCCCATAATAAATTATTTTTCCTAGAAGTTAGACATAACTTACATGATTTTTTTGTGCAAATCCATGATAATTCGTATATTGAGACCACCCTTATTATACGGCTTGCTAACTTTGGACCATGTAGCCCAATGAATCTTGTTAGCTTCCTGATTAGAGCCTCATAGGAACTTGTTGAACCTTGTTTCAATTTTGTTGATGATGCCTTTAGTAATAAAACTGCTTTGGAGCCAAAAATAAGGTAAGCCATAAGAACACATGAAATAAGGATTAATATGGCACTATAGCTAAGCTTCTTATCTTCCCAGTCATTAATCTTAAGCCTGATTTTATCAAAGAGTTGATTGAAATTTCTAGAATTGTTGTTGGAGTTGACAGTAGCACCCAAATAGGTAATATGAATGTTTTTAGTGCCAAAACTAGTGGAGCTGGTTAAGGAGTTAGCTATAGTGGAAGAAAGTTTATTATCAGTGTAAATTTTTTCTCCTTATTTTATTGTATTACCTGAAAGATCCTGGTAGTCATGTAAAAATTAGCTTAAAACAGTAATAGAAGTATTAAAGTTGTTTGTAGAATAAGAATATATTTGGCAAATGTAATGCAAGGAATCAGAAGACTACTTCTACTGGAAAAAATTAGAGACTTGTTACTGTGTATAAATTAATGAGACATCTTATCAATACTTATTCATCTATAATGAATAGACTTGGGGACAAGGGGTCCCATTTTCTAAGACCTCTTTTGTTTTAAAGTACACTACATCTTTTTCATTAATAAGAATGAAGAAAAAAAATTTATAACCATGCTACTTATTAGGCTAAAAAAATTCATTGAAGCCAAATGATGTTAAAACTTTAGAGATAAAATTCTGAGATATTCTATATAAAGCTTTAGCCATATCAACTTTCATACGAATCTTCCAAACTTTAGATTTTATATTTAAATCATAGATCATTTATTTTGCTATAATGATATTGGTATGGATAGAATTGTTAGTAACATAAGCACCTTAAATGTTTGAAATTATCTCTGGGAGAAGAGATTCCAGCCTGGTGTTTATAATTTTAGATATTATTATGTTCTTTAAAGTGGAAAGGCTAATAGGTCTATAATATTTCCATCTTATCGGATTGCATGTCTTTGGAATGAGGCTAATGTCAGTTTCCAAGATGCCTTGAGGAATTTTCTAACCCATAAATAAAGAGTACAATGCAGCGTGGAGATCCTTTTTGATGATGGGCTAACATGTAAGGAAAAAAATTCTATTAAATCCATCCATGGAAAGTGCACTTGAAGATGTTAAATTGTTAATAGTTGAAATAATTTCATCTTCTCAAGGCTTGTTCATCATCATTTGATTATCTATATCATTAATGAGCTTAGGGATGTTAGTAAAGATAGGACTTTGCATTAAGTTAGTTTGTTCTCGATTGTTAGAATAAGAATTCTCAGTGAGAATAACGTTAAAATAGGCTTCAGGAGAAGAATTTAAAAGGTCATCATCATGAATCCAAGAGTTTCTGTCTTTAATGCTTTGAATGAAATTCATTCTCTTTTTTTTGTTAACATAAAATGATAGATCTTTGTATTTCTATCTCCATCTTTAAGCCAAGAGGAGTATGTTTTCTGGTTCCAATAGGTTTCCTCTATAGATAATGTTTGGAGGAGCTGAGCATTAGCCTTCAAAGGCTTAATGAAGTTCTCACTGTTGGGAGATTTCTGGTGAATATTTTCCATGTCTTTAACATAGATTTTAACCTTCTGGACATTATCCAAAAAGTTACCAAAAACTTGCGTGTTCCAGACTTTTAGGACAGCTTTAAGTCTTTTGAATTTATTGCAGAAAATATATATAGGGTAGCCCTACATATCCAAGTTCCAGTTAGTTTCAACAATAGAGAGAAAATTTTCATTTAAATTCTAGGAGTTAAGAAATTTAAAACAGATTTATAGATAAATATGTCATTAGAAAACATTTAGTTCTCTTGAAATATTCAGACCATTCTGAATTGGAAAGAGCTCGGTCCAGCCTATTCCATCAGACAAGTGACAAGCTCTGATAGCATCATTGAAATCATCAGCACTATTAGTGTAAAAATAAGCGCAACATATTTACTCATCTCAGAATATAATAGAGTTGAAATCCGCAATTACCATTCATTCCTTAACAGAATGAGAAATAATATTAAGAGAGTTCCAGAGATCTTTTTTGTCACACCTCTAACATTTAGCGTATACTATAGTGAGGTAGAAAAATTTATCAAGGGATTTGTAGGTGACTTCAGTGTGAAAGAGCCGAGCGTGATCTTGAATGAGGGTAATGTTGACATCATCTTTCCAACAAAGCCAAATTTTGTTGGAGGAATTAGAGCAGAATTTAGAATAACAATGCTTTGAAGCTATAGAACTAAGATTTTGAATCCTTGACAAGAGGTTCTTGAATAACAAGAATATTGATTGTTTCTTTGACAATGATATATTTACGTCTCCTCATGGAATCTTTATTTCCAATACCACGAATGTTCTAAATTAAGAAGTTAAACCATTATTGGTAATCTGTTTTGGAGATTGGTTTTCCCCAAATAAGGATTTAATGACTAGATTTCCTTTTTTTTATATTAGCTTCGTTGATTCTTTTGTTGAGCAGGTCTTAGAAGCTTTGATCAATTTCTTTGTTCGTGAGAGTGGTAGAGGGAGGAACACTTCCAATATTTTGTTGAGCAGGAGTATGGCTACATGAGGCTATGTTATCATAATCCAGATTAGTGGATAAAGTATAACATTCTTCAAGGTTTTGGATTAGTTCAATTATTTCTTTTCCACTAGAAGATTAATATACATTCTAGCAATCTTGATTGGAGCTTGAAGTATTGTCATTCCCATTTCCAGAATTTTGGTTCTTCGATTTGATTGTGGCTTTCTTAGGACATGTATCTTAGTGTAGAAGGAGGCTTAACTATTATGGATTTTAATTGGAAAGCACGTTCCATAAAATTTTATTTAATCAGTGTGTCATTTTCCTTGATGCCACTGTTTTCAGTCTTCTTGCTTTGATCACGATTGATGAGTTTTCTGCATGAGTCTTGGGAATAACCTGTATGGTAAGAAAAGTTACAATACTTGGAGATATTCTTGTAGCTTATATGTAACCATCATCCACTATTTTTTCTAAATCCTGCCCACACTTGATGTTGAATATTTTTAGTGATGTCCATTTCAATCCAAGCATAACAAGCATTATACATGGCACGATGTTTTCTAGGGATCGAGACCTTGAGAAGTTAACCAATAGAAGAGGCAGTGGAATGGATGAATCCTTCATCATACAGATGTTCTGGTAAGTTTTCTATTCTTATCCAAGTGCTTTCGTGATTATAATACTATGATTTCGTTATAAATATTATTAAAATACTATGATTTGGTTATAAATATAATATTACGAGTGCTTTTATTATTGTAGAAACCAAAATCATATCTTATAATGTTAAAATATTATAAGTTATATGGTTATAATTTTATTATTACATTTTGATTATTATTATGATTTGGTTATAAATATTACAAGTGTTGTTATTATTTTATAAACCAAAATCATATCTTATAATTTTAAAATATTATAAGGTATATTATTATAATTTTATTATTACATTATGATTATTATTATACTTTTGTGATAAATAATATAAGTGTTGTAATTATTTCATAAAGCAAAATCATATCTTATAATTTTAAAGTATTATAAATTATATGATTATTATTTTATTATTAAATTATGATTATTTATTATGATTTGGTTATAAATATTACAGGTGTTGTAATTATTTTATAAAGCAAAATCGTATCTTATAATTTTAAACTATTATAAGGTATATGATTATAATTTTATTATTAGAATTTGGTTTTTGTTATTATGATTTGGTTAATAATATTACAAGTATTTTGTATTTTGATAATATTTAATAGTACAATTGTTGTTAGTTTTTTTTTATTTTATTTAGTCGTTCACATATTATACTCTTGCGGGGCAGAAGCTGTACAAATGTTTGCAAATTAAAATACAAATTCTAAAAAATTTATTACAAACATTATTTATCTTCAAGTTCTTCTTCGTACTCAAAATCTCCAGACTCACTTGATTCATCTTCAGCTTCATCTTCTTCCAAAATTTATTGTTCAAGTGTATCTTCATAATTATCTCGATAATCTTCGAAGACGTCGTCTATATTCACCATCTATAAACTCTTTGTCTTGCATCCTTTTATTTGTCGCGGTCCAATCCTTGTTTGCCAGAAACACTCCAAGTGCTTTGCCCGTCAATCTTGTTCTGTTAGTCGTGTATTGCAACATTGTTTCGCTAAAGGCACATGCGCTTGCAACTGTAAACATATGTATCACATAATTCTCTTTAACCAACCTGTTAGGAATATGATAATCATCTGTTTTGGTACTCCACTATTTTAAGATATCATCAATATATCGGTTGATATAATTTGTTAAATCAAACCTAGTGCTCAAATATCTAGACAACTCATTATAAGATTGAGGGGTTTCTCTAAATTCATCGTTACTTAACATTGCGATTTGAACATAGTTAGTTAAGATCTCTCTCTACCCCTAATGGTATTACCCCTTACATTTAAAGTTGTATTTGGTCGGTATCCATCAGCATACTTATTACATATATTAAACAAAAACTCATATACTTCGACAATATATGCTGGAGGGTTAACTGGTTCCTGAAAATTGTAAGGAATTATAAAAACATTTAACTTGTAATTCAAATTCGGATTTCGTGAAAACTGATCTAAAATGCACGGAATATAATAAGCCATCGTATTGGATGAACATACTTTGAAATGTTTGCTTCCATTTCGGGAAACATTTCTACACATACATTATGAGCTCTAAATTAATTTATATGCATGGCAAGATTAGTAATTATAAAAATGACCTAGTGAACGTTATGACTATTTTACCTGGAAAATATTTTAGTTGCATCTTTAAAATGCTTTAAAAACCGTAACATGCTATAAAAATAAGTCCAATGTAGAGTTTCAATATTTCTATTCGGAAAAGATATATTGTAAAGCGTACTAATCTCATCTTTAAACACATAAGCACGTGCAAGAAACATATCAATAGAATTCCATCTAGTTTCGACATCTAAAATAAGTTTTTTTATATGTTTTCCCATTACTAATAATAAGTGTTTTAAACTCTCTCTCTTTTTAGCACTGGAGGTCGTGTAAAATAGGACCTCATTTTTAATATGAGCAATATAATTTTCCCATATCATACTTATTCCATCTTTCGCAACTAATTAAAGTACATAGCATAAACATTTGGTGTGAAAAGTTTTTATGAAACATGGGATTACAATCATTTTTATGCAAAGTTATAACAGAGTAATTTGCAAATGCATTGTCGAAAGAAATAGACATAATTTTATTTTTAATTTCATAATTATTCATGCATTCAACTATACTCTCTCTAATTATTTGTGCGTTATGAGGGTCAATAGATTCAAACCATATAACTTTCCTTTGGAGTACCCATTCGGGATCCCTCCAATGAAGGGTAACACATCATATCAAAATCAGTAAAAATAGTTATGTCACTGGTAATATAAACATTCCATGTCAAAGCTAGCATAGTATCAATAATGTTTTTTTAATATTAAATAAAGGCTAGTGATCGCATAGAGCTACGTGGGCTACGTTTGGGTCGTGGGTTTACCCAACTTGAATTTAATTTTTGTATCTCTAACTATCCACATAACTGAAAGGTTGTAAACAACCAATCGCATAAATTATAATTTCTTCCATATACCTATCTTGGTTAAACTCAAATTGAAGACCGATTTGAGGGTTTATACATGTATTAACATCTTCGCTAATTTTTAAAAGGTCGAATATCATGAGATTTTAAATGTTTAGGCATACTGTTGGTGCCTAAATTCCTATTTGTGACCTTATAAACATAATTTTTTGCGCATATATTGGACTAGCGGATGTATTTTCAGAATTCGCAGTAAAGTAATCACAAGTCCAAGATGTTTTCTTACGAGACCTCAACCCACCACTAGTACTTTCACCACCATTTTCGTGGGAGAAGAGTGTTTCAGTATGAGAGAAATCTCTAGGAATACCATCCATGGAGTTGAGATCAACTGTAGTGGGTTCATGAATATTAGTATTTCTAAGTTTTGGAGCCATTTCAAACTTTAAAACAATGTTTGAGAAAATAAAATACAAAATTTTGATTTTTTCAAAATATGCAGTAAAATACTAATCGAAAGTAATACCACAATTAATAAATGGTAAATTTAGACTAATGCTAACTAATATCACAAATAAATATAAAATATTTAGTTTCTTTTTACTATAAAAATAAGGAAATAACAAATAATATCTAAACTACTATAACAACCAAATAATTGAAGAAATTATAAAGCTATTAATTCAGCTAGAATAATGTTACCACAATCAAATATGATTAGTTTTATCAATAAAGTTTTTTATAAAAAAAATAGTAACTATTACGAAAGTAGAAGTAGAGTTTCTAGATTAAGTCACCAATGCTTTTAGAGACCTTGTAGAAGGAGTAGAGAGATTTAAAGTAGTATAGAGAGTTTATGATTTTGGATATGTATTTCTTCTTTATTTATAAGGGAGAATAAAAAAAGATTTTTGGTCCCAATTCAGATATCTGAATCGAAACATTTGGATATCAACGAAAATGGCTAGTTTCATTAACTAGCTGTTGCTGTGAATCAGATTTCTGAATTCTAAATTTGGATATCTGATTTTAAATAATAATAAAATAACCTATCAATAGGCTGCTCTTACCTACATTATAATCACACCTTTAAATTCAATCACTACTATATTGTACTACTCTATAAATTTCTCCCTCATTTTTATTTTATTTTAAACACTAAAAATGAAACAAAGTTGTTCGTTATCTCTTCAAGAAAAGCAAAACAACTCTGAAGAGGTGGAGATAATACGTCATCGTCGAAAAGAAAAACAAGTTCCAAAAGAAGTTATTTGCATCAAAACGTAGAAGAATCTAAGAGTCAGACAATTGAACATCGGGGCGAATGAGAGGTTCACATTCATAACGTGTCTGCACCACGAGGTGTAGTTAAAGTCTACTAGGGTGTGTATTTAAATTACGAAGAACTTGTCCAAGTTGAAGGTATGCAAGAATTTTTCAAAATTCTTGATGCTCAAAGAGGCTTAGGTTGGTTATATCTTTCTATGTTCCATTGTGATTAGTATATCGAATTAGTACAACATTTTTATGCCTCTGCACGTATAATTGAGAATGATCCTCAACGTCGAAGTTTAGGAATGCGGTGCATAATTAATAGTGTTGCTTATAGTTTTTTTAAAGTGATTTTGAAGATGAATGTTTCCTACAATATGAACAATTAATCGTGTTGCTTTCTGTATCTCGTATGTCTTGGGGTGATGATTGGCCTATGGCCTTCGAAGAAGCATTGGAGCTATTGAGTTGTGGTTTACCCTAACCAGATATTAATGATAAACGTAAAGTTGTAAGAGGTAATTTGGATGGTCTCATAAATTAGCTTTTAAATTGTTTAATATTTGTTTTATTTATACTAGTAACAATGATTTACAACTTTCTTACATTCAAACATTTTAATTGTTGTTGTGATAAGAAATGAGAGAAGAATTAATTTTGCTAGTTTGATGATTCAACATATGAATTTCAAAGTTGCGGAGTCAATTTACCTTATGAGATGATATTAAGTCATGTACTTGTTAAGAAATGGGTTGATATGAGTATGTACACTCCGATCAAGGTTAAGAACATTTGTGTTATAGGTAAACACTCTTTAAGATTGCAAGAGATATATTATTGGGAGGGAGAGTTGATATCAAGATGGCAGGGATGAATTCACTATTTGGAATCATTACATCATATATGGGCCACAAACGGCGTTACCAAACCACCAAATCGACATATCAGATACCCTCAGCAAGAACCGCAGCTATCGACCGTTCCTAATTCTGGGGGTAGTTCTTCTCAACAACAAGGAGTTTCCGATCACAAATATGTTGAGTGGGCGCATGGTCAGTAGATGCAGTATGCCGAGTGGTCGCGTAATTAGCACGCGCAGAAAACGAGCAATGGTACGGTAAACTCGAGCAGTTGCAAGGTTTAAACTAGCAGCAACATGGTCAATACGAGCAGTAGCAGTGTCAATACGAGCAGTGGTACGGTAAAGAAAGGTATGGAATAATTAATTTGCACCCTATCGAGCGGAACAATCTAAATACATGCGACAGATGATGGAGAACATGCATTTGCAAGCCGAACATCCTACTGGTCCACCACCTTTCAACAATGAACATGAAGTTATTTAGTTTTTTTTACATTTGATTGTATAAAGCATTTTAATTGTAATGTTTTTCTTTTTTATTTGATTAAACAATGTTTTTATTTGTTTGGTTTTTAATTAATGAATAGTTTGTTTTGCTTAAGTTTTTTTATTAAATGCTAATTAAATCTCTTTCAATTTTTATTTTGTTATTTACAAGTAATATATGTGTATGCATATACTTATACAATTCTAAAAACTTTAAATTTATAGTTGAAATATTTAATAGTTCGAAAATCCAATAAATTATTTAAATCACTCAAACATATACACTTCAAAGAAAGATATAAAGAACTAAAAGAAGTAAAGAACTAAACTAGAACTATATAATATTTAAAAGATTTAAAAAGTCCAATAAATATTAATCTAACTTTATAGAAGTTATTTTATATTATAAGTTATTCAAACTGCTAATATTAAATATTAATATATTAAGTTTATTATTTATATATATTATATTTAAATAATATTAATCTAAGTTTATCTTATTTAATTAATGATTTTGAGATTATGATATTTCCAATGAAATTTGAAGTTATTGTTATTACTTTTCTCCTTAAGGATGCTCAAAACGACCAGCATGACTAGTACAAAAAGAATGAAGAAAATGGGTCATCTTGATGCAACTAGGGAAGTTATCACGGGGATAACCATTAAATTAGAAAAGAAATGAACTAGACGATCCAACAGATCATTTCTTCCGGAAATCCAAAGTCATTATGATATCAAAAATAAGATGTCATCGTACATTATCGAAGACTTTTATTATGTCAATTTTAACAACAACCATGGGGCTTTTAATAATTGTTTGTTAGCCTAAAAAGCTATTGGGAAAATATGATACTATCAAAAATACTTCTCTCGACCACAAAAACGGATTGAGATATGTCAATGAGGTATGAAAATGTGTTTTTAATTATATTTCTAATAATTTTGTAAATGATTTTATAAAATATATTATAATAAGTTGTAGGCCTGAAGTTAGTAGTTAGGTTAGGTGTGTCTAACTTAAGGATAAGTAAAATATGTTTCTTATTCCAAGAACGATCTAACTGTTCTGATTAAAAAACAATGTACATCATCAAAAATATAATTACCTACAATGTTCCATATAAATTTTAAAAATGAGGCATTATAGCCATCAGGTCCCATGGCCATACCGTTATCAATCCTATGAAAGTCATTATTTATTTTCGCGTTAGTCACATGACGAGTCACAAAGACCTTGTCATATAACTTTATCTTAGTAGTGATTAAATTATCTACATGACTCGGCCAATTATAATGAGTATTTATAGGTTTCCCACGTGGTCATAAAGTAGTCCACATACACTTTACCCCACCCCAAAGATCGAGTCAATAAGGTATCTCTGGCTATTAGAGCTCGATATTTTGTTTCGTTACAAAAGATTCTCATCTTAAGGGTATTGTACATTAATTTAGTGTTTTTGTTTTCCAGATTAATGCAGGTTTCTATGGACCTTCCTCTTAAAGAAATTTTATTCTGATTTACTTAGAAAGTTAAAGAAAAAAGAGGCATCGATTAAAAAAAATAGAGTTTGTCGTAAGCTATGGTGGATTGGGGAGTAAAAATATCCTCCTAGGTTTTAGTAGTCCGAGTAATTATTAGTCTAAACTCGTGCATGTTAATACCAAAAAGATATTTTTATATTTTAGCAAGCTTTAGAATCCAATACATATCTTGGTTATCTAAAAATATCTTCTAAAATTAATAATTTGTATGATTCAATAATTTGTATGATTCTGTTCGAATTTCAAGTGTATTGTTGTTTTAACTATAGTGTTAATTTTTATTTATTACCCAAATATTTTGAGCTTATCTGTATGTGGTCTGAATTTTGAATGGATTGTTTGAAATGTCTACATTAAAGTCCCACCCTAAATTCACATTTCAGCTATACTGATATCTTGGCTAAAAACCGTGACTGGTCATCGGTGTTTGGCACTTGTTGCATTTTTGCCACTAAGGTTCATTCGTCCTCAAAATGGGTCATCTTTGTTTTAGAATGTTGCATATATGGTCATTGTCGCATTCCAATTAACGATACAGTGATACGTGACACACAGAGTTATAGTATTTTTGTTACAAATACGACCATTAGACATTTTACACATAAAATACCCCTTCTTGATGATAAACAGAACGTAGATTTACACTAGTGCGGCTGTAAATAAGGTAATTAAACATTTTAAATCCAAAGAAACAAATCGATTTTATGGATATTTTGGGTGTGAAATGTCTAATTACTGTATTTGTAATAAAAAATCATAACTTTGGGTTCCACATGTCTCCGTATTCTTAATTGGCACGCAATAGTGACCATATATGCAACATTTGTAAACAAGGATGACTCGTTTTGAGGACGAAAAAACCTTAGTGACAAGAATGCAACAAGTGCCAAACACCGGTGATCAATCACGGTTTTTAGCCCTGATATCTTCATGACCGTTTTAATTAGACTGTACACGTGGAATGAGTCACACCAGATTCTATATTCACTGTCGCGATACGAAATCTCTGCATGCTTATTTATACAATACGCAGCAATGAAGATATTTCATCTTACAAAAGTGCACCACATCATCATAATCTCCAAATAATTCTGTAAAAATTCTAACTCTACGGAGTAGAGTATATTTCATCTTTCTTTCAGCATACCTCACATATTTCTCTCTCTTCCATATCATTCTACCATATAATATCCTACCATATATTTTTTTATTTAATATATATTTACATTAAAATTATATATATTAAAATAAATAAAAATTAGCATAATATATTTTCTTTATAAATATAAATTATAAATAATTAATAATTTAATAAATAAGATATAGTAAAATGTTCTGAAAATTGTTTCCGAAATGATAAAAAAAATAATTTAAAAACTTTCAAGTGTCCGAATTAAACAAACAAAGCCTTTATTTATAGATCTCAAAAAATTATAAATCATTGGATATTTTATTATTATTTTTATTTACTAAAATATTCCAAAAATTATTTAAAAATAAGTTAATAAAAAAAATTCATTTTTTTTATATCCAAATCAAACAAACCAAGTCTCTATTTATAGATCTTAAAAATTTATAAATCATGGTATAATTTTTATTTTTTTTAACTTATTAAAACATTCAAAAAATTATTTTGAAAATACTAAATAAATATAAAAACTTAAAATAATTCTGTATCCCAATCAAATAAACCAAATCTCTATTTCTTAATCTCAAAAAATAAAAAATAATAGTATATTTATTTTATTTTATTTACCACCGATAATTCTATAAAACTATTTTTATAATAAAAACAAAAATAAAAAACAGTTGGTTTCAGCCCGAGAGCATCTTTTCCAGCCACAAATATTCATAATTTCATAAATAATACTCGATTTTTATCCAATAATGCACTGCTACGTGTAGTGTTACAAGCTGCAAAGAACTTTCTGAAACAATAAATAATTGGAGTCAACCACGACTTGGTTTCTTGGCATTAACCAGTTATAAAAGGGCATAATATTATATAATATATTTAGTTAAATACAAGAGGGGATATTAATTTAATTTATTGATGCTCAAGTTGGCACATTTCGTAGCCAATTAACGTAACCAAAATTCTTTTAGTATAAATATTACATAATTGAATTTTTATGTCGCCACGCATTTTTCATCTTAATTGCTTTCAATGAAGATTGAGTTAAAATAAAAAAAAATGGTAAATGTTTTTATAGACAAATAGCTTATATTTGCCAATGCATTATAAATGATTGATATGATTAAAATATCTAATTTATGAGAAGATGGACTAGTATGTGCTAATAAATTCGTACGACAGATCATTTTTGAAAGTATATAAAAACACAATTTTTTTACTTTTAATAAAAAAAGTATTATTAGAAATATTAAAAATACAGAATGATATTTGAATCACAAGAGGCGCTAAAGCAAAATTTGATGTTAAGATTAAAATTTCACCCTCTTTCAATCCTAATTTCCAATAGATATTTTTTAATCTCACATTCATTAGATAAATTAGATAGTTGCAGAGGAAAGAACGCTCAGACGAAAACAATAGGATTTAAGTAACAAATTGATAAAGGGAAAGTGATTTTTACTTTAAGTGGGATTGCACTTAAACACAAGTTGTTGAAAATCTTGGAGTCATTCAGGAGCTCAAACAACCAATAATGGAGATAAAAATCATCCTTAATCGAGCTAACGAGAAAAACCAATTTCTATCACTGAAGCTTCACTTGAGGACAAAAGTAAAGGCCGCTTGCTAGAGGCTGAACAAATAGAGAAGAATTACATTATTCAGCAAAAATAGTAGACCATTTGTTTGATAAATTGTCTCTAGAAAATTTTCAATGAAGTTTAACCAGATGGGAACTGATATAATCCTTGAATGAATCAGAGATGGACAACTAATCTGATGAAACTGAGCCACGAAGAAGCATATAGCAACAAGAGCAGAGTAGGATAAATGAGGTATAGATAACTCTGATTTCTCTTTTCAATATGAATCGATTGGATTATGTGATTCTTATGTTGAATGAAAAGCTTACTAGATCTGCAAACTAGAAATGCTAGTCATGATGTAATGTGTTGAGCTTAATAGAAACAAAGAGGATTAATGCATTAAAAATATATGCTTGATAGTGATTAGCGAACTAGTTGAAACCAAAATGATAAAGCATCCAATACTTTAGAAAACATTTAGCTAGGGTTAACTAACAATTCCAAGATATAAATAGCTTAGAAGTTATAACAATTATCCAACAACTTAATACTTTAGATGGAGGAAATTTATGCTCAACAATCATTTTATTGATTCACGAATCGTTACTTATGTACCATAATCCAAGACTTTTTAAATGAGTGATAGTAATGAGTTGAGATGGAACTGGAAGATTAAAGAATTCCATTTTCATTGTACATTTCATAGTCCACTTAGCTAGCCAATCAGTAGCTTTGTTTTGGTCTCTAAAAATGTGGGAAAACAACCTTTGTAGGGGTGATAAGATTTTTACAAAATTTAAAGATAGGTACAAGAGGACAATGATATTTACCATTGGCTTGAAGATTGACTAGTATTTGTAAATCAGGTTCTATATCTACATTTAACCAACCTTTGTTTATGCAGATTTGAAGTCCATCCAAAAGAGCTATATTTTAGCCGTAATTGGGGAGAGCTTGTCGTATAAATTTCTAAATCCTAATACAATGTCACCTGAACTATTGTAAATGATAACACCACTATTGGAGTCCCCATTTGGGAGGCAAGATCCATCATAATTGAGCTTAAGTCTTGTAGAAGTTGGGAGAATCCATTTCAAATAAGTAGGCTTACTTTTGTAGTTTAGATAATTAAAACAACCAATATCAGTTGCTGCATTTGCATCATTATTCCAGTGTCTTATCTTAAAAAGTTTAGAATGATGAAGGAAAAACATAATGTATTTTATACGATTAACAAATGACCTCATAGAGTACAAATTTTCTTTAAACTTGGCTGTATTACTTGTTTGCTAGATGACCCAGTATATTATGTTAGGAATAACAGTTCTAGCAAGAACAACCGTTTGAGTTAACCATAATCAAATCCTGGTCATGTTAGCTATAGCCATGAATCTGTTTATATAGATTTTTCACATGTTTCTAAAATATGACCAGATGGCCCAAGTAAAACTACAAAATATAAACAAATGATTAGGAGTTTCTAATGAGTCAGATAATTGACACTTTGAAATAGTTACGAAGTGCCTCTTTCACAATATAGAGTCAATAGGAATATAACTATGAAGGATTTCCACAAGATAAAGGAACACTTCCTAGGAGTAATGAAGTTCCATATTTTGCTAAAAAGGTTGGACTTGTTCTGATTCTCTCTAATCTGCATCTAAGTTTCTTTAGTACTGAATTTCTCATCTTTGGAGAGCTTCTATATAATAATATCCTCTTTATTGCTTTTGATATATATATATATACATATATAGTCTTAATAAGGTTGATACTTTCCTAAGATAAGAAGCCCATAAGTCTATTTTTATTTCAGGAGTTTCCATCCCAAAAAGAGAATATGTTTTCAGACCTGAACCCGTTATTGTCTAACTTATCATCCAGTATGATAAGGGGAGAGTGACAATACCAATTGTCAAGCCATAAATTAACTTCACCCCTACCCAAATTCCATATAATATTAGGCACAACAAAGTTCTTGATGATGGCCAATCTTTTCCACGTTTTAGAACCTAGTTTGTTATAAGAAACCTCCAAATGATGAAGGTCCTTATAGTAGATGTTGTATATTAGATTGGCCCAAAAAGTCTTGTTTTCTTTGAATTTGACCTATATATTATAGGAAAATGTTTCTTGGATATTAGATAATGTTTTAATATTTAGACCCCCTTCGCAAAAGGGTTTTCAAATAGAGGACCAGTTCGTCCAATTCATTTTATAGACCTCATTGGTTGAATATCAAATGAACTTCTTAAGAGTTCTTTCTAACCGTGTAATAATACTTTTAGGCAAGTAGCTACTTTGAACCCAATACATAGGAATAACCAGTAGAACTGAGTTCATAAGAGTAGATTTTCCACCATAAGACAAATGTTTATTCTCTCAATCCTTGATCTTGTTATATACTTGTTTTGAAGAGAGTTGTAGTTTATAGTCTTGGTGTTCGTGTTTAATATGATTCCTAAGTAATCAATAGGTAGATGGCAAGTGTTGAAGCCAATTTGAATGATAAGAGTAAAGATTCTAGTATTTAGAAGGATGGTAGATGTAATGATCTAAGTTTGGTCTATGTTAATGACTTGGTCAGAGACATCATGGTAATTTTATAAAAACTTGCCAAGATTATCAATAGTAGAACTAAGACCATTTGTAAAGATAAGAATATCGTCAACAAAAACCTAGTAACGAATAAAAATAGCACTCATCGTAGAATACTTCATACACTCGTTAACATAAAAAATCTTAGAAAGACCTGTAATCAAAACCTCTTCGGTAAGTATAAAGAGACTAGGGAAAAAATGAACCCCTTGTATTAGATTTTTTTTGGTTTTGAAATAATCAACAACATCACCATTATTAAGAATAGAGACAAAAAAAGATCCAATCAACTTGTTTACAAGATTAACAAATTTATGGTAGAAACCAAAAGTTTGTAACACTTTAATTATATAACTATGGGACATTTTATCAAAATCCTTACTCATGTCCACCTTGATCATGATATTACTAGCTTTAATTTTCCTATTAATATGATACATAATCTCTTTAGTGATTAATATGTTATCATGAATAGACTTTTCTATAATATAACCTACTTGAACTTTAGAAATGATTTTAAGAAGAAGTTTGATGAGTCTATTGTTGATAATCTAACATATTATTCTATTCAATACAGTACATAAACTCATTGGTCTAAAATATTTACATTTTGTAAGGTTGATATACTTGGGTATAAGACACCGATCTGTGGCCATTACACCTTGAGAAATGTTCTGGCCAAGCATAAAAAACTATGGCATCACATAGATCTCTTTTGTTGATTTTCCAGCAGGATTTGAAAAAGTAACTATTAAATCCATCTATGCATGCAGCACTAGAAGAATTAAGGTCGTTGACAATGCCATAAATATCCTCCTTAGTAGGAGGGAGCAAAAGTAAGTTATTATCTTCATTTGTCATCAATTTTGGGATGTTATTAAATATGGAGGCATGCATTATTAGATCTTCTTCTTCTATATTGTGATATGTTTTTGTATTTATGTCTCCTTCTTTAATTCAATTTGAGTAGCATTTTTATGCCAATATAATTCTTCCATCTTTAAGGCATGAAGTAAAGATAATTTACGTTAGATAGCTCCATTTTAGATTCCAAGCTATTAGATTCTTGATGCTTTATTTATAGATTCTTGACAGCTTGCTCTGTATTCTACACTTTATAAAAAATATTATCAAAACAAATTATATTCTAAACCTAAAGATCTTTTTAAGTCTTTTGAGTTTGTGTCAAAAAGCATAAAGATGATAGCCTTCAATGTTTTGGTTCCAATTTGTTTCTACAAAACTGAGAAAATCCTTTTCTGAAGTCCACATATTTAAAAATTTAAAACTCTTTATGAAACTTAAATTGTCTTTAGTTATAGTAATACATAAAGAAGTATGTTTAGAACAAGTTTTGGTCATATGAAGAACTTTAATTTTGTTTAAAAAATCATACCATACTCAATTGCAGAGAACCATATCCAAACGCTTCCATTTGGAGTTATTTGACCATGTGAATTTGGAGCCTCCATAACCAACATTCTCCAACTGAAAGTCGTTCATAACATCGTTAAAAAACTCTGAGCTATTGAGGAAAATGTGGAGCATCCAATCTGTTCATCATTAGATAAATCCACATTGAAGTCTTCTGTAATAAGCCATTCTTTAGTTTTATGGGTTTGGGTAGTTTAATAGTATTGTTGGGTTGTTGGATTATAGGTTTATGGTTTAAACCATGGTCCAGCTCATTTATATAATAAATGAGATAAGGTAAAAAAAGGAATAAAGGTAAAATGATAAATGGTAAAACAATTATGGTAAATGGTAAAACTGAGGTGGTTGCTGACTAGTCTGAGGGAGAGATATACTTAGGTATAATTGCGGGAGACCAATAATGACAAAAAACTTGGATATTTGGGGTGTCATGTGTTAGATTTTCATGGCTCACATGTGCAGGGAGACTAATCTTACAAATTTATTGAAACATTTGGTATGAGAGAGAGAGAGAGAGACAAAAGTAAATATGAGGGACTAATTTGATACACGGGTGAAACATTGGGGATAAATGTTGATTTTAGCTTAGATTGAGTCAATTTAATAGTATATACAGACGTTGTCACAACTTCTCTCCAAAACCCTCAACCCACTCCTGGTGTATGTAACATGTTCCAACACGGTTTGATATAATCTTTCAACAAAAATTTTATGTTGAGGAGTCCCACTCTATGGCTACTTTCTAGAATTTTCTAGCTTTATACAATAACTAGTGAGAAATTTTTATTTACATATTCTATCTCATTAGCAGTTAGAAGCTTCTTTAGAATTTTCCCTGTTTCATTCTCTATCAAATTATTCCAGTTCACAAAGGTAACAAATATTTCATCTTTGGTCTTCAAAAGTATAACCCATATGTTTTTACAATACTCATCCATCATCAATATAAATGACCTTGCACCACATATTGTAGTTTCTCATGCCGGACCCCAAAAGTCTTAATGAACATACAGAATTACTTCATTAGTTTTATGGTTGGTGGACAAAAACTTCACCATATTACTCTTACAAAAACACATCTTAAAGAAAGCTCAACTACTGAACTATAATATCATCTAACAACCCTTGTTTTCTTAGTTCACTAACTCTATTTTCAGTTAAATTCCCTAACCGATGATGTCAAAAATTGGTAGAATTTTTCACCGCACAAGATATACCCTTTACAACTACAATGTTCTCAATGACTAACATATCATTACTTCTATTGGCTTTTATAATAATTAAGCAGCCTTATGAGACCCTCAATCTGTCATTGATACTGTTATAGGTAAACCCTTTCTCATCTAACATCCCAGTAGAAAGAAAGTTATGTTTAATTTCAGTTATATATCTTACGTTGTTAATCACTCTCTTAAGTTATATAGACAGATTGAGCTGAATTGTTTCAATCCGTTGATAACACATACTTCATTATTCCCTAATAGGTTCCTTTCACTATCAAGTATTCAAATTCAGCACCCATTTAAATTTTTGCATGTAAGAATAATAAGTTATTAACCCATCATCATACTCACAAAATAAAAGTACGAAATAAATAAAAATAATAATTTTTCCAATAATGAAAATTTAATTATATTCATTTAAAAATAAATTATATAAAAAATCATCTAAGAATAAAATGTATCCACTAGTAAGAGTAATCTAAATCTACAAATTTCTTCAACTTGATACACACTTCTATTTTCTTTATAAATGGATGGTTCATCATAATTATAGTTTCCGCTTAAAGTGTACGCCATAAATAAATACAAACATTAGTGGTTTTCTCTATACCAATTCATCATGTATCACAAAATAATTTCTAAATATACCCGTTGAGTATGAGTCGAATCATTGTGTAATGTCATGACAGTGTATCGTGTCTGTCAGTACAGTCTTGTGTCACAGACTAGTATTGTGTATACGAGCCCATTAGGTCCATTATATAGTAAGTTCTATTTATTCCATATAAATAGATTACTATTCTTACACAACAGACAATCTGAAAAATCTATAACATTGTTCTATCATAGTGAAACACTTTTCTATAGCGGCAACCGTGGACGTAGACAATTACCGAATCACGTTAAATCTTGTATTCTTTTCTTTTATGCCTTTTATTATTTTATTTAGTGCTTGAGAATTAGTGATATATTACATAGTAAATCATAACAATACCATTTTTAAACTCTAAACATGTCAATTATCAAAATTTCTTCTTAAAATATCCTAGATTTTTGTAATGGAGAACCAAATTACTTTTGCGTTTCTCAGAACAAATCCCATGTTGGATTTAAAGCATATGTTTATGCTTATTATTAATATTTTAAAAGATATTCACCATATTGGATTTTTCATCCCCTGAGTTGATCTTCATTTCAGTTAATTTATGCAAAGACCAAAATATATATTTGGTTTGTTAGAACATATCCAATATTATGAGATATTATTCTATTTACATGTCATCGCACGATAAACATTTTGGTACCAATATCAAATCTCTAACTTGGACTCACAGCTAGATGTTATTGGAATATTAATCTTATTGAGGTCTTGAATATTATAAACTAATTACATGAACTAAAATATATAAACACTTTGAACATGTAATATAACCCACTCTTTACGCATAACCCTCTTTTTACATTTAAATTGTACGCATAATTCATGTGATGAAGAAGATTTATACTTGTTGTTTAAAGATAATAATAACTATATTAAAATAAAAAGTTTTAAAAAAATCGATGCAGTAAATATTTTTAGTAAGACAAAATTATGTTAAAGTTTGTTGCTACAAAACTAGTTATCACGGTTATAATACGGAGATATACTTTTTGCACTAACTACAGTGAACCGGATGTGAACAATTTTTGTCTCAAAATTGTATAATTTTGGGGTTTTACTGTACCAATTCTGACTATAATATAATATAATTAACACATGTATTTGTGTAAACTCAAAACAATAAAATTACAAGTATTCATTTAAAAAGATTATAATCATGCTTTAAAACCAAAATAAAAGGGATTAAAAATATGATCTTTTAATCCCGACAAAGTTACGATAATGATATATATTAGTTTACGTTGAGAATAATATGTGCTTCACATATTATCACTATATTATCAAATTTGGGTTTGAAGATGTGTTCACATTTATATACACTCTATTCTTTTCAATATTAGCAATGTGGGATTTCGGACCAAGTATGGGATGAAGTTTACTCTTCAACATCCCCTTTAAATTTGATCCCATTAATGAGCGGAATAAACGTGGTCAAATCACAGTGGAATCAAAATCGTTAGATAGAAACTCACATTCTTTTCAACTTGGCTCTTATACCATATTAGAATATATGTGTAAGTGTGAAACGTGCCTCACATAATAGCGAGATATTTTCTGCTTTGGGCACATAGACACACATAGATTTGCCTTTGGTACACTCCCGAAAGGTCTTTTTCTCTAGTTGAGGTATCTCTCACACTTCTATACACTCTATTATTTTCAATGTTAGCAATATGGGACTCTGGACCAAGTATGATATGAAGTTTACTCTTCAATACCCCTTAAAACTTGATCTCAAACGTCGTCAAATCACAAGTATGATATGAAGTTTACTCTTCAATACCCCTTAAAACTTGATCTCAAACGTCGTCAAATCACAACGGAATCAACATCGCTGGATGTGTTGATAAACGGAAAGAATGTCGCCTAATCACATCGGAATAAACATCGCTGGATATTCAACACATTTAGCAAGATGTTGTCCACTTAAGGTCTAAAATCCCTCACGGTTTTGCTTTTGGTACACTCCAAAAAAGCCTCTTATTAGTTTTAAGGGGTTCACACTTATATACACTATATTATTTTTAATCTAAGCAATGTGGGACTCAAGAACAATTATATGATGAAGTTTATACCCTTTGACGTCCCTTTTAAACTTAATCCTGTTAAGAATATATAAGTGTCCCTCACATACTAGCAAGATATTGTCCGCTTTCGGCACGAAAGTCTTCACAGATCTGCTTTTGTACACTTTCCAAAAACATCTTACTCGTTGAGGTATATTTACACCGATATACCGTATATTCTTTTCCATGTTAACTATGTAGAATTTTTGACCAAATATGAGATGAAATTTATCATTCAAAATTAACCCTTCCAAATATAAAGCTCTATATATTATATTAGAAAATTTTAAAGATAGTGTGCTGGTTAAGTTAGGATAAAATAACTACTATGTTTATTTTAAAGCGAAATAGTCATTATTGGAAATATTAAAAGGATGTACCATTACATTTTACATATACCTTTAGTCAGACCGTGTCAATAATACGTGTGGCCCAACCTTATATGAAAACAAATTGTTCTTTTATATGGAAAGGAAACTACCAAATAAAAGACATCATTAGAAAGGAGTTGTTTGTTGGTTCTCCAATTTGAAATTAACAAAATGGCAGCTTCTATTCTTGTAGGTTTTTCCCTTCAACTCCTAGCAACAGAAATTAGACGAGCCAAAGATCAAGCAGGCAAGGCTCGAACAATCCTCAAAAGCCTTGAAGCAACAATCGTTTCAGTTTCTCCAATGATCGCTCAACTCGAAATATTGAGCAAAGCATTGGACACTTTTCCGGAAGATGTATTGCTTAGGTTGGATGAACAACTCAAGCAAGCCGCAGAAATCGTCAAGGCGTACCAGTATATCGGCGGCCGGCATTTTGTAACGAGACACAGGTTTAAACACTTAGGAATTGAAATTGATCTTGTCACTCAGTACAAATAGATCCATTTTTATTATCTATAGCTGATGATTCCTGATTCAACAGTTAGAAGCTGAAATATTATTTGATTATTTGTTATTATAATAAAGTTAGAAAAACACATATTAAAATGTTTAGGTAAATATGTTATGTAGGTACCGAAAGAGGCTTATAGTGATGGATGAGTCTTTGCGTCACCTTGTGACGATTGATATCCAAGTAGCACAATCAGTGGATCTAAAAAACATGCTTGTGAAGATGACAGAAATGAACAAGAAATTGGAAAAGATGGGTTTTGATGTTAATTCCCTTCCTGCTGCTGCTGAAGGACCTCCCTCAAATAATCACGGCCATTGTAAAACATGTTCATGTGGCCAACAAAGTTGCTCACCTAAACACAGATTTGAATTTTGTATAAAATTCCAAAAAAAATGAAAACGGACATGAAAGTTACAAAGCATTAAAGTTACATTTTGTTTCTTGGATTTTAAATTATGATTTTATTTTTATTGTGTGTGATTTATTTACTGTACATTTATTTCTATAAATTTGGATATATATATATATTGTTCGTTAAACTGGATGCTTTGGTGGTTGACTTATTTTTTCATTTACTTTTGAGAATTATTTTTTACAACGAATTCTATTGGTATAGATGATAATGGGAAGATAGATATTAGTAGTGGGTTTTTGTATGACTTATTAAGCAATCGAATCCGATAATCAGTTTGAAACTGATTTAATAAAAAGAGAAAAGTATCTAATAATACGTACTAAAATATTTCATTAAAAACTAAATCTCAAAATAGACGTAATATCTATGTATTTAAACCAAAGATAGAGAAAAATATCAACACTAGTATAAATACAAATATAAATAAAGAGTTGCCGAATTGGTGTGATTAGAGATAGTAAGTTCGATTCCTTTTCAAACGCTTTTTTAGCTGAGCATGTCACATTCTGGTGTTGGTTTGCAGGTTATTGTGTCAGATTGAGGGTTTATCCTGTGCGAACTCATCTTGTTTGAGTAGCAGCGGCGGGTTCGTTTACGAAAAAAACTGTTTTAGATTTAAAAAAATTCCCCATTTTTGAACCAAAAGCTTTCATACCATTTCCCTCAAACATAGTAAACTCATTTAAATCATAAAACCTACGGAATGCCCAAATACCCGGTTACCTTTAGAAACCGATGAACCATCCTCTCCGACGATTTCTCAGTCTCACGAACCAATAAAGACGTGACAGACCGTTGTTCATTATGAAGCAATACGTATTTGAAGCTTCGTTTGTCGTTCAAACATCCAGAAAACCTTACAGGTACTAAAATCGATGGTCATTACACTATATTTCATTGCTTCACCATCACCTAGCGTCTGCATTTGTAGGTTTCTATTGTATTTAGAGTGTACTTGGATGACCATTACAAGTATGTTGTCGGTAAAGTCATATTTTTGCTACGTATATAGTTGATCAGTGGCACCTTCTAATTTTGCTGTACATTATGTTTCAGGTTACTTTCTGTTGTGGTTTATTTCTATCTGAGGGTAAGTTTGTAATTTTTGTTTAGAGTTTGTGGAAGTTTGCAAGTATTTAATATTTGAGTAGAGAGTAGAGGGAGAATTAAGCAGTCTGGTTGTATTTAATTTTTATTACCTTCATTTAATGTTGGTGGTTGGGTATTTATAGCCTTACGTTTGGGCCTTATGGGCTGTCGGGTCATGTTTAATGGACCCGGGTCAAGTTTAAGGACCCATGAGCTCTTAGTAGGAGAGCAGGCAGATTAATCAAGAAGTGATTTAGGTTTTTAAGTACTTTAGTCCTTGTTCGAACAGTCAAATGGATGAGGGGTTCGAACTGTTCTGTCCGGTTAGATGGTCTTTGTCAGAACTGTCCCTGTCCGAAGAGGTAACAGAATCCGGACTCATCAGTAGCCCCTTTTTTAGGTGTTTGTTCAAATAACCTTTGTCAAAACCTGAAAAACAGTCCGTTGTCAGTGGCAGTTTTATCCGGACAGGTCTTCCGAATTGTGTCATGGTTTTATCCGGAGTGAAAAAGTTCTTTGAATCTAAACAGTTTTTTTTCGCCAAGGTTCATGGGACATGTGTCACCCTTTGGTTGGTTGCTTTAGCCATTTTTTCACCTTGGATTTCGCACCCACCTTCTCTGAAAAGCAACCTCTTCATTAATGAAGGTGACATCAGCGCCGTCTTTTAATCATTGCTAATCTTTTCGAATTCTCCTAGGAATCAAGGCTTCTTTTTTAGGTTTACTATAAATTAAGAAGTTTTACCACTGTTTTACCATCACTTTTATTTTTACTTTGATAATCTTCAGAGCTTTCTCTCTCAAACACAAGTTCTTGTTTAGGTCGTTTATGTTCACAGCAAGGAACACTCTGATCAAAGGTGGGTGGCTCAATCTATTTGAACTAGAAAACGCATAAAAAGTCGAAAGGGAAAGGCGCATTGCAGCGGGCTTATCCACTTCTCCCATCGACAAACCAGCATTCTCAGCCACAGAGTCTGACCAGAGTTCTTCCTCCACAAAGGGTGTCAAACAGAAGAGGTTGTTTCAAACCAATCTTTCCCCTATCATCTCAGGTTCTTCGGTTCAAGAGTCAGAACCCACAGTTGAGCCAGGTTTAACAGTTACCAGTTTTAAAAAACCCTCCCCATTCTTAGCCATGGGGTCAGATGCTGAAACTTCTCCTCACAAGCTGGTTGATCGAAGAAAAGGCCGGCTGGTCAAAGGGCAGGCTTCCAAGAGCACTCCTTCGAAATCGGGGGCCAATGACAGCAGTACAGGGTCAGAGGTACCCATTAAAGTACCCAGGGACAGGCTGTCCGGTCCGGAGGCCACTGGCTCAAGTCCCCGAAGAGAAACGTCTACATCAGAACCCCAACCAGAGGCTAGGATGCAGGAGAGTAGTAAAGCTCATCAGTTCGGAAGTCAGGCTGATCCAACTCCAAACCTCCCCCTCACAACAACAACTGAAAATCCTTCCTCAATCATGGAGGAAATAATGGAGGATTCCATCGAAGAGGCTCCATTCGAGTCCGAACCATCCGGACAGACTAGTGGTGCTGTTGCTGCCCAAAAGGATAAAGGCAAGGAAACGTTATGCTTAACGCATCCGGATCTGGTGGGGTGTCTTGAAGGAAAAGTGGGACCTTGTTTCCACAAGGTCAATGTTAAATATCTCCTTGCCCTACAAAAGATTAATTACGCTTTCATCCATACAGCTGAGTTGGGCCGGATGCGTACAAAATGGGGGATTCCGGAGAATGTGAAGATAAGAATCCCTATAGATCCTGAAACCCCCATGGATTGTAAACTCAGTGAAGTAGTCATCTTCACCGAGCTCTTTAACTGGGGTTTAAGGTTCCCCTTGGATCCGGAAATAGTTAGGTATTTCCATCTCATCAAGCTCTGTCCCAGTCAATTAAGCCCCAATTCCTGGTACACACTTATGGCCTGCATCATGGCCTCCAGGCTCTCCGGGATTCCTCTACCAATGGAGGAATTCGCTGTTGTGGCTAATCTCTGCAGGAACCACCACATCCCCTTCTATCACTTCAACATGGGTGATAATTATAAAGCAGTGGATGATATGCTTAAGTCGGAGAGAAACTGAAGGACTCAATACCTGTTCGTAAGTGGTGCTTGGGAGAACGGGAGGAAAATCAAAGCCGGAGTCAATCCAAGTCTCCTCACCAGCAGATGGAGAAGTGATCGTAAGGCTCCTACTTTATATTCTTAATTTTTTATCGAATTTGCTTAAGCTAACTGGTCTTGTCTTTTCTTCTTAGCAGAACTGCCCAAAGACTTCAATGGCTACCTAAAGTTTGGGCATACCACTTGCACCAAGATCAACACTTGGGCTGCTGAAAAGTGGGGAAACCGGTTTCACGATGCTTTCACAGGAGGCAACTTAGCAAGGTCTCACCTCTGGAACACTACTGGCCGGAGGGACCTGACCTGGGAGGAACTCACTACCCCACCCCCTCCGGATGTAGTCCTGAAGAGAACACACGAACCAGACGGGTCACTTTACTTGCCAGGCCGGGCCAAGGTCGCGAGTAAGATGAAGGGCAAGAATAAGAATGGCAAGAAGGTGGTAGGTGAAGCTAATCCTGCCGAGATGGAGGAGGCTGTTCCAACACATCCCGAGGGGCCAGCCCAAGCCAGATTGATGCTGCTCTTTTAGAAGTGGTAGAGCATGAGAGTGTTAAGGAAGATGCTCGATCCCCAAAGCCCCCAAAAGCTCCCAAAAGAGACCGAAAACGGGGAGCGGAGAGCAAGGATAGGGAGGCTAAGAAGAAAAAAACCTCTAGGGGTGATGAACTTTCTCTCCGGCCTCCAGAGCCTCTCCCCTCTGTAGATCCTATTGATCCAACACAGGCAGAGGAGATCCCTGGTGATTTTCAAACCGATGAGGTTGGAGGAGGAGACCTTAGCATTGATGGGGTTGACATCACCGGGTTTGATGGACTGGGTGATTACTTTGCCAACCTCCCCAGAGACGATTTTTCTGGGCCTTACCTCCCTCCGAGTACTTCGAACACCGTCACTTTTAATGGTAATACTTTTACTGTTTCAAGTGAAAGAGATATTATAGCTCACTCTATATTAAGTAGTGTTCAGCCGGTGCTTGTGTTGGAGAAGCAAGTTCGAAGTCAGGAAGATACTATCAAAGATCTCAAGTCTGACAAAGAGAGACTGTCCGATGATCTTCTTACTGCCACTTAACATGCTGACATTCTAAAGGGGGAAAACGAGGAGTTGAAAAAGAACCAAGAGGGGTGGACCACAAAAGTTGCTACTCTAGAAGATACTATCAGGGAGCTCCGGGAGAAGTTGTCCAGAGTAAAGAAAGATCTCACCTCTTCAAAAGAGGAGGGGAAGGCCAAGGATCAAGTCATCCACAACTTAACAAATGACAAGATTGCGCTTGAGAACACAGTGTCCAAGGCTGCAGAGGAGAAAGCTGGTCTGCTAAGGGAGCAGGAGGCCAAAATCCAGGGCAAGATCGATGCTTATGCCAACAACGTAATAGACACTCAAGAGCAAATGTATGCCAAGGTGAAGTCGGACATGGTCCTGCTCTTCCATGAGAAGTTCCCAAAGAGGAACCTGGGAGATTTGTGGCTTCACGTAGAGTACGAAGACCTTCCCTTCCACACCATGGCTGATGGAGACTTGCATGATTATTCCAGTGCTTCCTCCTCTGACGAAGAAGAAGAAAATACTTGGGAGCGCCCTCTCGAAGAGAAAGATGATCCCAAGGGGAAGAAGAAGATAAGTGAGGCTGAGCCATCTTCAAAGGCTCAGTCTTAAATTATGAATTATCTTTTCAATTTTATGTTATCTAAACTAAAGTCCTTGGAAGGCCAAGGCATTCTTTTTGTTATTGTGTCCGGTATCTGACCGGATAGATCCTTTGCTCTGTTTGACAATTTAAAAGTCCTTGGAAGGCCAAGGCACTCAAGTTATTTGAATGAACATCTTTGTTTTGCACAACTCTTGCATTCTTCCATAGTTTGTTTCAATTTTGGTGGCTAGTGTTTAAATAGCCCTTAGTTATTTCATAAGCATTCTAAAGTGAGAGTGTTTAAATTCTCCGATGACAAATGTTTAAGTAGTCATCAATCCCTTAATTCAATCCGGATGGTGTGACAAAAAACAAACAAAAAAACTTCGAATTTTTTTAAGAAGGCATTAGATTTTATTAAAACGCCCGGACACCTCATTAAAACCTCCATATGCCACCAGGGTAGGAAATAGTATGCCCCCAAATATTTACATGGATTTTTAAACAAGTAAATATTTACACAGCTTTTATTCCAAGTACATTCGGAGATGCTAAATATTCCAAGGGTGATTTAAAACCCTTCCATCCTTGTCTTCGAGCCAATATGTTCCAGGTTTAAGCCTTTCAATGACCATATAAGGTCCTTCCCAAGTTGGGGCCAGTTTGCCGAGGAGCTTTTCTTTAGTGTGTAAGAAGACTTTTCTCAATACCTTGTCCCCCGGCTGGAAATCTCTTCTTTTAACCCTAGAAGCAAACCTGCTTCTTATCAAACCTTGATAGTGTGCAGCTCTAAGGTGAGCCTTAACTCGTCTTTCCTCTATTAGGTCAAGCTGGCCTCTGACTGTCACTTCATTTGTGTGTTCGGAGAAGTTGTGAACCCAAAATAAAGGGAGAGTTGCTTCTATGGGAGCTATTTCATCCATCCCATAGACCAAGGTAAAGGGTGACTCTTGTGTCGCAGCCCCAGGTGTAGTCCGGTAGGCCCACAAGACCTCTTGCAAATAACTAGGCCACTTCCCAGCAGCCCCTTCTAAATTCTTCTTTAAACCGGACAGTATAGTTCGGTTAGCCACTTCAACTTGTCCATTTGCTTGTGGGTGGAAAGGTGAAGAGAAACAATGTTGTATACCCCTTGAGGCACAGAAACTCTCCATTTCCATATTTTCGAACTGTGGCCCATTGTCTGTCGTTATTTTTTGTGGAACACCAAATCTGCAACAGATGTTGGATAAAATGAATTTTATGACAGCTTTTGATGTTGTTCCTGCCAGAGGGGATGGTTCAATCCACTTCGAAAAGTAATCTATAGCAACAATTATAGTTCTGCGTCCTCCGGACGCCATAGGAAGAGGTCCCACCAAATCCAACCCCCATCGAGCAAAAGATACAGGCTCAGAAATTGACTCTAAAGGGATGGATGGGACATGAATTTCATTGCTATATCTCTGGCATGGATCACACCTTCTCACCAGCTTCTTAGCATCTTGCATTATAGAGGGCCAGTAATAGCCACCGAATAAAACTCTCCGTGTTAGAGCCCTGAATCCACAGTGAGCTGATCCCTCACCATCATGCAATTCAGAGAGGACTACTTGAGACTCATCGTCTCCCAAACATCGCAAAAGAGGTTTACTGTAAGACTTCTTATACAGAACGTCTCTTAGTATGATAAAACCACGAGCTCTATGCTTCATTTATCTTGCTAGTGCTTTATCCGGAGAGAGGATGCCATTGGAGAGATACTGCAGGAGAGGAAATCTCCAGTCTTGGGGTTGTTTTATCTGTACATCGAAAATTTCTTCCTCTTTACCTACGCTAAGTTTAATGGAAGGGATCTCCAGCACATGGATCCAAGGATATGACTCAGTGTATGCTATGGTTGCCAGTGAATCTGCTAGTTCATTCTCTGCCCGGGGTATATGCTCATAAACAACGCTTTTGAACTTAAGAGCCTCATTTTTAAGAAGAAGCAAGTACTTCACTAGTTGCTCCTTTTTTGCCTCAGATTGACCTTGTGCATGGTGGACAAGAAGTTGAGAATCACTCACCAGCTTGACCCTTTTGGCCCCACATATATAAGCTAACTTTAAACCAGTTATAGCTGCTTCAAAACAAAATCAAAACATATAGCCTGGGACATTTTGTCACCATATGGAGAAGTCAAACACACCCCTGCACCACATCCCATAGTACTGGACCCACCATCCGTCCGGATGACCCAGACCTTTTTGTCTTTCATCTCAGTGGTCTGCTCCGAATCCCTATCATAGTGGAATTCAACTAAAAAGTCAGCCATAGCTTGGGCTTTGACTGCTGTTCGAGGAGCAAAATCAATATCGAAGTCCTCCAATTCCACTGACCACTTAGTCATTCTACTTGAAATGTCTGCCTTTTGGAGAACATTATTCAAGGGAAAAGATGTCCGGACGATAATAGGATGAGCCTGAAAATAAGGCCTCATCTTCCTTGCAGCAATCACCAAGGCCAACGCTAACTTTTCGAGTTTCAAATAACGCTTTTCTGCATCTATCAAGCTCTTGCTAATGTAGTACACCGGATGGGGGTAATTATCCACCTCTCTTACCAATATAGCACTGATGGCACAACTTGAAACTGCCAAGTACACGAAGAGTGTTTCTCCATCAACAGGTTTAAATAAAGTCTTAAGAGAGGACAGATGTTTATTAATTTCATTGAAGGCCTCATCGCACTGTGGAGTCCATTCAAATCCGTTTGCACCCTTTAGAGTTTGGAAAAACGGGGCACATCTGTCCGAAGATCTTGAGATGAATCGATTTAAAGCAGCCAACCTCCCCGTCAACCGTTGTACTTCTTTAACATTCCGAGGAGGCTCCATTTGGAACAAAGCATTAAGTTGGTCCGGATCGGGCTGTATCCCTTGCTCACTTATTATGTAACCCAAGAACTTCCCGGACTGTACTCCGAACACACATTTTTCTAGATTTAGCTTCAAATTCACTTTTATCAAGTTGGCAAAAGTTTCTTGGAGGTCTGCCAAGTGCAGCTGCCCATCCACACTTTTCACCATCATGTCATCAATGTATACTTCCATGTTTCTTCCAATTTGATCAGCAAAGGCTTTGTTCACCAATCTCTGATAAGTAGCCCCAGCATTTTTCAATCCTAATGGCATCACCTTGTAGCAATGAAGACCCCTATTAGTGACAAACGTGGTATGCTCCTAATCCTTCGAGTCTACTTGAATTTGATTGTACCCGGAGAAAGCATCCATAAAGGAAAGTAGCTTATTCCCAGAAGTGGAGTCTCCTAGCTGATCAATCCGGGGGACTGGATATAAATTTTTTGGGCAAGCCCTATTGAGATCTGTGAAGTCAATGCATATACGCCACTTGCCATTTTTCGTTTTTACCAAGACCGGATTGGAAGTCCACAAAAGATATTGAGACTCCTTTATATGCCCCATTTGTGTGAGTCTGTCAACTTCTTGAACAATAACATCAGCCTTCTCTTTGGAAAAAGGCCTTCCCTTTTGTACCACGGGTGCTATGTCTCTCCGGATGGATAGGTGATGTGATATAATATTTGCTGGAACCCCTATAGCATCAGCGTTGCACCAAACAAAAACATGTTGATGGTCTTTCAGAAACTTTAACATCTTAATCTTCCGTTCGGATGGCATCTTGGATCCTATCTTAACACTTTTCCCTTCTTCTAAAGAATGTGTTTCAACTTCTTCAACTGGTATCAATACTCTAGGGGTCTCTCTGGGGTCATCAATTTCACCCTCACCCCCCAGAAAACCCCTCAAATTGCTATTCTTCGTTGATACGAACTGCCCCCAACGTTCGTGGAGCCAGTGCTGTAGCATAACACTTTCTTGCAACCTTTTGACTGCTTCGGACAACTCCCACTTGTCATTGAACAACATATTTCAAACATTGGTGGACTGTAGAGGCCACTGCATGCATCTTAGAGAGCCAATACCTCTCTAAAATAGCATTATAACAAGTGGGACAATCCACCACAATAAAAAGTATCCTGACCATCTTCTTGAAAGGGCCCTTGCCCAACAAAACTTCTTCTTCGAACTCCCCGATCACATCTGCTGAGCTCCCAGTGAAGCCTACAATTGATCTGTCCGAACGCTGAATTACGGCTAGATTTTTTATCTTTTTGTAAGTGGTTAAGAAGAGGATATTGGCTGAGCTTCCAGTATCCACCAAGATTCGTCTTATGTCATTGCCCCCAATGGATGCTCCTACGACAACAACATCTTCATGAGGGCCAGCTATATCTCTTAAGTCATCTTCATCGAAAACAATGAAGAGGAATAGAATTTATGACTGATAGGAGGTCATGACCCCTTTTAGCTGGGTGGCTAAAGTATGAACATGCCTCTTCCTCGAAGAAGCAGTAGGAGCTGTCATAGTATCCCCTCCGAAAATTGTAAGTGACTCAAAAAACTTAATGAGCCCGGAGACAGTTTTACAACGTTCTTCAATGGCACCTACTCTATTTCGAGTTGGATCGGGATCCAGGTATTCAAATTTTACATCAAATCTTTCGATTATTACCATAGCCCCCTCCAGAGCAGCATTGCTCGGACCAACCCGGTGTGTATTGTCAGGCCTATTTCTTCCTCTTCTTTTGACATATGCCCCCAGTTTTCCTCTTTCAATCAAGTTCTGAACCTCTTGTTTCAAGGCTATACAATCGTCAGTGGTATGGCCAGTATCATTATGGTATTGGCAGAAAGAGTTGTTACGATATTCCCTAGGGGATTGCAGTGCAGCCGGTTTTCTATAGTGTACTTCTTCCTTTGTTTTATCATAGATGGTGGCCACATTTTCTTTCAATTCTGCAAACCACTCCGGTTGGACCCAAGGCCCCCTCTTATTTCTAGATTGTTGACTCTGGGCAGGTGTAGCTGGCTGGGATTGAGCTTTGGCCCTGTTATGTGCCTGTTTATCATAGATGGTGGCCACATTTTCTTTCAATTCTGCAAACCACTCCGGTTGGACCCAGGCCCCCTCTTATTTCTAGATTGTTGACTCTGGGCAGGTGTAGCTGGCTAAGATTAAGCTTTGGCCCTGTTATGTGCCTGTTCGGTCTCCCTTGCCTTGTTCCCGGACTGATTTTGGTTAGGGTTCGGTGCAACCGGGGCAGACCTCACCTGCCTGTGCACCCTAGTTTTCTTTGTTTCATCAACATTGATCTGCTTCCCGACTTGATTCAGCAAACCTCCCCAAGTCATGGATTTCTTTATGGTCACCGAATCAGCCAAATTTCCAGGGTTCAAGCCTTGTCTCAAGGATGCTATTGCTACTTGCTCGAAACAAGCAGCCAATCCATTTTTGGTGTTTACAAAACGACTTATGTATTCATTTAATGACTTGTTTGGTTCTTAGGCACAATGGATTATTGTGTCCCCATTGCCCTTCAACTCTTTACTCCCAACAAACTGCCTTCGAAAGGCCACCCAAAAGGTATCAAAATTCTTGATGCAGCCCTGAGGTAGGCTGTTATACCACTTCAGAGCACTCCCCGTAAAGGATTGGGAGAATGCTCTACAGAATAACTTGTCGTCATCATCAAAGTTCTTCATGAAGTTTTTAAATTGCTCCAAATGGTTGTCCGAATCAGGACTGCCATCGTACTTTTCCATTTTAGTGCTATCAAACCTCTTAGGGAGGTTCCTGGACAAAATCTTGGAAGACAATGAAGATTGTCTCCAATTCCGGCCACGACTGAACACAATATCCTCATTGGGAGTTGCAAAGATACTTGGTTCATCGTGGAAGGCAAAGGGATCCATCAGCATCCGGTCTACATGTCTCCGGCTGTGAGATGATCCTTTGCCTATATTCTTCTTCAATCTCCCATGTCTATCCATTTTCCTTGAATATAAATTAATCAACTTTTGCTTCTTTTTAGATCGGCCCTCATCACTGCTGGAGGACAAGGACTCTCCAACTCCTTCCTCATCCGAGGAGCTACTAGAAGACTCTGAGTCTGAGTCAGAACTCTCCACTGGCTTAGACCGATGAGACTTTTTGGAGCTGGCATGAGTCTTTTTGGTACTTACATGAGTCTTTGAAGGCTCGTGTTCTGTAGGGTTATTGGTATGATGAGCAACTGATGCTTTTGACTTATCCTTCATGCCCATCTTAGCCTTTTCTGCCCTAAGAGCTTCTATCTTGCCCTTTAATCTGTCACGCTCCTCGATGGTATACTCATCATTTTCACCCACCACTTCAAGCAAGGCTGGTGGTACTTCCGGGGCGGCCGGATTCATTTGGACTGATTTTTCCTGTTGGTTTCGAATGCTTGATTCAGGCACCTTTCTCTCCCGTTGTGGTCGCCAATTTGGTGTGGTTTATTTCTATCTGAGGGTAAGTTTGTAATTTTTGTTTAGAGTTTGTGGAAGTTTGCAAGTATTTAATATTTGAGTAGAGAGTAGAGGGATAATTAAGCAGCCTGGTTGTATTTAATGTTCATTACCCTCATTTAATGTTGGTGGTTGGGTATTTATACCCTTACGTTTGGGCCTTATGGGCTGTCGGGTCATGTTTAATGGACCCGAGTCAAGTTTAAGGACCCATGAGCTCTTAGTAGGAGAGCATGCAGCTTAGTCAAGAAGTGATTTAGGTTTTTAAGTACTTTAGTCCTTGTTCGAACAGTCAAATAGATGAGGGGTTCGAACTGCCTTGTCCGGTTAGATGGTTTTTGTCCGAACTGTCCCTGTCCGAAGAGGTAACAGAATCCGGACTCATCACTTTCTATGGTTCTTATGTGCATATATGTTACATTTTTATTTGTTGTGTTGTCTATAGATTGTAGTGTATTATCTTGTTTCTAGGTTTAGTCGTTGTGACTCAATTTTTGATTTTCTATTAACGTGCATGTGAAAATAACATTATATTCGCATATTCATCCTCTGAAAAGATACTAATCTTGTATCTTCTTTAGTTGTTTGATAAAGAACTCGCATGGTTGTATTAGGCCACGGCATGATATGTTTATTTCAAAGAACTCGCACAGTTGTGTTTGGGCATTGCGTTTTCCTCTAAACTCTCACGTTTAGATTTTGATATAACTAACGTGGTTAATTTTTTTTAAAGAAGTAATTTGTTTGATTTTCCAAAAAAAATCGCATTATTAATTTTCAAACAAGTAACATGGTTGACATTTCAAAGAAGTAATATCTATCAAAACTTAATGACGAAATATTTGAAACTATAAGGTATGACACGTGTCTTGTGTTCCTTCGAGTGTGCCATATAAGCAAGGATACAATGAACCATTAGACCTTGGTGGTTATTGATATGAAAAACGGAACGACAATAAACTATAACCCACTCATGTCAATCAATAAATACACACTAGACTACACAAGAAACATTGATGAGATATGCTAATTATTTTTCAAAAGAAATGCATGGTTATTATTTCAAAACATTCACATTGTTAGATTTTAAAAAAACTCGCATGTTTATGTTTTCATAGAAATCACATTGTTGGATCTTCAAATAACTCTCACTGTTATTTTTTAAAAGATATCGCATTTTTAGTTTGTTAAATAACTCGCATGATTAGTTTTTGTAAGAAAATATATTGTCATATCTAAGCTACTAACTGTTCTAAACTTTTCTTAACAGTTGGCATATTAAATGAAAAAATGATAGATATTGGTAGTCATGTTATCGGATTAGGTCGGTCCGGGTTTGGACTAGACTGAGACCGGCTCAGTAAGCTACTGAGTGGGTCAAGCCCGTACTGCTAAGTGAAGGGAGCCATATATTATGGACTAGCTCGTCAAAAGTCGAGTCAGTCTGGTCTGGTCCGTTCCAACTCTTAACGAACCGGTATGCTAGTTTATCATAAATTTCTTAGGGTTTTAGTTAAAAATATACATAGATTAGGAAAACAAATTATATATCTCCCTTACGAGGCTGGTTCCCATGCGGACCGGTCTAAAATTATAGCTTCCAACTCGCTCTATAAACTACCTGGACCGGTCTCAGACGGATATAGAGGGACAAATATATAGAGATATCCCACAATAAAAACCAGGCAACCTTGACTACGGTATTTTTGTTTGTGAATACGCCAAATATATTATCTAGAATGGCTCTATGTCGAAAACTTACAGCAAAGATATTGTCCAACTAGTAAAGCTCAAATATTTTATTATTTCCTAAATGATATAAACACTAACGTTCGATGGTAGCTATCTTGTTAGAGATTTTTCTAATATGACCAAATTTATAATATAACATATTTTTTTAAGTACTTTGATAGAATAGTAAGTAAGATCTAAACTCGCAATGGTGTTTAAATATAATCTCGCTTGATTAGTAATAATACATGAATAACACGTTTGCAAAGTGCTTGGAATCGTATGGTTTTTATATAAAACAACTCGCATGGTCATATAAGTTGTGTTGTATGTTAGTTTAATTTTTCTTAGAATCTCGTATGGTAATATTCTGAAGCACTCGCGTGTTGGTTTATTTTTTAAATGCGTTGGTAATTGGTCTATACAATGAGCACTCATGGTAATTAATAAAGGAAAGTCAACTACTGACTATTTAATGATGTTAGTATTTAAGCTTATATTTATTTATATTAGCTAATTCATTGCTTGATTTGACAAAAGTAGATATTTAATCATGGCTAAAGAAATAACTACAAAACAAATATCAACATTGAGTTACAATTGAGTTAGAGTTCAAGAGTACCCAGAAGGTAGTATACATAGACTCTTAAAAGCAAATGCATCATAAACTCTTTATTTTTAAATACCATGGCTTATTTACCCTTCCTCTTCTGACTGTTATAACTACTCATCCTCTTTGGATGATGGCCTTTCTGACTCATCCAAACACTTCTCGGACTATAAACACATGACCACCGCCGAGTACTCCGCGAACTCTTTAGGAGATGGATCCATATTCTTGTTTCATGATGAATACTACTCTGAGGATTCTGGGTCACTATCTAACGATAGTGACCCCAACGAGCTTCCATAGTGAAAAAGGAAGAAAAAGGAGTGGGATGAAGATGAAGACGTCGAAGATGTCCCGGACATGAAGGAAGAAGACAATAAGGCAGATGACAAGATGGATTTAGAGAAAAAAGAAGAGGAAGATGATAAAGAGATAAATAAAGAGGAAGAGTCTGAATAAGAAGATTCTTCTTCAATTAGTGGATTATTTTTCTTTTGTATGTTTTTGGTTTTCTCTAAACTGACCAATTCTAAACTATGGTAGTAGTTTTTTATTATGATTGAGTGTATGAAAATTGTTATGGCTTTTCTTTGTTTATTCAAGGAAACCTCTAATTTGTTTTCATTAAGATAACAAGTTTATGATCACATCTGGGACTTTTAAGTAAAATCAGATGGTTTAATATAAAATAACTCGCGTTGTTGTATTATATTGAATAGATCTCATGTTTAATATTCAATAAACGGATGTGGTTAAAAATGTATATAACTCTCATGGTTATAAACAAAAGGATCTAACGCAACTAATAGACTTAAAATAAAATGTTTTAATATAAAAGAACTCAAACAGTTGGAGTATAATGAAGAACTCTCATGTTTAATATGCAATAAACTCGCACGATTAAAAAATTACGTAACTCTCATGGTTGGAAACATAAGGATCTATCAGATATAATAGACTTCAAAAATCAAATGGTTTAATGTACAAAGGACTCGTATTGTTGGATTATAATGAAGAACTCTCATGTTTAATATTTCAAAAACTAGCATGATTAAAAAAGTACAGAACTCTCATAGTTGAAAACATACAAAACTCACATGTCTGTGTAAGCAACGAATCACACGTTAAAGCATAATCTTACAAGTCTTCTCCTTAAGACGGAATAATTTTCTTCTTAGGCCTTTGATGGCGTTACGGAAATTAGAAGAAAGAAACAACGATAAAACCATAACCCTAAGTTAGAAAATAACATAGACTCATAATAATAATCTCAAAATTCTATTAATTAAATTCTGAAAGAAAAATAGGGTATCAATGCTTTATATATCACTACCCAAAACCCTAATTCGAAATAAGGGAAATTACATAAATGTCTTAGAATAAAACAAATAAATGAAAATAACGCATAAATACAAAAACAGTTTTTGAAGGCTTTACGGGTCTAAGTTAGGTATCAAAATTTGTGACAAATCACATTTCTGCAATCTGAGTGGCTCGTCAAAATCGTTGATTTGAGTACCCGTTTGACCCAATTCTGATACTTGAGCGAGAAACCAATATGTCTGTAGTCTTAGCTACACCAGCCTTCCAACTTATTTTGTCATGTTCAAAGGTAGAATTTATGGCTCAAACGAATTATTAGAGCTTGATCCTTTTCCAAAATTGGTTATTGAAGAGTTTTAAGATGGTCCAGGGGTGATTATGCGATACGAGGATTACTTAGTGACGATTCGGCGATACAGAGATCTCTTAGTGTCAATTTTAGAGAGAGAAAGTAAAGGTTATTAGGTTAAGTAGAGAGAAAAAGTCTCATATTATTCATCTCGGGATTTGTGAAGCGTGTGTGGTTCTTTTATAGTACAATTGCGGACCCCACACGCTTTAACTTCGGTTAATTACATCTTTTAGTCCCTATATTTTACTTTCTTCCTATTCTGGCTATCTCTTTATGTAGTTTGTACAATTCAGTCCTCACACAGTTTTCTCTATGCGTTTTCCTCCTATCACACTTTTCCTATGTTATTTTCCCCTGTCAAGTTTCTTCTTCACACTTTCCTCCTTGTCTTTTATTCTTCCTTATCAGTAGCCCCCCAGTCCTAGTAAAAGTTATTTTACTGGGACTGAATAATTCTCCAATTGCTCATTTCACATACCCTCGAATAGTTACTCTTAACAGGCAGAAGCCATTGTCCTCGAATGTTTTCTCTTTCCAAATTTCCACAATGCCCCTCGAACCATCGAGGCCATAAGTCGCTTCTTCGAAAAGTCACTCTTCGAATTTCCACAATGCTCCTCGAACTATCGAGGCCATAAGTTGCTTCTTCGAAAAGTCACTCTTCGAATTTTCACAATGCTCCTCGAACCATCGCGGCCACAAACCACTCCTCGAGAAATCGCTCTTCGAATTTCTCTTGTTAACCGAGTAGCCCCCCAATCCTTGCACCATTTTAGCCATATAAGCCCCCGAATGATTTCAGATTAAGGCTAAAAGGGGTGCCAGGATTGATTTTTATCATGACGTCATTGAACAAACACATGTGTCAGCACATCTTTCTAGAAAACGTTACCTATTCCCCTGACACTTTCTGTCAGAAAACTCTTCATCTTCCCCTGACATTTTCTGACAGAAAACTCTTCATTTTCCCCTGAGCTGGTGTCAGAACAATTTGCACCTATATGGACCATAATATCCCTAGGCAAACATCATAAAAAGTCCTCGGGCCTGATCTGTCAGGAAAGCCCAGCTTCACCTATAAATACCGACCTTCTCTCTTCATTAACTCAACTTCTGTTCAATCATTTCTAGAGAGATAAAGCTGGCGAATAAATCCCGTCGGATTCCTGAGTGGTTGTTGATCAGTAAAAGGTTCGAAGAGAGAATTGCTGCCGACGAAGACGTGAGGCCTCATCCCCCACCATCGACTACTACCTTCTTTGGTTCCTGGCCTCCCTCAGCAGATTCGAGGGCAATTATCCCCCTCGAAGTTGCTCGACAAAGCTTGCATAGCGATTTGAACCCCCTCGAAGAAATGGGTAAGGACAGGCAACACAAACACTCGTCCGGGAAGAGAAAGAAGTCCCACAAGGATAGGAAAGGCTCTCATGAGCAAAAACGTGCCAGGGAGGCTCCCTTGGTCATTCGGGAGCCTACTTCATCAACAGCCCTCGAGAATCTCCCTCAAAGATCTGCTAGCCCTCTTCGAACGTCTACCAGGCCTCCTCGAACTTCTGTCAGCCCTCCACAAATATCTACAAGAACATCTACAAGCCCTCAACGGACTTCTGACAGTCCTCCCCGAAAAAACGAAGTGGATGGGTCAAGTCTGCCTTCCACTCCGTCCATGACCGTTCATGGAACTCAATTTTCACCTTCGAAAACGCTCATTACTGAAGAGGACATGGTCAATAGGCGAGATGAGAGTCGAGATGCCAAAGGGAAAAATCCTGCCACAAAGCCCCTCGAACCAAAAGTACCTATTATCCCCTCCTTAGGCTCTTTGAACACTGCAACCTCTTCATCCCCAGTAATATCCGAAGAGCAAGCCCGTCGAATTGCTCCAAAATCAAAAGGGGACATTGTGCTGCCCTTGGAGCTAGATAGTATTGCTGGTCGCAACATTCGGGGCATCGAAAATAAACATATGGTAGCCCTTGCCAACATCAGATATAAGTACTTTTTAAAAGACAAAGAGGCGATGCTAAGGACCCGATGGTGCATCCCTTCCTATATTACTATCAGATTTCTCTCTGAAGGAGAGACACCTTTATCAGTGAGGGACAACGAGCTGGTGGTATACACAGAGATCATGAACTAGGGGCTAAAGTATCCCTTAGACCCCTTCTTCATCGAATATTTGGCGAAGATAGGCCTTTGCCCTTCACAGGTTGGTCCCAACATGTGGTTTACTCTGATGGCATGCATCATGGCCTCGAGGCTCTCAGGTCTCGACTTTTCGTTAGAGAAAATCATTGGCCTTGCTGGTTTGGCCAAAAATCCTTTCTTTCCCTTTTACTCACTGACTTTCAATCGAGGACAAAAAATCCTGAGAGATCTACTAGAGGCTGACAATAAATGAAGGCAGCAGTTTGTCTTTTTCTCTAGTTGCTGGGAGACCGGGTCAGAGGCCACTCCCTCAAATCCTCACAAGCTCTCTCTAATGTGGACTAATAAATGTAAGTGCCTCCTCGAATTTTTATGCCTCCTCGAATTTTTATGCCTTCTCAAATTTTTTATGCCTCCTCAAATTTTTTATTGTGACTAGTCTTGATATTGGATACTTGTTGCAGCTATGACTGGGATATCCAAGCCCTATTCTGACTATGTTAAGGGTGCCACAAATGTGTTCACCAAACTTCGCTTGTGGGCAAAGGAACAATGGGACAACCGATTTCGTCTCTGCTTTACTGATAACAATTTTGCCAGGAGTCGATTGTGGAGGCTCAATCCCCTCGATCGCATTAGTATGAGAGGATTGATGACTCCTCCCTCGGAGCGAGAAGTGATGGAACGGTGTAGCCAAAAATACATAGTGGTATATCTGCCCAAGCGCTCCCATTCGCAGAGTCATCTTGGGGAGCCTCTGGAAGATGAAGTTCCAACTCAATAGCTAAACCCTGAAGGACCGTTCAACACGCAAAGGCCTCCTCCCTCGAACATTGTTGAGTCATCGAATTCTATTCCCCCTCCACCAAACAATACTGGGTCATCGGACTCCCTTCCTCCTCCCCCTGCTCCCATCCTGCCTTCAAAAAAGGATGCCAAGACAAGAGACAGGAAGGGTAAGGGTATCCTCGAACCCATCCAAGAATTCTCCGAGGGGGGTGAGATGCCCGAAGGCGATCAAGAGGCTGGTCTAGAGGAAAATGTCCAAGAAATCACAAGTGAACCTGAGGACAGAGGTGGTCATTCTCCCAGGGAAAGTTCTCATCAATCCCCACATTCGCCTCTTACTGAGGCTTCTAACCCAGTCCCCCTCGAAAATAGTCCAAGATTAGCACCTCTCTCTATTCCTCGGAGCAACCCTCCTCAGCATATTGACTCAGACACTCTTAGAGGTGGGTTTTCTGAATTTGACTCTGCAGAATTAGGGTCTCCTTCTAGCTCCTTCGAAGTTCCTTTGGATGACGAATTCTCACTATCCCTTCGGAAATTGCTGCATACCTCAGTAAATAGAGGCAAAAAGATGTGTCACCTTGAGAAACGCAAAAATCACTACAAGTTTAAATCGTTGTTGGCTGCCTCTCAGCTCGAAGAGGCCAAGAAGCAACATGCAGTGATCGAAGGCCAAGCCGATGCCTTGTACGAGCGTCTGTCTGCCTCCGAAAATTACGTGATAATGTTTGAGAGGTGTTGTCAAGAGGAGAGAGACTTGTGTAAAAAGAAGACTGATGCTCAAGAGCTACTGATAGCTGAGTACAAGAAGGAACTTCGTTTGGCTTGTGATGGATTCACAGAGTGTACCGAGGCCCTTCGAAAGGTGACAGTAGACCGAGATCAGTTACTGAGACGGGTTGAGAACTTTCCTGGACAAGTCGAGGAAGAGAAGGACAAGGCTGTGGATGCTTATGTAGCTACGTGCACAAGCAAGCTGCAAGCTCGGGATGCCACTACTCGAGCTGGTTTGCTTACCCAAATCCATGATGAGAATCCTGAATATAACTTAGGGAGATTTTGGAAACTTGTCCCCTCTGAACTTTGTCCACCCCATATAGTGGTAAGTGACAGTGAAGAGTCAGAGACTGAGAGGAGTATCTCCTCGAACAATTCAGACTAGTGAAGACGTAGAAGTAGTTAATGTTTGGGTATGGCCCAATAAGGCCTCTTTTTGTAATGTGATTGGGATATGTTGTACTGTGCTAATTTTAAAAGACAGTTCGATTTTGTAAGGTTAACAATCAACAATCAATTGTTATTCTTATGCGTAAGTTCAATCTATAGCACCAAATGTTATGTTCCCTTCAATAATCCGAAGAGACAAATCCTTCAATCCACTATTATGTGTGACCCAAATATTAATAAGGTTAAACAAAATTCGAGGCACATATTTGTGTGACCCAAATATTAATAAGGTTAAACAAAATTCGAGGCACACATTTGTGTGACCCAAATATTAATAAGGTTAAACAAAATTCGAGGCACACATTTGTGTGACCCAAATATTAATAAGATTAAAAAAAAATTGAGGCACACCTTAAGGTGACCCAGGTAATAGTTTGAAGAGGCAAGAATTCGAGGCACATTTTACTATGACCCAAAGAATAGTTAAAGGGACCAAGATTCCGAGGCATATGTTATTGTGGCCCAAAATGATAGTTCGAAGTTCCCAAAATTCGAGGCACAGGTTTCTGTGACCCAAAAAATAGGTCGAAGGGACAACAATTCGAGGCACATGTTACTGTGACCCAAAAAATAGTTTGAAGGGACAACAATTCGAGGCACATGTTACTGTGACCCAAAAAATAGTTCGAAGGGACAATAATTCGAGGCACATGTTACTGTGACCCAAACAATAGTTCGAAGGGACAACAATTCGAAGCACATGTTCCTGTGACCCAAAAAATAGTTAAGGCAAAGAACTCTTTGTATTTAAGCGGCTCATCGAAACCCCTCATTAAAACCTTCCTGTGCCTAACAGGGTAGGAAAGAGTGTGCCCTCGCCAAATTTTGTTCTAGGGGATACAAAGAAGAGGAAAAGAAATACAATTTCAGCTAGCTCTTTTAATCGAGATACAATTTTAAATGCTCAATGTTCCAAGGGAGACGGAGGTAGCGCCCTTCCTTATCTTTTAACCGATATGTGCCTGGTTTTATCTTTTCGGTGACCTCATAGGGGCCTTCCCAATTTGGTCCCAGCTTCCCCAAACTCTTGTCTTTAGTGTGCAAGAAAACTTTACGTAAGACCTTGTCTCCCACCTTAAAAGCTCTGTGCTTTACCTTAGACGCGTATCGACTTCTCATTAGAGTTTGATAATGGAGGGATATCAACTGTGCTTGCTGTCTCTTTTCTTCAACCAAGTCTAAAGCCAGTGCTCTACTCTGGTCATTTGTGTCGGAGACATATGTTGCTACACGATGTGAGGGAAACATAATTTCTGGGGGGACCACGACATCCATTCCATAGACTAAGGCAAATGGGGACACAGCAGTGGCCGTTCGCGGAGTCGTTCGGTACGCCCACAACACTTCCTGTAAATAGTCGGGCCATTTCCCCGCTTTGCCTTCCAAGTTCTTCTTCAAACCATCGAGAATCGTGCGATTAGTCACTTTCACTTGCCCATTAGTCTGAGGGTGAAATGGTGCTGAAAAACATTGTCGTATGCCCCTCGATACACAGAAGCTCTGGAACTCCTTATTGTCAAACTGAGGTCCATTGTCCGTGGTGATCTGCAATGGTAAACCAAAACGACAACAAATGTTAGATATGACAAACTTGATCACATCTTTGGCCTTTGTCCCCGCCAACGGCTCAGCCTCCACCCACTTAGAAAAATAATCGACTGCCACGATTATAGTCTGCCTGCCCCCAAACGCCATTGGTAGGGGCCCAACTAGATCAATACCCCATATGTCAAACGGGACTGCTTCTGAAATGATTTCCAGTAACACCCCAGGTTTGTGAATCACATTAGCGTAGCGTTGACACGTGTCACATCGTTTGACTAAATATTTTGCGTCGGCCGCGATAGTGGGCCAATAATAGCTAGCCAGGAATACCCTTCGAATTAATGCATTGTACCCACAATGGGCAGATCCTTCACCATCGTGTAATTCGGACAGGATAATTTGCGACTCGAGCCCATTCAGACACCTCAATAATGGTCGACTCAGAGATCTTTTATACAGCACCCCTCCCAACAGAATATAGCCATGAGACTTGAATCTAACTTTCCCGGCTTCGTGTTTTTCGACAGGTAAAATGTTATGGGCCAGAAAATCAATGATGACCATCCTCCAATCATGTGTAATCATGTTACTTTCCTCCGAGATGTTCATTGTGTGCTCCTCGCCAATCGAGATCGAAGGGCACTCCTGAACCAAAAACCCACGGGTAACCTTCCGTCCGTGAAGCGGAGGCAAGAGAATCCGGGACAACGTTTAACTCTCTTCGAACATGCTCGTACTTGACTCCCTCAAATTTCAGATACCAAATCTTTCAATAGTTTCAAATACTGTATCAGCGTATCTTTCCTGGCCTCGGACTCGCCCGAAGCTTGATTTATCACCAACTGTGAGTCACTGATCAGTTTAATCTTTTGAGCCCCACATATCTGAGCCAAACGCAAGCCTGCTAGAACAGCTTCATACTCAGCTTCATTATTAGTAGCCTTAAAACCGAAACGAATGGCTTGGAACATAGCTACCCCTTTCGGGGAAATCAATTGGACACCTGCCCCATTTCCTGAAATGTTCGACCCCCGTCCGTCCGTATCACCCATTCCTCTTCGTCAACCAAGTCGTGCACTTCCTGTTCCTCTCTATCCGAATGGAACTCGACCAAGAAATCGGCTAAAACTTGTGCTTTTATCGTCGTTCGAGGCTCAAATGTTATGTCGAATTCTCCCAGCTCTACTGACCATTTAGTCATCCTGCCAGAGATGCCAGGCCTTTGTAATAAACGCTTCAGAGGAAAGGTTGTCCGAACAATGATTGGGTGGGCCTGGAAGTAAGGTCTCATCTTTCGAGCTGCCGTTACCAACGCTAAAGCTACCTTCTCCAACGTGAGATATCGCCTCTCCGCATCCAGCAAACTTTTACTGACATAATAGATAGGCTTCACGAGAGAGTCATCTTCGCGGAGGAGAACGACACTGACTGCACATCTTGATACTGCTACATAGATAATTAATGTCTCTCCTACCAATGGTTTAGATAAGACTTCCGGAGATGTCAAATACTCTTGGATTTGACGAAAAGCGGTCGAACATTCCTCGGTCCAACAAAACTGTTTCGCATTCCGCAACACTTTGAAAAATGGAGCACATTTATCCGAAGACCTAGAAATGAATCTATTTAGAGCGGCCAATCTTCTTGTCAGAACTTGTACTTCCTTAATATTTCGGGGGGGGGGGGGGGGGTCATCGTGGTGAGGGCTTTTAACTGCTCGGGATCGGCCTCGATGCCTTTTTCGCTGATTATGTAACCAAGAAATTTGCCTGACCTCACCCCGAAAATGCACTTCTCTGGATTGAGTTTTAAATTGACTCTGCTTAAATTTCGAAATGTCTCTGTCAGGTCGGCGAAATGGTCTTCGTCCCGCTCACTTTTGACCAACATATCGTCGATTTAGGCTTTCATGTTCCACCCAATCTGCCATCAAAGGTTTTATTGACCATGCACTGATAGGTTGCCCCCGCGTTTTTTAATCCGAATGGCATGACCCTATAGCAGTATAACCCTCGCCCGATGATAAAAGAAGTGCTTTCCTCATCATTAGCGGCCAGTCGGATTCGGTTGTACCCCGAGTAAGCGTCCATAAATGACAAAAGTCGATTTCCGCAGGTCGAATCCACTAATTGATCGATGCGAGGCACAGGAAACGGATCCTTAGGACAAGCTCTGTTTAAGTTCGTGAAGTCAACACACATTCTCCACTTTCCATTTTTCTTTCGTACTAACACCGGATTCGACGCCCACATGGGATAATGCGACTCGCGAATATGGCCTATGCTTAGTATCCTTTCGACTTCCAACAGAATTGCCGAGGCCTTTTCCGGGGAGACAGGTCTTCTCTTTTGGACTATGGGTCGGACATCTAAACGTATCACGAGTTTATGACACATGATTTCCGATGGCACTCCAGTGACATCCTGTGCACACCAAGCAAACATATCGAGTTTATCAGATAAAAAAGCAATTAATTTTTCCTTAAATTCTAGAGAAAGGTGGACTCCAATCTTTAGAACTTTGCCACTCGCAAATTCGTGTGTCGCAGAATCTTCTTCTAGGACCTGAAATCTGGGGGCCTCCCTTAGATCATCACAGGGGATGATTTCGGGGGGGGGGGGGCTTTAATTTCTATGCTTGGTCTGAAGTTTCCCCCCGAACCCCCTTGGAGGACAAGGTTATCTGGTAACATTCACGTGCCATCTTCTGGCTACTTCGGATTATCCCAATATTGTTCCCAACCACATATTTCAAGCATTGATGCACTGTGGAGATTACGCCATGCATCCGGGACAACCAAGAGCGACCCAGGATAGCATTATACGATGTTGGCGCGTCAACCACAATAAAAAGTACCTCCACCTCTTTCTTAAATGGCCCACGGCCCAACTCAACCACACATTGAAACTCTCCAACCACCACTGCTGTAGCGCCAGTAAAGCCCACTAGTCCTGTCGGATCTTCGGATAACAGGCGGGTCAGAGATTCGTCGGTAAGTACTCATAAACAATATATTCGCGGAGCTCCCCGTGTTGATGAGTATCTTCTGAATTTTATCACCAGCGATGCCTGCCGCAATCACCACCGCATCCTCATGAGGCCCTGCAACATTTCGCATATCATCATCATCGAAACAAATAATTGGGGAAGGTGATCAGTGCATTTGCGCCGACACTCCCACCTCAATCTGGGTGGTCAGGTTGACCATGTGCCTTTTTCGGGAGCTGTTGGAATTTCCCGCAATAGTGTCTCCCCCAAAAATTGCCAAAGAATCGAAGGACGCACAAAGGCTGTCCACTCTTCCCTTCGCAATTTCTTCTTCCTCCAAGTTCACATTGTTCATTCCCACCTTGGGATCTAAATACTCTTGCTCAATGTCAAAATCGTCGACCCCTTCGGAAATCACCATGGATGTGTCAGTGTTCTTTGAGACAGCTTTCGCCAGGGCATTTTTCTGGGAGTGTTTTTTGACGAATTCTAACAGCATTCCATTCTTAATCAGGGCTTGCACCTCCTTTTTCAAAGCTATGCAATCCTTGGTGTCGTGCCCAATATCCTCATGATACTTGCAATATTTATTGACGCTTCTGCTTTCCCTCGGAGTCTGTATGGGGAAAGGCTTCCTGAACGAGACCGTAGATTTCGCCTTGTCGAATATTGCAGCAACATTTTCTGTCAACTCCGCGAAATAGTCGGGTCGAACCCATTTGTTTGACATGAGTCTCGCTCCTTGAATGTAGTTTTGCTGATTGCCAGGTCCAACTGGTCCCCCGACCCTTTCTCCGAGGCTTGGGTCTCTTCTACCAAGATCCTCTTCTCAACCTGATCTAGCAATGCTCCAAAAGTCATCGCCTGACTTTCTGCCACCGTATCCTTCAACAATCCGGGGAGCAGGCCCATCCTGAAAGCCGCTAGCGCCACCGAATCCTTGCAATATTCCATATCCGTTTTCGTTTTAAAAAAACGATTAGTGTAATTTTTTATGCTCTCCCCAACCTTATGTCGGCAATAGATGATCGTGTCTCCGTTAGATCTGAACTTCTTGCTCCCCAAAAAGTGTCGTCTGAAGATTTTTCAGAACATATCAAAATTCTTTATCGAGCCCTGAGGTAGCCTGTTGTACCACTTAGATGCTACTCCCTTGAAAGTCTAAGAAAATTCTCTGCATAACAGCTTGTCATCGTCGTCGAAATTGATCATAAAATTCTTGAATTGCTCAATGTGATTATCCGGATCCTGTGTCCTATCGAATTTCTCTAACTTCGAAATATCAAAGTGCTTCGGAAGATTTCCCACCAAAATGTCCGAGGATAGGGGGAAGCTCTCCAATTGTGACCCGCACGATAAACTCCGGATCTTAGGTTGTCATTATTTGGAAAGTACAAACCCTCCTCGGATGGCAAAGTATACTGATGCTGCCATTCCGAAGTTCGAGGGCCCATGTCCTCTTTCCTCTCAGCATAGTATCGTTCTCCACCTCGAGTGTGGTGACCCTTCTCCCTCGGAGATTTCCTCTCAGAACTTCTTCCTCTTCGGAAATCGGTATGTCTGCGATCATATTTTTTCTTCCTGTGGTATTTTCGCGAGGACGAGTCCGAGGAGCTATATCGAGAGTAGTCACTTAGGTAAGTTGAATCTACATGTCGCATTTCTCTTCTCCTCGGGGATTGCCGCTCGCCTCCCCGGTATCGGGCGTCCCTTTTCTTGGGACCAAATTCAGTTTTGTGATCTTCATTTTCGCTAACCGGCTCCCTCCTTATCTCGGATCGAAGATTCTCATGTACGAGGTTCTTCTATGCTTTCAACCTTTCGATTTCTAGCAGCAATTCATTTCTCTGAGCCAACAGATCTGAGTCGTCAAAGGTATTTCCGACTCGCTGTCGCCCTAGTCCCTCGTACTCCATATCGTTCCGGTAGTCATCTCCCACCAGGTTCTCCTCGCAATTGTTAACTAAGTCGCCCGCTTGGCCCTCCATAGTTCTCCTCGGAATATGAATTATTTCTAGGAAGCGATTGTCGTCAGAGCGATTTTCGTTTCCCACAGACGGCACCACTGAAGAGTTTTAATATGGTCCAGGGGTGATTATGCGATACAAGGATTACTTAGTGACGATTCGGCGATACAGAGATCTCTTAGTGTCAATTTTAGAGAGAGAAAGTAAAGGTTATTAGGTTAAGTAGAGAGAGAAAGTCTCATATTATTCATCTCGGGATTTGTGAAGCGTGTGTGGTCCTTTTATAGTACAATTGCGGACCCCACACGCTTTAACTTTGGTTAATTACATCTTTCAGTCCCTATATTTTACTTTCTTCCTATTCTGGCTATCTCTTTATGTAGTTTGTACAATTTAGTCCTCACACAGTTTTCTCTATGCGTTTTCCTCCTATCACACTTTTCTTGTGCTATTTTCCCCTGTCAAGTTTCTTCTTCACACTTTCCTCCTTGTCTTTTATTCTTCCTTATCAGTTATAATCAGTATGCTAAAAGAGTAAGTTGACCTGTAATTGCTAAGCTTGAATAATTTCTCTATCAACGTCATAGGATCTTGTTGAGTCGATTGTACTGTCGCTAAAACGTAATAGCATGGAAAAAAATCTTGTTGCCAAGAACAACAAGAAAAATTGAAATCCAGCATATTAACAACCATAAGAGGATCTGAAAAAACTTCAAATAAGGCTCTAGAATACTTACAAACTAGCCAAGTAGGACTTTTTTCTACATTATGCTTGAACTTCTTTTCATACACAGGGCATAATGTAGTATTTCAGTTTATCCTCTACGAATAATATCGTGAAATTTACGCATACTTTTCCTGAGTTAAATGATGGGTAGACTTCACAGTTTTTAAATTCAATAATGGATAAACTTTATAGTTTTTTAATTTGATTGTTAAACGGTTTAACCGATGTAGATGTCATAGTACCATACTGTTTCCTCTTTAACAAATACATGAGCATACTTATCCCGAGGTTAATTTTTCAAGAAATCTTTAAATTCTCTTACCACATTCATATAGAGATTATGAAAGATATTCGTTAAAAATATCTACGGTATGAGCATAAGTATATCGATTCAAACAGACTTAACATCATAGCGTTAAACTCTCGGTTAGTATTATCCATAGCATACCTTGAATTCTGAACAAGATGGAAAATACAGTTGGCATGATATCAGTTTGGATATAAAACAGAAACAACATTAATGATACCTAAATGACGGTCTGTAATAAATATAATTTTACGCTCCAGCGAACGAGGTTTCAAGCTCTCTCTAAAATCCATACCCAATTATCAGCATCTTCACTACCAGTAATACCAAATGCAACAGGGAATATACATGTAAAATAAAAGAAGTGAACTTTTTTTACATGCCTAGCATGATCAAATTTATGCTAGGCTATTTACGTTTTTGAACAATAACCTTATCAACGACTTGTTGTTCTATAACAAAACTAAAGCTTTTTAAATGCTCCACATCACGATAAACATCGAAAGTGACAAAATCCTTCTTATTATTAAACAAACAAGTCATGTTATCATAGTACGAGTAGGTAATAATGTAGTTACCTCCGATCAGCTCGTCATATCTAGTGTCAACGTACTCTTGAATATTTTGAAAGTTTTCAAACTCTGTTAAAAATGAAAATTACAGTTGGTAACCATGTTTGAAAATACAAACTCGTGCTTTAGACATATATTGTCTTGTATTGAACAGTAAAAAACAATCAGGAGCATGGTTTGTTCTATGACAACTCATATGTTTAATAACATAAACTTGCACACTTAAAATTGTACTGAATTTGCATGGTTGAATATACAAGTAAATATACATATCTATTATTTAACACAACTCGCAAAACCTGTTAATAAAGGAATCACACATTTAATCATAAAAAATATCGCATGGTCACCATATTATCTTCCACTAAACTCGCATGTTCATGTACATATGATATATCATGAAACAAATGCACAAATCTCACATCTTCTTCAAATGAACTCGAATCGTCAACCACACACGCTTAGAAACTCTAATATTGATTCTATATATTTTTTTCACACCCAAATCGATACCGTAACTAAATCAAATACATAATACAACCATTTTATAACTTATTACAGAACGAAAATTCATGAAACTATACTATTATACATTTTGTTTCTTAAGAAAATAAATACTGAATCAGAAGCAGAGAAAACTCGTACGAAAATGCTCACCTGATTGATAAAACACTCGTTACCAACTGGTTGTATACTCAAAATCCAGAAACTCCGATGATGCTGAGAAATGATTTAGAGCAGTTGATATATCGGTTCCGATTTAGAACATTATTTGGACTGAAAAACAAGATTTCGAGCACTTGATATAACAACTCCGATAATTTGTGTTGTTCCGGTTAATCTATCAATGAACTAAATAAGAAAATAGAATTTTTTTAAAGTAGGGTGTAATCTGATAGGAAGAGAAAGACAAAGACAATTACAAAAATTAAATATAAATGAGATTAATTAAGTATATGATTGGTAAATGATATTTAAAATATTAAAAAAATAAAATATTGAATATAAATTATTTAAATTAAATAAATATTAATTAAATATAAATGTAAGTTCGGATTTTGTTAATATTATTCACAATTCATGAACGATATTTTAATTGTCAATTTTGTTAAAAATCGATAAAACCTCAATATTTTATACATGCTATATATGTATATATATAATAAAGTTAAAATAGAAATTGCAATAAAGCAATTGTATCCATAGTAAAAAATTATTCACTGTGTTTATAAATAAATTATCAATTTTGTTAAAAATCGATAAAACCTCAATATATATATATATATATATATATATATATATATATATATAATAAAGTTAAAATATAAATTGTAATAAAATAATTATATCTATATTAAAGTAAAAAAATTGATTCGGAATAGTGAATCCATTTTTTTATAATTTTGTCCATGATATTAAACGGAGGACGATAAATTCGTTTCGGACAAAAATGAAAATTTTGTCTCCACGCTATTAAAACCGATAATTAAAAGGTTATTTATACGTCTCACAACTTCCACTAATATATCCTCCATTTTTTATAAATTTATTAATATTGGTTTAAGTTATTAGGATTTTATGGTGATATTAAAGCATTTCAAAAGTATTATTATTTCTTTCATAACTATCAAATTTTAGGAAATATAAAAATTAATTACTATTTTGTATTATTAATTTATTTTAACATATTTTCCGAATAATTTTGAAGTTAAACGTTAACATCTAAACACGTCCAATACGTGTCTTTTACCTGGGCTACTCTCGACGGATCCATATTTACTTTACTTCTCTCTTCTTATTTTTATAGTTTTATCATTTTACTTATATCATTTTCTTTCCACCACATAAATCAAAAATTGTAAAATTTGTGTAAGAGAAAATATGGATTTTTGTTTTGATTTTTAAAGAGAAGAAAAAAAAAAACGGAAGTTTTTTTAAGAAGAAAATAATAATGAAACTAAACATAGCTTATATGTTCCAAAATTCTATGATTTCATGAAATGTTTTTTCAGAAACACGGTCAAACTTTTTGTTGTTTGCGTTTATTTTATTCAGACTTGATATTTTGTTTGTGATCTTTATCTCTATCATACTTGATACAAGAAAGAAGATTTCGTTTGTGCTTCTATTTCTTGTCAAAGTGGTATCAGAGCGAGAGGTTGTGTACTTGTCTTGTATCAAATATGGAGGTGAATACAAGCAGAATGGTGACGATGAATGGTTCAAATTATCATATATGGAAATCGAAGATGGAAGATCTTCTTTATGTTAAAAGTTTTCATTTACCAGTGTTCGGTGATGAAAAACCTAAAGATAAGTCTGATGCAGAATGGATAATTATTCATCGACAGGTTTGTGGCTTTATTCGGCAATGGGTTGATGATAATGTGTTGAATCATGTTGTAGACGAAACAGATGCAAGTAAATTGTGGAGTAAACTTGAGGAGTTATATGCTCGGAAGACAGGAAATAGTAAGTTACTTTTGTTCAAACAGTTGATGTATTTGAGGTATCAAGATGGATCACCTCTTACAGATCACTTGAATACCTTTCAAGGATTGATTAATCAGTTGGCTGCTATGGGTATCAAATTTGATGACGAGGTTTTGGCGTTATGGTTGTTTGGTTCGCTGCCAGACTCATGGGATACTTTCAGAATGTCTCTTTCTAATTCAGCTCCTCAAGACAATATCTCAATGGCATTAGCTAAAAGTAGTATGTTGAATGAAGATATGAGAAGAAAAACAGTTGGCTTCTCTTCACATTCAGAAACTCTAATCGTTGAGAAACGTGGTAGAAATGAAAATCGCGGTTGGAAAACTAGAGGTAAAAGTAGAAGCAAGAGTCGAAACAAGTCTAATAAATTTGCAGATTGGGAGTGCTACTACTGTCATGAGATCGGGCACACTAAGAATTTTTGTCCTAAGTTGAGAAAGAAGAATAATTTTGGGAAATCTAATAATGGTAAAGAAGAAAAGAATAAGGAGAAAAATTATGATGAAAGTGGTGACGAGAAACATGTTGCTGCAGTTTCAGATAGCTACTTCGTTGTTATTGATGATGTTGTTGTGAATTCTGTGTCTGATGAAAATGGTTGGGTAGTTGACAGTGGTGCTACAATTCATGCCACTTCTCGTAGAGAATTTTTATCATCTTATACCTCTGGTGACTTTGGTTCTGCAAAGATGGGAAATAATGATTTGTCTAAAGTGGTTGGTATTGGTGATGTTTATCTAGAAACAAGCATGGGTGCAAGATTGATTTTGAAGGGTGTTAAACATATACCCGATCTTCGATTGAATTTGATATCTACAGGGAAGCTAGATGGTGAAGGTTATTGCAGTATTTTTGCGAATGGGCAGTGGAAACTTACTAAGGGCTCGTTGGTTGTGGCAAGAGGACAAAAATATTCAGCCCTCTACATCATGTCTGCAAGGGTGTCTGCTGAAAAAATCAATGTTGTTAATGATGAAGTAATGCTTGATTTATGGCATAAAAGACTCAGTCACATTAGCTAAAAAGGATTAGATATTCTGAGGAAGAAACAGTACATTCGTGGGATACACAAAGCTCATTTAAAGAAATGCGTACATTGTTTGGCTGGAAAGCAGAATAGAGTATCTTTCAAGAGCTCGGCTCCTTCAAGAAAACCAAGTTTCCTTGACTTGGTACATACTGATGTTTGTGGTCCTTTCAAAACGAGAACACTTAGTGGTTGTTTGTACTTTGTTACTTTTGTTGATGATCATTCCAGGAAAGTTTGGGCTTACACTTTGAAAACAAAAGATCAAGTGTTAGATGTCTTTAAGCAGTTTCAAGCTTCAGTTGAGAGACAGACTGGGAAACAATTGAAGTGTGTTAGAAGTGATAATGGGGGAGAATACATTGGTCCTTTTGATGATTATTGTAGACAGCAAGGTATTCGGCATCAAAAGACACCTCCCAAGACCCCTTAGTTGAATGGCGTAGCGGAGAGACTAAACCAAACATTAATTGAAAGGGTAAGATGTATTCTTTCACAATCACAACTCCCTAAATACTTTTGGGGTGAAGCTTTGAATACAGTAGTACATGTCTTGAATCTTAGTCCTTCTGTACCTTTAGATGGAGATATCCCAAATAGAGTTTGGACAGGTAAAGATGTTTCTTATGATCATTTGCGTGTCTTTGGGTGCAAAGCTTATGTGCATATTCCTAAAGATGAGAGATCTAAACTCAATTCGAAGACAAGACAGTGTGTATTCATTGGTTATGGTCTTGATGAGTTCGGCTACAGATTTCATGATCCAATTAATAAGAAACTTATGAGGAGCAGAGATGCCGTGTTTATGGAAGATCAGATAGTTCATGATATTGATAAGAGTCAAAATTCAGTGCCTATGTCTCGGAATGACTTGGTAGATTTGGGGCATATTTCGCTTGCACATACTCCTACAGAAGTTGAAGAAAATTCGGATGGTGACTCACCTGCTTCCAGAGGTTCACATATTTTTTATACTGGTGATCATGATAATGATTTCGTGGATGAACAAGTGAATGAAGAAGATGTTGAACAATTTGAAGTTCCAACGCGGAGACTACTAGAGATAGACAACTCTCTACTAGATATCCTTCTGATCAATATATTTTGTTAACCGACGCAGGTGAGCCTGAGTGTTATGATGAGGCTATTAGTGGTGTATGTAAAAATCAATGGATTAAAGCGATGAATGAAGAGATACAATCACTTCATGAGAATCATACATTTGAGTTAGTGAAGATACCTGAAGGGAGAAAAGCCTTGAGTAACAAGTGGGTGTATAGGTTGAAGCAAGATGATAGTTCTCTGCAACCTCGGTACAAAGCAAGATTGGTAGTCAAAGGCTTTGGTCAGAAAAAAGGTATTGATTTTGATGAAATATTTTCTCCAGTTGTAAAAATGTCTTCTATTCGTGTGGTTCTAGGCATTGCAGCGAGTCTAAACTTGGAAATTGAGCAAATGGATGTAAAAACAGCATTCTTGCATGGTGACTTGGAAGAAGAGATTTTTATGAAACAGCCTGAAGGTTTTGTGGTTGAAGGAAAAGAAGATTATGTATGCATATTGAAAAAGAGTCTATATGGTTTGAAGCAAGCTCCGAGACAGTGGTATAAGAAGTTCATGTCAGTTATGGGGGAACAGGATTACAAGAAGACTTCTTCTGATAATTGTGTATTTGTGAAGACATTTTCTGATGCCGATTTTATCGTTCTTTTACTTTACGTGGATGATATGCTTATTGTTGGGAAGAATACTTCGCGGATTGATTCTTTGAAGAAACAGTTAAGTAAGTCTTTCGCAATGAAAGATTTAGGTCCAGCAAAGCAGATTCTCGGCATTCGAATTACTAGAGACAGAGACTTGAAGAAGTTGTTCTTATCACAAGAAAAATACATTGAGAAAATTCTTCAGAAGTTTAATATGGACAATGCTAAAGTGGTTAGCTCACCACTTTCCGGTCACTTCAAGTTAAGCAAGAAACAATGTCCTTCAACTAATGAAGAAAAGAGAGACATGGCTAATATTCCATATGCATCTGCAGTTGGAAGTCTCATGTATGCCATGGTATGTACTCGTCCTGACTTAGCTCATAGTGTTTGTGTTGTGAGCAGATTTTTGTCAAACCCAGGTAGAGAGCATTGGGAAGCCGTGAAATGGATTATGAGGTATCTGCAAGGAACCTCTAATTTAAGACTCAGTTTTGGGTTGAATAAACTTGAGTTGTTGGCTTATTCTGATTCAGACTTGGCTGGAGATGTTGATACTCGCAAGTCTACTTCTGGATATTTGATTTACTTTTGTGGTGGCGCTGTTTCATGGAAATAAAGACTACAAAAGTGTGTTGCCCTTTCAACGGCAGAAGCTGAATTCATTGCAGTGACAGAAGCGAGTAAAGAGCTACTATGGATGAAGAAGTTCTTGAAAGAACTTGGATTTGAGCAACACAGGTATGTACTGTTATGTGATAATCAGAGTGCTATTCATCTCGTGAAGAATTCGTCATTTCACTCAAAGTCGAAACATATTGATGTGAGATATCATTGGATTCGAGATATTCTTGATGCTAAACTAATGAAGGTTGATAAAGTTCATACAGATGATAATGGGTCTGACATGATGACAAAGGCTTTGCCTAGGGGAAAGCTTGAACATTGTAGATTGATCGCCGGGATGGCGAATCCTCCCACATAGTCGTGAGGGGGAGATTTGTTGGGCTCTTCCTATGTGGGAGTCCAATTATCATATGGGCTAAGCCCAATTTGGATAACACATAGGATTTTGGTTTATGTATAAATATATATTTATACAGTGTCTTTCTGAGATGAGCATCATATTCTATAGTGCAGCTGTTGAGAGAAAAAGGTGATTGCGGAACTTTGTGCTTTCAATCGGACTATCTCCAGTTGTCCGATCGGCTTCAATTTTGGTGAGAAGGATCTTCTACTTGTCCTCTATAATCTATCGAGAGGGTTTTTGATTTGGAGTCATCTAAGTGTGTTTTTCGATCATCTTATTCTAACTGCGTTTTGGGGATATTTCAGTGAGTTTTCTGATTTCGGTTCATTATCTTGTGTATTGGGGTTGTGTATGAAGTTGTCATACTTCTTGTGGCGTATGCTCTAGTTTTATCTAGAGAATAGTTTTGTAACCCATATTCTGATAGTGAATATTTGGTTGTACTTCCGAAATCGGTACCTTGTTCCTTAGCGTCACTCCAAACAAGTACCACCGTCTTGATACACTCCAATCAAGCCACACTGCTTGATGAGCAACGGGAACTCCAAACGAGGATCTATCCAATCAAGCCACAATACTTGATGAGCCTCAAATCAAACCACACTGCTCTGATACCACATGTTGGAAATATGGGGGTCCGGTCCGCATATTCCTCCTCCGTATATAAGTAAGAACACAACTGATCTCAACACTAGTATGATATTGTCCGCTTTGGCACCCGAAGGCCCTCACAGCTTTGCATTTGGTCCACTACCAAAAGGCCTCATACTAGTTGAGATATGTTCTCACTTATATACCATTGATCATTCCCATGTTTTACCGATGTGGGATGTGGAACTTTGGTCGCTACCCTAACAAATCCTCCTCTCGAACAAAGTACCACTTTAGCCTCCTCTCAGTTGACATCCATCCGCTCACTCTAATCACGTTGGGGCTGCCTGATCTCTAGAGCCTTTAGAGCGGATCTATATGATCTCGACCATCCTACCTTGTTCCTTAGCGCCACTCCAAACAAGTACCACCGTCTTGATACACTCCAATCAAGCCACACTGCTTGATGAGCAACGGGCACTCCAAACGAGGATCTCTCCAATCAAGCCACAATGCTTGATGAGCCTCAAATCAAGCCACACTGCTTGATAAGCCGCGGGCACTCCAAACAAGGATCTTGAGCATGGCTACTAATTCATCATGTTCGACTAATGAGAATTTCACCCACATCACCCACCACATCCCGTACTGTCTGGGCCTGGAGCTCTGATACCACATGTTGGAAATATGGGGGCCCGGTCCGCATATTCCTCCTCCGTATATAAGTACGGAACACAACCGATCTCAACACTACCAAAAGGCCTCATACTAGTTGAGATATGTTCTCACTTATATACCATTGATCATTCCCATGTTTTACCGATGTGGGATGTGGAACTTTGGTCGCTACCCTAACACTTTTCAGAAGTGACCAAAATCAATGAATTAAAAAAAATTATGGATAAATTAGAAAAAAAATGGAAACTTTTAGATGATAATTAACGCATGTTTATTTAAACGATGCTAATTATGAATTATAGGTTTTAATTTTTTTCCCTACCTTTCTATTTGGATTGGATTTTAATATAATTTTAATATGATTTAATGGGTTTTGCTTTAGTTTTCATTTCTGATTTTATTTTTACAGGAATTGAAAAATTGAGAGAATGACTAATTAAAAATAATTTTTTATTATTATTATATGATCAAGCTAGACCCGGTGTGAATTTTTGTATATCAGAGTTTATTTTAAAAAAAATTGAAAATACTTACAAGAAAAAAATAAGTATATATAAGTTTATTTGGCAAGTAAATATGAATTTAATATAATGTGTGATGTTTAAATCAATGATTTATATGATAATAAACATATTTTGATTTTTATGTATAAACTTTTAGATTTTATTATATTTAAAGATATATTATCTTAAAAAATTCTTTTAAAATTTAATAAATATTTTTTAAATTATATAAATAAATTATATTAAAATAAATTTAAAAGTAATTAAAATTAAGAGATTATAGATTAGATGATTAAAATTAAGAGTAGAAATTAAGATTTATAAAAGATATGCAAAAGGTTAGGTTGATTTTAGATAGTTAATTTACTATAAAAAGAAACTTAATGTTTAATGGACAAACAATTTTGATTCTTTTTTATACAAGTATTTTATTGTTTTATATTTTATTATTTTATTTTATTTAGATCAAATTATATAATATTTTTTTAATATACTATTTGATTTACGGCTAAGAGTATATATTTACATATCGATTAATTGTTAAAAATTATTTAATATACATTTATTTTTATAATATTGTATATATAATTTTTTATTCTATAATATAAAAGTTAAATGGTTTAGTGGTATTTTAAAAGTTAAGAAAATATATAAATAATTAAAACAAAACACGAAACTATATCGAAGGGAAGGGATAGTCACTGATCTATATTCAAAAATAACTTTTTTTCTATTTTATTCTAATAAACAACTTCGATTTTGAATGATATAACTTTGAATTTGTGAATTTTTCAGTTTTGATTTTCCAATTCCAAAAAGTATTACATTTATCACTTTTTTTCAAATTTGTTAATATTGTTTTATTAAAATAAATTAGGGAAATATTCATTATTAATTAAAGAAATAAACCGTTTATTATTTGCTTAGTAACGTGTCCTCTCAATTTATAGCTTTAATCTATTAATTTATTTCATATAAAAGTTTACCAATGGTTACGTATCTAAAATTACTTTAGGTGTATGCGTTTGTGGGTTGTGTTGATCCGAAGTAGAATTATTTTTAGGTTTCTGTGTTATATTTTGATACAATTTATAACTTTAATCTATTAATTTATTTCATATGAAAGTGTACTAATAGTTACCTATCTAGAATTACTTTAGGTGTACGCGTTTGTGGGTTGTGTTGACGCGAAGTAGAATTATTTTTAGGTTTAATTTTTTTATATGTGGTGTGACTTTTTTTTTTAATATGTAGGATAATACAACTTTTTTTCTATTCTACTACAAATACATTTTTTTACTATGTTCATCTTCTTCATTTTGTTTAAAAATCATGAGATTACCTATAAAAATAAGATATGAGCAAAAATGAATAATTTTCTTTACTAAGAATATTTACTATATTTGAATTTTCCTTATGAAAAGAAGAGAAAATGTTAGACTTGAGCTTTTATAGTTTTTTGAGTGTTTGTTTATGGTAATTGATCTACTGAGAAGTTTTATCTCTTTGGAAACGTGCTTACAAAACTAGTAGATGAGGTATGTTTCAAGATTGAATTGCGGATAGATGATATTAACGAAGAATGCATTTTTTTTAGGATTTCTCATTGACGAAAGTTTAAATACCTAATTTATTAATTTTTTATATATAATAGTTTATTAGTTATTGTATATATTAAATTAAATGATTTTTTGTTTTTAATTCATGTAAAATAAAAAATCTTATTCTAAACAAATTAGGAGAAAAAAATAGAAGTTAAAATAAAATAGTTTTTTCAAAAGAGAATAATATTAGAGTTATGTTTAAATTTAAGTTAAACTCTTAACAACTAGCCAAAATTAGTGAATTAGAAATAATATAAAAGAAATATTAAACTTTTTAAAACAATAAGCTCTCCTTACTCCATTTTAATAAACTTAATAGATTGAAAATTAGCTAATGTTGGAAAGGAATAAGGATGAAAATACGAACCCACAATTAACAAAAATATTTTGATGATAAGAAAAAACTATTGGTTTAGTTTTATATAAATATTTTTTTAAGATGTATCATTAAATTAAGTTAATGTATATAGATTTGTATCTTTTTTTATTTGACAAACTTTTTTTTATCTATGAGTGAGTTTTAAAACTATTTTTTTATGTTTATATAACTTATAGTCCATAAATACTCTCAACATTTTTTGAGTTTGCTTTAGTTTTTTAATCCAAGTTTTTGTATTTTTTTTATATAAGTTCTTTATATTCACAGATTTGGTTGATCTCCATAAAAACAAAACGGGAGATGTTTGATGTTCTAAAAGGTATTTAGATGGTACTTATATTTTTTTTCATATAAACAAAAAAATTATCTTGATTTGGTCCACGGATATCAAAAACTATTTTTCTTTTTCAGGTTTTTAAGGATCTACATTAGGCATATCATCTAGAAAGAAAACAAATAGTACCTTCTTTTAAATTGAGCTATATGATAGGTGAGTTGTAAAAGAAATTGTATTTATATAAATTTTGATCATGATGTGGTTTATTTTTGTCGGAGGGTAAGTTTGTAATTTCTGTTTAGAATTTTGTGGAGTTTTGTGACTATTTAATGTTAGGGTAGAATGTAGAGGGAGAATTAAGCTGTCTGGTTGTATTTAATTTTCATTACCCTCATTTAATGTTGGTGGTTGGGTATTTATACCCTTATATTTGGGCCACATGGCCTTTCGGGTCGTGTTTAAGGACCCATTAGTTCTAAGTAGGGGAACATGCAGCTTAGTCAAAAAGTGGTTAGGTTTTAAGTACTTTAGTTCTGTTCGAACAGTTCAATAGATGATGGTGTTCGAACTTCCCCTGTCCGGTTAGGTGGACATTGTCCGAATTGACCCTGTCCGAGGTTGTGACAGAATCCGTACTCATCAGTAGCCCCTTTTTTAGGTGGTGTTCAAAAACCCTTTGGCAATACCTGAAAAACAGTCTATTGCTAGTGACAGTTACATCCGGACAGGTCGTTCGAATTGTGTTATAGCTTTATCCGGACTGGAAAAAGGTTCTTGAATTTAAACGGTTTCTTTTCAGAGTTCGTGGGACACGTGTCTCTCTCTGGTTCATTATTTCAGCCATTTTTTCACCTAGAATTTCGCTCCCACCTTCTCTAAAGATGACGTCAGTGTCGTTCCCTAATTATTGCAATCCTTTCGAATTCTCCTAGGTATCAAAGCCTATTTTTGTGTGTTTACTATAAATTAATCACTTCTTCACTGTTTTACCATCATCTTCATACTTACTTCGCCAAATTTCAGAGCTTTCTCTCTCAAACACAAATACTTCTTTTTGGTTGTGAGTTTATGTTCACAACTAGGAAAGCTTTAATCAAAGGCGGGTGGCTTAATCTATCAGAGCTAGAAAAGGCACAAAAAGTTGAACGGGAAAGGCGAATTGCTGCAGGCCTACCTACCTCCCCTATCGACAACCAAGTAATCCTAAACACAGAACCTGACCAGGGCTCCTCCTCAACCAGAAGTGTAAGACCAAGGAGATTATTTCAAAACAACCTTTCTCCTATTGTTTCAAGCTCGTCGGTTCAAGAATTAGAGCCCACTGTTGAACCAGGGCAAGCAGTTACCAGTTTCAAAAATCCTTCCCCATTTATCGTCATGGGGTCAGATGCAGAAGTCTCTCCCAATAAACTAGTTGATCGGAGAAGAGGTCGCCTGGTAAAAGGGCAAGCTTCAAAAGACACACCTTCAAAATCTGGTGCCAAAGACAGCAACACGGGGTCAGAGGCACCCATAAAAGTTCCTAAGGACAAGCTGTACGGTCCGGAGGCCTCTAGCCCGGGCCTCCGAAGAGAAATTACAACATCTGCGCCTCAGCCGGAGGCCAGAGTTCAGAAAAGCATTGAAGCCCAACAGTCCGGAGGCCAGACTGAACCAACTCCTAACTCCCCTCCCCCAAAAACAACCGGAACCCCTCCTCGGTAATGGAGGAAGCAATAGAGGATTCCATTGAAGAGGCTCCGTTCGAGTCCGAAGTCTCTCGACAAACAAGTGACGCTGGTGCTGCCAAGAAGGGCAAAGGAAAGGAGAAACTGTGCTTAAGCCATCCGGATTTGCCGGAGTGTCTTGTGGGAAAAGTGGGACCTTGTTTCCACAAGGTCAATGTTGAGTATTTACTTGCTTTACAAAAAATTAATTATGCCTTCATCCACACAGCCGAACTGGGTCGGATGCGAACGAAGTGGGGGATTCCGGAGAATGTAAAAATAAGGACCCCAATAGACCCTGAAACGCCAATGGACTGCAAGCTTAGTGAAGTGGTCATCTTTACTGAACTTTTTAACTGTGGATTAAGGTTTCCCTTAGATCCGGAGATAGTCAGATATCTGCACCTCATAAAGCTCTGCCCAAGTCAACTGAGCCCTAATGCCTGGTACACGCTCATGGCCTGTATCATGGCTTCCAGACTCTCCGGAATTCCTCTTCCGATGGAGGAATTCGCTGCTGTGGCCAACCTCTGCAGAAACCCTCATATCCCATTTTATCACTTCAATATGGGTGATAACTATAAGGCGGTGGATGACCTACTCGAATCAGAGAGAAATTGGAGGACTCACTTCTTGTTTGTGAGTGACGCTTGGGAGAATGGGAGGAATATCAAAGCCGGAGTCAACCCGAGTCTCCTCACCAGTAGATGGCGAAGTGATCATAAGAATCCCACCTTACATTCTCATTTTTATTTTTATCAAATTTGTTTAACTGACTGGTCTTGTCTTTTTTCTTGACAGAGCTTCCTAAAGATTTCAATGATTATTTAAAGGCCGGGTAGACCACTTGTACCAAGATCAACACTTGGGCTGCTGAAAAGTGAGGAAACCGTTTCCATAACGCCTTTACCGGAGGCAATCTCGCAAGGTCCCATCTCTGGAACACTACTGGCCGGAGGGACTTGACCTAAGAAGAACTTACCACTCCACCCCCTCCGGATGTAGTCCTTAAAAGAACACACGCACCAGACGGGTCACTGTATTTGCCAGGTCGAGCCAACGCCCCAAGTAAGATGAAAGTCAAAAGGGGAAGGGCAAGAAGAGTGTGGTCGAAGCCAATCCTACTGAAGCGGAGGAAACTGCTCCAACCAACCAAGAGGAGCCAGCTCCAAGTCAGATTGATGCTACTCATCTTCAAGTAGTGGAGCATGAGGATGCTAAGGAAGAGGCAGTCTCTCCAAAGCCTCCAATGGTTCATAAGAGGGACATGAAACGGGGTGCAGAAAGCAAGGATAGGAAGTCCAAGAAGAAAACGATTCCAGAGGTGATGCACTTTCTCTCCGGCCTTCAGATCCGTTTCCTCCTGTTGACCCTACTGATCCAACAAGAGTAGAAGAGATCCCCGTTGACTTTAAAACTGATGAGGTTGGAGGAGGAGACATTAGCATCGACGGTGTCGACATTACAGGGCTTGACAGGCTTAGTGACTATTTTGCAAACCTTCTCAGAGACGACTTTGTTGGGCCCTACCTCCCTCCGAGCACTTCGAACACTGTTACCTTCAATGGTAAAACCTTCACCGTTTCAAGTGAAAAAGATGTTATAACTCATTCTATATTGAGTGATATTCAGCCGGTGTTGGTTCTGGAGAAACAAGTGTGAGGTCAGTCAGCACTCATTACTGCCCTTAATTCTGACAAGGAGACACTGTCCAATGACCTCCTCACTGCCACCCAAAATGCTGATGTTTTGAGGAGAGAAAACGGGGAATTAAAGAAAAGCCATGGAGGTTGGACCACAAAGGTTGCTACCTTAGAAGATACCATCAAAGGCCTCCGGGAAAAGCTGTCCGGGTTAGAGAAAGATCTAACCTCTTCAAAAGAGGAGATGAAGACCATGGATCAAGTCATTCTTACTTTGACCAACGACAAGATCGCACTCGAAGACTCGGTGTCCAAGGCTATAGAGGAAAAATCTGATCTACTAAGGGAGCAAAAGGCAAAAATCCAGGCCAAGATTGATGCTTATGCCAACAATCTGATAGACAGTCAAAAAGAGATGTTTGCCAAGGTGAAGTCGGACATGGTCTTGCTTTTTCACGAGAAGTTTCCGAAGAGGAATCTGGGAGACTTATGGATTTTTGTAGAGTATCCTGACCTTCCCTTTCATACAATGGCTGAGGGTGACAGGTTTGATTTCTCTAGTGCATCCTCATCCGATGAAAAAGAGAACACCGGGGAGAGTCCAGGTGAGGAGAATGATGACCCCAAGAAGAAGAAAAGAAGTGAGGCTGAGCCGTCTTCAAGGGCTCAGTCTTAGAATACCAATTATATTTTACCTTTTGTTTTGATTGAACTAAAGTCCTTGGAAGGCAAAGGCATTTTTGTAACTGTGTCCGGTGTTTGATCGGACAGATCTTTTTGCTTTGATTGACAATTTAAAGTCCTTGGATGGCCAAGGCACTCCGGTCGTTTTAATGAGTATGTTTATTTTGCACAATTCTTGCATTCTTTCATAGTTTTTCAATTTTGGTGGCTAATGTTTAAACAACCCTTAGTTATTTCATATACATCTTAAAGTGAGAGTGTTTAAATTCTCTGATGACAAATGTTTAAGTAGTTATCACACCTTCAATTCAATCCGACCGGTGTTTAAACAAAAATTTGACAAGAAACAAAATAAGAACACTCCGAATTTTTAAGAAGGCATCAAATTTTATAAAAGAGCGCGGACACCTCATTAAAACCTCCCCGCGCCACCAGGGTAGGAAAGAGTATGCCCCCAAATATATACATGGATTTTTAACAAGTAAATATTTACTTAGTTTCTACTCCAAGTACATCCGGAGGTGCTCAATATTCGAAGGGTGATTCAAAACCCTTCCATCCTTGTCTTCTAGCCAGTATGTCCCAGGTTTAAGCCTTTCAATGACCATATAGGGTCTTTCCCAAGTTGGGGCTAGTTTGCCGAGCAGCTTCTCTTTAATGTGTAAGAAGAATTTCCTTAACACCTTTTCCCCCGGCTAAAAATATCTTCTTTTAACTTTGGAAGCAAACCTGCTTCTCATCAAACCCTGATAGTGCGCAGCTCTAAGGTGAGCCTTAACTCTTCTTTCTTCTATTAAGTCCAGCTGGCCTCTGATTGCCACTTCGTTAGCGTGTTCGGAGAAATTGTGAACTCGAAATGAAGGGAGAGTTGCTTCTATGGGAGCTATGGCATCCATCCCATAGACCAAGGCAAAATGTGACTCTTGTGTTGCAGCCCTAGGTGTAGTCCGGTGGGCCCACAAAACCTCTTGTAAATAGCTAGGCCATTTTCCAGCAACCCCTTCTAAATTTTTCTCCAAACCGGACAGTATAGTTCTGTTAGCCACTACAACCTGACCATTTGCTTATGGGTGGAAAGGTGAAGAGAAACAATGTTGTATACCTCTAGAGGCACATAAAATCTTCATTTCCTTGTTGTCGAACTGTGGCCCATTGTCTGTCGTTATCTTCTGCGGAATGCCAAATCTGCAACAGATATTGGATAAAATGAATTTTATGACAGCTTTGGATGTTGTACCTGCCAGTGGGGCTGCTTCGATTCACTTCGAAAAATAGTCAATGGCCACAATTATTGTTCTGCGCCCTCCGGACGCCATAGGTAGAGGTCCCACCAAGTCCAGTCTCCATCGAGCAAAGGGTATAGGCTCAGAAATTAACTCTAACAGGGTGGCTGGAACATGAATTCGCTGCTATATCTCTGGCATGGGTCACACCTTCTCATCAGCTCTTTAGCATCTTGCATTATAGTGGGCCAATAATAACCACCCAACAAAACTCTCCTTGTTAGGGCCATGAATCCAAAGTGAGCTGATCCCTCACCATCATGTAATTCGGAGAGCACCATTTGAGATTCATAATCACCCAAACATCGTAAGAGGGGTTTACTGTAAGACTTCTTATAAAGAACATCTCTTAGTATGATAAAACTACGAGCCTTGTACTTTATTTTTCTTGATATTGACTTGTCTGGAGGCAAGATTCCATCAGAGAGATATTGAAGGAGAGGAAACCTCCAATCTTGGGGCTGTTCAATTTGTATATCAAAGTTTTCTTCCTCCTTACCCATATTGAGTTGAATGGAAGGGCACTCCAGCACATGGATCCAAGGGTATGATTCAATATAGGCTATGGTTGCCAAGGAGTCTGCTAGTTCATTTTCTGTTCGGGGTATGTGCTCATAAACAATACTCTTGAACTGAAGTGCCACATCTTTGAGAATAAGTAATCCTTTTTGGATTCAGATTGACCTTGCGCATGGTAGATAAGAAGCTGGGAATCACTCATCAATTTGACCCTTTTGGCCCCACAAATATGAGCTCACTTTAAACCAGCTATAGCAGCTTCATATTCGGACTCATTGTTGGAAGCCCTAAAAGCAAAACATATAGTTTGGTAGATTTTGTCACCATACGGAGAGGTCAAGCATACCCTTGTACAATATCCCATAGTACTCGATCCACCATCCGTCCTGACGACCCAGACCTTTTTGTCTTTCATCTCAGTCGTTTGCTCTATATCCCTATCCAAGTGGAATTCAACTAAGAAATCAGCCACAGCTTGGGCTTTGATTGCTGCTCGAGGAGAAAAATCAATATCGAAATCCCCTAGTTCCACTGACCACTTAGTCATTCTACTCGAAATATCTGCTTTTTGTAGAACGTTTTTCAGGGAATAGGATGTCCGGACAATAATAGGATGAGCCTGAAAATAAGGCCTCATCTTCCTAGCAGCAATTACCAGGGCTAGTGCTAAATTTTCAAGCTTTAGATAGCGTTTTTCTGCATCTATTAAGCTCTTGCTGATATAATACACTGGACGGGGGTAATTATCCACCTCCCTTACCAATACAGCACTGATGGCACAACTGGAAACTGCCAAATATACGAAGAGTGTCTCTCCATCAACAGGTTTAAATAAAGTCTTGGGGGAGGACATATGTTTCTTGATCTCATTGAAGGCCTCATTACATTGTGAAGTCCAGTCAAATCCCTTTGCAACTTTTAAAGTTTGAAAAAATGGGGCACATCTGTCCGAAGACCTTGAGATGAACCGATTTAGCGCAGCCAACCTCCTAGTCAACCGTTGTACCTCTTTAATATTCCGAGGAGGCTACATTTGCAATAAAGCATTAAGCTGGTCCGGATCAGGCTGTATCCCTTGCTCACTTATTATGTACCCTATGAATTTTCTGGACTGCACTCCGAACACACACTTCTCTGGATTTAGTTTCAAATTTACTTTTACTAAGTTAGCAAAAGTTTCTTGTAGATCTGCCAAGTGTAGCTCTTCGTCCACACTTTTTACCATCGTGTCGTCAATATACACTTCCATATTTCTTCCAATTTGATCAGCAAAGGCTTTGTTTACTAACCTCTGATAGGTAGCCCCAACATTTTTTAACCCAAAAGGCATCACCTTGTAACAATGAAGGCCCCTATCAGTGACAAACGTAGTATACTCCTGATCATTCAGATCTACTTGAATCTGGTTATACCCGGAGAAGACATCCATGAAAGATAGTAGCTTATTTCCAGATGTAGAATCCACCAGCTGATCAATCCGGGGGACATGATACAAATCCTTTGGGCAAGCCCTGTTGAGATCTGTAAAATCAATACACATACGCCACTTGCCATTTTTCTTTTTCACCAAGACCGGATTGGCTGTCCATAAAGGATACTGAGACTCCTTTATATGCCCCATTTTAGTAAGCCTGTCGACTTCTTGAACAATGACATTAGCCTTTTCCTTGGAAAAAGCTCTCCTTTATTGTATCACAGGTGATATGTCTCTCCGGATGGACAAGTGGTGTGATATGATATCTGCTGGTACCCCGGTAACATCAGCATTGCACCAAGCAAAAACATGCTGATGGTCTTGTAGGAACTTCAACATTTTACCCTTCAGTTCGGAGGCCATTTTGGACCATATCTTAACATTTTTCCCTCTCCCGAAGAATGCGTTTCAACCTCTTCAACCGGTATTAAAACTCCAGAGGTCTCTTTGGGGTCATCAATTTCACCCTCACCCCCAGAAAGTCCCTCAAACTACTATTCTTCATTGATACGAACTACCCCCAACGTCTGTGGGGCCAGTGCTGTTGCATAACACTCTCTTGCAATCTTTTGGCTGCTCCGAACAACTCCCACTTGTCCTTGCACAACATATTTCAAACATTGGTGGACTGCTGAGGCCACTGCATGTATCCTAGAGAGCCAAGACCTCCCTAGAATAGCATTGTAACAAGTGGGACAATCCACCACAATAAACAGTATTCTAACCATCTTCTTAAAAGGGCCCTTGCCCAACAAAACTTCCTCTTCGAACTCCCCGATCACATCTGCTGAGCTTCCAGTGAAACCCACAATTGACCTGTTCGAACGCTGAATTACTGCAGGATTTTTCATATTTTTGTAGGAAGTTAAAAAGAGGATATTGGCTGAACTCCCCGTATCCACCAAAATTTGTCTTATGTCATTGCCCCCAATGGATGCTCCTATGACAACAGCATCTTCATGCGGACCTGCTATATCCCTCAAATCATCCTCATCAAACACAATGAAGGGAAATGGAATCTGTGATTGATAGGAAGTCATGCCTCCCTCCAGTTGGGTAGCTAATGTATGAACGTGCCTCTTCCTTGAAGAAGCAATGGGTGATGTCATGGTATCCCCTCCGAAAATTGTGAGTGACTCAAAAAGGTTAATAAGCCCGGACACTGTTTTACAACTTTCCTCAATGGCACCCACTCTGTTTCGAGTTGGATCAGGGTCCAAGTACTCTGACTCTACATTGAATCTCTCGATTATCACCATAGCTCCCTCCGGAGCGGATGTGCTTGCATTGTTCGGGCCAGGCCGATGAGCATTATCAGGCATATTTCCTCCTCTTCTTTTAACATATGCTCCCAACTTTCCTCTTTCAATCAAATTATGGACTTTTTGTTTTAAAGCAATGCAATCGTCAGTGGTATGGCCAGTATCATTGTGGTATTGACAGAAGGAATTGTTACGATGCTCCTTAGGAGATTGTAGTGCAACCGGCCTTCTATAGTGTACTTCTTCATTTGTTTTGTCATAAATGGTGGCCACACTTTATTTTAGCTCATCAAACCACTCCGGTTGAACCCAAGGCCCTCTCTTATTTCTAGATTGTTGACTCTGGGCAGGCGCAGCTGGCTGATACTGAGCTTTAGCTCTGCTATGACCCTGCCCGGCCTCTCTTACCTTGTTACCGGATTGATTTTGGTTGGGGTTTGGTGCAACCGGGGCAGACCTCACCTGCATGTGCACCCTAGTTTTCTTTGTTTCATCCACGTTAATTTGCTTTCCGACCTGATTCAGTAAACCTCCCCATGTCATTGCCTTTTTTCTGGTCACTGAATCAGCCAAATTTCTAGGGCTTAAGCCCTTCCTCAGAGAAGCTATTACCACTTGCTCGAAGCAATCAGCCAACCCATTTTTGGTATTTACAAAGCGACTTATATATTCCTTCAGTGATTCATTCGGTTCTTGGGCACAATGGATAATTCTATCCCCATTGCCCTTCACCTCCTTACTTCCAACAAACTGCCTCCGGAAGGTCACCCAAAAGGTATCGAAATTTCTAATGCACCCCTGTGGTAGGCTGTTATACCACTTCAAGGCACTCCCCGTAAAAGACTGGGAGAATGCTCTACAAAGCAACTTATCGTCTTCATCGAAGTTCATCATGAAATGTTTGAATTGTCCCAAGTGATTGTCCGAGTGTTTACTTCCATCGTATTTTTCCATCTTTGTGCTATCAAACCTCTTGGGGAGATTTCCGGACAAGATCTTGGAAGACAATGGAGATTGTCTCCAATTCCGACCACAACTGAAAATGGTATCCCCGTTAGGAGTTGCAAAGATACCTGGCTCATCATGGAAGGCAAAGGGATCCACCAGCATCCGGTTTATGTGTCTCCGGTTATGAGATGATCCTTTGCATATATGCCTCTTTCTCTATCCCTTTTTCTTGAATACTTCTTAACCAACTTTTGTTTCTTTTTAGATCGGCCCTCATCACTGCTGGAGGACAAGGATTCTTCTATTCCATCTTCGTCCGAGGAGCTACTGGAAGATTCTGAGTCTGAATTAGAGCTCTCCACTGGCTTGTACTGGTGAGACTTTTTGGAGCTAGCATGAGTCTTCTTCGTACTCACATGGGTCTTCGAAAGCTCATGCTCTCTAGGGTTGTCAGTATGATGAGCACCTGATGCTTTTGATTTCTCTTTTATTCTCATCTTTGCTTTTTCTGCCCTCAGAGCTACTATTTTGCCTTTTAATCTATCACGCTCTTCGATGGTATATTCATCATTTTCCCCACCACTTCGAGCAAAGCTGATGGTACTTCCGATGCGTCCGGATTAATTCAGACTGAATTTTCTGATGGTTTTGAATGTTATATTCAGACACCGTCGCCCTCCCACTGTGGTCGCGAATTTGATGTGGTTTATTTTCGTCGGAGGGTAAGTTTGTAATTTCTGTTTAGAATTTTTTGGAGTTTTGTGAGTATTTAATGTTAGGGTAGAATGTAGAGGGAGAATTAAGCTGCGTGGTTGTATTTAATTTTCATTACCCTCATTTAATGTTGGTGGTTGGGTATTTATACCCTTATATTTGTGCCACATGGACTTTCGGGTCGTGTTTAAGGACCCATTAGTTCTAAGTAGGGGAACAAGCAGCTTAGTCAAAAAGTGGTTAGGTTTTAAGGACTTTAGTTCCGTTCGAACAGTTGAATGGATGATGGTGTCCGAACTGCCCCTGTCCGGTTAGGTGGACATTGTCCGAACTGACCATGTCCGAGGTGGTGACAGAATCCGCACTCATCAGATCATATAGGAGTAATATTTTATATAATATTAGACAAATATTTATATTTATTTCCTTTTGTATTTATATTCTAATTGACCATGCTTTTCTTTGAATTATTTTTAGATTATTTATATGTATATAATATTATATTTTGCGTATCTTTTGCATTACCCGAGTGCTGCTCTGGGTTTTTATATAGTCTAATCTATAGTAAAAGGTAACTAACAATTGATTTTGAAAAAAATATATTTTGTTAGTTTCATAATATATTTCTTCGTCGATCAACTTAATGATGTATTTATCAAATAATGTAATAATCTAAATTTATAATTTTATGTTTAACATAGATGTTTAATTAGTATTATTATCAAGCTATCCAATCCGGAATCCGTTTGGATCAGTTAGATAAAATCACACGTCCATGTTTGAATTGTTAGAACTTATGCATTGTTTAATATATTAATTCTAACCTTAAGAATCTAATTCAGAACAATAAATATGAAGTTAGAACATGAGTATTGCATATTCAACATCTTTATTTATATAAGTAAGAACAATTTGATTTCAACAGTAGTAAGATATTGTTTGATTTTAACACGAAAGTTCCTAAGAATTTGTTTTCTTAGGAACAGCTCTTATGTTTAAGTATGAGTCTTCTCATGTTTAACTAATTCTTAACCGATTATCATTCTAATATTTAACTGATATGGGATGCAGGACTTTGGTCGCATCATAACAAATTATCATTTCGAACAAAGTACCACATTTGCATTTTCTCAATTAATTTACATCCGCCCACTCTAATGAACTTGGAGACTACATAAATCATATAGGCACTACAGACACCGCCTTGTTCCTTAGCACCACTCCAATCAAGTCCTTACATTTGGATACGCTCCAATCAAGTTACAGTGCTTGATGAGACACGAATACTCTATCTATAGAGCATATCATTAACCTTGAGCTCGAATCATTCTTCAGCCTGTTCAAAAATTAAAAAATTACCAACATCGCGTTTCGTCTAGCGTGGAGCTCTAATACCATTTGTTTGGAATATAGATATTGCATATTTCGTCTTAGTATATAAGTATGAAGAATCTAACCTTAACACTGGTGTAATATTGTCCACTTCAACCACAAAAGCCCACATGAATTTGCATTTCATTCACTTCCAGATATAAGATGTAGGTCTTGGATACGTTCACCATTTTTACAAATCATCTACCTCTTTTGTGATTAAATTAGCCGCAAAACCAAAATACGGAATTTTTTATACTATCGTTGTCTTTACATGTTTTTTTTATGTCTACAGATACAGTTTCCTTTCAAAACAACATACCACTTCCACAAAATTTGAAAAACGCATATACAAATCTAATGAAATTCACTGTTGTTAAGTTGAGTATCCTCGCAAGTAATTGATTCCGCTCATACTCTAGTATAAATTGAATATAAAGGGTCAATTCATTTTCATGTATGTTATAGAACTATTGGCCAATAGTTGAATATGTTCTGTCAATTGATATCATTTGGTACTCGGATATTAGGATTACTATATATATATATTATAATGGAGTTAGGATATTTTATTTTAGTTTAGGGTTTATTTTCTTTTTTATATCTGTCTGGTAAAAAAAATGATGCTCTTGGCTAGAGTGTTAGTTAAGGTTTGTTCTTTAAAAGAAAATAACACAAACGCTAAAAGAACCTTATGAAAATAATTGTTTTATTTTGTCAACGATGGAATTCTCAGGCATTAGCCGTAGAGGTGTCAAACGGGTTGAACCAGCACCAACCCGCACCGTTTAAATCAGAACCACGGGTTGCGGTCCTGGCGGGTTGCGGTCCTGGCGGGTTGCGGTCCTGCCGGATTGCGGTCCTGGTGGGTTGTTCTTATGCGGTCCTAATGGTCTGGCGGTCCTGCCAGGTTGCAGTCCTAATGGGCGAGTTTCACAGTTAAACCGCCAGTTCAAACCACGAGACGAACCATTTAAGCACCGTTTACCAGTTCAAACCATCAGCCAAACCATTTAACCATTTAAGAACCGTTTATCAGAATATTTTATAATGTTATTTAAAATTAATTTGCAAGTGTTAATTGAATCTAATTTCAATAATTGAGATATGTACCATATACACGAGTTAACTATTCTATTTCATATATTTTAATTTAAATATGTTATCATTTTAATCGAAATTTTATAATCATCAGTTACATTCTAAAATAATAATTGTAATTTGATTTTGATACGTTTGATTATATATTTATATTTATGTATTTAAGATATTTTATTTAATATTATGTAGATATGAAATAAAATAAGTACATCTACTTGTATTTCGATTACAACTTTCAATAATTGTAAAAATATAAAAATAAAAATTTGATTGTCTTAAACAAGATATCGTAAACAATATAATTGTAAAATGATTTGTATATTGTTTTAACATACTAGATATTTAAGATGTTATATTTAATATTATGTACATATTAAATAATATATACCTATTAGACATATAATTGTATTCTAATTTTAAATTATTAGGTGATTTGTATATTGTTTAGAACCGATTCGGAATCGAAATAAAAAATTATTAAAAACTTGCTAAAACTAAATATTCATATACTCCTCTCTACGTCTCTCTAAATCTCTCTACTTGTTCTAAATATTCTAGAAAACTCAAATTTCTTATTTTACATATTGTAGTCCTACTTTCGGAATTGTTTGATTTTTTTTTTCGCAAATTGTTTCTATTTGTTAAAAACACTTAAATAACGTTGGGATAACATTATAATAGCTCAATTAAGAGCTTCGTATAATTTATCAAGTTATTTAATTGTTATAGTAATTTAAATTAGTTCTTTTAATTCTAATTTTATTAGTTGTTGTTAGTTGTTATTGCTTGTTGTTAGTTGTTATTGCTTGTTATTAGTTGTATTAGTTGGTATTAGTCTAAATTTAGTTTTTATTATTTGCGATATTAATTAGTTTCGATTAGTATTTTATTGCATATTTAAAAAAAACGTTGTTTTAAGTTTTAAAATGCCTATAAATCGTAGACTTACTAATACTCACCAATCCACTAATTTTCACTTGTAATGAATGATGTTTGTGATAACCAAAACAAATTAATACTAACCAAAATGTAATAATAATTTTATAATCATTATTAAAATTACAATAATAAAATTCAAAATTTAATATTAAAATTATAACAATATAACTTGTAATCTTTTACCATGATAAAATATGATTTTGGTTTAAAAAATAATAAATAACATTTGTAATATTTAAAACCAAATCACAATAATAATAATCAAAATGTAATATTAAAATTATAACAATATAACTTAAAAATAATAAATAACACTTGTAATATTTAAAACCAAATCACAATAATAAAATTCAAAATGTAATATTAAAATTATAACAATATAACTTAAAAATAATAAATAACACTTGTAATATTTAAAACCAAATCACAATAATAAAATTCAAAATGTAATTTTAAAATTATAACAATATAACTTGTAATATTTTTGCATGATAAAATATGATTTTGGTTTAAAAAATAATATATAACACTTGTAATATTCAAAACCAAATCACAATAATAAAATTCAAAATGTAATATTAAAATTATAACCATAGAATTTGTAATATTTTAACATGATAAGATATAGTTTTGCTTTGTATTAGATCTAAAAACATAATAATAATAATAATATTCAAAATATGATAATAACATAAGTAATATTTAAAATTTTAGACTATATAATAATTACAACACTTAAAATATTAATAACCAAAACAAATTAATATTAACAAAAATGTAATAATAATTCTATAATAATATGCAATATCTCAATATTTTTTAAATATAACATTTTGGTTATAAAATAAATAAAATCAGCATAATATTTACCAATAAACCGCCGGTTTTTTACAAATAAACCGTGGTTTCGCAGTCCTGCCGGGTTGCAGTCCTGCCGGGTTGCTCCTTATGCGGTCCTGGCGGGTTGCGGTCCTGCCAGGTTGCAGTCCTAATGAGCCAGTTTCGCAGGTAAACCGTCAGTTCTTAAGCAGGTTGTCAGCTTTGAACCGTGGTTCCTGAACCATTAGACACCTCTAATTAGCTGTATAAGAAATTTGGGTTTTCATTTATATATAGCGATAATAATACAGTTTTTATATAATTTACAAATAATACTTTTTTATTTTTATTTATAAAAAAAACGTTTTCTTTTTATTCAACAATTTTATTTATAAGAATAAAACGTTTGTTTTTTACCGTTTATTTCTTATTACTTTTCTCAGGTGATTTTTTATGTTCAATAATTCACTTAGTGTTAATAACGGCAATAGTGATCTAAATATTTATTAAACATTAAGCGTAATATCTAATTATTGGATTAATCAATTTTCACACTCTCGGTACAATTAAACTCAAATAATATCTACATTTTATTTATTACACCAAACGACTAAATAATAATATTTGATAAATAATATTATTATTATCTATTGGTTTTATATTACAATCGATTATTTTAATTGGATTTTACCACAACATGATGAGATATTTAAATTTAGGATTTTCTTACAATCTTCCATTTGGATCATTCACATGTACTAAAATGGTATTCGTATTAATGTGCACTTATAAAATGTTGTTGTTCACAAATAATCACTATAAGTCTATCCATATTAGGTGACAAGTAATAACTAAAGAAAGAGGTACATCATGACTCATTATGTGTAATGGTTCTATAATAAATCAAATTGTAATCAATAAGTGACTACAATTCAACTACTCTAAATGAATTTAGATTGTTTAATTTTAGAACAAAACTGAACACTGAATCCTTTATTTATTCAATATGATGTATTGAAAATTGTAATGTTGTATTATTGATATCTTAAGTATATGCATATGATAATAATACAATTTGAAATACTAAAAACTGATTTGGTTTCAATATTAAATTGAAATCAAAAGTGATACTCTAGTAAAAATAACACTCCTACTAAATCTAAATTTCCTATATGCTAAGAACCCTACATGAATGATGTGTTCATGAAAGACTTTTGAGTTTTGAAATCTTAGCAAAAATAGATGTGAAAGAGAAAGATAAATTTTCCTACTTTACTGTAATCCTAAATGAGTTGAAGGAGTTTGTTCTATATGATCTATCTTAATTTCTTTGATATAAGGAAATGAATGTATTTACTTTTTTTAAATGCTATTAAGTGTGTTACAAATTGTATACCCATAAAATATGAGGTCTAAATCACATTGCAACACCCATTTACCGTGTAAACTCATGCATTTTAAATGATCTCCTTAATTGCGTGACATCTTTATTTGATCATGCGATGCTTGAAACTTAATTTTTGGATGACCTATATTGTATGTACAATGGTTCATCCCTTTGGTCACTCAAGTATTCACTTAAGATGATTTTATACCTTATCCTAAATTAACCATGAGCGTACAACAAAAGATTTTTGCACCTCCTAAACTTCCAAATATGCTTTAAGATATCAGACTAAAAGACTTATCTTAAATAAAATAAAGTAAACCAGAGGTTTATCATTATGGTATGAATGAGTCTTTTATGTGCTAAACCCGTTGTATTATGAAGAGTAATCCTGATTATTATTGGCTCTTTAATACATAAGACACATACCAATAAATTTCAAAACAAACAAAAATTTCTTGATGGCATGCAACAGGTCATTGTAACTCATGGTAATTAATATGACAAGTAACGCCGCATCTGAACCCACTCCCACTGAAGTAATAAAATTCATAATAGTTTACTAAATTAATCTCAAAACCAAAAGAGAATGTAATTCAGAAAGATTATTATATACATAATGAGACAATTAAACTTAATTATATAAATAAATTTCTAATCGATATATATTTTTAACTATGTTAGATATAGATATGATTGTTACAAACCTGCTAAGCTTTCAATGCAATGTGCAATGTTTAACTTTTACAACTCCTCGTTCTAAAAGCTATTAAATTATAACATATACATATATATATACACAAATATATATATATATATATATATATAACATTTTTTTAGTGTTACCATTCATAAGTACTTGATCATAATATTCAGGCTAAAAAGAACTGTTAGTCCCCCATGTTTACCACTTGTATCAATATAGTCCCTTTCGTTCACTTTTGCATAAAACTCATCCCCTTCATTTTAAAATTTTGCACGATTAGTCCCTCCGCATATTCTTGAGGACCAAAAGTGATACAAAACTTAGAATTTAAGTACCACGTGTCAGTTTTTGAATGGTTTATATGTACATGGGGGGTATATTTGCAAAATTTTAAAACGAAGGGGATAAGTTTTATGGAGAAGTGAACAAAAAGGACTATGTTGATACAAGTGGTAAATATGGAGGAGTAACAGTGTTTTTACCCTAATATTCATTTAATGAAGATAAATGAAATATGCAAGATGTATGACGTTTTTCTTAAAAGAGTCATTTGAATAAAAAAACTAAATTAAAGGTTATCTTAAAAGGTCAATAATTTTTATAATGAGTAAAACTTATTTGGTATAAGACTTTCTGAATATCATAATTGAATTATGTTACATCAATTTTGATTATTTTTACCATAGTTCATATTTAAATATTAAAATTCTGAACATGATCTTGTAGAAGCTTACACTGAATCAATAGTTTATACCACAATATTTCTAATATTTTTATAACGCTCTTTATAATGTTACAAAAGCAAAAACTTGGATTGTTTTGCTTCACTATAGAAAATCTCAATGTTCTTTTAGAAATTTTTATGATATTACAACAACTATGACCATATTATTTTGTTGATCATAAAAAACTTAATGTATTTGTAGAAACTTTTTACGACTTTACAATGGCTGGGACTAAATTATTTTGTTGATCATAAATAATCTTCATGTTCTTGTGGAACTTCTTTATGAATTTAGAAAAGTTGGAACCGAATTATTCCATGTTGAACTTCTTTATGACATTCTAAAAGTTAAATTCTTTTGTAAACTACTTAACTTTGCACAATTTTTTGAGGATGTTGAGTTTGTCCTTCACAGAAAATTAGAAATTTGTAATCTTAAAGGAGGATTCGAACATTAATTCATGTAGAGGAATAAGAAGATAATAAACACATAATGATCAAATTCTTATCGGTTGAGCCTAAATAAATCATATTTGATTCTTCCTCAATATCAAGGTTGTTCACTGAATATTTCCTCTCAAACTAAATATCCTCAAAATAACTTGATTATCTCATATATAAAGTTGCGTAGTGGGCTTCCAAAATAGCTGTTATAGAATGAAATTAATTTCAAATAGAGATAATTACTGTTGTATCGAAGGCTAGGTCCCAATATTAGGCGCGTAAGGATTTCTTGTACAAGATATCTATAAATATATATATAAAAAAACAATACTTTCTATATGTTAAAAACTTAATGTACTCATTTTATTAGTTTTCTCCCTATGATCTTCGATTAACAGGGAACTATTTCACATATAAATTTTTACAGACCCAGAAGTTGAATCATGAGATTATTCACTGAATTGTCATACCTCTTTTGAGTAGTAACTGATGAGTCCGGATTTTCTCACCACTCACTATAGAAACCGGACAAGGGAAATTCGGACAAAAACCACCCACTAAACCATCCGAACAGGACTAATGTATTAAAAACTAACCACTTTATGACTAAGCTAATTACCAACCTGCTTAATAAACTAATGGGTCTTTAAATTCAACCCGGTTTTATGAGTTTGACCCGAAAACCCATGAGGCCCATAATTAAGGGTATAAATACCCAACCACTTTCATTAAATGAGGGTAATGAACATTTTATACAACCAGGCAGCTCAAATCTCTCACTACAAACTACCCAAACACTAAATACCCTTGAAACATTATAAAACTCCTGATGAAATTACCTTCAGACTGAAATTATCCACACAAAATTGGCGACCACATTGGAGGAAGAAGGTGCCTGAATCAAGCATTCAAAACCATCAAGAAAGATCAGTTCGGATGAATCCGGACGAGCTGGAAATACCACCAGCTTTAGCAGAAGTGGTGGGAGAAAATGATGAATATACTATCGAGAAGCGAGATAGACTGAAAGTTGAGATAGAAGCCTTGAAGGCTGTAAAAAGGGCAGAATTAGGTGTGAAAGAGAAGTCAAAAGTGTCAGCAGTTCACCATACTGACAATCCAAGAGAGCATGAGCCGTCAAAAACCCATGTGAGCACTAAAAAGACTTATGCTAGCTCAAAGAAGTCTCACCGATCTAAACCGGTGAAGAGCTCAGATTCAGACTCAGAATCTTCCAGCAGCTCCTCAAATGAAGATGGCGTCGAGGAATCCATGTCATCCAGCAGTGATGAAGGCCGTTCTAAGAAGAAACAGAAGCTGATTAAAAAATACTCAAGAAAAAGGGACAGGCATGGAAGGTTGAAAAGGCATCTGGGTAAAGGGTCGTCTCATAGTCACAGCCATGGTCGGAGACACGTAGACCGCTTGTTAATAGATCCTTTTGCCTTTCATGATGAACCAGGTATCTTTGCGTCTCCCAACGACGATACTGTTTTTAGTCGTGGCCGGAATTTGAGACAATCTCCATTTTCTTCCAAAATACTGTCCGGAAACCTTCCTAAGAGGTTTGACAACACAAAAATGGAGAAGTATGATGGTAGTAAAGATCCAGATAACCATCTGGAGCAATTAAAAAAATTTATGATGAACTTTGACGATGATGATAAACTACTCTGTCGAGCATTCTCCCAGTATTTTACGGGGAGTGCTCTGAAGTGGTCCAATAGTTTTCCACAGGGTTGCATTAGAAATCTCGAAACTTTTTGGGTGGCCTTTCGGAGGCAATTCGTGGGAACCAAAGAAGTGAAGGGCAATTGAGACACTATAATCCATGGTGCCCAAGAACCAAATGAATCTTTGAAAGAGTACATAAGTCGCTTTGTGAACACCAAAACGGATTAGCTGATTGCTTTGAACAAGTAGCAATAGCTTCTCTAAGGCAGGGTTTGAACCCTGGCAATATGGCTGGTTCAGTAACCAGGAAAAAGGCCATAACGTGGGGAGGTTTATTGAATCAGGTCGGCAAACAGATTAATGTGGATGAAACAAAGAAAACCAGGGTGCACCGGCAAGTGAGGTCTACTCCAGCTGCACCAAATCAAAACAAGAATCAGTCCGGGTACAAGGCAAAGGAAGCCGGATAGGGTCAAAACAGGGCCAAGGCTCAATCCCACCCAGCTGCCCCAGCTCAAAGCCCGAAATCTAGAAATAAGCGAGGACCTTGGGTTCAACGGGAGTGGTTTGTTGAACTAAAAGAAAATATAGCTACCATTTATGATAAAATGAAAGATGAAGTACCTTTCAGGAAGCCGACTGCATTACAATCACCAAGGCAAAATCGAAATAACAGTTTTTGTTAGTATCATCGTGATACTGGCCATACTATGTTTGTTACTGATAGGGGCCTCTAATGTTACAAGGTGATGTCGTTTGGATTACAGAATGCTGGGGCTACTTATCAGAGGTTATTAAACAAGGCTTTTGCTAATCATATTGGAATAAATATGGAAGTTTATATCGACGACATGATGGTAAAGAGTGTGGACGAAGAGCTACACTTGGCAGATCTCCAAGAAAATTTTACCAATCTAATGAAAGTAAATGTAAAATTAAACCCAGAGAAGTGTGTTTTTGGAGTACAGTCCGAGAAATTATTGGGGTATGTAATAAGTGAGAAAGGGATACAACCTGATCCATACCAGCTTAACGCTTTGCTCCAAATGGAGCCTCCTCAGAATATTAAAGAAGTACAAAGATTGACAGGGAGGTTGGCTGCTCTAAACCGTTTTATCTCAAGGTCTTCTGGTAGGTGTTCCCTGTTTTTTCAAACTTTGAAATGTGCGAAAGAGTTTAATTGGTCTCCCCATTGTGACCAGGCATTTGATGAAATTACGAAGCACTTATCCTCCCCTAAAACTTTGTTTAAACCTGTTGATGGAGAGACACTTTACATATACCTGGCAGTTTTTGAGTGTGCTTTGAGTGCAGTGCAAGTAAGGGAGGTGGATAATTATCCTCGACCAGTATACTATATCAGAAAGAGCTTGATTGATGCAGAAAAAGGATACTTGAAACTTGAAAAACTAGCACTAGCATTAGTAATTGCTGCTAGGAAAATGTGGCCCTACTTTCAGTCTCATTCGGTCATCGTCCGGATGTCTTTTCCCTTGAAAAATGTTCTTCAAAAAGCAGACATTTCAAGCAGAATGACCAAGTGGTCAGTGGATCTGGGAGATTATGATATTGACTTTGCCCCTCGAATGGCAGTCAAAGCTCAAACTGTGGCTGACTTGGTTGAATTCCATTCGGACATAGGTTACCAAGCAAGCAACCGGTGAAAAAGATAAAAATGTATGGGTTGTCCGTACTGATGGTGGATCAAGTACCATGGGTTGTGGTGTTGGGATATGTTTAACCTCTCTGGTTTGGCGACAAGATGTATCAGGCTATATGTTTTGCTTTCAGAGCTTCCAATAACGAGTCCGAATATGAAGCTGCTATAGCTGGCTTGAAATTAACTCTTATTTGTGGAGCCAAGAGGGCCAGGTTAATGAGCGATTCTCAGCTTCTTATCCATCATGCACAGGGTCAATCCGAAGCCAAGAAGGAGCAACTGGTTATATACTTGTTTGTTCCCCAATAAGTGGCACTTAATTTCAAAAGCATCACCTATGAGCACATATCCCGAACAGAAAATACGCTACCAGACTCTTTGACAACCATAGCCTATACTGAGTCTTACCCTTGGATTCATGTGTTAGAGTGCCCATCCGTTCAAATCAATCCGGATAAGGAAGAAAAGAGCTTAAATATACAAGTAAGACAACCCTAAGATTGGAGATTTCCTCTTATCCAATATCTCTCAGATGGCACCTTGCCTCCGGAAAAAGCAGTAGCAACGAAAGTGAAATTCAAGGCTCATGGTTTTGTCATCTTAAGAGACATTCTTTATAAAAAAAATCCTTCAATAAACCTCTCTTAAGGGATCAAAGAATCCTAAATAGTGGTCTCCGAATTACACGATGGCGAGGGATCAGCACACTGTGGATTCATGGCTCTAACAAGAAGAGTTTTGCTGGCTGGGTACTACTGGCCCTCCATAATGCAAGATTCCAAGGAGTTGGTGAAGAAGTGTGATCTGTGCCAAAGAAACAGCAATGAAATTCATGTTCCAGCAGTCCATTTAGAGTCCATTTCTGAGCCAATACCTTTTGTTCGTTGAGGGCTGGATTTAGTGGGACCTCTACCCATGGCATCCGGAGGGTGCAGAACTATAATTGTTGCTATTGATTACTTCTCAGAGTGGATCGAAGCAGCCTCGTTGGCAGGAACTACTTCGAAAGTTGTTATAAAATTCATCATGTTTAACATTTGTTGTAGATTTGGGGTTCCACAAAAGATAACTACTGACAATGGACTACAATTCGATAACAAGGAGATGGGGAATTTTTGTGCCGCTAGAGGCATTCAACATTGTTTTTCCTTTCATTTCCATCCACAGGAAAATGGTCAAGTTGAAGTGGCTAACAGGACTATCCTGTCCGGTCTTTAAAAGAATCTAGAAGGAGCTGTTGGAAAATGGACAAGTTATCTACAAGAAGTATTATGGGCCTACCGAACCACTCATGGGACTGCAACACAAGAGTCTCCTTTTGCTTTAGTATATGGGATGGATGCTATAGCTCCTATCGAGTCCACTTTCCCTTCATTTCGAGTCCATAATTTTTCCGAACAAGCTAACGAAGTGGCCATAAAAAACCAGCTTGATTTATTGGAGGAAAGAAGAGTTAAGGCTCACCTCAGAGCCACACACTATCAGGGTTTGATGAGAAGCAGGTTTGCCTCTAAAATCAAAAAGAGGGATTTTCAACTAGGTGATAAAGTGCTAAGAAAAGTCTTCCTGCATACCAAAGAGAAGCAGTTCCGCAAACTAGCTCCAACATGGGAAGGACCCTATGTGGTCAGTGAAAAGCTTAAGCCTGGGACGTACAGGCTCAAAGATAAATATGGAAGGATTTTGAATCACCCCTGGAACATCGAACACCTTTGGTTGTATTTAGAATAGACTATGTAAATATCTACTTGTTTAAAGTCCATGTAAATATTTGGAGGCATACTCTTTCCTACCATGGTGGCGCGGGGAGGTTTTAATGAGAAGTCCACGTTTTTAAATAAAATTTGATGCCTTCTTAAAAAATTCGAAGTGGTTTGACTATCAGTTCGATTTAATTCAATTCGATGAGGTGATGATTGTTTAAACATGTGTCATCGGAGAATTTGAACACTCTCACTTTAAAACACTTATGAAATAACTAAAGGCCATTTGAACACAAGCCATCAAAATTAAATAATATGTAAGAGAAAATTTCCCGACAGATACCGGGGAGTGATATTAAATATATAAAAATCCTTGGCCATCCAAGGACTTTGAAGTTTTTAAGAGAGAAGATTTGTCCGGTAAAATACCGGACACAATTACAAAAATGCCTTGGCCATCCAAGGACTTTAGTTCAAACACAAAATTAAAATATAGTTAGAATTTTGAGGACTTTAGTTCTTAGATGTCCCAGCTTCACTTGGTTTTTTCTTGGGATCGGTGGGTTCCTCATCTAAACTCTCTACGATCTTTTAATCTTCATTAGTGGTGTCATCCCAACCAGTGGAATAACCGTGCTTATCACCATCAGCCATAGTATGGTGAGGAAGGTCTTCGTATTCCACGAATCGCCATAAGTCCCCGAGTGTCCTCCTCAGAAAATTTCTCATGAAAAAGTAGGACCATGTCTGACTTGACCTCAACATATCTTTGTTCTTGGGAGTCTATCACGTCGTTGGTATACGCATCAATCCTAGCTTGGATTGTCTTTTCCTACTCCTTTAGCAAGTCATCTTTCTCTTGCTTAGCCCGGGACACAGCATCTTCAAGCGATATCTTGTCATTGGTCAAGGTCTCAATGACGTTGTCTTTGGCCTTCACCTCCTCTTTCGAAGTAGAAAGATTTTTTTCCAAGTCAGAATACTTGAGGCTTGCGAAAATATACGGTGCAAAAGAAATCTGATTGTTGAGTGATTCTTAGTTGTTCGTATATCAAACGTAAGGACAATTTGAAACAAGGAAAGAACAGTTGGTGAAATATTTGCAAGTATTGAAATAAATTTATGATTGCTTTAAATATGTAAAATATGAACATGTTTCGAGGTTAAAGAATTTGATGGTGATGCATTAGCGACTATTACGAATTCCAAGGCTTATCCTTGGATTCTGGTACAAGAGTACCATTCCATAACAATAACTCTTCAAGTAGATATTAAAAAATGAATAAAGTCTTAAAATATTAGCCACGGTAAGTCAAAATTGGAGGTATGACATCCAAGAGTTCATTGCTAAAGAAACTCTTCCCTAAAAATCCTAGTTAAAAAGCTAAAGTTTAAAGCACACATGTTTTTGGTATTGAGAATAATCTTTATAAAAGATCTTTTAGTAAGCCTTTGTTGCGCTACCTTGTATCCGATGAATCCCAAACAATTTTTTCTGAGTTACATGATGGGGAATGGTCTGCCCATGGTAGCTACAAGGCTTTGACTAGAAGGGTCTTATTAGTATGGTATTATTGGCCATCTATTATGACAAATGCTAAAGAGTTAGTTAGAAGGTGTGATGTTTGTTAAACATTTAGAAATGCAATACATGTACCAGTTTTTTCCATGAAGTCAATTTCCGAACAAATCCATTTTGATAGGTGGGGGTTGAATTGGTTGGACCCCTTCTGATGGATTCTGGAGGGTGTCGATCTATTATCTTGGCAATTAATTATGTTTCAAAATGGATAGAAACTGCACCATTCTTCGGAATGATTTCCTAAGTTGTAATTTTTTATACTTTCCAATATTTATTGTAGGTTCGGAATTCCTAGACGTATTACTTCAGATATGTCCCTTAATTAGACAAAAAAAAAGATAAGGAAATGTTTGTGCATCAAGAGGAATTCACCATTGTGTATCCTCGCCTTTTCACCCTAAAGCCAATGGAAATGGGTCTAAAAACGAATTTAGAAGAAGGAGAAGGTAAATGACCTAATTACTTACAAGCAGTGTTGTGGTCTTATCAAACTACTCCACATACTACCACACAAGAATATCCTTTTTCCTTAGTCTATGTAATGGATATAATATCACCGATAGAAATTACTCTTCCCTCTTTGAGGGTTCAAAATTATTCCAAAGAGGAAAATGAAGCTATGGTAAGGGCTCAGCAAGACTTAATCAAAGAAAAAATAATTAAGGCTTATTTAAGAATGACATATTATCAGGGTTTAACATGGAGTAGATATGCATCTAGAGTACAAAGAAGAAATTTCCAAGTGGGTGATAAGGTTTACGAAAAGTGTTTTTTCAACACCACGGATAGAAATTTTCGGAAGTTGGATCCAAATAAAGAAGGACCATACATTGTGTTTGAAAAGATAAAACAAGGAACGTATGAATTAGTTGACCAAGAATAATGTCCTTTGAGGTACTATTGGAATGTTGAGAATTTAAGGTTAGATATCTATTATATTCGTATTGTAAATATTAACTTAGTTTTTGATTCAATGTAAATATTTGGGGGCGTACTCTTTCATACCCTGGTGACGTGTGGAGGTTTTAATGAAATGTCTGAATCGTTATTAATCTACCAATTTTGGCTTTAAGAATGTGTTTATAAGTATGGCTCATGTATGTTAAGTTTTTATTGCCTTCAAATGGATTAGCTTAGAATGGCTTGTGTATGCTAGGTTTTTATTACCTTCAAATATATCAACTTTGAGTGGCTTGTGTATGATAATTTTTTATTTCATTTAAATGGATTACCTTCGAATGTCTCGTGTATGATAGGATTTTATTTCCTTCGAATTGATTACCTTCAAATGGTTTCTCTATGATAAGTTTTTGTTGCCTTTGGATGGATTACCTTCGAATACCGTGTATATGATAAGTTTTTATTACCTTCGAATGGATTACCTTCGAATGGCTTGTGTATGTTAAATGCTTTAATGGCCTTGGAATGGATTACCTTCGAATTTTTTGGGCATTCTAAGTTTTTGTTGTCTTCGAAAGGTTTTTGTCTTAAGATTAACTATCTTTGGATAAATTGGTCTAATAAGTAAAGATAAGAATATATAATCCAAGTTGAAGAGATGTAAAATTCCTTGGGTAACCTAATAAACACCTATGGGTAAAATATTACAAAAATGCATTGGCCATGGCAAGGACTTCCACAAAAACAACCGCATAAACACCTATTGGCCTTTGGGCTCATGACCATAGACATCTTCTTCTTCTCCGTCTTCTGAGCTCTCACCATCAAAGTCCTCATTATTGCTATTTTCAGAACCATTGTTGGGTGAATCTTTAGAAAGTCCATGTTGATCTGTTATGGGAATATCAGGAGGCAACGGGTTGTCTCGAACCAGTCCCCATAAGGATCCCAGGGCAAGTGCGGGAACATTTTGTGGAATTGCGACACCATATCCGATTTGGATGATGAATCTCTCTATTATAAGGAGTCTATCGCCCTATCAGAATACACATCTATGGCCTCATACAAATATTGGGTGGATTTATCTTTGAGAAAAGCAATCTCATCTTCCTACTTCTTGACAAGAGCATCTTGAGTTGTCTTCTAGCATAATTAGCGTTATATGGTTGTTTTATCATTAGTTTTCTGATTTTTTAATAAGGTAATCTTCTCGGAATTGGATGACTGAAAAATTCCATAACCAGCTTATATTTTTTCATGGTTGGACATTACATTAACCAGCTCTTCCCCGATAGATTTGACCTCTCTGGATAAACTATTAGCTTTGGTATTTTCCTCTTCAATTAAAATTTTCAGATTCTTGTTTTCATCCTAAAGAAAATTAATGTCTTCAACCTGAGACCTTACTTGTCTCTCTAATTCAAAAATTGGCCTCACGTAGCTCAAGACAAAATACCATTCGAACACCACAACAATTGTGGTGCTGGTGGACTCACGAAAATCAGTTCCAAAGGCTTCGACGTCAAAAGCCCCCATACTTTCAATTGGGTCCGCATATCCAAATATTTTGTCTTTCAGAGGGGGGAAGTAATGGATAAGGAGGATCATTAGCTTCGCCGATGGAGGATCAACAACATGGATTGTTGGAGGAGGAATTTCTGAATGAAGGATTATCTCTGAATGAGTCAAAGTTTTCTTCATCTTCGTATCTCTTTTGTCACTGCCTTGTTTGCCACTTTAGTGTACTTCTACTCGGGCACTAGATATTTTGAAGGCACCTCGTCTCCCTCAATCGTGGGATGACCAACATCTAATATGGTTTAGTCAATATCATATGGATGTCCTCCCTTTGTTTCCCATCTCTTCTGGAGAAAGAAGTGGGTTATTTCGATTTCGTTGTAAAATCAAATGGAACCCTTAACAAAGTATCTTCACAGATATAGAACTACGAGATAACCCATTTTATTCTGGGGTAACGGAGGGATCAACCTATGTATCATTTGAGAATCAAAAGATGTGAAATATCTCCCTTCAAACCGTACATACAACTTTCATCGAATACAAATTTCTACAAAATTCTATATATATCTATGAGATCGAGTATGAAATTTTGTTTACTCACTTTTAAATTGAGTAATCCACTTTAGTAGAAAACTGTAATGAGCTTTCTTTGTTCTATTTATTGTTATTCTGATGGCTGAGGGCTCTAATCCTAGTTGGAAGGAATGACTTACCATTAGCAGTTTTGATTCTCTTGAGAATGGCAGAAGGTCGATAAAGAGTGAAAAATTATTCTCATGTTTAGCTCCCGTTCGGGAAGAGTCCTCTAAAGGTCGTCTTTCCATCAGCCAAGTATTGTAAGTAGGGTTTCGAAATAGATGATACAAAATGAGTTAAGGGTAAATGACAAAATGTCATAGAAAGTAATAGAAACATAAAAATAATTTGAATAAAATTAAGAGTATTCTTCTAATGTCGAGTAAGTTGGGTCGGATTCCACTTGGAAGTTATTTTCTTGCCATTTTCCCATTGAACACCGATGAAGATGAATTGATTTTTCCAAATTTTATCTGCCTCCAACATATCACCCACCACTTTGTAGCCATTCCCTATGTTAAAATATTAAAAGGGGATGTAGACACTACGAGATAGTCTAGCTACAACAGCCAGTCGTTCCATTGGCATTGGGGTCTTAGACAGTCTTAAAGCCATGATGTACGCCAACAATGAAAACTAGGTGTTCAGGCTAGCTTGACTCACGCACAACCTTACCAAGCTAAAGTACCTTACGATCTCACGGGCCAAGGGAAATTGAAGGCCCCAGCTGAGCATATCACTATAGACTACTAATTCATTATCACTATAACTCATCAGGGTCTCTCCGAGCTTGAACAACCTAAGTTTCAATATTACGGGGAACCCTTATTCGGGTTGAATGACCTCTAGTTCATACTCATGAAAATTAACATAAGCAATCTTCTATAGACATACCAAATATTTAACACTAACTCTTGTAAAGTTGGGCCCAACGCATCGAACTACAGACGATAGAAGTGATACGAATTCTATTGTTAGAGATTTGTTTTGTCCCTTGCTATCATCACTTTGTTGCACCTCTGATTTGTTCTTTTTTGTTGGCAACGAAACTTGACCGGTCTGACCAGATGTCTCGAGGGTAGAATCATCACTATAATCTTTTATGTCCTCCTAAATATCATGGGGCTAGATCCCGAAGGCTCCATAGGCTGAGTTCCAACATTATCTCCTTCCTCTTATAAGACTCAACAACCGCTGTTGCAGGATTTTCTCCTCCACTCGGACTTAGCATAAGTTCTCCTGGTAGAGGTACAAGGTCTTCTCTCCTGTTTACACTTTGTGGAATTAGGGGAAAACTCTTAGTGGTTTGTTGCTATGTTGGCTCTTTTTCTATAGTAGGTTTACTTTTGGTTTTAGATAGTTGTTTACTCTATCAGGAGTATTCTCCTCAGAATATTATCACATTCCTTTGAAAGTAGAAAGGGTTTCGCGGTTGCTGACGTCTTGGAATTAGGATGATTTAAGGGGTTTATGAGAATGGCTTCAAAGACGATTCATATAGAATTTTCCACCTGTTGTATGGATAAACTCCTCCGTAATCGATGGATTGGGTTGCAACAACCGTACCTGAGGATGCATCCAACCCAACAACAACTTTAGCTTTCTTCTTTTCTTCTTCAAGTTTTGACAAATTCAGTCAACCACCTTTGGTTAATGCATTTTTAGCGATGAACATACAAACACCAGAAAGAATTCATAAAATTATTCTATGGTAATTAATGCGGTGGAGAAAGAGAAATATCTCTGGAAATAAATTGAATATCAATAGAGAAATTTATCTGTCTAGAATACAAACTCTCTCTCTCTACAAATACCTATAGTGAAGTTTATATGCAAACTAAGAACCGTTTCAGTTCCCTACTAGGGAAGTGGAATCGACGATAGTAGCTAGGGGGATTTAGAGGAGTGGAATCGTCTCTCTTTTGATTGGTTACTTTTACCTAGGGTAAAAAAATTTCATAGCTCCAACTAAGAATTGACACGTCTTCTAAAAATACTTGGTTAAAAGCTATGACCTTTGGGTAGTAACCATTTTCGAATGATTCCATCAGATGGGGTACAAATATGTTCATTACTTACGCTCAATGAAAGATAATTGAATAATCAGATAAAACCTTAATGTTGTTCGGGTATGTGTAAGTTAATCATCCCAAAATAATTTTGCAAGGGCTAAGGGGGCTAGTTAATGGTATCAGATTTCTTTGAGTGATAGTCAGCTAGACGGTCAAATTTATTCGAGGGGGAAATTTAGACGCAAAATAAATACCAATCTTGACTCAAAATCTTGACCTTTTGACGAAGCTATATGGTAGATGCAGTTGTGTGCTTGGCATATCTTTAGTAAATGGGCTTCTTTGGTCCATGGGTTTGGGCCATGTTTATGACCCGGTCCGATTGGTCAATTAACCCAAAATCAGCTTATAAAATCTCTCTCACACACCATTTAAGGGGTTGAGACTTTATCTCTCTAAGAATTAAATATAGAAGCTCAATTATTTCTCTACCTTTCACTCTAAAAGTAACATATCACCTTAAGAATTACCTAAATACCCTATAACTAAGTTTTATCCTCACTACGATTCTCTTGTTAAGTGGTGCTAAGATCACTCTCGGTGTTTAGTAATTTAATATTTTTCTATATTTTATTATAAACACCTCCTATATATGCATTCAATTCGGTGAGTCATTGATTTCGATTATCGTAATATGAAGATTATGACCTATTTATTGGATATTTAGCAACCTTTTATATTCTCGTTACATCATAGCTATTTTTCTTTAACAAGTCTATTATTTTGACATGCACTATTCCACCTTTCTTTTTATCCTACACCTTAAACCATATTTATGTATTTGTTGGTAAATCTCATATACAACATGGTTGATATTTGATTAAATATTTTAGCAAACTACTATCACATGGAAACCCTATTTTAAAAACTTCTAACGCCAAATTATCATTATAACTTTCCAAAAGACTCATTTCCTTAATGAACCATTTAATGTAATCCCTCAAAGATTCACTAGTTTTCTAAAACAGAGTCATAATGGGATTCTCCTAATATTTTAAAGTTGTATGGGGGATAAATTGATTTTGAAACGATATCCACAAATCATCAAAACTATAATCTGATCCTGGTATCAGATTGTTGAACCATGCCAACATACTTCATTTAAACATCATCGAAAATGCATGACAGAGTAATGTATCATCTATATTAAATCTTAACATCATATTTGCAAAGTCCTCTAAATTATATTTTGGATCTGTTGTACAAACATACTTTATCATTCTATCAGAATCAAATTTCTTTGGTAGTTTTCCTTATAGACTTCTTCGTGTTAATATAGATTCCGCCAATGTATACAAACTCGTGATCATCGTCAAACATTTTTCCTTTAACCTTATCTTTATCTCCCTTTGGCGAAGTTTTATTAGTAGATTCATCTATTTTATTTTCACTTTTTCCTTAGAAACAAGTTTCTTTTCATAAATTAATTCTCTTTTTTCCTTGTTCTCATTTAAATTTACATTTTCGATCATAGTAATTTTTCTATTACTAGTTATAAAGTTCTAGTCATTTCAAAATTATTACGACTCTCTTCATCTTGTTGATTCTATAATTGAATTTTAATGTACTTCTATGGTCGTAACTTGTTCATTTGAAATTCCAAATCATATAAAAGACAATTCAGACGATTACCTTCAAGATCTATTAGAAAACTTGGAGCAAGCATTATATATATGCAATTTCACCTTGTTTTGGTACCACCATTACTATTGGATTGGTTTATATATCTAGTAATCCTTACGAAGCCATATTAACTTACTGAATTTGAATTCTCATTATTGATATACATGGTAACATACTTGGAGTTCCTTACAATATGTTGTTCCCACAAGTCGAGGAGGCAACACTTCAAAAGGGAAATATTGGAGATCCTTAAATAGAACTTTTAAGCAAATATTTTTTACAAATGGTGCCAATTATAATGAGTGAATTTATTCTTCATAATATTGCCAAAGAAGTAAGACTAGGAATGATCAACCGTAATTCTAAAAATAATTTTAATAACAAAGGAATCAGCCATTTTTACAATTACTGGATCTTATATTTATAGTTTCTTTATTCCTAATTATTCAAAATGGGTGACATGTGTATCTTATGAAACATGTAAAACATCTATTAAATAAATGTAATTTCTTAAAAAATAATGAAATTACTTTGTGAAGTCGCTTGTCTTGAATTTTTAAATTTACTCTGTGTATTTTGTTTCACAAAATCTCTTAAATAAATAAAATTACTTCACGAAATTCCCATAATTTTAGAATAAATTTTACATTTCTTTCCCTTCTCTCTACAGAAACTACCCAAGATATAAAATATAAAACTAAATTAACTAAACTAAAATCGAAGCTAAAATTAAATTAAATAAAAACAAAAGTAAAGTAAAAAAAAACTTAAAACTAATAAAATTAAGGACTAACTAAACTAAATTTACACTGAGTCAATTAAATTACATTACCTTACCTTCACCCACCCACGTCTCTCACTCACCCACCCTTGCGAACAACCTCCACCTTGCAGTCCGACTTAAATCGAGCAGCATCAACACATGACTAGCAACTCGGCTTTAAATATAGCATCAACAGCAAGAACAAACGTGAGCAGCAATTCTACTCGGCACCACGCGACCAGCAACTCGACAACTTAGGTTGAGTGCGATTTCGTAAACAACCCTACAATATACTATAAGTTGGTTTATACTAGTTTGTGTATTTAGGTTTGAGTGCGATTGCAGGTTGAGTACGACTTTGTAATCTAGGGTGCATATTCAGGATTGAGTGTTTTTGAAAATGTGTTCCTGTATCGTACCCATTATTCGACATCCTATCTTATGACAAAGAACACATTGTTTCCGTCAATCCGTGGAGGAAAAAATGATACCCATGCCCTCGGTACGACATGGAATCATGTATGTACGGCTTCAGGCGTACATGAATGATCCCACGCCATACCAAGGACGTGGGAATCTAGTCCCATGTCACAGCGTATGGCATGGGCACCAAACACCACACCATGTGTAAAGCGTGGGTGCATATGCGTACTCTATCACTGCGGTGTATGCATATGCATTCATGCAATACGCATGGCGTGGTTTGTTTTGATGGCCGGAGTATCCCAAAACTGGTTTAATTTTGTTTGTTGGTGTGGATAATATGTGTTTATGTTATGTTTTAAAAAAAAACAGTTTTTCGGTCCTCATTTGGTATTTTGAACAAATTTTGACATTTCGTATGTTTTTATTTCAGGTTATGGATCATGCTAATTCTTCCGGGTCCGCTGATGGTTCTCGGACTAAGAGAGTGCAGAAGCAGGCAAAGGTACAGATATGTAGCCAACACGGTTTAGTAGCCGATTCAGCGGTACCGATGGAGGAGCTACCTATATATTTTTATGATTGCATGCTTCCGGATCTAGTTTCTCTTACGCTTACCGTGGGCGACGTGCGCCTCTCCCACCTAGAGGCTATTGTAGAGCTCTTTCCCTCTCCAGACTACTTTCGGTATTCGGCGAGACGTTCACCTCTCACGATACCTACTATATTTGGCAGGGAGAGGTAATATTTACATTTGTAGTTGATATTTTAGTTCGCTATCGATTTAATATATACTAATATTGAGAACAAATATTTTCAGGAGTGTGATATGAGGCTATAAGCTCATTATCCCAGCCATAGAGGTTAGAATTTGGCCTCTTAGATTAGGGTACACGCTGTACTTGATGGCACGCCTTTCAGTAGACTTTTCGAGTCATTCTCATGCATGCACATACACTTCAACATGACTAAGGTATTTCTGGTGCAGTGGCATATGAAAACAAATAGTTTCCATTCTTCACTCGATGAGATGACTATCACGCTCGATAAAGTGCACAATATTTTGGGACTCACAATAGAGGGTTAACTTGTTGTTTTACCAGTTTTATCTGAAACGTAGTAGGCCATGCATGAGGGCGTTGAACTTCGTAAGATTAGCGAGGTATTGTTTGTGAAGGACGTTGAGAAATGCAAGGGCATCGGTTTGGGTTACGGATGGTTGCGGACTTGGTTGAGTGGGCCACGGTTCTGTGAAGACTGCCCTTATCTCACTGATGTATGGTACATGCGGCTATACACGCCTATATATGACACATGTTTGGCACCTTTCTATTCCCCGACAAGAGTAACATCTTCGTTAATTTCATGTATTTGTTTCTATTGCGAGATTTGACGGATGAGGCTGTCGGACATTACGCATGGGGTAATTTCGTTCTTGTTTACTTGTATCACCTGGGTGAGACGTCGCTTCACGAGACCAGGACTATGGCCGGATGTACCGGTTTGCTGGAGACGTGGATACGGGATCATATTGTTATGTTCCGCCCAATTACTCGTTCCACTTACACGGAGCACCAACCCACTATTGCGAGATGGGATACAAGTGTCGTTATTTAATGAATCTCGGACAAAGTTGAACCTTCGCAGCACCGTCAACAACCAACATGAGACAAATATAAGTTTTATTATTGAATAAGATCAAACCGTTTTACTATTTAACCTATTGTGATAGTAGAATAAGATAGAACTGCTTTATAGTTTTATAATTGTCGTGTGTTGTGGTGGTTAGGTTGAACAACGTTTATATGTGTTTGTGTTTGGATTTTTTTGTATTGCAGGTATCGTTTGATCCTTATCGTGCGATATATGATCATTTTCCATTTGAGCATATAGCATGGTATCGCGATGTCATTGCCGGTGTAGAGAACTCGCAAGCATACTACCCGAAATGGGTGTTGAGGAGGTTTGGCCATGTCCAGAGGCTTATCCCACATCCGTTGTTGAAGATGCATTCGAAGGCAAAAAGGAAACCGAAGACGATGACATATGGATTCGACGAGGAAAGGTGGAAGAACTAGCGATATTAGAGTTTAGAGGAGGTTTTCCGGGGAGAGATGATCATAGATGAGATTGAGTCTTTTTGTACTCGACATGATCTTCTGCTCCATTAGAAGATTAGCTGGTTCAACCTCATCAATAGTGCGATACACACAATCCATGACTATCTGTACGAGGATTGGGACAGAGCTATCATACGAAATTTGTGCGCTGGTCTGCGTAGGATCTCGTTGTTTCATGGAGTTGGTGACTTTGACTCTGATTTCGATCGTTTGGCTGAGGCGTACGAGGAGGTTTTATCTATCGGCAATAGGCTTTCTTAGACATTACATTTTTATTTTCAAATTGTATGACACTTTTACTATATTTTGATGATACAGTGTTTTTTTATTTTTGTATCTTTTTTGTAAACACCAATTGTCTACCTTTATCATTATTGTATGATATTTTGTCTTATTTGTATTTTATTATTAAAAGTTAAGCCAACGTTCACAGTATTCTTAAGATACCGAAGTATCCATTTCACTTCTTGCTAGTGTTCTTTCCCAGGACATCCCATGTACCTGCTAACTACACTAACCGCATGTGAAATATCAGAACGCATGCATACCATAAAATACATGATACTACCAACTGCACTTGCATATGGAACCTTCGACATTTTTTCCAACTCAGCATCGTCCTTGGCCGCTTCTACTGCAGACAACTTGAAATGAGTAGCAAATGGAATGCTAACTGCTTTAGCATCAAAGATGTTGAATCGTTGTAACACTTTCTCGATATAGCTTCTTTGAGACAAGTGTAATGATCCTAAATTTCTGTTCCTGATAATTTCCATACCAAGAATTTTCTTTGTTCTACCCAGATTTTTCATCTCAAACTCGGCACTAAGCTACTTCTTTAACTGCACAATGTGTGACATACTGCAAGCAGCAATAACCATATCATCCACATACAACAACAAGTAAACATAAGAATCATCTGACATCTTTTGATGATACACACAACTATCATATGGACTCCTCGTGAACCCTTTTGACACCATGAATGTATCAAAACGTTTGTACCATTGCCTAGGTGACTGTTTCAAACCGTACAGTGACTTTTTCAGCAGACAAACTTTGTCCTCCATATTAGGTTCGATAAATCCCTCTGGTTGTCTCATGTAGATTTGCTCCTCCAATTCACCATGTACAAACACAGTCTTCACATCCAACTGCTCAAGCTCTAAATCTTGCAAAACTTCTATGGCTAACAAAACTTGAATCGAACTATGCTTCACCACGGGAGAAAACACTTTATTAAAGTCGATTCCTTCCCTTTGAGTAAAACCCTTAGCGACCAGTCTTGCTTTGAATCAAGATGCCTCAACCCTTGGATTACCTTCCTTTTTCTTGAACACCCATTTAGTGCCTACTATCTTCTGTCCTTTAGGCAAGTCAACAAGCTTCCATGTTTGATTCTTATGAAGAGATTCAATTTCTTCCCCCATAGAACCAATCCATCGATCTACCTCTAAACTCGTTATAGCTTTTACGTAGCTACTAGGTTCCTGTATCTCAACTTCTTCTGCAACTAGCAGAGCATATGCAACTAGATTCACATACATTTTTGGAAGTCTAATATGCCTTCTTTCTCTACCCAATGCTATAAGGTTGTTGTTCTCGTTCAGGTGCATTATCATCACTATCATCCGATGCTGACGCTTCACCTCCTGATTCTAGTTCTACCTCAGAACCACTTGAATTATTGGATCTGCTAGGAACTGATTCTACTTCAAGCTCCGCCTGTTTACTCACAACCGATCCTAATTCGACCATTTCTCCTACTTCCTTATGACTGTCTATCGAAGAAAACTCATTAAAAGTAACGTCCCTACTGATGAGAAAACCTGGAGACTTTGGAGACGTACACCATAACCTATATCCCTTAACTCCAGTAGCATATCTTAGAAATATGCACCTCTTTGCCTTTGGCTCTAGCTTAACATCTCTCACATGACCATACGTAGGACAACTGAACACCCTCAAATGTTCATAATCAGCTGACGATCCATACCAAATCTCAAAAGGATTTTTACAATCAATAGTCGTTGATGGAGACCGATTTACCGAGTAACACGCTGTATTGATAGCTTCAGCCCAAAAATCCTTTCCTACACCGGAATGCAAGAGCATACTTCGTGCCTTGTCACAAAATGTTCGTTCATTCTTTCTGTGACACAATTATGTTGTGGTGTTCTAGAACAAGTGCGATGGCACACTATTCCCTCAGCTTTGCAGAACTCGTTGAACTCACGATTGCAATATTATAACCCATTATATGTCCTAAGATGTTTGATTTTTCTTCATGTTTGCTTCTCAATCATCGTCTTCCATTTGATAAAGGTTGAATATGCCTCATCTTTCGTTTTCAGAAAGTAAACCCAGACCATCCTTGAATAATCATCAATCAAAGTCATGTAGTATCTGGCTCCGCTCTTGGATGGAATTTTGTTTGGACCCCAAAGATCTGAGTGAATGTAGTCCACTGTCCCTTTAGTCATTCTTACAGCCGATTTGCTGAATTTGAATCTAGTTTGTTTACCAAATACACAGTGCTCACAAAATCCCAATGATTCTGCTTTATACCATTTCAACAAATCTCTCTTTCCCAAAACAGCTAATCCTCTGTCACTCATGTGACCAAGACGGCAATGCCACAACTTATTTTGATCCTACCTAATTTGGCTATTACTGCCTGATGATGCTACTACAGCATCGCCCATAACAACACTCCCTTGTAAAATGTAAAGACCCTTCTGCAAACTACATTTCATGCATACCATTTAGCCTTTTGTAAGTTTGATTACACCGTCTTCTGCACGGTACTTGTAACCCCGAGAGTCCAGAGTCCCAAGAGAAATCAGGTTTCTCTTTAACCCAGGAACATGCCAGCACGTCAAGATTCTAACAACCTCGTCAAACATTCTGATTCTGACGTTACCAATACCACCAACAGTCAACGAATGATTATTCCCTAAATAAACAGTTCCCTACATTGGCTTGTAAGTATCGAACCACTGCTTGAATTGACACATGTGATATGTAGCGCCAGTATCGAGTACCCAAGAGTTTTGCCCAAAGTCTGAACTCACGGACAATACATCTCCTCTACCACTATTTTCACTATCATCGGAATCATTCACACCTTCAACAATGTTTGCTGCATTTTCCTTTTGATTTCATTTTATACCATTCAGTTTCGGACAATCTCTCCTACAATACCCTGCTCACCGCATTCATAACAGTTTGAGTGTTTTACCCTTGACTTGTACCTCCAGTTCTTCCATCTTAACCAACTCGTTTTGCTTCTAGATCTTCCCCTAGTCATAAGACCTCCCCCTTCAGCTTGATTACCTGGCTGCAACTGTCTCATCTCCTTTGATTTCAGTGCCCCTTTGACATCTGCTAGCGATAACTTATCCTTACCATACATAATGGTATCTACGAAGTTTTCTTAGGGAGCTGGTAACGATCTCAATACAAACAAAGCTTGATCCTCATCCTCAATATTGATATCTATGTTCTCCAAGTCCATTATAATTGATTTAAAATTATCTAAGTGCTCTGTTATGGACATACCTTCTTTCAATCTGAAATCATACAAATACTTTTGATAAGTATAATCGGTTTACTACTGATTTCTCTTAGTAAAGATCTCCTAGATTTTCCATACGCATGCAGCAGTCTTCTCACCACTAATCTCGCAGAGCACATTATCTTTCACACTCATTAAAATCTAGCACAAAGCCCTTTCTTGAAGATCTTGCTTCTCCTTTTCTTTTATCTCTTCTGGTAAATTATTCTCCACAACCTTCCACAGTCCTTGCAGTACCAATGAAGATTTCAGTTTAATCTTCCACAACGCAAAGCTTGATCCCCCATCAAATTTTTCAATCATGTATTTTGTTGCTGTAGACGTCATTGTGAAACCCTAATTGCAAAAGCCCTAATTTCACCACGTGGCTCTGATACCAATTTTGTTATTAAATACTATACAATTATCAAAATGGCTCAAGCACATAACATATATGAAGGACAAACTTGAATGAACACAAGATTTAACGTGGTTTGACAATTGTCTACGTCCACGGGCGCCGCTAGAGAAAAGAGTTTCACTATGATAGAAAAGGTTATAGATTTTAGATTGTGTTTTGTGTAGTCCTAGTAGTCTATTTAGAGAGAATTAATAGACTTACTACAAAATGGGCCTTATGGGCTCATGGAATCTTTTAGGAAAACCATCCATTGTATTACAGCTTGTCAATGACACAAAACTGTACCGTCGAGCACGGTACAGTGTCAATTCAATATTCGACTAATTCATAACAGTTGCATAAATAGATTTTTAGTTGCGTAAATAGATAAAAGTTGCATGTTCAATTTGATTCTAGAGGCTTGCGAGTTCTTCCCGAAGTTCCTTTATTTGTTCTTTCGGCTCCACTAATATTTCATTTAAAGTGATGTTATCTTCATCATGTGATCTTGCCAAATGTTTTAGAACATATATTAGTTGGAGTTTTCTCACATCCAAATTTCAAACATATTTTTTTCTTTTGCTTCTATTTTCGAGAACTTGTTGGTCGACGAGAAGCCTCATGGGCACCAATCAACACCTTCATCAACAGGTTCATCAACATCAGCATCAACATATTCGTTTATTGTTTCATTAAATGTCAACACATTCATAACTTTCTATTTCTTTTACTTCGTTTTTAAATTCTAACCTCTCTTTATCTCTTATTCTAATTCTTCCATAGTAACCTTTTATTATAATATGAGAGTTTATAACTTAACATTATAGTCAAAACTATTTTTAAAAATCAAAATTCATTTGTAAACTTACATCTTACAAATAGTTTTGTATCACTTCTCTCCAGTGACATCCATCTATAACATTGTGTAATAGTTTATTTAGATCTTGTGTAGAGTTTATTTATGTCTAATCATAGCCATTATTGTTTCAAAATCTTCAACATATTTGATTGTTGAATTACATAACATTTCTTCATATGTTGTGAAAAGTAATATTACACTAACATACAATAGTAGGAGTACAACTACATCTTTGATATCATATTCTCCTAGTAAACTGCTAGCTATAGCAATATTTGTATAACTTTTTCTTTTACTTGCAAAATTATGTGTAGCATGGGTGCGTAAGTAGGTCTTTCATTTGTGAAGAAAACAAAAATATATTTCGGATGCGTAATTACCAATAAAGTGCTTGAGAAAATAGGATTTAATCGTTATAAACAAAGAAGATAACTTTTATTACTGTTATATTATTTTTGGTGAGCCAAGAATCTAGAAAATAAGTTGTGATGATTCTTGATTGTTGTTTTTTCATTTGAAAAAATCTTCCACACCTCTTTTGTTCATATGAATATTGTTTTCCATTGACTTAACTCCAAAAATGAGCACTACATCATTTTCTTGTCAGTTTAATAGGTTTTTTTAAATTAATATCAAGCTCAATTCTTATAGTTAATTTTTTTTATGTTATAACCTCCTGGTTCTTTTTTGAAGTATTAGGAATATGCTTATGGTCATGTGTGTTTTGTAAAGAACTTAGGTGATATTTTTCTACTTGGTACGACTTCAACATCTGAATTATAGGTACAAATCATGATCTTGTTCCTTTTGTCATTATATATCTCTATTATAAATGCAAAAATACATGGGAATTAGTATTTAAACTATTGTAAGTTTTGTGCAAAAAATAGGTTAAATTTGGTTACGTAAATACTTTTTTTACGTTTGAACAACAAAACGGGTCTGGAAACTAGCTGTTAGTTGGGTATGAAACTTAGCTGTTAGTTGGGTGTGAAATTACGTTCAATTGGTTGCGCAATTTTTTTTATGATTTAAAAAACAAGAAATAACGTTTTTATGAAAACTTAATGTACTTTAGATGCGTAAATAGTTGCAATATGGTTGCGAAAATGGTTTTTTTAGGTTTAAAAAACAAGTTTTTTGGAAACTAAATGTATTTTCTTGCATAGATAGGTAGTAAATGGTTGCGAAAAAATAAAAAAAAACATCCATAATCTTTAATTAGATACACAAGTTATTCTTAGATTACTAATTGTAATTTTAGAGGGGCTTAAAAAGACAAACATTCATCAAAATCAAACACATACGGTTTTTAAGTCAGGAACACAACAATTGAAAAATTATAAACGAAAAAGAGTAGTGTAATTGTAAAATCGTGATTTTGTAGTTGTTTTGTGTTTAAATTCTTCCGACTAGCTAAAATTTATAAAAAAAAATCTATCATTTTAGAGATTTTAAAGCTTCAAATAAAAGGAAAAAAAAAAATTCGGAAACTGAATAGACTAAAAAAACGTGTAAAGATCATTAAAAAAAATTATGGTAGAGAAAATTTTGGATAAATTTAAAAATTCAAATAATTATTAGTAGTTTTTTTATTTTTTTTGCCGTAGTTATCCTAACTTACCGGTATTTATTATTAATGTCACAATTAAAAGAAAGTAATTGAAAAAAAACAATAGCCACTATGTAAGTGCCAACTATGCTTAATAAATTCTGCTCTGTTTCGTTTTCTATTAGTATAAGACGGAATTTTTAGGAAAACTATCTAGTTTCCCGGTTAAGTTATTTACAATGTATAGTTTCTAGGTAACTTTCGTCAAGTTTAATAATAAAAAAAAAAAAAATTGTCCGTTGACTGTTTGGTTTTATAACCCAATACCTATACTGTTTTATCCAATTTTTTTTATTATATAAAATTAATAGTTTATATGTTTTCGTTCGAATTGCAAGTATGTTGTTTTAATTTGAATGTTATTTTCTAAGTTAATTATGGTTTTCACATTTCAAATGGGCATTAATTGTTAGTTGTATAATAAATATATTTTTATTATTTTATCGATTTTTTTTAAGACGGGTAATATATTTTTTCTTTTCTTAATTTTTGGACTTTACTAATAAACTTGGAAAGTACAAGGGTTATATATATATATATATATATACCGGGACTAAGGAATTATGCACTGGTTTAGATTAAGTACCAACAATATAGTTTGATATTATTTTTCAACTTTTATGAAGCTAGTCTAATAATTTCGATTCGGATAAGAGATCGCATTAATTACACCTGATCGATATCGGTAAAACCGTTCAACTCCCCTCCTGTTAGGTATAGAGAATGTTAAATATGGATCTCTACGGCTAGTTTCTAGAGAGAAGCTCTCCCTAGAAACAACCTGCAAATATTCAAAAACCTTCCAAACAAACACTCTGATCTTCACTTTCAATCTGTTATACTTCCCAACACAAGTTAATGAACTTGTGGATGGGGAGTCTCTTCTCATTCTCTGTAAATCTGTGGGTAAAGGAGCATTAAAAACTCTCCCCACACCACTTCCATCGCCATTAATGGAGGTTACCATCTCCCCATTAATGCCAGAAACAGTGCTATTATTACGCAGCCCCCTAGCTGACCATTATGAGACCATCTCCACGCTTAACCACCAAGCATTTATCAATCCAGGCATTATTCAGTCTCCCAAGGCAGAAGTTTCGAAGATGAAACGCTGCACCTTCTCTTCCCTCCATCGAGAAGCGCCGTCCATGGCTCCAAACCCAAGTAAACTCTCTCTCTCACTCTCTGCATCCTCTCGAAAAAGTCCTCTCAAATCACCCTATCACACGCCTTCTGACCTTGATTCAAATTCTTTTTGTTGGCCTTGTCTCTCTCTCCACCTGACCAATCGTGAGAGGAGAGCATGCACAGATGCATTTAAGTCTCACTCCCCTCTCTTCTCTTCTCTCTCTTCATTAAAGCTTCTCCTATCGTGCAAGCAAAACCCTACCTGCACCCTCCAACTTCCTCAATCCTCTCGCCTGCCGCCTATACACTCCTCTTCCATAAAACCTCTGCCTCCCCTCTCACCCACTTACTTCACCATCGTCACCACCCCTCGTCACCCCTCTCTGCAAAACACAAACCACCCACCAGAAAATAAAACCTCCTGGCAGTTACACTGTAAATCAGAAACCGTCCCCTCCCCTAGCACCCCTGTGCCCTCTCCTCCTCCTGTATACTCCACAAAAAACCGCCTCTCTCAACCTCTCTCTCTCTCTCCTCTTGCAAATCGGAAACCGCCCTCTACCCTATCACCCCTGTGCCCACTCCTCCTCCTCTCTACTCCACTAAAATCCGCCTCTCTCAACCACTCAATCTCTCCTCTTGCACATCTGAAACCGCCCTCCCCTCTATCACCTCTGTGCCCACTCCTACTCTCTATTCTACAAAAAACCGACCCTCTCTACCTCTCTATCTCTCCTCTTACTCACCCTCACCAAAAATGGTGGAAACTAGAAGGAGTTCTTCCTCTAGACGTTCAAACCGCAAGATCACCCCTCGATTTAACGAAAACCAGCCCCTCCTCCACCAGCCACTTCCTCGAGACCCTCCAGCCGTAGCACTTCTCTGTCTCTTGAGACCCGATCATCGTCCCCTTCTTCCATCTCTCCCCCGAAATCTGCTGGCATGCATGGACTCCCTCTGTCCGTGCATGGATCCCCCCCGCCGATCTCACCCAACCGCAAGCAACTAGCCAAGCAGCCCGTCGACACAGACATGAACGACAGGGCTCCCTCCCCTCTATCCCTCTCCCCCCGGGAACCAAAGCCATAGCCATCGAAAGCTCTGAGGAAGAAGACCCATCGGAAATCGGGCCATCTCCGTCGCTGACAAGGGACCAGCAACAACGAGCCATCTTCGATAGCAACGAAAGACTCCTCAAAGCCATCACTGACCTTGAAGACAATCCGCGTCCCTCCTTCGTCACACCGGAATCCCACTCGAAGTCTTGCCACCATGGAAGTGAGTCGGCCTCCATCCCCGGGTTGGTCTGGTCGACCTCCACCACGCCCCTCGCCCCTCAACCAATCCCTCCATCCTTACCTCAAACCACCCAGCCATCAAATCAACTCGCACCCCACCCAAGCAACTTTGCCTCGTCCACTTTCTCAAACCCTATTTCCCTGGCTTCTTGCATGCAAAACCCCATGCATGCAAACCAAAACCCTAGCTGCATGCACGAGCCCTCCCTAACAAGTTTTTTATCTCTAGCCCCTCCCCATTCGATCGTTGAAACCACAACTGTAACCAGCAGATACCTATTTAACAATGCCTACCCGACAACCCTCCACCCTCACACAACCACCCCTTCCCCACAAACAAGTGTACTCTCCACAGCCGTCCTCACCCTTCAACAAGCCATCCAAGCGAGTAAAGCCTTAGCGCCCCTCCCAAGAAACCAAGATCAAACTTCCACTATCATTCACACTACTACCCCTCCATCATCCCAAACACCCAAACTAAACCCTATCCCAACTCCTTCATCATTTCCAGAATCCTTCCCTGGCCGAAACAGCAAAGGCCATGCCTTCTCCAGACCCTCGAAGGCCCACCGTCCCCTTGGAATCCGTCCCGACCTCACCGGACCTTGGAAGCAAAACAGTGCATCCCGACACTTTCGTGGAAACAGTAACCCCATCTCTCATCAACTTGCCGCAGAATCAGCCTCGATGCTCAACATTCACCTCCCTGGAGCACCGACCAGATCCTGGGCACACATTGTAGCTCAACCGGACCCCCGATCCACCATGAAGATCCAAAAAACCAAAGACATTCTCATAGACCATGAAACCTTAGTCTTCCCTGATGACGCGATATCGGGTGACAAAGAGGACTGGGCAAAATGCCTCTCCGGTTACTTCCTATCAAAGAAAAGAGCAGTATCCCACGTGCAAACCCTAGCTAACCAAATCTGGAATACCTACGGCCTCCAAGAATGTAAACCTACCCCATTCGGCCACTACTTTTTCAAATTTTCCACAGCCGACAACGCAACAGAAGTCCTGGAAAAATCCCCTTGGTTTTTCAACAGCCACCCGGTATTCCTAAAGAGGTGGGAGCCAATGGAAACCTTGACGAGAGAGGCCCTAAAATCTATCCCTCTCTGGGTCAAGTTTCATGGCATGCCCCACGAGCTATGGACGGAAAAGGGGTTGGGCATCCTGGGGAGCTATTTAGGAACCCCCATTTATATTGACAGTCAAACAGCGGACAAAACCCGGTTGAACTACGCCCGGATCTGTATCATAATGCAAGCCACCTCAAACTTTCCCTCCTCAATCACCATCCGTTGCCTGGGCAGAGACCACGTCATTCAAATGGAATTTCAAGGCCTCCCCACAATCTGCAACCGATGCTATTCATTTGGACACGCAGCCGCAGCTTGCCACATAGCCGCGGACACTGCCCATACTACAAGTCTCAACACTCACCACCCCGGAAAAGAACCCATGATCAACCCACCACACATCACACTCTCAGACTCAAGTAATAGCGAAGCCCCCACACCGGATACATTACGACAAATGACCATTCAAAACAGTTGGACCAAGAGCTTTATCATCGCAAGTAACACCCGTGCAGCAGCCCAGATAGGACACGAAGAAGGCGAACCTTCCTCAACAGAGATCACCTCCCCAAGACCTAAAGCAGCCAATAACGCTGCTTTCTCAAGTATGTATGGGGAAAACCCCAAAATGTATTAACTATTCTTTATTCATCCTGTTTAATTCAAATGAAACTTGCATGTTGGAATGTTAGAGGGTTAAACGACCCAGTGCGCCAAAAAGACGTACGTCACTTAGTTTTTAAGAATAGCATAAACATCATATGCCTCCTGGAAACCAAGGTTAAAGTCCCTAATACTGAGGCCATAATGAGAACCATGCTGCCTTTCTGGCACTACCACACTAACCATGAATCCCATCACTTGGGAAGAATCTGGATAGCTTGGAACCCTAGTGTCTGTAGCCTATCCATTTTAGATATTACGGCCCAGACCATCTAGTGCTCTATAGTTTGGACCGCCAGAAACTCCCAATTCAATCTAACAACTGTTTATGGCTTTAATGACCATGCTAACCGGCTCCCTCTTTGGAACAAGCTTCAATCCATAGCCCTTCATAGCTCCAACTCCCCTTGGATTGTTCTCGGGGATTTCAATGCCATTAGAAACCCCCAGGAGAAAACCAGCCTAGACCCTCAATGGAACAGCTCCATTGAAACTTTCAATGACTGCTGTAGAATCTGTAACCTCGAGGATCTCCGCTCCACGGGATTCCAATTCTCTTGGTTCAACAGACAAGAGTCTAACCCTATATCCTCTAGAATCGATCGCGCCCTTATTAATGCCGATTGGGACGACTCATTCCCGAACTCTTTTGCTCACTACGACATCCCTCTCACCTCTGACCACACCCCGATAATTATCCACCTCTCCACCCCTTACTCAACCTCCCCCCACCCCTTCAAATATTTCAACATGTGGAAACTCCATCCGAGTTTCCAGGATTTGGTCATCAACAATTGGAACACCCCCACCCATCAAAACCCAATGGAAAATCTAGCCACCAAGCTCTCCAGGCTCGTCCCCTCCCTAAACTCCCTAAACAAAACCGTCTTTAGTGATATTAGCGACCGAGTTGCGAAGGCTAGAACCTCCCTTGCCCAAGCCCAAGAAAACCTCTTTAACTCCCCCTCCAACCAGTCTCTAATTTCCCTTGAAAAAATGGCTTCAGACTCCTACATCTTCTACAGTCGAGCGGAGGAATCTTTCCTCTAGCAGAAATCCAGAGAAACCTGGCTCAAGCTCGGGGACAAGAATTCCAAATTCTTCCATAACAGTATCCGAGCCCGCAGAGCCAGGAATAAGATTCTCTCCATCATGAAAGAGGACGGATCCATAAGCTCCAACCCCCGCACCATCACCGCCACCTTCAAAAATTTCTTCCTTAGGCAAGGAGACCCCCTTTCCCCATATATTTTTGTTATGGTCATGCAGGTACTCTCCAGCATCCTCCAGGAAAAAAGCAGACATCCAACCTTCGGATTCCATTGGAAATGTCAAAAACTCAGTATCATCAACCTATGCTTCGCAAACGACCTCCTTATCCTCAGTAGAGCAAACTCGCCTTCCATCAAACTCATCCTAGAAGGCCTTCAAGAATTTGAAAACCTATAAGGGCTTCAACTAAATCCCGCCAAAAGTCACATTTTCTTCTCTGGAACTTCCCAGGCATCAAACAAGAAATCCTCTCCCTTCTCAACTTCATCGAAGGCTCCCTGCCAGTCCGTTACCTAGGAGTTCCCCTCATCACATCACGCCTAACCTATAACGACTGCAGACCCCTATTCCTCAAAATCACTAACCGAATCAACTCTTGGACTTCGAAGCAGCTTTCTTACGTCGGTCGCCTTCAGCTTATCACCTATGTCCTTTTCGCTACCCAAGTCTACTGGTCCTCAATCTTCATCCTCCCAAGCAGAGTCCTTAAAGAGCTCCCACAGCTCTTACGTAGATTCCTCTGGTCTGGCTCAGAAATGAAGATCACAGGATCAAAAATTGCCTGGGGAAGGATAGTCGTGTCCAAAGAAGAGGGTGGCCTTGGGATACCAGACCTAAAAATCTAGAATCAGGCGGCCGCCCTAAAACTCCTCTGGTCCATTCTCACAAAAAATGAAAACTCCCTTTGGACTAAATGGATTCTAATGGAAAAAATAAAAAACAAAAGTTTATGGACTATACCCGTCCCCCCAAACGAGAGTTGGAGCTGGAGAAAAATCCTCAACCTCCGCCCAGTAGCAGCAAACCTCTACAGAGTCGTGATCGGCAATGGAGAAGACACTTCCATATGGCATGACCCCTGGCTTTTCCCCACATCTCTGATCAACCGCTATGGACCCTCTATCCAATCCCTCTCCCGCCTTCGAAACTTAACAATGGTGAAAGACCTCAACCAAAGCGGCCGTTGGATGTGGCCCCCCCAAGCCAGAGCCCCCAACAAAAACCTCAACCCCTCCCTAACAAAAATAACATCAGCCATCCAAAACCTTCCCCCCCCCTCCCATGCAAAGGACTTATTTATATGGCTCCCCAACAAAAAGCTCCTTACCTTCTCCATAAGTAGCACCTACAATTGCCTTAAACCAACCAGAAATAAGATCGCCTGGTCTTCACTTGTCTGGCACAAATACTCAATCCCCAGACACTCTTTCATCACCTAGCTTGCAATTCATAACAAGCTCACCACTCGGGATAAACTCATCGCATGGGGACTGGACTCCCCCCTGGCATGTGTCTTATGTGAAACATCGCATGAAAGCACAGAAAACCTCTTAACCCAATGCTATTACTCTAATGCAATATGGGAATCCCTCGCACAAAAGCTTCTGTTTCCCTCCCCCCTTCCTCCTGGCCCCTATGGCTGGAACAAGCAAGCACATGGAACACCACAAAGGACAACCGAAAGACTCATTGGAAAACGGCCTTCTGCGTCACAGTCTACTACATCTGGAGGGAAAGGAACGACAGAATATTCAACAACAAACACTCCCCCTTCACCAGCATAGCCCATCATGTACTATCTGACCTCAGATATCGGTTCAAAGGAACAAAAGCCATTTTCACTGGCTAGCTTGCCACCCATAAGATCTCTCCAGTAATACAAATGTAATTTTAAATTCAGTAGCACTCTCAATCCAATCAGGATTAAGCACTTTACTGAGGCACTTGCCTCCTGAACCCATGTACATCATTTCATTATTAATTAAAGCGTTTTTTATACCAAAAAAAATATGGATCTCTTACGAGAATAACTATTTCACAATAAATAATTTCATTCAGCCTTTTAGGCCCAAATATTTTGGATCAATCTAATTCAGAACAAACGCTATTACCTTCCATCACTTGTTTATTATCTATTAATGATATCTTAACTCTCATTCTTTTTTTTGGTTTTGGTCATCTTTGGATATTACTGTTTTTTGTGTAGTAGTCTACCATATCTAAGAGATAAAAAGAATAATTATCTTGATAATATTTTCCACTACATTTTACCGCATTTTTTCCTATTTTTCCGACATTTAATATATATTTCACGGACACCAAAATCTCATAATCTTGCTAGATTATTTTAAATTTATTTTTGGTTTATTTGCAGGTTTTGAATTGTTTTTTTTTCTACAATTGGATTGGTTTGGATGACTTGACTACTACCGTCCCTCTGTGTGGTTGTTGGCTGTTATGTGTACTATTCGGATTGTGATTTGTATACAAATATTTTTATTTTATTTTTCAATATAATTAAATTATTATATATTATACTTTTTTTTATGCTAAACACCTATTAGATTGAGTTCAAAGTGGAATTCAGAAAGCCTATATACATGCATAAGTTGCTGCAACTGTCTTGAGAATCGAAAGAAATTCTAACAGCCTATTAGGTTATAAGAATGAAGAAATATTGAATAAGTAGGTATGAATAAGTTGTAGCCATATTTTTTAAAATTGTGTTTTATATGTATGAAGTCAATTGCATGGGCTTGTGTTACAGGGCATCCCAATAGCACTTCTATGGGTGTCTCGAAGGATGTTACCATAACTATGTTATCTCTTGTAAAAGTCAAGAAAAATCTCTGCAAGAACGAAAATATAGAGATGCATGGCCTTATAAGCTAGCTCTTTACCAAAAAATACATTAGAAGAGGGAATATTTGTGAGCACATTCTTGGAATGTCTGCGATTGGCAAACATTTGAATGAAAACGGGGTAGACCTTCTTGAAGAATGTATGGTAAGATTTACATTTTAGTCCTTACCAGATTGATTTACGTATATCCAATCTACCTATAATTGCAAACATGAAAAGTGGAATATCAATGACTTGATCTCCCATGTGGCATATGAATACGAGATTATTAAAGTAGTAATGCGTGTAACATCTTCAAATGGGATATCTAGTTAAGTCAAGGGTGTAAAAACCTCAATGCAAAGATACTAGACCCACAAACATTTAGGTGCTTCTTCATATATTATTCCAAAAACTATAAAGGGTTTAAATTTTATGTTTCTCTCATTGGTACCATATTTTAAACAAGAACCCTACCATTTCTCGAGGATGTTGAGTTTAGGGGGAAGAGTAAAGGAACAAACATTTATTTTAGGGGTAATTTGTATATATTTATGAAGGTTTTAATATGGATACTTAGATATCAGAAGATTGTGCTTTAATGTCAATCATTTCGGCCCAGTTAGAACAAACTAATACATAGAATAACATTGATGTTTCTAACCAGGTTACATATATAGTCCAGTTAAAATAAGAAGAACTTCAAAGTAATCTTCCACAATAAGATCAAAATGACATCCTTCATGAAGATCAAACGATATCTCTTCAAAAAGTGCAACAAGACGAAATAGTGCATTTACAAAGATCCATGTGCTGGAACCATAGATAATACTTCATTCTAAAGACATGAAATAGAAAGCTTTGACTCTTGTAAGTGTATCGACTTTATTAAGGAATAATATAAATCGATGTAGAACAATGTGGTATGAGAACTTGTGGCATTATCTAAAATTAAAAAGGAAATTGTTTGTAGGTGGGTTTACAAAACTGAACACAGTTCCCTTGGTAATATGAATAGACATAAAGTGCACATGTAACGGAATGTTATTGTCAATGTGAATGGATTTAATTTACAAAAATCTTTTCGCCGGTATCGACGTAGGATTCCTTCAGAACAATCATGATATTAGTTGCATACTTTGATCTTGAGCTCCATCAAATAGATATCAAGATCTCTTTTCTGAATGGTAATATTGAGGAAATAGTATATATGATTGAACCATAACACTTTATATTAGGAAACTCAAAAGATATGGTTTTCACGCATAAAAGAATCATTGATTGGCACAAACAAGCCTATATTTAGTTGTATCACAAATATTTTAAGGTGAAAGTCTCTTTTGACTTGGAAGTCATCTCGGTTGAGGATTGTGTGTATCACAAGTTCAGCAGAAGTAATTTCATATTTCATATATTATATGAGGATGACATATTTCTTGTCTAGATTATAATTTTGTTTTATAGACTACAAAGAGATTTTATCAGACAATGTTGATATGAAAAATCTCAGTAATGCCAGACAAACTAAGCATTAAATTATAGAGGATTGGATAATGAAGAACAATAAGCAAACCATTAAGCGCTATTATTCTTTTTTTTTTGTTTATTTGATATGTGAATCACTAAAGAGTTTCATGTTTTTATGTAGTTTAATGAGCTATTCATCATGTAAAACTCTCTTGCATTGTTGCAGATAATGTAAAATTCAAGCCCCCAAGGGGGTAGCCGAGTTGGTTGAGTATGGTATGCTTGTGACTAAAGGTCATGAGTTCGAGTCCCTCTACATACGCTTTCTTGGCTGAGCTTGTCACCTTGGATGGTTTACCTTCTGATGTTGGTTTGCAGGCTATCGCGTCAGACTGAGGGTCTACCCTGTGCGCACTCATTGTATTCTGAGTAGCGGCTGCAGGTTCCATTTGAAAAAAAATGTAAAATTCAATAATATTAATATTTTTACACATTTTTGTTACAAGATATAACATATGAATTATGAATTTTAATATATACGATCGATAAAAAAATCGATGCACATAGTGTTAAGTTACTTTCTTATCTTAACCTTATGTTGAATCTCATATTCTTTACAGCTAGAAAATAAATAACAAATAAAGACCTAAAATATGTGTTAACGTGTAATTTTAATAACATTTAGTATAATTTTAATCAAAGATAGTTGATTGAAAGTTACTCATAGTTATTAGTAAACTACTTATACATACATGCGCATATATCTCATGTTAGTAACTACTCATAGAAATACATGCATCACTCTTTTGGTTTGTTTAAAGGGTTGGTTAATGGATCAACGACGAGAGAACATACATTACAAACTGAGGCCATATAAGCATGAAATATACAAAACATACTCAAAAGTACATAATACTCATTTTTTTAGCTTAAACCATATAAAACCTAAATCATTTAGAATCTATATAACTTTTTGTTTACATTTGACATTATAATATAAGTCAGTTTGTTTGATTTTTTTCGTCCACTAAGTTTCTTTATCTTGACTTTTTTAATAATGATCAAGTTAAAATAAAATATTATAAAATATTTTTTAGATGGGTAGCTTATATTATTTATATATTAGATATAATTGAGATCATTAAATTAATATGATTTAATAAATTTGAACTAATATAAAATAATAAATTAGTATTATAAGTTTTATGGTAATTTAAAAATCAAACTCTTAAAGCCAAACTACTTGCTTGAGTATAATATCACCTATTGTGTTTTGTGTAATAGGTCCCCGCAATATATTAATCATATTATGATGGATTGTCTATTACATCTACTTGATTGTGAAACTTGCTCGAGAAAATATTTTCTTTTTTATACCTTTTTTTATTGGACCTCTTTGTTTCACACTTCCGGTGTTGGACCTCCACCTCCACATGTCTCGCTAATTTCTAGAGTGCCTCTTTCTGTGTGCTGGTCTAGCACATCTGAGTGAGATGGACTCTAAGATTTTCACGGATGCCGCACCGTTGGTCTATGCATTATCTCACCGTATCCTTTCGGATCTCCACTACAGATTTTACGGTTTTAAGAATATATGGAAGAATATATGGACGTGCTGAAACATTACTAACTTTACTTTTGATTTTATTGCTTGGGTATGTTATTTCAACCCACACATTCGTATGGACAACTGACTAGCGCTACTTTATGTTGCCCATTAACTTTTGTTGTATTTTTTTGTTATTTATTTTTAATTACAGATATATATTCATAAAATATATAACCGTACTTTATCTTAATTTTCTGAAAAATATCCCACTATATGTGTAAACAATTATTTCTTTAAACATTTTTATGTCAAAACAATTAAACTATTAATCAACATTTATTGTCATTGTATCATTGATTTTGATAATCCTTCTAATGATACCTAGACCGTTATAGTAAATAGTTTAAGTGAAACAATAAAATATTAAGATATTAAGATATTTAATTTTTTAGTAAAATATTACATCATAATCAAATTCTATCTCAATATATATAGGAATATTTTTATTATATTTTAATTTTTTATGTATTATTTTTATATTTATTCGTGATTTATATTGTGTTGGTTATATTTGGTCTACATATTTGAATATTTGAGTATAAATATTGTTATGACGTTCAAAGTGTATCGATATTTTTTATCTTTTAAATATCTAACTCAATTTGGGATACTAATTTTTAGATAATTTATCTCATATTTTTATGGGATATTTATAGATATGATATTTATTAAGGCGTAATAGTGGGAATATGAGTATCATATATTCCGCCTTCGTATATAAGTAAGAATAATCCAATCTTTACGCTAGTATGATATTGTCCATTTTCGGACCAAAAGCTTGGACGGTTTCGGTCCACTTTGAGAAGACCTCATATTAGTTGAGATATATTCTTACTTATATATCCTTGATCATTTTAATTTTTAACCGATGTAGGACTTTGGTCCCACCTACAAATTTTAAAGAACTCGTGTTATTTCAAGATCTTCCCCCGGTCATAAGACCGTCTGATTGTCTTGCTTCAACAATCTCAAGTTTTTTTTCATTCAATTCTTATTTGACATCTGCTAGAGATAATGTTTCCTTATCATGCATGGTGGTATCCACAAAAATCTCATAGGACTTAGGTAATGATCTCAATACAACCAAACTTTATCATTATCCTCAATGATGATATATTTTTTCTCCAAATCCATAATAATTGATTTAAAAGTATCAAGGTGTTCAATAAAGGACATATATTCTTTCAATCTGAAATCATACAAGCGTGTCTTTAAATATAACAGGTTTATAACTAGTTTCTCTAAGTAAAGTTATTCCACCTTCTTCTGTAACACATGAACTATGCAGTACTCATTAGAATCCAACATAGAACCATTTTTTGAAGATCCTGATTCTCCTATTCTATTTACCTTTATCGAAACATTGTTCTTCACAGCCTTCCACAAATTTTGCAGTACCAAAGAAGATTTGAACTTAATCTTCCACCATACAAAGTTGGATCCTCCATCAAATATTTTGATTTTCTATTTTGTTGATGTAAACGCTATTATAAACCCTAATTGTGAAACCTAATTTCATAATATAAAGGCCTGATACAATTTTTAAGGAATATGGGTACTTCACATTTCACCTTCGTATGTAAGTGAGAACAATTCGACTTCTACACTAGTATGATAGTGTCCACCATGGGTCGAAGACCCGCACGACTTTGCTTTTGGTCAAGTTCCAAAATGCATTATACTAGTTGAGATATGTTCTTACTAGTATAACATTGATTATTCCCATGTCTAAATTATATGAGAATTTAGTCGTACCTAACACATAACATTGTAACATGTTTTTAATATATTTTTTTACTGTACACAAAACATACCACAAGAATGATGATGAATAATATAGATCTTCAAAATATAACATACTTCACCTCAATCATTCATCTCCACCATAATTTTATAGTATTCACCAAATCCAAATTACTAGTATCAGTGAGCGTGTTATCGATATACAATAATAAATAGATTGATTTACACTCATAAAACGCTTGATACACACAATCATTTGTTGGATATATATAAAAATAAGTTGAGGTGATAATGTATAAAAACGTATGGTATCATTGATGATATATATATATTCAAACTTATAAATAGATGTTTAAGTTAAAAAATTATTGACTTTGAAACACCACTAACAAAGTTTTTAGGTTGCTTTATACAAACTACGTCTTAATATCAATTTGCTAAAACTCAAAATACACAACCAGTGTTAAGGTTTCCCTAGACGAGTGTTTTTATGAAACTGGATAAAAGGTTTCAAAATAATTAATATTTTTATATTGAGTATACTAGTTTAATAAAGGATGTATTGTATATGTTCTTATATTACACTCGAGTTGCATTTGGTTTCGAATATTATTTTGTAACCAATTGCTTTATTTCTCTCAAGTAATGGGAATATATCATAAGATGAATGGACTTGTATTTATTAATAATATTCATTCATTGTTGATGAGCTTGGTATTACTAGCATCAAGATCACTGGGCAAGATGTGAAAAAGACGAGTAGTTAAAGACAAATGACCGAAGTCAAACCAAGCGTTATCAAATCCAAAACTTGTATGACAACATAGGAGATGCCCATATTACAATATTAGTGACCGCCTTACAAAGACTAACTGAGCTGATGTTAAACATAACAATAAAGAGAGCATGATTGAGGCTCATTTTATCAATACATAAATAGATCAGAGAGAGTTGCTTAGTCATAGCTCAATCAAGGAAGTACTGAGAAAACACGATAGAGGAACCATGCATAAGCCATTATTAAGCATGAGAAAAACCAGAAGGGCACTCAACATTGCGATACCAAACTTAAGCCATTACCAAGTAGAGACAGCTTCGGGCAGATGCAAACCAACGAGACTGTTCGATCAGAGTTATTATGATAACGAGTAAGCAAAAAGGGTCATAATGAAGTCAAAGACTATAGTAATGGCCGTGATTTTAGGGTCATTATCATTAATAAAAGTTTACGTATGAAAATAGTGCAATCACATAATAAATTATCATTTGTAACCGAAATGTAATATTATAAATATGGTAAAGATTGTATGCAAAAAAATATATTTTCTCGAATCAATAAAAAACACTTTCTTGACAATCTTTACAAGATCCAGATTAAAAGATAACCTTCCGAAAGACATACCGTGATGGCGAACTAAACTCCAGTGTTCGAACAAGCTATTGGACGAAAAAATGTCCCACCACTAACTGTGACCTCCAAGAAGATCATACTTTGGCAGCAGTAAAGGCTGTAGTGGGAATCATCCCACACATGTTGATCTCACAGCCGCCCTAGTCATGGGGGAAATTATGGTAGAGTTAACTGATCCACTTATAGAAGCTATTAAACCCACTGAAGCCACAAAAAATCAACAATTAGAATTGTGAATCCAGTTCATATAGCAGACTTAGCAGAGGGCCTCTCGCGACCAAGAGGCCAAATATCGGGCCACCAAAGCAACTTGGGTTGATTTGAACGACGCTATCCATGCGTTGACAGCCAAGCTCCACGATTGAGGCCAAGTTAGACCAATATCATGGGTAAAGCTAGTCAGGCAGCTAGAAGAGAGAGATCTTCCAAAATCTACGACAAATACAGTGAACAGACTAGCGAAAGAAGCGGTTAGTAACTTATGAAAAGAGAAAAACACCATTAGGAGGAGCGTCAAACATCCTCCAAAAGAGCCAAAGAGTAAGGCCCAACAGTATGATCAGATACTTCAAAAAAATGATGGTATTGCTCAAAGAATCTTCGTTCGTATTAAATTTCCTCACCGCAGAGCTCCCGCAAACGGTTGATCTTTTCTGCTTGGAAGCCTACGACGGTACATGCGACCCAGAGAGGCATTTGAAGACGTTTAGAAACATAAAAATGTGGTTCAATCCAGATGACGCGATGCTATACCAGACTCTATCTATGACACCCAAAAGTAATGAAATTGACTAGTTCAGTAGCTTACCTGAGGGTTCTATCCATAATTTTGCAGGACTATGGAGTGCGTTTAGAAATAGATTCGTCGGCAACAGGGGGATGAGGCTAGACGCAGACTACATCATAGACCTTTATCAGAGAAGACACGAGTCATTGAAAGTTTAAGTCAAACAGTTTGTTTATACCATGAACAAACTCCCTGATTTGGAAAAATATATGACCGTTGCCTCGTTAAAGAGGGGGCTCGACAGAGAGGGCGAGATGTACGTTCATCTGGTAAAATTTCCATGCGAAACGATATGAGATCTTCTTCATCGAGCTGATCAATTTATGAAGATGGCAATGCAACAAAAAGAGGCTCCCCCGATAGAGCCATACTAAAATGCAGAAGAGGAGCCTTCAATAAACAAAATCAGGATAAGGGTCCTGACTGAGAGACACCAAGGTCAATTAATAGTCAACGACCTGCGAACTATGAGAACTCAGCAAGACAATTTACTCTTTGAAGGAAACCATCTCTGCCATCTATGATAGGACTAAGGATTGGGTGCGATACGAGTCTCCGCATATCATGTCTGCCCCCAACTACAAAAAATCGACGAGGCATTTTTTCTCGTAACACAATGACCATGGACACAAAACTGATGATTGCAGGCAGTCGAAACAAGAAAACAAAAGGCTAGTGGTTGGCGGTGAGCTCATCCAGTTCATTAAGTATTATGAGCACCATCTCTGAAATGACAAAAGGGAAGCGTCGAACCAAAAGTAGCATGGCTTTTTACGATCTCCGGAGGAGGAACCCTCTTATAGCGCATATAGAGATCTGGTAACCAGTCTCACCTTCAATGACGATGACCTAAGAAGGATCGCCACGCTCCATGAGGACGCCTTAACAATTAACATGGATGTATGAGGCTTCATGGTGACAAGATTCTTAGTTGACGGGGGAACTTTGACTAATATTATTTTCAAAGAAAATTACGACCAAATATTGGGAATACCACCCTAGATCTACACAACGCATATTGATGGGGTATGAAGGAAACACCTCGCAGTGTATGGGGAAATTAGAACTCATGGTAAAAGTAAGGTTCGGTGTCATAAAAATAGAGATCAAGACTATTTTTCTGATTTCAGACGCACGAAGTTCTTATCATGCCATCATTGGGCGACTGTAGCTACACCAGATGAAAGCTAATCCTTGCACATTTCATAATGTATCAAATACCTGATAGGCTTTGTGGAGATCATTAAAGGAATCGAGAGGAATGCTTGCTACTCGGTGGTGGTTGACCCGAGCAAACCGATGCTGTTGAAATTAACACGCGATGGGGATCCAATTCAACCAAACACTATAACCCCCTCGCCTGATCCTATGGATGATCCAAGGAAGTTACACAACATGATGAGATTCACAAGGATGCTTTGGATAAGTGGGTATCCGAAGGAAGCAAACTTCGGGTACGTACGAGTCTCGATTATGTTTTTAAGACTTCTCTAGTTGATTCGTTATAATGAAATTTGGATATTTTTGCGTGAACTGGTAATGATGTATCGGGGATTGATCCCTCTGTATCATACCATGAGTACGAGATTGATAGATATGCCAAACCTATCAGGAAAAATTGTCGTTCTTTTTTCCATTAAAAAGCATGAGGCTATAAGTAAATAGGTCGACATATTATCCAGACTTGGGCATATTTATCGCGCTCGGTATCCGGTATGGATTCCAAACCCAGTTTTAGCTAAAAAGAAAGGAGGGAAGTGACGTATTTGTTTTGACTACACCGACTTAAATCAAGCTTACCCTAAGGATGCCTTCCCGTTACCTCGCATCGATCGATTAGTGGATTCTACCTCGGGGTGTGAATATTTTTCCTTCATGGACATGTATTCAGGTTATAACCAAATTTATATGTATCAGAAGGATGAGGAGCACACTACTTTCCCAATAAAGCACAAGCGTTTTTCCTATGCCGTCATGCCCTTTGGCTTAAAAAATACTGGTTTTACAAACCAAATTTTGATTAACCAATATTTAAAGACCAATTATAACACAATATGGTAGCTTACATTGACCATACGATCGTGAAAACCAGCACCGCTACTTTGACCCATACGCTCTATATTATCGGGAAATACTATGTTCATAAAATAGGACCTCGACCTCGCGCCATTCACAAAGTCCTTCATACACTATGGTAGTCCCTCACGCAACATCCTATTAATCCATCTCCCGTCCTCACTAGTGCTTGGCTTCTTTAGTTCTTCATTTTTATTCGCCTCGTCAATCTGAATAACTTTAGGAATTTCCCTCATCGACTTCACATGAACTAGTCATGAGGGACCCATAGCATCCCCCCTTTCCAAACTCACGTCCACCTCGTCTGCATCAGCTAAAACCATATTTTGTTGCGATAAAGAACATCATCCACAATAAACCTATTACTCTTCAAAGGATGAAATTCATCCTCAATATCCTCATCTTTCTCACGGAGGTGTACAATCCCATCTTTCATGGTTTCTTTGTCCAACCTACCCTCCTTTGTATCTACAATCTCTGACGATCGACTATTCTTCTTCCCCGCTCCAAGAGAAAATGTTCCTTCTTCATTTTCTCCTTCTCCACGCGAAGGAATCGACTTTTTCATTTCTTGTACCTTGTGGCTTTGTGGCACCAGCAACACAACGCCCGAATTGTTTTGATACTCAAACCGTTTCTCTATCATGGAACGCAACCTCTCTATTGTCGTAGATTCTTCACTCCTAGCCATGATTACATGTACGTCTTTTGAAACTGTTAATTATATCATACGCCACAAACAAGACTTCAAATAATATAAGAGAGAAAATACACGCGACGGTTCAAGTCCATAGGTTGTGTTTGTAGCTGATGGTAGCTTCATTAGTGATTGATTGCGCCTTCTAGCAGCCCTTTCTTGCACGACTCTTGCTATTTTCCTTCACCATTACATAGAAGCACTCTAATCAGGTTATATATCCTCTTAATACTTACCAATCAGTTTTCATGCTCCCAATATCCTGATGCATATATAAAAATATTCTTTCCATTTTTGTCTTAGGTGGGAAGATATACTAATCATCTAATCCCGGATAGTTGAAGATAGAAGAAAGGTAAACGGGCCAACTTAGATACATCTATTACGGCTAACAAGTTCGTTAAGAATTATGTTGAACACTTTTGAGCTCAGTACTACGCTCAATAACGTTGTCCAACCATTAGCCGTTAACTGAGTGAGGAAAATTCTTATGAAATTGAAGAAATCATGAATCAACGGGGGAAGGGAAAGGTGAAAATCTCAATGTATATAGGCACATTTCTCCCTCCTCGGTATGGGACGAATGATCCCCGATTTAGGGAAGCCTAATAGTCACATCTTCAGAAATTCGGTACCTAACCCTAAATTTATGTATCCCTTCTCAATAAGATACCCATATTTATGCAATATCTTAGCAAAGAACTCCTCCAAAGAATAGGCACTCTCAAACTCATAATCTTTGCGTGCAATGACCTTTTTTTCCTCTTCACATATTTATTTGATGCTATTGTTGGACTGGCTGTAATGATCTAACAGCAGTCATGAGAGTAAAATTTTATCCTAATTATGGTGCTTCACGAAGATTTACCGACAAGGTGACATCTCCAAAAGAAAACTCCAAGAAATACTACCCAAAAGTATTTATAAATAACGCTAGCACTGCCCACGAGTAATTGTTGAACACACCTACACCACTTTTAAAGGTAACAAAAAATGTACCTTAAAAACTGTTGAAAACATGGAACACTGAATCATAGGTTTTTTCAACATTGGGAGCACGAATGAATGTTTTTCTTCATTTCTTTTGATCACATTCACCTAAAAATTTACAAATGATAGAATAACTCTTCAAGTTGAAATTCTTTTGTCCCACGTGTGATACGACTTTACTCATCATTACTTAGTTAATTAATGCTAAAACGTAGTACGAAAGTCAAAGCGCCACGATCTACTTGATATCCTTATTTCAAAAACACCAAATTGCAAACGACACGTGTTACAACTACCGCATTTATGTACAAAGTTCGTTCCATGTCATCAACATACGCGTATTAGACTTCATATATATTAGCCTATTTGTTATTGTTCCATTCAATACATATTATTCAAGTTACTCAATAGACTAGGGGGGAACCCTGATAAGATCGGTAATACTAGCATCAAGATCACTGGGCAAGATGTGAGTAAGACGAGCATAGGCCCCTATAACAATATTAACGATCGTCTTACAAAGAATAACTGAGCAGATAATGGACTCAACAAACAAAAAAAGAATAATCGAGGCTCATTCCATCAATAAATAAACCAAGCAGAGGGTGTCGCACACACCTAGCTCAATCAAGGCAGTACCGAGCATACATGATAATGGCACCAGGCATAAGTCGTTATTAAGTTTGAGAAAAACCAGAAGGTAACCAAACATAAGTGATACTGAGCTGAGCCATTACCAAGTAGAGAGCCCCTCGGGCATAAACGAACCAACGAGACCAGTCGAGCACGGTGATTATGATAAACGGCTAAGGAAAAATGGTCATAATGAAGTCAAAGGTTATTAAATGGTCAACTCGTGTAACGCACCAAGACTATAGTAATGGTCGTGATTTTAGAGCCATTATAATTAATAACAGTCTACATATAAGAATAGCATAATCACGTAATAAATGATCAATTATAACCCATATGTAATAGTATAAATAAGGTAAACATTATATGGAAAAAGACCTATCTTCTCAAATCAATACAAATCACTATCTTTGCAAATATTTGGTAGATTTCCCTTTAATAATTGCCTCGTCTAGAATTGAGAGTTAGAAATTTTCATGGCATCTTAAAACTTGGTTGGTATCTCATTTCTTCTATTTTATGGATCTATGTAGTATAAGCTCTTCCTGTCATAAAATTTGTTGAAAATATTGAGTTTATTCACCATAAATAACATGAAAAATTCTATTTGAATGACATATGATATATCAATTTGAGGCAATGAACTATCGTAAAACTAAAAGATGGCCAAATAAAAGAATAAGAACTTTATTAACCAAAATTGAATGAATAAATGTCATATTCTTCCCCAAAACCGATATTAGAATCTCAAAATTTCCCCCAACCTTTATATCATAAAAAAGTATTACGTTTACTATTGGTTTTGAACAGTAACTCGTCCCTGAACTATCGACTTTGGTGACAGATAGTCCCTGGACTTTCAAAATTCCGTTGGTAGTCCCGGGACTATCCATTTTGGTGATATGTAGTCCCTGGACTTTCAAAAGTCCGTTGGTAGTCCCTGGACTATCCAATTTGGATAACGTTAGTCCCATGCGCATATTTATTAAGGGGACTAACTTTATCAAAAATAGAAAGTCAAATGACTAAATATATCGAAAATGAATAGTTGACGGACTATCTGTCACAAAAATAGATAGTCAACACATGGAAGGGGATTAACTTTATCCAAACTGGATAGTCCATGGACTGTGAACGGACGTTTCAAAGTCTAGGGAGTATTTGTCACCAAATGCGATAGTCTAGGGACGAGTTACTGTTCAAAGCCTTTACTATTTGGTATGACCAAAGTCCAAATTTCAGTTAGACATAGGAAGGGTCAAGTTTTATTTATCTTAATTAGTATGGAACCTTTTAGAAGTGGACCAAAATCAAAATTATGTGGGCTTTTGGGACCAAAGCATACAATATCATACTATTATGGAGTTCGAGTTGCTCATATTTATAAATGAAGGTGTACTATGAGGTTCCCATTATAAAAAGTTACCATAGCTATATGTCTTAATAGAACACAAGTTGGATTAAATTATCGGATGTCGAACAGTACCCATAGCTCATTAAAGTGACACTATAGAACTGTATTAATACGGAACTTAATTAAAGTGACACTATAGAATATTTAGTATGGTCTGCTAATAGTGAGCAGACAAATCTGTTTTAAATCTCTATAGCTCAGGTAGTGAACCCTGACGCAACTTGATTTGAGTAAGCTGCTAAAAGTTAATTGAGAGGAGGCTAAAGTGGCACTTTCTTTGAGAGAAGAATCTGTTAGGTATGACCAAAGTCCCACATAAGTTATACATGAGAATGATCAACTAGTATGAAGCATTTTGAAGTAGACAAAAAGAAAAGTCACACGAGCATTCAGGACCAAAAGGGAAAATATCATACTAGTGTGGAGATCAAATTGTTCACTTATATACAAAACATGGATATGCGTTATCCATACTCCCAACATTTACCATATAAAAAATATGTTTAACGTGATAGTAAAACTCATAATATTTGAATGGTACTAGTGCCTTATAAAAAAACGGCTCATGATTTGGATTCCAACTTTGATTCACTTAATCTAGAAGGTTCACCTTTGGGTGAAAATCCTTAGATGTGAAAATAATTTAAAATAAGTCTTTATCCTTTAAAAAAATCATACAATATCTTAGATATTTTAGTATATACACTTTAAGGAAGATACAATATGGGTAAAAGTATATATGTTTTCTCTTTTCATATACATCATACATAGTAAGTGAAGCCGATGTTCTATATTGGAGAACTATGTCATACTACTATATGTATAAAGAAAATAAGACATAATTGGTGTGGTTTATTTTCGTTTGAGGGTAATTTTGTAACTTTGTTCTAGATTTTTGTGGGAAGTTTGTGAGTATTTAATGTTTGGGTAGAATGTAGAGGGAGAATTGAGCTGCCTGGTTGTATTTAATTTTCATTACACTCATTTAATGTAGGTGGTTGGGTATTTATACCCTTATCCTTGGGCCATATGGGCTTTCGGGTTGTGTTTAATGGATTCGGGTCGAGTTTAAAGACACATCAGTTTTAAGTAAGTAAGTAGTCAGCTTAGTCAAGAAGTGATTAAGTTTTAAGTACTTTAGTTCTGTTCTGATAGTTCAGTGAATGAAAGTTTTCCGAACTACCCCTGTCCGGTGAAATGGACATTGTCCGAATTAACCCTGTCCGGCTCCCATAAGGTGTGGTGACAGAATCCGGACTCATCAATAATGTTGTTCACCTAATCCATAATATTAATCGTACTACTCACCACCAGTCGAATCTAACAAAATTAATATATATATAAATTTGAAACTCAATATTTGCCTTTAATAACTTGAGTCTATTAATTTGTTTAGATCTATAATCAAGCATAAAGAGATCCTGTATTTTTAAAAAAACATCCTGAAACAAGACTATAATCAAGCATAAAGAGATACCGTATTTAAAAAAGTCATCCTCAAACAAGATAAAGTGATTTGGTTCATGACGTGATGCTAAAATGAATGTTTCGTAGATGTTTATTTCTACAACTGTTTTGCAAGATAACAATAAAACATTTTACATTTTATATGTTTATACTGAGAAAAAATCAATTCGTACGAGGCATGAACCGTTATACCAATCATGTATGAGGAACAATTTACCTTCTTTGAGACTAGTCACAAATGACAGAAAGAGTATATAAAACCAAGCACACTAGATAAACTTATAGTGATTCGTATTGAAAGAAATCATACACGAGCAACATACACTCTTATAAAACAAGTAGATTACAAAAAGACTCTCAAACACAAAGGGCTGAATCATTATTTTCTACAATATACACTCTATTCATTGTTTATCTATGATCCCACTTTTCTGAAAAGACGAGAGTTGTTTCTCTCACTTATGAAATATTTTGCTCACAATACTTATCATGTCATACAGATTAGATCTACATGTCTTCTACTACTTATAATTTCAAAGAAAAATTTAATTATTCAACAAACGCTTCATACCGAAGACTATTAATCAGCATATGTGATATACTCATAATCCATTAATATTGGAAACCTTATAAATAAAAAATCCTATTTAATAAAAAAAAATTAATATAAAAGACCCGACTAATATAGGAAAACCAACATAAAGGAATCAGTTGAATAAGAAACCTATAAAGTAGAATAGTCTGCTTCGGTCCAACTCATTTTATATCAAGCTGCTTGGAATTAGGTTGCTTCAGAGTAGCCTGCTTTAGAACAGCCTACTTCAAAGCAAAACATATCTTATTTGACTCAATAGTCACGTGGCTTGACAGTTTCTCTTAGACCTTCAGAAAGAGAAGACCTCTCTTCATCTTATTCACGGCTCAAGCTTCACCTAGAGATTTTTAATAGTTCTTGGTTATACATGTAATCTACATATCCAACTACGCCCATGTATTCTATCGGTAGTAGTTTTTTTGGCGAGTTACTTATATCATACATTTAACAATTCATAACCTAGGCTTCTAGTAACTTTAGCAGTTGTTGCACTTGCATCCAATGTTCTACTCTTTAGAGACCAATTCACATGTGTCCCAAACTTGAACTAGTCTCATGTAGTTTGTGAGCTTTCAAATCAATAATTACTTGGTTAGAGAATCCAAAAAATTGTCCATGCTAGCAACAATAACCACCTTCACTTTCTCTATTTTTCACAATTCTCTGATGAAGTGAAACATAGCGTATACATGTCTAGTTCTCTAAAAAAACTTTGTATTTTTCATCAAATGAAGGGCACTAGTTTTTCACATAACAAAACCATGTTTTGCTCCCCACTAGTGAGTTCACTCAATAATTTTGTCAGCTAAATAACTTCCTTTGTGTATTTTTTATTATTTATAAACTCGAGTTCCATAGACGGTAGTGTAACGACCTTCTGTATACAAGATTTCCACATAACCACTCCTCCAAGCATAATAAACAGATAACTTGAATAGATCTCCTTATGTCAAGGCATCTATATAATCAGAGTCCACAAATTTTTAGCACTACATCCCCGTATAATTCTTATTGTAACACAACCATGTAGTTGAACCCTTCAACGATCACATAAGCCAATTGAGTATATGCTAATGCGGCTTCCCAAAACTTGACATGAATCTGCTAAATAAACTTACGATCTTAGCAAGATTAGTTCTCGTGCCAATCATATCATACATAATACTACCAAAAATATTAGAATAAACTATCTTCAACATATAATGTTTATATGATACTTCGGTTGGTGCTTGAGTGACACTAAGAATGAATTAGGAACCAATTGAACTCCTAATGTATTTACTTCCGAATATAGAATTCCTTAGAAATTTATGTCTAGTTGAGATAAGAATAAATAAACTTCCTCGGAATGTTCCTAAACGTTACCTTTTTCATTCATTTTTTTTAAACTTGGCTTAGTGTATCTCTTCTTAAACCTCAGTTATCCCTTAATGTTCGACATAACCATATTTGTTAGCAATTATAACGCTTTAGTTCATTTTTCTGTTCTATTATTAGCTTTTTTTGTTTCTTTCAAACTCTATTTTACTAACTCTAAATTTATCTTTCTTTAATCCTTCAAAATGTATTTTCTTAAGATGAACACATGATGGAATAGCCGACAAACCTTTCTTGGAAATATTTTCTCATTGAATTGGTGTAAATATTTGTGCACACGAGGTGTTGCACAAATTAGACCATATGCCACTTTGATTGGCTGATTACCAACTACCACTTTAATTGTTGGAGTCCACTGTTCTCGACCAATTGCGTCACATGCACCAACTATCATACTTAAAATTTGGTCTTGTTTGGAATTTCTTCCGTCAGTCGGCAAGCTTTTCGGGATTCCTAGAACAGTCAATGTAGTTTCTTGAATCAAATGTGGTGTTTTCATTTCGATTCCCCATCTTTTCATCACCATTGGTATTGGTAAAATTTGATTTTCTTAAAAATAAAAAATTTCTGACTGACGACGCCAAAATCGATAGGGAATTCCATTCTCAAATAATAAACCAAAATGATAAAAAAAAGATCGAGAAAGAATATTTCTCTAAATATAATTATTCAAATGTGACTAGTCTCCAAATTGAGCCTTGAGTATTTGTTTATACTATTTACAAGATCTTATCTCCTAATTATCATGTCACACGTATCATAACGGCTTGACAAACATTCTTTGTAACCTATTAAATAACGACACATGTTATTCAATTGTAACCGTATGAACAACCTCTTCGTCTACCCACATCGTCTCTCCATATAAATATTTTTATGACCTTTGTTCATTTTATACGATCCTTGTCTTAAATTTTTTTATAACCTTCCTCTCATATATTTTTTATAACTTTCATTTTGTATCTTTTTATGACCCTCATATCGTACTTATTTATAGTCATCGTCTTACCTTATACTATCCCTGTTCATCTTTATAATCGTTTTCATATTTATTTATGACCCTCGTCTTACACTTTTTATAACCTTTGTCTCATATATATTTTCCTCGCCTTTTGTTTGTCCCAATAACTAGCATAATATTCTTTCGTTAGCTTCTAATATATATTTACCTTGTCGTTATAAGGAATATATACTATCAGTAGCATAATACCTATCAATCATGAAGATCAAAGCTCTAATTTGGACTCACAACTAATGGAGTGTTATTGACATTTCTCTCTCAAAAAATATTAAATATCATTAAGTGAGTATAACATCAGCCTTATCTCTAAACTCAAGATCAATGATATTAAACCTAATATTATAATGTAGAAGATTTCATCTGATGGATCTTTTAACGTTAAAGATACCATAAAGACCTTAAGAACAACTGGAAACTACTCCTCACTATTTGAAAAAATATAGAATCAGATCTCTCCTAAGAAATGTTCATTCCTATCATGGAGAATTCTAAAAAATAAACTTCAAGTTGATTCTATAATGCAAAGTAAACATATACCTTTGGTGTCAAAATGTCAATTTTGTCAAAACTCTGAAACTAAAGACCACTTGTTTATTTCATGTAATTTTACGTGGAGGATTTGGTCTTATTTTGCAGGTTTACTCAAGTGGAGATAAGACGCTTCATGATAATCCATCACTTGTTTGGAACCTGATTCTGGTCGCTCCAATCAAGACTCATACTAAAAGATTCTTCCTTCAATCATTGTGTGGGTGATATGGCAACAACGAAACAAAATTAAAATTAAGAATTAATCTGTATCAGTCGAATCAGCCATTAACTACATCAAATACATGCTGACATCTCTCAATCACTTTAACTTATTGAAATCAAAACATTGGAAACTGTTTGAATATTCAGTGTATTAAGTTTTCTTGTATAGGCCTCTAAGTTCTTTATATATTGAGAGCCTTACTTGGGTTTGCATTATAAAAAAACAAAGTTCAATACAAAAAGGAACATTCCCTAATAAACACAAAACCCTAGCCGCTTCATGCGGCTACTTCTCTCTTTGTTTTTAACATGGTATCAGAGCACGTGTGATTCTGGGAATTTTGAACATCCTCAACAAAGATGGCTGGCAATGAATTCGTGGTCAGTCAAATCCCTGATGAATTAACAATGCAGATTGCTGCCATTTTGAGAAATGGTCTCGGAACACAACAACAAACAACTAACCCCGAGAATTTATCCCTAGGGATTAAACTCAGTGGTGACAACTATGCCCTATGGGAAAACCTGATGAAGAAAGAAATTGGGGAAGGGGGAGAGGTTCTCACATTACAGGGGAGCCGACACCTCCATCCAAAACTGACAACACATATACAAGGTGAGAACAAGATGATCAATGTCTTTTCACATGGATTATCGAGAATCTTGAATCCATCTTGGTGAATAATATCTCGCAATATCCCACTGCAAAATGCCTCTGGAATGGGTTAGTCACCACATACGGTTCTGGTACAGATTCGTTACAGGTTTTTGACCTTCATAAGAGGGCTAATTCACTAAGGCAAGGGTCCGATACACTAGAAGACTTATAATACAAACTGCAGAACATCTGGATTTCTATAGATATGCGAGATCCGAATCCTATGAAAGACCCAGAAGACATTCAGATCTACAATAAGAAGACTCAAGAACAAAGACTCTATCAATTGCTAATGGCGATTAAAGACAAGTTGGAACCAGTCAAGAGAGATATCCTAAAAACTGATCATCTTCCTTCCGTGGAAACAGCATATGCTACAATACGAAGGGTAGTGGCCAGGCTTAATATACTAAAATCAAGTTCTTCTGATAGTGACTCGACTGAAATTGGAATTGGTTTGCCTGCTAAAGATTCTGCACAGAGGTTTAAATTCCGATCCAAAGAGAAAGAAGTTAAATCCAAGTTGTATTGCACTCAATGTGGGATGAAGAAACACACTAAAGAGACATGTTGCCAGCTGGTTGGCTATCTAGAATGGTGGGAGGACGGTCATAAGGAGAAAAATAATCAGTGTTTCAGATCTAATGTCAAACGGGCTTCGTCTACAAGTGGCGGTGAAGATCCAACTAAAAATGAGCAAGGAAGTGGCACTGGTTTTGGAGGAATGGTGGCAAAATCCTATGAAATCAGTGAATTAGATCTTTGATTGCGGGGCTACAGACACCATGTCTTATGATCCTAAAGACTTTGGTGACACGTCATCTCCAAAGAAGTTCCATATTGAGACTGTTAGTGGAGAAATTTGTGAAGTCAAAGGGGGAGGTTCAATTATTTTTTCGGAAAAAATGGAAATTAAAAACTGCCTCTACATTCCTTCACTATCCTTAAAATTATTATCTGTTAGTCAAGTGACAAAACTACTCAACTGTGTGGTTCTTATGTATCCATTTTTTTATATTCTACAAGACATTCGTACGAAGGAGATCATTGGGTGTGGTACTGAACAAGGAGGTCTCTATTATGTTGATGAGGTAGTTCATAAGGGACATGCCATGCTTGCTCACGGAACAACCGAAATGCAACTTTGGTTATGGCACCGGCGACTTGGTCATCCTTCTTTTAGTTATCTTAAAAGTTTGTTTCCTAGTCTTTTTTTTAATAATTCCATTCATGAGAAATGTGAAACCTGCATTCTTGCAAAAAATCGTAGGGTCTCATTTAATCAAAGTAATACTAGAGTTGATTATGCTTTTTCGCTAATCCATTCTGATGTTTGGGGTCCAGCACCAAATTCCACTAACAATCAAATCAGATACTTTATTTTATTTGTGGATGATTTCTCAATAATGACTTGGATATACTTCATGAAACATAAATCGGAAGTACCAGAAATATTTGTTTGTTTTTACAAAATGATTTTGAATCAATTTGAAAAACAAAATACAGATTCTCCGTTCTGATAATGGAACAAAGTTTGTCAACCAAACAATGCATAATTTTTTCACAACAAATGGTCTTATCCATCAAACCACTTGTCCAAACACACCTCAACAAAATGGTACTTTAGAACGAAAAAATCGTACTTTACTTGAAAAAACTCGTGCTATTATGATTGAATCTAGAGTTCCTCATTCTCTTTGGCCAGAAGCTCTTGCTACAGCCACGTATCTTGCAAATCGTCAACCAACCCGATGTCTAGGAAATAAAACTCCATTATAAGTGTTGGCCACCCAAGTTACAATTCCATCTGTTATGACCTTACCACCTCGTGTCTTTGGTTGTTTGGTGTTTGTTCATATCCCTAAAACTAGTCGAAATAAACTTAATCCGTGTGCTGAAAAGTGTGTATTCGTTGGGTATGGTGTCCATCAAATGGGCTATCTGTGTTACAATCCGGTTACTCGTCCAATCCATGTCACAATGGACTGTGACTTCTTAGAATCCGATTATTGTTTTGACCAACAATCTCGTTCTCAGGGGGAGAATGTAAGTGAATCACTCGACTGGTTGTTATATGAAAGTTACTTTGATGATGTGCCGACAGAGTCGGTAGATGGCACCACCGAACACGCCTCTTCCAACATAAAGGAGACTGACGAGGCAGTTCTTACCACCAATGATTCTCCCGAAGACAATGTCCAACAAGAAATAAATGCCATGGATACTACCAGTGAATCAGCCCAAGAAAATGTCCATCAAGAGGTAAACAATTTAAAAATGACAAAATTCACAAAGTGCTACCGACCATTACATTTCAGGAGTTCATTTGTTGAAACTCAAACTCTGGTTCTTCCCGCAAGAAAAAATAGAGGGGTTCCTCCTGACCGGTATTCACCGGAATACGTTCCTCGTGCTTTTACATATCCGGTAAAAACGGACAAGAAAGGAATGACGAAGATTGCAAAGGCGTTTTCAGCTACTATTCTCTCTGAACAAATCCCTAAAACAGCTCAAGAAGCTAAGAAGATGACTGAATGGCATGAGGCAATGAATACCGAAATGGAAGCTCTAAAAAAGAATGGTACATGGGAGAATTGTGTGTTACCACAAGGGAAAAAAGTAGTCTGGTGTAGATGGGTGTTTAGTATAAAATATAAATCTGATGGCACCATTGAGCGACACAAGGCAAGATTGGTTGCCAAAGGATATACACAAACATATGGTATAGACTACTCTGAAACGTTCTCTACGGTTGCAAAGATTGACACTATCAGACTTTTACTTTCAATAACCGCGAATAAAGATTGGCCTCTTCATCAATTTGATGTAAAGCATGCTTTCTTATATGGAGACTTGGAAGAAGAGGTATATATGGAACCCCCACCAGGGTTCTCTGATGGTTTCAAGAAAATGAGGTATGTAAACTGAAAAAGGCATTATATGGGCTCAAAGAGTCTCCTCGTGCTTGGTTTGGGAGATTTACAATGGCAATAAAGAAGTATAGCTACAAACAGAGTAATGGGGATCATACCTTATTTTACAAAAAGAGAGGAGAATTAGTCACTTGTCTTATAATATATGTCGACGATATGATTATAATGAGGAATGACGAAGAAGAAATTAGCTATGTTAGGATAAACCTCTTCAAGGAGTTCGAAATGAAAGACCTTGGGGGATTGAAGTATTTCCTAGGAATCGAGGTTCTTAGGTCAAGAGGAGGGATTTATATCTCCCAACGGAAATATATATTGGATTTATTAGCTGAAGTTGGCATGGTGGATTGCAAACCAAATGACACACCTATGGTTGTGAATCACAAACTAAAGATAATTGAAGGGGCCAGACGAGCGAGTAAAAAAAGGTACCAAAGGTTGGTGGGAAAATTGATTTACCTGGCTCACACTCGACCGGACATTGCATACGCGGTGGGAGTAGTTAACCAGTTCATGCATCATCCTCAGGAACACCATATGGAGGTAGTAATGAGGATTATTCGATATCTCAAAGGCACACCAGGAAAAGGCATAATTTTTAAGAAAAATGGACACTTTGATGTTGAAGTATTCACAAATGCTGATTGGGGAAGGAATCCTAACGACAAACGATCAACTGCTGGTTACTTTACTCTTTTTGGAGGTAACTTGGTGACTTGGAGGAGTAAGAAACAGAAAGTAGTATCACTGTCAAGTGTTGAATCAGAATTTAGAGGAATCGTTAAGGGGATTACCGAGATACTTTGGTTAAAGAAGATAATGAAAGAAATTGGATCCCCTCTGAAGTGTCCAAATCAGTTAATGTGCGATAATAAAGCTGTGATTAAGATTTCAGAGAACCCGATACAACACGATAGAACAAAGCATGTTGAAATAGATAGGCACTTCATAAAAGAAAAGATTGAAGATGGGACAGTGAAACTTCCGTTTGTTAGATCCGAAGACCACTGGAAGACATCCAGACAAAAGTGGTTGCTGCAAGAACATTCGAATCAGTTTTATCCAAGTTGGGTATTGGTGATCCCACTACACAAAACCCTAGCCGCTTCCTCCGGCTACTTCTCTCTTTGTTTTTAACAAAATAAAAATGCTGCAATAACTTTAGGTTGCATCAATCATATTAAAACCAAGAGGAAAATATCATGTCTATCATGGACTGTTCCAGCTAAAGGTAGATTTAAAATCAACACTGATGATAGTTGCTCTTTCAATGGTGAGGCTTCTGACGTTGCGATAATCAAAGACGATGAAGGGAAGTTTGTATTAGGATACAACAACAACTATGGAAAACTGACTACATTAAAGGCAGAAGCTAGAGCTATCTATGATGGACTCCTTCTATGCAGAATCAAAGGAATAAGAGAAGTAAAAATCAAAACTAACTCTGAAATTTTAGTAACATTACTCTCAACAGGATCCTATCATAATCAACTGAAATCTATACTACATTATATAAAGTATCTTATATCAAGTACTATGTCCATTCACCATATATATAGAGCAAAATCGAGCAGTCGATTGGCTTGCTCGATGGACTTAAAACTGCAAAATAAGGATAGATTATCAGAATTTCGTTCATCCACCTGAATTGAATGCGATAATCTACATAGAAAGCTTACAAATTGGATATATAAGAGTTGAATAATGCTCACTTATTTTCTCAGGATTAACTCGAAGATTGGTTGTTCATTCTACCATCATCTCTCAAGCTGAAGAATGATGTTGTTCTTGGAAAATAGAGTTCTTGATAGCCATGGCAACGTGAAGAAGACCATCTAGGTACCGCAAAAAGAAAGGAAAAACAAAGATAAGAAAGAGAAGGTAGCTTAGACGACCAGCAATTGGAATTCAATGAAAGAGGCAAATTTTAAAACTGGTGTCATTCAATCCTCTGAATTTCATTTAAGAGAAATTTCAAAAAAAACCCTTATGTATCTGTTCTTTTAGATCGAGTCCTTACTTTTTGTGTTGCTTCCATTCGCAACCTCCTCAAAATTTTAATACCTCAATATGAGCACTTACATTTTTGTAACCCTCAATTGAGACCCTTCAATTTTAATCAAATTGATACTTAACCTAAAAAACATATAATTACATAAATTACGGTATTTGATTATTTAAACATGTGTTCGACTTCAAACAAAAGGTTTTATATTTTATTGCATTTAATCATACGCATGTCCCATGCGATAGAAAAGATATATATATATATATATTATTTTTAATAACCAACAAAAGATATTAAGAAAACACAATAGATGTTTGTTTATAAATTAAAAAATCTAACAACCACACAACTGTAATGAAGGATATTTACCTCATGGTCGTTGCGTTACGATAAACCAACTTGATGGTCAAAAAGTTATTTACCACGTTATACTTAATTTTAACAATAATTATCCCAAACTTTTGTAAGTTAGGGTTCTACTGTCCCACTTCTATTTAAACTCTCGACACCGATTTTTTTCTTTTTAATTTTTTTTAATCAAAAATAACATTCGATAGATTGGACTCAATTAAGAGTTTTATTAATTTAATGGCTTAATAGTAATATAGCCAAAAGAAAAAGGTGAAAAAGAAAATTGGTAAAGTACCAATTTCTTCCTAACATCAAACCCTAATTTCAGAATCAGCATTCTGTAACATAAACAATTATATGGCGCGAATTGCCTAAACCCGATCTAGCAGGAGTTCACTTCCTTCAGATTCAATCGATTTTTTTCTTCAATTTAGAGCCTCCTTCTCCATTGCTCCGACTACCTTAGCTCCTTCCTTTTCCATCTATTTCCATATTTCTCTATACCTACAAAATAAAGAACAGAAGAAAAACTTCTAGCCGGATTGAGATAAGTAACCCAAACTCATGCTTTCTAAGAAGATAATTGCATTAAGCTGAGAAGGAATGATAAACGGGTTGAAGGAGGATTTCTCTTTGCATCTCAGAGTCCATTTAGCTAGTCGATCGGCAGCTTGATTTTGGACTCTCGAGATGTACTTAAACACCATAGGAGAAACAATGGATTGTCGATAGCCGGGCTGAAATACCATGGGGTAATACCGGCAGCAAGCAGACTGATCAAAGTCTGACAATCGGACTCAATGTCTACATGAAGCCAATGATTTTGCTTGCAGATTGGCAAGCCATCAAGAAGCGCCCGACTCTCAGCTAAGAGAGGGGACAGTTTCCCATAGGTGTTGCCAAAACACTGCAAGACCTCACCCAAATGATTCGTGAAAACTCCAGCGCCACTGGCTTCAGCATTTCTCAGAAAAGAAGCGTCAATATTAAGCTTTATCCGGCTTTCAATCGGGGGATTCTACGTAACATAATTTGGCTTAGGATTTGGGACTGCGCAACCCAGAATCAGACTAGCATTTTTGGTGTTAGTACAGTGCTTTTTCGTTAAGACAGTAGCATTTAAAGAGATAATAATACGATAAATATAATTTATTGTAGAATTGAAGTTGTATGTAATCCCCTTAAATTTTGAGTTTTTTCGAGTATACCATATGGTCCAGCATATTATAGCTGGAATGAGATGAGTGATATGAGCCTTACTGCTGCTAAAATCATGCCACATTTTGATGATGTGAGTAATAACCATGCATCTGTGAACTCTAATCTTTAAAATATTGTTGTAGTGATTCCAAATGTGTCATGCTTGATTGCAATTGACAAAAACATGTGTAATGTATTCACAGTTTCTGCAAAACTGACATTTTGAAACCAGTTGTAAGTGTCTTCGTTCTAGAACAAAGTCTATAGGAATGTAATTCATTATAATTTTCCAGAGAAGAAAAGCAAACTTCATGGGAATAATATAGCTCCAAATGTTTTTGAAGAGCCTAGAATAATTTGACTTGTGTTTGATGGCACTCCAAGTCTTCTTGGTGTTAAAACTGGTATCATTTAAGCATTTCGAGAGCATGATATCTTGCTTAAATCTGTCTACTTTGAGATTTTGAATCTTACTCAATCTTTCAGGAGAAAGAAAAGGAGCTAGGGAAGCCAAGTCCCAACCTTCATTCTTCCAAAAAGAGCTTACTTTGGCTTCCAGGTAATTTAATTCTGGTTGAATATCTGATATAGGCTTGTAGTCATGCCAATTTTCTCTCCAAAAGTCCATTTCGCCTTTTTTCATAACCCATATGATATGCTTTTCTGCCTCTTGCTTAATTTTGACCATTCTCCTCCAAGTGTGAGAGCCAATCCTGTTAAAGTTAGTGTATAGAGGATGGATATTTTTAGAATAAGTACAATGCCTCATATTGGCCCAAGTGGTTTTGTTATTCTTGAAAGTGAACAATAGCTTTAAAGAGTAGGTTTGTTGAATATCAGTGAGACTTCTGATATTCAGCCCACCCTCCTCAAAGGGTTTGCAGATGGACTTCCAGCTAGCCCAATGAGTGGTAGTCTCATTTAACTTAGATCTCCAAAGGAATTTGTTAATAATTTTCTCAATCTTGTTGATAATGCTTTTAGGCAGAGTGTTATTCTGTAACCAGTAATTAGGATAGGACATAAGAACATTAGTGATTAAAACTAATCTGCCTCCAAAAGAGAGATACTTTGAATCCCATTTTGTTAACTTGTCATTAATGTTGTCGATGATTTTGATGAAATTGCAGGCCTTGTTGTTGTTGTTAAGGATGATTCCTAAGTAGCTCGTAGGCAGATTCTCAGTTTTGTAAATAGTCTGAGCCTCCAAGCAAGTTATTATGCTTTGATGAAGAGAAGAAGAAACGATAAGCTTTGTCTTTTGTTTGTTTATTATTTGAACTGAAACAAGCTGGTATTTGCCAAGAAAAACACTTAGATTGTTAATTGGATCTTGTAAGCTATTTGTAAAAATAAGAATATCGTCTGCAAAGGCCAGACAAGGAATTAACATCTGCGATCTAGTATTATAAATCATATTTTTTTTGTTTTCAAATAGCATTTGCATTCCTCTTAACAACACTTCTTCATTGATGATAAACAGACTAGGAGACAGGGGATCTCCTTGTCTCAGGCCCCTTCTGGTTCTGAAATAACCAAATGAACCACCATTTATAAGAAAGGAGATGCTGACATTTCTTGTTAACGTGTCAATAAGACTAATAAAATCTTGAGAGAAACCAAATTTGGACAGAACTTTATAAATCAATGAATATGATATTTTATCAAACGCTTTCGACATATCAAGTTGAATCAAGATATTTCCTGTTTTAGGCCTCCTGTTAATGTCGTAAATCATTTCTTTAGACACAAGGATATTGTCATGGATACAACGTCCATGAACAAAGGCACACTGATAACTTGAAATGATTTTAGGCAAAAGAATCGCCAGTCTAGAGTTTATAAGTTTTGCAAAGATTCTATTCATCATCGTACATAGACCTATTGGTTTGTACTCATTCCAAGAAGTGGGATCATTGATCTTAGGGATCAAGCATAACCCATTAGCAAACATGCCTCTGGGCATGTAATTACCATTGATAAAAGAATTAAAGGAGATACATAGATCTCTCTTAATAGTCTTCCAACAAAACTTGTAAAAATGAAGGTTGAAACCATCTATACCGGCCGCACTATCAACATTCATGCTTGATATCACATTCCAGATTTCCTCATCCGTAGTCAGCTTCATCAAAGCATTATTGTCTTCAAGAGTCACCATGTGAGGAATGACATTAAAAATATCATCATTCATCAAAAGGATCTCCTCTTCTTTGCTATTGTAAGACTCTGAAGTAAGAGTCTCTTTAAAATACTTCTCAGCAGACCAACCAATACTATCTTCATCAGTCAACCAAGAATCCCCATCTTTGATACTCTTGATCTTCATTTTCCTTCTCTTCTTATTCACAAAAGAATGATAAAGCTTTGAATTTCGGTCGCCATCTTTCAACCAATCATTATAACACTTCTGCTTCCAGTAATCAGATTCAATCTTGAGGTTTCTAATATAAAGACTATTGGCTTTCTCTAAGTCAGACTTAGCATTTACATTGAAGTTATTAATCAATAAATCTTCCAACTTCTTAATGTTTCCTTCAGATTCTTTAAGATTGTTGAAAATATTCCCAAAACTATTTGTATTCCACTCTTTTAAGCAAGCTTTTAGCCTCTTCAACTTGAGCCAAAATACCTGGTTATGGTAGCATGTAATTGGGAGATTCCAATTGCTATCGACAATACTCAGAAAAGACACATCGTTAGACCACATATTCATATATTTAAAGCCCTTCTTATGATGAGTATTAGTAACATTATTAACATTGATTAAAAAAGTCGAATGATCAGAGCAGGTTCTGATCATATGATGAACCTTTGTATTATTGAAAGTAGCATTCCACTTGCTGTTAATCATAGCCCTATCAAGCCGCTTCCATCTTGTACCCCTATTCCAAGTGAATCTCGAGCCTCCATAGCCTGCATCCTCCAGCATACAATCTTTAATACAATCGTTGAAGTCCTCTATGCTGTTAACACATATTGATGAACAACCAATCTGATCGTCAGAGCTAGAAATGATGTTAAAATCTCCAACAGCCATCCAAGCTTTATCAGTCACAGAGATGGAATTAAGAAAACTCCAAAGATTTCTTCTCTCACTTCTATTGCACTTGGCGTAGATTATCGACGGGTTGAACTTAATGTCAGTATCTGGATTTAACACATCCAGATGTAAACACTGATCATGATTGATTAGTAAATCAATCTTGATCTCATCCTTCCAAAAACACCATACTTTGTTAGACTGATTCGCAACGTAGTTACTGAACCCCAGCTTCGTAGCTATCTCATTAATCTTCTCAAATTTCACCAAAGGCTCATGTATCGCAAGAATTTGAATTTTGTTAATGTTAATTATGTCTTTTAACCTCAGAATGGTAGGATTATTATTGATACCACGCAGGTTCCAACTAATCTGACTTATCATTATCATAATAAGATTTTTTAGATTTGTCCTTGTAACATAAGGACTTGATAATCTTTTGGTTTGGCTTCTTGATTTTCTTGTTTGCTTTGAGTTTTTTTGTCAGAATTTCTTTGAATACAGGAGACGAAAGATTCATGATCTGATCCTCAGGAGTACTACAGTTTGTATTGCTTGCGTGCAAAACATCCATTTCATTTGGAATATCAAATTCAGGAGACCCACTCTGAGAGAATCCATGATCAAGAGTCATGATTTCTTCTATAACATCCCTTTCTTCAAGATGCATGAATTCTTCATTGGCTTTCTTCCATTCGTTTTCCTGATCTTTCGAAGCCTTTGTGATTATCGAACTAATTTTAGGAACATAAATTTGCATTACGTTCTTGCTATTGTTTTGATCCTTTATATCAGATTGGTCCTCCTCTGTTTGAGCCTCCATATTCCTCTTCTTATATTTCGATTCTTTATGACCTTTGTGATTACAATAATTACAATAGGACGGTAGATTTTTGTATAATACAGAAACCCAGCAACCTCCATTATCGCCAAAACCCATCCAGATCATTTCCTGAAGCTTTCGATTCACATCAATTTCAATAAAAGCAGTACGACAATTCTTTTGAACTCTGTTTTTTTCTGGGATATCCAGTTTGTAGACAACACCGTTGAAGAAGCCATCTCATTTATTATTTCAGCATTGTACAAATATTCCGGTAGCCTGTCGAACTTAACCCAAACCAGAGACAGAGGACTCTCCTTCTTCACACTGAAATCTGGAGACCATTGCAAGATCCTCATCTCATGATCCCCGAATATCCATATATTGTTTTACCAGATCTTGCAAATATCTTCCTTGAAACTGAATTCAAGAAAGATATGTCTTGAATAATAAATCTTCATGTTATACTGTCCTTTGAATTTGAATTTTTCCAAGAAAGATAACATAGTATTTCTCTTAGGAATACCATTCTTGAATTTGCCGATAAGCGTAATCTTACAGTTTTCCTCGAGCCAATCCTTTATCTTCTGAGAGTACTGAAAAGAAATATGATTTTCTTTGAAGGAAATAGTTTCAGGCTTCAATTCTGGTTTTGATAAAGGTTTCTTGGTTACAACTTCAGCATAAGAAATCTGATTCCTATTTTGAATTTTGGTTGTTGTTGAAAGTTTTGGAAAATCATTCTCTTCAAACATTGCATTATTTACGATCTCCATGGCCGGAGATAATCGAGCAATCAAAACCTTCAAAATTTAGCGTTCTTGGGCCTTCTCTCTAACTTTCTCTCTCATCGCCCCCTATGAAATCCGAAATTTTAACATTCATTCCCGACACCGAAATTATAATTATTCATAAATCATGGTTAAATCAAAATAAGAGGTATTAAAAAACATGTTCTAATATATTCTCCTTACCAAGTACTGCCAAATATTCTTGGTAGTTTACATTAAATCCAATGCAGATTGGATAACCCATTCGAAATATAACGTTCTATATTATATTACAAAATTGTAAAAATGGTGTGATGGTTAAGTTGGATAAAGTAACTCGGTTTATTTGAAAGCGAAAATAGTCATTATGGGAATTATTTGCACATTATGATATATACGGCTAGGGGATATAACCATCAAATTACCTTTACTTAGTCAGACCGTGTCGATTATACTAGTGGCTCATGCTTATGAATTGAAGGGTAATTTTTCTGTATAGGGCAAACACATCTTATAAAGAAGTTGTTTGTTAGTTTCCGAACTTAATACTTGTGGCCCATGCTTATATGAACACTAATACATGTCAATATAAAGAAGTCGTTTGTTGGTTCTTCCAATTCAAAATTATCAAAATGGTACTTTCTATTTTTGCAGGTTTTTCCCTTCAACTTCTAGCAGAAGAAGTTAGACGAGCTAGAGAGCGATCAGGAAAGGCTCGAACAATCCTCGAAAATCTCGCAGCAACAATCGATTCAGTTTCTCCAACAATGATCAAGCAACTCTAAGAATTGAGCAGAACATCGGACACTTTTCCGGAAGATGTCATGCTTAGGTTGGATCAACAACTCAAGCAAGCCGCACAACTTGTCAAGTCGTACCATGATCTCAGCCGCGTGCACTTTATCAAGAAAATCAGGTTTAAACACTTAGGAACTGAAATTTATTTATATTGTCATTCACTTCAAAGATAGATCCATCTTTCTTATCTATAGCAGATGATTCCGAATTCCAATATTATTTGATTATTTCTTATAATAAAGTTAGAGAAGCACATATTATAATATCTATGTAAAAATTGTGACCCAGGTACCAAAAGAGGCTTATAGAAATGGATACGTCATTGCGTCAGCTTGTGACGATTGATATCCAAGTAGCCCAGTCAGTGGAGCTAAGGAATCTGCTTGTTGAGATGACGGAAATGAACAAGAACTTGGAAGACATGCGTCTTGGGGTTAATCCTGCTGCTGCTGTAGAACCTCCCTCGAGTAATCATGGCCATGGTGAAACATGCTCATGCGGCCAACATATTAGCTCACCTAAACACGAATTTAAATTATGCTTAAAAATCCAAAGAATTAGGAAAACGGACAAGAAGACCGACCCTGTTTGATACTTACAAAAGCAAAATATTAATTGGTATATGGACTTGATATTTGTAAAATGTTCTACGAAAGCCATAGATTTTATGATTGATGTGCCTTGGTATCAATTTAACCAAATATATATTAAAACTAAGTTAAAATAAAGGTAGACGATGGTGATGTATTCTTGATGAACGATAAAACAAATATGAAAGGGTTATTTTATATCCGTGATAATACATTTATATTAGTTTTGAAAGGTAGACGATGGTGACGTGGGTCTATTACAGGCTCATTTAATGGTGGAAATTTCTTCTTACGAACCGAAACGAAACCAGGTCTAAAATATTCTCATAGAGAAGCATTTTTAACTTCAATGTGTTGAATCTCCACCGCATTCTTCAATGACATGTTATTCTTACTGAAAACCATGTCCCTTCTTATTAAAGCTTTCTGAATTATAGGTTCAATCCACGACAACCTATATCTTTTTACTCGCGTTTCACATGTGCATATGCAGCACACCCGAATACTCTCAAAGATTCTAACTTAGGTTTCTCACTAGTCGATGTTTCTTGAGGATAAATAGACTTAAGCATCGTAGATGGATTATTGATGATAATATATGCAGATTTTGTCACGGCTTCTCCCCAGAACCTTTGATCCATTTTAGCTGTATGAAGTATACATCTAACCCGTTCCAGTAGTGTTCGATTTATTCTCTCAACAAGCTCGTTATATGGGGAAGTCCCACTTACAGTTTAGTTTCCAACAATGGCAAACTTTGGGTAATAGCTAGTGAACTCCTTGTTCATATATTCTAAGTCATTATGAGTTTGTAGTTTCTTCAACATTTTCCCATTTTGAGTTTCTACCAAAGTCTTCTGGTTCACAAAGGTAAGAAATGCTTCATTTATGGTCTTCAAATATATAACCCATACTTTCCTAGAATAGTCATCAATCGAATATATAAGGTAGCTTGCACTACCTATGGTAGGTTTTTGGGGTTGAGGTTCCCGGGCCGGATCCCGAAATATGAATGAACATAACCAAGTACTCCACTGGATGTCTAGTTGTTGGGTAAAAACTTCATTATCTTCCTATTATCCAATGCATATTTTTCACAGAAGCTTAACTTCTAAACTTCTTTACCATATAACAACCTATGTTTACTTAGTTCACCAAGTCCATTCTCACTTAAATGCCCCATCATATGATATCATAATCTGTTATAATCATTCAACATCCTAGACACACCTCTTATTACTACATAACCTTGAGAACTAACACATTATTGCTCCTATTGGATTTCATATCAATATGGAAGCCTTCTAAGACCTTAAGTTTTCCATATCCACCCCAATAGATAAAATATTTCTCATCTAGAATCCTAATATACACAAGGTTATGTTTAACTTCAAGTATATGCATTACCTTATTAGTGACTCTCTCAATTTCTATAAAAAAAATTGAGTTGGTATGTTCGAATCCCTTTGACATCGCAGAATCTGTCATTCCCGAGAATTATCCTTCTACCATCAATCGTTCTCATATCTTCAAACCAATACTTACTTGAAGTCATGTGAAATTATGTACACAAATCCAAAACTAGTTTATCCTTATACATATAAGAATAAGAAGTCATTAAACCATCATGTACTCACAATCATTAAACACCATTATCTCATCTCCGACTTCAATTTTCTAATAGTTGTTTCTATTTTACCTTTTGCGGGCAGTGTCGACTGATATGTTACACCTTTTTGTATACTCAACATATTAATTTATTCACCCGCCCCAAGCTTTTTGGAATTTTACCGAGAGTTTCATCTCGTCTTACTTGAATCTTTCTAACATGATCGATCCTCACATTCAGTCTATGGCCTTCAGACTCACCCTTCGCATATATTTGGAGTTCAAAAAGCTCTTGAATTTGGAAATCATAAGGGTTTCTTTCCTATAGATTATGTTATCCATAAAGAGTTCATACTTCTTCAACATAAAACTTACAACGATGATTAACTGATCCCCTCCATCTACCTTAACACCAAGTATATTCAAATCGAGTATGATTTGTTTGTAATTATCTAGGTGCCTTTAGATAGTTGTGTTACCATCCATAGATAGTGTATACAATTGATTCTTTAAATATAATATGTTCGCCAAAGACTTCTTCATGTAAATAGCCTACAGCCGCTTCAATAACCTCAATGTTGTAGGTTTTTCAATTCGTCTTGTAGCAATTCATCTCTCAAGATATGTATGAGGGAACTATTATCTTTAGACAGTACTATGACATTAACCTGCGTAGATTTATTATCTGTAAAAACAACCAATCTCTTGTGTAATATGTAAGCCTTAACATTAATTTTAAAAAGTTTGAAATAATTAGATTCGTCAAATATTTCTAGCATAAGATTTATGGAACTCATCTTTCGTTGCTTTCGCTTTCCAGGTGAGATCTACTTCTCCAGCCTATAGATTGGTGATCTCTCTATTTTTTCAACGGTTGATTCATGCTCATCTTACCACTTATTATAAAAACCATCATTTTGCCAATGTACGAACTAATGTATGATTTAACGAACCTTTAGAAAAATAAATAATTTACCATGTTTAATATGAGCAACAAATAATAGAAAGTGTAATAAAACCAAACATATAAAAATACTATTTAAAGTGGTTTGGATTGTGAAGAATTTTACATCCAATGGGTTACAAACACTCCTTTTATAAATAAGTATGTTAACGAAAGACTCTCAAACACAAAAGACTCAATCATTCTTTGTAGCAACAGATGACGTAATTCACATAACTCTCTCTTTAGTGTTTATCTCTCAACCATTTTTGTTGGCTAAAATCTTTACACTTACATATTAAATTACTTTTAAGAACAACCTTTACTTTCACATATTTATTCGTTTTTTATATCCCTTTATAATACTGGTCATAATTTCACCAATCTATGCAATAAACTTGCATCAAACCCGTTAAATTAATTAAACTATGTAGTAAACATTTTGCAGTTTATATTCATATCATTGATATGATTCATGACTTTTCTAATGAAAAGTTATTTACAACGTAACCAAGATCCACACTGATTATACATAAAACAAATCAATGATATATGAGTATATATACTACATAGAGAAATCTTTTCTTGAAAAAAATAAAGTCATGCACATATTACTTATGTATTTACACATGAATGTTATATTTGGTATAAAATTATACTTAAACATACATAAGACTTCTAGCATCCAAAATGTATAAAATGTTTCGAAATTTTGAACTCTGTTTTGGGATACTAACTTTAGATAGGTTATCTCATTTTTCTATTAGATATTTGTAGACTTTCTATTCTTTATGGCATACTGTTGTAACATGTTTTAAATAGATACCTTTAGAGGCATACCAAATGTACCTTAAGAATGATCATGAATAATATGGATCTCTAACATATAAAATTCTTTATCTTGATCTTTCATATCAAATTTGTTTGTTGTAAAATTGGTAATCGCATGTAACAAAACCTAATTGTGAGTAGCAAAAAAAGTACGTTATAGATATATAAGAAATATATTTGTGTACACCTATAAAAGTTGTGATATAACAATGTTCTACTAACTTTATTTGAAATCCGTATTAAGTGACAATGTTGAAAAACTTATGGTACCATTGATGAGATGCATGGAACTTGTAGATGGATTTATCATCAAATTTAAATTACACAAACAAAGTTTTCAAGTTGATCGTATAAATTGTTTGCTTGATGTTTCCATTGAAAAACTATGTCTTATTATCTATTTGGTAAAACTCATTATCAAAATGTGAAACTAACTTTATGGGTGTCTAAGACGGTTCTTTTAATAAAATTGGATAACAGTTTTCCAAATAGTAAATATTTTTATATTGAGTATACTGATTTGGTACAAGACGTTCTTTATATGTTTTTAGATTATGTTCGAGTCGTATACCAAGCTTTTGTCCCTCAAAAACGGAAAATATCATTAGTTAAATGTTATTTCATTTATTTATACTCTATATTCATTACTTTGTAAATCATTTATTGTATTTATTTATACTTTATATTCACTACTTTAGCAAAATTGAGAGTTAACATCCTAAAAGTTGATCAATATATCACTTATTCCATATTTATAGATTTACGTAACATAAGTTCTTTAGGTTGTACAGTTTCACCAGAAGATTGAGTTTATTCGCCTTGAATAACATTAAAAAATTCATTTGAATGATATGTGGTATATCATTTTGAGTCACTTAATCATCTCATAGCTAGAAGACGATCAGGAAAAGAATATGAACGTCATTAACTAAGGCCGACTGAATAATTCTCATTTTTTCCTCAAAACCTATGTTGTAATCTAAAATTTCACCCAATCATTTAAAAAAGGGTATTGTTACCATATAAAAAATATGTTTAATGCAATTAGTTTATAATTATTAATATATGTAAGAGTATAAATGATCATGCTCTTACTATTTCATGTAAGGTATAATTTTTTAATTTATATACAATATTCATCCGTAGGTGAAGCCGACATGCTAGATTGAAGAATTATACCTCCCTCGTCTATGTATAGATAAAATGAGACATGATATTGTTCACCGCCATAATGGGAACTACCAAGATTAAATTTTTTTTACCAAGTTGTAACTCACAATTTTCCTTAAAAGACCTAAAATTAATTATTGTAGATTTCTCATTAAGCGATAATATATACGGTGCTGTAAAAGTCATAAAAAAGTCATACATGAATGACATAAAATAATATTTAACATTCTATTATGGTGGTGGTAATCTGTTCGTAGATGTTTAATTCTATATTTAATGTTTTTCCTTTTGATACATCATGCATATATTTCAAATTTGGAATCATTAAGTGGGCTCAAGAGATCTTTGACACTAGCTTGTCAATATTTTTCATAGAATTATGATATAAATTTTACATGAAAATGTATGTTGAATTTTTAGATTTCAATTTATATTTGGATAAACTTATGTATTATATCATTGTAATATATAATAGTTATTGATTTGTACAAAAATTATTATTACAATCTAAAGTATTTTTACAAATATATAAATTACTATTAAATTACAAAAACATGTCATTATACAACGAACAAAAATAAAATCAATTTTGTTCGATAGTAAAAAATAAGTATATTCCTTTGAAGATAAGGCATCTATAAAATGGCAGTTAATAATAAAATGATCCAATAATTAACGGAAATTTAAATGTACAAATTATTTTGACTTTACACACGCTCATATGTTCGCTCTAGATGGATATTTCATCATAATTTGGGTTTATTCTTTAGAGTATATTCTTAAAGAAAGAAAAACTTTTGTCATTTTGGATATATTAACTCATCATGTATTTTAAGGAATTAACATTAAAATAATTTTTATATAAAACACGTATGGGAACACCACCAAATATATTATGGCTCTTGCTAAAATAATTATATTTATTTTCAAGATAATGAGTTAGAGGTTGTACGTGAGCTATGGGGATTCCCAAAATAAGTACAGGTTAGATTGTATGTACCAGAAGAGACCCTAATAAATTATTGTCTGAGGGAGATGATTGTTTATCCAGATGTGCTAAACTGTGGCCTTCGGTTTCTCTTGGACCCAAAGATCGTGAATTATTTCAGTTTGGTAGGACTGTTCTCAAGTCAAGATAGCTTGGACGCTTGGTTTACCTTGATGACATGTATTATGGCATCTAAGTTATCCAAAGTTTCGATGTCAATGGAACAATTTGATGCTATTACGGGGTTGTCTTGAAATTCTCATATCCTTTTCTTTTACTTCTTTATCAAGGGGAAAGAGTATAAAGTGGTAGATGATAAGCTGGAAACCGATAAGCTATTAAAAAATAAATTTCTCCTTATGAGTGGATGGTGGAAGAATAGTAACAAAATTACATCTTAATATAATCCAAGTCAGGTCACCATGTTTTGGAAGAACAGAGGTAGCTCTTGAAATTCCTAATGTTTCTCATATATTTTAGTTTTACAACTTATTTCTAATCTCTTTCTCTTTACAACCATATCAAAGATGTATTTTCATAATACAGAAGTTGCAAAGGTTACTTTCAATAAATTAAATCAATGGGCCAAGAAGAAATGGTCTAATGGATTTCACTAGCGTTTCACTCCCAATATTTAGCTCAGAGTCATCTTTGGAGGACAAGTTCCAGGCGATAATTAATACGAGAGAAATTGACTACACTTCCTCGGGCATCGGCTATCTTGAAAAAGAGTTAAAGTTGTAGATAGAAAGGTATTTTTTTCCAACCAGGTCTAGAGCCCTGGGTTATTGGTACAAGAAAGACAAGAAAAATTAACAAGGCACAAAAAATGCACTATCGAAGTTGATATGATGAGCAACGAAATGCAATTGATGAATCTCTACTAGCTGCAGCTACTACCAATGTCGAAGAGGTAAACGTACCCACAGAGTTTTATGTGTTAAGGAGGAAAAATATAAAAAAATATACACAAGAGAAGCAAACATTATAGTGATAATAGAGATAAAAGAAAAGTAAAAGAATAACTAACCATTTACAGATCATTCTCCATTCGGACATTATCCTTCATACAATCCCAGGTGGCGATCCTCCAATACTCCCACTGTCTGACCCCTTTTTCTCCATTACTCTCACCACTTGAGGGAAAATTTATGGAGAAGACCAATTGATGAGGCTCGTAGGAGGGATCAACTTCGATGTTTTTGAGAAATAATTTCATGAATTTACAAAGATTCCCACAAATGTGTTATTTGATGGTGTTCCCTTCAATCTATCAAATGAAAATGATACACTAACGTATTTAATATTAATCTTTGTAAGGCTCGTTTTTTATTTAGAGAGAGAGGTAAAGGCCAATAGAGATACCATCATTTCTTTTTAGGATGAAAATAAAAATCAGAAGGAATCCCTTGAAGAAGAAAAAACACGTGTCGATGGTCTAGTATATGAAGTTAAATTGATCAATGATGATTTGGTAAACGTGAAGGCTTCTTACAAGGTCTATAATTATCCAGCTCTGGGGATCTCACATCACTAAACAACCAACATGTCTCGAGAAAGTTACCATAGAATGCATATCGAAGGAGAAAAATGACCAATAGGCCCTCATTAAGAAATACGAGGATGAGTTGGCTTCTCTTAAAGCTCGGGGCCACACCAGACACATAAGAAATATTAAACACATATTTTAATGGGATCGTATAATATTTAGACAAACGGGATGCCTTAACTAAATCTGATATGGTTTTGAAATTTTAAAAGGCATTTCCTACGTTAGTCATTGGACCTTTGTGGGAGTTTGTTCCAGAAAGATTGTGGCTTAATAATATCCTCATAGTCAATCAGTTGGGTATATATGTTGATTTGTCCAGAGATAGTTACGAAGAAATTGATGCAGAATATGCCAATGGGGACGAGCACGTAGGCCAGTCAAGTTTGTGTTAGTGTTTTAAGCCGTTAGCTTATGTAAGGAATTTTTGTTATCTCATCCAAATTCCACCAAGCCCTTGATTAATTCAAGGAATTTCATAATGTTGATTCAGATGTTACTTTTTGTAAGTCTTTAGCATAGCTTAAGCTAGTTTTTACCCTCATCGGTTTAATGAAAATTACTTTCAATCTCTTTATTTCCCACTTATTTGAATCATTCGAAGATAATCCATTCGAAGGCATATAAAAAAATACTCTGACCATTCGAAGTTTTAAAATATTTTATCCGTTCAAAGGTAATCCATTCGGAATTATATAAAATATGTACTTTGACCATTTGAAGGTAATCCATTCAAAGGTATATAAAACAAATACTTTGACAACACTCCCCATCATGTAATTCATAAAAATTACATGTACTCATCATACCCAACGCATCGCAACAGAAGCCTGCTAAAGGATTTCTTATAGAGTACATCTTTTAGGACTAAAAAACCATTGGACCTAAAATTCAACTTATACTTTATCGACGGATACCCTTCTCTTAGTAATAAATTCTTTCATTTCATGGCTCCAATCATGGCTTTTTATTGTGGATACTTGGAAACTTTCTTTAGTAATCATCCCCATTTCAAGACCCGTTATTATTAAAGAGAATTCTTGTATAAAAATTTAGGAATACACCTCGGAATACGCAATAGTAACTGATGAGTCCGGATTTTGTCACCACTCATTATGAGGACTGGACAGGGGCAATTCGGACAAGATCCACCCACTAAAACATCCGAACTGAACTAATGTATTAAAGACTTAATCACTTCATGACTAAGCTAATTACCTATCTACTTAAAAACTAATGGGTCTTTGAACTCGGCCCGAATTCATACTCATGACCCGAAACCCCATGTGGCCCAAAGTTAAGGTTATAAATACCCAACAACTTTCATTTAGTGAGGGTAATGAAAATTAAATACAACCAGGCAGCTCAAATCTCTCACTACAATCTACTAAATATTAAATACCCTTGAAATATCTCAAACTTCAGACAAAATTACCCTCAGTTGAAATTAATCCTCACCAGTAGCTAAAGAATCAACCATCATATTCCCAGCCTTTGACACATATTCATATTCTACACACTTGACAAAAGTCGTGTTTCTCTTAATACTTGCAGATATTTAACCAATTGTTCTTTTCTCACGTAAGATTGGATTTGATCTTAATATATAAGTAACTACAAATCACTTATCAATCAAACTCTTTTGGCACCACATATTTGGGAAAGTCTTAACCCACCTATTGCTACCTCATACTAAGCTTCATCGTTTGATACCTTGAAACATAAGTAAATTCCTTCCCAATAACCCAACATACTAGATTATTCATCGTTCGAACTACCCATTCTTTCAAAGGCTTCTGAATAGAGGATTCTAGATGTGGTCGTTCCGAATCGAATTCCACAAGGGAGCTTACAACGACTTGTGTTTTAATTGCAACTTGAGGAGAAAAATCAATAGTGTAATCCTCTAATTCCATATATCACTTGGTCATCCGACCTGACACATCCAGTTTTTGCGGTATATGTTTTAGTGGAAAAAACCTTCGAAAACTAATGAAATGTGCTTAAAAATAGGGTCTGATTTTGCATGCTTCTATCACAACAACTAATGCTAATTTTTCCAATTTTAAATACATATTTTAATCAACTTCCCAAACTAAAACTACACTTCTTGCATAGTTGGATAGTACTAAGTAAACGTAGAGCCTCACTTCCATCACCGACTTAGATAATGTTTTGGGTGAAGACGGATGCATATTGATCTTAAAGAAGGCTTCAACACAATTTGGAGACCAATTAAGTTCCTTGGTATTTTTTAAAACTTGGAAGAATGGTGCATACTTATCTGAAGATCTCTATATAAACATGTTCAATGATGTGAGCCATCCAGTCAATATATGGACTTCCTTTATCGATTTGGGGGGTCCATAGCAAGCAATGTATTTGGCTATTGGGTCAGCTTGAACCCTAGATTGTACCCCGAATGTGTAATTCTATAGATTTAAATTCAAATTTATAGATGCTAAGTTAGCGAAAGTTTCTTTGAAATAGAGCAAGTGATCATCATTCCTCAACAGCTTGAACCATATATCGTACCCCAAATGTGTAATTCTCTAGATTTAAATTCAAATTTATAGATGTTAAGTTAGCGAAAGTTTCTTTGATTTAGAGCAAGTGATCATCATTCCTCAAAATATTTACCATCATGTCGTCTATATAAACCTCGAAATTTCTTCCAATCTGGTTGGCAACTACTTTATTCACTAGACGTTGGTAAGTAGCCCTAACATTTTTTAATCTCATGGAATAACCTCATAAAAATACAGCCCCCTGTCAGTGATGAACGTAGTGTGATCATGGTCCTTTGGATCCATATGCATCAGATTATACCCCGCAAACATATCCATGAAAGATAATAGCTTATAGCCAAAAGTATAATATATAAATTGATATATTCGAGGGACATGTAATGGATCCTTGACAAGCCCTATTTAGATCTGTGAAATCGATACACATCCATCATTTATCATTTTTATTTTCCACAATTACTGGATTAGCATTCCACAACGAGTACTGAGACTCTCAAATATGCCTTACTTTTGGTAGTATGTGTACCTCTTTGACAATAGCTTCAGACTTCTCTGCAAAAGATTCTCTTCGTCTATGTATGGCACGACGAGCATCGGATTATCATCCAGTTTAAAACAAATGCGGCTCATTTGTACACTTATTACATTTTCATTACACCAAGAAAATACATGCAAATCTTTGAACAAAAAATGATAAAAGTTTTTCATGTAGTTTTGGTGGCAGCTTAGCTTCAATCTTAACACATTTTCCATCCTCACACTCTTATACAAATTTAAAGACCGTGTTTGATCCTTAAAAACATAATATTAATTGTCTTATAATAAACTTAAAAAGCATTAAAGTTATATTTTGTTTTTGTGAGTCATTTTTTATTGTTAGTGGTTTATTTACTGAACATTGATGTATTTTCATATTGGATATACGTGTATTGTTGGTTAATCTGGATGCTTTGGTATGCTAAACCCAGTTGAGGCTACGCATCCAACTAATAAGTCAATTCTAACGCAAAATTGTAAGAGGTCACCTAAGAGTGTAAAAGCCAACTTATAAAGATTTTAAATTGTGATCATGGTTATAAGTCATGTCCATCTACAAAAATTAAAAGGTTATGCTATTTTTTAACGTTTCTAATGATATTTAGAGGGAAGGTTTCAAATGTTTCTAACAAAACATTCACGCTAAATATATTTTTTGTATGTATTTCAAATGTTTTGACGGTAAAATGATGATAAAATTAATTGGAAATTTTCTTATTATCCAGCAAGTTTAAAAGAAAATTATTATAAGCATACGATAAGTTAGATGAATAAAATTTAATATGCATATTAAAAATAAAACATACGTTTTTATTTCAATTATATTTATGATTGTAAATTAATTCCAATTGTGTTTGGTTATTATTATTTAGTATATGTGTATTTTAAAATGATGATTTTCATATATTATCCGACGTCGGGTATAAAAAAATAATTTTAAGAAGAAAAAAATGTAAATGAAGGATAAGAATGGTAGTTAGAAATAGAGTATCATCAAAATATAATATCGTTGATAAGGTATTTTTTTTTGTACAATGTTGAAAAAATATAATGTATGAAAGATATGCATTATGGGTAATTTTATGATCAGATAAGATTTATGGAAAATTAATTTATAAATATTTTATAAAGTTGAAAAAATATATGATGAAAGTATAATTTTTAATGACGAAAAATTAAAGTTTTGAATAAAGTATCCATAAACATTAATAGAAGAATGATCATAAATACGTAATTATGTACATTAATAAAGTTTAAATAAAAAGTACAACAGGATCAACAATAGTTTCAAGAAATAAAAATATTACAAACAAAGTCATAATATTAAAACCAAATCGGTAGTATAGGACAATCATGAGATTCATCCGTTTTTGGTAATATGATTTCTAGTTTTTTATGGGATTTGTTTCTTTTAGTAGTGATGTCATTTTGAGTACTTATAATATTGTCAAGAATAATAGTGTCGGTAAAAACATATGCTTCAAGAGAAGGATAAGAAAGATGTGTGGTTTTGCGCTAAATATTTTGGTATTTTGTGGGGAAGTGATTCTAGGGAGGTCCAATAAAGACTGTATGACTATTGTTGCAATCAAGTTGTGTTAATATTGATACTACCATTCTCTTATAAGATTTTTAAGATTATCTGAAATTCTTTTGGTCATCTTTTCCTTTATTTGTTTAGCAACCCAAACATTATGTTTATTATGGTTTTCATTTTATCTTTAAGTTTGGTATTTTCTTCTTACAATTGCTTGTTGATAATTTTAAGTTTGTTATTTTCTTTTTTCTTTATGGTAAATCTTGTTTCGAATATGTTTTATCTTTTGTTAATTTGTTTTCTTTTAGATTTTCATTTTTCTAAATATTGTCTCGAGTGATCATTTCTTGTGGAAGTTTTGGTATTTATTCTTCAAAATAAATATGTCGTATTATTTGATCATTCCAAATTTTCAAATATTCGGGAGAAAATTATCTGCTAGTAACCTAGCCGAAATTGAGCGAGCTCGGCTAAATATATTTTGAAAAATATTAGTGATTACAAATTATTAAGGGTAATAGATGTGAAATAAGTTAATAAAATTGTATACCTCCATTTCAAATTTTATTTGACGTTGGAGAAGTAATACATTGAAAATGTTAAAATAGTATTCCTTTAGGTTGTTAATAGCAAAGCTACCAACACATGATCGTGGATTTAATTTATATGATTCATCTGGACATGTACAACATCATAAAAAAAATAGTCAATGAATGAAAGATAAAGGTAGTAGATAATATCAATAGATTGAATACTTATGATTTTCAATAAGATTATGAAGATTATTAAATCCAACGAGAAATGAAGTTATTTTCTATCCATAGGTGTAGTGTTAATGGAGGAAAATTAATTAGTAGTCTTAATTTTTTATAATAATTATTTTGTTGCCTTTTGAGGAACCATTATGGGTGGTAGATTTTCGTTTTTTTAAATGTTGATGAAGAGATTGTTTAGATATTTTTCTTATGGAAAATTATTTAGTTTTTTATTTAGTTTACGTGATTGGAGATATTCACTTCTGTATCTCATCCAGATTAAGATGTTAGTATAATCTTTTTTATCTGAAAAATCAAGAGTTACTACATGATCATAAATTTTATTTATTAATAAGATTAAAAAATGTAATAAGTGCCGATGAAAATTTGTTCAATTTATCAAAAATTAAACAAAATTTATAATATGGATAGAGATATAGTAAGAATTTTTACATAAAAATCAATTTATTTTGTCATATTTTATATTGAAGTTTATGACATATTGAATACACGTGTTAAAACATAAATATAACATATTATAGAGTTCCCTACAATTGAATATTGATATATGATTAACCACCATAAACAAAAATAATATTAAATATATTATCATATATAATTATTAATATTTTATTTAATAAATAAGCAATAAAAATATAAAAATTAGGAACATGGAAAAATTTAAATTTATAAGTAATATAACACGATTTTACAAAATTAATATTAAGTTAACATAAAGTATGCGATAAAGTCACTAACCTAAAATAGTAACACAGAGAAATAAAATGGATGAATGGCTGGTTGAACAAACTCAAATTCGAGAACGATTAAAGATCGAAAGTGGAGAGAATTTGTGAGTACTAAAAAATATAAAAACAAGTTGGTAATTTTATGTACGGAAAGAAAATAAAATAATGATCTTTGATATATATATAGGATGAGTTGGTCGGATTTTATGACAAGACGGTTAAAAGTGAAACGTCAAAAATTCATTTAAAAATAATATGAATAAATGAGGTCATTTATTTATTTAAAAAATAATAATTAAAATTTGATTATGGTTTTTATGAAATATAATTTATGGATAAATTAGTTGTTAAAATAAAAAATATTAAATGACAATAATCATATATTAAAACTATGAAATTTATATGTTATTATAAAAATTTACGAAGAGGTATACCGGTCAATATATTTGTTAAAATTTAAACGTTTTATTTTATATTGATTTTTATTCAAATCTATTTAGTGGGTTAGACCAAGTCTAATGTGTATTAACTTTCATTGAAAGTTTTTTATTAAGTTAGACTAAAACTTCAGAATTTTTTATTTGGCCTTAGGAATTTTGTATCAGTGTGTAACTACGATCATTGGAGTATGCTCGTGGAGACATTATTGAAGTCCAAAGAATATTGGACGGTTGTTGTTTCTCGAGTAGCAGATCCAACAGTAGGTATTGTACTGATGGATGTCGAGAAAACAAAGTTGGAAGTGAGAAAGCTAAAAGATTTGAAGGAAAAAAAGTACATTTTTCAGGCAACTACTTGGTCTATCTTAGAAAAATTCTTAGCAAAGAAACTTTCAAAGTTATTTTAGATTATATGAAGAAAAAATATCAAGGGTCTTTTAGAATGAAGGATGCACAAATTCAAGCTTTGAGAAGATATTTTGAGACTCTACCAATGAAGGATGGAGAATATGTTATCCGTTATTGTACCATGACTATGGAGATTAAGAAATAAATGTTATTTCATTGTGAAAAGATGGAAGATGTTACCATTATGAAGAAAATAATGCGCTATCTGACACTAAATTTTATGTCGTGTGTTCAACTGAAGTCTCTTGATGAACTATAGAGCTCATTGCTGGTCCACGAATATAAGATGAACCGAATTTCAACTTCAGAGGATCAAGATTTAAAGGCTTCTACCTCTAATCATTTCTTAAACTCTAGAGGAAAGGTAGATTTAGAGGTATATGAAGAGAAGCTCAAGGAAATAAAGATGGAAACAGGTATTCGAAAGCCAATGGTGATCATTTTTCAAGCAGAGACAGAAGACGATATCAATATTTTGTCAAATCCAAGGTAGAATGTGGTAGATATCATAAATTCGGTCATTATCATTTTGGGTGTTATAATAAGCTTCCTAATGACAAAGACAAGGAAGAACAATCAAATTTTTCCAAAAATAAGGAAGTGGAAACACTGTTGATGATTGTTCAAGCTAATCAGCAATCTGATGTTTGGTATGTGGATACAGGCTGCAGTAACCACGTGTGTGGAAACAAATCTTATTTTTCTTATTTAAATGAAAGTTTTCATTCTATAGTAAGTTTTGGTGATTGTTCCACTATGAAGGTGGTGGGAAAGGGTGATATTGAGATAAGAACCAAGAATGGTTGTGTAAATAATCTCTAATATTTTTTTTATGTTCATGACTTGAAAAGTAGTTTGTTAAGTGATGGTCAATTTCTGGAAAATGATTATGTAATCATTATTCAAAAGGGTGTTTGTGAGATTTATAACAGGGGAGCAATTGTTGTTGTGAAAATGAGTTCAAACAAGTTGTCTCCATTAAAGATTGAAAGTGTGCAAACTTTTCTGGTAGCTGAAGTAAAAGATCCTTATTGGTTGTGGCATTTTTGTTATAGCCACTTGAGTTTTGGTGGACTGGAGACCCTCCAACATAAAAATATGGTGTTATGTATTTATCATATTAGTATTCCTACGAGAGTTTGTGAAGAATGTGTTGTTATCAAACAATATCGTTCTCAATTTACCCAAAGGAAGTCACCGCGAGGAAAAAGAGATTTGGAGCTAACCCATTTTGATATTTGTAGCCTGGTAACACTATTTTTTTAAAAAGTGAAAAGGTAATTAATTACCTTCATTTATGATTATACTAAAAAAACTTGGGTTTATTTTTTAGATAAAAAATCAAAATCTTTGTATACTTTCAAAAGCTTCAAGGATCGTGTGGAAAATGAAACATGAAAGACCATTAAGACTCATCGAACATATCTTGGTGGAGAATATTGCTCAACCAAATTTGAAGTTTGTTGTGCATTCATGGCATTTGAAGAGAGTTAACAGCTTCTTATAAACCACAACAAAATGGTGTATCAGGGAGGAAAAACGGAACCATCCTCAATATGGTGATAAGCTTGTTGGCAAGAGGGAAAGTAAAAAATCTTGTTGGCCTGAGGCAGTAAATTAGAGTATTCATATCATGAACATAAGCCCTATATTTGTTGTTTAAAATATGACACAAGAGGAGGTTTGGAGTGAAAGAAGACCTCCTCTAGATTATTTTTAAAAAATTGGTTGCAGTGCTTATGCGCATATCCAAGATTAGAAAAGAACTTGATGATAGAGGGGAAAATATGTTTTCATTAGTGTTAGTGAAACATCCAAAGCTTATTAATACATTAACTCAAAATATTATGACAATCCAAGGTGTTGACTTTGATGACGAAAGCACTTGGAATTGGAAATGGGAAGAAAACTACTCGAGTTCTTTTCTTTTACAATGATTTTGAAGGCGAAACAACTTCAGCAGCCGTTATCACTGAAAATTCATAAGAACCAACTTGAGAAACTGCTGAAATTTTACCAACAGTAGGAGATGGTAATTGTGCAACAACATAAGCTAATGATCCAGCAGTAGAAGTTAATGATGCCGCAACTCGGTCTCTTCTTAGTATTCAAAAAAGGCCAACGTGGATGGAAGGTTGCGAGGTAACTAGAATTGATGATCTAATCACTCACTTTGCTTTATTTTCAAATTCTGATCTTACAACCTTTGAAAGTGCTGTCGAAAATGAAAAATAAAGGAAGACGATGAATGATGAAATTAATGTTATTGAAAGAAATAGTACTTGAAAGCGGATTGATTTTCCGAAAGGGCACAAAACCATTGATGTAAAATTGGGTCTTCAAAACATAACTAAAACAAAATGGTGAAGTTGACAAGTATAAGACGCATTTGGTAGCTAAGGGATATAAACAAGAATAAGGAATTGACTATATTGAAGTTTGTGCTCCCATTATAAGACATAATACAATTACATTGATGATCGCATTTGTGGTGCAAAATTCTTAGAATATGTTTTAGCTAGATGTCAAATTGATATTTTGTATCGAAACTTGGATGAAGATGTATTTGTAAAGAAACCTCTTGGTCATATTGAAATTGGAGATGAGCATAGAATGTATAGATTAAATAAATATTTGTATGGTTTAAAACAATATAGACTAGCTTGGTATAGTCACATTAACGCCTATTTTTTGAAAGAAGGATTTTACAAATGTCCACATGAGCACACACATTTTGTTAAGATGGGAGATAAGGGGAAACTTCTCATTATTATATTATATGTAAATAATCTCATATTTACTGGAAAGGATGGTGTCATGTAAAAAGAATTTGAAAAATCCATGATGATTTTGGTACGATGCATTATTTCCTTGCAATAGAAGTCGTGCAATCAGCTAATGGGACCTTTATTTCTCAAAATAATTATGTACAAGATGTTTTGGACAGGTTTCAAATGAAGGATTGCAATTCTTTAAGCACTCTAACTGAGTTTGATTTGAAGCTAAACAAAGATCATGAAAGAAAGAAGGTTTACAACACAGTTTACAAGTGAATTGTTGCCAGTTTGATGTACTTAACTACAACAAGACCAGACATAATATATTATGTGAGCTTAATAAGTAGATGTATGTTGAATCAAACAAAAATTAATTTGTTAGTTTCCAAGAGAATCCTTCGTTATTTGCAAGAAACTAGAGATTTTGGGTTATTGTATAATAAGGGTGAAAAATTAGAACTCTTTGGGTTTACTGACAGTAATTATGCAGGAAATCAAGATCATGGATGAAGCACTTCAGGCTATGGTTCTATATTGGGCAAAAGGGCTACTTCATAGTCTTCTAATAAACAACAAATTTTCACCTTATCAACTATAGAAGCTGAATTTATTGTTGCAACAACTTGTGTTGCTAAGCTGTCTGGTTGAAAATAATGCTTGAAGAACTCGACTACAGGCTACTAGAGTTTTTTGTGATAACAGTTCAACAATCAAACTATGTGCTACATGAAAGAAGCAATCATATTGATTTGAAATGTTGTTTTTTAAAAGATCATAGTAATGATGGAACAATCAAACTCGCATATTGTCAAACTCAAGACAAAGTTGCAAATATACAGACCAAGCCTCCCAAGTTGGCTACATTTGTGAAGTTTCGTGGTTTACTTGAAGTTTGTTCACGTACTTCCCTAAAAGAGTTTTTTGTAGAGGGTTAATTCTTTCTTTTAAATTTATATCTACATATTTCAGTTTAAGAAAGGAGGATAAAGTTCAAACGTTTCATTCAAGGTTATTTAGTGGGTTAGACAAGTATTTATGTATATTAACTTTCATTAGAAAGTTCTTTATTAACCAAAACTTTAGGAATTCTTTATTTGGCTTTGGAAATTATATATGAGTGTTATTCCTATTTCTAGTTCGTTTAGTTTATGAGTTTATAATGCAGATAATTTTCTATCTCTGAATGTTCTCGAGCGAACAATTTTAGTATTGTCATGAAATATATATATATATATATATATATATATATATATATATATATATATATATGAATAGTTATTATAATTTTAGTTTAGAGTTTATGTGTATTGCGATGGTTGGTTCGTTGGTAAATTAAGAGTTTGTAAATAATAAAAAAGATAGTATTTATGAAATATATGATAAGTAATTATAAAATACATGAAGTATGGTTAATATTACATGAGATATGGTTAATAAGAAATTTATGATAAAATATTAGTTTCATATGAATTTTACATTTCGTAATTATTCCTTAAAAGTATAAGAATATTTTTAAGGGCTATGAGGGAGTGTTAATAAGGTTATATATAGTTTCAGTGTTATTTTTTGTAGGAAAGATAAATATTCCTATTAACAAGATAAAGATTGAAGACTAACATCGTCAAAGTTGATTATTCTAAAAACATGTGATATTGGGATAAGACAGAAGATATCATCAAGATTGAGAAACTAATTAGTAAATAGAAGCACCAATAAAAGACTTAGTCGCTAACGTTCGCAAAAAGACGGAGCAATATGATAAGATGAGAACATTAACAAAGCATACATTAATATATTGTTGACGTCAAATGTTAATAAACTGAAGATACAAAGAACTTAAAGATATAATAATATTCGGAAAAAATATCATACATTGCTAAATTTCTTATGGTTGTTAAAAGATAAAATAGTAATCTTCGGAAAGTCTTTTGTATTAGATGGCCAACACATGTCATCTAATTATAACATCTAAGTTATTCTTGATCATTTGTAGTATTTTGTCTCTTTCATAATATTTTAAGGAATAAAAATATCCAATCGGACGGTAATAATTCTGGTTGAAACCAAAAGTAATACTACAGACAAAGGTAGCAAGCGTGATCGAAACCAAAGGTGCAATAAATTTTGACCTAAGGTGCAATAGATAATGACTGAATCTAACAAATCCTGTTGATGTTATGTGTTTATATTAATATATAAAGTACATAGTGGAGATTACTTTGTTCTTTTCAACCATTTAGCTAAAAGTCAAGACTCTGCAATAGATGAAGTATTTTTCTTCATAAGTTTTGTAAAATAAAAATCAATTAGTTATAGCTAACTGATGGTTTTGAATATTAGATTCAATCAGCATACTTTGTATTTCCTTTGCAAACGATTTCATGGAGTCTTTGGACAACTTATATACAACAAAAAATAAAAGCTTTTGTACCTAACAACATTCGAAAACAATGAATTCAAAACTTAGAAAAGTTATTGGGTTTTAAACACAAAAATATGCTATTTAAATACCTGAGATCTATTATCAGTTCTTCAAATAAAACCAGTAACTTTGAAGACTTGATTGCGAAGATCAGCAACATAATTGTTGACTCATACATGGCTTTACTTTCCTTTGGTGGTTGTCTTACATTGATCTAGTTAATCTTGTCGGTAAAACCTATCTACACAATCCGACATACTACTCTTCCTAAAACTATCATATCCAAAATTGAGAAGTTATTCAACAAATTCATGTGGGGTAATAAAGAGAATATTCAAACCATCACCTGGTCTAATGAGGAAGGCTATACAAACCTTACGAAGAGAGGGGGACTTAATATAAATATACTGGAGTATTACCAGAAAAGTCTACTTATACAAACTCTAGTTCATATTCAGTACCGAGATTTCTTTATGGGCAAAATGATGATATCTATGTATAACAGAAATGTGCATCCTATTCTAGCATATTCAATTTCGAATAAATCTAGGACCTGGATTAGAATCAAATCCATAAGGGATGAGGCAGAATAATTTATCTTCTGGAATCCTGGCTTAGGCAGCATCGAATTTTGGCTAGATAGTTGGTGCTCAAAGAAACCGTTTATCCATTTCAATGAGGCTGATGACAGAAGTTGGATGTGGAATACTGCTAGAATTAATGTTAATTCTCAAAAAATGGTGATTGGAATTTGGAAGAACTCAATCACTCTGTTACTCTCTCTGAAATTTCCAAAATCTAGAAAACTTTCCCTCAATAATAACCCATACAAAATTAATTGGTCGCTCAGTCCTGATGGATCTTTCAACTCAAAAGCACACGGAACATGATTAGATGAAAGAGAAAAAAAACAATCCAACCTGTTTGAGAAGACGTGGAACTCTGTTACACCAAGAAAATGTATGTTCTTCTTATGGAGAGCCCTCTTTAATTGGATCCCTACGGATTCTTCATTGCAAATAAAACATGGGTACGGCTATATATACTCAATTCGGGTTTAAGTATACCCAATTTTGAGTATACCCAAAGGTGATCTAAGTATACCCAAATTTTGACAAAAATACCCTTTTCTAGGTATATAAGGTTTTTTTTTTACTAATCTTATCCACCTCATTTTTTCTCTTACACTCTCTAACTTCTCTCTAAAACCTTCAAGTTCTCTCTAATTTATCCGGCGAACTAAAATCCGGCGAACTAAAATCCGTCGAACTAAAATATAAAAACTTAGTCTTAGTATCAAAATTTAGGGTTATGGTTGAATTGGGCAAAAAAATCAGAATTTTAAGGTGTTTGGAGGCCATTTTCCGGCCATATTTCGGCCGGAAAATGGCTTCCAAACACCCTTAAATTATAATTTTTTAGTAATTAAATTTTTAATTTTTTTTAAAAAAAAACAAGTTTTGATTTTGTTTTTTCATTAGAAGAAGTTTAAAAAAATTAAAAAGAGTTTGAATGTTCTTGAGGCAACTTTGAATGTTCAAGAACAATTTGAAAAATTTCACAAAATTGTAGTAATATGGGGTTTGATCTAGTAGAGAGTTGTGTATTTTTTGGTATACATAACCAAATAGATTGTTTTGTGAATTGGGTGTATATTGGATATACTTAGTGTTTTTTTTTACTTAGTGGCAATTCGGATATTAAATGAAAGTTCAAGGGTTTTTTCGTCCTAAAAAAGTCAAACAAAAGTCAACTGCATTTTTTGGGTATACTTAAACCCGAATTGGGTATATATAGCCATACCCATAAAACATTTCTAATTTTCCTCGAAGTGTCAATTTTGAACAATTCAGAATCCACAAATCACATCCTTGTCCAATATTCTCAATCCTGGACAGTTTGGAACTTTCGAACTCTCACTTCGAAATCAATTGCGCTCAACTTGACCCTTACCCATCTTATTAGATCCTTGTAATGGTCTTCTTCTAAAGATGGTGACATAAGATCAATCGTGCCTCCAATTTTATCCTGGGTTATATGGGTTTCTCGAAACAAAAAGAAGCATCAAAGGCAGAATCCAAGCATAAAGTCAATGATAGACCATGTAATCTTCATTCTTTATGGTCTTTACGAAGTATATATGCTTAAAAATAGTCACTAGAGCAAGGATTATAAAGCTACTACGAATCTAGGTTGTGTAAATCATCTCACTAAAGCCATAGCTCCCTTATTCTTTAAATGGAAGAACCCAAAACTAATCTCTACAAACTTAACACACACACAGAACTTGTAACAATTTTGGAGAATCTAGTTGTGGAGGTGTCATTCGAGATCATAACAGAAACATCATTCGGGGTTTTGGAAGGATCTACGACAAAAATTCTCCCGTTTTGACAGAATGCAGAGCTCTATTAGACGGTCTTCAAATCAACCACTCTTAAAACATCTTTAATCTGTACATTGAAATTGATTCAAAAATATTAGTGGAGCTTCTTCTTCAAGGAAATTCAATCTAGTATTTAGATCTCATTCTCGGTTACTACAGGAAATTAATCAAATCGACAATAACAATTTCTCATATATTCCGGGAAAAAAAATAAAGTTGTTGACTGGTTATCAAAGCAAGCTTTGAAAGAAAATAAAAATTGAGATTTTACTCATGTTCAAGCTCTGAACTCTCTCAGAGCAATTACTTTTCTTGAGAGCCTCGGTATGGGGTATTTCAAATTCAGTCAATGAATCTAACTAGCAAGCTTATGGGTGGTCTTCAAATACAGATACAGAACTTTTTCTGGAGTATGGATTCAATAATCAATTTCAGGTTCGAGCTGCTGAAATCTCTAGATTGAACATCTTCTCCTTGGAGCAACATCAAGCAACTCATTTACCATCGGCGAAAATTCAAATAAATTCTAATTGGTTTTTGTAAGAATTTTTCCTAGTCGTTTTGGGAATTTTCTAATAAGTCATGGTAAATGCAATTTTATTAATAAAGCCAAATTTTAGCGGAAAAAAACGTTAACCAATGGTTGAAGTTGTATTTGTTAAACGTATTGTCTGAAGCGTTTATCTCATATGTGGTTTTAGTTAAATTTTAAAATCTAAATAATTATAAATAGATATTGGTATTGGGTAACTTATTTTTTATTAATATAACTAGGGATGACAATGGGTCGGGTTCAGATTGGGTTTTGGCCGACCCGTTTGGGCCCGCTGTTCTTTACTCGAATCCAAATCTGGGCCAGCCCGCAACGGGTTTAATATTTTTGAACCCGAGCCCGCTCCGCTCATATTAGCAGTTCAGCCCGACCCGACCCACAAATATTATTTTTACTATTGAGATTGTCCGAACCGGTTCGATCCGTTCTCAACCCAACTCAAATTTGACTTTATTTTTTATTTAAACAAAAGTTTAAGAAATAATTTTTTTAACCAAACCAAATATAACTAAATAAACAATTAAATATTATTAGAAGAAATAAGCATAAAATTTTAATAAAATAAGCAATAAAAAATATATCTTAAATAATATAAAATAAAATATCAAAGCAAACCCATCATGTTAGATTCAATAATAAAGAGTAATAGTAGAATTAAGATTGAAAGTATAGGTAAATATTCAAAGAAAGACTATTTATAATTTATTTTTTTATTTTTTTTCCCAAGAAAAGAACTTTTTATTATTTTTTAAGAAATGAGTTACAAAAGAATGGTTTATGAGCAGAGAGCTCAACTTATACAATGATGAAACTGAGACAACCTAAGTAATTTCAACTTATATACATAATCCCTTCATCAAATTGCCTTCGTGTGAAGCAGCCCTTATGTCTACATCCTTCGTGTGAAACAACCCTTATGTCTACATTCTTCTGCCTACGTGTCTACATTCAGCCCTCTTTATGCTCCAGCATTCAGCTGCCTTCCAATACCAAGTCTGTGTTTGTAACCTGAATCTGCAAACAAATATTAAGTCAAGTCTATAGACTTGCTATTACAAAGTTAGTGTTAACAAATGAATACTAAACATATCGAAAATTTCCTAAGCCTAAAACATCAGCCATTAGTATCTTAGATAATTCATTGAAATCATGCTGAGATGATATACTAAAACAACTTTTAACCTTCAATGCATGTTTAGACAGCCAATCTGCTGCCAGATTTTGTTCCCTATAAATATGTTTGATAGACATTTGTGATGTAATCAATTGTCTACAACCCAGAATGCTTTGCTCTAAATACCAAGGTCTAAAACCAGATGCAAGCATATTTAATAATGGCAGACAATCAATTTCAATATCAACAAGTTTTAGGTCAGATTCTTTACAATATATTAAACCACTAAGTAATCCAGCAATTTCAGCACAAATAGGGGAGCTTTTTCCTATAACATTACCTTTTGCAGTTATAATCATTCCCAAATTATCTCTAACTATAAAACCAAAACCTGATTCTCCATTACTTAAGGATGATCCATCACAATTAAGCTTTACACGGTTAACAATAGGTTTTTCCCACTTAACATATCTAAATGATTTGGAACTCTTTATATGATTATAACAACCTAGTTCTCTAGCTGCTAGAAAATCTGGATACCAATGCTTCCTAGTTAATTTACGTGCTAAGTCCAATGATGTTATCATTAGAAGTATGTGCCTAATAATCTGTTTATGAGTTATAGTAACATTATTATGTCTGCAGTTATTTCTAGCTTTCCAGATGTTCCAAATTATTATAGATGGCAATACTGTTCTAACGTGAACTCTCTTTGAAGATGATAGTAACCAAACATTCACCATATGATTGACAGTCATATACCTACCTATGCTAATATTAAACATTTCAGAGAAATAACTCCATACCAACCAAGCTAACTCACAAGAGATAAAGACATGGTGTAAAGACTCAATATTGTCACAAAATGCACATTTACTAGCTATATAAAAACCTTTAGTCTGAAGAATTGTATCAACACTTATCTTATTATTCAATACTCTCCAAACACAAAAAGAACTTTTTTTGGGTGAAAGATTGTTCCATACTCTATCTTTTATTATAGATATAGGGTGATTTTGCCTTATCTTTAAAACTGTTTCCTTAAGATTAAAAGATCCATCATTTGATAACTTCCACACAGCAAAATCAGAAACATTTTGGCATATTTCAGTTTTAATAACTTTATTAACATACTGTATTGGCAAACTATCTTGAAGCTTTAATACATTCCAAGTATTGTTAATAATATACTCCTTTACCTTGGTTTGTTCATAATGCATATGGTTTGTATCAGTTAACAGAATCAAAGGCTTCATATCACTCCATTGATCTAGCCAAAAGTCTACTATGTTTCCTTGACCAATCTTCCATTTAATATGTTTTTCAGCTTCTAATCTAACATTTAACATTCTTTTCCAAATCTTAGAATCAGTATTCCTAAGTCTAGCTTGTAGGGGATGTATATTATTACAGTATTTAGACTTTAATAGTTTAGACCATAGAGTATCTTTGCTTCTAAATAAAAACCATAATTTAAAAGCAAAAGCAGTTTGAATATCTTCTAGGGTTCTAAAATTAAGGCCATTTTCTTTAAAAGGCTTACATAGGTTTAACCAGTTTGTCCAAATCAAGCTCCTATTAGATTCATTACTACCCCAAAGGAATTTATTTAATAACTTATAAAACCTATTAATAAACTTTAAAGGCAGTTTAGTAGATTGTAGATAGTATATAGGATAAGACATTAAAACTGAGGTTATAAGTGTTATCTTACCACCAAAAGATATATATTTTGAATCCCATTCATGAATCTTATTCCTAACTTTATCTATTAATCCTTCATAATGTACAGCAAAGTTGTTAGAGTGTATAGGTATTCCTAAGTATGTAATAGGCAGTTTCGTAAACTTGAATCCTAAAAACTCTTTAAGGTTGTCTATTCTAACTCTGCTTATCTTTGAAGAAGCTAGAAAGGAGGACTTTTCCTTATTCAATATCTGACCAGATAAGTTTTGATATACTTCTAAGAAATGAACTAAATTCCTAATACTAGATAAAGATCCATTGACAAAAAGTATAATATCATCAGCGTAAGCTAGACAACTAATGCTCAAGTTGCTTTTCATACTATAGGGTTTAATTTTTTTCTGTTCTACTAATGCTTTTATACCTCTAATGAAAAACTCTTCTGCAATAATAAATAGACAAGGTGATAGAGGATCACCCTGCCTAAGACCATTCTTAGATCTAAAATACCCAGAAGTAACACCATTAGTTATAACAGAGAATGAAGAGTTTTCTATAGACTTCTTTATCAAACTAATAACTAAGTCATTAAAACCAAAGGCAGACATTACTTCATATATAAACCTAAACTCAAGATTATCAAATGCTTTGGACATATCTAAACTCAAAATGATGTTATCACCTCTAACTTTCCTATTTAAGTCTTTTACTAACTCCTGAACTATCAAAATGTTTTCCTGAATCAACCTATTCTCAACATATGCACCCTGTTCCTCAGAGATAATTAAAGGTAGTATCTTAGCAATTCTATTTTGTATAAGTTTAGATATTAATATATTAAAAACAGAGCAAATACTGATTGGTCTAAATTGGGACCAAAGTTTAGGAGATGTTACTTTAGGTATTAAACAGATCAAAGTTGAAAACATTCCTTTAGGCAAATCAGAACTTATAAAGTATTCTTTAACAGCTTTCAATAAATCAAACTTGACTATAGACCAACAAGCAAGGTAAAACCTTGAGTTGAAACCATCAACTCCAGGAGCACTGTTTCTATTCAAAGACTTAATTATATCATACAACTCTTCAAAATTTGGTTCTTTCAATATACTGTTATTATCATGTTCTGTTAAGACACTTGGTATAACACTTCTAACAGTATTCAAATCATGCATTAAAGAAGACTTATTCAATAAATTTTTAAAATGATCTGCAGCAGAAAGTCCTATCAACTTTTCTTCTTCTATCCAAACATTATTATCAAGGATTCCATTGATTCTGTTTTTAACTTTTCTTTTCCTAACATAGTTATGAAAAGTTGAGGAATTATTATCACCTTCTACTGTCCAGTTTGTATAACTTTTTTGACACCAATAGATTTCTTCTTTTTCAAGCAAATTTAACAGAGTTGCATTCAATTGTTTAAGTTTCAGTTGGTTTTCATCAGAATTATCTTCTTCAATCATTATTTCAGCAATTTTTATATCATCTTCAACCTTATTTATATTAACAAAAATGTTTCCAAAAGTGTTCTTATTCCAATCTTTTAGATGCTTTTTTAACCTCTTAAGCTTAGACCAGAATATATATATATTAGAAGAATCATTCAAGGGTATAGACCAATTGTTTTCTACTGTTTTCATAAATTCATCATGCTTTAACCACATATTCTGAAATCTAAAGGATGTTTTCTGAAAGTTAGTTTGCTTAGAGATAGATATTAATAGAGGCGAATGGTCTGAACAGGTTCTGGCCAAATGCTCAACCCTAGTCAAATTAAAAGTGTCTCTCCATACTTCATTATACAAGCATCTATCTAGCCTTTTCCACTTTCTTTTATTAGTCCATGTAAAGTTTGAACCTATATAGCGAGGGTCTTCTAACTTGCAATCAAGGATCATTTCATTAAATTCATCTAAACTTCTAGTATGTAAATTATTGCAAGATTTTTGTTCATTAATATTAGATATAGAATTAAAATCACCTACAACTAGCCAAGGCAGCATAGTAACAGATATAGATCTAAGTTGATTCCAAAGAGTAAGTCTATGACTAATATTACACTTAGCATATATCACAGTAAGCAAGACAATCTCCCTATATGCAGAATGACTAATTCTAACACTTAATAATTGTTCAAAATTATCTATCAGTTCAATTACAAAACCATTCCTCCATAGGATCCATATTTTATTATTTTCATTAACTTGAATAGATTCAAAACCTAATTTGGTACAAACTTCTATGCTTCTATCTATTGCTACCATAGGTTCCTGCAGAGCTAATACATTAATAAGATGTTTTTTTGTTAAATTTTTAATCCTTCTAATAGTTTTAATGTTACCTATACCTCTTGCATTCCAACTTAGCATTTTTAAAGTCATATTAAACAGTTATTTTGAGGGTCCAAAAGATCCTTTAGAGTTACTAGTTTTAATATGAAGCTTGCTCCTAGAAGATCTTCTAAGCAAGTTATTTAAAGAAGGCTTAACTTTCCTATGCATAGGTGAAACAGGTAAACTTAAATTCCCATCTAGCTTTGTCTTCTTATTAGGTGAAAGGCTTAATTTTTTATTAATAATAACAGATTCACCTAACTCATCTGAATCCTCTTCTAAATAAGCATTAAAAGGATTGTTTTTAACCATAGACTCAATAACATTTTCAATATTAACTGCAGGAACATCTTGAGAGACAATCAAATTTACATTATCATCAACAGATACTACATGATTACATACTTGCCTAACCTCAACATTTTCAACAACACAACTAATGTCACCATACAGATCCATACCTAAATGTCTAGATTGATTATCCATATTACCAGATGCAACATTTAAAAAACAAGATTCCTCAGCATTGATATTAGATGCAATACACAAAGATTTATCAGACATAACAATAGGGGCAACATTCAAATTAGCAATCATATCATCAGATACATTATTAAAAGAACTTTGATTATCTTTATTATCATTCAAAGATACATCTTCTTGTATACATGCAGATTGATTGATTCTTTCAAAAGTTTCAAATTTCAAAGATTCCTCAGATTCAATGCAAGTAATATGATTATCTTTATCAGAAAATCCAAGTTGCATAGATTTATCAGTCATAACAACAGATGTATCATTCAAATTAACAGTAGTATCAGGTACATCATTCAAAGAAGTTTGATTGACATCAGATATTCCAAATTTCAAAGATATATCAGTCATAACAACAGATGCATCATTCAAGTTATCAGCCCTAATATCAGATGCAACATTCATAACTTCAGATATAGCATTTAAAGATTTATCAGATTTATTAGATACATTTCCTTTTATACATGTAGACTGATTCACAGCATGCAAAGACTCATCAATATCACTATTAATTACAGCATTATTAGATTTGTCATTTCTGCTTTGTGAAGTTTTATTCATATCTGTTAATGCATTGTTAACAACTTCTTTATTATTTATCGGTTTAGGAATCCAAATGTTATTATTCTTTTTATCCTTTGCTTTTATAACAAGTTTTTTTAAATTCTGTTCTTTCTTAAAGTCTAATTCCTCAGATTTACATACATTATCCTTATGCCCTAGATGTCTACATTTCCTACAATAACCAGGCATGTTTCTATAGACTACATCCTGCCAATATCCATCCTTATCACCAAAACTGACCCATAATTTCTGAGGAAGAACACTAGATACATCTAAGACCGTCCAGACTTCACACTTATTATAACTAGCCCTATTCTTGCTTGGCAACCAAAAATCTAAAGGAGTTCCTACTGCTTTAGCTAGGTTTTCAATAGTGTCTATGTTATACATAAATTCAGGCAATCTGGGGAAAGATACCCAAACTGGAGTCAAAGGCGACTCCCTTTTAGGATTAAAGTCAGGACACCACTTCAAAATCCTAAACATATATTGACCCATAGATCTAACATTCTGTTTCCAAATTTTTTTAACATCTTTCATATTTTCAAACTCAATAAATACATGCCTAAAATCCCATTTGTATATACTGTATTTACCAATCAATTTTAAAGAGTCTAAATACGATCTAAACTCAAAGGCAGTAGGACATGCATATGAAAATTTAGCTATTAATGTATAAGTAGAAGAGGAGTTAAGGGAGAACTTATCTTTCTCGCAAAATCTTACATATGTATATCCATCCTCTGCTCCTATTTCAACATTGCTGTGCTTGAAACCTCCAGTAGAACCAGCAAAGGTTGGCAGTGACTCCTTTCCCACCTTCAAGGCTTCTGCATACGATCTGCGTGGATGAGCTGGTTGTTCAGAAATCTCCATTATTCCTTTGCTAGAATCACTAATCAGAGACTCATTTCTTTCGAAAACGGGGTTTTCGAAGAAACGGGCCTCTGATATTATGCTTTTTTGGTTTGGATTTTTGCAAGAATCTGTGTTTGGGTCATGTTCTTCAAGATGAAGAACAGATCTGGATACGGGTAGACGATTTTCTGCCGTGGCGACTGTGTTTGGCTATATCTGAGAAGATAGCGAAAGAGAGAGAGGCTGTCAAGAGAAGGGTTGTGAGTGGCTAGATCTGAAGATTAGGGTTACAGCGAATATATGGATGAGAAGGCTTCTCAATTTACCGGGCTAGGCCCATCGGAAATTCAAGATTAACCTTAGGTTTCTTGGAGGCCTAAGGCTTTCTCTCTCCTTTCAGTAAAACTTTTTCAAGCTTTTACTTTACCACTTGAGGCTCTTTCAATCAATTTACAATTCAAGACTATAGGATAAAAATATAATTAATAAATATATTATGGACTCTAAAAATAAAATAATAATTATTCGAAATGATATAAAAGTCTCTTTTAGTAAATAGTAAATATATTTTTTAGTTATATTTTACAAATTTACAATAATTTATTAATATATTATTTATTTATTATATATATTTTACATTTGCGGTTGGGGTTGGTTAGGGATGTCAAACGGATATTGTAGTATCCGAATCTGTATCCGACGAATCCAAATATCTGAATTTCTACTAAATTTTTTTAATGAATCAAATATTTGAATTTCTACTAATTTTTTTAATGGTTGGACTACTTTTATAGGCACCTTATTAGAAATTTATATTTCTATTTTAGATGTGGATAAGGCTAAGAAAATATACTTATTTTGAAAAGCCATTATGTCTTTTATAGAAAGTTTGGGAGCAATTATTTTCCATATTTTAGACATGGGACAAGAGTCATAAGACTAAAAAAGATATGCTTGCTAAGAAAAGTCACCGCGTGTTTTATAAACAGCTTAGTAGCAACTCTTTTTCCAACTTTAGACGTCGGATAAAATATATTTTCTATAAAAGCAACCCTTTATATTTATGGCCAACTTTGTTAGTAATTGTCTTGCTTTTTACAACGTGGGATAGCTAAAAATATGCTTAAATATAAAACTTTATATATACTTATTTATAAAATTTTGGATATCAGATATTTCGAATACGGATATAAATATATTCATATCCTCTATTTTCGGATACGAATTCGGATTCGAATATTATCCATTTTTTTAGAATACGGATATTATCCATTTTCTTCGGATTCGATATCGAACATTTCAGTCGGACATCGGATTTTTTTTACGGCCCTAGGATTAGGTATGACAAATTAAAAATCTATACCCGGTCCGACCCGTCTAAGGGTCATAATTTGTATATTCGTACCTGTTATGTTCTATGTTCGAAACCATACAAAATCCACCTAAATCAGACCGGATCGGGGCGGTTTGAGTCGGCTCGGACCAACATTTTTATCCCTAAATATAACAATTAAAAAAATTATATAAGCCCCCAAGAGGGTAGCCGAGTTGGTTGAGTATGGTATGTTCGTGACTAAATGTCATGAGTTCGAATCCCTCTACATACGCTTTTTCGGCTGAACCTCTCACCTTGTGTATGCATACTCATGCTATCGCGTCAGGTTTACCATGTGCATGTGCGCACTCATTGCACTTTGAGTAGTATATACCCAACAATAATATATACCATAGTCAGGATTTACGCTCAATAAATATTGCTCGGATTCGGGTAACATTTAATTTTATTTTCCACTTTCTGATACTAATACTTTTACTTCTTATTTATTTTTTTTATTTTTTGCGGCATTCTTTTTTAATGTTTTTCCTATTTCGTTATATTTCCAAATAGTTCGTATAATATCTTTTATAACTGTGCAGACATAATTTCTATAAACCCAGTTTTGTTTCCCAAAACGGTTTAGTTATTTACAATCTATAATTTATAGTAACTTTCGTCAAGTTTTAAAAAATATAATAATAATTGTCTTGGCGACTTTTGGTTTTAAGTTCCAATAGTACTGCCATAACACAACCCAAAAACGAAGTTACCAAGGGATAATGGATCAGATCTGACTTTCGAAAGCACAAAGACATGATCGAAATGAAGAGTGGCGCCACCGGTCACTCCAACGACAATGGCCGTTAATAAAGCCAACAACACATTTAAACCTCCGCAACAGACACTGCGAAACTACAAAAGAATTGGAACCATATCATTTCCGCAAAAAAAAAAACAAGTTATTAATTGAGCTTTCGGCAATCCACTCCTTTCCGTCGGAAAAACACCCCTTACAATTGGAAAAAAAAAGGAGAGAAAGTACTATGTGAAAAAATGATTGACAAAAAAGATACCATTGTAAGGAAAAAAAAATCACAATACTATTCGGGAAAGATATCAAGTTAAGAAAACCATGGCCGGACCCTCTAAAATTGAAATGAGGGCCGTTAGAGAGAAAAAAGAGAGCTAAGTTAGGATTAGAGAGAACACTGCTGCTTGTAACTAAAGTTGAATAACGAAGAATATCTTTCAAATACATACTGCATAAAAAATTAGAAGAATGTTACAGGACTCGTTAGGCACGATAAATCCAAACTAGAAACCCGACGAAAGGTTCGAAGAATGGTAGAATAAGGACTAGGAGATAATGCTGTAAGTAAGAAGATTACCTCTAAGAACACAAATTTTCTTCAATGAGTATATGAATAGACAATAGAGAGAAAGATAAAATAGCTTGAAATTATGATTATGCCTTTTCAGAGTTCATGTCTCTCTTACATATAGATTTAGAGTCATAAATAAAGAGAACCAAACAGACATCAGTTTAGGGCTTAAATGAATGAAAAGTAACAGTAGGAGTAGGAGAGGTCTCTGTAACATTGCCCCCTTCTTCGGAACATCCTTGTCCTCAAGGATTGAAATTTGGATACTTGGCGGCGAAGTTTTGGTAAAACTCCCAAGTAGCAGCCGATGACGGATAACCCTTCCATTGAACGAGAACTTTGGTGACAGCGGCGTTGCGGTGCTTGACTGTTTTGCGTTCTAAGATTGCTTCGGGTTCTTTAGAATTTCCCAAGTCGACGAGGTATGGAGGCAGAGCAGATATTGTTGACGGTGGGTTAGGGAAAAACGATCGATGGCTCACATGAAAAACGTCGTGAATGGCTGCGGTGGTCGGAAGCTCCAACTTGAAGGCAACGCTCCCAAGTTTATCTGTAACACGAAAAGGACCATAATATTTCGGAGCAAGCTTATTCGGTACCTTATTTGTTTTCAACGAATTCTGTCGGTATGTTTGGAGCTTGAGGTACACATAATCGCCTAGGTTGAATGCGCGGTGGGAGCGGTGTAAATCTGCAGTTTGCTTCATTCGATGCTGGGCACGATTCAAATGAAACTTTAACATCCGGAGGATATCTTCCCGCTTTTGTAGAGTCTGATCGATAGTGGGTGACTTGCTTTCTCCGGGTAGGTAAGGCAGGTGGGTTGGAGGCGGGTATCCGTAGACGGCTTCGAACGGCGTCATGCGTGTAGCGGTGTGGTAGGTCGTATTATACCACCACTCGGCTAAGGAAAGCCATTTGGACCTTGTGGTTGGAGCTTCACCTGTCATACATTGTAAATAAGTCTCAAGTGTTCGATTAGTGACCTCTGTTTGGCCATCGGTTTGTGGATGATAGGCGGAAGAATGTCGAAGATCCACTCCATGTACTCGAAAAAGTTCTTGCCAAATTTCGCTTAGAAAAGTAGGGTCGCGATCGCTAATAAGCTCCTTCGGCATACCATGGTGTTTGAAGACATTATCGAGATAAATGTGAGCAATATCAAAAGCGGTATATGGATGCGAGATGGCGATAAAGTGCGTCTGTTTGCTTAAACGATCGATAACGACAAGTATACAATGCTTCCCGGCTGATTTTGGAAGTCCTTCGATAAAGTCAAGGCTAACTGATTCCCAAAGTCCGTCCGGTATCGGCAGTGGCTGTAACAAACCCTGTCGTTTTGTCCTGTCGTATTTGTTTCGTTGACATATCACACAGTTCCGTACATAATTTTGTATTTCCGTACTCATTTTCGGCCAATAAAATAGAGTTTTAGCACGATGAAGAGTAGAGTCACGACCCGAGTGACCTCCAACCGCTGAATCATGTAACCACTAAAGAATTGATAATTTGGTGTCTTTGTGGTTTCCGATAACTAGCTTTCCTTTCCAGCGCAGTTCGTTATTGGTGTACGTATAGTACAAATGAACATTCGTACCAGCAACAATATCGTCGATGATTTGTTTGAGGGAAGGATCAGATTGCCAAAGAAGCCGGATGGAATCAAAAAAACCCGATTGAACCGTAGACAACGTAAGACTAAGGAGTTGTGAACCGGAAACCCGTGATAGAGCATCGGCAGCATGGTTTTCTTTTCCGTGTTTGTACTCAATAACAAAATTGTAACCCATCAACTTAGAAAGCCACATGTGTTGAAAAGGAGTAGTAACTGTTTGCTCGATTATATATTTGATACTCTTTTGATCGGTTTTGATGATGAATAAGCCATGAGCAAGGTAAGCATGTCATTGTTGAACTGCATACACAACCGCAAGTAATTCCTTTTCATAAACCGAAAGTCGTTGGTGTCGAGGTCCCAAAGCTTGACTAAAATAGCATATCGGATGATTCCCTTGCATAAGAACTGCTCCGATCCCGACGTTAGAGGCATCGGTCTCGACGATAAAATTTTTGGCAAAATCTGGTAAGGCTAAAACAGGAGTAGACGATAAAACTCTTTTTAAAGCTGTAAAAGCCGCGTTTGCTTCATCATTCCATTCGAAACCATCTTTTTTTAACAAGTTGGCCATGGGCCTAGCGATCACGCTATATCCTTTGATGAACCTCCGATAGTAATTAGCAAGTCCCAAAAAACTGCGTAACTGTTTTTGCGTGGTCGGTGTAGGCCATTGCGTAATACTGTCAACTTTACCCTGATCGATTTCAACTCCCTTTACCGAAATGAAGTGTCCCAAATACTCAATTATGGTTGCTCCAAAAATTCATTTTCTTTCTTTGAGGTAAAGTTGTTGTTGGCGGAGGATCTTGAAAACGGTTTGTAGGTGGGTGAGATGTGCTTCCTAAGTAGAGCTATACACCAAGATATCGTCGAAAAAAACGAGTACAAACTTTCGCGTCACTTCACTAAAAATGTGATTCATGAGGCTCTGAAAAGTACAAGGGGCATTTGTGAGACCAAACGGCATAACAACATATTCATAGTGTCCGGAGTGAGTCTTGAATGCTGTTTTATAGATATCTTTGGGTGACATTCGTAGTTAGTGAAAACCCGCACGGAGGTCTAATTTTGAAAAGTATACAGCCCAACCCAATTCATCTAACAAGTCTTCTAACAGTGGAATAGGATATTTGTCTTTGATGGTTTGTTTGTTTAACCCGTGATAATCAACGCACAACCTCCAAGTACCATCTTTCTTCTTTACTAAAACAATTGGGGAAGCATACAGACTATAACTATGTTCGATTATTCCTTGGTTTAACATATCTTTTATCATCTTGTCTATTTCATCCTTTTGAAGGGATGAGTAGCGATAGGGTCGGAGATTAACGGGATTAGAACCGCTTACCACAGAAATTTTGTGATTAAACCCTTCACGAAAAGGCGGTAAAGCTGTGGGTTCGACGAAAATTCCAGAGTACGAACTGATCAATTGACGCAGCATAGAGTCCGTAGAAAATTCTGTTTTGGTCGCCGAAATATGAGACAAAAGAGTTTTTGGGTTTAAGTCGTCTAAAACGTCATCTGTTATCTCATGGCCAAACAACAATGCGATCTGAGGTTCTTGAAGCATTAGCTTGTTCAAACTTGCTCCGTTGATCGCATTACAACCCTTGTTTACATTCCCACGCAGCACATGCTTCAAACCATTAAGTTGAATTCCATTCGGAGGTTGAGAAAATCCCATAAAATTGGACCGAGGGTGTGCAACCATTGAATACCTAGCACAAAATCACAACATTTAAGGTTTAAAGTTCTTACCTCGGTGGTGAGATCATAGCCTTGTACTTTCCCAGGGCAACGGAAACCACCATCAGTTTAGTCTCTTCAAGAGGGCAACCGATTTCATTGGCAACCTTTAGGTCCAAGAATTTGTGTGTACTCCCGGGATCAATCAAAATGTGGATCTTTCACTTACCACTTTGTCCTGTCAAACGCATACAATTGAAGGTTGTGTTTCCCGTCAGGCGGTTGTGTTTGCTCTAACTCAACAGTCGTCGTGTTGACGACGTCATGAACCTTATCTTCATCGGAAAGTTCAGATTCTGCATCACCTTCCATGACATATATATGAGCCTTGCGATGGGTTTGTTGATGACCGGGAGTGAAGATTTCATCGCAATACATGCACAGACCTTTTTGTTTGCGATCTTGCATCTCTTGCCAAGTAAATTTTCCGGGTGTTTGGTTGTTGTTTCTTGAGATAAAATTTGGCGTCTGATGTGTTTGTGTGTTGCTAGGGGCAGTGGGTGAAAGCGGTGGCTTGGTGCGTTGATTCGGATATTTTGGTGTTTGATAGGCGTTTGGAGTAGAATAGGTGTTGGGTTTGAATGAGGGTCGTTGTGGTTTGTGAGGGAGTAGGCGTAAATATTACATGCATCATAGCTATTTTTGCTGCTTCGGCAACGGATTCCACATTCTGAAACTGTCTCACGTGAAGCTGCAAATGTGGATTTAGATTAGTTAAGAAAATACTTAACGCATGGGCGCGTGGTAGGGATAACCGTGTGAGTTTACACTCAAATTTATCATGAAACACCTCGATCGAATCGGTCTCTTGTTGTAAGCTAACCAACACCGATACTGGATCAACATACAAACCTCCAAAGCGAGTAGAAATTGCAAGAACATATTCTGTCCAGGGTGGGTATCGATTGAAACGTTCTGCAATATAGTTGTGGTGCCATTGCAATGTCTTTCCTGTCATATGGATAGTAGCGAGTCTTACCTTCGATTCATCTAGCGTTCCGTCAAGCGCAAAGAATTGTTCGCATTTAAAAACCCAATTGCGTAGGTCGGATCCATCAAAAATAAGAAACCCAACCTTAGTAAGGCGGGTGAGCAAACCGTTTGTTTGTGTCGTACGACGCTCCTGATTAGTTCCATGATTCGAACCGGGGACAAGGTTTAGCGAATCAGGTTGTTCCGGAGAGAATGTTCGGGGAAGCGTCGTGAAAACGCCGGAATGTGAAGGATCGTCGTCAACCAGCGGACGCTTTTTAGGGTTCTGTGTAATAGGGCGTAGCTCCGCAAACATGTTCTTAATATCGTTGAATCGAGCAGTCATCTCATTCCTCAATAGATCGTTTTGTTGGAGTTGAGCCACACGATTTTCTTCATTTTGCTTGGCTTGATCGGCCTGAACTTGCTTCATCTCCTCAAGTTGCTTGCTAACCTCGATCAAAGTTTGTGCCCTAGTTTCCATGACTGCTTATTTTGAAGTAGCTTTAAAAATCCGGGTCCAGAAGATCGATGGCTGTGATACCAATGTTACAGGACTCGTTAGGCACGATAAATCCAAACTAGAAACCCGACGAAAGGTTCGAAGAATGGTAGAATAAGGACTAGGAGATAATGTTGTAAGTAAGAAGATTAGCTCTAAGAACACAAATTCTCTTCAATGAGTATATGAATAGACAATAGAGAGAAAGATAAAATAGCTTGAAATTATGATTATGCCTTTTCGGAGTTCCTGTCTCTGTTACATATAGATTTAGAGTCATAAATAAAGAGAACCAAATAGACATCAGTTTAGGGCTTAATTGAATGAAAAATAACAGTAGGAGTAGGAAACCAATAGGATCTCTGTAACAAAGAAAGTTTTCGAAGCCTCCTTTAGAAAGTTTTTTTCTCTTATTCCCCCTCTGACTGGTCCATGGCTTCACACTATTAAGGCTGAGACTGCTGCAACTATTTGGTCATTTCGGACGCGCTGTTTTTTGTGCGGTGGTGCAATAAATTTTTGGCCAAAGCTATTTCCTCCATGGAAATTTTTATTTCCTCCATCTTTTGAAAAATCCCCCATGTTGTTATTTCCTCCATGAAGGAAAATACATATTTGCCCTTTTACCTATTTATTTATCGCCAAGTAAATTTGATCTATTACTAGTAGGAGCGTACAGCACATATACATTCATTCATTACCATCTCTCTTATCTTTATCACCAATTCACCATTCACCAAGTATATATAAAAGCTCCATCGCCCAAACACCATTGACCATACAGTTCAATCATTTTTCAAAACCACAAGATCCTCCTTCTCTTTGCAAAATCATTTTCATTATTATCGTTTCGTTGTGTGATTCTTATTGGTATTAATAATGGGTATTCAACCAAAAACACAGAGCTTTCAATTTCTGGGTCTGAATCATTTGGACAAGAAAAAACCAGAGCAAGAAGAAGACAACCATTGGGAGATGAAAATGGAAGATTTAAAGCCTAACCATAATAATAAGACCAATAATAATAATGGGTTGTCGACGTTATCTTCATCTTCTTCGTTTGAAGAGTCCGGTGATTCAGGATCTTCTTCCTATTGTTCTTCAGATTTATCTGAAGATGCATCTTCTTCTTCTTCTTGGTATTAATAATGGAATTTTTTTTTCAGCCCCGAGCAGCTGATTCCGAGTGGGCCACTCGGAATCAGCTGCTCGGGGCTGAAAAAAACAGCAGCTGATTCCGAGTGGCCAACTCGGAATCAGCTGCTGTTTTTTTTAAACCGGAACAACTGATTCCGAGAGGGCCACTCGGAATCAGCTGCTCCGGGCAGAATTTTTTTTCTTTGTGATGTGATTTTTCTTTTTTGAAATGTTTTACATTGTAGATATTGTTTTACGTGATGTAATATTGTTTTATGTTTGTAGTATAGGACCAAGTAACAGCCGCATGTGATGTGATGTTTTATGTATTACAAAACAAGGGTAAAATGGTAAAATCCTGTTTCACTAGTTTTAGAGATTTCAAAAGATGGAGGAAATAAAAATTTCCATGGAGGAAATAGCTTTGGCCTAAATTTTTAGATCTTTGTGGAAACCATTTCGTTGGGTTCCAGCAGTGTCCCACCGCATAATATAGATTCTATGATTCTGAAATCCTCTGAACTTACTAAATCATTTCTAACTTTATTTTCAATTCATTCAAAAATCTACTTCTTTGATTGTTTTTTTACCCGTAATTGGATTCGTTTGTGCGACTTGACAACTGTTATATATCCTGTTAATTAGGATTACAATTGTTATATTGTTTGTTGGCTCTTATATCTACTATTGGAGATATGTCCTTCAATTTATATAAAGATAGTTTTTTTTTTTTTGTAATATTCGACGTAACAACCATTTCTTTTAATATATGTTCTCTATACCAAAAATGAAAACCTATTAAAATGGGTTCAAATTTGAATTGAAGAAACCTATATATATATATATATGCATCCGTCGCTCCAAATGCGTGTGCTAGATTCTTGTAATGGATCGTAGCTAAGGAGGAAAACATAGAGTAATAATAAATGTCCACCGTACTCCAAAGGATGGGATGAGATTAGAAGGAAATCAAGAGTAATAATACTCTCTACTAAAACTTGCATTTATTGGCATACCAAAATTCAAAGAAATCTGACAGCCTATTAAGTTATAATAATCGAAGAAATATTGATAAATAGGAATGTGAATAAGTTGAAGCCTCGTATTTTAAAATTATGTTTTTTTATTTTATTATACTTTTTAAGCAGAAAGTCAAATAAATATAGATAATAAATATCGGGGGACATACTAATGAACCTATTACCAATAAAGATCTAAAATAATTCACAATTTTTTTTGTCAAAAATACCCTCGATATAAAGACATGTTTTTGAACACCGTAACTTCTCATCTCCCTCTCCTTCTCCTTCTCTTTCTAACTCCCTCTCTCTCTCTCACTTCCTCTCTCTCTTCCAAAAATACTCTAATATCGACATTGATTACCACTGCGATAACTACTCCGATTGACTCCGGCGAAACAACAACGATAGCTACTACGATTGACTCCGACGAAATCAAAAACCATTATCCGTCTTACGACTCCAACGAATTCAAAAACCATTATCCGTCTTACGACTCCAACGAATTCAACTTCATTGTTCGACTCCGATAAGAGTATCAACTCCGATTAAGACTCCGGTAAGAGTATTAGAGTATCAACAACGACAAACAACGGTGAAGCAGTAAGTTTAACAATGTTTTACGATTACGATTATTCATTCGATTACGGTTACGATTACTGAAACCTAGGATTCAAAAACATTGTTTCCAGTTTGTTTTTCACTGATAAACACTGCTTACTCGTGTCTCGCTAAAGCGAGACACGAGACGCTGTAGAAAGTGCTTAATCAAAATGTAATTTCAATTACAGAAAGCCTTACTAAATGTTACATACCTTCTTTTGTTATATTTGTATAGGTTTCACAGATAGAATTTAGGTAATTGTAGGTTTTTTATATTGGTTTCGCATCTACTAGTGTTTCTTGGTTATATATTTCCTTAGGTCTCGCATCTATCCGTCTTTTCTGTGCATAGATATTTACATAGGTTTCGCAACTATCATCTTCCCCATATTTGCAGGTTTTATATAGAGTTTCACATCTATGAGATTGTATTGTTTAACATTTGATATATGTTTCGCGTCTAGCAAATTTTTGATATTATCAATCTCTATAGGTTTCGCATCAACCAGATTTCTCGATGATAGGTCTCCTTACGTTTCGCATCTATCACATCTGATATATTTTTCTCTTTTATTGCTTTTACAGGTAAAAATAACACAAAAACATGTTTTTATAAATCCGACATCTTTGCACTGTTAAAACAGATGGAAGAGACAAAAGTGAGGTCAGAACATATTAGAGCAGCAAAGAAGACACCCTTTTACTAACTTTTACAAACAGCATATGATCTTCGGACAAAGAAAACTGCATACAAAAAGCACTGGGATGTAATTGAGCAGATATCAATGACATATGATGACGAACAAGAAGCATTTAAATTGGGGGGGGGGGGGGGAAGTTTTTAAAGCTTACAAACCATAACATAAATATCACCTTTGGTTTAAAACATGAGAATGAAAATATGCCACTTCAAGAAAAAATAAATTTGAGCCTAAGTTTTCAGAATTAGAAGACGAAGAAAAATCAAGGATAATAAAGAAGTATTTTTCTGAGAAGACATCAAGAAACGTTAATGAAAGCCGAGCAAGACCAATCACTAATAAACTTATAAAGGTTCGCAAATTCCATCTTTTTCACATTTTTGGACTGTTTTAATACTTGCATAGGTTGTTTCTCATCTACTACTTCTACTTTACATAAGGTTACACATTTATCTCTTTAGTCTAGTTCAAATTAAACTAGGTATCGCATCTATCACGTTAGGCCTCTTTCATATTAAAATACGTTCTGCATCTACTAAGATTAAAACAGCTTTCGCATCTACCACGTTAGGCCCGTTTCAAATAAAACCACGTTCCGCATCTACTAAAGTTTGTACAGGTTTCGCATCTATCGGTTTACCATTTACATAGGTTCCGCATCTATTTGAATATTATTACTAGGGTTTTGCATCTATCGAATTTAGAAAATGATTTTGCTTGTTTGTAGGATACAATAAATATAATAGTAATAACATATGGACAAGAGGCAATAGAAGATGTTGTCATACTCTTTATATTGCTAGCCTGTTCTACCTTGTTTTTCTCTACATCTGGAGATGTACTAGCTTTGACTATGGTGTATTATGTAGAACACCTTGATAAAATAAACAACTACAATTGGACTGAAGAAATCCGGGAAAATTTGATGAGTTCAATAATAGCTTGTCATGAAACTAAACCTGGAAAAATAGTTGGTTGTGTTGCCCTTTTACTGGTTAGTAGTTTTCTTTGTTCTATTTGATATTAAATATTTAGTCAACAAATGATATCTAAAATATTGTTAATATATGGTCATTCATCATAGAACACACAATTGTATGTCAAGATATTGAAATTGAAGACACGATACCTGGATGCTTCAAATGGCTGGCTATTAAACGCAAAACAAATTTAGATTTGGTTGAAGCCATAAAAAACATAATAAATGAACAGGTATATTTACGATATATTTTTTATTATGTTTCACATTTTACATATAAATTTCTTTACTCTAACATTTTAACAATTTTATAGATTCTTGAAGAGGAATTGAAGGTAACAGAAGAAGAATAATTTGGAGGAGAATTCCAAATACAAAAAAAAAATGATGCTCCTCAAGAAAATGATATTGTTCCACCAATAGATTTTGAACAAGTAAACCTCAACGAAGATGAAGATGGTTTGTATTTGGATATGCTACAAGAACAAGCTGTAACAGATTTTATTGATAGCGAAAAAACACTTGACCAATACATAGTTCAGCCATGTAAAAAAGTTCCAAGAACTAAAAAGACTGCAACACGACGAAGAAAACCAGTACATAACGTGAAAGAGAAAACTTTACCGGTTTAAACTCATCCTCTGAACAAAAAAAACAGTACATACAGCTCATGCCCCTATTGCAAGAAAGGTGAATACAACATCACAGATTCTTAAGAATCTCAAGAAAAACCTGAAAAGGTAATAGAAAAGAGATCTAAAATAAACATTTCGGACAGATTATACCATCTCAAAATAGAAAGTAGAAGGTTGAAGAAATTACTAGCAAGAGAAAAGGTAAAAATCTACTGTTTTATCATATTTACTATACATTCCGCATCTAGCATCAATATTATCTTAAGATGTATAGCATCTAGCATCATGATTACTGAAGGTTTCGCATCTACTTGTAATTAACGTTTCTCATCTATCATTCTGTTAAGGTTCCACATCTATCATTTTGTTTCACATTTCGCATCTATCGTTTATGTGCATGTTCCACATCTATTATTTCTTAAACATTCTGCATCTATCCTTTTTATTTAAGTTCTGAATCTCTCATTTTGGTTTGACTTGAAGGTTTCGCATCTAAGTTTATGAATGTTAAGGTTTCACATCTATTATTCATCTTCTGATGTCAAAGGTTTCGCATCTATCTTTTACATTGCTTATTATTTTGCAGAAAGTTAACACAATAGACCCAGCCCCGACCCCAACCACAACCCCACACCCACACCCAGCCCTAACAACAACACCAGCACTAGACGCAGCCAAACCACAAACTGACCTAGTCTCTAGCTAGAGATTTGACTTAACAACATTTGAAAAAGTAGAAAAAACTAAAATAGAACGCCGACAATTTCAACAACAAATTGATGAACTGAAAAAAAAAACTCGAAGAAAAGAAGAAGATCATTACACAAATGAAATTTGATGTAGAGATGGACATTGAGGTTGACCTACAAAACACACTTAAACTGCATATGTTGAAGCTAAACATGGAAACAACTAAACAACAACCAAAAACTTATTCAAGAAGAAAGAGATTGAATGATCAAGGCCACCAATCACCAAATATTGTTGTGGAAGACAAGGTTCTACCTCCACAACAAGAAAAAAGTGAAGATGATTTGGAAAAAAAGGATCATAATGTTGTTGTTACTGTTGAAGATGACCATGTTGGTGATGTTGAGTTTCATGTTGGTGCTACCACATTTGAGAATGTTTTTCTGTTGAAAACAAGAATGCTGTGGTGGAAAACCAATTTGATATCACTATTAATAGTAATTCCCCTATTAATGTTGATATTGTTACTTCTGAAGATATTATTGCTGTAGAAAAGGTGAATTCTACTCCTATTGAAGTTGGGGTGGAAAAGCAAGTTGATGCCACTATTAGTAGTGATGTAAGGTTTGAAAAGAAAGACAATCCCACAATTGAAATTACTACTGAAGTTGTTGAACTATCTGAAGTTGGTTTTGAAAACAAAGATGATCCCTCAGTTATTGTTAATGTTACAGAAGATCAAAATCCCAAAACCGTTATGGAAGAACAGGATAAAAATATTAATGTTGCTGTTCCTATTGCTAAAGAGTCAGTTGCTGAAGTATCTGAAGCGACAAGCAGTGTAGCTGAAGTTTTTAAAGGGGACAAGAGTGTTGCTGAAGCATCTGGTGTGGCAAAGAATGTTCCTGAAGAATCTAAAGTGACCAAGGAAGATGTTGTGGACAAAGAGGTGATACCGATAACCCATAATTAACAAAACATGTTTTGAAAAAGTTTTGTATTTAAAGATATATACTGTTGTGTATTATCTTCTTTTTTGGCTTAAATACTGTAATATTATCCGTATTTATATGTTTATATGTCTCTGGATTGAATGTTGGTTTTGTATTTAAAGATACATGTTTTGTATCTATCTTCCTTATGTATTACTTTTACTCATGTTTCGCATCTAATGTCCAGTTTTCTGTTTTGTTATAAAAATGCATCAGAAGTCCAAGAAATCCAAACACCACAACTCAATGACTTAGACCCAGCAATTGAGAAAGAAATTATAAGAATTGAAAAGGATATACAAAATAAAAAAGTAAGTGAAACTTTCCCACCAATCATACTTTCTAGTTTCGCATCTACCATAGTTTCCCTACTTTCTCATTTACAGAAGGTTTCGCATCTATCTTAAATTCCCTTATTTCTTATCTTCTATATTTCTGAATGTTTCGCATCTATCTTAATTTCCCTTATTTCCCATCTATTATATTTCTGAATGTTTCGCATCCATCTTGGTTTTCCCATATTTCCCTTCTATTATATTTTTAAACGTTTTGCATCTAGCATAGTTTCCTTGCTTTCTCATTTACTGAAGGTTTTGCATCTATCTTAAATTCCCTTATTTCTTATCTATTATATTTCTGATTGTTTCGCATCTATCTTAATTTTATTTCTCATCTATTATATTTCTGAATGTTTCGCTTCTATCTTGGTTCCCCGTCTTTCCCATCCATTATATTTCTGAATGTTTCACATCTATCTCCTCTTACAGTTTCAATTCTTTCTCATTTGTGCAGAAAGATTTGGATGAAGGTCCTTCATTTGAACTAATTTTAGATCTTACTCAACATCAAGTCTCTAACGAACTACCTAACAAGGAAATTACCAGAAAAGAATGACCATTTACGAACAAAGTAACAGCTGCTATTGACATAAAGGAATACTACAATAAAACTGATTGAAAAATGAGAAAACAATTCTGATGCAACAGTATGGTCATGTCCAGATGTACCAAGATCTAATATTTTTGTTAGTACTTTGATAAAGATAGCAGATGAAGATGAAATCGACTCTACGGTAAAAGTTAAATTTAAATTTAGTTTGTTTCCATTGCTTCTCCAATACATATGTTAACAAACTTATGATTTCCACTTTTGACTACACATATAATTGATTGTTATATATATCAACCTTAAACAACACAACTTTCAAATACCAGTTGCAAGTAGTCCATGAGAATTTATGCAGTAATATACTTATCTGGAAGCGTAATGGTAAGAATAAAATACTTTTACAACATGTGTTAATCTATAAACATAAATATTTCCAATTATTAATCCTCCCATGTAGCATCTGCTTAACCAAAATATGGATGTAACATTATATGTTGAGGATAAGCTACGAGGCATCACAAAAGGTTTAATCTTAGTTCCGCTTCTAACAGAAGCTAGACCTGGGAATGTTAACCATTGGACATTATTGGTAATAGATATTGAATATGAAAAAGCAGTAAATCTAAACCCAATACCAAAATGTCCAGATCCAACAAGAAAAACTACAAAAAGATTAGTAAGTGTCTCTCTTTTATAATAATTTCATAGAACATATATATATATATATATATATACAGATTGCATATCTCCAAAACAAAAACATTTTACAATTAGAAGAACCAATAAAGATAGTTTGTCGAGTAAAAATTCCTAAACAAAGACCTGGACCACTTGATTGCGGAGTAATGGTCTGTGATTGCTTCAAAGATTATATTTTGCATGAAAAACTTAACTTTCACAAAACTTCTGAGATTGCACCATTAAGAAGAGCATAAATGTTCTACATGTTTCTTAATAACATGAACACTAACAAATATTAGGACGATAATTTCTAATATTTGTTTTACTTCTTTTTGTGATGTTTGTCATATTTTTTTACATGTACAGTTTGTCTACTATAAAGTATATCTCAATGATAAAACTGTGTAACAACTAAATTGTAATTACACGTGTTTCACATCTATCTCAAAACTATCCACTAGTTCCGCATCTATCGTTTATATTCTAATACATGGTTCGCATCTATTTCTTTATTTTTTCTCTTGGAAACTCTTTTCTATCGTTTACTCTAATTATTTTTCATCCAATTATCACTTACAGAAAATTAAATATGTTTTTGTAGTTAATAAAGTCAACCAATCTCATATATATATATATATATATATATATATTAAAAAGTCAAAAATCAAACTAGTAGCTTTAGTTTGATTTGATATTTTCTTACATGATTTGACAAGTCTAAGATACTCATCATTACATTACATTAATTACAAAAGCTGAGGAATATCAACCAAAGATATTATTTCTGTCAAAGCTTGTAGTCTTTTCACATTCTTAATAAATTTACCTATAAAAAATTTAAATACACTATCCCGCATCTATCATGTCATATGTCCTTTATATTTTACATGTCATTTCGCATCTACTAGAGAAATGTAAATAACACGTTTCGCATCTACCATTTAACTTTTACATAAAGTTTCACATCTCTCTTTTCTATTTTAATGCATGTTTCGCATCTATCAATTTATTGTATCTCTTGGAAACTTTTTCCTATCTTCTAGACTAATTATTTTTCATTCAATTACCACTTACAGAAGTAAATATGTTTTTGTATTTAATAAACTCAACCAATCTCACACATATATAGTTCAAAAATTCAAAATCAAACTAGTATCTTTAGTTTGATTTGATGTTTTCTTACATGATTTGACAAGTCTAAGATACTCATCGTTACACTTCATTAATTACAAAAGCTCACGAATATCAACCAAATATATTACTTCTGTCAAAGCTTGTAGTCTTTTCACCTTCTTAATAAATTTACCTATCAAAAATTTAAATACATTGTCCCGCATCTAGCATAGCATATGTCTCTTATATTTCACATATACTAGAGACATGTAAATAACACGTTTCACATCTACCATTTAACTTTTACACAACGTTTCACATCTAGGTTTTCTATTCTAATAAATGTTTTGCATCTACTAAATTGTTTTTCTATTGAAAACTCTTTCACATCTTCTGGTATAATTATTTTTCATCCACTTACCACTTACAGAAGTAATATAATTTGTAGTTAAAATAATCTACCAATCTCACACATATAAACTTCAAAATTCAAAAATCAAACTAGTAGTTTTACTTTGATTTGTTATTTACTTACATGACTTGACAACTAATAGATACTAATTATTACATTGCATTAATTGCAAATCTAAACAATATCAAACAATAAATTATTTCTGTTTAATTTTTAAATTTTTCACCTTCTTATAGCACTTTAGCTACCTCTATAAAATATCACTTCATTCTTTCAGTTCTCAAACACAAAAAGCTCACTTCATTCTCAGTGAAAATCTTCTAAACTTTTCACTTCTTAAAAACTTGCTTTAAAAAATGCCATATATTAACTATTCTTCAGATGATGGTCCTTGTTATAATGATATCACTTCTCCTACTCGTTCCCTCGAGGCAAGGGAAGAGTGAAAACATACAACGACAGACGCACTTTCAGATGACATTTTTTATGAAAGTTTCAGTTCTTTTTTTGGAGATGCTTATATCGAAGATGCTTATTTAGAAGATGAAGATGAGCCAAATGAGGATCCTATTTCTATCCTCCTAAAAATAAAGATGAAAAGGGACCAAATGGAAGAGGATTACGAAACTGAAGACGAAGAAGATGAAGACAAAGAAGAATCAAAGGAAGATGACACTGAAGACAACGAAGATGACTCTGACTGATGGTTAGGTGAAGGGTATGTTTTTTGTTTAACTAAGGGTAGGAAGAAGTTTATCTTTTTTGTTTTTTGATGACCCAAATCAAACAAGAAGACTAAGGGCCTGCTTAAACAGAGTTTGAACATGGAGACTCTGTTTTTAAATTTGTTTAAGTTTATATTTTGTTGTACTGAACTTAGCATGTATTCCACATGTTTTATAATGAACTAGATCATTTTTTCTATTTTTTTGCATTCATATTTTAACACTTACATCAAAAAACATATTTTATGAGCTGGTTTAGAATCTGCAAAAAAAAATGTACTTAAATAAAACATTTCGCAACTATCACAATATAATATATTTAATTATGCAAGGTTCTGCAACTATCAGATCAGTGTATTTGTGTGTAAGCTATTTCGTATCTATCAAACGTTTGGCATCCACTTCAGTAGACCTTGTAAAATGTGTCTTGCATCTATCACAACCCATCATGTTGGTTATTACATGTTTCGCATCTATCACGTCTATATATAAAAAAAGGTTTCACATATAGCATCCATTGAAATGTTCCCAATCTATTGTCATTATGACAAACGCAGCTAAAAAACTAAAAGTATCAAATATTACATTCATCTTACAAAATGTCTACACATGTTCGTCTGTTATGACCAGATTTACGACAATAAGAACACGTTATCTTACGATTACTTAATTCTCCTCTAGATGGAATTCTTTTCTTCTTAGGTCGTCCAGCTCTCCTTTTTAAAACTGGAGGAAGTAGATTTGGAGAATTTGTTGAAGTAGATCATTGACCAAAATTAGTAAATGCGGTTATACCATATGAATATGTTGCCTTATAAGAGCTTACAAAATAGCATGGCTCAACATATTCCATATGATCCGCATCTATATAAAATATTGCAGCTACAGCATGAGAATAAGGGAAACACTCATGTTTCCAAAAACCACAAGAACAACGATGTAAACTAAGATCAACAACAAAAACAGGATCATAAAACACTCCATGAAAAAGAGGAGTAGAAGAATAAACTATCCATTGACGAGCTTCTTCAATATTAGCTTTAAACTTTTCATCAAATTCAAGACACAAATCACTAGTTCAACGTTCAGCATCACCAAAACGTCTCGAAATTTGACTTGTTTCTAAAACTCGAATCTTATCAATTAAATCCAGTATAGGCAAACCACAAAATTGTTTTACTTGATTGTTAAAATATTCAACTGGAGTAGATGCCATAGAACCATACCTCTTGCCTTTGAAAAAAAACGCAAGCACATTTCTCACGAGATAAATTTTTTAATTTTTTTTGAATCTTCTCACCTCCCTGCTGGAGTAATTCATCCATATATTGATTAAAAAAATTCTAATTAGAAGCATATGCACATCTTTTAAACAGTTTTACCATAGTCTCCTTAAATGTCGTCGGTGCAGCCCTTAAACAATGGCTCAAATTATTCATAAGATGATAAAGACATTATCCATGATGGAAATTTGGAAATATAGCAGATACAGCAGTAACAATACCTAAATGACGATCACTAATAAATGTCATTTCGCAATCCAAAAAATGAGGTTTCAACATCTCCAAAAACGATACACAATTCTTAGTATCTTCAGTGGAAACAATACTAAATGCAACAGGGAAAATACCTGCAACCAATATATAGAACAAAGAATAGTATAAATGACTCATTATAAGAGGTTTCGCAACTATCGGTTACTGATATAGATATCTTTCGCATTTATCGCATTAATCATATACTATATGTGTTTCGCATCTATATCGTTAATCATATACTACATGTGTTTCGCATATCTCACATTAATCATAAATTACACATGTCGCATCTATCACGTTATTTATTCAGAACGTTTCGCATTTATCTATTTGGTATTCATCTCAATCCTGTTTTTCACAGATTCATATATAACATAGTTAAAAGATAATATTTATTCCAATATAAATAAAACTTACCATTGTCACCATTTTTTGCTATAACAGAGAGAAAAACTCCATTATATTTTCCCGTTAAAAAAGTTCCATCAACAAATTAAACTTGACGACACGAATTGAAACCATAGAGGCAAGACCCAAATGCTACAAAACATCGCTTGAACACATTTTTTTCCAAAGAATACTCCAGTATGTAATCAGTGCTGCTATCAAGAACCTTCAATGTTTTAAAATAATTCTTAAGAAGTGTATAAGAAGTTGAACTATCTCCATATAAAGCCCTCCTAGCTTTTTCTAGAGCAAGCCATGAAACACGGTAAGAAATATTTAAACTGTAATCATTTTTTAAAAATAATTTCACATTTGTAGCTGTAACATTAACTCTTTTCCTCACATAATCACGTATTTCATTTCCAATCAAATCAAATGACAAATATCTTCTATTTTTTTTGCTAAAACCAATCCCACATGTATGAGTTTCGACATACTTCTTAATAACAAAAAAGCCAGTAGACCTCTTTTATTTAGCATAAAGTCTCCAAGGATAATCCTTTGAATCTTTTTGCATGCAATAAAATGTTACTCTTTGTTTATTGTTATGCAAATATTTAAAAGAAAAACCTTTTTGTAAAGCCAACCGACTAACACCTAATCTTAAACCTACTACTCCATCTTGAAACACCTGCCCAACAACACTAATTTCATTAATCCAACCAACAGTTACATGTACTTTATGCTTGCGACTAATAGCATTAACATCAGAAGTTTAACCAGTTTCACCACAAACAAAATCTTCATTTAAAACTTCAACTATACTTTCAGCAGTTTTTCTAATATTATCACCACCAACAACATCACCTTCAACTTTAACAGTGACACTTGAAACACCTAAACTATCAACAAATGATACCAAAGCAATTAAATTACCATCACATCCTAAGATAACGTTTCCAAGATCACCACAAGAGTATCTTAATTTGAATTTATCCTGAACCAACGTATCATATCTACTTAAAACAAATTTAACAATATCTTCAAACTTAGAAAACAAACCAAGGTCACAAATTGCAAGCTCCCCATTTAGTTTTAAAATGCACATCCTACTACTAGACATCACGTACTTGTATTAGACAAAGGTTTCACATCTATTATTAGTAAACAATACATGAGTTCCGCATCTATTTGTAAAACATGTTTTACATCTTCTCAATCAAGAATATTGATGTTTTGCATCTTTATAAAATAAAAACAGTAACATTTTGCATCTACTAAAAAGACATGTTTCATCACAAGTTTCTAGAAAAAACCTACACATTTCGCAACTATCACTAAGTTCATAACAAACGTTTCGCATCTCCTTCGTAGAAACAAAGAACATTTACGCGCAGACTAAAAACTTATAAAAACTAGAACACAGACTCAAAATCAACGAAAACTAATGCTAACATCACAAATATACTGCATTAAAAACGTAAAATAACAGATGAATACTAAAAACACAAAAAGAAAAACAGATCGACTAAACCTAAAGACGAGAAATCTAAACTCGCGATCCAAATTTCACTAAAACTCGAATTCAACACCTATAACAATAAAACTAACTGCGAAATTAACTTAAATACAGTCAAAATCAACAAAGAACAATAATAATACAAGAAATCGATTAAGAATGAAGAATTACCTATGATAGTAGTGAATTGTTAGAGTCATGTAGAAAAACATTAGGGAGAAAAAGACTCAAATATGAGTGTCAAAGCTTTTATACAAGTAAGTAGGGGTATATAATGGGGTCTTAGATAGTAAATATTTCACAAAAACGGGTCTTTCTTGGAGATATATCAAAATATAGATCTTAAGTGGATAATACTTTGGGTATTGGGTCTTAAATGGTACTTTACCTATATATTTTTAATGTAGATTTTTTCTCAAGATATTTAAAAAATTTAAATGTTCTAGATTTTATTTTATATATTTATTAGTTAACTATAACGTGGATATGGTAAACGTATTGAAAATTTATTTTTCTTTTTGTTTTAGATTAAACTAGTAAAAATGCCTGCAACAACTAATCCACATAAAAATAGAATTTGTTTATAAAAATTAATAATAGATAAATACAAAATATTATATTTAACTTAAAATAATATAAATAGTTATAGATAAAATTCTGAATTATATAAAAGCCACTTCTTTACTGGCACCCGCCATTATTTTGTAAACGACGAAAGATCTTATCACTTTGACGAATAATGCAGAGGGAATACTATCGATATGATTGAGATACTAAAAAAACAGGTTCAATTATGTTGCAATTAAGTGTTGAAGTCAAATTTAGTGATAAATCACTTCATCGGCACTCTTCTACCTTTTTTTTATTTTTTGTATATGTCTATAAAGGTGCTTCTTATTATTTTCGGTTATGTTTATGTTAAGGGGTTGCTTCTTATTTATTTCGACATCTTTGGACATGTACCATTTACTTATGTTGGCATCAAATTTGCTCATTTGATATTGTTTTTATTATATTTTAAATGTGAAATACCAGTTAACTCACGGTTTCACGACATGTTGAAAAATAATAAATCGATTAATACAAGAGAGATAGGCTTTTTTTTTATCGATGCTTAAGTGGACTTCACTTATCATCTATGTTTTCATTCTCAGATATCTACCGACATCGTTTATTAATGCTTGAAATTTATAATTTTGTGTTACTTATATTCCTCCTAACGTGAACATCAAAAAAAAAACGCAAGGTGCGAGAATATTACAAAAAGCAAGAAAGAGTTGTAGAAGGGTTTAATGAGATGAACATTATTCATGAAATTGGTTATGCACGTGTAGTCCCAACAGAAGTTAGTACTAATATTCTTCCCATTTCCACATAGCTTCTCTGATCTTGCGGGTTTCTATACAAAAAGAATTACATTAGGCTAATAATATTTTTCCGAACATGATGAAGTTAAGTGACTCGTCAAGAGCAGAGAAGGATAGTTCACATATGGAACATGACTAATTTGGTGCTCTTTGAAGCAAAAGTTTATGCATTTATTGCAAGTATATCATTGGATGCCATCGTTTCAACTTTGGATTCTTTGTTGTTCAATTTTCTGGTTTTATTATGTGATTCACTGCTAATGCCATGAGAAACTCAAATCAGTTCCACTATCCAATTGAAGAAAAATATATGCAGCCTTTGGTATATTTCTTACTATTTTATAAAAAAAATTACAACATGAAAAATATTTTACAAAATTATAATAGTTGTTTATATTTTTAGCCACTCTCTGTAAACAATCAAACACCATAAATAAATAAATATAACTAAACTATAATTGCAAACAACATAGCATTATAACAACAAAGTGTTACAGATTTTGTTGTTATGAAGTAAGATGAAAAAATTAGTTCGAACTCTCCACCATAGTATTAAAACCAACAATACAGTGAATAAAAACTACAATATCATTATAATACACAGACAGTGAAAACTGACATTACTTAAGTTTCTATTCTAATTTCTGCATATTATAACGTAGTAGCTATGAACACAATTTGGAAGTAGAAACTACCAAAAAATCCAAACACTCCTCTGGAAATCTCACTACCACTTTTATACCTTGGATTTATGTTTAGGTGTATATGTGAATTCAAAATCTATGTGGACAAAAAACTCGTTCCACCTCAGGAAGTTGCTCGAACTTTTTCAGAAGAGTCACAATATTGTGGTCTTGTGGCAACCTCTTGCAATTTAAGACAAATGTTTAGCTTTATAACTTATTTTATCGATTTAAAATTTGTAGTTTCAAAAACAATAATAATAGTAATAATATCACCGGTTTGTTCTTAAAAACAAAAATGACTCCTCCGACATGTACTACTTTAACCAACAACCGGTAACAAAATGATAATGATAAAAAAACTTGTTAACAATCCCCATAAGTTGGACGCGATCTTATAAATTGAAAAATAACATAATTTTAAAACCTAAACACAATAAAATTCGTAATGAAAACCTAATACTGCTTATGTTGTATACTTAAATTTCCTTGACTGTGTCAACTATGTACTCGCAAAATTGTGATTAAATCATCATGACCAACCCGCGCAAATAAACTCTAAAATTTGAATGAAATAATAATAACCTAAAAACAAAAAAAAATTAACTAGAAAAAAAAAATATATATATTGTCAATCAAAATTATTTTAATATTAATCTTGTTATTTTAAATTTCAATATAGACCCATGTATAAATAATTTCAAAACCACCCATATGTTTTACACGCAGAAATCCTAAAAATTATAGTTTAGATCAATAATTTCCTAATTTTTACCTTTCAAACACTTTTTTTTTTTCTCATTTTGGTTTAAAATTTAGATAAAAATTCTGAAATAAACACAAAATATTTTCATATTCGCGCAGTTTTAAAAGTTACATCTTATATAAGAAGAGAAGTTTAGATATAATTTTTTATATTTAATATTATTATTTGTACCACTTCCTTTTTACATAAACCTTTACCATTTTTGTTACTTCCAGATTACGTAACCGTTTGAGTTTTGTTAAACCCGGTTTTATTCTACTATTTAGGTAAAAATTGTTCGGTTGATCTTTATAACCGTTATTGTTTCCGAATTGAACCATAATGTATGAAACATCTAACAGTGATTCTACTATTTGGTTAAAAATTGTTCGGCTGATTTTTATAACCGTTATTTTCTCCGAACTAAAGTGGTTCATGAAACCTCTAGAGTCTAGACCATACAAAAATTGAGAATGAACTTCCACTGAAGATGCAGAGGATCATTATTTAGATTATAATAACAGTACTTTTTTAAAATATAAACATGCTATAAACTTTTTTAAGTAATTAGGACAACAAAAGAGAAATTATTCAATAACAATATCCTTGGTATAAGCTAATGTGGACGCTAATGAAGCAACACAGGGTCTGCTGAAATCAATTTCTGTGTGGCAAATAACCTTATTGCTGCAAATTCTGTCAATAAGAATAAATATGAGAAAATAGTTATCCAAATGATTTGGAAGATAGAGAGATATTAACATATCAAATATCAAAGAGACTTATTAATACAAAAAAGTAATAGCATTAGAATGAGAAAAAATGCCGAAATAATATACACAATGTATGTCAATAATTTTTTGCATTTAGATATTCAAAAGAGTAAAACTTTCATCTTGATAAATGTATCTCAATAATTCCAAATTAAATAAAAAAACTGAATCTGAAAAGTCCAATTTTCCCTTTGCATTTAGATATTCTTTAATGCCACAAAATATGCTTAAGAATGATATTTTTTCACCAAAAGCAAGCAGGAATCATGCTTTTCCATTTACTCTATATAAGAAAAGAAAGCACCTCCAGAAAGGAATCATAGAACTAAGGTCATCTCAACATCATGTACTATGTATCATAAATATAAGAAACTGATCCTTTTGACCCTATTAATTCTTAAAGCTCCCTAAACCCGTTATTTTAACTCACTATCAAAGAAGTATTAGATACGGATTTCCCGAAATTTATATATGGTTCAAGTAGGGTAGAACAATCAACACTCCAGCTAAAGCAACATCTAGTAATATGATGGCCAAGAAATGTCAGCTAAATCTGAGAAAAACATCAAAAGGAGGCAAGATGATGGCCAAAAAATGTCTATGAAGGTTGTAGTACCCATTTTTAGCTTCTTATTATTTGATGTAGTAATACAATATAAGTTTTTGTTTTCATAAAGATATTTAATGAGATAACTAATGATAAAAGATAAAACTGGTAAGACACAAAAGTTTTTAAATATAAAATCCTATGGATGAAAACACAGACACTCTACTTATAAGACTATATATGTTTCATTTACGACTACGGCAGATAAATAACTACATTTTCATGATTCAATTAAAATATATGAGCTAATTATATTTTTAGATATGATGGGTTTACGTTCAATTAAGCTATTAAAAATTTATTATCTCCCACTTACTAAGTCTCTGTTACTTGGTACCTACAGTCACGCACGACAAGTTGAAAGTGAGCAAGGTGGTCTAAGAAGACAACCATATGACTATTTTAATAGACTACTTTATTAACCATTTAGATAACATGAATCACAACTCTTGTAGGCTCACTCTTCATCCAGAAAGAAAGAAAACAGTAGACAGCTGAAGAATTGAGCATGTAGTTGCAGAATTGTATCAATCTCTTTTTTAGTCGTTAAATAATTTTGTTTAAAATTATCTTAATTTAACTTTTTTTTTATCACCAACTTGACCTTGTAATGGGCCTATACAAATTTTATTGTTGTATTTGTTCTTTTGTAGCGATCGTTAATAAATGTCTATTAGAAATGTTTTCGGGTATGGAGAAGAATACATTGGTTGATAGAAAACACAATTGAATTAGTGTAAATAAAGAATTTGTTGATATTTTGGTAAATATGACAAGAAGGTTAAATAAAGTTTAACTCATCGACACATTTAACTCTTGAACAAACAATAATTCAGCACGTTGAGTATATAAAAAACTATAGATCAATTCAACTGAAATCATAAACTTACGATAATATTCTATTTTTTTTCTCGAAACAATTAAAATCCATCGATACAATAAAAGAAGAAAACATAAAAAAAAGAGTTAAAACTTACATGGAGGATATGATTCAACTGATGATAGAAGGGTCATTGAGCATGTATCCAGACCAATCAACTGCTAGTGTCAGACTATTTCAAATAAATGATAGAGACAAAGGTTAAGTTGGTAACAAAATAAGGAAAATTAAAAAGATAAACCCTAACTACTATAGAAGGGGGGAAAGCGGGAAAGAAAATATACGATTGGTTGCTTCATGATCCTCTTTGACTTAGGCTGTCGTCGTGGCTCCAAGTTTTGTATGATTCCTGTGAGAGACAGAAACGTAATAATTTTCAGCCAACTTTGAATATCATACTATTTGCCTCATCCTTCATCTCCAAAATAAATAAATAAACGAAAAAAAATCCAAAACAGCAAACAATCCTCAACAGAAATTGCTAATAATGGAAAACAAATACAGATCTTATCGTTTTTAAAATCCAATATGCATAAAAAGCTTCATCATATGTAGGGGTGGCAATTCGGGTGCTGTCCGGCCCGACCCGGCCCAACCCGACCCGGCCCGCCCGGGTTTTGTCCAGTCCGAACTTAGACCGGGCCGGGTTCGGGTTCAGAAATTGTAACCCGCAATCGGGCCGGACCGGGTTCGGGTTTCTAATTTTTCCGGCCCGTTCTGGCCCGAAAATCATAAAATATATATAAAAATAATATTTTTATATATAATAAAAATAATATATTTAAAAAATAAATTAATATATTTAAAATTAATTAAAAAATATTTAAAAAATATTAAAATTAATGTCCGCGGGTCGGGCCGGGTTGACCGGCGGACATTAGCGGACGGGCTCGGGTTTGAAAATATGAGCCCGGGAGCGGATCGGGCTGGGTTCGGGCTCAAGTGTCAAAAAAGCGGGCTCAAACGGGTCGGCCCGATCCCGGCCCGCGGACGGCCCATTGCCATCCCTAGTCATATGTATACGATTATTTTTTGCACTAAAAAATAGATGATTAGAAGAACTCACCATGGTTGTTGTCGTCGCTGTTTGATATCCTAAGCGGTGTTGGTGTTGGTGTTGGTGTTGGTCTCGGTGATGTGCGAGAAGAAAAAGATAGAAGAACATATATATATCTAGGGTTTTGTTTGATACAGATTTAAATTCGTTCGGATGGATCGAAAGCCCAATGAGTAAATGGTAAAAGAGGGGTTATTGTTCATAAGCACAGTAAACCCTTCTTTTACTTTAGTATATATATATATATATACTTTTAATGTTTTTTTAAATATTGATAATTTCAAATTAGTTGTAAGTTAGATAAAACTTCCATTACTACAAGCAGTGTACAATTTAATAGGTTGAATGTTTTTACATATTTATGTTACATTTTTCAAACTTAGGAATTTATTAAAAAAACTTGCAATGTATAAGGGGAAAAATAAATTTGTCGATAAACAAAGTCCATGAAAGAAGGGAAACTAAAATTTATCAAAAATTAAATTGTCGCCAAAGAGATGAAATCATAGAAATTGTTCTACTGCATAGAGTTGAGAAGCATTTAAGTTTCAACATTTGAGAAGTATCAACGCCATTGAAGAAAGCTTGGGTTTGAGGGAAGACGAAAACTTCAAATTCGAGGAGAATCAAAATAGAGTACCATAGATTGAGACTGGTGAGGGGCTAGCAAAGCTTGAAGGTCCCGATTAGAGCATCTTATGAGAGGTCATAAACGTTGCTTCAGATACATCATAAGTCAAGGCTTTCAAGAAAATTTATAGGTCGAAGAGAGTTTGGGGCTTCAGCTTGGTTAAAATCCAGATTTTTCCTTTTCTTAAGAGAATGCTTTATTGTCCAATCTGCAACTTTTTTTTGTTCACAAAAGATATGGTTAATGGTCATAGAAGAGTTGATCAGATATTTGCAACAACTGATAAGGGGATCGAGAAACCATATAGATTTATCTTTGAGTAAACGTTCGACAAGAATAAACGAATTTGTCTCGATGTCAATGTTGCAAATGTTCTACTTTCTGAAATTATTGGTGAGTTCTAGATTTCCATATCATATAGGAAATAATTAATGATGCTTCTTTTTGTTTCTAGATTTCCATATCATATAGGAGATAATTAGTGGAAATATATTTATGATGTGATAATCTTTTCAGGTTGACCACTACCAAGAGCGGATGAGATGAGAAAAGTTCATATTTCTAGAATTAGGGATGCCAAACAGAGAGCTGAAGTAAATCTAAACTGCCCAGGAATTCTGACACTGAACTAGCAAGTGATTGATACTTTCAACGTTGTTGCGGAATTGCATTTGGAGGCTAGTTGGAAGTGTTTCTTTTGGAGCACTGAGTCAGTAGAAATCCAGTTGAAGATGGCTCTCCAGAGGAGAAAATAACATTTTATGGGGGTTATCAAATTCTAAGTCTTCATATAAAGGTTATAAAAATAACCTTTTGTCTAATACCATTCTAGATCTTTTTAGTGTTGAAGGATTCATCGAGCGATAGTGCCCACTTATTGGAATCAGGATTAGTGTTTAGGTTGAAGCTCTGAATATTAGACATGGCCGAACTAATGAATTTAGTTTGTAGCCTTCCTAAATCCCAGTTTCCATTAACCCAAAATTGGTTGACCTGAGTTCTTTCATACCACAATAATCTGGATAAGAGCCATTAAGAACCTTCAGCCAAAAACCCTTATCTTCACCAAAGCTTATTGATAAATGGCGTAACAACTTCAATCCAAAATTTGCAGCAATTATGCCTAGCTCTGTTATTAGGGGGAACCCAGACCTTTAAAGGGAGACCAATAGTTTAGCAATTTCAAAAATAGTACCTTCATTATACATGAATTTAGGGATGTTAGGTAATGTAACCCAGACATGCGTGATTGCGAAATTTTGATTTGGATCAAATTGAGGAATCCACTTCAAAAGACGCAATGATTTATCACCCACCTTCAATACATTATGATACCAAATTTTCTGCAAATATTCTTTGTATTAAAATTCGATAACTACATGACAAAAATCCCATTAAGTGATACTGAGGGAACCAACAAACCTGAATTTTCCAAGAAATGCTGTGATAACTTCAAATATTGGTTTTTCGAGAGAAAAGTTTCCGATAATAGTATGCTTTGATGATTTTTATAAAAATTCTTTGTTTTTTTTTTCAAAACTGATAATTGTAGAATCAGGATTGTGAGTAACAGAGACGTTACTATGAAGGTAAGTCTGGGACTTGGTTTTTTGGGTATCGACGTAAGACTTGGGGAGCTTAGTAGTGCTAAATTCTTGACTGTTAGACGATTCGATGTTAGATTTTTCAAAGTCTTATTTGTAATGATATTTGTTATATTGCATGTCATTGATTGGAAAATATCATTCTTAAAATGACGATTTTGGTAATTCTCAACAAGCAAGAGAAATTCTGAATCATACAACGAGGCTTTGACAGGACGAGATTTGGCTGAGCTGGTAAACGAAATATATGAAAGAATTTCGCCTTCTTCGAAGAAAAAAGAATGGTTAATTAAGCAAATGAAGAACAAAAAAACATAAAAGGTATTAAAAAAAGTGGCGCCTATGTTTCTTAAAAAGAAAAACAACGCCTTTTCAATTATCATTTTCTTATCTTAATTATCTGTTAAACCTCATTTTCGGGAGGGTTTACGAGTAGAAAAAATTCAACATTTCACAGGTTTTGGCTAAATTGGGGTCCAAAAAGTGTTAACCAGTCCCTAAATTTGAGTGTTTTTGAACTTTTACTATTTTACTCTTGGATCCGTTTGTTCACTAGTCGATTGAGACCTTCTCAACCGGCAGGGGAAGGTTTCGGTGGGTGAAACCTTCTCATCCGTTAGGTGAGACTCTTTGACCCGCTGGGTCACCTATATTCACCCGGTGGGGAGCTTCCTACGCCGGTTGAAAAGGTCTCAACCGGCAGGGATTAAAAAATATTTTTGGTAAACTTTAAAATTGGTCAAAATTTTAGGATTTCTTATCCTTTGTGACTCTAATTTAACCAAACCCCATTTTAAAAATATGCAGACATATAATCATAATAGTTTTAATTTTTCTTAAGAAAAATAATATCGTAGTCCACTTTCCTATATAGATAATATATTTATTAAACTATTGAAAACAGATTATGATCTCTATTATAAAAAAAATATATAAACATCAAATAAACAAACCTGTTATTAAAAAAATACTTTTGGAAGATACGAGTGCATAGGAGAAAAAAATAAAGTTAACAAATGAAAAAAACAAAATTGATATATATATATATATATATATATCTTAACACAATCTTAAAACTGTCTGAACGAGTGGCATGTTCCACCTTCTGTTTGAGATGAATGAATGTATTCAATAATATGATAATAGACTGTAACTTAGAAGATCCTGGATGCTCATGATCTAATTTTACATGATCATAAAAGAATAAGTAGAAGCGTCTTGACAAGACATTTCACAATGCTTCTTATAAAGATTTCTTTGACATTATAAGGGTGAAACATCTATCCAGAATTGATTCAAATCATTCACCCTTAATGATCTATAAAACATAAAACATAAACATACGAAAACCTACTTTTAAATTTCAAAATATGTGGATTGTCTAGTAAGATTCACTAAAAACAGTTGAAAATAGTTCGCAAAAACCCATGCATGACAATCTCATACATGTTTTCTGGTCAAAATTAAGAAGTTTAGAAAATAAACTTAAATTTTAGAACAAATAGGTTTTTGGAAATATATTTGACAGCATTTCCAAAGTTGAAGAAGATGTCAAAATTGCTGAAAGAAATCTAGAAGACTCTAACAGTACAACAAAGAAAATTAACCTTTCAAATACAAGGACCATACATCTAAACTTGCTTGCGAGAGAAGAAATTTACTAGTAGCAAAAAAGTGTGCCACTCTTTGGCTCAAATATGGTGAAAAATGCACAATGCTTCCATATTTAGATAAGGAAAATAACCCGAATAAATAGAATAACAATAAATGATACATGGAATGAAGATCACAACCAATTTGGGGAATCTGCAGTTAATCACTTCAAGTCTCTATTTAACCGTAAAAAAAGCCAATCAAACTTAAATTTTATTCATGATCTTATTGTGAAGTTAATAACATGCCAAGAGAATCAACTTTTAATGATAAAACTTTTTATTGATGAGATCAATAGTGTCTTTAGAGTTGATGGATTCAACTCCAGATTCTTCTAAACCTGTTCGACAATGATCAAATATTATCTATATGAAATAGTCACGACTCATTTCAATAATACAACATGTCCCAAACGTATTTTTGAAACTGCAATTTGTCTAATTCCCAAATCCAACTCACCAAAGACCTCGAAATACTTTATGCCTATCAACCTCTGCATAATATTCAACAGAATATTGTCCAAGCTCATAAATAACAGAATTTCAGACCTTCTCCCTAACATTGTTTCAGAGAAACAAGGTGTCTTTGTTGAAAGAAAAAATATTCAAGAAAACATCTGAATAACTCAGACATTGATACATGACTTAAAAACCAGGAGAGATGACATCATTATAAATCTAAGCATGACAAAAACAATTCATAGGATAAATTTAAACTTCATATACAATATTATGCAGGCTTTTGGATTTAGTAACCAATTCATTAATCTAATCAAAATAGGAATATAAAATGTGCTCTCTATAATTATCAATGGAAACTCATTTGGTTACTTTATTTATAGCAATAGACTCAGTTAGGATGATCATTTAATATCCATCATGGTCGTCGTTATTGAAATATTCTTATTAAGCATAATTAAAAAAAACTATCCCAACATCACAAATCCATGAGATATAACTCGAGAGGTTTAGTTAATATTCCATGTCCTTCTTTTCCCATACGATGTAATTATATTCACAAATGGATCCATCAATAGTGTCATGAAAATCTGTGATTTTCTTGACTTATATCAAAATGTCTCTTGTCAATAAGTTCACAGACACAAAAAAACTTTCATTTCTCGACTCAAATAAGTAGAAACACAAACACAAAACAACTTTCATTTCTCGAATCAAATAAGTAGAAACATATTAACTTCTCTTGAATACACCTTAGGCTTCAAGCACTGCTAACTTCCATTTAAATATCATGGCATACTCTCTATTCTAATAGCAATATCTATTATTTAATGATTTAATTGATAAAATAAGAAGTAAAATGACAGATTGGGACACTAAGACCTTATCCTTTGGGGGAAGGTTGATTCTTATCAAATCAGTCATTCTTACAATCCCAATTTCTTTGGGAATATAAAGAAAACACTAAAACTATAATATGGTCAGATTGGTAAAAGATCTGTAAACCATTTGATGAAAATGGTTTAAATATCAGAAAGATTAAAGATATTCAAACATCACTAACCTGCAAACTCTTTAACTTTTAGAGAGAACCAAAACCTATGGGCCAAGCTCATGCACTCTATATATTGTCCAAATGTTCATTATTTACAAACCAAAATAAAAAAAGATTCAAAATTATGGAAAAGGATAAACAAAAAAACAGACATAGCTGAAATGAAGCCACATTCATCCCCGTATCACTTTTTCCTCAAATGAGAAAATTAAAGGTATAATCAACTCAAAGTATCTAGATTTTGGCTAAATAATTAATGGAAAATAAAAAATGAAGGGACAATGTTCTTTAATCAGACATTAACATAATACAAAAAAATTATCTAAACACGAACCATGAAGATTTTATTCTTTCAAAAGGGCCTTCAGATGGAAAATTCTCCCTTAAAGAAACATGGAATGAAATTAGGGAAAAATCAAAAGTAAAGCATTCTAAATAAAATTTGGAATAAAATCACTCCAAAGAAGTGTTCTTTCACTTTTTGGTGGCTTCTATACAATCTAATATTAGTATACTCAATTCATCAAAAGAAAGGCTTTAATATAGCCTCAAAATGTCAAAATTGTCAAAACTTAGAACATATTAACCACATATTTGTATCGTAAAATATTTTCTCGAAAGTGTGGTAACATTTTACAAGACTATTTAAGATTATAATAGGTAATCATATGTCAATTGACCATATATTTAATATTTGGTTCCTCTCTACTTTAAAGCACACACATATTACAACTTTTTGTCACTTATAATAGTCTGATCTATATTAAGCTCGCTTCCAAAAACATCATTGAAAACATCACATATATAAAATTTACCCTTGACAATTCAAACCTTATTAAATACAAGAATTGAAAGTGTGACTTTAAAACAGCTAATGATCTTGGCTGTTTAAGCATTTGTCTAACCATAGGCATTGTCTGTATAGAAAATGGCATCCACCAACCCCAAATGGATTCAAATCAAACTGTGATGGATCAAGCTTAATAAATGGAGAATGAGACAGTAGATTTGTACTTAAAAATGAAAATGGTGATGTGATCCATGCTAGTGGCAACCTCTTAGGAAAAACTATTACCCTAATTGCAGAATCTATGGCATTACTTGTTGTCTTACTTTACTCTAAAGAAAATGATTTTAAGTATGTTGACATTGAAATTGACTCATTAACTCTATTTGATATACTAAGCTATAGAAAAGCTCTTTGGTACTTAATATAAATAATAAATTATTTTTAGGAATTTGATTATATCCCACGTGGTTATTAGAAATATATTTAGGGAACAGTCGATTGGGTTGCTTAATATACAATAAATCAGAAATCAAATTGTCATTTTATAGCAAATCAAAAACTTGCTTCGTTAAGTACTATACTAAAACTTGAAAGTATTAATATAGGTTACTTAATATTTTAAAATTGAACAATGAACTCAATAAAACAAATACTTCGGCATGGATTTCTCTTACCAAAATTGTTTCTAACGTTTGCGGGAACATGTTTACATAGAGAAAAACAAAATAGAAAATGGACTATAAATTCAAGCTTAAGGACAAAAAATATCTCCTTCAATAATGCATACTCAAATTCTCAAAACACACGAATACACACCAAGGCTAGAGTGTTAAAATACATTAGCTAAGTACCAAATAGGGTACTCTTTTGAACAAGTTTTTTTATCATCTTTTTGCAATCAACATGTACATAACACTCGAGTTACTAACTTGTAACCCTTTTTATAAATAATTTTTTTTAGGGTCAAGCTATATATAACCAAATGAGGTTTAAGTATACCCAATTTTGAGTTTACCCAAAGGTGGTATAAGTTTACCCAAATTTTGACAAAAATACCATTTTCTAGGTATATAAAGTTTTTTTTACTAATCTTATCCACCTCATTTTTTCTCTTACACTCTCTAACTTCTCTCTAAAACCTTCAAGTTCTCTCTAATTTATCCGGCGAACTAAAATCCGGCGAACTAAAATATAGAAACTTAGTCTTAGTATCAAAATTTAGGGTTATGGTTGAATTAGATAAAAAAAAAATCCGAATTTTAGGGTGTTTGAAGGCTATTTTCCGGCCGGAATTCGACCGGAAAATGGCCATTTACGAAGGCTGAGCGTACCATAGGTACAGGGGGGCGTACCGGTCGGTACCATAATCCACGATACGCTTTGTACCATCGGTACAGAGTGGGTGTACTGGTCGGTACAGACCCTCTGTACCGATGGTACCGGGGGTGCGAACTGATCGGTACGTACCGATCGTACCGGGGGTGCGAACCGACCGGTACGCCCCCCTGTACCATCGGTACAGAGGGTATGTACTGACCGGTACAGAGCGTATCGTACTATAATCCACGATACCGATGGTACAGGGGGTGCGTACCGGCCGGTACGCACCCCTGTACCTATGCTACGCTCAGCCTTCGCAAATGGTCATTTTCCGGCCGAATTCCGGTCGGAAAATGGCCTACAAACACCCTAAAATTATTATTTTTTTAGTAATTAATTTATTAATTTTTTAAAAAAAATAATTAAAAAAACAAGTTTTGATTTTGTGTTTTTATTATAAGAAGTTTAAAAAAATTAAAAAGAGTTTGAATGTTCTTGAGGCAACTTTGAATGTTCAAGAACAATTTGAAGAATTTCACAAAATTGTAGTAATATGGGGTTTGATCTAGTAGAGAGTTGTGTTTTTTGGGGTATACATAGCCAAATAAATTGTTTTGTGAATTGGGTGTATCTAGGATATACTTAGTGTTTTTTTTTACTTAGTGGCAATTCGGATATTAAATGAAAGTTCAAGGGTTTTTTCGTCCTAAAAAAGTCAAACAAAAGTCAACTGTGTTTTTTGGGTATACTTAAACCACATTTGGGTATATATAGTCATACCCTTTTTTTTATTCTTATTAAAAAAAATTGAAAATGGAAACATAGCAACTTATTAAATTGACAAAATAACAATTAAAGTGACAAAAATGGAAACATAATCGAATTTTTTGGATTCCTTTTATTATTTTCACCCACAAATAGACATCCCTTTTTTAAATAACCTACGCTACCATATTTTTTAATATCCGGCACAATTGGATATCTGATTTGGTCCAAACAAAATTCTTTATTTTTAGATGTTTTTATCTATAAATATAGTACAAACTAATCTAATTGTCATTTATCTCTTAAATTATTTCTCAAATAAAAATTGTTCTCATAAATCTCTAAAAACAAAATTCTATAAATGATTCTAAAATATCTCAAAATATTCTACAATAGTTTTATTGATGTGTTCTTGTTTTCGATGTCTTCTCTTTTAGATGAATCAGAAATAAAAAAGAAATTTAGTCTACTATAGTCTTTGTGATATATTTTTGTTCTTGATATTTTTTTTAAATGAATGACAAATAAAAGAAAATTATTTTAATAATAAATATATATTTTTAATTAATAAATATATCGAGTTCGAATCCTCGCAATGATATAAATTTATTTATTTTAATTTATTAATTGATTCCTTTGATTAAAAAAAATTGTTTCAATTTTTTTAATTGATTCGTTTGAATTTAATTAATTGTTTTATTTAGGGTAGCAATGTTGGTCTGAGCCGGTCCAAACCGGCCCGACCCATCCTAATCCGGTCGGGCTTTGTCCAACCCAAACATTAAACAGGTAGGGTACAGATATACGAATTATGACCATGCGCGTCGGGTCGGGTATGGATTTTTAATTTGTCCAACCCGACCCGACCCTCAAATATAAACTATATATAAAAAATAAAAAATATATTAAAAATTATTGTAAATTTGTAGAATATAACTAAAAATATACTTACTAATTACTAAAAAAACTCACATTTATATGTTTTCCAATAATATAATTATTATTTTACTTTTAGAGTTAATAATATATTTATCAATTATATTCTTTTCCATAAACTAATTCAATAAATTATTAATATATTTCTTAAATTTTTTTGCTATATATACTTTCAATCCTAATTTCTAACTTTTCAAGTTCTTTGGATCTTCTACTATCTTCTATTATTGTGTTTCAGGTAAGTTGGTTTAAAAATTGTTCGGCCAACCCGAATAGTAAAAATAATGTTTTCCAGGCGGGGCCGGACTGACCCTGTGGGCTCTGGTGTCGGGTCGGGTTTGGGTTCGAATAAAAAACAATGGGCCCAAACGGATCGGGTTTGATTTATCCGGGTTTTCTTAATTTTTTTTTTAATTGTTTGAGTTTGTTTAATTTATTTGTTTGATTTGTTTGAATTTTTTTAATTGTTTTGTTTGAATTTTTTATAATTAGTTTGTTTGAATTATTTTAAATTTATTTAATTTATTTGCTTGAATTGTTTGGATTTGTTTAATGGATTGTTTTGAATGTATTTAATTGATTTGTTTGAATATATTTGCTTAATTTTCTTCATGAACCTACTAATCTTATACTAATACAGAATAACAATTTACAAGCTATAAAACTATTATAACAAAAAATATAATCATAATATAATCATAATAGTATAATAAAACTATATAATACCATAAATTAATAAACAAAGCATAATAATAAATAGTAAAAGTATAATAATAACCATTAGCAAACATTTTAATAAAACCATATTAATAATCAAGGTATAATACTAAAACTATATTAATAACTTATATAATATACTCATGTGTTCAGCGTGAAAATAATTTTGATGTATCAGTCATGTGTAGTGTATGTCATAACAACGACAGTTGTGTCTCAAATCGTGCTCTGTGCTCTGTTGTGTTCAGTTGTGACAGACGTCTGTAGGTACCGGGACAGACTGTCGTGAACATGTCAAATTTTGTCATGTCACGTTCCTTTGACACATCTGCTCACCACCACAGTTAAATTCAACCAAGCTTACATATTTACCAAGTTGTAATTTAATATTGGTCATAAAATACTTGAATTTATTAATTGTTTTAGATTTCTCATAATGAGATACCGTATTTTAAAAATTCATCCATGAACAAGATAAAATAATTCGTTTCATGATACGAAGCTAAAAGAAATATGATGTAGATGCTTATTTCTACGAATTTTCTACATAAATGAAGTTATACACAAAGTTTTCTATTCGATTTGTATATCTTACACCACTTATCTAAATTAATCTAGAGTTATTTCTGTCACATATAAAATATGTTGCTCATAGTAATCATCACACCATATCGTTTATATATGATTTATAGGTTCAAGAAAAATTTTAGTTCTTCAACAAATGCATCCGAAATAAGCTCATTAATCAACATATGTGATACACTCATAATCCCATAATATAGGAAATATTATAAATCAAAAAATTTAATTAACAAGAGAACAAATTAATATATAAGACCCAACTAATTTTCGGAGACCAACATAAGAGACATAATTGAATAGGAAACCTAAAAAGGAGAAGAGTCCGTTTTGGTCCAGCTTTTATGCGTCGGTCCACCTCGCTTCGGAGTAGACTACTTCGTATTAGCTCGCTTTAGACCAACCTATTTGAGATCATCACATATCTCATTCGACTCAAGAGTAACATGTCTTGATAGATATTTGCATCTAAGTCACATATTAAACTTCGCATAGATATTTTCAGCAGTTCTTGTATATACATATACATATCAAACTACGCCCATATAATTGATCATCAGTACTTCTATTAACGAGTTACTTATAACCTACACCTAAAAATTCTTAGAGAGAAGGCTTCTAATAACTCTAGTATTTGTTGTACATAATGTTCTACTCTTTAGAGACAAGTTCACCTACCGTCAACTTGCACGAGTCTAATACAGTTTGTGAGGTTTAAAATCTGTAATACCTTAGTAAGTGCATCCAAATAATTTTCCACGCTAGCAATCCTAACCACCTACATTTGATCTCTTTATAACACATCTCGGATGAAGTGCACCTTAATGTTTACATGTTTAGTTTTCTCATGAAACTTCAAAAAATTTATCAAATGAAGGGCACTAGTATTATCACAAAACAAAACCACATCTTGCTAAGGAAATAACCTTTTTTGTTTGAATTTGTACTTTACCTTTTCTTTTTTAAGAACCAAGTCATATGTTGCAGCTTAAGAATTTGTATACGTTTATTATTATTGATATTTTGAAAGATATTCATCATATTGACTATTTGGATCCTTTAGATTAGTCTTCATTACACTCAGTTTATATAAAAACCTAGTTCATGCATGATTAATTACCAATAAGGATAATTTATGTGATTTGGCTTCTTAAGACATACCCAAAGTTATGACATACTGTTATCTAGGTATAACTTACAAAATATTTCGTTTATGAATGTTTTTTTATTTTTGATGAATCCGGATTCTGTCACCACTTTTGACAGGGTCAGTTCGGACAAAGTCTACCTAACCGGACATGGGCAGTTCGGACACCATCATCCATTGGACTGTTCGAACAGAACTAAAGTACTTAAAACCTAATCACTTTTTGACTATGCTGCATGTTCCCCTACTTAGAACTAATGGGTCCTTAAACTCGACCCGGGTCCATTAAACACGACCCGAAAGCCCATAAGACCCAAATATAAGGGTATAAATACCCAACCACCAACATTAAATGAGGGTAATGAAAATTAAATACAACCAGACAGCTTAATTCTCCCTCTACACTCTACCCAAACATTAAATACTCACAAACTTCCACAAAACTCTAAACAAAAATTACAAACATACCCTCAGACAAAAATAAACCACACCAATTTTCATGTAATCACATGGTAACCAGTTGTGTACATCGTTGATAAGGGATTTCCTTCTCAAATAATAAGCCAAGATGATAAGAAACGATCGAGAAAGAATATTTCTCTAAATATATGGTTTTTTTTGTTCAAATGATATCCATCTTCAAATGGAGCCTTGCATTCTTATTTATATTGTTTACAAAATCTTATCTACCAATTATCATGTATGTCATAACGACTTGACAAATATTTTCTTAAGAACCTGTTAAATAAAAACATGTGTTATTCGGTTACAACCGCTTGAGCAACTTCTTTATCTAATCATTTCGTGTATCTTTATAACTATCTATATAACTTATGTTTCAATTTATACGATCCTCGTCTTAAATTACTTTATAATTTTTGTCTCATATCGTTTTTATGATCCTCGTTTTGTGTCTCTTTATAACCGTCGTATCATACTACTTTATAATAGTCATCTTACCTCATATGATCTTCGTTCCTCTTTAGGATCTTCTCATATTTTTTTATGACCATCTTCTTACACTTTGCATAACCTTTGTCTCATACATATTCTGCATCATCTTCCATTTGTCCCTTATTAGCCTTTAATATATACTTACCTCGTCACTATAAATAAAATATATTATATATAAGATATAACATTATCAATCATGAAGATCAAAGCTCCAGCTTGGCTTCACAACCAATGTGCTAGTGACATTTCCATCTCATAAAAATCTTAGATATCATAATATAAACAAATACAGTAAAATATATAATTATTTAAAACAATATTTGATTTCGTACATCACATTATAATATTTAAGTCATATATATCTATGACGGGTGCGATGTATCTTTAATGAAAAATAACCAACAAAATATATTAGAATATAGTATAATAAAAATATTTTTATGAACTAAAACATTTTACCGCGACAAAACTATAAATTGGATTTCGTTGCGAGATACGAGAATATGGTCGTCCTATTATTATATAAATCAATAATTTTCACTTTAAAAAATTATTTAACATGATAAACCGAATTTGGACAATGCTATTTTTAAATTTGGTAATTTTAGGGTTTTATTATTTAAACAAGATATAAAGTTATAATTATTTATTTAAAAATACCATAAATCATGCTTCAAACGCACTCTCTCTCCTAATCTCAAACGTTTCAAACACACCCTTTGTGACCTTTTCGTCTCCCCCTCTCCTGCTTTATAACCCATTTACCATGATGGAGGCTTGCCGTAGCTCATCTTCACGTCGATCAAACAGAAAAACCATGCTACGTTTCAACGAAAAACACTCCTCTCCGATCAAAACCAGACCAGTAAGCCCTAGCACCTCTCTGTCTTGACTGGTACTTCCTCGGGTCTGCTAGAATGAAATTCCACTAAGAAATCTGTCAATGCTTGCCTCTTGATAGCCGTTATGGGTTCAAAATCGATGTCAAAGTTCCCCCGGTTCTACCGACCATTTCGTCATACGACCAGAAAGATCGGATCGATGTAAAACTCTTTTAAGGGGAAATCGGTTCGAACCGTAATAGAATGACCTTGGAAGTACGGTCGCATTTTTCTAGTGGCTGTTACCAAAGCCAGCGCTAATTTCTCAAGCTTCAAGTACCGCTTTTCTGCGTCCAACAGACTTTTACTTACATAATAGACAGGCTTAGGGATCCTATCCTCTTCTCGAACTAGCGTTGCGCTGACCGCATGTTCTGAGACCGCTATATAAAGAAACAAACTTTCCCGGGGTAACGGTTTTGTCAGAAACGTTGAGGATGACAAATAACTCTTGATGTTGACGAACGCTTCGGTACACTTAGGAGTCCAGCTGAAATTCTTTGCATTCCTCAGAACTTGAAAAAATGGTGCGCACTTGTCCGAATATTGTGAGATAAATCTGTTCAGCGTTGCTAATCGCCCGGTCAAAATCTGTACCTCTTTAACATTTCTTGGAGGTGCTATATTGTTTAGAGCATTTAGCTGGGTTGGATCTGCTTCTATCCCCTTCTTGCTAATCATGAACCCTAAGAACTTTTCGGATCGAACTCCGAAAGAGCATTTTTCTGGATTCAATTTAAGATTCACTTTTCCAAGGTTCCTGAATGTTTCTTCTAGATCTGCGAAATAACTCTCGGCGGTGACGCTTGTGACCAGCATATCATCAATGTAGACCTCTACATTCCGTCTGATTTGCTCCTCGAAAACTATATTATACAAGCCTTTGATAGGTAGCCCCCTATTTTTAGACCAAATGGCATAACTTTGTAAAAATATAAGCCTCTTCGAGTGATAAATGTAGTGCTTTCCCGATCTTTAGGGTCCAGCTTTATCTGATTATACCCGGCGTAGGTATCCATGAAAGATAGTAACTTGTTACCTGATGTCGAGTCTACCAACTGATCAATCATTGGCATGGGAAAAAGGTCCTTTGGACATGCTCGGTTGAGGTCTGTGAAGTCTACACACATTCTCCCCTTTTTGTTTTTCTTTTTAACCAGAACTGGATTAGTTGTCCATCGCGGGTATCGGGACTCCCGTATGTGTCATACCCTTGTGAATCTTTCTACTTCTGAAATGATCGCCTCTGCATTTTATTGACAAAACGCTCGGCGCTTTTGTGTTATGGGTCGAATGCTTGGGTTTATAGACAATTGGTGGTAGATGACGCTCTCAGGGACCCTCGTTACGTCTTCTGAACACCAAGTGAATAGATGTAATTTTTTACGGAACCAAGCCGATATTTAAGACATTCCCTTTGGAAAATTCAAAACTCTCACAGCTTTCATCCATAAGCAAAAAGCCTGGGGTCTCCCTAGGATCATCTGCAGGCTCTGATCCACGGGCCGACCCTGCTAACTGCTAATTTCTCACATCGACCATTTCCCTATCTGGGTTTTCCAGCCAAAGCTGCCCAGTAACATTCCCTCGCGGTCTTTTTGCTGCTTCTAACAACTCCGACGTTGTTTCCGATTACATACTTCAGGCATTGGTGAACTGTAGAAGTTACGGCATGCATTCTTGACAACCAAGAGCGACCGAAAATTTCATTGTGTGACGTAGGTGCATCGACAACAATGAACAAAACCGTCACTTCTTTCTTGAACGGCCCTCTCCCGAGCTGAACCACTCTTTCGAATTCGCCTACTACTTCTGCTAATGCCCCTGTAAAGCCGATGATTGTATGATCTGACTTTACAATCACTGGCTTATTCCTGAATCCTGAAAAGGTCGATAAGAAAATAGTATTTGCTGAACTACCGGTATCCACCAAAATTCTTCGTACCTCCTGCCCTACAATAGCCAAAACGATCACGATTGCATCCTCATGAGGGTCAGCTACGTCTCTCATGTCATTATCGTCAAAGCATAAAATAGGAGAAGGATTCTGGTACAAATGAAGCGAAGTTCATGTCTCTACAATATGCCTCTTCCGTGAAGAATTGGTAGTACCTGCCATTGAATCGCCCCCGAAGATAGTTAGAGACTCAAAAAAAATTACATAACTCTCTTACCTTTTCTGTTGCTGGGGGTACGACTTCCTCAATCACTACGATTAGATTCTGTTCTTATCTGGGTCCAAATATTTGGTGGACACGTCAAACGAATCATTGACCTCGGAAATCACCAAAGAAATTTCCTATTTAGGCACATCTACAATTTTCTTAGCTTTTCCACCTTGTTGAGCTTGTTTATTCACATCATATAGAAATTTACCACTGTCAATTTGCACCTGGACTTCCTTCTTGAGCGTGATACAATCCTTGGTATCATGACCTACATCATCATGGTACCTACAAAAACGGTTGTTCCGACCTTCGCGGGGAGTTCCGATTGGAAATGGCTTCCGAAAGTGCACGTTTTTCCGCGACTTATCAAAGATGGTCGCAACACATTCAGTTAAATCAGCAAAATAATCAGGCCAAACCCGCTTGTTCGATATGGGTCGGTAATTATTTCCTTGGTAGCCATTTCGCGTCCTCTGAGTTTGATTTCCCGACCATTTCGCGTGTGCTTCCGGAGCTACGGTACTTATCGGTTGTGGCTGATGGATTGCACTTGTCTATGAAGTTTTCTGATACGTAACCAACTGAATCTTGAGTTGTTTGTTGGATCTGTGTTGCCAATTCCGATGCTTCGGTATCCTCAATCAGGATCTGCTTTTCGACTTGGGCTAACAAAGCTGAAAAAGTGAAGGCTTGCTTCTTCGTCACAACTTGCTTTATCGGCTCCAGTAACAATCCTAATCTATAACCAGTTAAGGCTATACTTTCGTCACGATAATCGAGATCTGTCTTTGTGTCTATAAAACGTTGAGTATAATCTCTCAAGCTCTCTCCGACCTTTTGTCGGCAATTAACTATTGTATCCCCGTTCGCTCGAAAAGTTTTGCTTCCAACGAACTGCTGTCTGAACATCATCCAGAACAAATCGAAATTCTTAATGCATCCTTGTGGCAACCGATTATACCACTTTGATGCCCGGTTTTTAAACGTCATTGCGAAAGCTCGAAAGACCACCTGATTTCTTGATCATCATCACCAAGTAAGTTTTCAGAGTTCTGACCTTCTGAAAATGATATCTCCTTATCAGAACCTTTTTCTTTTACCTTTCCCTTCCTAGCCTCGGTATTCATTTGCTGACTATTCTTTTTATAAGGTCGAGATTTTTGGGAACCTAATCTCCGGGTATCTCACGTTCCCACAGATGGTGCCAATGATAAGTGTCAGAATATCGAAGGTAGTTTATCGAGAAACGTGAATGGGTGAAATGTGTCAGGCAAACAAGTACAAAATTATAGAGAGAGAAAGTGGTCAAAATCAAGTACTAATCATTCGAAGGTCCCTTTTTAGGGGACAGCATCTTTCCTCATATAGTGACAGTTGTGGGGCCTATAGTCACATGCTAAATTTACTCTAATTGCATGTTACCCCCTATATTTGTATTTGTGTCACTTACTTCCAACATTACAATTAAGGCCATGTACATTATTGTATTACAATTTAGGTCCTCTATTACCCTTGGTATTTTATGCCCTTATCAAGGACGATTGAGAGAAGTGCCTCTGAGACTACTTCATTTCCAAAAGACGAGCAACCTTCCATGTTCAAGCCCTTGCGAATAAGTTCTGGGCACTTATGCCCTCCAGGAATGCAAGCCAACACCATTTGGTCACTATTTCTTCAGATTCTCAGCTGCTGACAACGCCACAGAAGTGCTGGAAAATTCCCCCTGGTTCTTTAGCAGCCATCCGGTTTTTCTCAAGAGATGGGAACCCATGGAAGCTCTTACGAAGGAAGCCCTAAAGTTCATACCTCTATGAGTCAAATTCCATGGCATGCCCCACGAGTTGTGGTCCGAGAAATGCCTGAGTATTCTGGGTAGTTACCTTGGCACTCCTATTTACGTCGACAGTCAAACCGCAAATCGAACCAGGTTGAACTACGCTAGAATCTGCATCATCATGAAAGTTTCCGCTGATTTCCCATCATCGATAACCATTAGTTTCCTTGGCAAGACACACGTAATCCAGGTCGAGTTTCAGGGACTCCCGACCATCTGCCTGATATGCTTATCATATGGTCACGTTGTTGCTGCCTACATTCTGTCCATGGGACCTAGTCAGGAAAACCACCCCGCCAGACGACCCGGAAAAGAACCTATGACGACCCCTGACACCCTCACGATCACTTTATCTGACTCCAGCAACAGCAACTCGACATCCTTCCCAATCAAGACAACTTCTGCTCTATGACCATTGGAACCAGTTTGACCAAGTTGTACATAATTTCCAGCAACAGCTCTATCGCAGGTCAAATTAGCCAGACCAACCAAGATCACTCGTCCGTTGAAGTTACTTCACCAGAACGCGAACCGGTAACTCTATGGCTCACGATTGCATGTATGGTAACCCGAAATGATGCATTCTACCCCATTCAAGTTTATGATTAATATTAATGCGTTTATCTTGTTGGAATATGAGAGGACTTAATGACTCCGTGCGTCAAAAAGACGTTAGTAATTTTGTTTTCTCTAACAGCATTAATGATATTTGTCTGCTAGAAACTAAGGTTGCCCTTGAAAATGTTAATCTTATTATGAAATCTATGCTTCCTTGGGGGTCTTATCTCACGAACCATAACAACCACCACTTTGGGAGAATCTGGATCTCTTCGAACCCAAGTGTTTTCACCCTGACCCATTTAAACTCTACAGTTCAATCCATTCACAGCAAAGTGAAATAGACTAGTAAAAATACCTTATTTAACCTCTCTGTTGTCTATGGGTTTATCGACCCTTCTGACCACATCCCTCTTTGGAATGATATTCGCTCTAATGCGGATGATCTATCCTGCATCCCTTGGATGGTTATGGGGGATTTCAATCTGATCCGAACCCCGCAAGAGAAATCTAACTCTGACCATAAGTGGACTACTTCCAATTCTCCTGGTTCAATGGTCGAAGTGAAAATCCGATCTCTACCAGAATTGACAGAGCCCTCGTTAACCCCCTCTAGGATGACGTCTTCCAAAACTCTTTTGCCACCTGCCCCCCTTGTACCTCTCACCATACACCCATTATCATTTATTTAGAAACCCCGTTTGAGACCAACCCTAAGCCTTTTAAGTACTTTAGAATGTGGCAGCACCATCCTGATTTCCAGAATATCGTGTCCCTTAGATGGTCACTCCCATGTAATGCAAACCCTATAGAAACCATAGTTGAAAAGATCTCAAGACTCTGCTCTCCGCTTACCTCCCTCAACAAGCGTGAATTTAGCGATATCAGCCGCAGAGTTGATGAGGCCCAAGCCGTCCTCGAGTGTGCTCAAGAAGCGTTGGCCTTCGACCCCTCTAACAGTTATCTCGTTACCGCTGGAAGATCTGCGGGTAGTAGCTTCATCTTCTACAGCCGAGCTGAAAAATTATTCTTGGAACAAAAATCTAGAGAATCATGGCTCAAGCTAGGCTAAAAAAACTCCAAATTCTTCCACAACAGCATCAGAACCCGCAGAGCCAGAAATAAAATTCTATCTGTCACATCCGCTGATGGCAGAACCATCTCCTTCCCCAAGATCATCTCCAAAACTTTCCTCAACCATTTCAGCTGTTTAATGGGATCCCCAAGTGCGGAAAACTATGCTGGTCCCCAAAGAATAAAAGACCTGATTAAATCTTCCATTAACCAATCCCAGAAAGATGATATGACTAAACCGATCCTCGATGGGAAAATAAAGGTCGCCCTCTTTAACATAGAGAGTGACAAAGCCCCTAGACCAGACGACTTCAGCGTGGGTTTTTTCAAAACCTGCTGGCCTACCATCGGCCCCGATTTATGCTCCAGCATCAAGCATTTCTTCAACAAATGAAAGATGAACGAAGCCTCGAACAAGACTTTAATTTCCCTAATCCCAAAAACTGACTCCCGCTCTACTCCCTCTGATTATCGTCCCATATCTTGTTGCAATGTCATCTACAAGGTAATTTCGAAAATCATTACGAACAGGATCAAACCTGCCATTCCATACTTGAATGACCCCTCTCAATCGGCATTCATCCCGGGAAGGAGCATCACCGATAATGTTCTCCTCTCCCAAGAGCTCATGCACGGTTACCAAACAAAGCGCTAGTTTCCAAGATGCGGTATTAAAATCGACCTTATTAAACCTTTTGATAATATCAGATGGGAGATTATCTTATACATCTTGCTCGCTATAGACTTCCTAATACAGATGATCAACTGGATAGTTCAATGCATCACCACCCCGTCTTTTGCGGTTTGTATTAATCGTAAATCTACTCGCTTCTTCCATGGGGCGAAGGGTCTTTGTCAAGGCGACCCCCTCTCCTCATATATTTTCATAAATTAGATTTGATAATGCATTCCTATAAAAAAAATAGAAGATAAATGTTTTCATAAATTTAAAAATTAGTCCATCATTGAAAATGTTTGTCAACTACCATCGGTGTTCATGGATACGAGACTGCAAATCATCATTTAAACCTTGAATTTGTGTTAATGTTTTTTGTTGTGGTATTTATTTTATCTTTGGTTTTGGTATTATTATGTATTTTTGTTTGCTTGTCATTATTAGTGGTTTGGTTATGTGTATCTAGCCAAAGTTAACCTTTAACTAAATTAGAAGATTTTTGGGTTCTTCTCACTAGTATCTTTGATTCTATAGAAAGATAATATAGTTTAAAGGTTGCTGTCGAACCTAGTATTAAGAGTACAAATTAGTTGCGAGCAAAGCTTAACATTAATGGTTCTAGAAATGTCTGGACATTGATTTCAGTACGAGACAAAGTCGTAACCGCGTATTAGAGAGCGAAAAAAATGATTGTAGAGAGAAAGTGGTAAAAGTAGATTATAATAATTAAATATCCTCCTTCCTCATTAAGAAAATCTTTCCTTATACAGTAAAGGTCGTGGGCACTATTCCACATGGGTGGCCCACTTAATTCTATTCTTACCCTTCTTTATTTTTACTTTACCCACTCTTTTATTATTTACAAGGCAAGTCCTTATTCTTTGTCAATACATCACTATTATTACAAACTATTATAGCTATGTTATTACACCATTGTATTATACCGACCTCACATGGCTTGGATAACTTATGCCCTTATGAATCACTAGCCGAGAGAGGGAAAAGTTATTATCCTTTCAATTATAGTCTGAAGTTGTTATTTTGAATGACAGATCTTTTGTGTTGTCTCAATGTATGCAGGATCTTATGTCTTTCAAGGCTAAAGTTATTGCATGTGAATATATATGGGAGTATTTTTAATAAATGCTTTTAGATGCAAAATTTGCAGCTAAACTTACTAATTTAAAGTTGCATGAGTAAGTGAATGGCAACATTAAGGTTTTCAAGTCTTGTTTGCATGAGTATTTGGAATCCATGACAGACAAGTATACTATCTTGCTGAAGCAACTTGCTTCCAGATGTAATACTCATTCGATAGATTATGATAATTATGAAACTATATTGCCTTTACGCAATAAATTATTATGAAAACTTGTTATAGATTAGTGTTGCATATCAATGAAGAACATCCCAAGCTAATGTTTGACTATTTTTTGTATAATGTTCATGAGACAAAGTGGCTAAAACACGTTGGTTGGATTGATAAGTATTACGATTATATTCCTCTTTTTTAAAGATGGACTAACGAATGGCAATCCAATTTGTGATATTCTTGAATATATTGAAGAGAAAAAGATCAAAAATCCTATATTAGTTGAATATGTTGAGGATGGCGAAAGAAGCGACACTAATAAGAATCTGTATGAAGCAAATGGTGCCTGAGTTATTGACGTTAGGATTGAATGTGGCATTGTGCCGACGATTGTTATTTATTAACCTATTCTTCATTCTTAATTTTTTGTACGAATTGAATTTTTTCCAACCTCTATTTTTGGAACTCTTAATCAACGGCATAATAGTTTTCGTATGTGTAAGACTTTTTGTTTTTCTTAGTACTTTTTTGGATGTAAAAGTCTGTGTCTTGGACACATATTTTATTTATATTTTTTTTTGTATTTAATGATCAATTTTAATAGACCAATTTTGTATTTTCAAACACTTAGGTTCTCTACTTAGAGTTTTCAAGAACTTTTCAAGTACAGTTAGAGTGCGTGACTCTCTTGTATGGTTTTTTCTTTTTTTGTAATAAAATGTAGCTTATATTTCTGATGATGGAATCCTGATCATCCATAATTTATATTTTTATCTTTTATATCTTTTGTTTGTGTTTTTTAGTTTGTATTTATTTTTATCTAAATCGATGGTAATTTTTATCATCTGAGGAAAATTAGTTGTTTGTTTTAGCAAATCTATTTATTTAAACTAATTCATTTTATATCTTAAGTGATTTTTCTTTCTTATTGATAGATTTTTTATATGTCTTGTACTTTATGAATGATATGTTCACTTTCGACTATTGTTCTGTAGCATTTGTGGCTATAATTCATTATGTAAGTAGGAGTTAAGCCATATTTTTTGCATTAAAAATATGTTATTATTTTCGAATGCCTTCTCAAAACCATATGGCCCCACCGAGAGAAGAAAGAGTACATCCTCATAAATTAATAAATCTGTTCTAAGATAGTATGAATTACAAGCTCTTTTAATCCGCAAAACCACAATAAAGTTTTCATTTGTTATTATTCTAGGGGTTCCGAACTTGATTTCTATTCGTTCAGCAACGTGTAAGGTCATGGTTTTAGTTTCGCTTTAACGGTAAACAATCCTTCTCAATTTGGGTCCAACTTTTCAATTATTTTTTCTTGTTTATGTTGAAATATTCTTCTTCTTAGTATTTTTTTTATTGGTTCAAAATTATTGAATCCAAATTTGTTATTATATATATTCCTCATTATTGTATTATAATATTATGATTGAATTTTAGCTTTGATATTTCTTTCTTAAACTAGGTCTATTGTCGCTATGGTGGAGGTGGCAATTAGTGGAATACCTCAGGTGGTGGATGACGCATAGCTTGAACACACTATTGTCTTGAGTGACCGAGATACCGAACTGGAGGCACAACTTAATGAGAAAACTCTTAGCTATAAAGAGTTATAATTGAATTCTCAGGAGGCAGTTGACCGTGCCACTTCTTGGGCTAAGTCAACCGAGGCCGCTTGTTAATAATCTTAGGAAAATAGTTAGAGTGGCAGAAGTCACAATCCAAAAACCTTTGACTCACTGAATCTCTGCGTGATACTCTACCAAAGCCTCAAGAGGATTGACATTAGGTGGTTCGAGGCTTGACAGCTGAAAGAATTCAAAACCGCTCTCGCCGATTTCAAACGGCTAGGGTGGTTAAGGATCTATATGAACTCCGACTTGATACGACAAAGAGGAATAGGGAATAAAACAACAAGTTTGTTGCTAAATGCATGAAAACCATAAAAAAGAAAGTTATCGATGCTAAAGCTTCTTATGTTCTAACATTCCATCAACGATTTCCCCATCTGTCGTTGGGGTTGATGTGGTTGGATGTTCCTGAAAAGATACTCGTGATAGGGTGGTTTGTGAGGATAATAACAATGAAGAGGAAGAGAAGGATGACTTATCTGAAGGACCATCTGATTGTTGGATTGGGGTTTCTTTAATTTGTTGTTGTTGTTTTTTCTAATTTTTTGATCCTTGTAACCATGAGACTCCAACCTTTTGATTAATGTACGTGATGTTTATTCTATATTTTTTATTTTTAAGTCAAAACTGATTGGTTTCAGGTGTTAATAAGAAAATTGTTAAGTAATATTATAAATCCAAACAAAAAAATTACATAGATCAACTAATGTTAATAACACTTAAGGTTTGAGCTTATAAAATAATGTGTATCAAGTAAACTTAAAAAACCCTTTAAGGTTCGAACTCATAAAATAATGTAAATCAATTATCGTTGAAAACCCCTTAAGTTTGAACTCAAACAATAATGTAGGTTAACTATAGTTGTAAAACCATTAAGGTTTCAAATCGTAAGATAATATGTAGATCAACTAAAGTTGAAGAACCCTTAAGGTTTGAACTCATAAAATAATGTAGATCAACTATCATTGAAAAACCTTTAAGGTTCGAAATCATAAAATAATATGGAATAAGTTTAAATGGGCACGATATCGTTTTTCTTTAATAAAATCGAGAGTAAGACGCTGACCTTCATCATTACTATCTTTATCATAATGCTTGACTCTAAAAGACGGGAATATTATCTTTGCGGGGGTCACTCTGTCCATACCATATACCAGGGCGTAAGGTGATTCTTGAGTAGCTGTTGGGGGTATAGTTCAATACACCCACAACACTTCATGAAGTAGTCTGGAATTTCTCTGATTTTCCTTCCAAATTCTTCTTAAGGCCATCGACGATTGTCATGTTTGTTACTTCGACTTGGCCATTTGTTTGTGGGTGAAAATATGTTGAGAAAGAATGTTCTATTCTATGAGATGAACAAAATTTCCTCATTTCAACACTATCAAATTGTGGACCGTTGCCAATAGTTAATCTACACGGGATCCTGCAATAATAGCATATTTTTTACAAGACAAAATTGAGTATATCTGTGAACCTTGTCCCAGAAAAAGACTCGGCCTCAACACACTTAGAGAAGTAGTCCACAACGACAACTATCATCTTAGTCCCCCACTCTACCAAGTCGATCTCTCATGTATCAAATGGTAATCATTCAGAGACGGATTCAAGTGGAGTAGCTGGGATATGAATTGAGTTTCCAAGCCACTAACAAGTATCAGACCTCTTGACCAGCTCTTTGGCATCACCCGCTATTGTAGGCCGGTATAAACCTGATAGCAAAACTCTTCTTATCAAAGCCTACAAACCACAGCAAACTGACCCTTCACCATCGCGGAGTTTAGATAAAACTATTTGTGACCCAATATGCCCCAAATATCTTAACAAGGGTCTCCTGAAATATTTTTTGTAAAGTATGCCCACTAATAGCACCAAACCGTGAGCCTTATACCGTACCTTTTTCGTCAATGTTTTATCCTCGAGTAACACATTATTTGCGAATAAATTTCGTACCTTATACTTCTAGTTTGTTTTAGTAATTTTTAAAATTTGGCAAGAAATTTCCAGTCGGTTTCCTAGTTCAATCCTTTTAATGGTTGATGGGTCTTATTGTGTTAAAATTCATGGATAATCCTCGACGTACATCGTGGTTGCCAGTTCATCGGCAATTACATTTTCAACTCTATGGACGTGTTCATATGTGATTCTTTCAAAAACTGCGGCCAAAACCCTTAGTGCAGCTAAATACTGGACCATATGTTCTTTTCTTACCTCGGATATCCTGGTGGCATGATTAATCAGTAATTAAGAATCACTTACTAACCGAATATGTTTGGCCCCACGAACTTGGGTGAGTCTAAGTCCTACTAATCATGCCTCGTACTCGGCTTAACTATTCAAAGCTGTAAATCTGAATCATATTGCTTGGTACATAACTATTCCTAAAGGTGTGGTTATCTGGACGCCCACTCCACACCTACTGATACTTGACCCTCCATGGGTCCAGAAAATCCACTCGGCGGGCTCTTCTTTCAGGTCGACCTCTATTTTTTCTAGTCATCTAGAATGAAATTCTACTAAAATGCCTGCCAAATCCTAGCCCTTGATAGTCGTTCTTGGCTCGAATTTGATGTTGAAATCTCCTAGGTCGACCAAACATTTAGACATTCGACCTGAAATGTCGGGGCGCTGCAACACATTTTTCAACGAGAAGGCCTTTCAGACGACGATATAATGGCCTTGGAAATAAGGCCGCATCTTTTTTGCCGCAGTTACTAACGTTTGGGCTAACTTCTCAAGTTTCACATACCTTTTCTTGGTGTCCAACAAACTCTTGCTCACATAATAAACCTGTTTAAGGTCTGATCCACCTCACAAACTAGCGTTGCACTAACCGCATAAATCTGACACTACAATATACAAAAACAATGTTTTCCTAGGAAAAGTCTTTGTTAACAAAGACGAAGAAGATATATACTATTTCAAATCAAGGAAAGTTTCGACACACTAGGGAATCCAATTAAATGTTTAGGTGTTTTTCAGAACGCGAAAAGCGGTGCACATTTTTTAGAAGATCGAGATATAAACCTGTTCAGAGCCGCCCGATGCCCTGTCAAAATTTGAACATCTTTAACATTTCTTGATGGTGGCATGTTTCTCAAAGCATCGGGCTTGCCTTTATTCCCTTTTCACTGATCATATATCCTAAGAACTTCCCCAATCGGACCCCAAACGACCATTTTTATGGGTTTAGCTTGAGATTTATTCTTTTCAAATTACTAAACGTCTCCTCTAGGTTGGTAAAATGGTCTTCGTCAGGCATACTCTTGACTAACATATCATCTATGTAAACTTTAATGTTTTGCCCGATCTGACCCTCAAATGCCTTGTTCACCAACCTCTAATAGGTCGTTCACACGTTACTTAGACCGAATGACATAGTTTTTTAATAATGAAGGCCTCTTTTATTTATGAACGACATATTACCATGATTATGTTGATCCAATCTTATTTAGTTGAATCTACTAGCTGATCGATTCGCGACATTGGGAAAGGGTCTTTAGGGCATGCTCTATTAAGGTCGGTAAAATCCACACACATTCTCCATTTACCGTTCTTCTTTTTAACCAAGACTGGATTGGTTGTCCACTGCAGGTACTGGGATTGTCGAATATGGCCTACTCTTATCAATTTGTTCACATCAGCAATAATAGCCTCTGCTTTTAAATTATGGGTCGAATGTTTTTGCGAATAACCTGGCTGTGATAAATCGCGCTATTGTGGACTTCTGTCACATCCTCTGAGCACCAAGAAAATAAATGTAACCTTTCCTTGAGAAAAGAAATTAACCTTTCCCGAACCTCAGAAGACAACTTCATCCTGATTTTCAAAATTTTCCCTCCGGGGAATTCATAATGTTCACATTTTTCATCCGTCAATAATAATTCGGGGGTCTCCCTAGGATCACCTACAGGTTCTGACCCCGAGGTTGAACCTTTTAACTGCTAATTTTTTACTTTCCTCATTTCTTTGTCAGTTTTTTACGCTAGAGTCACTCGGTAACACTCTATGGTTGTTTTCTAGCTTCTTCGTACTTTACCCACATTATTGCCGACCACGTATTTTAGACATTGGTGAAATATAGATGTCATCGTGCGCATCATAGACATCCAAAATCTACCAAAAATAGCATTAAGCGAGGTCGGTGCATCCACAACCACAAAAAAACACTATTAATTCTTTTTTGAATCGACCCCGACCCAACTGCACTAACCTTTCAAATTCTCCTACTACTTCAGCGGTAGCTCATGTGAATCCTACTTTGGTTCGCTCTGACTTTAAAATAACTCGAGGCCTTTTGAAATTTGCGTAAGCTTTCGTGACAATAATGTTTGTTGAACTTCATGTGCCTACCAAAACTCTTCGTACCTCCTCGCCAGCAATTACGGCCAAGATTACAACCGCGTCTTCATGTGGTCCGGTGATATTTTTTATATCATTGTCATCAAATCAGAGTAAGGGGGACGGATGTATGTATAGGTGAAGTGACGCTTCTGCTTCAAATTATGTAGCTAGACTCACAATATGTCTCTTTTGCGAAACATTGGTGATTCCTGCCACAGAGTTGCCTCCAAATATAGTTAGTGATTTGAAAAGCCTACACAAATGACTAATATTTCCTTTACTTACGGGAATTATAAAATAAAAATAAATTTATAATGGTAAGTATTATTCGAAGAGGCATACCCGTCGATGTTAAAGCTATAATCGGGAATGAGATTCGAAAATATGACGTGACCCCTCAGATAAGTGGGAGCCTCCTAAGGGTAAAGATATAGTGACAGCTAAGGGAATGCTAGGACAACAATAAACTATGGTACATTTCCGAGAAAGTCTAGTTTTGTTACATGAGGGCTCGGGGAACCAGATTTTTGATTACCAATCAAACAATCAATTTGTGGTTCCGTCCGAATAAGGTATTTATGTAACAGCTAATGATAGCCACCAGTATAATTAGGGCTATAACTGGAGGCAGCATTCAATATCTGCTGAAATTCTCTTCAGACATATACCAAAGTGGTTTGATATATCTAAAATGGAAAAATTCCATGGGAATAGAGATTCGGATAATCATCTAGAGCATTTTAAGAACTATATGATGAATTATAATGACGATGATAAGTTTTTTTATCGAGATTTCTCTCAAACTTTCACACACAGTGCTTTAAATTTGTATAAACGGTTTCCGTAAGTTTTTATCAAACAAATTGTTATGTTTAGGACAACATAGACGATAGTTTGTAAGAACTAAGGAGATGTCGGGGAATGGAAACAAAATAATCCAATATTGCCAGTTAGTTGGGAAGAGAGATTACACCAAATACTTCGTTTTTATAAAGAGTAGTATGGATGCTTGTTATGAGTAAGTAGTTATGACTTCTTTTAGGCAAAGGATTCTCTCAAGAGATTCAGCTGATGAAGTATCTAGGAAAAAATACTTAACCTTAGAGGCTCTACTAGTTCAGGTCGATGAACAGATCAAAGTGGAAGATTAAAAAAGATTAATGTTGATCTCTCTACAAAGACAGGTTCTATAGACTTCTATCCTGGTTTATCAACATCTCCTACACTTTCAACCCGAGGCAGTAACCATTTTTCACCTAAAGGGTGAAAATAATATCTTGTCTCGGACTAGGGTTAATCAACAATCCTAAGGTCATCATCAAGGTAAAAAACATAGGCCTAGAAAAATTCATTGGGTTTGACCGAATAATTATGATGAATTGATGGAAAACATCCTTACTGTTTTCGATAAGTCTCGAATCTTGATTCAGTTCCAAAAACAACTTCTGATTCAGAGACTGAATAAAGGAATGAATAACTAGTTTTGTAAGGATCATAATGATGTAAGCCACGATACGAAGGACTACATAACACGGAAACATGAAATTTAGACCTTTATTGAGAACGACAAGTTAACTAATTTTGTTAAATCATAATTTCGGGATCGGCAGCACGTACTGATGGATAATCATGCAACAGTCTGAATTGAGGCAATCGAGGTTGCACCAAATATTTTCCAATCGAATTTCATTAAGATCGTTCAGATCTTAAGACAGATCATGATGTGTCTCAATAAAATATAAGATTCAAACCAATGAGGGTTCAAGTATTTCAGGTTGTAGAGTGGGGGTCCAATTGATAGCGCCAACCAGAGAAGCGATGTACCCAGCAATATGATTTGGATTCAAAGCATCTAACAATAAGGCAGAATATAAGGTAGATTTGGTCGGGTTACGGCTTGCGCAAATCTGTGAGGCTAAGAAGGTTTGCTTGATAAGTAATTACAACTTCTTATCAACCATCTATCAGGACAGGCTGAAGCAAGAAGGGTATTCATAGAAGTGAACATGTACAACGGACCAAAAATTATGTGGTTTATTTCTTAGCATATACAGAAGGGTATTCATAGACGTGAACAATGGCACATTTCGATAACACTAGTTTTTCAAGAAACAAAAGTACACACTAAAGAAGCATTTCAAATTTTGACAAATTCTAGGAAAAAATGGGCGTGCGAGCTTAAAAACTTTATAATCATAGGGAATATGCCAGTCCTAAAATCCTTACCTAATAGCCTAAGGTTCAACGTGTATGGTTTCGTAATTCTCGTAGACATGCTTTATAAAACAATATTTAGGTCGGCCACTATTGTGGTGCCTCAGAGATAATAAATCACATATGATATTATCTTTATTGCATGATAGAGAGGGTTTGAACCAATATGGTTTAAAAAAGTTAACAAGAATGGTTTTATTGGTCAGGTATTATTGGTCTTCCATTATGGTTGATGCCAAAGAACTTGTGCGATGGTGTGATATATGTCAATGATTTATTAATGCAATACATGTACCATAGTTCACTTGAGACAATTTCTAAAGCATTGCTTTTTGATAGATGGGGTTTATATTTAGTCAAACCTTTTTTATAGCCTCCAAATGGCACTAAACCACCATAGTAGATGTCGATTATTTCTCTAAATGAGTGAAAGCTGAGCCTTTTCTGGAAAATAAAGCAAAAAATATATTATCAAAATTATTTTATTAAACATATGATGTAGGTTTGAGGTCCCAAAAACAATCACAACAGACAATGCTCATTATTTATAGGAAAGTAGAGGTTACATACAAAACTATCCTCGATGTCTTGAGAAATAATTTGACAAGGGCTTTCAGAAAATGAGATAATTATTTACAAGAAGTATTGTAGGCTTACCGAACTAAACCACAGTTAACCACTCAAATATATTTTTTTGTACTGGTAATTCGGATGGATGCGGTAAACCCAGCCGAGTCCACCCTCACATCTTTCCAAATCATAAACTACTCTGAAGGAGATAATTATCAAGGTCGAAGAGCCAAACTTGATTTAATTGTAAAAAAAAGAACAAAGACACATCTAAGATTTCTTTGTTGTCAAAGTTTGATGAAAAGTAGGTATGCATCTCGAGTTCGACATATAAAATTTAAGGTGGGGACAAAATTTCTAAAAAAACTTCTTTATATACACTAAAAATAAAGGTTAGGAAAATTATACCTAAATAAAGAGGGGCCTCATCTGGTTACTAAAAGGGTTAAGACCGTAATGTTTTGACTGACAGATCAAGAAGGTAACCCACTTCATCACCCTTGGAAAATTGAGCATTTTATACTATATTTGAAATTATTGTAAAAAGTATTGTGTATCTTAGATAATTTTAATGTCCGGAGATATACTCTTTCATCCCCTGGTGGCCAGGGGAGGTTTCAATGAGGTGTTCAAATAGCGAGATTTTATAAATCTTTTTTACCTTTTATATTTGTCTTCCACTATTAATTGGTACGAATATTGTTGACCCAAAAATTCGCAATAAAAAGGTTCCAACGCTAGTTGGTCAAGTGTAAAGGTTCTATTATTAGATTGTCACATTTAAAAATTTCCAACACTATTTACTCAAGAGTAAAGGTTTCAACATGAGTTGGTGTGTTTGAATAGCCCTTTGGTGACCGGTTGGGGAATGATCACCCTCAACTAGGAAAATTATGAAGACATAATTTCAAATAACAAATTTATATGTTGCATGAAACAAATTGAATAACAAAAGCTGTTATTTATAAATTCCTACAAGCACAAAATGTTGTTGCGGCCAACCAAGGACTTTGAATTCTTATAAAAAACATAAAAATAATTATCTTCCACCATTAGACTTGTCTTTATTGGCTTGGCCCCTACTTGCTTTTCCCCTATTTTTAGGATTTTATGCTTGTTAATCCTTATTGGAACTTTCGTTTTCGGATTCCTCATCCTCAAACTCACCATCTCCATACACTAAATCCAGTGTTGCTTCTAACTCATATCTGAATAAGATGCCAGGAACTTATTTATCCTCGGAGAATATGTCCCAAAACATTCCAAGCTTAGCTCTGGGAACATTTTGTGAAAGTTGAGAACCAGTTCGGATATGAATTTAGAATTCTACTTATCTTAAGAGGTTAAGCATTCCTCAACATATGCATCGAACGTGGCATTTTGGTCCTTTGCAGCATGTTCCTTAATTGCATTCATATCCTCCTTGGCTTCCATAGTTGTCGTCTTCCATTCATCTAACAACTTGTGAAAGACAATCTACTCGGATCAACCAGTGTCAATTTCTGAACCACGTGTATGGTTAAATTTGAAATGCATGTATGAGAGTCAATCCTCCCGGAAGATCTTCGCAAAGACTAGAGATTACTAATAAAGACCGAATTATCCAACCTGCAAGTCATACCGACTAGAGACTAGAGACTACAAATTTATAAATATTTAATACTAAAAATGTTTTATGTAACAAATAATATATATATAAATATTGTTGAGAAGTTAATACGTTAAAATAGTGCATTACAGGTCATCCATATAAACCCGGATCCAAAAATCTAATATCATATGCCATATGTTTATATGGATCCAAAAATCTAATATAAACCCAAAAGTTAGTGGATCAATTAATTAGATCAATAACATTTTAGTAAAATCGGTAATAATTTACTTAAAAATTGTATTATATAATTGTGTTTTAGAATTTTTTGAAAACGTAAAATAGTATTTTTGGAATTCTTTTTCAAACTATGATTTGACTAATACTTAGATTTTTAAATAGATTTAAAAGAAAAAGACTAATATAAAATTTGGTTCAAATAATCAAAATAAAATTACTTTTGATTTTCCAGTTGGGTTTATTAATTTTGATATTATGCCGTAATAAAAAAACAATTTGACTAGTTATATATAAATAATTAGTCTTCTATTCGTTGTACAGTAAAGTTAAAGTCTAATATTATATAATTTGAATTGTCAAAGTCTACTATTATATAATTTAAATCTTTAGTTTATATTTTAATTTTTCATAAACCCGACCTGGTATTTAATTATGTCGATGGTGGTAAGTTATTATCCAATAACTTAACCTAATTACTTTAATTGACTTAAATATTTTTAATAATTTGCGTTATAATCGATAATCCATTCCAAAATTAATTGTCTTATATAATTATATTACCAAATTATATAGAGAATTTGGTTGTAAACTTTGATAAAGCAACTTAACTTATTTTAAAGCAAAAAATTCCCATCATAGGATTTTATTTGGCACTAAATTTCTACCAGAAAAATCATAAAGGGTTTTAAAAAATTAATTAATTTTTTAAAGTTTTTATTCATATTTGTTTTTGGACCAAATAGATTCTCTTTTATTTTGCAGGGACTTCGAGTACATTTTGTCCAAAAAATACAAAAAAAATGTCTCCAAATTTTCTTTTGTACACACAGAAAAATTAAAAACTTTTCAAAACTTCATAAAACACCAAACCTAGAAAATGATTTTCGAATGGATATCGAGAAGAAAAACTTTACAGAGAAGCATGAAACCCAAATAAAGTAGTCATTTTAACCATTTCTTTAAAACGTTTTCATTTTTGAAATTCTTCGTGATGTAGAAATAATTGAATTTGTACAGCCCCGCCGGTTGAAACCCTCCACCCCGATGGGGATGCCATTGTAGCCATTTTAGATCTAGGTTTAATCTCCGCCTTAGGATCCTTCCTATGGATTGTAGGAACGCATAAGTTTAGAAATCTTGTTAATTTTTTGGAACCATTCCCCGGCGAGGGACATATTTTCAACCACCGGTTGGGTACGTGGCTCGTCACCCAATGGGGTGTGATGAAAAAATATATATAATTTTCACTTGGTCAATGTAGGAAGAGAATGAGCTAATAAAATAATGCATGGTAAAAGAGGAGGTAAAAGAGGACCCTTGCTCCATTGATTATAGTCATTTGTTCAACATAAAATCTCACTATACACAAGAATAATTTATCGAATGGGTTAAGCAAACCGCGATAGACAACGGGTTTGTAGTTATATTACGGCGTCGCGAAATGCCAAAAGTTGAAAAACTCAGAGAATCATATTTGTGTGTTAAAGATTCAAAAATTACACAAAGTTGGTAGATCTGAAGGATCTTAAGAGGAAGTCTACTTGGACCAAAAAATATGGATGCTCTTTCACCCTTAAAGGAAAGAAGGTAGATGATGATTTATGGGCCTTAGAGGTCATATGCGGTGTTCACAATCACGATACTAAAAAATTCAACGAAAGTCATTCATATTTTGGATGATTTTCTAAAAAAGAGTTGGATTTTGTAGTTAGTTCTATGAAAATGGGATACTGTCCTCGTATCATTCTTGGGGGAGTGAAAAACATTAACACTAAAAACATTTCGTCCATGCGCACGGTGTATAATGATCAACTTAAACAATCAAAGGTAACTTCGAGTCTTTTTAGTTGAAGGTACATAACTTCGAGCCGCTTGTTAGCCTTACATAAATTCTCTAACATTATGTAAGAGAAGCTAAAAACAATGTCTCCCACTATGATTTGAAATATTTTTCCAAAAAAGTAGAATGTGCCAGCAACATGACAATCGCGGACAACATGCTTTGCACTTGCGATACAAAATACACACGGTATACCTTGCGCGCACGATATCTAAAGATTTGTTGCCAACGGCTTAGAGGTGCCTCTAAATTTGTTTCACGATAATTGGAAGAGGTTAGAAATTTGTGTCTGTACCAATCTCACGACGATCAAGCAATTGAAATAAAAACTCGATAAACTAGTATGCTATGTCATTGACTCCAAGGATGAAGCACGCATATAGCATGTTTATAAGAAATGGTATGTCATCGTCCATCCGGAAATAACTTCCTTATTGGAGCCTTTGGTCATGCTAAAAGTGCGCGGTTGTCCACCTTCCAAACATAAGTTATCTTTTATCACATCTGAATCATCCACTAAACGCGACAACTCGTTTCACGAGCATGCGCTAGATTCCAAAATATATAGTTCACCATCGTTTGCAAAAACGTTCAAACCTCCGACCGCAAACTAGCATAAAGGGAAAGAAACGCCAGATCCCAAACTTGGTAAGGAAAGCGTCGCTCGAAAAAAGGGAAGTGGGATGGTGCTTTATAGTGGAATGGTTTGTAGTAGTTCAAGTTCTACGATGTCAGCTAAGGCAAGTTTGGTTGATCCCAAAAGGTACCTAAACCAATTCCCCATCTTTGTTAGACTTTTCTTAACATCTATCATCAACATTAAATCTGATTGCCACTGCAGGTACCACTCTATTGCGTTTGCCTTGAACGGGCAACAAGATGGGTGAAGGTTGATTAACACTGCCCTATAGAACAAACTTAAGGATTACGTATTTGTGTACGTGAAGATATTTACAAGCATGGAGGATTTGTTAGATATTGCGGAGCGTGTTAAGTGCTCTAGCGATATGGCTACTATCGATCATTGGATGTCAATGCCCGGGATGAGAGTCGCGATCGCATCTACGTTTAAATGCATACTCCACTTTATAGGATAGTATAGAACCATAGATATTGTCTTCACTTTATTTCCATTAAGAGATGCACCTCTTATGACGTCAAAACAGTTGGAAGTCGGATTAGGTTGGGTTAACTCTAACCAATTTGTGGACGTAAGTATTTCCTTACATTGTCGGTTAGTTTAAACCTTTAAACATCCCTTTTATCGTGTTTTTCGTTTTGTAATTTTGGATTTTAGCAGATACCCCATGTGTGAGAATACATTATTGTTGCCTAACATTTCGTTCACTAGAAGCAGAAGGTTGGGCATTATCGATTCTTTCTTGTTGCAAGAGATGCGAAGAAATAAAAAATCATAGTTTCGAAGTAACCGATTTAGCCGCAGTTATTTAAATATTTGCTCATAGCAATACATTTACAATTTTTCACGCTTAAAACTTGTATGTTTTGGAGTTTATGATGATGTTAATTTAAAAACATTAACATTAATTTCTTAATTGGTTCACATAAATTTAAGACATTACATAATTAGAATACAAATCCAAACAATGAAAATAGATAGATAGTAGACAGAGTTGACATAGTAGACGCTTAAGGTGCGTTCATGGTGACAGATAGTTCCATTCATGCTCGAAGCGTTTCTTGAAAGGATATTTCTCATCTTCGCTACTACTGTTATGAGTTGGGTTAGTTCTAACACATGTGGCTAACGCGTCCGATTTCTCCTGCAAATTAAGCAGATCTTTGGTAATAGTACTTTTAAATGCCATACTGAATACATCGCGGGTTTCACATTAAACTTCGTGAGGTAGTTCTTCCATTTGTATAGTCGGCACGATGTTCAAATAAGCTAACATATTGGCCACTTCTTCGTATCCACGTGGTCAGGGTATCTTACAACACGAACATGATGCCTCCCTACCGTGCATGAAATACATTCTGCATAAAGCAGCATCGATGAAGGTAAGAGTCTCTTGCGACATCGTGCCTTTCAATATCTCATAAGCTTTTATGAGGTTTTCATCTTCGTGCATATTCCAATTTGAATCACTCATTCGTATTTTCTCAATGTATAATTCTCGAGTGTGGTTCTATTACTTATAGATGGGTATTCGACAGGAATTCTTAAAAAAAGTAAGCGGGAATCAGAAAATGTTTGGCGGGTTACCAAATTTTGGCGAAATTGTTGTAACATTTTTTAACAACCTTCACCCAGTGGAGTGGAAATTATCAATGACCAGCCCACTAATTTTAAACCACCGAGGTGGAAATTCCTCACCGGTTGTTTTTAACCGGCGGGGCAGATACCAAATGAAATAACTATCCATAGTGTTTTAAACGTGTTATTACCCTCCGGTTGAAAAATTATCAACCGGTTGAGTATTTTTCAACTGTTGGGGCTCTACCTGCCAGATCGCGATTTCCGTTATGGCGGGCTAACAACCTACCTCATCTTAAAAGTTAGAGGTGAAATTTGGTCTTCATCCCCGCCGGGTTATAAATTTTCAACCGCCAGGTATGGTGGTAATATTTCAACCAACCTTTTAACTCTTATGTTGAATAAATATATGGCGGGTTTACAATTTTCACCCGGCAGGGGGAATCTTCCCCGCTGGGTGATAATTTTTCAACAGTCGGATCGCCTGCCCTGACCTGACGAGGAGAAGAAGTGTTTCAACCATATAGTATCTAGCAAGCTTACTTTAACCCTCTGCGAGGAGTTCACAAAATCAACAGATGCAACATACATCACATACACACCAATAAATCTAATATAGATCAACATACAAACTAAAACAAACATCCAATACAACATATATGAACCGATAAAACTAAAATCGAATACAACATACAAAACTTCATTGCTATGTTGTAAAACATTCAAAATACCTAATAACTTGTTCGAGAAAGTCAAAAACTAAAACAACAAACAAACTATCAACAAACCTAGCAGGATAAGCAACCATGGACTTGTGATTTGAAGAACGTTTATTCTAAAAGACATGATCTCTTCTAGACTATTGTTGAGAGGGCGAACACAATTTATCGTGTTAATCGTATCCACCACGAATTGTTCGTCGAGGATATGCGGAGTGATGTGAAACCAACCATACTTCACAACATAAGCTGCATATTGAGGGGTCAATGTCTTACCACTTGTGGCCAATAGCCGTGAATACTTATCGATCATGAACTAGTTCTCCCTCTAGTTACTCCAATGTCGAATGTCAACATGATAACACGGATTGTCACCTCTGTTGAGCCCGGATCAAGCGGCAATGGGATGCAAACGCTTCTTTTGGACACAACCAAACTGTCGCATCACTCAATCCGGGTGGTATGCCTCGGTCACAAACATAAGGTGAATAGAGTTGCGATATAACCATATCTCCTGCTCCAGAAACGCTTGTTGAATATCAATGTATGGCTAGAAAATTACCTATAAATAAAAAAACAAATAAACATTTAATAAACGAACACATAATTCATCAATGACGTAAAATTAAATAAATTTATATAAAATACTTACATCCATTTATGCTTGGGCAACTACAACAACATCTTCAGATCAGTTGGGGTGTAACTGATGTTCACCGCAACCCAGAAGCATGGGAAGTGGTCGTAGACCCAACAGTCCAATAACGCTGACAAACCAACTAAACTCTTCAATGAGTGCTTCAAAATGCCTCCCAAACTCTTATACAGCCACACCAATGCACATTTACCCCACGCAAGCTCATCAAATTTCTTTAAGTGCTCGAGATTTACAAAACAAATTGCATTAGATATTAGCAAAATATGCTATGAAATTTATTTTAGTAGTTGTGGATTATTTCTCTAAATGGGTGGAAAATAAGCCATTTTCAAGAATGAAAGAAATACATGTTATGAAATTTATTTAAACTAACATATGATTTAGGTTTGGGTTCTCAATAACAATCGCGATAGATAATTATCATCAGTTTGAGAACAATGACATGGAAGCTTTTTGCTCCTCCTGAGGTATTTGGCATTGCTTTTTTGTGCATTTCCATTCGTAGGCTAATAGGTAAGCAGAGGTTACAAATAGAAATATTCTCAATGGTTTGAGAAACAATTTAAAAGAGGTTGTCGGAAAATGGTCGTATTATTTACAAGAAATATTTTAGGCTTACCAAACTACATCATGGTCAGCGAATCAAGAATATCTTTTTGCATTGGTATATATGATGCTTGTGGTAACCCTATCTGTGGACATCCTCCATCTTTCTAAATCGTAAATTATTCCCAAGCAGATAACAATGAAGGCTAAAGATACAAACTCGACAAAGGCACATCTAAGATCTCTTCATTGTAGGAATCTGATGACAAGTAGGTATGCATCCCTAGTTGAGTCGCCAATTTAATAAGTATTTATCCAATTTCACAAATTAATTGAGAGAAGTAAATATTGTAGAGAGAAGTAAGTTCTAGAGAGAGAGAGTTAAGAGATAGAATTAGTTGATATGAAAAGTCAAAGAGCTTTATTAGTTTAATCTTGGCCTTTATACAGAGGCGCAAAGGCATAAGCTTTAATTGATACAGTTACAAAAATGGGTCTAATTGCATATTAGTCCCTCATTAAAGTGTAAAGCTTATAATCGCTCCTATAATTATATAATCTGTCATAAAAGGTTTTATTCATTTACATGTCAGCCCTCAAAGTTCTATTCCCTTATCAAGACATATAGAATTTAGGGTTGGGGACAAAGTTCTAAAAATGTATTTATTTACTATAAAGATAAATGGTTAGTGAAGTTAAAGCCAAATTGGAAAAGGTGTTATTCAGTTACTAAAGAGTTAAGCTCATAACTTATCGACTAACGGATCAAGATAGTAACCCACTTTGGCACTCTTAGAACATTGGACACTTGGGAATTTATTTTTGAATGATTGTGAAAAGATGTGTATATTATTTAATTTTATGATGTGATATCTGGATACATAATTTGTCCTATCTAGGTGGCGCGGGGAGGTTTGAATGAGGTGTCGATAAAGCCAGAGTTTATAAATATGTTTACCTTCTATATTACTCTCTCACTATTAATCGGTCGGATATTACCGACCCAAAAATTTACATTTAAAATGTTCCAACATTAGTTGGTCAAGTGTAAAGGTTCCAACATTAGTTAGTCACATTTAAAATATCCTAACACTAGTTGGTCAAGTGTAAAATTTTCAACATTAGTTGGTCATATATAAAAGGTTTCAGCACTAGTTAATCAAGTGTAAAGGCTAAAGCATTAGTTGGTCATATTTAAAAGGTTCCAACATTTGTTGCTCACGTTTGAAGATCATTTCGATGACCGGTTGGGGATTGATCACCCTCAACTAGGAAAACTTTAAAGATATAATTTGGAATAACAAATTTATATGTTGCAAAGAACGAATTGAATAAGAAAAGTTTATATTTATAAAGTCTAAATAAAAGCATAAAATACCCTAAAGAGCAAGGGATTTTGAATTCTTATAAATACAAAAACAATATATTTTCATAACGATAAGAAACACTGGATAATCATTTTACACCATCACACTTGCCTTCATTGGCTTGGCTCTTGTTTTTTTGCTTTTATTTTTAGGATTCTCTAATTTCTGATCCTCCTCGAAGCTTCCGTATTTGGATTCCTCATCCTTAGTGTCACAATCTCCATTCTTTGAATCCAATTTTGCCTCAAGCTCATCTTTGAAGGAGATGTCAGCTGGTCATTATGGACCATGTCGCGAAAATATCCAAGACATAACTCCTGGAATGTTTTGTGGAAGCTGAGAACCAGTTCGAATCTGAATTTGGCATCCCACTTATCTCAAGAGCTTAGCCGTTCCTCAACATAAACCCGACCATCAAGAGCTTCAACTCGCTTGACAGCCTCTGATGTGTGAGGCATAGTCACAAAATATTCTCATGAAATATTGAGTTTTGTTTGTTTGCGCCAAATATGGCTCCGAACAAAGTTGCTCGGGTATGAAGCACTTGTGGAACCGATTTGAACAGTTCTCATTAGCTCACTAGTTTAACTTCCTGAAAGTACCTTCAGCATCTTTTAAATATTTTTGTTGAGGTTTGAGTATAGCAACAAAATAAGGAAGATATAAGCTTTTGGCTGTAAAAGTTACTAATAATTATAGTTTGGATCGAAAGCAATATGAACTTACCTATGCTTTTCCATCCTTTCAAGATTATGCTTGGATTGCTCTTCCTTGAGATCTTTTGACCATTGTCCCATCATTCACTCACAAAGAATAATTGTTTCTTCCAATTTTTATCGATCTCGAAAAGATTGTTTACCACCTTATACTCGTTTCTCGGAGTAATAAAATAGAAAGGCATACGAGGGTTTCTTGATAACGAGGTGATCGCAGCAAACTGCTTCATCGAGATCTCAGTATTTGACAGTCTAGATGCGGCGATACATGACATTAATGTAAAAAAAGTGTTTGAAATTTCCTCACTTGGAAACAATTTCTACTAGCTCGATAATACCAATCTATTTTAGGGACTAGTGGAAACCATAGCCCTTAGTTCAACACATCTAGGTACATAATTAACTTTATTTGTGTAGTTGAGAGTGGTGTTTCTCCTGTCTTGGGTAGGCGTATCTCAAATTCGGTTGGGATTCCCCAGCATTCTCGAATATCAGCTTTTTATTCTTCGGAATAATAGTTATATTTGATCTTGTGGAGAGCGGCCAAGTATTTATTTTTAATATTCCGAAAGTTGGACCCGAGGACCTCAGCAATTGGAGAAGGTAATTCGACTTTTGCTTCTTTGTTTTTGCACTAATTGGCTTGAGAGTCTTCCTTGGTCTTTCGTTTGAGATATTTGTCACCCCCTCAGCACCACCTCCTTCCTGGCCTGAAACACCAGCTTTTGATCCCATATCAGCGTGCTCTTCAATATTTATCTATGCCTCATCAATTAGTTACATCGAATTATCTCCCGAAGTTAATGGTTTGCTTTAATAACCCTATGTATGTGTAACTTGAAGAGCATGAACAGCCCCCAAGGGGGTAGCCGAGTTGGTTGAGTATTGCATTCTTATGACCAAAAGGTCATGAGTTCGAGTCCCTCTACATACGCTTTCTCGGCTGAGCCTGTCACCTTGTGTGGTTTACCTTCTGGCGTTGGTTTGCAGGTTATCGCGTCAGACTGAGGGTTTACCCTGTGCGCACTCATTGCACTCTGGGTGTGCACTCTGGGTGTGCACTCTGGGTAGCGGCTGCGGGTTCCCTATGGAAAAAAAATGAAGAGCATGAACCCTTCAGTAACATCAAAACCACTTCTAGCCGATTGCTCTAAGGGTGTGACTTAAGATATAGTGGTTACTTGAGATGTAGCGGTAGTATTTGAACGTTTCTTTCTCTTCTCTTGATGACTGGAAGACTGCTTCCTTTTCTCGGAAACCATCAAAGAATTCTTCACGTGAGAACATTTTTCCTTATCCAAACAACCCATTAGAATAAAAAGGTTTTAAAGTGTTATGGTCGTTTCCTTGAGACGAAGTTGGTCTTGAGGGGTAAGTTTTTTATGCCGAAAGAATGTTAGAGGATAGAAGGGTCAACTGATTCGAAATACTTCTTAAAAGGAAACATACCTCCATAGGAAACCTATCAACTATTCTTGCTTCTTTTCTCAACTCGGCTTTTATTTAGAAATAGATAACCAATCGTCTAGCGTGTTATCGATACAAAACATACAATCCTGAAAAGGACGTGTAGCATCAAGGTTAAGGTTGCTGGCGGAAATGTTTTTGTTGTGGTGATCAGACTGAAAATAGAGGTTTGCGGCAGATAAAGTTGAAAAATCCTCTCTGTATTTCTAAAAACAATAACAAGGGAAAAATAGTTAGAGAGGAGTCATATTTATAGATGGTGGGATAAAAGCCTAACAGAGGCTTCTTACAAACTCATTGGATAAAAGCGTCTAGAAGTAGAATGGTCACCCACCAACAAAAACTTGCATAGAGTAGTGGAACTGTTTCAAAAAAGATATCACACTTCCCCCTCAAAAAAGTAGGGTAGTGGAACCGTTTCAAAAAGGAATACACACTTTCCCCTAAAAAAGAGTTCGTCGGGCAAATGCTTCCCTGACAAATGTACAAAAATAGAATCACGTATAGCAATTTCCCGAATAATAATGGTTTGGACCAAAACTAAGCAATTCTATTCGAATCAACCAAATAGAATTTCTGCAGCACGTATATAGTTAAATTCGAAGTGGATATATTGTTAAAATCGAAGAAATACTAAATTTAGTCCTTACAAAAAAAAAACCTTCCTAGAGATTAGTCGGCAAGTGATAAAGACCGAAATATCATAAAAGTGAATCGGACCGATAAATAATTAAGCTGGTGTAGTACTAATTCGATGGATATGTAATACTGATTACAATCAACTTGATATAATTGGAAATAGTCCACTACAGTTTATCCGTATAAACAATTAACTAGTTCGGTGGGGAGAATTAAATGTATCCGACCACTTGGGCTGATACTTGTACGAAGACATATTCTTCTTTCTAAGGACTCAACCAAACAAGATATTACCAGAAAGAAGTTGCTTGTTGGTTCTCCGATTTAAAATTATCAAAATGGCAGCTTCTATTCTTATTGGTCTTTCCCTTCAACTTCTAGCGGATGAAATTAAACGAGCTAAAGAAAAATCAGACAAGGTGCGAATAATCCTCGAAAGTCTTGAAGCAACAATCCGTGCAGTTTCTCCGATGATCGGCCAACTCGGAAAATTGAGCAAAATATTGGACACTTTGCCAGAAGATGTAACGTCTAGGTTGGATCATCAACTCAAGAAAGCCGCAGAAATTGTCAAGGCGTACCATGATCTCAGCAGCCGGCATATTTTCACGAAACACAGGTTTAACCACTTAAGGAACTGAAATTTATCTTGTCATTGACTTTTAACATAGATCCATACTTATGTATAGCTGGTAATTCCTAATTCCTATAGGTTAGAGAACTCAGATATTATTTAGTTATTTGTTATAATAAAATTACTAGATACGTATTAAATGTTTGGGTAAAATTGTTATGCAGTTACGAAAAGAGGCTTATAGAAATGGATGCGTCTTTGCGTCAGCTTGTGACGATTGATATCCAAGTAGCACAATACGTGGATCTAAAAAATATTTTGGTCAAGATGACAGAAATGAACAAGAAATTGGAAAAGACGAGTCTTGATGTTAATTCTTCTGCTGCTGCCGTAGAACCTCCCTCAAGTAGCCATGTCCATTGTGAAACATGTTCATGTGGCCAAGAAAGTTGCTCACCTAAACACAGATTTGAATTTTGTATAAAATTCCACAAAAGATGAAAACTGACCATGTTTCTATATATATATATATATATATTTGGTTAAGCTGGATGTTTTGGTGATTGACTTATTTTTCAGTAACTTTTGATGATAGTTGAAAGATATCATATTAGTAGTGAGTTGTAACTTGTAAATATAATTGGTTCCTTATTCAATTTGGATTGTATATAAGTTGTTTGAATTTATTTCAGAAGGGTCTGATTTTTTCTGAATTCCATCGATTGAACTCTCGATTCCTATTTTACTGTCTTCATTGAACTCCTAATATCTATTTTACTCTTATTTATATTGATTCGATTTGGTTATTTGACATTTCTACTAAACTTTCAATTCGAATATTACTTAACTTAAACCATTAATGAGGTAGTTTGAACGGTAACGAAAATATTGTGATTTTTTTAGAATTCTATAAAAACTCTAGGTCTAGACGAAACGCGATATGTAAAATTTTCGGATTTCAAACACGATATAACAATAGTCATGCTCAAGGTAAATGATTTGCTCTATGGATCACTAGTGTGCTTTAGTTTAGAGTGTTCGTGGCTCATCGAGCAGAGCGAATTTGAGTGGAGTAAATCAAGACGGTGGTACTTGATTGGAATGGTGCTAAGGAACACTGTGGTGTGATCTAATAAGACTGAGCAACTACATCTGTGATACCTTTACGGTTCAGGTAGTCTCCAACCTAATTAGAATGGGCAAATTGAAGTCAAGTGAGAGGAAGCTAGAATGGTACTTTGTTCGAGAGAAGATATGTTGTGGTACGACCAAATTCCCACGTCCCGCATAAGTCTTTTGGTTTTTACTCTTCACATCGAAGGCGTTTTTTCACGTAAAATAAACCGTGTGTGTCGATTTATTTTAATGTTGCTTATTTTTGTGATTAGATTTGTGGTTTAATTTGGTTAAATAATTGGAATAGGTGCTACTCATATTTCCAACAAATTGTATTACACCTCTAGGCCCACATAGAATGAGAGTGTGAATTTCCCCGATTTGGAAGCAGAATATGCGGTACCCATATTCCCAACAAATGGTAACATAGTTCTAGTCCAGACAGGACGCGATGTGTGAAATTCCTCAGATTTCGAACACAATAAACCAGTAGTCATGCTCAAGGTAAATGATATGCTCTATATATAACTGTTGTGACCTAGTTTGGAGTGTTAGTGGCTCATCAAGCAATGTAAAATTCAATGGAGTGTATCAAGACGATGGTGATAAGGGTAGAATCGCTGATATAAATAACGAGGGTTTAATTGTCGATAAAAGATACTTGGTGTAATTATTAATGTATTTAGGATCTTTCGGGCACCAATTTGTAAACAAGGTACTTACTAAGGGGCCTCATTAGTTATGTAAACAGCCCACTAAGGATTTTAGTGGGTCCACCTTATTTTAGTATAAAAGGTGACCCACTTTCTTGGTAGGTGGCACATTGAATATTATTCTATTCCACTCTCTCTCTCTCTACACTTTCTCTCTCTAGTCATATCAAGCACAAGATCCGAAATATTCTACCAAACATTTATTGACTCATCATTGGCGCCGTCTGTGGGAAAGAGTGATACCAAAAAGGAATCTTTTTTCTTTGAAAATCACGCTTTACGAGATTAACAACGAAGCTGTGGTAGAGAGGGTCGGTAGAGATGTGATATGAGCCGTCTTGGTGTCAGAGGGCGAGGAAGCACCTGGTCGGGAGCACCACGACCGGGTTCGGGACAAACGGTCGACCCTCATAATGACCCGAAGACAGCTCCTTGCAGACATTACCAGACTAAACGCAGAAAGGGAGCGGGCACTGGACGAGAAAAGGGTCCGGGAAGGAAAAGGCAAGGAACCCCTCTTGGAGGACCGTGAGGAGGCCGACCGCAACGTTGGGCCGTGCATCGAAGCCCGACCTGTTAGGTATTATCGAGAGCCTCATCCCGAGGAAGGACAAAATGCCAGGACTCAGCGGTACCCAGAGGATCATCGCGGCATGTCGGTTGACTACACCTCGGATGATTCATCGGGCAGGGAGTATCGGCGACGGGAAAGGGTCCAGCGCACACAAAAGAATCGTTCCCGACGCCTCCGAGGACCCAGGACGGACTCCCCAAAATACAAGAAGGGTAGCACCGAGAAGCAAACCCCGGTGTCCTTGGAGAAGGAAGAAATGCCCGCCGCCAGCCGTGAAGAGCGGGCGGCGCTGCCTCTAGTGCCATGGCAACCGTCGAACAGCCAGAACCACGGTTACCGAACCAGCAGCCAGTTTATCAGCCCAGGAGATGAGGGACTCTACGGAGTTCAGACAAAAGGACTTGGAGGAGGAGCGTGCGGGTTCGGAGTCAATTGGAGGGCATCTCCATTGTCCGACGAGATATTGGCGGGACAGCTCCCGAAGCGATTTGACATTTCTAAGCTAGAAAAGTACGATGGGAAGAAGGACCCAGATAATCATTTGGAAGGCTTCAAAAACTTCATGCTGAGTTTCGACAACGATGACAAACTCCTATGTAGAGCTTTCTCCATGACCTTCAGGGACCGGGCATCTAAGTGGTACAACCGTTTACCGCAGGGCTGCATCCGAAACTTCGGGACGTTTTGGACAATGTTTAGGCAACATTTTGTGGGAAGTAAAAGTTTCCGAGCCAACGGAGACACTATTATGAATTGTAGGAAGAAATTGGGGGAAAGCCTCAGAGAGTACACCAGACGATTTATCGACGCGAAGACCGACCTAGACCACTGCGAAGAGAATGTGGCCCTAACGGCGTTCCGCTTGGGTTTGCTCCCAGGACCAATGAAGCAAGCAGTGACGAAGAAACAGGCGTTCACGTTTTCCGCACTTCTAGCTCAAATAGAAAAGCAGATATTGATCGAAGAGACCGAAGCATCTGAGTTGGCGGCAAAAATTCAGCAAAGTGCCCAAGCATCGGTAGTGATAAGGCAGGGCACTCGATCGGACTACGCTAGGGCAGTCCAACCGGTCAGCACGATACACCCGACCCCGCCTGTATCAGCCAAGCCTTCGGTCCTAACAAGCCCAAAACCAAAGCAGACGAGTCAGACGACTTCACGACCCATGTCTAACAAATGGATCCGACCTGCATACTTTGCAGACCCTACGGAGTGTGTATTGTCGATCTACGAGAAGACTAAGAAGAGCGGAATGTACCGAAGACCTTTCCCGATACCAACACCTCAGGAACAGAGGAACAACCGCTATTTTCGCTATCACGAGGACGTTGGGCATGATACTAAAGACTGCATTGCCTTGAAAAAAGAAATACAGATGCTCATAGAGAACGGAAACCTCCTGGAGTATGTTAAGAAGGCACAACAAAGTACGACCTCGAAGGAAGTCGTGATAATACCAAAATCCGAAACCACCATGGTAATTTCAGAAGTAACCGATCCTTTCGATGTTTCCATTGAGTACCTCGACCCCGAAGCAAACCGCAACATCATCGGGATTATCGAGGAGGAAGCCGAGGAGAACGTCGGTAATGTACGAGGCCTTTGTAAATTTTTTGAATCCCTAACTATTTTTGGGGGAGATTCTATGGCAGGAGTCACACATTCATCCAGGAAAAGGCACATCATCAACCTAACCACTCAGTTGGAGGCCTGAGGTTACTCCCAGTCCAGAAGCGTCCCGTCTCCGATTCTGTACTTCGACGATGATGACATGAGAGACATAGCCGGCCCCCATGAGGATGCCATCGTAATCGGGGCAGCCATTGCGGGGGAGGAGGTTCGGCGCATCTTGGTGGATACCGGTAGTTCGGCCAACATAATATTCGCATCCACTTTCGCTAAGTTTAGGACACCACCAGTGATTGCACGGTCCGACCGTACCATAGTGGGGTTCACAGGGTCAGCAGCCGACGTTATAGGAGAATTTGACGGCGTAGTCCAATTAGGTCGCGGTCCATTCAAGAAAGAGGTTACGGTTTTATTCGTGGTAGTAGACGCGTCGGCTTCCCACAATGCCATTTTTGGCCGATCATGGATATCGCAAATGCATGCGGTGTCTTCTACAATCTACCAGTGTTTAAAATACGTGGTCGGAAACAACGTGGGAGTGGTCTGAAGCAGCCAGAAAGCAGCACGGGAATGTTACCGAGCAGCATTAGCACCTAAAAAGGATCAAGAGATGATTCAAGCTCGAGAATAGCAATTAAAGGGGCTCGCCCCGGAATCATTGCCCGTTGATGACCCTAGGGAAGCCCCAAGCCTTTTGACGACGGACGAAGAATGCGAGACCAATTTGCCGCAGGGAAATTCCTGCGGATCGGGGTATGCCTCTCACCAACCTTCAGGGAACAGCTACCGACTCTCCTACGGGAAAACCTAGATTTGTTCGCGTGGTGCTCAAGAGATGTAACCGGGGTCCCAGAATCTTTTGCTATTCACAAGCTAACTGTCAACAGAAACGCCACACCGATCTCCCAAAAGCGTCGGGCTTTTTCCCCGGAAAAGGCAGACATTATCTTACGAGAAGTCGAGAGAATGATAAGCGTCAGTCACATCAAGGAAGCGAGTTACCCGTTGTGGACTTTAAATCCCGTTCTGGTCAAGAAGAAAAACGAGAAATGGAGAATGTGCGTGGATTTCACTGACCTTAATCGGGCATGCCCGAAGGACCCCTTCCCGATGCCAAGAATCGACCAGTTGGTAGATTCGACGTCAGGTAACAAGTTGCTGTCATTCATGGATGCATACGCCGGTTATAATCAGATCAAATTACACGCTGCGGATCAGGAAAGTACCACATTCATCATGGGCCAAGGACTATACTGCTATAAAGTAATGCCCTTCGGGCTAAAAAACGCCGGCGCAACATACCAAAGGCTAGTTAACAAAACGTTAGAGGGTCAAATTGGGAGGAATATGGAGGTGTACATCGATGATATGTTGGTTAAAAGCGGCACAGATGAAGCCCACCTTACCGATCTGAGAGAAACCTTTGATAACCTGCGGGGAATAAATCTCAAGCTTAACCCGGAAAAATGCTCCTTCGGGGTCCGGTCAGGAAAATTTCTAGGTTTCTTCGTTAGCGAGAAAGGTATTGAAGCCGATCCCGTCCAACTTCGAGCTCTGACCGATATGACTCCGCCCCGGAACATCAAGGAAGTACATATCCTAACTGGGCGTATGGCTGCCTTAAATCGCTTTATTTCTCGGTCATCTGATAAGTGCGCTCCCTTTTTTCAGGTCTTGAGACGAGCCAAAAAATTTGTGTGGACGCCCGAATGTAACGAAGCATTCTTGGGAATTAAACAGTATCTATCGTCCCCGAACCTCTTGACAAAGCCCATCGCTGGCGAGACACTTTTCCTTTACGTTGCGGTTACTGACTTTGCGGTTAGTGCGGCTTTGATGAGTGAGTCGGGACCGGCCCCTACAGCGGTTTACTTTGTGAGCAAAATCCTGCTGGATGCAGAGACTCGGTATTTAAAGTTGGAAAAAATAGCTCTCGCCCTAGTCACGGCAACACGAAAAATGCGCCCGTACTTTCAAGCCCATCCTATCATAGTCCGAACCTCGTTCCCACTCAAGTACATCCTCCAGCGACCAGACATGCCCGGGAGAATGTCCAAATGGTCGGTCGAGTTGGGCGATTTTGACATCGACTTCGAACCTCAGACAGCTATTAAAGGCCAAATCCTGGCTGATTGTTTAGTAGAGTTTCATCCCAAACGAACGGATCAGGACGCGCCTTCCCAAGAAGCCGCACTGAATGAGTGGACTGTCCGAACCGACGGGGGGGCTAACGTCAGTGGCTGTGGAGCAGGGATACAAATAGTTTCCCCCATCGGGCATTAGCATGCACCAAGCCGTTCGATTTGGTTTCCATACTTCGAACAATGAAGCTGAATACGAGGCTGATCTGGCAGGGCTACGGTTAGCACAGGTATGTTGGGAAAAGCGGGTACGCCTCATAAGCGATTCCCAACTTTTGATAACCCGTCTATTATCAAACGTCACGAGTTAGATAACCGACCTGAAATCGCCTGTCAGATCTCTTCGGTAACAATCTCTTATTGGCGACGTGACATTATCGCCTTCTTAGATGAAGGTAGGCTACCTAGCGATAACGCCTCAGCTCGGAAAGTACGCAACAAGGCTCGGGGTTACGTCATTTTAGGTGAAGTAATGTACAAGAAATCCTTCAGCCGCCCCCTGCTCCGATGCTTAGGGGTCCATGAGTCACAAATAATTGTGTCTGAGCTACATGATGGTGAGGGTGCGGCACATTGCGGTTACAAAGTCTTAATCAGAAGGATTCTTCTCGCAGGATTCTATTGGCCGGCGATAACAGCAGATGCACGACTAATAGTCAAAACCTGCGATACATGTCAACGATTCGCAAACGCGATAAACGTTCCTGCGGCTCCTCTAGAGTCCATATCTGAAGGTCTACCCTTTGACCGATGGGGAATCGACCTTGTCGGACCACTACCAATGGCATCGGGTGGAAGACAGACGATCGTCGTGGCAGTAGACTATTTTTCCAAGTGGGTCGAAGCTGAACCTTTATCCGCCACCAAGACCAAAGATATCATCAAATTTATCTGGTCTAACATATGTTGTCGGTTCGGGGTACCGCAGAGGTTAACTATGGATAACGGACCACAGTTCGACAGCGGGGAAATGAAAGCTTTCTGCACCACTCATAAGATCAGGCAATGTTTCTCCGCTCCTTTCCATCCTCAAGCAAATGGACAGGTCGAAGTCACCAACCGGACCATTTTGGACGGCCTCAGAAAAAACCTTGAAGGAAAATCCGGAAAATGGCTCGACTACCTTCAAGAGGTACTGTGGGCTTACCGAGCCACCCCCCGGACGGCAACCCAGGAGTCACCTTATGCTTTGGTATACGGTATGGACACGGTTACCCCTGTGGAATCCATTTTTCCATCTTTTAGGGTCGGTACCTATGAGGAGAAAGCGAACGACGACAGCAGACGACTCGAGCTCGATCTTATAGAAGAGAAGCGCAATCGCGCCCAGTTGAACTCTTTGCACTATCAGACCCTGATGAGAAGTCGATACGCCTCTAAGGTACGTCGTCGGGAGTTTAAGGTCGGTGACAAGGTTTTGAGGCGCGTCTTTCTTCACACCAAAGACAAAAGCCTCGGCAAGCTCGCCCCAAATTGGGAAGGACCCTACGAAATCGTGGAAAAAATCAAGAGCGGGACAAACCGCCTGCAAAACAGGCTCGGGCATCGTTTGAGGCTACCATGGAATATTGAACATCTAAAATTGTATTTAGAATAGTTGTAAAATATTTGTAGTTTGTTTGACATGGTCTGTAAAAACTTATTGGTCGGGGATGCACTCTTTCCTACCTCGGTGGCGCGAGAAGGTTTTAACGAGGCATCATAAACACCCGATCACTTGATTACGTTAATCAAAATTTTCTTTTGCCTTCCAAATTTTGAAGTGTTACGAACTTGATCAGCTGACGAGCTGGTCAGCGTCTGTTCCCACTAATATTAATGGATCTACATGTTTAATTTTCTCGACCCTTTGGGAAAAGTTTCAATGTTACATTGATCTACAGAACCTTAATAGGTTTTTTAGTTTTTACAACTGATCTACATGTTTAATTTTCCCGACCCTTTGGGAAAAGTTTCAATGTTACATTGATCTACAGAGCCTTAATAGGTTTTTCAGTTTTTACAACTGATCTACATGTTTAATTTTCCCGACCCTTTAGGAAAAGTTTCAATGTTACATTGATCTACAGAACCTTAATGGGTTTTTCAGTTTTTACAACTGATCTACATGTTTAATTTTCCCGACCCTTTGGGAAAAGTTTCAATGTTACATTGATCTACAGAACCTTAATGGGTTTTTCAGTGTTTACAGCTGATCTACATGTTTAATTTTCTCGGCCTTTTGCATAAGTGTCAATAATACATGTTTTTATTTTTTCGATCCCATCAGGAATTTCACAAATAGCGTTGATCTACAGACCCTACTTTGGTTTTTCACAAAAACACTTTGGTTTTCCTAAGTAAAAACACCGGCAAATTATGGTAAGAAACAAAGATTGCATACTCACACAAACATGAATATTGAAATGTTTCATAGGAAATAATGGTAGGGGACCCCGCGGCCCCCAAAGATATTACAAACAAAAAACAAAAAAACAACAAGTAACAAAAACTGCCAGCCGATCACTCGCCATCCTCCTCCTCGGACTCCGTATCGTCCGACTCATCCTCACAAACGACTCCCTCAGGTCGGTCCGCCTTGGGTACATCTAGCCACATCGCCCCGAGATGAAGGGTCGGGAAACGATTATGGAACGAAAGCACATACGCGGCTTTAGCATCGGCCGCCTCTTTGTCCGCCCACTTCTTGCACTTATCTGCAAAGGCGGTGTTCGAAGCTTTCAGCTTTTGGACCTCCTGAGCTAGAGTGGCAGCACGATCTTCCCCGGCTTTTTTCTTCTCCTCCGAGATACGGATAGCCTCTGCAGCCCGCCCCTCTGCCAATTCCTGCGCGGCCTTGGCACTCTGCACCTCCTCCTTTAAACTAGCAATTTTGGCCTCCGCGCCCACTAGCTTCTGGCTCAGCTCGGCCGCCCTATGCTCTTTCAGGGCCGCGGGTACAAGCAGGTTGTACAGAGATAAGGCTAGTCCGTCCGATCCTTGCAGCGGGAAGGTGTGCGGCAAACCAAGCATCGTTAGCACCGGGTACTGAGGACCACTAGAGGAGGCCACGGCTGGGTCCGATATGTTGGGAGGGTTGACATCATCCGGAATCACCACTACGGGATCCACCGGCGATTTACCTTTAACCCCACCGAACTGATCAAACAGCTCTGGTACGGTGGCATTGTCCGTCCCAGCAACGATCCCGCTCTCTTTGGCACGCCTTGGCTTCTTCAGCTTGGCCCCATCAGCGTCGGCTCGATTTTTTCTCTTAGGCACCGGAGGCTGGGCCTGGTTGGATGCACCACCTTCAGCATCATTCACCACTCCCCGAACCGTTCCCTCTCCACCAGCTGCATTATCCCGCCCGACCTCGTCATCCAACTTTGGGCGCTTGCTAGGCGCCTTGTTGCGTTTCGGGAGGTACAATTGATACCCAGGAGCGTCTGTTTTAGCAATAATGTCCTCCAGGCTGGGGGGTTCCCGCAGTTGTTCAATGGTCAACACCTCCGACGAGCAACACCAGAGGTTACTCTTGAGCAATTTGGTGTCCTTGAAGGTATGATGCATCGCCCGACCCCACTGCTTCTTCGAAAAATCCTTCAACACTTGGAAAGTGTCTTCAGCAGCTTTCGAGAGGTCCTTCTTTAGCCCCTGCAGGAACTCCTTCGACACTGCATAAAGGGTTGGTATTTAAAAAAAAAAGAGTACTGTCATGGACCCAGGACCAAAGCAGCTGCCTCTTATTCTACTTGCTATAAGGAAGACCGTTCTCCCAGCAGCCGCTCAGAAACACAAATCGATGCTTCCAGCCCTTATCTCCCTCCAGAAAATCGTTAACTATCTTCCGCTTGTTTCCCAAGGAAGAGTAGAATAACGGGGACTTAGGCACCTTGGACAGACCTGACATGGTGATGTATTCGTCCATAGGCATAACCCGACCAGAAAGGCGTGAAGCCATTATGCAGGACATTAAGGTATACCAGGCATTAGGCGTCAGCTGCGACGTGCAGATCTGGAGGGTGCGGAAATAAAGCGCAATCTCGGGATCTAAGGGGAATCGAACACCCCAATTGAATAGCTCGGTGAACACCACTATTTCCCAAGATCGGACGTGAACAGGAGTCTCCCCAGGGACCGGGAACCGGACCGTGACGCACTCAGGAATTCCCCAACGAATCAGCAGCTCCGTGTGCTCGGACTCGGGGAAGTAGAGGTACGTTCCTTCGTAGAGAGAGACGACGTCCTTCGAAGGAAGCCAGCAGAAATAGGTGGTGGTGATTGCGGCCTCTACTTCTTCGGGCAGAGGATCGTCTGAAGGGCTAGCAGCGTTCCCGACAGCGGCAATGCTGACCTCCGCGGGAGCAATATCCATCTCTGATTCTTCCAAATCGGGGTTCGGAGCTTGGTCAGAGCTTCGGGCAGTAGCAGCGTTCGGATCCGATGATCGTACCCGAAAGCTTGAGGGTTCAGCAGTATTCCCAGAATGAGCCTGATGAGCCGCATCCAATTCCTCTGGCGTCACCCGACGCTTAGGCAGACCTAAAAACGTTACGGCAGTGTTAAAACCAGTCCGGTACCCGACGCGTAGGGGGACTGTTTTCGCCCATAGTCAAGAACTTAGTTTTATGAACGCGTCGGGGCGGAAATGGACGCGACGGGACGTATGAGTTGACAGACGACGGGGTCGGATTCTCCGACCAAACTACAGGGAAACGAGAGGAGCTGCTACTAGAAGAGAAGACAACAGTTTCTGGAGATAAGCTAATCTCGGGAGACAGAGAACCAGGCGGTTCGGGCGAAAGGAAGGATTCGACAGAGATCGGGGTAGCTAAAATGGGGTCGTGGGGCTGCGGGACGGGAGTAAAAGGTTTGGAATTAGATCCCCAAATCAAGCTAGTGCATCGGTACTCTTCGGCTCGGTCTCCGATGCTCGCCCACTCTTTGAAACCAAACACAGGCTTTTTCTTTTTCTTCGTTGGTGGTTGCTTCGGGTGTCTAGGTTTCATAAAACAAGCATTCCCTCTCTAGAAATGATCGGACAGCACTTTCTCTCTCTAGAATGCCTCTGAGAGAAATCAAGATTTGTGGAGTATTTATAGGCAACGTTGAATGACCGGGGAATGCCAATCGACAAAAGCACAGCGGGAAGACGAAGAGTCTCCCTAAAAAACTAGTCTGGCAAGGACGCATCCCGTCAACAGGTGACACGTGTTGACCATCTTCTGACGAAGACTTGCCTAGGTTAGCCCCTTCGAACCGACTGATGAGATGGGCCTTCTTAGCCTGATCCACCGCGAGAGTCGGCCCATCACAGTGGGACCAGGAATAAAAGCCCAAGAAGACGCGGGAGCCGACCTGGCCAGAACTATGAACACCGGGCAAGGAATGTCTAGCAGAACCTGAGTATTGCCTTCGGATAAAGTCAGTTAAAAAGCGTTGTGGGAGTGTCATCGAACACCCATGGGACAGATCGGGACGGGCAACATCGTGGAATGCCCGACGCTTTTGGAAAAGAGGTAATTCATCCAAGGATAAGCCGTTGGCCCGAAGCACAGGAGACTGCGGTCGATAGGTTTAGGCTCGGCTATGAGTCTCCGCTCCTGATACTCCCGAAGACTGGGGGGCTACTGATAAGGGTAGAATTCGCCGATATAAATAACGAGGGTTTAATTGTGGATAAAAGATACTTGGTGTAATTATTAATGTATTTAGGATCTTTCGGGGACCAATTTGTAAACAAGGTACTTACTAAGAGGCCTCATTAGTTATGTAAACAGCCCACTAAGGATTTTAGTGGGTCCACCTTATTTTAGTATAAAAGGTGACCCACTTTCTTGGTAGGTGGCACATTGAATATTATTCTATTCCATTCTCTCTCTCTCTACACTTTCTCTCTCTAGTCATATCAAGCACAAGATTCGAAATATTCTACCAAACATTTATTGACTCATCATGTGGTACTTGATTTTAGTGGTGCTAAGAAACAAGGCGGTGTGATCTGATAAGAGTGAGCAGCTACATTTGTAGTGTCTCTAAGGTTCATGTAGTCTCCAACCTTAGTATAGTGGGCTAACGAAAGTCAATTTTGAGGAGGCTAATGTGGTACTTTATTCGATAAGAGATATGTTAGGGTACGATTAAAGTCCCACATATCACACTCCTCAGAAGTCCCTTGGTTTTTATCTTCACAACGAAGGGGTTTTTCCACATAAAATAAATCTTGTGTGTCGATTTATTTTACCGTTGCTTATTTTCGTGATTAGATTTGTGGTTAAATATGGTTAAATAATTGGAATATGCAGTACTCATATTCCCAACAAATAGTATTAGACCTGCAGGCCCATATGGAATATGAGTGTGGAATTCTCTGATTTTGGAAGGTGAATATGTGGTACTCATATTCCCGATAAATGGCAACAAATCTGCAGGTCCAGTCGGGACACAATGTGTGAAATTTCTCGAATTTCGAAAACAATGAACCAATAGTGATGCTCAAGGTAAATTATATGCTCTATAGATAACTGCTGTGACCTAGTTTGGAGTTTCATTGGCTCATCAAGTAGTGTAAACTTGATTGTAGTGTATCAAAACTGTGGTACTTGATTGAATTGGTGCTAAGGAATAAGGTGGTGTGATCTGATAATAGTGAGCAACTACATTTATAGTGCCTCTATGATTTAGGTAGTCTTTACTCTTATTAGAGTGAGCGAATAAAATTCAATTGAAAGGAGGATAGAGTGATATTTTGTTCGAGAGGAGATATTTTATAGTACGATCAAAGTCCCACATATCACACTCCTCATAAGTCCCTTGGTTTTTACTTTTCACATCGAATGAGGTTTTCCACGTAAAATAAATCTTGTCTGGCCATTAATTGTACTGTTTCTTTTCTTCGTGATTACATTTTTTATTAAATTTGGTTGATTAATTGTTATATCGTTGACCGTGAATTGGATTTCTCGTTTGTTTGGTTGATTTCCTTGAATTTGATTGGGTGGTTTGATATATTACTTTTTCAGGTTCTACAATTGGTATTGGACCTTGTAGTTTTTCTAGCCATTGAATATGGAGTATAATAATGGTAACTCTATGATTAAATTGACATCAACCAATTATTATATCTGGAAACCAATAATGGAGGATTTATGATATTGCATAGATCTCTTTGATCTGATTAAGTCAATTAAATATATATATTTCTCGTACTTCTACTAGATGTGTAAAACTGCAAGATAAACAATAAAAATATGGGTAGATAATATGTAAAGGAAAGAATCCTACATATTCACATATGAGCATATTTGGATGCATGGCATACATGCATGCTCCAAAATAAGGGATCCAAACTTGATTTAAAGACTAATCTTTGTGTGTCTATTCGACATGTTGATGAATAGTATGGCTTCACACTCTGTGATCCTGAGAAGAAGAAAGTAGTGAAAAGTAGTGAAAAGTAGTGAAAAGTAGTGAAAAGTAGTGAAAAGTAGTGAAAAGTAGTGAAAAGTAGTGAAAAGTGGAGATGTGTTATTCTTTGAGCACGAAAAGGGTGTAGATATTTTGATTACAAGGTTAACTTCTACTTTTGATGTATCTTTTAATAAAACTAATGACATTCCTTCTTTTACTATTCCTTATGTAAATCCGCCAACAAATGAAGATGTTGAAGTGGTTCCTTATGATATTGAGGATGTATCATCCAATGGTGATTTACAAGATGATAATTTTAATGAGACTTTATTTGAGGAAGAAGTTCATAAGAAAAGGGAGCAATTTACCCCTCGTGTGGATGATACATAGGTTTGAAAGTCAACTAAAGAGAGAACACATTCAATAAGGAATCCAAGTTCGGAGTTTGTTCTAGTCATTGATAAGGTAGTTTCTGCGAGCATCGAGGTGTTGAGTAAGGTAGTTTTCGCAAGCAATGTTGAGCTTTGTAGTAAGCTTGTTGAGATGAGGTTTAAATGATCACCTCATGATTGTATCTTCCCTATGATGGGCTAGAGGGGGAGATTGGACAGTATATCCCAAATTTAGGACAACTTTATAACTTAGGTTTAAATGATCACCTCATCTTTCTATCTCTTTCTTGCATGGGGAGGGAAAAAAGAAACTAAATGAACTCAATTTTTTGTAAACGTATTTTGGTGAGTCCAAATCCAATTTCGGAACCTAAAATATGCATATGTGTCCAAATTTCCATTTTTTACAATCATTAGTAGTACTAATTGCTTTGTATATTACTTCAATAATATTCTAAGAGTATATGATATTCTTCTTCATGATTCAACTACTTATCTCTTTCTCTTTCACTAACAAACTCTAAACTTAAGGAGATTGAAAAAATTTCTAAGTCTGATTTGCTTTGGAATTAGAAACATCTTTTTATAGACTAACATACGCTATGGACTAAAGTTATAGAAATCATCAAGTCGAGGAATTCTGACCAAAGATTTTGAGGTGCAATGACTAAATGAAAGAAAACACAATAGTCTTTGGATGTCATAAAAAATATAGAAATATTTCAACAAGTGGAAGATTTTTTATGAGTGTACCAAAAACAAATTTGTGGAGACTTTCTGATACAAACGGATAATATCATATTATTAAGTGAGTTCAGATCATATTTATATATTCTCAAATGATAGGGGTATTATCCATTCACCTTTTAACGCATGCAATTTAAAAGCATCAAAGAAAAATCAGACACTACTTGATCTGTCATCAAAAGACATGAAATAGCAACCGATTATGTATCTTCGGATATGTAAAAGTTCGAAGAATTTAGCATAGGAATGAATAACTTCCAAAAATATGTGTTGTATTTAGGGTGGTTAGTGATTGTAGAGAACGAGAAATCGGACGGAAACCGAACTGAACGTGAACCATTTCGATTGTTATTGGTTCACTTCACAATTCTATTTTAACACCCAAGATTGATAAGGAACCAAACGGACGAGACTCGTTTGGAACGGAGCCCGATATGAAATTGGTAAAACCGATACGAAAATGAATCAATAAAATCATTAAGTCCGATTATTTATTTATTTATCTAGTTTTTCTTATAATAATAAATGTAACAAAAATTATTTATAATTATAAAATTATAAATAATATAATATTAATTATTTGTGTAATAGTCGTATTAATACAATTATAAATTTATTAATATTAATACAGTTAAAATTTATTTATACAATTTGATATGTATTTTTAATTGTTTTGAACTAGACCGGTTAAAAATCCAATCAAAATATAAACCAAACTAAATTAGAGTAGAACGAGTTGAGATCGACCCGAAACTAAACGGGGGACAAAACAAATTAGAACCGAGCCGTAATTAACCGATTTTTATGGGTTTTGGTCAACCATCAAAAATCAATTTTTTATCTATGATGTCCGTTTCAAACCGCTAATTTTATTAATCTGACGCGATTTAGTCAAAAAATCCAAGTGAACGGGAACTATAACCGGACTAGCTACGGGCCTGGTAAGTCTGTATCAAGAGCAATTTGATCAACAAATACAACATAACTTTGAAATTTACTGTGAAATGAATAATAAATGCAAACACAAATAAGAAAAAACAGAATGCTTCAAAAGTGAAAAAAGATGCCTCTTACCAAATAAACGTTATCAGGTCTTTGTCTACAGTGACACTTCATTTCGATTTGAATATGAATATATCTCTTTCTTTCTTTCTTTTACTTAAATTTGGCATTTTTTATTTTATGAATTAAAAATTACAAGTTGGAGTACATGCACCATCAGAAAATCACATTCACCCATTTAATTACATTTATTCCATTTTGTTAAAAGAAATCAGACAACAATAAACTCCTTCAACTCAAATCGTTTTCTCCCAAATCAAGCAAATAATCCTAAGAACCATCAGCCTTCATCAGCTTTCAAAACCACACTTTCAGAGATCAATCCACACAGAAAACCCTAATCGAAATTTGGAGCCCCTCTTCTTCCATTCAACTCTCAAAACCAGGTTCACAACAAATCAGAAAACCATTATCTTCAACACAAAAAACCAAGAGAGCCTTCAACAGCCAAGCTTCATTCAGATCGAGATAATTGAAAACATACAATCAAGAGAGCAGCTTACGACAGTAATTAACAATAGAAGAGAGCAGCTTACGACAGTAATTAACAATAGAAGTGAGGAACCATGGAGATTTCCCATGTAGAAACATTTCTACTAGGATGAGGGAATCTGTTTCTATGTCCAGATTAATGATCCCTCTTGAATGGCAGAGAGTAAGGCCATCAAACATCGCTCTACACTCTGCCACTATAGGAATAGCTTTTCCATAGAGACGCACATAACAGAAAATTATGTTACATTTGATGAGTTCGGATATTTGATTTATTGTGCCTTGACTAAATCCGAAGGGAAATTCAGACCAAACCTCTATAATGAAATTTCGAACAGGACAAATTTATTAAACGTTGACTAAGATCGCTACTAATCACTTCAAACTAAATTACTAATGGGTTCTTAAACTTGACCCAACTTTATGACCTGGCCCAATAAGCCCATGGGTCAGTAATTAAGTATACATACTGATATAGAGTGAAACGCAAAGAAGCCTAAAGGGATAAAACCCTAATTTTTTTATTAATCAAAAACAATGTCCCTAACAATGAATAGAAGATAGGTTTATATAGAGTTCAAGCAAAACCCTAAAACTAAAAATATGAAAATTACAAAAATAGCCTAAAGTATTAAAATTGCGAAAAAAGAGGATAGATGAGCCTGAATGCCTAAAAAATCCCATAGCTCACGAGCAAAGCTGGTGACTTGCGTTCGTGACGTCGTTTCCTTCGAAACAAGGTGCTGTGGGTCAAAATCTGACACCGGAGCTCCGAACTGTCAATTCACCGAACTGTCTACATCATTCCCGTCGGGGTAGAGAAGATTCGCCCTCGAATCTGAACCGGTCTCCCCATCAGAAGAGTCACCTGCATGAGGAATCAGATGCTTAACATTGAAAACATCAGTCGTGCGAACATGGTTAGGCAAACGTAGTCGATAAGCATTCGGATTGATCCGCTCCACAATCTCTACTGGACCAATCTTCCGGGCGGCCAGTTTATTGTATTCACCAGCAGGGTACCGATTCTTTGTTAAAACTGCCCATACATAGTCACCAACTTCGAACTGAACAGGACGACGATGAGAATCTTCCTGAGACTTATATTTGGCGGTGCTCAAGACCAACTGATCATGAGTCTGCTGGTGGGTTTGGCGAATCTGTGAGACAAGTTCCTCAGCAGTTGTATGAAGACGAATCTTGCTAGGCAGTGCTAACAAGTCTACTGGACCCCTAGGCACAATACCATACATCACCTGAAAAGGACAAAAACCCGTGGATCTGTTAAGGGCATGGTTATGGGCGAACTCCGCCTGCGGTAAGCGCTGATCCCAAGCCTTCGGATGATCTCCTACCAGACTACGCAATAGGTTACCGAGAGATCGGTTAACCACCTCTGTCTGACCATCCGTATGAGGGTGGTAAGCACTACTGAAGTTGAGCTGTGTATTCACCATACGCCATAAGTTGCGCCAAAAATGACTCACAAACCGGGTGTCACGGTCAGAAACAATGGTACTGGGAAGGCCATGAATACGATAAATCTCCCAAAAGAAAAGCTGCGCAACACACACTTCATCAGATGTTTTTCTACAGGGAATGAAGTGTACCATCTTAGAAAAACGATCAACCACCACAAAAATAGAATCGAATCCACGCTGAGTCCGGGGTAAACCAAGAACAAAATCCATACTGATGTCAGTCCAGGGATGAGCCGGAATCGGCAGGGGTAAATAAAGACCTGCATTTGTGGATGTTCCCTTGGCCAACTGACAAATTCGATAACGGGCGACAAAACGACCAACTTCCTTCCGCATCGATGGCGAAAAATAGGATGACGACAGCAACTGGTATGTTCGATCACGGCCCACATGACCTTCATTATGCAGCTCCTGGATCAGCTGAGGACGCAAACTACAGTCAGGGATACATAGCTGTACGCCACGAAAGAGAAAGCCATCTTCCAATAAAAATCAGAATGTTCGCCATGCTGAATCAGTTCCAGAACCCGAGAAAATAATGAGTCAGTAACATAAAGGTCAACAAAAGAATCAAAGCCAGGAACCTGAACGCGCATCTCAGTCAACAGAGTGTGGCGTCGGCTCAAAGCATCAGCAACCCGATTCGTAATATCGGCCTTGTGCTTGATGACAAAAGTCAACTGCTGCAAATAAGCTATCCAAGCAGCATGTCTATGAGATACTTTGTCTTGAAAGAGTCATGATCAGTATATAACACAAATTCATGTTGAAACAAGTAATGACGCCAATGTTTGATAGCCTGAACTATCTCATAAAATTTAATATCATAAGTACTAAATCTCAGTTTGGCATTTGCCAATTTCTCACTGAAGAAAGCCACAAGACGCCCTCATTGGGAGAGAACTGCCCCAATACCAAATTTAGACGCATCACAATGAAGCTCGAATGGCTGTGAAAAGTCGGGCAGCACCAAAATAGGCGCTGTGGTGAGACGTCGTTTAACTTCTACAAATGATGCATCAGCATCGTCGGACCAACTAAATTTTGTGCCCTTCATGCAATCCGTAATCAGGCCATAATACTGCTGAAATGGGGAATAAAACGCCGATAAAACGATGCTAAACCATGAAAACTACGAACCTCAGTAATGGAAGTATGTCGAGGCCACTGGTCCACAGCAGCCACTTTGCTCGGATCAGCTCGTAACCCGTCATCAGAGACAATATAACCCAAAAATTGAACAGCTGGGGACATAAACGAACATTTGGCACTAGCAGCATAAAACTTATCTCGACGCAACACCAATAACACCTCACGTAAATGGGATAGATGCACAGAATGGTTAGAACTATAGATCAGAATATCATCGAAGTATACAACAACAAATTTACCGATGAAAGGCCTCAATGCCTGATTCATGATACGCATGAACGTGCTAGGCGCGTTGGACAGGCCAAACGGCATCACCATCCACTCAAACAAGCCCTCATGCGTCTTAAACGACGTCTTCCACTCATCACCAGGACGAATTCGAATCTGATGGTATCCACTCTTCAAATCAAGCTTGCTGAACACAGAAGCACCACCCAACTGGTCTAACAGATCATCCAGGCGAGGTATAGGAAACCTGTAGCGAACAGTGATCTTGTTAATAGCTCGGCTGTCCACACACATACGCCAAGAACCATCCTTCTTCGGTGTCAGTAATGCCGGAACTGCACAAGGGCTGAGACTTTCCCGAATATGTCCCTTCTCCAACAAATCCTCCACCTGTCGTCGTAATTCTTCATGCTTTTTCGGGCTCATTCGGTAGTGGGGTCGATTTGGGAGAGCAGCACCAGGGACCAGGTCGATCTGATGTTGAATATCTCTCAGAGGAGGTAACTCGGGTCACAAATCCGCTGGAAACACATCTGCAAACTCCTGCAAAAGAGACTGAATGACAGGACTATGGCCCGCCTTAGAATTAGGCACAACAGGGTCACAGAACAATAGGAAAACCACGCCAGCGTCTTCCATGGCTGTCTGAAAAGAAGCACGGGACAGCAAATTCGATGTGGAAGGAGTAGAGTGAATGCTCAGGGGTCGAGGCTTTGTTGGCATAAGAACGATCTTTTTTCCCCGAAAGAGGAATGAGTAGGTATTTGCACGCCCATCATGTATAACAGACAGATTGTACTGTCAAGGACGGCCAAGCAGTAGATGACAAGCATCCATAGGGACAATATCACAAAAGACTTCACCATGGTATGTTTGCCCTACAGAAAAAGAAACAAGCACGCGTTTGGAGACGGTGATATCAGTACCTTTGCTTAACCAGGCGAGCTTGTACGGCTTGGGATGCGATTCTGCCCTCAACCCTAGCTTTGAAACCGCTGCTTCGGAGACGATATTCTCGCAGCTGCCAGCATCAATGATGAAGGTGCACACCTTCCCGCCGATCGTACACGTCGACTGGAACACGTTACTCCTCAGCCAGTCGCTCTGCTCACGAACGCGAGGAGACAGGAAAGTACGACGCAGCATCAGCACTGCTCCAACATCGCCAGTCACAATTTCTTTCGCATCCTCAGGCAAGTCATCATCGTAGGTATCGAATTTCGGAGGGCCATCAAGAACAATAGGATTCGGTTCAAGCGCCTCCTGAGAGAAGAGACCCCTAGCACCCGCAGCATTTGGACACTCTACCTAAAGATGCCCTAATTCGCCACAGCCATAACACCGTAAATTGCTTGAAGAACGGCTTGGTGCACCGCGCCCAGGAGGGATCTGATCAGGTGTTGGGCGGCGTCTAGGAGGGATCGGATCAGGTGTTGGGCGGAGAACTGGTTTGGACGCCGAAATCCCTGAAGGAGCACCGGTCCTTACGCCAGTCTGGGTCCGGCGAGCCGACTGCTTTTCTGCCTAGAGGGCACGCCGATGGGCTTCGGAAACAGAGGATGGATCGAACATATTCAGCGTATCTTGAAGCTGAAGGCGTAACCCGCCAATATAGCGGGAGACCCGCTGGTGCGGCGACTCGGTCACATCTGTGCGAGCCAGCAACTGATAGAATTCTTCGGTATATTCATCCACAGATTTGGGTCCCTGACAAAGATTCTGAAGTCGCTGGTAGAGTTCCCGCTCGAAGTTGTAGGGAAGGAAAGCCTTGCGGATTTTTCTTTTGAATTTCTCCCAACTCTGGACTTTATCCTTGCCTGCATGCGCGCGGTTCTGCTTCACCTGCTGCTACCAAGCCTGTGCCCTAGCGCGTAGGTGGATGGTGACTAATGCGACCCTTCTCTCCTCCGGAACTTCCTTGAAGTCCAGGACTTCTTCAATCTGGGATAACTAATCGATAAGTGCCTCTGCCTTAAGGCTGCCATCAAAGTCCGGGACGTCTATCTTGAATCCAAGCTCCCAGCGGCGGGTGTGAGAAGTATTCTGGTCGATCCACTCCCCAAAAGGGTTATCCATACCCTCACCTCTGTGCCTTGTTTCCTGGCGTTAAGATCACCCATCTGACGGGTAAGATCGGCTACCTGACGGCGTAGGTCAGCAACTTCACGATCATCTACATCACTTGTATCTCTAGTCACTCTAGCGCCACCGCGACTGCTGGTTCTTCCTCCTACCATCGTGCAGGACTGCCCGTGTCTGATACCACTATGATATAGAGTGAAACGCAGAGAAGCCTAAAGGGATAAAACCCTAATTTTTTTATTAATAAAAAACAATTCCCCTAACAATGAATGGAAGATAGGTTTATATAGAGTTCAAGCAAAACCCTAAAACTAAAAATATGAAAATTACAAAAATAGCCTAATGTATTAAAATTGCGAAAAAAGAGGATAGATGAGCCCGAATGCCTAAAAAGCCCATAGCTCACGAGCAAAGCTGGTGACTTGCGTTCGTGATGTCGTTTCCTTCGAAACAAGGTGTTGTGGGTCAAAATCTGACACTAGAGCTCCGAACTGTCTGCATCACACACCCCAACCACTTTCATTAATGAGGGTAATCAAAATTTATTACTAGTAGGCAGCTTAATTATCTCTCTACTCACCACCCTGAACTTAAAACACCACAAAATATCTAAAACGTCTTTTAAACACTTTACGATATTACTCTCACTCAGAAATAAACCACACTAAATTGGCGACCACAGTGAGAGCACGACGGTACCTGAATTTTACATTCAAAACCAGCAAGTAAAGCAATTCTGATGGATCAGAATGAGCAGAATGTTCCACCCCAAGAGGTGGAAAGTGCAAGAGAAAATAAAGAATATACCATCGAGGAGCGAGACCAACTGAGGACTAAGATAGAGGCATTGAGAGCAATAAAACAAGCAGAAAAAAGAATTAAGGAGAAAACTGGAGCGTCGGTACTTCACAACACTGAAAATCCTGGAGATAATGAGCAATCTTTGAAGACTCATCTCAGCTCAAAAAAAGACACACCAATCTAAGCTTGCTGAGAGTTCTGCATCTCACTCCTCCAGCAGTTCATCAAATGAGGTAGAACTTGAAGAATCACTATCTTCAAGTAGTGATGAAGGGAGTTCTAAAAATAAAATAAGGTTAACTAAAAAGCATTCAAGAAAGAGGGACAGACATGGCAAGCTCAAGAGGCACCAGGGTAAGGGGTCAGCTCACGAGCATATTGATCAACTGCTAATTGATCATTTTGCCTTTCAGTTCGAACCAGTTATATTTGCAACCCTTAATGAAGATACCATTTTCAGTCGCAACAAGAATTGGAGGCAATCCCCTTTGTCCGTAAAAATACTCTCAAGAAATCTTCCTAAATGGTTTGATAGCTCCAAGATGGAAAAATACGATATGAGTCGAGATCTGGACAACCATCTGGAACAGTTCAAAACTTTATGATAAATTTTGACAATGATGACAAGCTTTTGTGTAGGGATTTCTCGCAAACTTTCACAGAGATTTCCCTTAAATGGTATAAGAGTCTCCCTCAGGGGTGTATAAGAAATTTTGATACATTTTGTGTTGCCCTCTGGAGGCAATTTATTGGAAGTAAAGAATTGAAGGGTAATGGGACACCATTATCCATTGTGATCATGCTTTGAAAATTTTCCAATTGCTTCCCTTAGGAAAGGTCTAAATCCAGGGAACTTAACTGATTCTGTGACTCGAAAGAAGGCTATGGCCTGGGGTGGTTTATTGAACCAAGTGGGAAAACAGATTAATATAGAAGAGATAAAGAAAACAAAGGTATACTGTCAAGTGAGGTCAACCACTACGACAACAACTCATCCAGCTACTAACCATTCTGGTTATAGGGCAAATGAGACCGGACAAGGGTCCAATCGGTCAAGACATAATCAATCCAACCAAACTCAGAACCAACAAACAAGAAGTAAGACGGGGCCCTGGGTTCAACCTGTGAGGTTTGCTGAGTTAGGGGTTACAATTTATGATAAAACTAAAAATGAGGTGCATTTTAGAAAACCGAAACAGTACCCTAGAGAGAACCGGAGCACTCGTTTATGTCAATATTGATGAGTCCGGATTCCGTCATCTCTTCGGACAAGGGCAGTTCGGACACCATCTACCTAACCGGACAAGGGCAGTTCGGACACCTTATCCATTGGACTGTTCGAACAGAACTAAAGTACTTAAAACCTAATCACTTCTTGACTATGCTGCCTGCTCTCCTACTAAGAGCTCATGGGTCCTTGAACTTGACCCGGGTCCATTAAACATGACCCGAAAGCCCATAAAGCCCAAATGTAAGGGTATAAATACCCAACCACCAACATTAAATGAGGGTAATGAAAATTAAATACAACCAGGCTGCTTAATTCTCCCTCTACTCTCTACCCAAATATTAAATACTCTTAAACTTCCACATAGTTCTAAACAAAAATTACAAACTTACCCTCAGACGAAAATAAACCACACCAAATTGGCGACCACAGTGGGAGAGCGACTGTGCCTGAATCAAGCATTCGAAACCATTTAGAAAAAATCAGTCTGAATGAATCTGGACGCCTCGGAAGTACCACCAGCTTTGCTTGAAGTGGTGGGTGAAAATGATGAATATACCATCGAGGAGCGTGATAGATTAAAGGGCGAGATAGAAGCTCTGAGGGCTGAGAAGGCAAAGATGGGTATGAAAGAGAAGTCAAAAGCATCAGTTGCTCATCATACTGACAACCCTAGAGAGCATGAGCCTTCGAAGACTCATGTGAGTACTAAGAAGACCCATGTTAGCTCCAAAAAGTCTCACCGGTCCAAGCCAGTTGAGAGTTCTGACTCAGACTCAGAGTCTTCGGGTAGCTCCTCGGGCGAGGATGGTGTTGAAGAGTCCTTATCCTCCAGCAGTGATGAGGGCCGGTCCAAAAAGAAGCAAGAGTTGATTAAAAAGTATTCAAGAAAAAGGGATAGACATGGGAAATTAAAGAGGAATATAGGCAAAGGATCATCTCACAGCCGGAGGCATGTAGACCGGATGCTGGTGGATCCTTTTGCCTTCCACGATGAACCAGGTATCTTTGCAACTCCCAATGAGGATACTGTTTTCAGTCGTGGCCGGAATTGGAGACAATCTCCATTGTCTTCTACGATTCTGTCCGGAAACCTCCCCAAGAGGTGTGATAGCACAAAAATGGAGAAATACGATGGCAGCAACGATCCAGACAACCACTTGGAACAATTTAAAAACTTTATGATGAATTTCGATGATGATGACAAGTTACTCTGTAGAGAATTCTCCCAATCCTTTACGGGGAGTGCTCTGAAGTGGTATAACAGTCTACCACAAGGCTGCATCAGAAATTTCGATACCTTTTGGGTGGCCTTTCGAAGGAAATTTGTTGGGAGTAAAGAATTGAACAGCAATGGGGACACAATAATCCATTGTGCCCAAGAACCAAATGAATCACTGAAAGAATAAATAAGTTGATTTTTGAACACCAAAAATGGGTTGGTTGACTGCTTTGAGCAAGTAGCCATAGCATCTTTGAGGCAGGCTTAAACCCTGGAAATTAGCTGATTCAGTGACCAGAAAAAAAGCCATGACTTGGGGGGTCTACTGAATCAGGTTGGAAAACAAATCAATGTTGATGAAACAAAGAAAACTAGGGTGCACAGGCAGGTGAGGTCTTCCCCGGTTGCACCAAACCCCAACCAAAATCAGTCCGGGAACAAGGCAAGGGAGACCGGACAGGGACATAACAAGGCTAAAGCTCAATCTCAGCCAGCTGCGTCTGCCCAGAGTCAGCAATCTAGAAATAAGAGAGGGCCTTGGGTTCAACCGGAGTGGTTTGCAGAGTTAAAAGAGAGTGTGGCCATCATTTATGACAAAACAAAAGAAGAAGTACACTATAGAAGGTTGGCCGCACTGCAATCTCCTAGGGAACATCGTAATAATTCCTTCTGTCAGTACCATAATGATACTGGCCATACCACTGACGATTGTATAGCTTTGAAGCAGGAAGTTCAGAATTTAATCGGAAGAGGAAAGCTGGGGGCATATGTCAAAAGAAGAGGAGGAAATAGGCCTGATAATACTCATCGGGCTGGTCCGAGCAATGCTGCTCCTGAAGGAGCTATGGTTATAATCGAAATATTTGATGTAGAATCAGAGTACTTGGATCCTGATCTAACTCGAAATAGAGTTGGTGCCATTGAAGAACGTTGTAAAACAGTCTCCGGGCTTATTAATTTTTTTGAGTCACTCACAATTTTCGGAGGGGATACTATGACAGCTCCTACTGCTTCTTCAAGGAAGAGGCACATTCATACTTTAGCTACCTATCTAGAAGGAGGCATGACATCCTATCAATCACAAATTCCATTCCCCTCCATTGCTTTTGATATAGATGAATTAAGGGATATAGTTGGCCCTCATGAAGATGTTGTTGTCATAGGAGCATCCATTGGGGGAAATGACATAAGACGAATCTTGGTGGATATACTGGGAGTTCAGCCAATATCCTCTTTTTAACCTCTTACAAAAAGATGAAAAATCCAGCCGTAATTCAGCGTTCGGACAGATCAATTGTGAGCTTCACTGGAAGCTCAGCAGATGTGATCGGGGAGTTCGAAGAGGAAGTTTTGTTGGGCAAGGGCCCTTTTAAGAAGATGGTCATGATACTTTTTATCGTGGTGGATTGTTCCACTTGTTATAATGCTATTTTAGGGAGGTCTTGGCTCTCTAGGATACATGCAGTGGCCTCAACAGTCTACCAATGTTTGAAATATGTTGTTCAAGGACAAGTGGGAGTTGTCCAGAGCAGTCAAAAGATTGCAAGAGAGTGTTATGCCACAGCACTGGCTCCACGGACGTTAGGGGAAGTTCGTATCAACGAAGAATAGTATTTTGAGGGGCTTTCTGGGGGTGAGGGTGAAATTGATGACCCCAGAGAGACCCCTGGAGTGTTACCGGTTGAAGAAGTTGAAACACATTCTTTGGAAGAAGGAAAAAGTGTTAAGATAGGGTCCAAAATGTCATCCGAACTGAAGAGTAAAATGTTGAAGTTTCTAAAAGACCATCAGCATGTTTTTGCTTGGTGCAATGCTGATGTTACTGGGGTTCCAGCAAATATTATATCACATCACCTATCCATTCGGAGAGACATAGCACTTGTGGTATAGAAGAGAAGGGATTTTTCCAAGGAAAAGGCTGATATTATTGTCCAAGAAATTGACAGACTCACTAAAATGGGGCATATAAAGGAGTCTCAGTATCCTTTATGGACAGCCAATCCGGTCTTGGTAAAAAATAAAAATGGCAAGTGGCGTATGTGCATTGATTTCACAGATCTCAATAGGGCTTGCCCAAAAGATTTATACCTAGTCCCCCGGATTGATCAGCTGGTGGATTCTACCTCGGGGAATAAGCTACTGTCTTTCATGGATGCCTTCTCCGGGTACAACCAGATTCAAGTAGATCCGAAGGATCAGGAGCATACCACATTTGTCACTGATAAAGGTCTTCATTGTTACAAGGTAATGCCATTTGGGTTGAAAAATGATGGGGCTACTTATCAGAGATTGGTGAACAAAGCCTTTGCTGATCAAATTGGAAGAAATATGGAGGTATATATTGATGACATGATGGTGAAAAGTATGGACGAACAACTACACATGGCAGACCTCCAAGAAACTTTTGCTAACTTAGTAAAAGTAAATTTGAAGTTAAATTCAGAAAAGTATGTGTTCGGAGTGCAGTCCGGGAAATTCCTGGGTTATATAATAAGTGAGCAGGAAATACAGCCCGATCTGGACCAGCTTAATGCTTTATTCCAAATGGAGCCTCCTCGGAATATAAAAGAAGTACAACGGTTGACTGGGAGGTTGGCTGCTTTAAATCGATTCATCTCAAGGTCTTCGGACAGATGTGCCCTGTTTTTTCAAACTTTAAAGGGTGCAAAGGGATTTGACTGGACTTCACAGTGTGATGAGGCCTTCAATGAAATCAAGAAACATCTATCCTCCCCCAAGACTTTATTTAAGCCTGTTGATGGAGAAACGCTCTTCGTATATTTGGCAGTTTCCAGTTGTGCCATCAGTGCTGTATTGGTAAGAGAGGTGGATAATTACCCCCATCTGGTGTACTACATCAGCAAGAGCTTGATAGATGCAGAAAAACGCTATTTAAAGCTCGAAAAAATAGCATTAGCCTTGGTAATTGCTGCAAGGAAGATGAGGCTTTATTTTCAGGCTCATCCTAATATCGTCCGGACATCTTTTCCCTTGAAGAATGTTCTTCAAAAGGCAGACATTTCAAATAGAATGAATAAGTGGTCAGTGGAGTTGAGAGACTTCAATATTTATTTTGCTCCTCGAACGGCAATCAAAGCCCAAGCTGTGGCTGATTTCTTAGTTGAATTCCACTCTGATAGGGATACGGAGCCAACTACTGAGATGAAAGATAAAAAGGTCTGGGTTGTCCGAACAGATGGTGGATCAAGTACTATGGGATGTGGTGCAGGGGTGTGCCTGACTTCTTCATATGGTGACAAAATGTACCAGGCTATATGTTTTTCTTTTAGGACTTCCAACAATGAGTCCGAATACGAAGCAGCTATAGCTGGTTTGAAGTTAGCTAATATTTGTGGGGCCAAATGGGTCAAGCTGATGAGTGATTCTCAGCTTCTTATCCATCATGCGCAAGGTCAATCTGAGGCCAAAAAGGAGCAACTAGTGAAGTACTTACTTCTTCTTAAAAATGAGGCACTTAAGTTCAAAAACATTGTTTATGAGTATATACCCCGAACAGAGAATGAACTAGCAGATTCATTGGCAACCATAGCATACACTGAGTCATATCCTTGGATCCATGTGCTGGAGAGTCCTTCCATTCAGCTTAATGTGGGTAAAGAGGAAGAAATTTTCGATGTACAGATAAAACAACCTCAAGATTGGAGATTTACTCTCTTGCGCTATCTCTCCGATGGCGTCTTGCCTCCGGATAAATCACTATCAAGAAAAATGAAGCACAAGGCTCGTGGTTTTATCAGGCTAAGAGACGTTCTGTATAAAAAGTCTTACAGTAAACCTCTTTTGCGATGTTTGGGAGATGATGAGTCTCAAGTGGTCCTCTTCGAATTACATGATGGTGAGGGATCAGCTCACTGTGGATTCAGGGCTCTAACAAGGAGGGTTTTACTGGCTGGATATTATTGGCCCTCTATAATGCGAGATGCTAAGGAGCTGGTGAGAAGGTGTGATCCATGCCAGAGATATGGCAATGAAATTCATGTCCGGGCCATCCCTTTAGAGTCAATTTCTGAAACTATACCTTTTGCTCGATGGGGATTGGATTTGGTGGGACCTCTTCCTATGACGTCCGGAGGGCGCAGGACAATAATTGTTGGGATTGATTATTTTTTGAAGTGGATTGAAGCAGCCCCATTGGCAGGTACAACATCAAAAGCTGTCATAAAATTCATTTTATCCAATATCTGTTGCAGATTTGGTGTTCCACATAAGATAACGACAGACAATGGGCCACAGTTCGACAACAAGGAAATGGAGAGTTTATGTGCCTCTAGGGGTATACAACATTGTTTCTCTTCACCTTTCCACCCACAAGCAAACGGTCAAGTTGAAGTGGCTAACATAACTATATTGTCCGGTTTGAAGAAAAATTTAGAAGGGGCTACTGGAAAATGGCCTAGTTATTTACAAGAGGTTTTGTGGGCCTACCGGATTACTCATAGGCTGCAACACAAGAATCACCTTTTGCCTTGGTCTATGGGATGGATGACATAGCTCCCATAGAGGCAACTCTCCCTTATTTTCGAGATCACAATTTCTCTGAACACGCTAACGAAGTGGCAGTCAGGGGTCAGCTTGACCTAATAAAGGAAAGACGAGTTAAGGCTCACCTTAGAGCTGCACACTATCAGGTTTTGATGAGAAGCAGGTTTTCTTCTAGAGTTAAAAGAAGAGATTTTCAGCTGGGGAACAAGGTGTTAAGGAAGGTCTTCTTACATACTAAAGAGAAGTTTCTCGGCAAACTAGCCCCAACTTGGGAAGGACCTTATATGGTCATTAAAAGGCTCAAACCTGGAACATACTGGCTAGAAGACAAAGATGGAAGGGTTTTAAATGACCCTTGGAATATTGAACATCTCCGGATGTACTTAGAATAGGAACAATGTAAATATTTACTTGTTTAAAAATCCATGTAAATATTTGGGGGCATACTATTTCCTACCCTGGTGGTGCGGGGAGGTTTTAATGAGGTGTCCGGGCTTTTTATAAAATTTGATGCCTTCTTAAAAAATTCGAAGTGTTCTTACTTTGTTTTTTGTCACACCATCCGGATTGAATTAAAGGAATGATGACTACTTAAACATTTGTCATCGGAGAATTTAAACACTCTCGCTTTAGAATATTTATGAAATAACTAAGGGATATTTAAACACTAGCCACCAAAATTGAAACAAACTATGAAAGAATGCAAGAGTTGTGCAAAACAAAGATATTCATTGAAATAACCCAATTGCCTTGGCCTTCCAAGGACTTTAAAACTGTCAGACAAAATAAAAGATCTATCCGGTCAAATACCGGACACGATTACAAAATTCCTTGGCCTTCCAAGGACTTTAGTTCAAACAAAGTAAAAGGTGAAAAGGCAATTCATAATCTAAGACTGAGCCTTTGAAGATGGCTCAGCCTCACTTGTCTTCTTTTTCTTGGGATCGTTTTTCTCTTCGTATGGGTCCTCCCCGGTGTTTTCTTCTTCGTCAGAGGAGGAAGCACTGGAATAATCATGCAAGTCTCCATCAGCCATGGTGTGGAAGGGAAGGTCTTCGTACTCTACGTGAAGCCACAAATATCCCAGGTTCCTTTTCGGGAACTTCTCATGAAAGAGCAGGACCATGTCCGACCTCACTTTATCATACATTTGCTCTTGAGTATCTATTACGTTGTTGGCATAAGCATCGATCTTGGCCTGAATTTTGGCCTCTTACTCCCTTAGCAAATTTGTTTTCTCCTCTGCATCCTTGGACACTGAATTCTCGAGCGTAATCTTGTCATTTGTCAAGTTATGGATGACTTGGTCCTTGGTCTTCGCCTCCTCTTTTGAAGCGGTGAGATCTTTCTCTAATCCGGACACCTTTTCCCGGAGGTCTTTGATAGTGTCTTCTAAGGTGGCAACCTTTGTGGTCCACCCCTCTTGGCTCTTCTTTAGCTCCTCATTTTCTCCCTTCATAATGTCAGCATTTTGGGTGGCAGTGAGGAGATCGTCGGACAGTTTCTCCTTGTCAGATTTGAGATCTTTGATAATATCTGCCTGACCTCGAACTTGTTTCTCCAGAACAAGCACTGGCTGAACATTACTTAATATGGAGTGAGTTATAATATCCCTTTCACTTGAAACAGTAAAAGTCTTACCATTAAAAGTGACGGTGTTCGAAGTGCTTGGAGGGAGGTAAGGCCCAACAAAGTCATCTCTGGGAAGGTTTGCAAAATAGTCACCAAGTCCATCAAGCCCTATGCTGTCAACACCATCGATGCTAAGGTCTCCTCCTCCAACCTCGTCAGTTTGAAAGTCACCAGGGATCTCCTCTTCTCTTGTCGGATCAGTAGGGTCAACAGGGGGGAGAGGCTCCAGAGGCCGGAGAGAAAGTTTGTCACCCCTAGAGGTATTTTTCTTTTTGGCCTCCCTCTCCTTATTCTCTTCTCCACGTTTTTGGTCTCTCTTGCGAACCCTTGGAGTTTTGGGAGATCCTACCTCTTCCCTAACACTCTCCTGCTCCACCACTTCTAGGAGAGCAGCATCGATCTGGCTTGGGGCTGGCCCCTCTGGGTTTGTTGGAGCAGCCTCCTCCACCTCATCATGGTTAGCCTCACTTGCAGCCTTCTTGCCCTTCCCTTTCTTGCCTTTCATTTTACTCGGGGCCTTGGCTCGACCTTGCAAGTACAATGTCCCGTCCGGTTCATGTGTTCTCTTCAAGACACATCCGAAGGGGGTGGAGTGGTGAGTTCTTCACAGGTCAAGTCCCTCCGGCCAGTAGTATTCCAGAGGTGAGACCTTGCAAAATTGCCTCCTGTAAAAGCATCATGAAACCGGTTCCCCCACTTTTCAGCAGCCCAAGTGTTGATCTTGGTACAAGTGGTCTGCCCGGCCTTTAGATAGTCATTGAAGTCTTTGGGCAGTTCTGTTAAGACAAAAGACAAGACCAGTCAGTTTAAGCAAATTCGATAAAATTAAAAATAAGAATGTAAGGTAGGATCCTTACGATCACTCCTCCATCTGCTGGTAAGGAGACTCGGATTGACTCCAGCTTTGATTTTCCTCCCATTCTCCCAAGCGCCGCTTACGAACAGGAATTGAGTCCTCCAATTTCTCTCCGACTCAAGCAGATCATCCACTGCTTTATAATTATCACCCATGTTGAAGTGATAGAAGGGAATGTGGTGGTTTCTGCAGAGACTAGCCACAGCTGCGAATTCCTCCATTGCCAAAGGAATCCCGGAGAGCCTGGAGGCCATGATGCAAGCCATAAGTGTGTACCAGGCGTTGGGGCTCAGTTGACTAGGGCATATCTTGATGAGGTGGAAATACCTAACTATCTCCGGATCTAAGGGGAACCTTAAACCCCAGTTAAAAAGCTCAGTGAAGATGACTATTTCACTGAGTTTGCAGTCCATTGGGGTTTCGGGGTCTATGAGGATTCTTATCTTTACGTTCTCCAGAATCCCCCACTTCGTACGCCTTCGGCCCAACTCGGCTGTATGGATGAAAGCATAGTTGATTTTTTATAAAGCAAGAAGATATTTAACGTTTACCTTGTGGAAACAAGGTCCCACTTTTCGTTCGAGGATTTCTGGTAATTCTGGATGCCTAAGGCATAGTTTCTCTTTGTCCTTATCCTTCTTAGCAGCAGCAGCATCACTAGTCTGTCCGGAGGGTTCGGACTCGAATGGAGCCTCTTCGATAGAATCCTCCATTATTTCCTCCATTACCGAGGAAGGGTTTTCAGTTGTCTTTGTGGGGGGGGAGTTTGGAGTTGGTTCAGTCTTACCTCCGGACTGTTGAGCTTCAATACTCTCCTGGACTCTGGCCTCCGGTTGGGGCTCTGATGTGGAGGTTTCTCTTCGGGGGCTTGAGCCAGTGGCCTCCGGTCCGGACAGCCTGTCCTTGGGTACTTTTATGGGTGCCTCTCACCCTGTATTGCTATCCTTGGCACCTGATTTTGAAGGGGTGCCTTTGGAAGCTTGCCCCTTGACCAACCGACCTCTTCTTCGATCGACCAGTTTGTTGGGAGAATTATCTTCATCTGACCCCATATCTATGAATGGGGAAGGCTTTTTTAAGCTAGTAACTGTTGGCCCTGGTTCAACGGTGGGTTCTGATTCTTGGACCGATGAACCTGAGACAATAGGAGAAAGGTTGGTCTGAAACAATCTCCTCGGTTTAACACTTTTCGTTGATGAGGAACCCTGGTCAGACTCTGAGTTTGAGGTTACTGTTTTGTCAATATGGGGAGGTAGGTAAGCCTGCTACGATGCGCCTTTCCCTTTCAACTTTTTGTGCCTTTTCTAATTCTGATAGATTGAGCCACCCGCCTTTGATTAAAGCGTTCCTAGCCGTGAACATAAACAACCAAATTGAAGAACTTGTGTTTGAGAGAGAAAGATCTGAAAATTAGCAGAGTGAAAATGAAGATGATGATAAAACAGTGGCAAAGTGTTTAATTTATAGTAAACCCTAAAAAGGTGTTTTGATTCCTAGGAGAATTCGAAAAGATTAGCAATGATTAAGAAACGGCGCTGATGTCATCTTCATTTAATGAAGAGGTTTCTTTTCAGAGAAGGTGGGAGCGAAAATCAAGGTAAAAAACGGTTGAAGTGACAAACCAGAGAGAGGCACGTGTCTCACGAACTTTGGCAAAAAAATGTTTAGATTCAAAGAACCTTTTTCAGTCCGGATAAAACTATAGCACGATTCGGAGGACCTGTCCGGATTTAACTGTCACTGGAAGCAGACTGTTTTTTTAGGTCTTGCCAAAGGATTTTGAACACCGCCTAAAAAAAAGGGCTACTGATGAGTCCGGATTCCGTCATCTCTTCGGACAGGGGCAGTTCGGACACCATCTACCTAACCGGACAAGGGCAGTTCGGACACCTTATCCATTGGACTGTTCGAACAGAACTAAAGTACTTAAAACCTAATCATTTCTTGACTAAGCTGCCTGTTCTCCTACTAAGAGCTCATGGGTCCTTGAACTTGACCCGGGTCCATTAAACATGACCCGAAAGCCCATAAATCCCAAATTTAAGGGTATAAATACCCAACCACCAACATTAAATGAGGGTAATGAAAATTAAATACAACCAGGCTGCTTAATTCTCCCTCTACTCTCTACCCAGATATTAAATACTCTTAAACTTCCACATAGTTCTAAACAAAAATTACAAACTTACCCTCAGACGAAAATAAACCACACCAAATATCACAATGATATAGGCCATGATACTCAGGACTGCATAGAATTGAAATAGGAAGTCCCAAACCTTATTGAAAGGGGAAAGTTGGGGACGTACGTTAAAAAGAAAAGTGGAAACAGACCGGCTACTACAAAAAATAATGCTCCATGGACGAGCCCTTCAAACAATCCTAGGACATATACACAAGAGGGTGCAATGGTGATTGTTGAAATATTTGATGTAGACTCTGAGTATCTGGATCCAGATCCAGATCAAAATCAGGTGGGGGTGGTAACATAGAAAACTAAGACAGTTTCCGGACCGATTGACTTCTTCGAATCGTTAACTATTTTTGGAGGAGATACAGTGACTGCACCTTCCATATCATCAATGAAGAGGCATGTCCAAAATTTGGCCACCCAGTTAGATGGTGGAATGTCTACCCACCAGTGTCAATCCTCACCCTCATTCATAGTTTTCGATGAGGATGACATGAGAGACATTGTAGGACCTCATGAGGATGTGGTGGTCATAAGGGGCTTCAATATGGGGAAACATTATACGCCAAATTTTAATTGACACTGGCAGTTCGACAAATATCCTATTTTTAAACAGAACCATTGTAGGCTTCACAAGAAGTTCTGCAGATGTGATCGGGGAGTTCGAAGAGGAAGTGTTGTTGGGCAAGGGGCCTTTTAAAAAGATAGGGGAGAGTATTGTTTGTTGTGGTGGATTTCCCAACATCATACAATGCGATTTTAGGGAGGTCTTGTCTCTCCAGAATGCATGTTGTGGCATATACTGTCCACCAATGCTTGAAATATGATGTCCAGGGATAAGTAGGTGTTGTCCGGAGCAGTCAAAAGATAGCTAGGGAATACTATGCATTAACCCTTGCCCTTAAAACTCTGGGGCCAATCAGAATTAATAAAGATTAGCAGCTACTTGAGTCTTCTACTAGTGAGAATGAGATTGGTGACCCCATGGAGGCTCTCAGTGTTATAATACCTATTGAAGAGGTTAAAACTCACTCATTCGCAAAGGGAAATAATGTTAAGATTGGTTCTAAGCTAGCACTGGTTGTTATATTTTTTAATGAATAATCAACATGTAATTGCATGGTCCAACAGTGATGTTACCGGAGTACCAGTAGATATTATTTCACATAAGTTGTCAATCCAAAGTGATATTGCACCAGTTGTACAAAATAGAAGGTCTTTCTCCAAGGAAAAAGCAGATGTGATTGTCCAATAAGTTGATCAGCTGACCAAGATGGGTCACATTAAAAAATCTCAGTACCCTTTGTAGACTGCCAGCCCTGTGTTAGTCAAGAAAAATCATGGCAAGTGGCGCATGTGTATTGATTTCACTGACCTCGATAGGGCATGCCCTAAGGATCTTTATCTCGTTTCTCGGATAGATCAGTTAGTGAATTCTACATCTGGAAACAAACTATTGTCATTTATGGATGTTTTCTCATGATACAACCATATACAAGTAGATATGAAGGATCAAGATCACACTACTCTCATTATAGACAGAGGTCTTCATTGTTATAAGGTGATGCCCTTCGGTTGAAAAATGTTGGGGCCACTTATCAGAGGCTGGTGAACAAGGTTTTTGCTAATCAAATTGGCAGAAACATAGAAGTCTACATAGATGATATGATGGTTAAAATCTTGGAGGAAAATTTATATATATCTGACCTTCAAGAGACATTTTCCAACTTAGAAGCTGTGAACTTAAAGTTCAACTCCTGAGAAGTGTGTATTCGGGGTTCGATCTGGAAAAATATTGGGCTACATAATAAGTGAAAAGGAAATCCAGCCTGATCCGGATCAGCTTAATGCCTTACTAGCAATGGACCCTCCTCGGAATGTCAAATAAGTTCAAAGGCTTACAGGAGGGTTGGCTGCGTTAAATAGGTTTATTTCAATGGCATCAGACAAGTGCGCTTCATTCTTCCAATTATTGAGGAACTCTAAAGACTTTAATTGGTCATCACGGTATGACCATGCCTTTATTAAAATAAAGAAACATTTCTCATCACCCAAAACTCTTTTCAAACCTGTTCGGGGAGAAAATCTCTATGTGTATTTAGCTGTGTCAGAATATATAATAAGTGTTATGCTAGTGAGAGAGGTGGAAAATTACCCACGTCCGGTGTATTACATCAGTAAGAGTATGTTGGATGTTGAAAGAAGATACTTGAAAGTGGAAAAAATAGCGTTGGCCTTAGTAATTGAAGCAATAAAAATGAGACCATACATCCAAGTGTATTCCATTATTGTTCGAACCTTTTTCTTTTTGAAAAATGTTCTTCACAAGGCTGATATATCAAGCAGAATGACCAAGTGATCAGTAGAGTTGTGTGATTACGATATCGGTTTTCCCCTCAAACAGCAATTAAAGCCCAATCAGTGGCTGACTTCTTGGTATAATTTCATGCTAATAGGCCCTCCGGACAAGAATCAGGAAGTTGTTCTAAAAAGAATGGGTAGTTCGAACTTATGGTGGATCAAATACAATGGGTTGTGGAGCTAGAATTTTCCAAACCTCTCCATGTGGTAATAGAATGTACCAGGCTATATGTTTTGGGTTCAGAGCATCTAACAATGAGTCTGAATATGAAGCAGACATAGCTGGTCTTAAGCTAGCTCTCCTGTGCGGGGCTAAGATAGTTTGATTAATGAGTGATTCTCAATTACTTATTCACCATGCTCAAGGGCAGGCTGAAGTAAATACGGAACAGTTGATGAAATATTTTCTTATGTTGAAAGAAGTGGCAGCAAACTTTGCTATGAGCACAATCCTAGATCAGAAAACACTTTGGTAGACTCATTGGCAACTATATCCTATTCTGAATCCTACCCATGGATTCTTGTGCAAGAATTTCCATCTGTACAGACATATCGGAAGAAATAGGGTGAAGAAAATATGAACATACTTGTTATTCAACCTACATATTGGAGATATGCTCTTCTCCAATACATCTCTGATGGAGTTTTACCTCCGGACAAAGCTGTGGTAAAAAAGATCATGTACAAAGCTCGTGGTTTTTTAGTATTAAGAGAGGTTATTTACAAAAATTCTTTCAGCATGCCTCTCCTACGTTGTTTAGGGTTTGAAGAATCCCAAGTTTTACTATCCGAGCTATATGATGGGGAAGGTTCTGCACATTGTGGCTATAGGGCTTTGACCCGGAGAGTCTTGTTATCAGGATACTACTGGTCAACCATAACGGAAGATGCTAAAGAAATGGTGAAATAATGTGATTCTTGTCGGAAATATAGGAATGAAATTCATATGCCAACAGTACCTATGGAGTCCATATCTGAACTCGTACCATTTTCCAAACGGGGTATGGATCTAGTAGGCCCTTTTCCTATGGCATCTGGTGGATGTAAGAAAATCATGGTTGTTATTGACTATTTCTCTAAGTGGATAGAGGACACTCATTGTGCTGGAACCACTTCAAAGGCAGTTATTAAATTCATTTTATCTAACATATGTTGTAGGTTTGGGGATCCCAAAAGATTACTACATAAAATGGGCCATAGTTTGATAATAAAGACATGGAAGCCTTTTGTACCTCTAGAGGAAGTCAACATTGTTTTTCTTCTCCTTTCCACCCTCAAGCAAATGGCCAGTTTGAGTTGCAAATAGAACTATCTTGTCCGGATTAAAGAAGAATTTGGAAGGAGTTGCAGGAAAGTGGCCAAGATATTTACAAAAAGTATTGTGGGCCTATCTAACTACTCTTTAGGCTGCCACACACAAAAGTCTCATTTTCCTTTGGTCTATGGAATGGATGAAATTACTCCCATAGAGGCTATTTTACCATCTTATAGAGTCCAAAACTATTTCGAACAGGCTAATGATGTAGCAATTAGGAATCAATTGGACTTGATAGAAGAAAAAAAGGTTAAAGCACATCTGAGAACTGCGCACTATCAAGGCTTGATGAGGAGCATATTTGCTTCTAACGTTAAAAGAAGGGATTTTCAAACAGGGGACAAAGTTTTAAGAAAATTCTTTTTACATACCAAGGAAAAACAGTTCGATAAGCTGGCTCCAAACTGGGAAGGCCCTTATATGGTCTGTGAAAAGGTTAAACCAAGAACATATAGGCTCCAGGACAAATCAGGGAGAGCTCTAAAGCACCCATGGATTGTTGAGCATCTCAGGTTATGCTTAGAATAGAACTCTTTTGTAAATAGTTACTTTTTAAACACCAATATAAGTATTAGGGGGCATACTATTTCCTACCCTGGTGGCGCGGGGAGGTTTTAATGAGGTGTCCGACTTTTTCAATAACATATGATGCCTTCTTTAAACGTTTGGTGAAATTTCGTTTCAATTTGGATATTAAATGCTTATTCAACACCCCAGCTCTCAAGACTTCTTGAGTTGATCGGATATGCTTAACACTTGATCACATTTATTAAACACATATGGTCGGAGATGTTGGATACTTCTGTTCAACGCTTCTGAAATATCAAACGCTATCTAAACATTAGTCATAGAAGATTTAAACAAAATATTAAACAAAAGAGAAATGTAATAATTGAAATCTAATCGGATTCAAACCGATCACTAGTACAAAAAAATGTCTTGGCCATCCAAGGACTTTAGTATTTCAGAATTAAAAAAGTACATAATATAACCTTAGAGCTTGTTCCCTTCGGATTTTTCTTCACCACCATCGTTTTTTGGGAATTTTGAGTTCAACACTTGAACTCTCACTCGTTCCTCCATATTCACCGGAAGAGTCCATTCCACTAGAATAGTTGTGTTTGTCACCATCTACTAAGGTGTGGAAGGGGATGTCATCATAGTCTATATATTTCCACAAGGGACCAAGGGTCCTTTTAGGAAAGGTCTCATGAAACAATAAGACCATGTCAGACTTGATCCCATCATCCCTCTTCTCTAGAGAGTCCACTATTAATTACATTAGCATACTTATCTATGCCTGCAACTATGGTTTGATCTTGTTGGCGTTCCAGGGGCCTCTTTCTCTTTGGTCTTCTCTTTGAAAGTATTCTCCAACTTAGCCTTCTCATCGGACAAAGTCTAGATAGTACCATCTTTAGTTTTCAATTGCTCTTTCAAAGTTGTAATGTCTTTTGAAGAAGAAGTCTCCAGGTTAGAGTACTTGGTTTGAAGCTCATTAATGATCGCTTCTGCCTTGAACAGTTTGGCAGATAACTCTTATATCTCCTTCTTCAATAACTATATGCTTTGTTGAGCACTGGGAATATCACTTGACAAGTTTAGCTTGTCTGTAGTCAGGGAATTGATGGTACCAGTTTGAGCCTTTACTTGTCTCTCCAGATCAAGAATTGGTCGGATATAGCCTAGTATGGCATGGATCAAAGTATTTTTCTCCCCGGATATTGCATAGGTCTCCCCATTATGAGTCACCACATTGGAAGAACTGGTTTAGCATTTTATTCAATTATTTTATTCATTATCTCATAGGAAAGTTTATTCGAAAACAATAAAAATCTTATAAATACAACTTATTTCAAAATTGTGTCAATTTTTATAGATGTTACGAAAATAAGGTCTTTTCGATGTATTTATTTCTCATATTTAAAATCGTAGACCATCTTTCAATTATTATGTTTCAAATATATATTCTTTGTCGTCAATATTTTTTGTAAGAGTGTGTAGACTTGCATATTTCAATAAATTTAGTTCTTAGATTTACAAATTCCAATTAATTAAGTTCATCATCTTGCAGATTTTAATAAAGTTAGTCTCCAATTTATCTAGGGAATAATGTTAGTGAAATTGGCAAGTTGAGCTGCCTTTTCCAAATGTTTGGAATTCAATAGACTATTTGTATCGAATACAAATAGTCGAGGAAATATTCTAGATTTTAAACATACTTGTGATCTACATAGTGATTTATGTGCAAAATTTATATATTTTGCACTTAAGTTTCGGCTGAGCTACTGCTCCAGTTACTTTCAGCCTGCATTTAACACGTCTCCACCTAAGCTTACATTTATTCTAGTTTTCCATTGTCTGATTTTCCAACTATTCTATCGTCGAGACATTCAAAAGATAAAAACACTAGTAGTCTACCATGTTTCATGTTTGTCACGTTTTAGTCACCTATATTCACTTGCGTAAAATTTCATTAAAATCGACAACCTCTTTTTTTGTAAAATCCTTAGCCACCAGCCTACTATTGTACCTAGATAATTCAATACACCAGTATCAGTTGGAGATTGATACATAATGTCTAAAGATTCATATCATTTTGATATTGCAATTTATGAGAAATCAAATTTTATTTAAGTGGCAGTTGACAATGTGATTATTGAGGAAATTATTACGCATCGGTAAGTCATGGTAATACCTCATTAGCTCTTTGTTGGCAGTCATCTAGAGTGATAAGGCATGTTAGGATATCTATAAAACAATATTACTATATAGTGTGTATTTTAGTGGATACACTTCAGCTCACATGATGATCCAAGTGGAAGATTGTAAGGTTGTGACACTAGTATATTATTGATATTAGATACATATTACCAATCTAAATTTAGTACAATGGTACTATTTGAAAACTGATACACACTGATTAAATATTTGTATCATTTCGTATTTGCGCCGCATAAGAAATTAAATTTCATTGACTATGTAATTGTTGAGGAAATTATTACGCATCGGTAAGTCGTGCTAATATCTCTTTAGTTTTTTGTTGGAAATTATCTAAAGTAATGAGGCATGTTGGGTTTCCTATGAAATATGAAACAACATTATTATATGATGCGTAATTGTTTTGATATACTCCAGCTCACATGATGATCCAAGTCAAAGATTATGAAAATATTTTGAATTGGAATGTCTCGTATATGGAGATTGACGATATCTAATTCATTGAATTTAAAAGTTTATGAATTAAATGTAATCAACAATAAATATATTAGACTAACGGTTAATTAAAAGAACCTCGTGAAACATATAGTGTATATAGTGGTTGGATTGATGTATCATCGTGAAAAAAATGCTCATTAATCGGAAATTGGAAACATTAGACCTTAAAAGTCCAATATGATTATAATCATCAACTCACGCGATATATAGGATTAAAATGGTATTGCATTTTATAAGTTCAAATAAATAGTATAAAAGGATAATATCAAAAATATTTTGATCAAATGTATCTACTAGTAAACCTAAATATATACACAAGGTACGAGGTCACAAGAGGAAAACCAATATCATCTTCACCTGTGAAGAAGTATCTACAATGTACAGTTTTCTGAATTACCAACCAATGTGTCATTTGTTTGACCTCTCATAGGCAATTAGGAATGAGGCGTTTAACTTGTTTGATTTTAAAGTCACTGATTTTTTGACGAAAGATATGTTATGTTATGTGGAGGAACAAGTCGTTGAAAAAAAGGAAACCCTAAGGAGTTGCACTTTTAACGAATGATATGATTTTGACTAAAAATATTGTTATTTTATGTTCATATTTAATGTTTTTTCTTATTCCTTTGATCACTTTAACTTATTCTGATTTATATATATTCTTTTGAATGCTTTGAGTTAATGTTGTTTTATGTTCACGTTTAATGTTGTTTTATATATTTACATGTTCTTGATTCATGTTTACTTTGAGTGTTTTATATTCGTAGATGTTCTTGAACAAATAACATAAAATGAGTACATTAAACAAATAAGTCTACATTATAATGTTAACATAAAAAATAAAAATAATACACCAAATAAATAAGTCTGCATTACATTATTACATAAATTTATCTAAATCGGTTAAATCTAGGTTGGCGATGATAGGCTTCCGACCTTCAAGATCTTAATATATTTTGCATTAGACGTAGTAATGATAATTCCTAAGCTTTTGTGTCATAGCTAGGCAATGTTGTCAAGTAGGATGTATTTGTGCACATGGTGAATCAGCAGCGATGGAAATCTATATAAACAAATAAATGAGGATGCCAATGACTAATTGTTATAAAAAGAACTTCAAACGTAAAATGAAATATTTACATCGGCAAAATGATTGTTATTAACAAACCAAATCCGATTTGTACCCTTTTAGACATTGGATGGTGCATCTTAAAGTGGTAGAAAAGTGTAACTACAGTTCATCGACCATAATTGTGACACAAAATAGACAATACATTGAAACCTTGATGTGATGGTTATCCCCATCTCCGACATTATCATCCAATAAAAAATATACTAGCAATTCATAATAGTGTATACTTTCAGCAACTTTTAAATATTATTCTTTACCATTATATATCTTGTTATAAACGTCATATTTATCCATAAGCTCGTCATAAACGTCATTCCCAACAACCCCTCACCTCTTTTCTTGGCATGACAAGCCATACGATATCAATTCATACCCACAATGTTCATCCGTTAACGTTGTTTATAGTGGTTGTATAAGGTCCGAAGTGAATAGGAAATCATTGCAAGTAACATTTTGGATCATTATCTAATTATCAAAAACCAATATTGGAGCTTGGTAAGCGATAACTACATAAAGACGACATTGAAGGAGTTATAACTACCGAAGGTTTCGCTCTCTGAACGCTATGACTTGATAGCGACAACATCGACGAAGTTCCATCTTTCGAAGGGTTCTTTCTTCAAAATTTATAACTTGATAGCGACACCATCCACGTGTAGGAATGCTATGATCGCTGGCTTGAATTGGTAGTTCCAAATTAACAAGTTTCATTCGGGGTGTAATTCAGTTCCTTTTACAAACACTAACCTCATTGAAGCTTCACTAGTTTTTTCTGCATAATTCACATATTTTAAATAGGATTTATATTCTTTAATAGACAATGCATCAACATATAATTCTTGTTTAGTATGAGGACGGCCACGATATTTTTTTACAGGTTTCAAAAAGATGGATGTTTCTGGATAGACTACTTAAAACCATTTCTTATAAATATAGCATGACATCAACTGCAAGTTTATCCATTTTTTCTTTCAAGAGCTCTGTCGTGGTTAGGTTTGTTTGTGTCGTTACATCTAACATTTTCCAATGATTATGAAAAGATTATAAATGTGCAATTATGTTATTATAGAGCCACTCGCGAAACTAGTGCCAATATGGGATAACATGCGTAATTCGTATCAGGAAAATGCATATTTCATCCATCGTCTCAATTTTAGTAGTCATCCTAGTATTATCAGTCATCTCATGATTACTTGTACGTATATAACGCTATAGGTTAGAATGAGCACTCTCCATCCGGTTAGTGGTTTTATGTCTCGAATGCATGAACTTTGTTAGTTTTCCAAACCAAAAATTTATGAGTAGAAAGAGATAACCAATAATTTTTCGTGTATTCTGTTGCTTCAGGTTAATTTTTATAGTCACGTTGCATCTCAGTTCGAACGTGATCAAATTCAATACCTGATGCCAAAAAGGCTATTTTATTCCACGCTTAAACAAACATAGCATAATTTGTTTTCTCATTAAAGTATGTTATATTCATCTTAACTTTCTGATTAATGTGTCATTAACAAAGCATGTATGTTATTTTGGAAAAAACTTAATTTATAGCATTCATCATCTGAAGTATGTAGTTATCATAATCACGAATAATTCTTCGAAATCGTGAGATACAATCAACAATCCTAAACAGTCTAATATCGACTTGGAATTGTTTACTTTCTCCATAGACATAGACATAAATGCAAATGCAACATAGTAAATCAAACCAGTTGATGTTACTCTGACGATCTTAAACAACGACATCCTGTACCATATTATCTTGTAAGCACTATCAATATTAGTACTATTGATAATGTCCATAACAAATTCAGACTAACCAGATGCGTAAAGAGAATATCAGTAGTAATATTCGTCATATTCGTTAGATCTATATTTTTCAAAATAATTATATATTTTGAGTTCGTCTAACAAGTATTGCAAATATGACCGACGAGCTTTCTCAAAAATCTGATTTTTATATTGAGCGTTGTATAGAATACATACGGCCGATACATTACCTTCATTCAAGTTTTTTATTGCACTCAAAATTTCTCAAAAACAATTGGGCATGAAGATATAACGTTCTACAAATTACAACTATTCTTTATTCAAACATCCCGTTTATGAATGATCTTTTAAATGTCTAACGTTTAGATGGTTATGAATTTCAAATAGAACTGTGAACCGTTAACGATCATTCTAGAGTTACCATAGTACCATTAAGCTCGAAGCAACAATCACTTTTTTTCCCGATCGACCCTCCCTTAAAATATTTTTTGGATACCATCTGATTATAACATTTTGCTTTCTCACATTCAAATAATATTCGAGAATCTGTTTACTATTGGGAACATCACGAACGTTTTATGTTGATAATTACCCCGTCTTGTGTCCCGGTCTTTTTAACTTACTCAACCAATCCATCTCTCTTATAATATTTTGTTGCGAAAAAAACATGAATGTAATTAGTAGTAAAATCCTCCACATACTACCACCTCGGACGTACCATCTCTCAATTTAAAAATTAAAAAACAAAATTAAACAAACAAAATAAAAATGATATAACTAAAAAATAAATCAAATTTTAACCAGGTGTACTCAAAACGAGGCCTTTCATATAAAAAACACAGATTGTTTCAATTTATTTATATTGTATTAGCTTTCAATTTATTTATATTGTATTAGCTTTCGAGTATTTTTCTTTAAATCAGATTGATAATAAAAGATTATGATCACTTCCACGGAAGAGAAAAGCATGAACCGTTTGCTAAATCCATACTTGAAAATTAAAACCAACAACTTTTGTACTTCGCATTATATACATACACTGTAAACAGAACATACCAAATGATTCCCAAGAGCGTGGCTCACTCCAATCTCCACAAGATAACCAAGCACAAATCTCATTATAAACTCGAATATATATATATATATATATATATGTATGAGATGACTAAGAAACAATGCAAATATATATATATATATATATATATATATATATATATGAGATGACTAAGAAACAATGCAAACAACTTAAAAAAAAACCAATAGTTTTATAAAGTTAATTCATTAACAGATTACAAACCTTCTGGCACCATGTTTTCTCTGGATTTTGGATTAAAAAACAAATGAAATACTAGTTAATACAATTAATATACATCAAAGAAAATACAAGAAAAGAGAAAGATTGTGATCCCAAAAAACAATAATCTTATAGAAGGCTAAGCAAAAAACTTAAAAAGTTTAAGCCATGTCACACTTTTTTAAGCCTGTGTCACACGGACAGAGATCCATTGCACTACTTTAAATGATGCCACCAACCAAGGTTTTGTCAAGCAAATAACAATCTCACTGACACCAAAATACCCCTAAAGGAAAAAGTTTGGTGGCACTAAACCTCAACTGAATAGGATGTGGAATTTAAGAACTCCGACGAACTAATGATTTTAAACAAAAAAACATTATTTTGAAGATTAGGTGAAATAATCTTTTCTGTGGCATTTCTGGAGAATTCCTAACTAGCTATTAAGCTTTAAAGAGATCAAGAACTCCTGTCAAATAAGTTCGATATATATAATATAACTATAAAAACAGAATTTGTTTCAGCAACCCCGTGGCGGTTCAAATTTAAACCCCTGAATACTATAACAACACAAAATAGCACACCAGGATTAGTAATCCAAAAGGAAAAGGATGTGATGCAAGGATTCATTAATTAAGGCTTCCGTCAAGAATATTGTAATGATAAAGAGAATAATAAAACTGAAAAGACTTCAGTTCTGTTACCGCGGATAATTATTTAAAAGGTAAAAATGGAAGGACCCAGCCAGGATCAAACCGGTGACCTCTAGTTATGCAGTCGGATGCTTTACTCCTGAGCTATGGACCCAACTTTGGACATTAATATGTGTTTAAACAAACATACATATGAATAAATATATAAAAGCCTTTCAATTATGTCCTTTTCTACTTCATTGGCATTATACAAGTGCTAGACCCGCATGGTCACAGCAGTAGACCAAAATCAACATCACAAATCCTATTCAAGAGCAAAACTTATTAGAAACCAATATAAAAATACTGATTTATTTGTTTTATAACCTTGTGAGTTCTTCAAATCTAATACAGCGACATGATATCAACTCATAGATAGAAGTCCTATCTATAAAGATGAAGTCTAAAAGCCAAACAACATACAACCCTTAGGAAGGAAGTAGAACCTTACTACCCCAACAAAACTATTGAGTTCAAGCGCATAAACAGTTTTTAGCAGATCCCCTACAAAATAAACCTTCCTGTGGCATTTACGAAGGATTTTAGAGATAATCAATAGCTCACAGATTTATTTCATTCCTCATGTAAATAACCAATGCTTTCTCTAGCATGTAATAATTACACATATCAACTAACAAATTAACCATAAGGATACAGTCCAAAAGACTTCCACTAGTAAGCATGTAATAATTACACATCAACTAACAAATTAACCATAAGGATACAGTCCAAATGACTTCCACTAGTACAAACAATTATATTGCTGCCAACGATAGGCTAATAATGAAAATGAAAATGAAAATTAATACTAAAATAACAAAGAAATTTAAGTTACGTTATAGAAAGTATTTATTCAAAAATTAAAGTTAAGGGTGACCTTTCGTTCTGCAGTCAAATGCTACCTTGAGTTAAAGATCCAACTTTGGACATATAATTCTGAGTTTATGGACACCTTTGGGATCGAACCAACAACCTCTTGATCTGCAGTCAAATGCTACCTTGAGTTAAAAATAAAGGATATATTTTTATATTAAAGAATCTACTTCAAAAGAGAAAGCCACTTTAAAAGAGAAAGTTTTAGGGCCCAACCGGGATCGAACCGGTGACCTCTTGATCTGCAGTCAAATGCTCTACCACTGAGCTATGGACCCAACCGTGAACATATAATTCCGAGATTTTAATAACAATATCTATTTCAAATGACTCGTGATAAAAGTATAATGTAAATTTGTATGTCACTAATAGACACAAACATAAAATTGGATTCCCATCTACACTAGGTATAAATTGAATAGGGAAATATATATATAAAAATATATACAAATAAAAGACGCAAGGCCCAACCCATGATTTCTTGATCTGCAGTAAAAGGCTCTACCGACAGCTATGGACCCAGTCGTGACTATAGATCTCCAGTTTATACCCAAAGAAAATGTGATTTAAGCTTGAAAATTAACATATGACAGGAATTATAAACTCAAACATAAAATAGCAAACGATAACCTACTGCCGAGTTAAAGAACAACAATACAACTGGTAACAACAAAGGCCTATGACCTAACTGCAAAGACAGGATGCAAATAAAAATTTATGAAATAATTTACTTGTTTGAGGTTAAGCTAAGCAAGACCTGTTCAAACCAGAAAAAGACAATGAACACATTGTAACATGTATACAGAAATTATAATTTTGAGATATAAGGAGACAATAGAGAAGCATACACATTTAGAGAAAGGTCAACTGTGGATCGATAGTATCGCCGTAGCCTCTCATTCTGATTGAAAGAGGAATATTTCAAGGGATGAATAACTAATACAACAAGTGCAAGATCAGCAGCGAAAGCAGTAATCATTTTTTAGAGGGGACCCTGTGGCATATTGCAAATGACCTGTACGCATATTGTCATATACGTCATGGAAATGAAAGTTATATGTGATATTGTATGTTGGTCTACCTCTAGGGACATGTAAAAAATGGTCTTTATCTGCAGAAGGAAGAGATTGTATAAGGAAATTTATAAAAGAAAAGAATGCCCAACCTATTGGCTGTAGAACTTTCAGTTTATTAGGCTTGCAAATTAACATATGGTGAAGATACAGACAGTCATAGTACAAAAAATTCAAGGTCATTATGACAAGCATGGAAGTTGGCGAATAACAAAAATTAATTGCTTACCAGTTTAAGGTTAAGCAAAGTAAGACCTGCTCAATTGTAATCAGAGGACGAAAAAAACTCGCATGTAGACATTTGTAACATGTGTAGGCAAATCAGAAATTTTTGTTATAAAGAGAAAAGTGAGAAGCATATATGACAAGGATAAAGCAGCAAAACAAAACCTACTGAAGTTACAGGACAACAATGCAATTACTCATAGAACATAGAACAAGAACTGTGACCCGATCGAAAGGAGTTGGCAGATAACAAAATTAAGAAATTCTTTACTAGTTTAAGGTGAAGTAAAGCCTATTCCATTTGAACTTTTTAAACTAAAAAAAGACATCAATCTTGCATGTAGACATTGAAATATGTGTAGAGAATCAAAAATTTCTGGTATAAAGATAGAAGTGAGAAGTACATGCATTTAGAGAAAGTTACTTGTGAATCAATCGTGTCCTCTCCGTGTTCTTTTCTGCTTCATCCGCAGGGTAAGTAGAAAAAGGAACGAAATTAACTTACAGGATTTCTAATGAACCTTTCAACCGATGGACATCTAATTGCAAAATCCAACAACAGCAAGATCAGTAGAGTCACATCAGAAGACCAAGACTCTGACAAATCACACAAGATTATAACATACCGCATCAATGTAACAAAATCATGAATCTGAAACAAAACCAAATCATAAGAAAACTCATAGAAGTTTTATGTAATAAGACGAGTCTAGAAGCCAAAAACCCCAGTGGTGTCGTACAACCCTCAAGTAGGAAGTAGACCCTTACAGCTTCGAAAAAATGTTGACTCTGAAACATAAAAGCATATTTTAGAGGATCCCCTTGCAAATAAGATTTATATCAAAAATAAAGTTAGAGGACCCAACTACGGACACAAATTTCAGTTGCATTAAAACAATGACTTTTAAAGAAGTAAGTTGTAGGGCCCAACCGGGATCGAACCGGTGACCTCTTGATCTGCAGTCAAATGCTCTACCACTGAGCTATGGACCCAACTTTGAATAGATAATTCTGAGGTTTGAAAAAATGGTCCAACCGATTTTTTGATCTGCAGTCCAATGCTCTACCACTGAGCTATGGATCCAATCGCGATTCGCAGCTATAGATGTTTCAGTTGATATAGTCAAAAAAATGTGTCTCAAGCTTGCAAATTAACATATACTCAAGATTGATCGCAGTTATTAGATCCCTATAGTGGAAAAATAGGAAAAATAAGACAAGCTACTATAAACCTATGAATTCAAGGTCACTTGCCAACAAGAAAACAGTCAAGATCATTATGACCGGAATCACCCAATCGAGCGTAAAAGAGCAAACGTTAACCTACTACTTAGTTAAAGGATGACCATGCAACTAGTGACAGCAAAAGGCCAATGACCTAATTAAAAAAAGAGGATGCAAATAACAGACTATGACGTAATTTACAAGTTTGCTGTTAAGCAAAGCAAGACCTATTCAATTTCAAACCAGAAAAAAGACAATAAATCCAATATAGACATTGTAACGTATGTTAAGAAACCGTAATTTTATGCTATAAATAGACAATAGAGAAGCATACACGTCTACAGAACGGTCACTTGTGGATCCATAATGTCCCTGTAGCCTCTCCTTCTCACAGAAATAGGAATCTTTCAGGAGAGGAAGAACTAATGCAACAGGATCGATATCAGCACAGCGCGCCAGAGTAAGATCTATCTAATAAGATTCTGACAACGTGCAGCAGCAGATAAGAATCAGATTTTAAAAACCATGAATCAGCGACAAAAAAAGAAGTAAACATATTTGTGACAATCTGGTTAAGCAGCAGCAGCAGGCTAGCAACCAAATGACAAAATACAGTTAAAGCAAAAGACCGAATTCAATCAGCCACCGAATGAGATCTATCTATACGGTTTAGGTTTCCCTTCATTGAATGATACCATTCACAACATTATAGATAAATCGAGAAGTACTAAACAGCCAAAAATTTAGTGAACACCAAGAACCCTAACAGTTTTCATTGAGACGAAGCTAATTTCATGGTCAGTACACGTAATCGGAAGAAGCAAAAAAGCCTAACCGGCAGTCCGGATCCCGGGAGAGGTAATCGACGGCCTTCGTGCGAGTTTTGCAGATTTCTGATCCAAACTCGAAGTCGAAGAGATTCAATCCTTATATGAACTCGAACACTAAAAGCTTATCAAGTGACCATTGATTAACCACTTCTCAAAGATAATGTCGAAATTCCCAGTAGTCCTTTCAAATTATAAAATATGCATTTTATTTGTATTTATATAAATAATATTTAAAGCTTTTAGTTACTTTTTGGCACTTTATCTCCAAATTATATATGGGAAATTGCAACTAAGGTACCCACTCAACTATTTTATTGTCATCTGGTACCCAAGATTTGATCAATTATATCTTAATACCCATCTCAACTATCTAATTACCACCTAGTACCTAACTTTATTTTAATACCCTAACTACCCTCACCATTCATGAACAACCACGTAACCAAAATTTCTCTTTCCTACTTTTTCTTTTTATTTTATTTTTAAAAGATCTGAAGCTTTCGAACCGGAGCTCGAAAAAAATAAATGAAAGTATCATCACTTTTGTTTTTTTAAAATGAACAAAACTAGATCCACTAATGATAATTATTGATATTTTTAAAAAATAAAATTTCACCAGTAACAATTCGCATCATATCATGAGAATCGTTCAGAAATCCTGAGAGTTGCAAGCAATTCGCATCTTATCATGAGAATCGTTCAGATATCCTAAAGAGTTGCAAGCAATTCGCATCTTATCATGAGAATCGTTCAGAAATCCTAAGATTTGCAAGCAATTCGCATCTTATCATGAGAATCGTTCAGAAATGCAATCAATTCGCATCTTATCATGAGAATCGTTTAGAAATCCTGAGAGTTGCAAGCAATTCGCATTTTATCATGAGAATCGTTCAGAAATGCATACAATTCGCATCTTATCATGAGAATCGTTCAGAAATGCAAGCAATTCGCATCTTATCATGAGAATCGTTCAGAAATGCAAGCAATTCGCATCTTTTCATGAGAATCGTTCAGAAATGCAAGCAATTCGCATCTTATCATGAGAATCGTTTAGAAATCCTGAGAGTTGCAAGCAATTCGCATCCTATCATGAGAATTATACCAGAGTCTCTTTTTTTTTACCAGCGCGTATATTTGGTCAAGGGTATTTTTGTCCAAATTTCAATTCGAGGTACCAAGTGACACTATCCAAAAAAACGGGTACCACTGGGTAATTACATAGTTGAGAAGGTATTTACTGGTAACTTTCTCATTATATATTACCCCATTACTTAGGTACCACAAAATTTAATAGAATTAAATCAAATTTATTTAATAAAATTTCTGTTTTTAGAAATGAAAAATAATTAAAATACCACCAAAAATTAACTTAAAAGATTTTATTTTTTTTAAGCAAAAGAGATTTATTACCAAATTAAATAAAAGTTTAAACAAAGACTAAGGGTCTCTTGGCAAATTAAATTAGACGTTTGAAATAGGCGTCTTAGATTCCCGCCTCGAAGGATTTTTAAAATTTTGAAGCCATAGCTGCTACTCCATAAATATCATCATTTCCTACGAAAACACCAGTCTTTCGATCTGACGCAGCCCACCAGTATCCCTCTGCTAGCTCGATCAAGAGATTCTCAGCTGTTACACAAAAGCATTCTCCATCAATTAATCGGCTACATCATCCTTCAAATTTTGTTCAGCATCAATTCATCTCCTTGCTACCTGCATTAAAGAAACGAAAACAAGGAAGTATCTAATTTTCAAGAGAGTTTATGTATCTCAACCCAATACTCTTTAGAAGAACAATAACAGAAGAGAGTTTGGAGCACTGAGTTGAGTAAATTGAAGATTCTTTTTGCAAGTTAAGGTCCATTTCGTTGTCCAATCAGCAGCCTGATTTTGGACACAAGAAATAAACTTTATAGACATGTTGGGCGCGATTAGCTTTCTACAAATAGATAGAGTGGATGAAAGGAAGTAAGGGTACTTTCCTTCATAAAGCATATTGATCAGAGACAGACAATCGGTTTCAATATCTACATGGCACCAGTTTCTTTCTTTACAGTAAAGCGAATCTTCCAGCAATTCTCTAGCTTTAGCAGTAGGAGGAGTGAGCTTCCCAAAGGTTTTTCCCAACCCAATCACCATTTCTCCATTGATGTTCCTGATTATCATTCCCTCACTCGATTCTCCATTGTTTAGACGTGCTGCATCAATGTTGAGTTTTAATCTTCCTCGAGCTGGAGTGAGCCACTAGAGGTACCACACTTTTCTATTTATGTTCATTAGAGAGAAGCATCCCATTGTAGCACCTAAATTTGTAACCTTGTGCCAGTGCTTAGTAGTAAATAAATTAGATGAATCCAGTACTATTATGACCTTGTTTACAATTATTATTGCAGAAGAATTTTATGTTTAGTGTTTTTAAACTTTTAACTATTCATGTTCTTCCAAATTACCCAGTATATTATAGTTGGTATCACATGAGTAATGTGCAGATTTTGTTTTGAAAACCAAAACCAGTTTCTTAATAAATGAGTGAAAACCATGTATCTCTCTATTCTAATGTTAAAAATGCCACTGAAGTGATGCCAAATTGACCAAGCAAAGTAACAATTAATAAACAAATTATTTATGTCCTCACTATTAGCACATAGTTGACATTTAGATAAAATAGTAAGAGATCTTTTTTAGCACAAAATCTATAGGAATGAAACCTTTAATTATTTTCCAAAGGAGAAAAGAGAACTTTTTGGGAGTGATGGAGTTCCATATCTTGCTGAACAGACCTTATTTAGTTGAGTGTTGTCTAGTGCTCTCCCATGTTAGCTTAGTGTTGAAATTGTGGTTAGGTGACAGCTTCATAAATTAGTTTGTCCTCCTTCTTATTGTCAACTTTATAGAGATTAATCTGAACTATTCTTTATTCATTGATAAGACCATTGTTATTACCAATATCCCAGCCATCATTCTTTCAAAAGGGGTTGACATTAGCACTTAAAAACCAGTTACACTCATTGGTATTGTTGTTGTCTATAATGGGCTTCCAATTATGCCAATCTTCTCTCCAGAAGTCTAGATCCCATTTGCCTAAAATACATCTCATGTTGCACTCAACTTGGGCCCTTACATCTGCAAGACGTTTCCAAACTAAAGAACCAGATCCAGTTATGTTAGTATAAAAGGGATGAGAATTTTTATTGTAGATATCATTCATTATGTTGGACCAAAGGCTATTTTTTTCTAGTAGTTGAACCACAACCTTTGAGATAAGTTCTCTTGAATATTAGAGAGCCTTATGATATTTAAACCTCCCTCTGCAAAAGTCTTGCACAGATTTTGCCAAGAAGACCAGTGGATACTAGGCTCCTTAATCTTGGATCTCCAAAAAAATTTGTTGAAAATCTTCTCCAACCTATTTATAACACAATTAGGTATCATAGTATTCCGCATCCAATAGCAGGTAATATATATAAGCACAGAAGAAATAAGGCAGAGCCTTCCCCCAAAAGAAATGAGCTTACTATCCCAATCATTAATTTTAGTATTAATCTTATCCACCATTATATTGAAGTTACTGGATTTGTTATTGCTGTTGAGAATGATCCCAAGATAGGTTGAAGGAAAGTTCTCAACAATAAATCCAGTATGGATAGCCAGGTTGTTAGCTTTACTTTGCTGAGCTCTATTAGACATGATGATCTTTGTTTTCTCCTTATTTATGGTCTGACCTGAAACAACTTGGTAATTATCTAAAAAACAACTCAACTTGTTAATAGAAGACTTGAAACCATTTGTAAAGATGAGTATGTCATCTGCAAATGTTGTACAAGGAACAATTATATCAGTTCTTGAAGCATACAACATTTCCTTATTTGAAGTGAATAAGTTGTTTAAACCACAAAGTAAAACTTCTTCACTAATAATGAAGAGGCGTGGAGACAAGGGATCCCATTGTCTCAGTCCTCTTTCATTCTTAAAGTAACCAATAACATTTCCATTCACAAGCATATACATGTTAACATTTTTTATCAGCTTGCATATAAGATTAACAACACAATTAGAGAAGCCAAATAAAGTGAGAACCTTAACAATGAAAGGGAAGGACATTCTGTCAAAAGCCTTTGACATATCCAATTGGATTAGAATGTTGCAAGTTTTAGGCTTCCTGTTAATATCATGAATCAGCCCTCTAGCAATTAAAACATTTTCATGGATTGATCTGTTTTAAACCATAAGCTAATTGATTATTAAAGATGATTTTAGGAAAAATGTGAACAAGCCTATTATTAAGAAGCCTTGAAAGGATTTTATTGAGCATTGAGCACATGTTAATTGGCTTGTAGTTACTCAAGGTAACAGGATTTGAAACTTTAAGGATGAGGTAGATTCTTGTAGAAAAGATGCCAACAAGGATGTTATAGCCTCTAAGGTAAGAGTTTATACTTGCACGTAAATCTGTTTTAATAATAGTCCATCAGCTAGTATAGCACATGATGTTATAACCATCAATACCAACAACACTATCCTTGCTCATGGTACTGATGGTGTTCCAAACCTCTTCTTCACTAGCATGCTTCAAAATTTTAGCATTATCATCCTCAGTAACTAACTTAGGAATAACGTTGAATATGTTATCATGCATTCTAATTTCTCCTCATTCCTATATTTATAAGGATTAGATGTAAGCACCTTATCGAAGTATGATTCAGCAAAAATACCTATACTTTGAGTGTCATGTAACCAACTGTTGTCAACCTTGATGCTATGAATGATACTCCTCCTTTTTTCTTTGCAATAAAAGCATGATAAGCTTTGGTGTTACGATCACCATCCTTGAGCCAAGAGTTATAGCATTTCTACCTCCAAAAGTCCTCCTCATTTCTTAATGCTTTAAGATAAAGACTGATAGATTTGTTAAGATTGCATTTAGTAGAGTTGTTACTATTCAAGATATGCAGTATTTCTATGGTATCAACATTATTTTTAGTTTCTTTAAGCTTACTAAAGATGTTACCAAACTGGTTTGTGTTCTAGTCCCTTAAACATAAGTCTTTTTAACTTAAACCAAAAAACTCATTTGGACCAACATTAATTTTAAGATTCCAATTCTGACTAACTACATTTAAAAAATATTCATGGTTAGTCCACATATTCGTAAACTTGAAACTCTTTTTTTTTTAAATCATTTAAGTTGTTTTGAAAAGCTGATATTAAAAGGACGACATGATCAGAACACGTTCTGACCATGTGCTGAACCTGAGTTTTGCTAAAAGTGTATGCCCATGAACTATTGAACATTACCTTATCCAGCCTTTTCCATTTGGTACCCCTGTTCCATGTGTATTTGTGACCAACATAGAATTCATCCTCCAGATTGCAGTCCTTCATCATCTCTACAAAATTATCCATGCTTTTGTGACAAATGTTAGAGCACCCTATCTGCTCTTCAGTAGTAGCAATTAGGTTATAATCTCCCATTGTTATCCAACACTTGTCAGTTAAAGTCACATTTCTTAATAGCTCCCATAAACTGAGTCTTTTGTTTTTCTGGCATTTCGTATACATCATTGATAAGAAAAAATGATAATCTAAGTTAGTGTGGACTACTTTCATGTGCAAACACTGATCATGATTAGAGAGAATAGTAATGCATGAATCATTGGTCCAAAACATCCATATTTTATTTGAAATATTAAAAGAAAAGTTTTGAAATCCTAGCTTTATAGCAAAATCACTTATCTTATTAGAAGAGGTCAGAGGTTCTTGGATAACCAGTATCTAGATGTGCTCATTGTTGATTATTATTTTCAGTCTACCAATTGTTAGCTTGGTATTGATGCCCCGAACGTTCCAGTTAAGCATCCTTATCACTATCAGATAATGATTTATACCTATTGTTTGTCCCTGAGAACTTCAAAGACTTTATGATGAGTTTGTTTTGCGTTTTGAATTTCCTAGCAGATTTGAGTTTCTTGTTCAAGATGGCCTTGAAGTCTTGATCAAGGTGTGGAGAATTTCTCAATGGAGTAATCAGATTGCTTCCAATGTTATCTTGATCAGGTGACCCGGGATCAATAATGTCATTATCTTGAGAGTTGTTTTGATTGTGAGCCTGTTTTAACTGTTGAATGGCTTCAATAATTTCCCTTGCTCCAGGGTAGAGTCTGTTGTGTTATTGAGATCTTTAGAACGTATAACTTGTTGATTGTCCAGAGTTGGATTTGGTATGATATGATCATCTGGAATAGTCTGATCAAGATTCTTTTTATTGTATTATGTAACCTTAATTCCACTCTTTCAATATTTCATGCAACCACCTTCTTTTGATTCTTTTTTACAATCCAAAGGACTGTGGCCATATGATGACACTGAATGTAATATGAAATGAGGTTTTTGTAACTTAAGTTAAACCAACCTCCTTCATTCATTCCAAAACATGTTCATACTTTGTTGTGAAGCTTTTTTAAGATATCCAACTCCACAAGAACAAAAGCTACATTCCTGTGTGCTCTGTTTATCTTTGGGAATTCAATTTTATATGAAATGCCTAATGAAGCGGCTATGTTGTATAAAATAAATTCATTATACATGAATTATGCCAGTTTTTGAATCCTTATCCATACGAGAGATATGGGGTTTTCCTTTTTTCAGTTGAATTCAAGAGTCCAACAGAGTAAGCGCATAATAGAGTCATTGACATTCCATATGCTTTTATGCCATAGTTTGATGACATCCTATTTCAAATCAAATTCAATGAGAACATGGTGAGAGTCCCATATCCTTCAACTGTAAACTCTATTGAATTTGAAAGAGGTAAAAAAATGATCAAGATCAGTATTCTTTGACAAACCATTATTAAACTTGCCGATCAGAGTCGTTTTGGAGTCCTTCATGAGCAGATCTTTTGTTTCCTTGGAGTATTTGATAGAAATATGTTCCAGCTTCTCTTGGACACTTTCTGGCTGAAGATCATCTCTTATAGTTTCCATTTTAGGCCTTACTGAATCAACAAAAGACTTCATGAACATAGAATTGGCATTGTTCTTAATACTGGTTTTAGAGTGAAGAGCATGAAACTCTTTGTCTTGAAACAATGCTCTACTTCTGTAATCCATAGGGGATAATGGAAGCCTCGAAAATGAAATCAGGGGTCTCTGGATAAACTAGGGCAAGTCTTTTACTTTATATCAAGCATTTGAATGTTTTCAAACCCTAACCACCAATCTCTGCAACAATTTCCTTCACAACTACCAAATTTTCATCCATGTCTTTCTCTTTTGGTAACTTCACCTCAACACACTACCTCAAATTAATTTACAAGATTCAGTTTATGAAATCATAAAATTTACTATAAATTGGTTTTTTGTATCATATTACAATTAAACTACTTTATTTAAAATTATATAACCTCTTTTTTACTCAGTTTTTAGATGAGGGATGAGTTCTTCTTTCTCCAAGAAATCCAAAAACCAACCAGAATTCAAGACTAGTCTCCGGCGGCTGCCAATTAATTGAAACCTCAATTCAATAGCCTCATCCAGCAAAAGACTTCATCTCAATTCAATATCCTCATCGAGCAAAATACTTCATCGTGAGGTCAATCGCTACTCTCACTAAGGAGAAGTCTCTCCAATCAAGATACTCAGCAATGCCAACAACAACAAAGTTGATAAAGGGGATTCTCCCGAGTAAATATCTAAACGAGCAGGAAAGGTAGATGACGAGCTTGGACTAAGATAGTAAAAGAATAAGAATCAAACGAGCAAACAGAGAACGAGCTCATACACTCCGATCGACCTCAAAGATAAGTGGAGAACGAGGTTGAAGATAATCTGACTAACGAGTTGACCAAACAGACCAATGATGCGATAACCAAACAAAGAACGAGCTCGCACATAACCAATAGAACTTAAAGCTAAGTGGAGAATGAGCTTGAAGATAATTAATTGACCTCGAATAAAAACAAAAATGAGCCAAACAACCAGAAGTAGTTGAGTGAGCTCAAGAACACGCAGCTCAGCACAAACCCTATCGCGCTCAAGAAGTGAGCCAGCTCAGATTGGCATGCGGATCTGGTCAAAGGAAATAATTAAAGAATAAAGTGTTTCCTTACTCATCATTTAATAAATGTTACAAACTTCAAGTTAAACCGTTTAGGAAGTTTTCCCGAAATTATAGGAGAAGTGATGTTAGTGAGTTAGTGGGGTATTACGTGTAATTGAATACAAATGTAACTGCCCACTAACTCACAGAACTATAAGTCGAAAGACTTTTTTGATAAATGATACGATCTTTTTGCCTTATCTATTTTCTGACTAAGAACGTGTGTTTCTACTTTGGCACCACTTGTTATTCCCGTAACGAATTTTGGCGCCTTCTATGGGAAAGCAGCTAATCATTAACCATGGTAGTCACAAGGTCAGGAATCAAGATGGATAACCAGGATTCGAGTGAAGCAATAATGAACAGAATGGGAGCAACAAATCCACCACCCGGGCAAAGCACCCTCTACCCCGTCTTCGTAGCATCTCAAGGGGGCAATCTCATGGCACCCCTCGGGACAGTCAATCCGGATGAGCTCCCGACTCTACCCGCCGTTGTTCCCCAGGTTGAAGTACAACCCCACCAACCGGTGGATGCATCGGTGCCCCAAGAAACTGTGGAAGCCACCCCTGCCAGTGATTCAGTGGTCCTGAAACTGGAACAAATAATCCAGCATGGTCGGTATGAATGACGCCATTCATGCCCTCGCCGATAAATTAAAGGGAACAAGCTAAGTCAATCAACCGTCTGGCCCGGAGGCTAGCAAAGCTAGCAGGGCGGAGCGATCGTCCAAGCGGGACGAAAAACAAGAAGGCGAAGGAGAGAGCGGAGGTAAGAGTCGGAGCAAAGGTCCAAGAGAGGAGGCAAATCAGACGCCTACCAAGCGAGCTCGAGAAAATGAAGATCTCCACTATAACCAAGTTCGCCCAAGACTATCAGCCTACATACTTAAAGAGTCACCTTTCTCCAAGAAGATTCTCGAAGCCCAACTCCGAAGGAAGTTCGATCCTTTCCGAATGGAAGCTTATGATGGAACAAAAGACTTTGAAAGACATTTGGAGCAATTCTGAAACATGATGATGATGTTTAATCCTGACGACGTGATGCTGTGCCGAGAAATTTCTATGACCCTCAAAGGTAATGCAATGGATTGGTTCAACAACTTACCAAAATGGTCCATTTACGATTTTACTTGGTTGTGGAAAGCATTCAGAGAAAGGTTTGTTGGTAACAAGGATCTCAAGAGATAGCGAGACTCAATCACGGACCTTTACCAACGGCGAGGTGAGTCCCTTAAAAGTTATATTAGGAGATTTGTTCATGCCATGAATGTTTTACCAGATTTAGCGGAAAACATGGCGGTCGCGTCCTTGAAGCGAGGGCTGAACCGAAAGGGTGACCTCTATGCTAACCTCATCAAGTTCCCAATAGAGAATATGGGGGATTTACTCGCCAGGGCTGACACTTTTATCAGAGTCAATGAAACCAGAAGAGATGGATTCCCCGAACGACGCAAATCAGATTCTAAAGAAGGAGGATCAGAAAGAAAAAGGGTCGAAGAACAGCCTATGCGAGATTATAGCCGACAACCTCAGGAGTTCGAGCAACCAACTAGACGATTCACTCCGTTGACTGAAGCCATCTCTGTGATTTACGACCGAACACGGGGACGAACGAAGTACCAAGCACCGCACGTGATGAGTGCCCTATGGTTTAAGCAATCTAACCGGTAATTCTGCACGTACCAGAATGACCATGGATACTCCACGGACGAGTGCTGGAAACTCAGAGAAGAGATCCAACTACTGATTGATAATGGAGAGTTGATAATATACATCAAGCGGTCTAATGCAGATCGCCGCGAGAAAGTCCATTCTCCCATCAATGAGAAACCAGTAAATGGAGAAGAAATAGAAGATAATTAGTAATAGTGGCTTCTCACGATATCAGGGGGTAATTCAGCACCAATCCAGGGGACCACCTCAAACAAACAGGCTAAAAACGAGCTCGACGTGTATGAAATAAATGCCAATTCCTATCGCAATCACAAGGATCTAGTGGCCGATCTCACGTTCAACGACGAAGATCTTAGAGGTGTTAGTGTGCCTCATGAGAACGCATTAACTATCCATATGAATATCAGAGGTATTATGGTGACTCAAGTTCTGGTCGACGGTGGAAGTTCCGCAAACATCATATTCAAAAGTAGTTTTGACCGCATGCAAAATATACCTCCATACCGGCCAACACATCGCATTTTGGTCGGTTACGAGAATAGAACTTCACAATGTGTTGGAGAAGTGGAGCTGTTAGTAAAATTCGGCCACAGAGCCACAAAAAAAGAGTTAAAAACACTGTTTATAATCTTCGACGCACCGAGCTCTTACCATGCTATTATTGCGAGACCGTGGCTGCATATGATGGAAGCAACATCGTGCATGTTCCGGTAGCGCATAAAATATCTGGTGGGCAGCTTGGTGGGAACGATACGAGGCAGCCAAAGGATCGCGCGAAACCTGTTACGCGATCGCGTCGGATCCATCCAAACCGCTCTGATAACAATTAAACAGCGAGGGGAATTCCTGAACCAGAGACACTAGATCCTACCTCACTAGACCTAGTGGATGACCCATGTGAGATCGACAACTATACTGATACAATTACTATAGTAGTGGACACACCTATAGCCGACGGTCACATGTTTTGACTTGGAAAGGAGTTATCTCAATATTCTAATGTACGTTTAATTTCTTTATTTGCAAAAAATTTAGATGTTTTCGCCTGAGAGGCAGCTGATGTCTTAGGGGTAAGCCCTTTGATTATATGTCATAAGTTGGCTATCAACCCTTGCGCCAAGCCAATATGCCAAAAAACGTAGATCTTTCTCAGTAGAAAAACAAGAAGCTATATTAGCCGAGGTGTCCAAATTAACTCTCCTTGAACACATTTGGAAATCACGATATCCAGTTTGGATAACTAACCCCGTTCTGGTAAAAAAGAAGAACAACCAGTGGAAAATGTGCGTGGACTTCATCGATCTGAATCAGGCATGCCTTAAAGACGCATTCCCACTGTCGTGCATCGATCAGTTAGTCGATTCAGCCTTGGGTTCTGAATAATTGTCATTCATGGAGGCATTCTCTAGGTACAATCAGATTCGCTTCCACCAATCCGATCAGGAGCACACCGCTTTTCAGATTGAGAGAGGTTTATATTGTTACACGGTCATGCCTTTCGGTTTAAAAAATGTTGGGTCGACATACCAACAACTGATAAAGCACATTTTCTAAGACAATCTGGGACACCATTTAGAAGCATACATTGACGACCGACCCTGTCCAGCTAAATGAAATTCTTCAAATGGACCCACAAAAAAATATCAAAGAAGTACAATGTCTCACGGAAAGGTTAGCAGCATTATCTAAGTTTATTTCCCGCGCATCGGACAAGAGTCATTATTTTTTTTAGGTCCTACGAGGTTCTAAGAAGTTCGCCTGGATAGAAGAGTGCAGAAAAGCTTTCACCGAGCTCAAAAAATACCTCACCTCTCCAGAGATTCTATCTACATCCATGGCTGAGGAACCGATGTTCCTCTATCTGGCAGTATCACCATTTTCCGTTAGTTCGGCTTTATTTCGCGACCAGAACAAGGTGCAGCGACCGATATATTATACGAGCAAAACACTAACATATACGGAAACAAAGTACTTGAATCTTGAAAAGCTAGCTTTGAGTTTAGTTATTGTCGCCCGGCGAATGCGTCCATATTTTCAAGGGCATATCATCATTGTGCGAACAACTTTTCCTCTGCGAACAGTACTACAGAAGCCAGACGTCTTCGGACGACTCACCAAGTGCAGTATCAAGCTCGGCGAGTACGACATTCGTTTCGAATTACGGTTGGCTATTAAGGGATAGGTAATCGTTGGTTTTCTTTCCGAATTCTCCTCCTTCAGGCATTAACAGACTGATACAGAAGATCAAGAAGTAACAAGGCTAGACCAGTGGATTGCTGAAGTTGATGGTGCATCTTGTGCATCGGGTGAAGGAGCAGGAGTTGTCTTGCGATCCCCAAATGGCGAGGAGATCAAGCAGGCGGTTCGTTTTAATTTCCGAGTCACAAATAACTCGGCAGAGTATGAAGCTGCTTTGTATGTCATGAAATTGGCCTTGATTTGTGGAGTACAAAGCATTAGGATCAAATCCGACTATCAGTTAGTCGTCAACCAGGCAATGGATACTTACCATGCCAGATAGGACGATATCAAATATTACCTTGTTATACTCAAAGAGTACGAATCTAAGTTCGCCCATGTTTCGTACGAGCAGATCCCACGAAAGGACAATTCAGCAGCTGATATTCTAGCCAAGACCGCAGCTTTGGGAGAACACCCCACAATTTTACTCCACCAGCTCCCGATGACCGAACTCATACCTACAATGGAAACCATCAACTCAATCACAAATGATATAGACTGGAGAATACCATACTTGCAGTACATGTCTTCTGATCAATTGCCAGCAAATAAAAACGAGGCCTGAGAACTACAGATTAAGGCAACCAAGTTTTGCGTGCTCGATAACATCTTATACAAGAAGAGTTCAACTCGGCCCTTACTCTGATGTCTTGATCGGTTAGAGGCCAGTTCAGTCTTAAGTGATCTATATTCAGGGGGAGGCAGGTGCTCACTGTGGTCACCGAGTGCTAATTCGTCGGTTGCTCCTGGCAGGATACTATTGGCCCGAGCTCGCAGCTGATGCAGAAAGTCTTGTGCAACAATGTCACAAATATCAAGAGTATGTCAACACACAAAATAGACCCCACGAACCAATGCAAAACATTCATGTTTCATGCCCATTCGATAAATGAGGGATAGATCTAGTGGGCCATTTACCAATGGCTACCAAAAAGAAGAAATTCCTTATCGTCGCGGTAGATTACTTCTCTAATTAGGTCGAGCCAAAGCTCTATTCTGAACATGGGCGCAGGAGGTATGTGATTTCATCCATAATCAGATTCTGACTAGATATGGTATTCCACGAATTCTAGTGACAGATAATGGACCACAATTTTAAAATTCAATACTCACAAACTTCTGCAAACGATATTGGATTCTCTAGCACTTTTCCACCCCATATTATCCCCATTCCAACGGCTAAGTCAAAGTAACCGATAGAACGCTGCTCAAAGGACTTAATAAAAAAATTGGAATGAGCCAAAGGGAAATGGCCGGATAAATTAGATGAGGTATTATGGGCATATCGAACCATCCCGCGCTCAATAATAAGAGACATCCCTTTTGCCTTGGTGTACAGCACCGAATCAGTCATCCCAGCAGAGATCATTGTGCCAAGCCATCGAATAGAACACTACGACTAAGAGGCAATTCTAATAGCCAGATCAACAATCTTGGATCTCCTCGAAGAGCGACAAGATCAGGCCCGTGTACGAGCATAGCATTACAAAATCCTGATGAGGGGACGTTTCAAAGCTCGACTCAAGCCGTGCTCTTTTAAGGTAGGAGATTTGGTATTAAAGAAAGTATTTCAAAGCTCCAACAGTGGAACAAGTGGCAAATTGGGACCAAACTGGGAAGGCCCATATACGATTATTTCCAAAGGGCACCATGGGGCGTACAAATTGGCAGATCACAGCGGCCAATCACTCAAACACCTTTGGAATGTCAATCACCTAAAATTGTACGCAAACTACTTATACTGTATTGATGCGATTTCTTTCCTCCCTGATAATGCAGTGAGGTGGTTTAATGAGGCATCTTAAGACAGTAATTTACTCATTCGATATAATTTATGTTTTCACCACTATGTGTTTGTTGCAAGTTTTATCTTTACAATTAACGAATGGGTCAATGACCACACCATACATGGCTACGCAATGGACCATACTGAGTCAAGACTAAGTGTCTATAAACACGAATGAGCTAATTGGCCACGCATACGAGCTACGTAACGGCCATACTGTGCCTCATACTTTGTACTGGGTATATTAGCTAACTGGTTAAAGACTAGGTCTAAGATAGACTATGCAATAGGGTCTACATGACCTCACCGCGAACAAGCTATCATGACAATTATTGTATAAGCTACGCAATGAGCCTTACTGAGCTCGATATTGTAAGGATGTCCATGCAAGGTAACAAACACATGCTCCACACTTTCTACATAAATACTAATAACATAAAACATACACTGTCGCTTACACATACTCCCCATTGTTCTATTTCGCATAAGTAACATCAGAGCAATAAGTTAAACATGTATTAAAAAATACATCACGTAAGGTTTTTCAAAAACATAAATAAAAAACAAGAGACAACAAAAACTATCACAACTTGGCACTTGGGGAAAATGGCAGCTTGTTCTGCTCTGATGGAGTAACATCAGTCACAACAGTGGTTACAACTTCAACAATTGGCACAGATTGCAAGCCAACATCTTGAGATGGTACAGGATTTTGAACAAGAGATGCCAAAGATCCCAAGTTCAGCCCAGGATTCAGCGCCAACAGTTCGGCTATAACTTTTATATTCTCCTTGACTATCATCTTTGTGGAAACAGTGAAAATATGTGTCTCCCTCTCTGCCACAGCTGCCTCCAAGTCTTTTTTCCACCACTTCCTCTCCCGCTCGAGCTCTGCATACCCCTCCTCCACTTGGGCCATCAATTTGGTGTTGTCAGTAGACAAATTTGCTATTCACTCAGCTTTCTCTTCCATCCCATTCGATTGATCCAAGTTCCTATCCACCAGGTTTGAACTCTGAGTAAAAAGTTCATCATTCATCTTCAACAGGTTTTTATTTTGTTTAAACACTGCTTTGTGATTTTCGGATACGGTTTTATATGTCTCGTCGCTGCATATTAAAACCTCTTTTAAGGTTTCCATCGTTGTCTCCAACTTCGGCACAAACCACAAGCCTGACTTTAGATAATTGTAGCGCGTAAACAACTGTTTGGGGTCTTGCTGTCATGCCTCACAATAAAGAAAGGACATGTTCGAAGTCTGTGTGAGTATTTCGAGTCATTGGCTATTTTTGGGGGTGATTCGGTGACTGGTAATACCGATAGTTCGAGGAAAAGACATGTTGTTAATTTGACAACTCAAATTGAGAGGAGAATGTCCACTCATTTGTATGACAAGAAGGACATTCCTTTTATTTTGTTTGATGAGGATGATTTGCGAGGAACTGCGGGGCCACATGAGGACGCAGTAGTTATTGGGGCATAAATCGCTGGTGTTAACATTAGACGCGTGCTTATAGACACTGGGATTTCTGCGAACGTCCTTTTTAAAGCAACATATGGTAGGATGCGCAATCCTCCTCACATTTCCCAATCGGAGCGCACAATCATTGGTTTTACTAGAGTGACTGCGCAAGTAATATGAGAATTCGAGGGGGAGGTAAGTTTGGGAAAAAAACCCTTCAAGAAGAATGTCCAAGTGCTTTTTATGGTGTTGGACTATCCCACAAGTTATAATGCCATTTTTAGAAGGTCGTGGTTGTCAAGGATGTATGGTGTTGTGTCAACAGTTCAGAAGTGCTTTAAGTATGTGCTTAGAGATCGTGTGGGGGTCGTCCGAAGCAACCAAAAAATTGCAAGGGAATACAATGCCACTGCATTTCGGATTCGAGGATCCAGCAGTGGAGATATGATGAATGAATAGCAGTCAGAGGGGTTAACCTCAGATTTTGATGAAAGGGTTGACGATCTGAGTGAAACCCTAGGGTCTTTAACAGTAAGTGAATAAATTGAGAAATATACTTTTTCTGAGGGAAAAAAACTTCGAATAGGAACCTTAGTGACCCCAATTCTACGTCAACGACCGTTAAAATTTTTGTCTTGTAATTTGGATGTTTTTGCTTGGAAACAGAGGATGTGATAGGCGTGCCAATCGAAGTAATCTGTCATAGTTTAGCTGTTAATTCAAAGGTAAAGTCGGTAATCCAAAAAAGAAGGGTATTTTTGTTAGAAAAGACAGAAGCAGTTATTTTCAAAGTGGATCGGTTATCCATGGTCGGACATATAAGGGATTCGCAGTATCCTTTATGGATGGAAAATCCAGTAGTGGTCAAGAAGAAGAACGGAAAGTGGAGAATGTATGTGGATTTTACAGACTTAAATCGAGTTTGTCCTAAAGATCCATATACTATTCCTCAAATAGACCAGCTGATTGATTCCACTTCAGGAAACAAAAAATTCACTTTCATGGGTGCTTTTGTGAGATATAATCGAATCCAGATGGATCTGAAGGATCAAGAATGTACTACATTTATAACTGACAGGGGTTTATATTACTATAAGGTTATGCATTTTAGATTGAAAAATACCAGAGGCACTTATCAGAGATTAATAAATAAAGTATTTGCCACTTAGATTGGAAGAAACATAAGGTGTACATCAATGACATGGTGGTAAAGATCTTAGTGGATAATGCACACTTGGAAGATCTAGATGAGACATTTTTGAATCTAAGGGAAATAAGGTTAAAGTTTAATCCTGAGAAGTGTACTTTTGGAGTTCGATCAGGAAAGTTCTTAGGTTATGTTATCAGTGAAAGAGGGATAAAAGTTGACCTAGAACAATTGAAAGTTGTCATAGCAATATATTCACCTCGAACCATCAAAGAAGTGCAAGTTTTGACAGGAAGGTTAACAACACTTAATAGATTTATCTCTAGATTTTCTTATATATGTTTTCCTTTCTTTTAAGTGTTGCGAGGGCCATAAAAATTTGAGTGGCCTTCGGATTGTGAAGCGGTGTTTACAAGCATCAAGAATTTATTATCATCAACAGAGATTTTATCAAAGCCTCGAGGTGGAGAACAACTCTTTTTATACATTACGGTATCAGATTTTGAAGTAAGTGCAGTATTGCTAAGCAAAAATTTAGGAATTCCAAAGCCGGTGTACTATGTCAGCAAAAGTTTGGTGGCAACAGAAAAGTGATATTTGAAGCTCGAGAATTTAGCATTAACATTGGTGGTGGCTACTCGAAAGAGGCGCCCTTATTTTCAAGCGCATACCATTGAAGTTCGAACTTCATTTCCCTTGAAAAATGTTTTTCAACGTCTTGATATTTCGGGGAGAATGTCCAAGTAATTAATGTAGTTGGGAGATTATGATATTTTGTTCACACCTAGAACTACAATTAAAGCTCAAGCTTTGGCATATTTTCTCGTTGAATTTCATTCGAGCAGATCAGATATATACGACAATAAAGATTTTTTACCAGTAAATTCGACGTGGGTTGTTTGAACATATAGCGAATCTAGTGTTTTGGGATGCAGCGCTGGAGTTCAGTTAGTTACTCCATCTGAAGAAACAATGCTTCAGTCTATCAAATTTGGTTTTCACTCCTCGAACAACAAAGCTGAATATGAAGCTGCTTTGGCTGGTTTGAGAGTTGCAAAGATATGTGAAGCAACTTTAGTGCGGTTAGAGACAGATTCTCAATTAGTAGCAAATCAAGTATTTGTAAACTCTGAAGCAAAAAATGATCGCTTAATTTTGTATCTTCGAGAGCTTCGAAACTTGTTGTTATTATTTGATCATGTTGTTGTGGAACATATAAGTCGAGGAAGTAACACAGTGGCTGATTCGTTAGCAAATATCGCTTATAAGGAAGAGTATCCTTGGATATTGCTACAAAGGAGTCCTTTGATTTTGACCCAGTCAGACCAGTGTGATTATATGGAGGAATTTTTTGTCACTACAGATGTAATCCAAGACGATTGCCGAACTGATATTTTAAATTTTTTAATTCAAAGAGCACCACCTGACGATGTGAAATTGGCCAAAAAATTACGAGGCAAAGTTTTTAGATACATAGTTTTGGATAGAATTTTGTATAAGAAAACATTGAGTAAACTATTATTACAATATTTGAATATGCAAGAATCACAGTTAGTTTTATCAGAGTTGCATGATGGAGAAGGATCATCTCATAGTGGGTTTAAAGCTTTATCTCGTTGAGTTTTGCTTGCAGGTTTCTATTGGCCTTCGATCATGAAAGATGCCAAAAATTTGGTTCAGAGCTATTATACTTGTCAAAGGTTTTCTAATTGTATTCATAAGCCGACAGTTCCACTTATGCCTATTACCGAAGCCATACGATTTGATTGATGAAGAATTGATTTAGTGGGGCCTTTACCGATGGCATATCAAAGACGAAAAATGATAATTGTTGCAGTAGACTATTTTACAAAGTGGACAGATGCAAAACCATTATCTGGAACGAAAGCAAATGATGTGATTAAATTCATTGTAAATAGTATTTGCTGTCGTTTTGGAGTACCTCGAAGAATTACCAAGGACAATGACCCTCAATTTAATAATAAAGAAATAACTTTATTTTGCGCTTCGAAGAGGATTCAACAATGTTTTTCAACACTTTTTCATCTCCAAGAAAATGGACAAGTGGAGGTGACAAACAAATCTATTTTAGAAGGTTTAAAGAATCATTTTACAGTGGCAGCAAGAATATGAAATGGATGCTGCCAACCCTGTGGAATCTACGATGTTATCTTTTCGAATATCCTAATATTTTGAAAACTCCAATAACAAAGCTAATAGAGAAAATTTAGATCTGATTGATGATAAAAGAGTTCGAACTCATTTACACGTAATCCATTATCAAAATCCTATGAGGAATCGGTACAATTCAAAGGTAAAAAAGAGAGAGTTTAAGATAAGTGATTAAGTGTTGAGAAAAGTATTCATGCATATTAAGGAGAAAATTGTGAGAAAAATGGTCCCGAATTGGGAAGGACCTTATGAGGTTGATGAAAGGATAAAGCCAGGGTCTTATCGCCTTTGTGATAGTCAGGGGATGATGCTTCAGAACCAGTGGAATATACAGATTCTAAAGTTATATTGGGAGTAACTATGTTGTATTTTGAAATTGTTTCTTTTGATTGATTAGCAGACTCTTTCCTACCTTGCTGGCTCAGGAAGGTTTTAACGAGGTGCTATGTATATATTCAAAATTATCAATAAAATGCGTTTTGGCCAATGGTTATTTATAAGTATTTATTTAAACTATTTTGGTAACTGATCAAAGACTGATCATCTTTGAGGTTGACCAATAGTAGAACATTCCGAAGTTTTGAATACACTTTTTGAAGAAACTACCATATTCGAAGTGTTACGTTCAATAAATGCACTATGATATTTAAAGTGCTACGTTCAATAAATGCACTATGTTATTCGAAGTGTTATGTTAAATAAACACACTGTGATTTTCGATGTGCCACGTTCATTCAAGGCACTATAACATTCGAGGAGTTACACCTTGTAATAATTATTTAAATTATTTTATTATGTTTTAACTTCGAATGGTTAATATAAGCAATGGTTAAGCGTAAACATAAATTAATGAAAAATATGAAGCATAAGCAAAAACATTTGTCATTTAGAAAAATTTGATGGGTACAAAAGTTATGGTACCAATATGACAAATACAAAAAGATAAGACAAATTCAGAATATAATAAAATTATTCAGATGATTCCTCTTCGGAAGATTCCTCTTCGGATGACGAACTCGGGATAGGATCGAAGGCTTCACTGGGGCGTCGTCCGACAAGAATGTCATTTAAGAAGCTTGAAAGATTTATCTTAGAATATGTAGCGTGGATTTCTCGAAGTAGTGTGATGGTTTTTTCTTCTTCGCCATTGTTGATAGCTGCCAACATGTCCTTGTTTTTCCTTCTCAAAATAAGTCTTCAGTATGGCAATCTTATCGATCAATTTTTTGTTTTCTGCTTCTCTTTTGGTAAGAGAAATCTGAAGATCCTCAAACTTCTTATTCTCAGTGGCTAAACCTTGAAGGTGTTTAGCTTTGAGTTGAACTATCTCTTGTTGATACGAAGTATATAAAATCTCTTTCTCAATTTGGTGTTATCCTCGTAAATACCTTTTGACAAATAAAGGTCTTCTGATAAGATCAACTGTTTCTCAGCTTCAGAATTTTTTTGTAGCAAACCATATCTTTGGCTATTTGTTTCAGATGATTTTGAGAAGCCTCGATTTCGTGAGTAAGCGTCTTTACTACAGTGTTAAGATCGGAAAATGGTTGAAGTGCAGCGAAGACGTCTCTGTTTGGTGCAATAGGAAGAAAAACTACTGGGCTAGGCCGAAAAATGAGATATAAAGATGTAGTAGGAGCAATAGGAACAATAATTTTAGGTGATGCTGCTTCGGAGGAAAAGTGTACGGATCTCCTACCAAAGTTGTGTAGGTGAGTTTTAACCTCTTGAATGATATGATCCTCTTCTCTAACAATTTCTTGTGATTCGTTGAAGTTAATGAAATTGTCGGGATTGAAGTGATCTTAACCTTGATTATATTCAACATCAATTGTTTCCTTTTGATGATTGGCAGCATTTTCGTTAGTCGTTTCATTTTCCTTTTGAGAACTTTGCTTATTCCCAGCACCTACGACTTCGTCATCATCAGATACTATGTCTTCATTGATTGCAACTGTCTGTTTCTTCCCTTTCTTTGGGGACTGGTGGAACTTTTCTTTTTCGAAGGTGTAACAGTTTTTTTATTTTTTGGACAAGGTTCTCCCTCTGTTCCTTCTTCGATGGTCGAAAGTGTACTCTCTTTTCTTTTTATTTTTGAACCTTTAGGCTTCGGGTTTGTTGAAGGGCTAGCATCAGGTGTGCTAGCTACCTTTTTGTTCTTTTTGGCCTTTTTCTTTTGAGGAAGGTGGCTGTGAGGTCTGTTGTGGATGGGTAAAAATACTTTGCATTCAGGATGGACCAACCTTTTAACAACTTGTCGAGGGTTGGGTTTCTTCATTAAGTTTTTGAGAGGAAAGACTCCAGGTGTGATCGGAAATAAGTGGTTATTGAGGAATTGATGGGTTCGAAGGCTGTGTGGAAAGCATTGTTCCATTCTGCCTTAGCCCAAGCGACAAGTTTAATGAATATTTCTTTGGCTCTTGCTCGACGAATGGCGTAACGCCTCAGAATTTCTGATAAGAACATATAAGTTTACAATGAATAAGGGTAACAATAGTTCAGAAAATTAATTTAGAAGAGTAATATTACAATACTTACGGTTACTCCTCCAGACGAGGTTCAATCTCGATGGATTGGTTTCGGATACTTTTTTACCGTTTTCCCATGCTCCTGAGATGAAAATGAACTTTTGCTTCCAGAACTTGTCCGCTTCCAAAAGGTCATCGATGATTTTTAGGTCATCGATGACTTTCTTCCAATTTGGTTAGCAAACCCCTTATTCACCAATCGTTGATAAGTAGTTCCAACATTCTTCAACCCAAACGGAATTACCTTATAGCAATAGAGCCCCATATCAGTAATAACAGTATTATGATCTTGATTATTTGGATCCATCTGTATCTGATTGTACCTAGAGAAAGCGTCCATAAAAGACAATAATTTGTTTCCAGACGTAAAGTGTACTAGATGGTCTATCCGGGACACTGGGAAAGGATCTTTAAGACAAGCTCTATTAAGATCTGTGAAGTCAGTTCACATACGCCATTTACCGTTCTTTTTCTTGACCAATACTGGATTAGTTATCCAAAGAGGGTATTGAGATTCCTTAATATGCCCCATCTTGGTTAGCTGATCTACTTCTTGCATAATCACCTCAGATTTTTCTTTAGAAAAAATCCTTCTCTGTACCACTGGCCCAATATTAGATCAGACTGATAGTTTGTGATTTATCACATTGGATGACACTCTGGTCACATCTTCATTGCACCATGCAAACACATGTAGATTGTTAGACAAAAAATACAATAATTTTTGTTTTAACCTTAATGGTAATTTGGCTCTAACCCTATCACTTTTTCCTTCTGTCAGGCAATGAATTTCAACTTCTTCAACTGGAATTACAGTGTTGAGAGCCGCCGTCAGATCATCTATTTCATTTTGATTGGCATAAGGCTCCACTAACTGCTATTCTTTGTTAATTTTCAATACCTCCAATGAATTTGAGGCAAGACCAGTGACATAACATTCACGAGCTACTTTCTGGCTTCTTCGGACGACTCCCACTTGATTTCCCACAACATACTTTAAACATTAGTGAACATTGGAAGCCACTATATGCATCCTGGAGAGCCAAGATCAACTGAATATGATGTTATAAGATGTTGGACAATCAACCATAACGAACAACACCCTTACCATTTTTTTTAATTGGTCATTTACCCAATAACACTTCCTCTTCTAATTCCCCAACGATATCGGTATAACTCCCATTAAAGCCTACAATGGTTATGTTCGAACGTTGGATGACTGAGGGATTCTTCATATGTCTATAAGCAGTAAAAACAACATATTTTCCAAACTACACGCGTCAACCAAGATCCGACGTATATCATTTCCTATAATAGATGCCCATATCACAACAACATCTTAATGTAGGCCTGCAATATATCTTAAATCATCTCCATCAAAGACAATGAATGAAGCAGGGCTTTATTAAAGATGTGTAGATATTTTTTCCCTCTAACTGAGTTGTCAAACTGTTAACATGTCATTTCCTTGAACAACTTGAGGGTGCTGTTATAGTGTCTCCCCTGAAAATAGTCAATGATTCGAAAAACTTACGCCTATTGGAAATAGTTGCGGCCTGATCTATTATTACCCCAACTTGATTCCAATCTGGATCAGGATCAAGATATTCAGAGTCTACGTCAAATCTTTCCACAATAATCATGGAATTTTCTTCCCTGGATGCCTCCATACTTTGTCATAGATCGGTTGGTGAGGCTATTCGGGGTGCATTGTTATTGGGTTGAGAGTTGGTATTATCTTGTCTATTTCCCTCTTATATTTTAACAAAGCACCCAACTTTCTTCTCTTAATAAGATTGTACTTCTTGTTTTAAAGTTATACAATCATGTGTATCATGACCCACATAATTGTGGTTTTTATAGAAACGAGTACTCCGGATCTCTCTAGGAGACTGAATTGGGGTTGGCCTTTTAAAATGTACAACATTCTTAGTTTTATCATATATCGTAGCTACACTTTTACCCAGTTCAGCAAACCATTCAGGCTGAACCCGTTTGCCCCTCTTGAGTCTAGCTTGTTGGTTTTGGTTAGATTGATTTTTTTTTTCTGGGCTGATGTGATCCCTGTCCGGACTCTTTCGACCTATAATTAATAGTCTCTTGGGATTGAGTAGTAGCTTACAAAATTGATGTTGCAGCAGCAGACCTGTTCTAACGTGGTACTCTAGAATTATTAGTTTCTTCAACCGTAATCTGTTTTCAAACTTGATTTAACATCCCTCCCCAAGTCATTTCCTTCTTCCGAGTTACCCTATCAGCTAACAATCCTAGATTTCATCCTTGTCTTAAAGAGGCGATAGCCACCTGTTCAAAACAATCAGCTAACCCATTCTTCGTATTCACAAATCGACTGATATATTCCTTTAATGATTTTTTCTACTTTTAGGCATAATGGATAATAGTATTACCATTCCCTTTGAGCTTCTTACTTCCCACAAATTGCCTTTGAAATGTCACCCATAACATATCAATTTTTTTTATAGATTTATGTGGGAGACCGTTATACCATTTTAGGGCACTTCATTTAAAGGTTTGTGAGAAAGCCCGACATAAAAATTTATCATCGTCATTGAAGTTCATCATAAATTTTTTAAACTACTCGAGGTGGTTGTCCGGATTTTACTTAAATCGTACTTCTCCATCTTGGAACTATCAAACCGTCTAGGGTGATGTCCAGAGAGTATTTTCAAAGAAAGTGGTGATTTCCTCTAATCGTGATTTTGGCTAAATATTGTATCTTGATCAGGAGTAGCAAAAATACATGGTTCAGACTGGATAGCAAATTGGTCACTTAATAGATGATCAATGTCGTAATTTACCGAACCTTTTATTTTTCCTTAATTTTTATTCTTTATTATTTTACCTCTCATGTCTCTTTTCTTTGAATGTTTCTTAGTTAGCCTTAATTTGTTTTGACGACCCTCATCACTATTGGATGAAATTAACTCATCAGAGTCAGAATTAATGGATGAACCATCAGAAGAGTCCGATGTACTTATAACTTGTTTAGCCCAATGCGTTTTTTATTTATTTAACATGAGCCTTTGGGGACTTATTATTTTCATCATGCTCATCTGCAGACACACCACATGCATCAAATGTTTCCTTTATTGCTTTTTCAGCTTGCTTTTGGGCCCTTAGAGCTTCAATTTCAGCCCTAAGCTGATCACGTTCATCCTGCATGAATTGTCTTTCATTTGTGTTGTGATTGACATGAAATATAATAGTGTGCTCATTATTCTCTCTTACACCTTCAGCTTCAGGAGGTGGAATATCTTGCATATTAAGATCCATGCTTTGATAATGTCTGAACTATGACTTCTACTTACTCATTTTGAATAAAGTTATTGTGGCACCTTCTACTTCCATTGTGGTCGCCAATCTGCTGTGGATGATTTCTAATCGTAGGGTATTTTGGGTAATTAATCAATTGGGTATTAAATTTATAAGTAGAAGGTAGAGAGATAAGAGAGGTGTGTGCTAGTATTTATGTTTCTACAAAAATGTTCAACCCATTTAATGTGGTTGGTTAGAGTATATATACTTTTGTTTTAGGACCCATGGGCAGTTCGAGTCGGATCTTGGATTCAGGTCAACTTTAAATACTCCAAAGCCCAAGACCAAAAAATGGTTTAGCACACAGCTGAGTCATAATCCACTTGAGCTAACTGTTCATCCATGAAACTGTGTTGATTCTGCCCGAATTACCCCTTCGGATAGTCCTATAGTGCACGTCTAATAATATCTGAACACATCAACCATAAATCATTAGTTCCTTACCAAAGCGTTAAGGTAGATAATTGGTATTGTTGGAATGTTATGAGACTGCATGTGGTACGAAGTTAACAATTAAGTGGCCAAATGGTAAACAATTACTATAAATAGGAAATCCTTTTTACTCTATGCGAAGTTTGGTGGTTTTTCTAATACATTTAATCATGATTACCTTTGATAATTCAGTAGTATAGTCGGCCACGGTTGGTAGTATGTGTGTCCGCATATATGGGGGGACAAAGGTAGCTGGATGTGATGTTGAAGCCTCTCTCTTACATTAATTCATGTGGAAGGCCATGAATTTTAACCCATAAGGATATATTTTTGTGGTTCATTGATGGTATATGATATTAGTTCCCAGCGCTTGAGGATGATAAAGTTGGTGCTGAAGAACCATGGAGAAAGTGCATGGACAGTAGTGTCATTATCAACTGTAGAGAACTTAAAGTAGTACTGACCATGTATTGTGGATTTGCATTCTTACAGAACATGTATGCCTTAAATTCTCATAGTGATTGTTTCGACATTGTAGGGTGAACGTTTTTTCTTCAAGATTTGACCCGATAAACATTTGCATATTCATTTTTATCACATGAGATGGCTTTTGATGGAAGAACTAAAATTCTATCTGTCATGTGAATGGTTGCATATTTTCCACCTTCATTTTAGAGCGGTTGTTATAAGAAGCAACAACAATACTAGCATAGATCTAGGAGGTTTGGATGGGAATATATGCTGGTATATGTTGAGGGATTTGATAAGGGTGTACGGAACTGGCCAATGGGTTCCTGCAAAATATTCTTGACGTTAGAACGATAATTGAGGAAAGGTGAAGAGCAGGAGATCTGTAGTTGGGTCTGGTAGCGGAATCTTGACTGGCTATGTAACCATGGTTTCCTCTTAAATAGTTCAAGATTCTATCACGAGTTTTATAGACATGGAACAATTGTGGAAAACTGGTGGCTTGTGCTATACTATGGCTTAATAGTGGACCTATAGATGTTTATAGGTTGTCAGTAGGGAACGTGAGACAATAATTGAACTAGAGGGGAGTATTCTTGAAGGGTGGGTTGGTAGGGTTTGAGTCTTGGTTTAAGATGCGACAGGTCTCTTGATCAGAGTTAAGTAAGGATGGATGAGAGTGGATCTAGGGATAGACATGTTTACTTGCATTAAAAGTTGATTAAGAGTTTTCTCACCCAGGTCTGATTTGGGTAGTGGGCTTGATATGATGGTATGAGGCCCAACCGTTTTAGACGAGACTTGCATGGTTGTTAAGTTTGCGTCGATAGTCAGAGAGTTTGCGTGCATGGGTGCTGAGTTAGATAATGGGTTGTCAATAATGGGGTTACTTTTACTGTTCAAATTGACGGCTATCTGAAATATCTCTAAGGTAGTGATGCTGTTTTGGGTAGATAGTTTATTTGGTGAGCTCAAGTTCAGACTAGGTATAACTGGTTATAAAGGTTGTTGCTTAAATTAAATCGAGAAACATTAGAGGTGGTATGGCTCCTTATGCTTATGTCTCCATAATTATATGGTCCAAGGGCATGACGGTCTACTAGAAAGAGACATAAATTACTTGTGAAAATAGCAGACATACGGTCAAGTTTTGGATTAGGCATACCTTAGTTTATCTTGGATGTGTCTTCTTCATCCTCACCAGATTGCATATTGGTTTGAACAGTGAAGATGTTCGTATCCATCGATATACGAGACTTCTAAAGTGTAGCACAACAAGCCAGGTCTTATTCAACATTTCTTTGAATGGGGCTAACAAAGGGTGGCAAACCAGCATGCACAATAATGGGAAGGCAATGCACAGTAACTGGTGTATTGTTACTCAAAGATATTCACCTAGAAGGAGAAGAACTTACAGATGATATGGTTTCAAGAGAGAGCGCGATGTATCACAAGAGTTTTGCCCGAGGAACGGAGATACCATTGGGAGGATCTCCTCACTGTTCATGTTTGTCCGATTGAAACGAGGAGTAATTTTCCTTTTGGGGTAAGTATTTCTAAAAGTGGAGGGGTTTAGTATTTAAGAAATAAAGTGATAAGGTCTCTCTAGGAACCGTGGATGCAGAGTATGAATTTTATAGAACGGTTGGTTTCCATAGACAATCATTTCCAGTGGTAACCATAAATGGGGGCGAAACAACCTTCTAAAATATTCTACATTAATAAAGAGAGAGAATGCAGTGCAAGAGTTGCAGTGTTTTTATTGAAGAGAATTTAAAAGGCCAGAGATAACTTCTGATTTTTCTCGAGATCATCAACCAAAAGTTATAAAAATGCATCGTGATATGTACTAACATTAGTCTGGTTTTTGTTTCATACATTTCCATTTTTCCATGACGGTCTCCCATTTGACCGTAATAAGAAAAAAAAGATATCATTATAATTCATATATATGACAATAGAACAATTAAAAATGCACCTTTTGCAAACTCTTTCATAGCATTTCCAAACATGATACAATTCCTTGGTTCAACCATGGAACGAATACATGTAGATTGATTAACCTTAAATTGAGTTTCTATTATATGATCGAAAGGCTTTTGGGGAAGCATTCCATAACTCTTTTAAACTATAATTTATAATTTATGGTATTAGTATAACCAAAGCTATTTTTTCCGACAACCATAATTAGGTTTGGTAAAGGCTCTTTGTTATAATTCCACCAATAACTAAGTCCAATAGGGTTGTCGGGTGAAAATCTAAAAACTATTTGCAGTAATTCAATAAACTGTAAGTTTTGTGAAGGAGAAGAAAAATTAAAAAGATGGTTAATCAAGCATGGAACAACAATTGTATTTCGATAGTTTTCAGTATTTTGGAGAAATTCTGAAAAAAAACTAATGAAAGGCTCCCTCACTAAAATATAGTTGTTTCTTAAAAGTAAAAACTAAAGAAAATGGAATTTTGTTTTGAAACAATGAGTCTTGATGTTAACTTTTCTGCTACTGCCGTAAAAGGTCCCTCAAGTAGTCATAGCCGTTGTGAAACATGTTGATGTCATTAACAAAGTTGGTCACATGAACACACATTTGAAACTCGTTTAATCTCCGCAGATAAATACTTCATCTTAGTTTTACACTTTGGGTTGTATCTAAGTTGTTTGAATTTACTTCTTTGCTTTCATTGAGAATGGTGTTCAAATGATTTTCTCTCACTTCCATCGAACTGAGCTCAGTTCTCTGCCATTTCTATTAAACTTTCAATTTGAATATTACTCAATTTAGACCATTATTGATAAGACAGACCCTTCTAATTGGGTTGCCCTAAAAATTGATATTATGAAGGCCTTTGATAATGTCCGATGGCACCTCATTCTTGATATCTTAGTTGCAATGCAATTTCCTGAGAAGATGATCACCTGGATCATCAAATGCATCTCTACCCCCTCTTACTCTATAATCATTAATGGAGATCCTCATGGAAATTTCAAAGGTAAAAAAGGTCTTCGTCAGGGTGACCCTCTCTCCCCCCTTCTCTTTGTGGTCGTTATGCAAGTACTTTCTGGCATCCTCAAAGAGAAAAGCCAGGATCGGTCTTTCCATTTTCATTGGAAATGTCATAAGCAGAAAATCATCAACCTCTGTTTTGCAGATGACCTAATGATTTTCTGCCATGGTGACACCCGATCCCTTACTCATATCAAGGATGCTCTGGATGATTTCTACTCTCTTTCTGGTCTCAAAGTTAACCCCCTGAAAAGTCATATCTTCTTCTCGGGTATTAACCATCACCTTCGGACGAACCTTTTAACCATTTTGAATTTCCCGGAAGGATCCCTCCCGGTAAAGTACCTGGGAGTTCCTCTTATCACTGGTAGACTCACTCATTCTGACTGTCGCCCCCTCCTGCACAAAATAACTTCCCGTATTGAATCTTGGACTACCAATCACCTTTCTTATGCCGGTAGACTCCAACTTATTAAATCGGTCTTATTTGTGGGTCAGGTCTATTGGTCATCGATCTTCATCCTACCTTCTAGAATTATTAAAGAATTAAACCAATATCTCCGTCGCTTTCTTTGGTCTGGCTCGACTATGAAAATCTATGGGGCTAAAGTAGCTTGGTCAACTGTTACCACTCCCCACAAAGAGGGCGGCCTTGGGATCCTAGACCTAAAAATCCGGAATTAGGCGGCCGTCCTTAAGCATCTCTGGTCTATCGTTAGTAGTAGGACTCAATCTATATGGTGTGAGTGGATCAAAACTGAAAAGATAAAAAATCAAAATTTTTGGGAAGTTTCTTTGAACCCCTCGTCCACTTGGATTTGCAGGAAAATTCTCCGTCTGCGGCCTTTGGCTTGTAATCTATACAGGGTGGCAATCGGAAATGGCCAGAACACTTCATTCTGGCATGACCCATGGCTCCTCTCCACGTCTCTCGCATCCCACTATGGATCTGAAGTAATCAGCGATTCCCGACTGGGAAGCAACTTAAAAGTTTCGGACATTATCAGAAATGGTGAATGGAATTGGCCTGCAAATCTGAGATCGGCCCGCGCTCGCAGCCGATGCCACCTGGACGAAATCCACCAGCTCATCCTCTCTCTCCCCCATCAGAACATTCTATCTAGCGATGTTCCTTATTGGACGGCTAAGGCAGGATGTATCATCTTTAGTATTAAGGACACGTACAATGCCCTTCGCGAGCCTGCCCCTGAAAAGGGATGGGCGGGGTTAGTTTGGAATAAATATAATATTCCGCGCCACTCTTTTATTTCTTGGCTGGCTATCAACGGCAAGCTTACCACCAAAGACAAGCTTCGTATTTGGGGTTATAATGTCCCAGCTACCTGCCCCCTATGCCACTCTGATACGGAAACTACATCTCATATTCTCTTTGAATGTAGTTACTCTCAGAGCATCTGGATTCACGCCAGGGTCAAACTTCGGTTTCCTTTTCTTTCCTCTTGCTGGTTTTCTTGGATTGACGAGGCCTCAAGTTGGCCAAATTCTCGAAACAAGAGTATTTGGCGGTCTTGTTTCAATGCGGTTATCTACCATATTTGGAAAGAGCGGAATTCAAGAATTTTTGGATCTCCCCCGGCTTTGGCCTCTGTAGTATTATACCACATCTTATCGGATATCCGATTTAGATTTCATGGTACCAAGATTAGCCGGTAAATTTATTGTATTAAAGTCTAACTTAATCTTTCTTGTGATACAGGTACTCGCGGTCTGGACTGGAGCGCAGATTTCGGTGGGGATGACTATGGAGTCACTACTCAGCCACCTCTGCCACCTAGTCAGTTGCATATTTTGAGATTATGTTGCGCATTCAGATGTCGTACTCTTCATTCCGAGCACCTATATTATGACTTTCTAGTGTTCATCTTTCTCCACGTTTATTGTTGTAAGCTCTCAGGATATACCCCAGGACCATGTATGCACCTTTCTAATTAATTTAAATTTTCATTCACAAAAAAAAAACTATGATGAAAATATTGTTATTATTTTGTTTAGGAACTTTGATGGCACATCGTTTCTTAAATATCTCCGGACTTTATACAGATCACTATCTAGGGTCAACCGTCTTTTCAACTACTGTACTAATAAAATACTCATTTAGTCCCAAAATATTTGTCGTTCTATAAAATATTTTTTGTCCCACAATACACACATGTCGTTCTCGTTTACCAATGCAAATTTTAATATTATTTATAATCATCTATCAATTAAACTTTTTCTTTTTTCTTTGTTTTTTATAAAAAAGAAATGTAATTATTATCTTTCTTAATATCCGAAAACGAAATATATTTTGAGAATATAGAGTAATAAAGTTGGGCCGCATGGTTGTTCATGCAATAAATTGGATATAAATGAGAAATTTCCATTGTTAACTTTATATGCAATATTGAGATGCTTACTTTCTACCGGGCCCAATTTCATGACATCCTGGAACATTCTTTTTACCAAAATATTAATACATTTTCATCTACCTATTTAATTATAATGATATAGTTAAAAAAAATACCACTAAACATATTTACTAACAATAGAAACAATTCTATCAACAAGTTGACGAAGACAGATTTTATTTTCTTTAAAAGCCATAACTTTGTTTTTTATAACAAATAAAAATATTCAAAAAGAAAATATATTTAACTTTAAACAACAAGATCAGAGAAATATGATTTGTCAGAAAATGTAAAAACTCTGGAAGAAGAGGGAGAAGCATCGGACAGGAGGTAAAAGCATCGGACGAGGAGGTAAAAGTCAAATTCAAACTCAAATTTTTAAAACAATTTAAATCGGCCTGAACTTGGCAACTTTGGTGCGTAAGTGACACTAGCAGTGTAAGCTGTTTGACCGGCAGTATGATGACTCAATACATGTCGGTATGGTATCTCGTCACCACCGATATGTTCCCACATTACCGTCGGGGCCAATGGTTGGACAACGACAGTGCATAGTTGCTTCATAGCTTTTCTTCTGTATTAGTTTTCTGTCTATTTTTTGTTTTTTAGTTTTATTTTTATGTAATTTAGAATTGTAGGAAGGAAATGATAGAGGTTTACATGTAAAGAATTGCGTTATATATTATATTGATGTATTTTTTATGATAATATATTATACGCAAGACAGATTGTTTGAGTGATTTAAGAAAATTGTAGAATAATACGTTTTCGTTGGTATCTTAAACTATTTTGATGGTCTGAATAGTAGAAAGAATTCTCGAATATTATTTGAATGCGAGAGATTCGGATGATAAAATCGGTTGATAGACATATAAAAAATCTTAATAGAAAGTCGACCGAATAAAAAAATGTGTGGATGTCTTTTCATGGTTAAGGAACTATGGAAACTCCAGATGGATGGTCCTTAAAGGTTATATGTGGGATCCCAAATCATCTGATTGCTAAAAACTTAGAAGGTCATTTGTACGCGGGACGTTTTTCTTAGTAAAAGTTGAAACTTTTACAACTTTATACCTTCACGAGCCTCAAGAAATTTTGAGTAGAGTAAACAATTTGAATGATCAAAATGTGTCGTCCATGCTCACTATATACAATACTCGATAAAAACACTGGATGTTGGAGAAATTCGGTTAGTCGCAGTTGCAATACTTATTAGGAGAAATTAAAATGTTGAATTATTTTGAAAGCCATAAATCTAGAAAATATAAAAAATGATATCATAATTGATATTTTCTTTGCACACCCGGTCAATGTAGTTTTTTGTACAGAATTTTAAAAAGTGTTAATAATGGTTAACATTTGCAAGATAATAAAGAATGTGATTCCACTGTTTGAGATCGCCAGAGCAACCTCTACCAGTTTGAATCTTTACATCAAATTTATGTTTATTTCGTGGGAGAAGGTTAACAATTTTAAGTGTGTATTATATTGTTTGAAATCGCTGATTGTATCTAATGACAATGAAGAACTGTCTGTGGTTTTAAGATGAAACATGAATTCAAAGGTCATCATCAAGAAACTGAATACACCAAAAAGTATTGATTTGCATTGATAAGTTTTTCACGTGGAAAAAACTAACAAGTTTATGTATTTTGGAAAAACAGTTACTAGCCGGGTGGAAAACGCACATTATAACCTAAAGTGTTTTGTTGGTACGACTAAGCTTACTTATGTGTGTTTTTGGAGTAAAGTGTGTTGTGTAGTCGAGATGCAATATGGATTAATTAATTCACCTTTTGAAAAAGACATTTTATAGCACAACACAATTTAGAAGACAATGTGTTTGAAAAAGTTAGAGGTAATGTCTCGAAAATTGCTTTAGAAATATTTTTCTTGTATTAGAAGGTGTTAAAGATATTTAAATGATAGGTGGAATTTGTACTTGTACGATACGATGCACGTACCATATGCCTTGTTAACACGAGATTCGTGAGTTTTTAATGAAAAACATAGCGACACCTTTAGAATATTTGGACAATCATTAGAAGAGGTTAGATATAATGATACGTACAAACTTAACCACGACAGAGCTTTTGAAATTAAAATTGGATAAACTTGTACGGGATGTCATGAAAACCAATGATGAAGGACACATTAAACGTAATGGTTCAATAGTCTATTTGGAAACATCTTTCATTATAGAGCTTTTAATATGATAAAAAAACACAGTGGTTATCGACTTGTGACACGTAAATTATATGTTACGCCATTCCTTAAACAAGATTAATTGTATTTCGAACATGTGCTAGATTTGGAAATAACAAGTGCACATTTATTTTGTAACATTTTAAAAACTCTATCGATCAAAGTGGGGAGAAGGAGTGTTACTATGCCAATTCATCTCAAAATACCAACACAAGATACTGGCCATATATATCTACCCACGAAACTTTTGACAGCTGAACTCATATGAAGTAGTCCATATCTAGTCCTAGTGAATTATTACAGTCATCGTGATTCGAATTGTTGTGTAGAACAATTTTTTCACTATGGACCTTTTATAATTGCGATTAACGAAGTTATACTTGATGAGAATTGCAGGTATCGATCAATTTTGAATGTCTTATACGACCAATATGATGGATAAAATATTGTTTGAAAATCCTTTTATGATGAGCTTATGGATAACACTCAATTTTATATACAGATATTTTAATGGTAGAGATAAGCATTTAAAGGTTAGTGAAAGTAGACATTACTATGAAAATGCTGCAGGTAGAGCAGATTGGATGCCAATGTTGCATTTGGGATAACAATCACATCAAATTTTAACAATAACATTCATTTTGTAGCACAATCGTGTTTGATGAATATGATTTTCTCTCATATCTGAAATAGAGTAAATCGGGGTGGGTTTTGTTAATAACAACTATTTTATGCATTTAAGTATTTCATGTTAACATTTGAAGTTTTTTGTTTAAATAATGTGTTATTGCATCCTTCTTTATTTTTATTTGTTTATACAAGTTTTTATTGCGAATGATGCATCATGTGCACGAGTACATACTTCTTGTACCATATTGTGTAGTCCAAAAGCAACATCTTGAGAACTATCGATCATAACTCATTACAAAAAGATATCAAGAGATTAAAATTTGTAAGCCTTGTATAGTCAACCCTAAAGTGGTTGATTTAGACGATTTTGTTTAATATTACATGCACTATTTATTGGAATTATTTCTCTATGAGATCACTGAGATTGTTGTTGTAGCTGATTTTTTGCCGTACATTCGGATAATAAATATTGTAGGGAGTTTTGAATTATTAGGAATTATAAATCTTGACTGGATAAGAGGTATTTTGAATTTCAGAATTTATTCAAACTATTCAATAATGCTATTTATAATAAAAAAAAAGACTATCATATTAATTTAGTTTTTTATTACTTTATTTTTATTATTTACTGGTTTTGTTGCTAAATCTCCACAAACCTCCCTTACTGTATGATTACCTTATTCCATGAAGGAATTTACTCTTAGTTTGAGTCTTAAACATACTGTAACTATGATCGCAACAAAAAAACTATCTTGTAGCTTTGTTTCTTCTTTCTTTCGGAATCATATCTTACATAATATCCTAAATGGATATAATAATATTATTACGAGTTAATTCTTTAGTTCTTGCTAAAACATATTAAGAAACGTTTACCCTATTAATCAATTTCTTAATTGGATTATATGATCCTAACTTTAGGTATTGATTTGTACATGTCCATATTATTTCATTTGATTAATCATGCTTGTTTAAAAATATTGTTATTTTTTAGATGCAAATCTGTTATTTATTCGATGGAAGTAACTGTTGGATATTCTCTAGATAAAAATCGGAATATTTTTAGGTACGTTTTCTCCTTGTGGTATTATAACCATTCTTTGTTTTTTACTACGATGATGAAATCATTCACTTTAGTCGGTTGTATTCGCCAATTTTTGTACTAATAACTTGTTTACCTCCGGATTGACTGCATTTAATATGTTTCTGGTTTATTCACTTACTTTTGAAAAAAATTTAAACATTCGTTTTCTAAATTATAATAACAAAAATAATCCTCTTTCTATTTCTTTTTTAGAAAAATGCATATAAAATAAACATATTTGTAATAGATGAAATTTTAATACTATTACTCATTTTGAAGTTAAGATAAAAACTTTATGTTATCTTAATGAATCGTAAAATATTATCCTATATTTGTATTGGTTCTTTTTAGTTTGTTTGTTGGAGCCACGCAAATTCTTTTCAGTAAAAAAAATCAATTTTAATATATTTACAAAATTGTTAAATTCGTGGGTAAACCTTTTACATGAGAATGCAAATGAGTTTTTTGATTCGTCTATAAACTTTTCTATAAGTAAAATTAACTCTTATCAACGAACCATTTTTTTTAATAAGTAGTATTAATTAACAAAATTTATCAATTTGACTTAGCATGTATCTAAGCATGAATTAGCATTTATCAGCTCACGAATTGCATGAGACTGATTCAAATTCGGAATGTATTTGAATTGGTTTTTAAAAAAAAAACATTGGGGTGACGGACATTGAAGTTACTATAAGTGAGAATTGTTATGAGCAAGCTAAATGCAATTTGAAGCAGAATCTTTTAACTTTTGTGTAGATGTAAGATTATTTCACAAATCCAAACCAAAATCAATTGTTTTATCTAAAATTTGTTTATTGATAAATCGTTTTTGCCTTGACTAAACAGAAGTTCTAGTCCAACAGTTTTGAGCCTTGTCTAGTTGGTCTTTACCTCATTTAATTTCTTCTGCTAGAAGTTGAAGGGGAAGACTTACTATAATAGACCTTCAATACTTGTACTTGTGGCCCTTGCTTATATGAAGAGCAATTCTTCTTTACAAGGAAACAACCAAATAAAAGACATCATTAAAAACAAGTTGTTTGGTGGATCTCCAATTTGAAATTATCAAAATGGCAGCCTCTATTACCATAGGTCTTTCCCTTAGAATTCTAGCAGAAAAAATAAAAGAAGCTAAAGAGCAATCAGGCAAGGCTCGAACAATCCTTGAAAATCTTGCTGCAACAATCCGTTCAGTTTCTCCGATGATCAACCAACTCGAAAAATTGAGCAAAACATTGGACACTTTGCCGGAAGATGTAATGCTTAGGTTGGATCAACAACTCAAAAAAGCCGCAGAACTTGTCAAGTCGTACCATGATCTCGGCCGCCGGCATATTATCAAGAAACACAGGTTTAAATACTTGGGAACTGAAATTTATCTTGTCATTAACTTTAATGGAAGAAATCACTATATGTCTATATTATCATTCACATGGGAACGTTATATATAAAAATAGAAATCACTATATGTCTATATTATCATTCACATGAGTAATAAAGTTGGGCCGCATGATTGTTCATGCAATAAATTGATAAGTAAATGAGAAATTTCCATTGTTGACTTTATATGCAATATTGAATATTGAGATGCTTACTTTCTATAGACACTAGTTTTCTCTTCAGTTCAGCCTATTTCGACCAATTTCATGCCACATTCAAACTTTTTATTACCATATATAAATATTTTTACGCCTAATATATCTCCTCTACTTATTTAATTATAGTTGTATGATTAATAAAAAAAATTATTAAACATATTCACTTATATACAAACAACTCAATCAACCGCATAATGAGATTAAATTTCATTCTTTTTAACTCATAATTTCGTTTTTATTAAAAAAGATTAATGTTAGAGAAATCATGAATATTCAAGCAAATTCTATCGAGACTCTATTTTATCTTTCTTAATCGAAAGAGTGATAAACGGTTGATGAACCCCTACTAGAGAGATCGTAGGAGATAATACGAGTTCCGGCTCTTATTTTATTTCAAACAAAAAAATTAGCAAGGAAAACATAAAGTAAACAATCGCATATCCACGAGGAGCAGACATTTTTGTTAATATTGTTAATAAATAGGTTACAGAAAGACTCTCAAACACAAATGACATTTACCTCTCTTGAGTGTTTATCTTTCACCTCACTTTTAGACCTAGAGTTAGTTTCTCCAAAACTATATCTTCTTCTATTTATAGGCCACTTATGATAAATATTACTCTATTAATTAAAGAATCTAATTAATATAGAAGACCAAATTAATAAGAAATCTAATTAATATAGAAGACCAAATTAATATAGAAATCTAATTAATATAGAAAATTCAATTAATATAAAAAAATCTAATTAATATAAGAAATCCAATTAATGTAGAATATCTAATTAATGTAGAAATCTAATTAATATAGCAAACTTATTTTGAAAAGAATACTATGTTTCGCGTTACTTTAAATATATATTTAAAAAAAAAAACAAATTAAAAAAAAACCGACTTTAAATAACAACAGAAGTAAAAACGTCGGATCATGAATAAAATCCAAATTCGAACTCAATTGTTTAAAACAATTTTAGTCTACGACTGCATTTGGCAACTTTCATGCGTAAGAGTGACACTAGGGGTACATACAGTTTAACCGTCAATATAATGGTTCAACACGGTATAGTATATCAACATCAACGGTATATTACCATAATATCGTCGGTGTCATTGGTTGGACAGTGGCGGTGCATCGTTATTTTATAGCCTTCTCTTCACATTAGTTTTATCTCTACCTTTTGTTTTTTTATTTCCACTTTTATGAAATTTGGAATCGCACGAGGAAAATGATACATGTCGAGATGCAGATAATTGCATTACAGATTATAGTGATGTATTTTTTCACAACAAAATATAATATTTAAGACGGGTTATTCGAGTGAGTTAAGAAGGTCGGGAAATAACACGGGTTCGTTATTATCTTAAAGCATCATGATGGTCTGAATAGTAGAAATAATTCTCAAATATTCTTTGAATGTGAAAGATCTGAATGGTATAATCAGTTGGTAGAGATAAAGGATCTTAAAAGAAAGTCGACCAGATCCAAAAAGTGTGGATGTCTTTTCGAGCTTTAAAAAATATGGTAACTACAGATGAATAGTCCTTAAAGGTTATATGCGAGTCTCACATTCATCCAAATGCTAAACACTTCGAAAGTCATTCTTACGGAACGTTTGTTAAAAGAAGAGTTGGTAATTTTAAAACCATCCACCTTAATGGGAATTTACCCTCGAGAAATTTTAGACGAAGTAAACAAGTTGAACAATCAAAATGTTTCGTCCATGTTTATTATATACAATGCTCGATAAAAATCTGGTATGTTAAGATAAAATCACAGTTGCGATGCTTGTTAAGAGAACTTAATTTTTTAAATTATTTTGAATGCCATAAATTTAGAAAAAGATAAAAGTTATGTCATTATTAATATTTTATTTGCACTTCCGATTAATGTAAAACATTTATGGAATTTTACAAAAAATCTAATAATAGATACCACTTGCAAAATAATAAGGAATAAGATTTCATTGTTTGAGATCACTAGAGCAACCACTATCGGTTGAATTTTTACATCAACTTTTTGTTTATATTGCAGGGGGAGGGGGGGAGGGAAAGTTAACAACTTCAAGTGGGTATTTATTGTTTAAAATCTTTGATTGTATCTAACAGTATTGAAGAACTGTCTATGATTTTGATGGATAAAAACTTGAATGCTCATGAATAAATGTTCTTGAAAATAACGTACATGTTGTGTCAATGTCACATTAACTAACGTTCTTGCGAGTACAAATAAATACATGAAGTGGAAAAATATATTTGGTGCTTTTATGGGTTTTAATAATTAGATTAGATAGTATACTAGCACATTAAACGTGATTTCGAGTATAATCAGAAGAAGATAAAATATGAATTCAGATATCATCATCAATCAACTGAATACACCGAAAAATATTGGTTAATTATTTGTATTAATATTTTTTTCACGTGGAAAACTAACAAGTTCATGCTTTTCAGAAAAACGACCACTAACCGGGTGGAAAACGCTCATTCTAACCTAAAATGTTCTGTTGGTATGAGTTAGCTTACCTATGAGTTTTTTTTGGAGTAAATTGTGTATTGTGTAGTCGAGATGCAACATATATCAATTAAAGCATCTTTTTAACAAAGTCACTTTATAGCACAACATAAATTTGAAGACACTATGTTAAAAAACGTCTGAGCTAATATCTCGAATACTGCTTTAGAAAGATGTTTTCTTGAATTAGAAAGTGCTTAAGATATTTAAGTGGTCGATCAAATTTTCACTTGTACGATACGATTTACGTACGGTATGACATGTTGGCCCGAGATTCATGAGTTTTTAACAACACAAATAGCACCAACTTTAGAATCTTTCAGCGATCATTAGAAGAGGTTATATATAATGATGTGTACAAACCTAACCACGACAGAGTTTTTGAAATTAAAATTGGATAAACTGGTATGGGATGTCATGAAAACTAATGACAAATGATGCATATGAAATATCTACAATAATAGTTAAATAGTCTATCCGAAAACATCTTCCTTTTTAGAGCCTTTAGTTAATAAGAAACACTGTGTTCTCCACTTGTGAAACGTAAATTATATGTTACGTCCTTCACTAAATAAGATAAATCGCATTTCAAACACGTACTAGACTTAGAAAACACAAGTACACATTCGTTATGTAAGATTTTTAAAATTTTGTTGATCAAATAGAAAGAGTGAGTGTTATTGTGCTCATTCATTTCAAAATTACCAACAAAAGATAGTTTCCATATATATCTGCCCAAGAAACCTTTGACGGTTGAAACTCCTACGAATTCGTCGTTATTTAGTCTTAACAAATTGTTACTAGTTTGGGAAACATGCTACAATATTGGTTCTAAACTACTATTTCGTGATCCAAATTGTTATGCAGAGCCATTTTTGTTTTACTACATATTTTTTATAACTGCGATTAACAATGTTATACCCGACGTGCATTGCGGGTATTGGTTAGTTTTGTATGGATTCTACGACCAACATAATGAATAACAGATTGTTAGAAATTCCATTTACAATGAGTTTATGGATAATAATCGAGTTTATATGCAGATATTTTGATGGTAAAAATGACTATTTAAAGGTCAATTAAAGTAGATAATATTATCAAGATGCAGGGAGAGCGGAATAGATGCCAATACTGGATTTGGGCATCATGACCGCATCAAATTTTAACCGCAACGTCCATTTTGTAGTACAATCATGGAGCCCCCCCCCTGAAATTGTGAAAGAACATAGTTGTTTACCCTCGTCGACCCTCTTATCTTACCATTGAGCTTCATTGTTTCCAGGCTAAGCTTTGTCAAATTGCACAAGCTCCCCGTTGTCAATCAGCCTCTGGGTCTCCTCTTTAAGTTGTCAATATCCATCTGTTAGGTGAACGTGATCCTTGTGATATTACCAGAATTATCTACTCGATCGCTTATGAGCAGGGGAACTCATGGTTCATGGGGTTGGTATCACCTTCGTCCCTTTTTGCGATTGTAGATCACTCATATCGTCTTTGTCAATGGTGTACAACTGTGAGCGAGGTTTTCTTAGTAAGCCACCCTACGGTTACCAGAATTTCTCGTGTTATCGCTATAGGGCCCTTCATCAGTCTTTTTGCTTTCTGACGACCCACCTTTGTTATCATGGGGGTTTCTATAAGGTGAATCGTCTTTTGTAGCGTCATCCACTTGGATGAATTGGTCTGCTCGGGTCAAGAAATTCTCCATCTTTTTAACCGGAAACCTGACTAGATCAGCATAGAGATCTCCCCTGCGGTCTAACCCTTGTTTTAAAGATGCCACCGATATTGGTTCATTCGAATCTGGCAGGGCGTTCGTTGCATGGACAAACCTTATGATGCAGCTCTTTAACAATTTCCCCTTCTTTAGTATAGGTCCATTATTGAGTTGCTATAACGTTTCGATTATTTTTTGCCTACGAATATCTCTGAATGCATTCGCGAGTCTTGCAAAATCACGTATAGACCCTTTTGGTAAACCACAAAGTCAATACATAGCATTACCTTTGAGACCCACTGAAAGGGACCGACATAGCATGGTGTCCTCTGGTTTCAAAGCCATCATCATATTTCTGAATTGCTCTAAATGCCTCTCTGGATCCCAGAGTCATCGTAAACCTCCAAGAAAAATGAGTTGCACTTGCGAGTGAGCCTGAATTCCATGAATTTTGATACAAAGAGAGACTCTTTAAGGATGTACGTTACCATCGTGGGGCGGATCTGGTCGTACTGTAGGATGTTGTTTTTCTTGGCTCCTTTAGGAGTTGCATGTCTTGCCTTACTGGTAAGTTCTTGATCGTGTGATCGTTTTAGCCATTACTTTTGGTTCCTCTTTAATGAGATTTTCTTGCTTTGAGGACTTGTCCCCTTGATTAGCTCTGCTCACCTCTTCAACGGAACTTTGTTTTTCATGGCTACCATATCTTACCTTTGCGGTCAGTACGTGCAAGTGCAAGGTGTCGTTCATTTCTACCAGTGTAGCTATAGCTTCCTGATCATTGGCTTCCTGATATTACATATGTTGTTCTTGTTGTATTTCTTTTATTTTCAATTTTAGTAGGTGGATAGTAGATTAGCCCTTAGGCGACATGTATCAACAATAGGTTCTACATGAATGGGCGCAATTTTAGTAGGTGGATAGTAGATTAGCACTTAGAAATATAATCAATAGCTCACGAAGATTTATTTCATTACTCATAAAAATCACCCAATGTTTTCTCTACCATATAACAATTACATATATTAACCAACAAATTAACCATAAGGATACAGTCCACAAGACTCATTATTCCCGTTTTAGCGTAGAAACAACAATTATATTGCTACCAACAATAGGCTAATAATGAAAATGAAAATTAATACTAAAATGATGTTATAGTTTCTGAATCAAAATTAATAGTCCAACAGGAATTGAACCAGTGACCTTTTGTTCTGCTGGTCTATAGACCCAACTTTAGACATATAATTCGGAGTTACAATAAAAATAGACATATATATAATAGGAGTTAAAATAAAAATAATAGAACTAGTTTCAACGAGAAAGGTATGATGCGAGTATCAATTACACACCAAGATTAATTAACCAGAAGGATATGATGCAAGTAACTCAAAACTTCCATCAAGGATTTATAATGAAAGGAAAATATAACTGAAATAAAGGATTATTTTTAAAGTAAAGAATCTGGTTTAAAGGAGAAAGTTTTAGGGCCCAACCGGGATCGAACCGGTGACCTCTTGATCTGCACTCAAATGCTCTACCACTGAGCTATGGACACCCTGGACATATAATTCTGAGATTTTAATAACAATATCTATTTCAAATGACTCGTAAAAGGATAAGTAAAGGTATAATGTAAATTTGTATGTCACTAATAGGCACAAACATAAAATTGGATTCCCATCTACACTAGGTAGAAATTGAATAAGAAAATATCTATAAAATATATACAGAGAAAAGACGCAAGGCCCAACCCGTGATTTCTTGATCTGCAGTAAAAGGCTCTACCGACAGCTATGGACCCAGTCGTGACTATAGATCTCCAGTTTATTCCCAAAGAACATGTGATTTAAGCTTGAAAATTAACATATGACAGAAATTAGAAACTCAAACATAAAATAGCAAACGTTAACCTACTCTCGAGTTAAAGAAAAACAATACAACTAGTATCAACAAAGGCCTATGACCTAACTGCAAAGACAGAATGCAAACAAAAATTTATGAAATAACATGTTTGAGAACAAAAATTTATGAAATAACATGTTTGAGGTTAAGCTAAGCGATACCTGTTCAAATCAGAAAAAGACAATGAACATTATTTCGACTTTGCAACATGTATATAGAAATTATAATTTTGAGATATAAGGAGACAATAGAGAAGCATACACATTTAGAGAAAGGTCAACTGTGGATCGATAGTATCGCCGTAGCCTCTCATTCTGATTAAAAGAGGAATCTTTCAAGGGATGAAGAACTAATACAACAAGTGCAAGATCAGCAGTGATCATTTTTTAGAGGGGACCCTGTGGCATATTGCAAATGACCTGCACGCATATTGTCAAAAAAAAATATACGTCATGGAAATGAAAGTTATATGTGATATTATATGTTGGTATTCCTCTAGGGACACATAAAAAATGGTCCTTATCTGCAGAAGGAAGAGATTGTATAAGGAAATTTATAAAAGAAAAGAAGGCCCAACCTATTGGCTATAGAACTCTCAGTTTATTAGGCTTGCAAATTATCATATGGTCAAGATATCGATCGAAGTCATAGTACAAAAAATTCAAGGTCATTATGACAAGCATGGAAGTTGGCAAATAACAAAATCATGAAATTCCTTACCAGTTTAAGGTTAAGCAGAGTAGGACCTACTCAATTTTAAACTAAAAAAAGACAAAAAAACTCACATGTAGACATTTGTAAGTTACAAATTTTATAACGTGTAAGCAGATCATAAATTTTTGTTATAAAGAGAAAAATGAGAAGCCTATATGACAAGGATGAAGGAGCAAAAGCAAACCTACTGTTAAGTTACAGGACGACAATGCAATTACCCACCCAACAAGAACTGTGACCCAATCGGTAGGAGTTGGCAAATAACAAAATTAAGAAATTGTTTACTAGTTTAAGGTTAAGTAGAGCCTACTCAATTTGAACTTTTAAAACCAGAAAAAGACATCAATCTTGCATGTAGACATCGGAATATGTGTAAATAATCATAAATTTCTGTTATAACTTATTTACGAGTGAGAAGTACACGCATTTAGAGAAAGATTACTTGTGAATCAATAGCAGTGTTTTAAAAATCGTTAGAGGCGTACGCCTTGAGGCGCGCCTTGAATCGGTTCGGTCATAAACCGAACCGAGGCGTACGCATTTAATAATGCATATGGAGCGTACGCCTTTTTAGTTAATGCGTACGCCTTCAGGCTAACGCCTCGAGGCAGTAAAAGGGTACGCCTCCAAAATAACTGTAACATTTAGAGATTCCCCACTTTTCACTGTCCTTTAATCTGTAATCTGAATCTATAAATACAATGTCTTTTGTTTCTTCTTCTATCCCCTAAACTCTACTTCACCATTTCATAAATTTCCTCTTGTTTTCCAAAATATTGAGAAGTTCTTCAAAAAAAAAATATTGGTTTCTCTCATTTCACGATTTATACTGTTCTTTCTTTGCCTTTAGTTTTACAATTATATATGTAACTGAAATATAACTGTATAACTCAACTATATAACTGTAATATAAGTATATAACTATACAGTATAGTATGAGTAGATTTTATCTATAGTTTCTGTTTCGCTCTGCATATAAATATATATGGCCTTTGTACATATAGTCAGTGAAGGTTTAATTAATTATAGTAAAGTTTTATTTAATTTACGTTTTATGCGCCTCGAGGCATACGCCTCGAGGCACCGTTCCGCCTTTTAGGAGCCTACCGCCTCGAGGCACCGTTTCGAATTTTCGAACATTGATCAATAGTGTCCTCTCCGTAGCCTCTCCTGTTCTTTTCTGCTTCATCTGCATAGTAAGTACAAAAAGGAATGAGATTAGCTTACAAGATTTATAATGAACCTTTCAACAGATGAAGATCCAAGAAGCTTTATCAATGCAGAATTCATGGTCTGGAGAACAACATTGGCTTTAGTACTGAGAACCTTCCTACTATTATCTTGGTATCACCCTGCACAACAACAACAGAGCTCAGAATTACAGCTTACTATTAGATAAGATTAATCCTAAAGTCATGGAATTGGACTCCAAATTTCTATCATAAGGGGGTAGACTTTCTTTAATTTCTACTATTTTAATGGTTATCCCTTATTATTGGATGCAGAACTGTCTGATTCCAAATTGCATTATTAAAAGATTAGAAAATATTTTTTACAAGTTTCTTTGGAGATCAAAGTTCAATGAAAACAGTATACATTGGACTTTTTGGGAGAAACTTTGTTACCCTTTTGAAGAAGGTAGACTGAATATCCGAAAGTTAACTGATATTCAGAACACTTTCTCTCAAAACCTTTGGTTTACCTACAGAAAGAATAGCAACTTATGGTTTAGGATGATGCATGATATTTATAATAGAAATACTCATCCTTCGAAAACAAATTTCAAAAAAACTGGTTCACTAACCTGGAGACGTCTTGTAGGAATCAAGATTGTTGCTGAAAATAATATTAGATGGCTTCTGGGCAGAAGGGACATAGATTTTTAGACTGAAAAACTGGCATAACTTGCCTCCTATCGTGGATCATAACCAGCCAGCCATCAACTGGTTTTTGGAAGCCAAAGTTAACTTATTTTAGAAGGATAGTTGATGGGACTTTAAGTCCATTAATGGGTTTATACCTAAAAGCAGAATTACTCAAATCAATAAATTCAAAGTCATCTCAATTGTAAAAGATAAAATAATCTAAAATCTGTCTCCTGATCAAAACTTCAACATGAAATGCACTTGGAACAACATTAGGCATTAAAAAAATTCCTCGAGTTTCTACAAAAAAATTTGGTCTGCCATTACTCCCAAGAAGTTTTCTTTTATGTTATGGAAACTAATGCATAATTTCGATCATATTGACTCTTTTATGCAAAATAGGCATCATCATATAACATCTAAGTGCCAATTTTCTTCTAATTGTGAAAATATTAAACATCTTTTTGGTAATTGTCCTTATGTATAGAGTATTTGGAGACATTTTAGTAATCTCTTCAACATCAGGGTTGAAAGATTTATGACCTCAAACCATGTTGTTCACAACTTGTTCTGGTCTTCGACTCAAAAAGTCCATATCACTCATTCTTTACCTGCAATTATATGTTGGGTGATATGGAAGAGTCGAAATAATGTCAAAGATAAAGACTTTGGTCTCAACCTTTATACTTTGATCAAAATGATTAACACAATCATTATGGGCATTGACACTTCTAATGTCCTTACTAGCAAGCACTGGTTAAATGTTAAAGATGTTGGTTTGTCGTTAGGCTGTCTGTCCTCTCATGATATAAACAAAAAGGGTACTTACATTAAGTGGATTGCTCCTGTAACTGGCAGGCTAAAGATCAACATCGATGCCTCTTGCCTAAAAAATGGCGAGTCTTGTGGAGCAATGCTTTTCAGAGACAGTGGAGGCACTATCGTAAATGGCTCCAACAAAACCTTTGGAAAACTAACCCCTCTGGTTGCTGAAACCAGAGCCTTGCTTGAAGGATTGCTGATCTGCAAGGAAAAGAATTGGGTGAATGTAGATATTGAGACGAATTGTTTAAATTTAATAAACATCATCGTTAAAGGTAAGAATCAATGGTACCTTCACTTCTTAATCTCCATTTTCAGAAAGCTAATCATGCCTTCTATGACTTTAAATTTTGTATCGCGAGTCCAGAATAAAGATGCAGACTGGCTCACTAAATGGACGTTGAAATGCAAAGAAAAAATAATATTCTCTCATTTCAATGCCCCAAACACTCTTTTTGCCATTGTTCTTCTTGAAAGCCTGGGATTAGGTTATGTTAGCTCACATGATTAATGTTGATTTTGGTTACGATGGTTGCTTTTATTTTGGCTATTTTTACTTGCAGATTTGGAGCTAGCTAATTGGAATGCACAACTGATTGGTGGAAGGCTCTAAAGTCTGGTGGATTTCCGATTTGGAAGCTATAAGTGAAGGAGTGTGGATTGATAGAAATCAAATTGGGCTGATTTTAGGGTTTAAATAGATTTGAGTTGGAATTGGTTTAAAGAAGCAGAAGAAAGTTTGGTATTTAGAAGAAGCTTGAGAAATCTTCATCTTCCTCAAGCTTTTCTCTTGCCTTCCATTGCAGAATTGAAGCTGAGTTTTGAAGATGGTGTTCCTAGTGGAGAGAAGCTCCCTGGTGACTTTATTTCTGCCTTTTGGTCTATTTTTAGGTTTTTTAGTATTTAGCCCTTATATTGTTTTAAAGTTCTCTCTGGGCTCCTTAAGACTGTTGTAACCTTTCAACTGGGTATATAATTCTCCCATTACTTTTTTTTAAACAGAAAATTTATTAATTTGTGGTGAAAATGGATCTACCAGACCTTACACCAATCGTTCTCAAGAGTTATAGAGTTACAGAAAATCAAAAGAAGGTAAATAGGCGAAAATGAAAGTACACCCGCCTTTGAAAAGCTAAATTTCAAAACCATCATTAATGGCGACTCTTCTTCTTCTCCAAGCATTATCCACAAAATTCTAAGAATCCTCAAGTAATTCAAACAGATCACCCAACTTTATCACCTTCCACCAGCAGCTTCATCTTCTTAACACACCTTTAAATTCTGAAATTGCAGAAAGGGAAATTTCGACAGTAACAAAATTCTGGATTCAAATTAGGTTAATCTTCAATTGTGCTAATATATCCTAGCCCAAAACTTTCGAGAAGAGCTATAGCTAAAAGCTAATTTGAAGCCTTCAAGTAAGGAAAACTTATCTTATTTTTGGATCTCATAGACCATTTCACAAAATAATCTGCTGCCTGATTCGGAGTTCTAGAGATATACTTGATGTTCATCGTTGAGGTAATTAATTTCATGGAAATCTCAATTAAAGGTCTAAGAAACCAAGGTGAATTTCCTTTAGCAATAAGATTTATAAGGAGCAAACAATCAGACTCAATATCAACATGCTTCCAGTTATTGTTTTTGTAGGTGATAAGACCTTCAAGCAATACACGAGCTTCAACAATCATGGGAGAGAGATTGTCATAAGTGTTACCATAGCAGTAAATAATTTCACCATTGCAGTTCCTGATCACAATTCCCCCATTCGACTCACCATTCCTAATGGAAGCAGCGTCAATATTCATCTTCAGTCTCTCATTCTCAGGCGTTTTCCATTTGAGGTATTCAATTCTGATATTGTTATTGACAGCAGAGCTGCAACCCAAGCTAAGACCTGCATTAGTATTATTTACCCAATGCTTCCTTTTTAAAATTTTAGTTATATCAAGACCCACAATAATCTTGTTCATATTTGGAATTGTTTTGTTTACAGAGTCATAGACTCCATTGAATTTAGAGTTGTTTCTACTCTTCCAAATCATCGAGCAAATAATAGCATGAATAACATGAGTTATATGCACTTTATATTTTGGAAACCAAAACCATATTCTAACAAGAGATAAGACTATAAAACTTTCGATTTTGATATTAAATAAATCACAATAATGCATCAAGAATTTCCATGAATACTTGCAATTGACAAACAAGTGATTTAGGTCTTCAACATTTGAACAAAACTGACATTTTGATGCAAGTTTAATATGTCTTCTCTGCATAGTCAAATCAGTAGAGATATAGTTTTCAAAAATCTTCCAAAGGAAAAAAGAGTAATTCATGGGGGTCAGAGCATTCCAAATCCTACTATATAAACCAAAGGTAGTGGAATGATGCATAATATTGTTCTAAGTTTTCTTGGTACTGAAATTGTTGTCATGAGAAATCGTCCATATTATCACATCTTTTTTGTTAATGTTATTTTTTAAAATTCTTAATTTGGTTTATTATGTTTTCAGGTAAGAAGCTTTCCATTAAGCCCAAGTTCCAGCTATTCTCCTTCCGGAATATTTTAACTTTAGCATCCAAGGACCGGTTATAGTCTCTAATGTTGCTCTGATCCAGGATAGGCTGCTGATTGTGCCACTCATCTCTCCAGAAATCTAGATCACCCTTTCCCAACAACCATCTGATATTATTATCAGCAACATCTTTTACACCTGTAAGTCTTTTCCAGATCAAATAAGACTATGTATTATTATTATTAGAATTTAAAGGATAAGCTTGCTTGCAGTAGATATTGTTCATAATGCTAGCCCAAAGGCTATCATTCTTCCTGAAGTTGTACCAAAGCTTTTGAGAGAAGGTGTGCTGCATATCAGAAAGTATTTTGATGTTTAGGCCATCTTCCTCAAAAATTCTACAAATATTACTCAACGAACTCCAATGAATGCTATTTACATTGTATTTACTTCTGCACATAAATCTATTAAAATATTTCTCTAATCTTTTGATGATGCAGAAGGAATTACATTGTTTTGCATCCAAAAACATGCGATGAACATTTGAACAGAAGAAATAAGAGAGAGACTTCCACCAAAAGAAAGTAAGTTGAGATCCCATTCATTTATTTTTGAGTTAACTTTATCAAGAATCACATTGAAGTTCTTTTCTTTGTTGTTGTTGTAGAGGCTAACACCCAGATAATTTGTAAGCAGAGAATCAACAGTAAAGCCAGTTTGATTTTCAAGGAAGTGAACTCTGGTATGATGAAGCTTAGTAGATATAATTATCTTTGTTTTGTCCTTATTTATAGTCTGACCTAAAACCAATTGATATCTGTCCAGGACTTTCCTAAGCAAATCAATAGAGGAGTGTAAACAGCTGGTGAAAACAAGAATATCATCAGGAAAGGCTAAACTTGGAATCATGTAATAAATTCTAGTAGAGTATCTCATTTTGATGTTAGAACAAAAAATATTACTAAGGCCTCTAGTTAAAACTTCTTCTCCAATAATAAATAGGCTCGGGGACATAGGATCCCCTTGCCTTAAGCCTCTTTTGGGGTTCAAGTAGCCTAAAACTTCCCCATTAATTAACATAGAATTGTTAACATCTTTTATCAGCTTGTTTATTAAAGTAATAAACACATTAGAGAAGCCAAACAAGGACAAGACTTTAGTTACAAAAGAAGTGGGACATTCTGTCAAATGCCTTTGACATGTCCAACTAAATAACTATGTTTCCAGTCTTAGGTTTTTTGCTGATATCAAAGATAAGCTCTTTTGGTATTAAGATATTATCATGTATTGATCTCCCTTTCACAAAAGCATCTTGACTATTAGCGATGATATTAGGTAATATATCAGCCAACCTAGAGTTTAAAAGTTTCGAAAGAATTCTATTCAGCATTGAATAGAGACTTATGGGCCTATAGCTGTTCCAGGAGATATGGTTAGATATGTTAAGAATTAAGCTAATACCTGTGGCAAAACTTCCACTAGGTAAACTCTGACCACTAAGGTATGAATTAATAGCCAGATAAAGATCACTTTTAATAATGCTCCAACAAAATTTGTAAAAAAATATGTTATACCCATTAAGACCAGCAGCACTTGATGAGTTTATACTATTAATAACCTGCCCAACCTCTTCTTCATTTGTAGGTTTCATCAGATTATCATTTTCCTCCTGAGTAACAATGTTGGGAATGCTATCAAAGATATTATCCTACACTAGAACAGTTTACTCATCCTTACTAATGTAAGGGTCTTTTGTTAAAGTTTCCTTGAAGAAATTTACAGCTGAAATCCCAATATCTCCTTGATTGTGAAACCATGTATTGTTCTCTTTGATCCCCTTAATGGTTTTCTTTTTCTTTTTATGAAAACATAAGCATGGTAAGCTCTAGATTTCTGATAACCATCCCTGAGCCAATTGTTGTAACTCTTCTGTTTCCAATAGTCATGCTCATTTTTTAATGCTTGAATAAGAAAACTGTTGGCCTTTCTTAACTCATATTTAGTCTCAGTAGTGTTATTGATTTGAACCAGGTTTTCTAGTCCCATCACCTCATCTTCAAAGTTTTAACTTTTCTGAGAATGTTACCATAGTGAGTAGCATTCCAGTTCTTGAGACACTTCTTTAATCTCTTTAATTTAAACCAAAAAATTCGGTTAGTCAGACCTGCAATCTTAAAATTCAAGTTATGATCAACAACATTGAAAAAAAAATTCATTATTTACCCACATATTCATAAATTTGAATCTTTAATTATTATAACAGAATTATTAGTGGAATTAGCAGTGATAAGAAGGGGGGCATGGCAGAACAAGTTCTGACCATGTGAATGACCTTAGTATCCATGAAAGTATCAGACCATTTCTTGTTAAACATAGAGCAGTCTAATCATTTCCATTTGTTGCTTCTGTTCTAGGTGAATTTGGACCCAATGTAGCCAGCATCTTCCAGGTTACTATAATTTATCATAACATTAAAATCCTCAATGTTGTTATGGCAGAGAGAGGTGCAACCAATTTGTTCATCTGTTGACGCAATCACATTGAAATCCCCTACTGTAAGCCAACTCTTCTCAGAAGTAGCCAATTGATTTAGCTGATCCCAAAGAGCCAACCTATTTATCCTCTGGCATTTAGCGTAAATCACATAAAGGTTAAAGTTTATGTTAGAATCATGATATGTAACCTCACGATTCAAGCATTGATCATGGTCCATAATAATATTAACATTAATATCATTATCCCAAATAATCCAAATCTTATTAGAAGAATTAAAAATATAATTTTTAAAACCCATAGTAGAAACAATCTCCTTCATTTTCTCTTTGCTAACCATAGGCTCCTGAATTGCAAGCATATTGATCTTATCATTGTAAATAATAGAATTCAGCCTCATGACTGTTGCTTTATTATAGATACCACACACATTCCAATTAAGTATCCTTATCATTATCAGATAATGATTTGTAGTGTCTATTGTTCTCTGAGAATTTCAAAGACTTTATTATAACTTTATTGGGTTTTTTCTTTCTTTTTACATATTTGAGTTTGTTTTTCAGGATAATATTAAAGCCATGATCAGGAGAAGCATGATTAGGCTCTTGAGTTGGTGTCACAGGGATACTTCCTATATTGTTAAGTTGGGATCATCATTTTCATCCTCTTGAGTGTAGTCCTGTTCCAACAATTGTAAAGCCCAATAATTTCATATTCTTTAGGGGTTGTTGAATCCTGTTTGTTTTGAGTTCTTTTGTTGTATGTATCATTCATATCCAGCATATTATTCTAATTAATCATAATAAATTGAATCTTTGGTCTGTAAACTGGTTTAGATTTAATATTACTTCTTTCTGTGTTCTTCTTTTGGATTTTATTGACAGTATTGTTGATAGGAAACTCATATCTATTATCACATTTTTTAGCCAACACCGAGGTATTCTTCTTGCAATACAAATTCTTGTGACCCATATGATAACAACAATCAAAATAACCAGGGATATTTTAATAATTAACACTCAACCAACAACCACCGTTGCTAACAAATCTGATCCACACCTGATAATGAAACTTTTGTTCGAACATCCAATCCAACTAAAGCATAACCCTAGGATCCCGTTGAATTGTGTACATATGATAATTAGGTAACCTCACATTAACGTTATTCACTTCTTATCCACGTTCAATATGCTCAACTTTACCCTTAACTCTAGGATCGGGCATGCCCGAAGGACCCCTTCCCGATGCCAAGAATCGACCAGTTGGTAGATTCGACGTCAGGTAACAAGTTGCTGTCATTCATGGATGCATACGCCGGTTATAATCAGATCAAATTACACGCTGCGGATCAGGAAAGTACCACATTCATCATGGGCCAAGGACTATACTGCTATAAAGTAATGCCCTTCGGGCTAAAAAACGCCGGCGCAACATACCAAAGGCTAGTTAACAAAACGTTAGAGGGTCAAATTGGGAGGAATATGGAGGTGTACATCGATGATATGTTGGTTAAAAGCGGCACAGATGAAGCCCACCTTACCGATCTGAGAGAAACCTTTGATAACCTGCGGGGAATAAATCTCAAGCTTAACCCGGAAAAATGCTCCTTCGGGGTCCGGTCAGGAAAATTTCTAGGTTTCTTCGTTAGCGAGAAAGGTATTGAAGCCGATCCCGTCCAACTTCGAGCTCTGACCGATATGACTCCGCCCCGGAACATCAAGGAAGTACATATCCTAACTGGGCGTATGGCTGCCTTAAATCGCTTTATTTCTCGGTCATCTGATAAGTGCGCTCCCTTTTTTCAGGTCTTGAGACGAGCCAAAAAATTTGTGTGGACGCCCGAATGTAACGAAGCATTCTTGGGAATTAAACAGTATCTATCGTCCCCGAACCTCTTGACAAAGCCCATCGCTGGCGAGACACTTTTCCTTTACGTTGCGGTTACTGACTTTGCGGTTAGTGCGGCTTTGATGAGTGAGTCGGGACCGGCCCCTACAGCGGTTTACTTTGTGAGCAAAATCCTGCTGGATGCAGAGACTCGGTATTTAAAGTTGGAAAAAATAGCTCTCGCCCTAGTCACGGCAACACGAAAAATGCGCCCGTACTTTCAAGCCCATCCTATCATAGTCCGAACCTCGTTCCCACTCAAGTACATCCTCCAGCGACCAGACATGCCCGGGAGAATGTCCAAATGGTCGGTCGAGTTGGGCGATTTTGACATCGACTTCGAACCTCAGACAGCTATTAAAGGCCAAATCCTGGCTGATTGTTTAGTAGAGTTTCATCCCAAACGAACGGATCAGGACGCGCCTTCCCAAGAAGCCGCACTGAATGAGTGGACTGTCCGAACCGACGGGGGGGCTAACGTCAGTGGCTGTGGAGCAGGGATACAAATAGTTTCCCCCATCGGGCATTAGCATGCACCAAGCCGTTCGATTTGGTTTCCATACTTCGAACAATGAAGCTGAATACGAGGCTGATCTGGCAGGGCTACGGTTAGCACAGGTATGTTGGGAAAAGCGGGTACGCCTCATAAGCGATTCCCAACTTTTGATAACCCGTCTATTATCAAACGTCACGAGTTAGATAACCGACCTGAAATCGCCTGTCAGATCTCTTCGGTAACAATCTCTTATTGGCGACGTGACATTATCGCCTTCTTAGATGAAGGTAGGCTACCTAGCGATAACGCCTCAGCTCGGAAAGTACGCAACAAGGCTCGGGGTTACGTCATTTTAGGTGAAGTAATGTACAAGAAATCCTTCAGCCGCCCCCTGCTCCGATGCTTAGGGGTCCATGAGTCACAAATAATTGTGTCTGAGCTACATGATGGTGAGGGTGCGGCACATTGCGGTTACAAAGTCTTAATCAGAAGGATTCTTCTCGCAGGATTCTATTGGCCGGCGATAACAGCAGATGCACGACTAATAGTCAAAACCTGCGATACATGTCAACGATTCGCAAACGCGATAAACGTTCCTGCGGCTCCTCTAGAGTCCATATCTGAAGGTCTACCCTTTGACCGATGGGGAATCGACCTTGTCGGACCACTACCAATGGCATCGGGTGGAAGACAGACGATCGTCGTGGCAGTAGACTATTTTTCCAAGTGGGTCGAAGCTGAACCTTTATCCGCCACCAAGACCAAAGATATCATCAAATTTATCTGGTCTAACATATGTTGTCGGTTCGGGGTACCGCAGAGGTTAACTATGGATAACGGACCACAGTTCGACAGCGGGGAAATGAAAGCTTTCTGCACCACTCATAAGATCAGGCAATGTTTCTCCGCTCCTTTCCATCCTCAAGCAAATGGACAGGTCGAAGTCACCAACCGGACCATTTTGGACGGCCTCAGAAAAAACCTTGAAGGAAAATCCGGAAAATGGCTCGACTACCTTCAAGAGGTACTGTGGGCTTACCGAGCCACCCCCCGGACGGCAACCCAGGAGTCACCTTATGCTTTGGTATACGGTATGGACACGGTTACCCCTGTGGAATCCATTTTTCCATCTTTTAGGGTCGGTACCTATGAGGAGAAAGCGAACGACGACAGCAGACGACTCGAGCTCGATCTTATAGAAGAGAAGCGCAATCGCGCCCAGTTGAACTCTTTGCACTATCAGACCCTGATGAGAAGTCGATACGCCTCTAAGGTACGTCGTCGGGAGTTTAAGGTCGGTGACAAGGTTTTGAGGCGCGTCTTTCTTCACACCAAAGACAAAAGCCTCGGCAAGCTCGCCCCAAATTGGGAAGGACCCTACGAAATCGTGGAAAAAATCAAGAGCGGGACAAACCGCCTGCAAAACAGGCTCGGGCATCGTTTGAGGCTACCATGGAATATTGAACATCTAAAATTGTATTTAGAATAGTTGTAAAATATTTGTAGTTTGTTTGACATGGTCTGTAAAAACTTATTGGTCGGGGATGCACTCTTTCCTACCTCGGTGGCGCGAGAAGGTTTTAACGAGGCATCATAAACACCCGATCACTTGATTACGTTAATCAAAATTTTCTTTTGCCTTCCAAATTTTGAAGTGTTACGAACTTGATCAGCTGACGAGCTGGTCAGCGTCTGTTCCCACTAATATTAATGGATCTACATGTTTAATTTTCTCGACCCTTTGGGAAAAGTTTCAATGTTACATTGATCTACAGAACCTTAATAGGTTTTTTAGTTTTTACAACTGATCTACATGTTTAATTTTCCCGACCCTTTGGGAAAAGTTTCAATGTTACATTGATCTACAGAGCCTTAATAGGTTTTTCAGTTTTTACAACTGATCTACATGTTTAATTTTCCCGACCCTTTAGGAAAAGTTTCAATGTTACATTGATCTACAGAACCTTAATGGGTTTTTCAGTTTTTACAACTGATCTACATGTTTAATTTTCCCGACCCTTTGGGAAAAGTTTCAATGTTACATTGATCTACAGAACCTTAATGGGTTTTTCAGTGTTTACAGCTGATCTACATGTTTAATTTTCTCGGCCTTTTGCATAAGTGTCAATAATACATGTTTTTATTTTTTCGATCCCATCAGGAATTTCACAAATAGCGTTGATCTACAGACCCTACTTTGGTTTTTCACAAAAACACTTTGGTTTTCCTAAGTAAAAACACCGGCAAATTATGGTAAGAAACAAAGATTGCATACTCACACAAACATGAATATTGAAATGTTTCATAGGAAATAATGGTAGGGGACCCCGCGGCCCCCAAAGATATTACAAACAAAAAACAAAAAAACAACAAGTAACAAAAACTGCCAGCCGATCACTCGCCATCCTCCTCCTCGGACTCCGTATCGTCCGACTCATCCTCACAAACGACTCCCTCAGGTCGGTCCGCCTTGGGTACATCTAGCCACATCGCCCCGAGATGAAGGGTCGGGAAACGATTATGGAACGAAAGCACATACGCGGCTTTAGCATCGGCCGCCTCTTTGTCCGCCCACTTCTTGCACTTATCTGCAAAGGCGGTGTTCGAAGCTTTCAGCTTTTGGACCTCCTGAGCTAGAGTGGCAGCACGATCTTCCCCGGCTTTTTTCTTCTCCTCCGAGATACGGATAGCCTCTGCAGCCCGCCCCTCTGCCAATTCCTGCGCGGCCTTGGCACTCTGCACCTCCTCCTTTAAACTAGCAATTTTGGCCTCCGCGCCCACTAGCTTCTGGCTCAGCTCGGCCGCCCTATGCTCTTTCAGGGCCGCGGGTACAAGCAGGTTGTACAGAGATAAGGCTAGTCCGTCCGATCCTTGCAGCGGGAAGGTGTGCGGCAAACCAAGCATCGTTAGCACCGGGTACTGAGGACCACTAGAGGAGGCCACGGCTGGGTCCGATATGTTGGGAGGGTTGACATCATCCGGAATCACCACTACGGGATCCACCGGCGATTTACCTTTAACCCCACCGAACTGATCAAACAGCTCTGGTACGGTGGCATTGTCCGTCCCAGCAACGATCCCGCTCTCTTTGGCACGCCTTGGCTTCTTCAGCTTGGCCCCATCAGCGTCGGCTCGATTTTTTCTCTTAGGCACCGGAGGCTGGGCCTGGTTGGATGCACCACCTTCAGCATCATTCACCACTCCCCGAACCGTTCCCTCTCCACCAGCTGCATTATCCCGCCCGACCTCGTCATCCAACTTTGGGCGCTTGCTAGGCGCCTTGTTGCGTTTCGGGAGGTACAATTGATACCCAGGAGCGTCTGTTTTAGCAATAATGTCCTCCAGGCTGGGGGGTTCCCGCAGTTGTTCAATGGTCAACACCTCCGACGAGCAACACCAGAGGTTACTCTTGAGCAATTTGGTGTCCTTGAAGGTATGATGCATCGCCCGACCCCACTGCTTCTTCGAAAAATCCTTCAACACTTGGAAAGTGTCTTCAGCAGCTTTCGAGAGGTCCTTCTTTAGCCCCTGCAGGAACTCCTTCGACACTGCATAAAGGGTTGGTATTTAAAAAAAAAAGAGTACTGTCATGGACCCAGGACCAAAGCAGCTGCCTCTTATTCTACTTGCTATAAGGAAGACCGTTCTCCCAGCAGCCGCTCAGAAACACAAATCGATGCTTCCAGCCCTTATCTCCCTCCAGAAAATCGTTAACTATCTTCCGCTTGTTTCCCAAGGAAGAGTAGAATAACGGGGACTTAGGCACCTTGGACAGACCTGACATGGTGATGTATTCGTCCATAGGCATAACCCGACCAGAAAGGCGTGAAGCCATTATGCAGGACATTAAGGTATACCAGGCATTAGGCGTCAGCTGCGACGTGCAGATCTGGAGGGTGCGGAAATAAAGCGCAATCTCGGGATCTAAGGGGAATCGAACACCCCAATTGAATAGCTCGGTGAACACCACTATTTCCCAAGATCGGACGTGAACAGGAGTCTCCCCAGGGACCGGGAACCGGACCGTGACGCACTCAGGAATTCCCCAACGAATCAGCAGCTCCGTGTGCTCGGACTCGGGGAAGTAGAGGTACGTTCCTTCGTAGAGAGAGACGACGTCCTTCGAAGGAAGCCAGCAGAAATAGGTGGTGGTGATTGCGGCCTCTACTTCTTCGGGCAGAGGATCGTCTGAAGGGCTAGCAGCGTTCCCGACAGCGGCAATGCTGACCTCCGCGGGAGCAATATCCATCTCTGATTCTTCCAAATCGGGGTTCGGAGCTTGGTCAGAGCTTCGGGCAGTAGCAGCGTTCGGATCCGATGATCGTACCCGAAAGCTTGAGGGTTCAGCAGTATTCCCAGAATGAGCCTGATGAGCCGCATCCAATTCCTCTGGCGTCACCCGACGCTTAGGCAGACCTAAAAACGTTACGGCAGTGTTAAAACCAGTCCGGTACCCGACGCGTAGGGGGACTGTTTTCGCCCATAGTCAAGAACTTAGTTTTATGAACGCGTCGGGGCGGAAATGGACGCGACGGGACGTATGAGTTGACAGACGACGGGGTCGGATTCTCCGACCAAACTACAGGGAAACGAGAGGAGCTGCTACTAGAAGAGAAGACAACAGTTTCTGGAGATAAGCTAATCTCGGGAGACAGAGAACCAGGCGGTTCGGGCGAAAGGAAGGATTCGACAGAGATCGGGGTAGCTAAAATGGGGTCGTGGGGCTGCGGGACGGGAGTAAAAGGTTTGGAATTAGATCCCCAAATCAAGCTAGTGCATCGGTACTCTTCGGCTCGGTCTCCGATGCTCGCCCACTCTTTGAAACCAAACACAGGCTTTTTCTTTTTCTTCGTTGGTGGTTGCTTCGGGTGTCTAGGTTTCATAAAACAAGCATTCCCTCTCTAGAAATGATCGGACAGCACTTTCTCTCTCTAGAATGCCTCTGAGAGAAATCAAGATTTGTGGAGTATTTATAGGCAACGTTGAATGACCGGGGAATGCCAATCGACAAAAGCACAGCGGGAAGACGAAGAGTCTCCCTAAAAAACTAGTCTGGCAAGGACGCATCCCGTCAACAGGTGACACGTGTTGACCATCTTCTGACGAAGACTTGCCTAGGTTAGCCCCTTCGAACCGACTGATGAGATGGGCCTTCTTAGCCTGATCCACCGCGAGAGTCGGCCCATCACAGTGGGACCAGGAATAAAAGCCCAAGAAGACGCGGGAGCCGACCTGGCCAGAACTATGAACACCGGGCAAGGAATGTCTAGCAGAACCTGAGTATTGCCTTCGGATAAAGTCAGTTAAAAAGCGTTGTGGGAGTGTCATCGAACACCCATGGGACAGATCGGGACGGGCAACATCGTGGAATGCCCGACGCTTTTGGAAAAGAGGTAATTCATCCAAGGATAAGCCGTTGGCCCGAAGCACAGGAGACTGCGGTCGATAGGTTTAGGCTCGGCTATGAGTCTCCGCTCCTGATACTCCCGAAGACTGGGGGGCTACTGATAAGGGTAGAATTCGCCGATATAAATAACGAGGGTTTAATTGTGGATAAAAGATACTTGGTGTAATTATTAATGTATTTAGGATCTTTCGGGGACCAATTTGTAAACAAGGTACTTACTAAGAGGCCTCATTAGTTATGTAAACAGCCCACTAAGGATTTTAGTGGGTCCACCTTATTTTAGTATAAAAGGTGACCCACTTTCTTGGTAGGTGGCACATTGAATATTATTCTATTCCATTCTCTCTCTCTCTACACTTTCTCTCTCTAGTCATATCAAGCACAAGATTCGAAATATTCTACCAAACATTTATTGACTCATCATGTGGTACTTGATTTTAGTGGTGCTAAGAAACAAGGCGGTGTGATCTGATAAGAGTGAGCAGCTACATTTGTAGTGTCTCTAAGGTTCATGTAGTCTCCAACCTTAGTATAGTGGGCTAACGAAAGTCAATTTTGAGGAGGCTAATGTGGTACTTTATTCGATAAGAGATATGTTAGGGTACGATTAAAGTCCCACATATCACACTCCTCAGAAGTCCCTTGGTTTTTATCTTCACAACGAAGGGGTTTTTCCACATAAAATAAATCTTGTGTGTCGATTTATTTTACCGTTGCTTATTTTCGTGATTAGATTTGTGGTTAAATATGGTTAAATAATTGGAATATGCAGTACTCATATTCCCAACAAATAGTATTAGACCTGCAGGCCCATATGGAATATGAGTGTGGAATTCTCTGATTTTGGAAGGTGAATATGTGGTACTCATATTCCCGATAAATGGCAACAAATCTGCAGGTCCAGTCGGGACACAATGTGTGAAATTTCTCGAATTTCGAAAACAATGAACCAATAGTGATGCTCAAGGTAAATTATATGCTCTATAGATAACTGCTGTGACCTAGTTTGGAGTTTCATTGGCTCATCAAGTAGTGTAAACTTGATTGTAGTGTATCAAAACTGTGGTACTTGATTGAATTGGTGCTAAGGAATAAGGTGGTGTGATCTGATAATAGTGAGCAACTACATTTATAGTGCCTCTATGATTTAGGTAGTCTTTACTCTTATTAGAGTGAGCGAATAAAATTCAATTGAAAGGAGGATAGAGTGATATTTTGTTCGAGAGGAGATATTTTATAGTACGATCAAAGTCCCACATATCACACTCCTCATAAGTCCCTTGGTTTTTACTTTTCACATCGAATGAGGTTTTCCACGTAAAATAAATCTTGTCTGGCCATTAATTGTACTGTTTCTTTTCTTCGTGATTACATTTTTTATTAAATTTGGTTGATTAATTGTTATATCGTTGACCGTGAATTGGATTTCTCGTTTGTTTGGTTGATTTCCTTGAATTTGATTGGGTGGTTTGATATATTACTTTTTCAGGTTCTACAATTGGTATTGGACCTTGTAGTTTTTCTAGCCATTGAATATGGAGTATAATAATGGTAACTCTATGATTAAATTGACATCAACCAATTATTATATCTGGAAACCAATAATGGAGGATTTATGATATTGCATAGATCTCTTTGATCTGATTAAGTCAATTAAATATATATATTTCTCGTACTTCTACTAGATGTGTAAAACTGCAAGATAAACAATAAAAATATGGGTAGATAATATGTAAAGGAAAGAATCCTACATATTCACATATGAGCATATTTGGATGCATGGCATACATGCATGCTCCAAAATAAGGGATCCAAACTTGATTTAAAGACTAATCTTTGTGTGTCTATTCGACATGTTGATGAATAGTATGGCTTCACACTCTGTGATCCTGAGAAGAAGAAAGTAGTGAAAAGTAGTGAAAAGTAGTGAAAAGTAGTGAAAAGTAGTGAAAAGTAGTGAAAAGTAGTGAAAAGTAGTGAAAAGTGGAGATGTGTTATTCTTTGAGCACGAAAAGGGTGTAGATATTTTGATTACAAGGTTAACTTCTACTTTTGATGTATCTTTTAATAAAACTAATGACATTCCTTCTTTTACTATTCCTTATGTAAATCCGCCAACAAATGAAGATGTTGAAGTGGTTCCTTATGATATTGAGGATGTATCATCCAATGGTGATTTACAAGATGATAATTTTAATGAGACTTTATTTGAGGAAGAAGTTCATAAGAAAAGGGAGCAATTTACCCCTCGTGTGGATGATACATAGGTTTGAAAGTCAACTAAAGAGAGAACACATTCAATAAGGAATCCAAGTTCGGAGTTTGTTCTAGTCATTGATAAGGTAGTTTCTGCGAGCATCGAGGTGTTGAGTAAGGTAGTTTTCGCAAGCAATGTTGAGCTTTGTAGTAAGCTTGTTGAGATGAGGTTTAAATGATCACCTCATGATTGTATCTTCCCTATGATGGGCTAGAGGGGGAGATTGGACAGTATATCCCAAATTTAGGACAACTTTATAACTTAGGTTTAAATGATCACCTCATCTTTCTATCTCTTTCTTGCATGGGGAGGGAAAAAAGAAACTAAATGAACTCAATTTTTTGTAAACGTATTTTGGTGAGTCCAAATCCAATTTCGGAACCTAAAATATGCATATGTGTCCAAATTTCCATTTTTTACAATCATTAGTAGTACTAATTGCTTTGTATATTACTTCAATAATATTCTAAGAGTATATGATATTCTTCTTCATGATTCAACTACTTATCTCTTTCTCTTTCACTAACAAACTCTAAACTTAAGGAGATTGAAAAAATTTCTAAGTCTGATTTGCTTTGGAATTAGAAACATCTTTTTATAGACTAACATACGCTATGGACTAAAGTTATAGAAATCATCAAGTCGAGGAATTCTGACCAAAGATTTTGAGGTGCAATGACTAAATGAAAGAAAACACAATAGTCTATGGATGTCATAAAAAATATAGAAATATTTCAACAAGTGGAAGATTTTTTATGAGTGTACCAAAAACAAATTTGTGGAGACTTTCTGATACAAACGGATAATATCATATTATTAAGTGAGTTCAGATCATATTTATATATTCTCAAATGATAGGGGTATTATCCATTCACCTTTTAACGCATGCAATTTAAAAGCATCAAAGAAAAATCAGACACTACTTGATCTGTCATCAAAAGACATGAAATAGCAACCGATTATGTATCTTCGGATATGTAAAAGTTCGAAGAATTTAGCATAGGAATGAATAACTTCCAAAAATATGTGTTGTATTTAGGGTGGTTAGTGATTGTAGAGAACGAGAAATCGGACGGAAACCGAACTGAACGTGAACCATTTCGATTGTTATTGGTTCACTTCACAATTCTATTTTAACACCCAAGATTGATAAGGAACCAAACGGACGAGACTCGTTTGGAACGGAGCCCGATATGAAATTGGTAAAACCGATACGAAAATGAATCAATAAAATCATTAAGTCCGATTATTTATTTATTTATCTAGTTTTTCTTATAATAATAAATGTAACAAAAATTATTTATAATTATAAAATTATAAATAATATAATATTAATTATTTGTGTAATAGTCGTATTAATACAATTATAAATTTATTAATATTAATACAGTTAAAATTTATTTATACAATTTGATATGTATTTTTAATTGTTTTGAACTAGACCGGTTAAAAATCCAATCAAAATATAAACCAAACTAAATTAGAGTAGAACGAGTTGAGATCGACCCGAAACTAAACGGGGGACAAAACAAATTAGAACCGAGCCGTAATTAACCGATTTTTATGGGTTTTGGTCAACCATCAAAAATCAATTTTTTATCTATGATGTCCGTTTCAAACCGCTAATTTTATTAATCTGACGCGATTTAGTCAAAAAATCCAAGTGAACGGGAACTATAACCGGACTAGCTACGGGCCTGGTAAGTCTGTATCAAGAGCAATTTGATCAACAAATACAACATAACTTTGAAATTTACTGTGAAATGAATAATAAATGCAAACACAAATAAGAAAAAACAGAATGCTTCAAAAGTGAAAAAAGATGCCTCTTACCAAATAAACGTTATCAGGTCTTTGTCTACAGTGACACTTCATTTCGATTTGAATATGAATATATCTCTTTCTTTCTTTCTTTTACTTAAATTTGGCATTTTTTATTTTATGAATTAAAAATTACTAGTTGGAGTACATGCACCATCAGAAAATCACATTCACCCATTTAATTACATTTATTCCATTTTGTTAAAAGAAATCAGACAACAATAAACTCCTTCAACTCAAATCGTTTTCTCCCAAATCAAGCAAATAATCCTAAGAACCATCAGCCTTCATCAGCTTTCAAAACCACACTTTCAGAGATCAATCCACACAGAAAACCCTAATCGAAATTTGGAGCCCCTCTTCTTCCATTCAACTCTCAAAACCAGGTTCACAACAAATCAGAAAACCATTATCTTCAACACAAAAAACCAAGAGAGCCTTCAACAGCCAAGCTTCATTCAGATCGAGATAATTGAAAACATACAATCAAGAGAGCAGCTTACGACAGTAATTAACAATAGAAGAGAGCAGCTTACGACAGTAATTAACAATAGAAGTGAGGAACCATGGAGATTTCCCATGTAGAAACATTTCTACTAGGATGAGGGAATCTGTTTCTATGTCCAGATTAATGATCCCTCTTGAATGGCAGAGAGTAAGGCCATCAAACATCGCTCTACACTCTGCCACTATAGGAATAGCTTTTCCATAGAGACGCACATAACAGAAAATTATGTTACATTTGATGAGTTCGGATATTTGATTTATTGTGCCTTGACTAAATCCGAAGGGAAATTCAGACCAAACCTCTATAATGAAATTTCGAACAGGACAAATTTATTAAACGTTGACTAAGATCGCTACTAATCACTTCAAACTAAATTACTAATGGGTTCTTAAACTTGACCCAACTTTATGACCTGGCCCAATAAGCCCATGGGTCAGTAATTAAGTATACATACTGATATAGAGTGAAACGCAAAGAAGCCTAAAGGGATAAAACCCTAATTTTTTTATTAATCAAAAACAATGTCCCTAACAATGAATAGAAGATAGGTTTATATAGAGTTCAAGCAAAACCCTAAAACTAAAAATATGAAAATTACAAAAATAGCCTAAAGTATTAAAATTGCGAAAAAAGAGGATAGATGAGCCTGAATGCCTAAAAAATCCCATAGCTCACGAGCAAAGCTGGTGACTTGCGTTCGTGACGTCGTTTCCTTCGAAACAAGGTGCTGTGGGTCAAAATCTGACACCGGAGCTCCGAACTGTCAATTCACCGAACTGTCTACATCATTCCCGTCGGGGTAGAGAAGATTCGCCCTCGAATCTGAACCGGTCTCCCCATCAGAAGAGTCACCTGCATGAGGAATCAGATGCTTAACATTGAAAACATCAGTCGTGCGAACATGGTTAGGCAAACGTAGTCGATAAGCATTCGGATTGATCCGCTCCACAATCTCTACTGGACCAATCTTCCGGGCGGCCAGTTTATTGTATTCACCAGCAGGGTACCGATTCTTTGTTAAAACTGCCCATACATAGTCACCAACTTCGAACTGAACAGGACGACGATGAGAATCTTCCTGAGACTTATATTTGGCGGTGCTCAAGACCAACTGATCATGAGTCTGCTGGTGGGTTTGGCGAATCTGTGAGACAAGTTCCTCAGCAGTTGTATGAAGACGAATCTTGCTAGGCAGTGCTAACAAGTCTACTGGACCCCTAGGCACAATACCATACATCACCTGAAAAGGACAAAAACCCGTGGATCTGTTAAGGGCATGGTTATGGGCGAACTCCGCCTGCGGTAAGCGCTGATCCCAAGCCTTCGGATGATCTCCTACCAGACTACGCAATAGGTTACCGAGAGATCGGTTAACCACCTCTGTCTGACCATCCGTATGAGGGTGGTAAGCACTACTGAAGTTGAGCTGTGTATTCACCATACGCCATAAGTTGCGCCAAAAATGACTCACAAACCGGGTGTCACGGTCAGAAACAATGGTACTGGGAAGGCCATGAATACGATAAATCTCCCAAAAGAAAAGCTGCGCAACACACACTTCATCAGATGTTTTTCTACAGGGAATGAAGTGTACCATCTTAGAAAAACGATCAACCACCACAAAAATAGAATCGAATCCACGCTGAGTCCGGGGTAAACCAAGAACAAAATCCATACTGATGTCAGTCCAGGGATGAGCCGGAATCGGCAGGGGTAAATAAAGACCTGCATTTGTGGATGTTCCCTTGGCCAACTGACAAATTCGATAACGGGCGACAAAACGACCAACTTCCTTCCGCATCGATGGCGAAAAATAGGATGACGACAGCAACTGGTATGTTCGATCACGGCCCACATGACCTTCATTATGCAGCTCCTGGATCAGCTGAGGACGCAAACTACAGTCAGGGATACATAGCTGTACGCCACGAAAGAGAAAGCCATCTTCCAATAAAAATCAGAATGTTCGCCATGCTGAATCAGTTCCAGAACCCGAGAAAATAATGAGTCAGTAACATAAAGGTCAACAAAAGAATCAAAGCCAGGAACCTGAACGCGCATCTCAGTCAACAGAGTGTGGCGTCGGCTCAAAGCATCAGCAACCCGATTCGTAATATCGGCCTTGTGCTTGATGACAAAAGTCAACTGCTGCAAATAAGCTATCCAAGCAGCATGTCTATGAGATACTTTGTCTTGAAAGAGTCATGATCAGTATATAACACAAATTCATGTTGAAACAAGTAATGACGCCAATGTTTGATAGCCTGAACTATCTCATAAAATTTAATATCATAAGTACTAAATCTCAGTTTGGCATTTGCCAATTTCTCACTGAAGAAAGCCACAAGACGCCCTCATTGGGAGAGAACTGCCCCAATACCAAATTTAGACGCATCACAATGAAGCTCGAATGGCTGTGAAAAGTCGGGCAGCACCAAAATAGGCGCTGTGGTGAGACGTCGTTTAACTTCTACAAATGATGCATCAGCATCGTCGGACCAACTAAATTTTGTGCCCTTCATGCAATCCGTAATCAGGCCATAATACTGCTGAAATGGGGAATAAAACGCCGATAAAACGATGCTAAACCATGAAAACTACGAACCTCAGTAATGGAAGTATGTCGAGGCCACTGGTCCACAGCAGCCACTTTGCTCGGATCAGCTCGTAACCCGTCATCAGAGACAATATAACCCAAAAATTGAACAGCTGGGGACATAAACGAACATTTGGCACTAGCAGCATAAAACTTATCTCGACGCAACACCAATAACACCTCACGTAAATGGGATAGATGCACAGAATGGTTAGAACTATAGATCAGAATATCATCGAAGTATACAACAACAAATTTACCGATGAAAGGCCTCAATGCCTGATTCATGATACGCATGAACGTGCTAGGCGCGTTGGACAGGCCAAACGGCATCACCATCCACTCAAACAAGCCCTCATGCGTCTTAAACGACGTCTTCCACTCATCACCAGGACGAATTCGAATCTGATGGTATCCACTCTTCAAATCAAGCTTGCTGAACACAGAAGCACCACCCAACTGGTCTAACAGATCATCCAGGCGAGGTATAGGAAACCTGTAGCGAACAGTGATCTTGTTAATAGCTCGGCTGTCCACACACATACGCCAAGAACCATCCTTCTTCGGTGTCAGTAATGCCGGAACTGCACAAGGGCTGAGACTTTCCCGAATATGTCCCTTCTCCAACAAATCCTCCACCTGTCGTCGTAATTCTTCATGCTTTTTCGGGCTCATTCGGTAGTGGGGTCGATTTGGGAGAGCAGCACCAGGGACCAGGTCGATCTGATGTTGAATATCTCTCAGAGGAGGTAACTCGGGTCACAAATCCGCTGGAAACACATCTGCAAACTCCTGCAAAAGAGACTGAATGACAGGACTATGGCCCGCCTTAGAATTAGGCACAACAGGGTCACAGAACAATAGGAAAACCACGCCAGCGTCTTCCATGGCTGTCTGAAAAGAAGCACGGGACAGCAAATTCGATGTGGAAGGAGTAGAGTGAATGCTCAGGGGTCGAGGCTTTGTTGGCATAAGAACGATCTTTTTTCCCCGAAAGAGGAATGAGTAGGTATTTGCACGCCCATCATGTATAACAGACAGATTGTACTGTCAAGGACGGCCAAGCAGTAGATGACAAGCATCCATAGGGACAATATCACAAAAGACTTCACCATGGTATGTTTGCCCTACAGAAAAAGAAACAAGCACGCGTTTGGAGACGGTGATATCAGTACCTTTGCTTAACCAGGCGAGCTTGTACGGCTTGGGATGCGATTCTGCCCTCAACCCTAGCTTTGAAACCGCTGCTTCGGAGACGATATTCTCGCAGCTGCCAGCATCAATGATGAAGGTGCACACCTTCCCGCCGATCGTACACGTCGACTGGAACACGTTACTCCTCAGCCAGTCGCTCTGCTCACGAACGCGAGGAGACAGGAAAGTACGACGCAGCATCAGCACTGCTCCAACATCGCCAGTCACAATTTCTTTCGCATCCTCAGGCAAGTCATCATCGTAGGTATCGAATTTCGGAGGGCCATCAAGAACAATAGGATTCGGTTCAAGCGCCTCCTGAGAGAAGAGACCCCTAGCACCCGCAGCATTTGGACACTCTACCTAAAGATGCCCTAATTCGCCACAGCCATAACACCGTAAATTGCTTGAAGAACGGCTTGGTGCACCGCGCCCAGGAGGGATCTGATCAGGTGTTGGGCGGCGTCTAGGAGGGATCGGATCAGGTGTTGGGCGGAGAACTGGTTTGGACGCCGAAATCCCTGAAGGAGCACCGGTCCTTACGCCAGTCTGGGTCCGGCGAGCCGACTGCTTTTCTGCCTAGAGGGCACGCCGATGGGCTTCGGAAACAGAGGATGGATCGAACATATTCAGCGTATCTTGAAGCTGAAGGCGTAACCCGCCAATATAGCGGGAGACCCGCTGGTGCGGCGACTCGGTCACATCTGTGCGAGCCAGCAACTGATAGAATTCTTCGGTATATTCATCCACAGATTTGGGTCCCTGACAAAGATTCTGAAGTCGCTGGTAGAGTTCCCGCTCGAAGTTGTAGGGAAGGAAAGCCTTGCGGATTTTTCTTTTGAATTTCTCCCAACTCTGGACTTTATCCTTGCCTGCATGCGCGCGGTTCTGCTTCACCTGCTGCTACCAAGCCTGTGCCCTAGCGCGTAGGTGGATGGTGACTAATGCGACCCTTCTCTCCTCCGGAACTTCCTTGAAGTCCAGGACTTCTTCAATCTGGGATAACTAATCGATAAGTGCCTCTGCCTTAAGGCTGCCATCAAAGTCCGGGACGTCTATCTTGAATCCAAGCTCCCAGCGGCGGGTGTGAGAAGTATTCTGGTCGATCCACTCCCCAAAAGGGTTATCCATACCCTCACCTCTGTGCCTTGTTTCCTGGCGTTAAGATCACCCATCTGACGGGTAAGATCGGCTACCTGACGGCGTAGGTCAGCAACTTCACGATCATCTACATCACTTGTATCTCTAGTCACTCTAGCGCCACCGCGACTGCTGGTTCTTCCTCCTACCATCGTGCAGGACTGCCCGTGTCTGATACCACTATGATATAGAGTGAAACGCAGAGAAGCCTAAAGGGATAAAACCCTAATTTTTTTATTAATAAAAAACAATTCCCCTAACAATGAATGGAAGATAGGTTTATATAGAGTTCAAGCAAAACCCTAAAACTAAAAATATGAAAATTACAAAAATAGCCTAATGTATTAAAATTGCGAAAAAAGAGGATAGATGAGCCCGAATGCCTAAAAAGCCCATAGCTCACGAGCAAAGCTGGTGACTTGCGTTCGTGATGTCGTTTCCTTCGAAACAAGGTGTTGTGGGTCAAAATCTGACACTAGAGCTCCGAACTGTCTGCATCACACACCCCAACCACTTTCATTAATGAGGGTAATCAAAATTTATTACTAGTAGGCAGCTTAATTATCTCTCTACTCACCACCCTGAACTTAAAACACCACAAAATATCTAAAACGTCTTTTAAACACTTTACGATATTACTCTCACTCAGAAATAAACCACACTAAATTGGCGACCACAGTGAGAGCACGACGGTACCTGAATTTTACATTCAAAACCAGCAAGTAAAGCAATTCTGATGGATCAGAATGAGCAGAATGTTCCACCCCAAGAGGTGGAAAGTGCAAGAGAAAATAAAGAATATACCATCGAGGAGCGAGACCAACTGAGGACTAAGATAGAGGCATTGAGAGCAATAAAACAAGCAGAAAAAAGAATTAAGGAGAAAACTGGAGCGTCGGTACTTCACAACACTGAAAATCCTGGAGATAATGAGCAATCTTTGAAGACTCATCTCAGCTCAAAAAAAGACACACCAATCTAAGCTTGCTGAGAGTTCTGCATCTCACTCCTCCAGCAGTTCATCAAATGAGGTAGAACTTGAAGAATCACTATCTTCAAGTAGTGATGAAGGGAGTTCTAAAAATAAAATAAGGTTAACTAAAAAGCATTCAAGAAAGAGGGACAGACATGGCAAGCTCAAGAGGCACCAGGGTAAGGGGTCAGCTCACGAGCATATTGATCAACTGCTAATTGATCATTTTGCCTTTCAGTTCGAACCAGTTATATTTGCAACCCTTAATGAAGATACCATTTTCAGTCGCAACAAGAATTGGAGGCAATCCCCTTTGTCCGTAAAAATACTCTCAAGAAATCTTCCTAAATGGTTTGATAGCTCCAAGATGGAAAAATACGATATGAGTCGAGATCTGGACAACCATCTGGAACAGTTCAAAACTTTATGATAAATTTTGACAATGATGACAAGCTTTTGTGTAGGGATTTCTCGCAAACTTTCACAGAGATTTCCCTTAAATGGTATAAGAGTCTCCCTCAGGGGTGTATAAGAAATTTTGATACATTTTGTGTTGCCCTCTGGAGGCAATTTATTGGAAGTAAAGAATTGAAGGGTAATGGGACACCATTATCCATTGTGATCATGCTTTGAAAATTTTCCAATTGCTTCCCTTAGGAAAGGTCTAAATCCAGGGAACTTAACTGATTCTGTGACTCGAAAGAAGGCTATGGCCTGGGGTGGTTTATTGAACCAAGTGGGAAAACAGATTAATATAGAAGAGATAAAGAAAACAAAGGTATACTGTCAAGTGAGGTCAACCACTACGACAACAACTCATCCAGCTACTAACCATTCTGGTTATAGGGCAAATGAGACCGGACAAGGGTCCAATCGGTCAAGACATAATCAATCCAACCAAACTCAGAACCAACAAACAAGAAGTAAGACGGGGCCCTGGGTTCAACCTGTGAGGTTTGCTGAGTTAGGGGTTACAATTTATGATAAAACTAAAAATGAGGTGCATTTTAGAAAACCGAAACAGTACCCTAGAGAGAACCGGAGCACTCGTTTATGTCAATATTGATGAGTCCGGATTCCGTCATCTCTTCGGACAAGGGCAGTTCGGACACCATCTACCTAACCGGACAAGGGCAGTTCGGACACCTTATCCATTGGACTGTTCGAACAGAACTAAAGTACTTAAAACCTAATCACTTCTTGACTATGCTGCCTGCTCTCCTACTAAGAGCTCATGGGTCCTTGAACTTGACCCGGGTCCATTAAACATGACCCGAAAGCCCATAAAGCCCAAATGTAAGGGTATAAATACCCAACCACCAACATTAAATGAGGGTAATGAAAATTAAATACAACCAGGCTGCTTAATTCTCCCTCTACTCTCTACCCAAATATTAAATACTCTTAAACTTCCACATAGTTCTAAACAAAAATTACAAACTTACCCTCAGACGAAAATAAACCACACCAAATTGGCGACCACAGTGGGAGAGCGACTGTGCCTGAATCAAGCATTCGAAACCATTTAGAAAAAATCAGTCTGAATGAATCTGGACGCCTCGGAAGTACCACCAGCTTTGCTTGAAGTGGTGGGTGAAAATGATGAATATACCATCGAGGAGCGTGATAGATTAAAGGGCGAGATAGAAGCTCTGAGGGCTGAGAAGGCAAAGATGGGTATGAAAGAGAAGTCAAAAGCATCAGTTGCTCATCATACTGACAACCCTAGAGAGCATGAGCCTTCGAAGACTCATGTGAGTACTAAGAAGACCCATGTTAGCTCCAAAAAGTCTCACCGGTCCAAGCCAGTTGAGAGTTCTGACTCAGACTCAGAGTCTTCGGGTAGCTCCTCGGGCGAGGATGGTGTTGAAGAGTCCTTATCCTCCAGCAGTGATGAGGGCCGGTCCAAAAAGAAGCAAGAGTTGATTAAAAAGTATTCAAGAAAAAGGGATAGACATGGGAAATTAAAGAGGAATATAGGCAAAGGATCATCTCACAGCCGGAGGCATGTAGACCGGATGCTGGTGGATCCTTTTGCCTTCCACGATGAACCAGGTATCTTTGCAACTCCCAATGAGGATACTGTTTTCAGTCGTGGCCGGAATTGGAGACAATCTCCATTGTCTTCTACGATTCTGTCCGGAAACCTCCCCAAGAGGTGTGATAGCACAAAAATGGAGAAATACGATGGCAGCAACGATCCAGACAACCACTTGGAACAATTTAAAAACTTTATGATGAATTTCGATGATGATGACAAGTTACTCTGTAGAGAATTCTCCCAATCCTTTACGGGGAGTGCTCTGAAGTGGTATAACAGTCTACCACAAGGCTGCATCAGAAATTTCGATACCTTTTGGGTGGCCTTTCGAAGGAAATTTGTTGGGAGTAAAGAATTGAACAGCAATGGGGACACAATAATCCATTGTGCCCAAGAACCAAATGAATCACTGAAAGAATAAATAAGTTGATTTTTGAACACCAAAAATGGGTTGGTTGACTGCTTTGAGCAAGTAGCCATAGCATCTTTGAGGCAGGCTTAAACCCTGGAAATTAGCTGATTCAGTGACCAGAAAAAAAGCCATGACTTGGGGGGTCTACTGAATCAGGTTGGAAAACAAATCAATGTTGATGAAACAAAGAAAACTAGGGTGCACAGGCAGGTGAGGTCTTCCCCGGTTGCACCAAACCCCAACCAAAATCAGTCCGGGAACAAGGCAAGGGAGACCGGACAGGGACATAACAAGGCTAAAGCTCAATCTCAGCCAGCTGCGTCTGCCCAGAGTCAGCAATCTAGAAATAAGAGAGGGCCTTGGGTTCAACCGGAGTGGTTTGCAGAGTTAAAAGAGAGTGTGGCCATCATTTATGACAAAACAAAAGAAGAAGTACACTATAGAAGGTTGGCCGCACTGCAATCTCCTAGGGAACATCGTAATAATTCCTTCTGTCAGTACCATAATGATACTGGCCATACCACTGACGATTGTATAGCTTTGAAGCAGGAAGTTCAGAATTTAATCGGAAGAGGAAAGCTGGGGGCATATGTCAAAAGAAGAGGAGGAAATAGGCCTGATAATACTCATCGGGCTGGTCCGAGCAATGCTGCTCCTGAAGGAGCTATGGTTATAATCGAAATATTTGATGTAGAATCAGAGTACTTGGATCCTGATCTAACTCGAAATAGAGTTGGTGCCATTGAAGAACGTTGTAAAACAGTCTCCGGGCTTATTAATTTTTTTGAGTCACTCACAATTTTCGGAGGGGATACTATGACAGCTCCTACTGCTTCTTCAAGGAAGAGGCACATTCATACTTTAGCTACCTATCTAGAAGGAGGCATGACATCCTATCAATCACAAATTCCATTCCCCTCCATTGCTTTTGATATAGATGAATTAAGGGATATAGTTGGCCCTCATGAAGATGTTGTTGTCATAGGAGCATCCATTGGGGGAAATGACATAAGACGAATCTTGGTGGATATACTGGGAGTTCAGCCAATATCCTCTTTTTAACCTCTTACAAAAAGATGAAAAATCCAGCCGTAATTCAGCGTTCGGACAGATCAATTGTGAGCTTCACTGGAAGCTCAGCAGATGTGATCGGGGAGTTCGAAGAGGAAGTTTTGTTGGGCAAGGGCCCTTTTAAGAAGATGGTCATGATACTTTTTATCGTGGTGGATTGTTCCACTTGTTATAATGCTATTTTAGGGAGGTCTTGGCTCTCTAGGATACATGCAGTGGCCTCAACAGTCTACCAATGTTTGAAATATGTTGTTCAAGGACAAGTGGGAGTTGTCCAGAGCAGTCAAAAGATTGCAAGAGAGTGTTATGCCACAGCACTGGCTCCACGGACGTTAGGGGAAGTTCGTATCAACGAAGAATAGTATTTTGAGGGGCTTTCTGGGGGTGAGGGTGAAATTGATGACCCCAGAGAGACCCCTGGAGTGTTACCGGTTGAAGAAGTTGAAACACATTCTTTGGAAGAAGGAAAAAGTGTTAAGATAGGGTCCAAAATGTCATCCGAACTGAAGAGTAAAATGTTGAAGTTTCTAAAAGACCATCAGCATGTTTTTGCTTGGTGCAATGCTGATGTTACTGGGGTTCCAGCAAATATTATATCACATCACCTATCCATTCGGAGAGACATAGCACTTGTGGTATAGAAGAGAAGGGATTTTTCCAAGGAAAAGGCTGATATTATTGTCCAAGAAATTGACAGACTCACTAAAATGGGGCATATAAAGGAGTCTCAGTATCCTTTATGGACAGCCAATCCGGTCTTGGTAAAAAATAAAAATGGCAAGTGGCGTATGTGCATTGATTTCACAGATCTCAATAGGGCTTGCCCAAAAGATTTATACCTAGTCCCCCGGATTGATCAGCTGGTGGATTCTACCTCGGGGAATAAGCTACTGTCTTTCATGGATGCCTTCTCCGGGTACAACCAGATTCAAGTAGATCCGAAGGATCAGGAGCATACCACATTTGTCACTGATAAAGGTCTTCATTGTTACAAGGTAATGCCATTTGGGTTGAAAAATGATGGGGCTACTTATCAGAGATTGGTGAACAAAGCCTTTGCTGATCAAATTGGAAGAAATATGGAGGTATATATTGATGACATGATGGTGAAAAGTATGGACGAACAACTACACATGGCAGACCTCCAAGAAACTTTTGCTAACTTAGTAAAAGTAAATTTGAAGTTAAATTCAGAAAAGTATGTGTTCGGAGTGCAGTCCGGGAAATTCCTGGGTTATATAATAAGTGAGCAGGAAATACAGCCCGATCTGGACCAGCTTAATGCTTTATTCCAAATGGAGCCTCCTCGGAATATAAAAGAAGTACAACGGTTGACTGGGAGGTTGGCTGCTTTAAATCGATTCATCTCAAGGTCTTCGGACAGATGTGCCCTGTTTTTTCAAACTTTAAAGGGTGCAAAGGGATTTGACTGGACTTCACAGTGTGATGAGGCCTTCAATGAAATCAAGAAACATCTATCCTCCCCCAAGACTTTATTTAAGCCTGTTGATGGAGAAACGCTCTTCGTATATTTGGCAGTTTCCAGTTGTGCCATCAGTGCTGTATTGGTAAGAGAGGTGGATAATTACCCCCATCTGGTGTACTACATCAGCAAGAGCTTGATAGATGCAGAAAAACGCTATTTAAAGCTCGAAAAAATAGCATTAGCCTTGGTAATTGCTGCAAGGAAGATGAGGCTTTATTTTCAGGCTCATCCTAATATCGTCCGGACATCTTTTCCCTTGAAGAATGTTCTTCAAAAGGCAGACATTTCAAATAGAATGAATAAGTGGTCAGTGGAGTTGAGAGACTTCAATATTTATTTTGCTCCTCGAACGGCAATCAAAGCCCAAGCTGTGGCTGATTTCTTAGTTGAATTCCACTCTGATAGGGATACGGAGCCAACTACTGAGATGAAAGATAAAAAGGTCTGGGTTGTCCGAACAGATGGTGGATCAAGTACTATGGGATGTGGTGCAGGGGTGTGCCTGACTTCTTCATATGGTGACAAAATGTACCAGGCTATATGTTTTTCTTTTAGGACTTCCAACAATGAGTCCGAATACGAAGCAGCTATAGCTGGTTTGAAGTTAGCTAATATTTGTGGGGCCAAATGGGTCAAGCTGATGAGTGATTCTCAGCTTCTTATCCATCATGCGCAAGGTCAATCTGAGGCCAAAAAGGAGCAACTAGTGAAGTACTTACTTCTTCTTAAAAATGAGGCACTTAAGTTCAAAAACATTGTTTATGAGTATATACCCCGAACAGAGAATGAACTAGCAGATTCATTGGCAACCATAGCATACACTGAGTCATATCCTTGGATCCATGTGCTGGAGAGTCCTTCCATTCAGCTTAATGTGGGTAAAGAGGAAGAAATTTTCGATGTACAGATAAAACAACCTCAAGATTGGAGATTTACTCTCTTGCGCTATCTCTCCGATGGCGTCTTGCCTCCGGATAAATCACTATCAAGAAAAATGAAGCACAAGGCTCGTGGTTTTATCAGGCTAAGAGACGTTCTGTATAAAAAGTCTTACAGTAAACCTCTTTTGCGATGTTTGGGAGATGATGAGTCTCAAGTGGTCCTCTTCGAATTACATGATGGTGAGGGATCAGCTCACTGTGGATTCAGGGCTCTAACAAGGAGGGTTTTACTGGCTGGATATTATTGGCCCTCTATAATGCGAGATGCTAAGGAGCTGGTGAGAAGGTGTGATCCATGCCAGAGATATGGCAATGAAATTCATGTCCGGGCCATCCCTTTAGAGTCAATTTCTGAAACTATACCTTTTGCTCGATGGGGATTGGATTTGGTGGGACCTCTTCCTATGACGTCCGGAGGGCGCAGGACAATAATTGTTGGGATTGATTATTTTTTGAAGTGGATTGAAGCAGCCCCATTGGCAGGTACAACATCAAAAGCTGTCATAAAATTCATTTTATCCAATATCTGTTGCAGATTTGGTGTTCCACATAAGATAACGACAGACAATGGGCCACAGTTCGACAACAAGGAAATGGAGAGTTTATGTGCCTCTAGGGGTATACAACATTGTTTCTCTTCACCTTTCCACCCACAAGCAAACGGTCAAGTTGAAGTGGCTAACATAACTATATTGTCCGGTTTGAAGAAAAATTTAGAAGGGGCTACTGGAAAATGGCCTAGTTATTTACAAGAGGTTTTGTGGGCCTACCGGATTACTCATAGGCTGCAACACAAGAATCACCTTTTGCCTTGGTCTATGGGATGGATGACATAGCTCCCATAGAGGCAACTCTCCCTTATTTTCGAGATCACAATTTCTCTGAACACGCTAACGAAGTGGCAGTCAGGGGTCAGCTTGACCTAATAAAGGAAAGACGAGTTAAGGCTCACCTTAGAGCTGCACACTATCAGGTTTTGATGAGAAGCAGGTTTTCTTCTAGAGTTAAAAGAAGAGATTTTCAGCTGGGGAACAAGGTGTTAAGGAAGGTCTTCTTACATACTAAAGAGAAGTTTCTCGGCAAACTAGCCCCAACTTGGGAAGGACCTTATATGGTCATTAAAAGGCTCAAACCTGGAACATACTGGCTAGAAGACAAAGATGGAAGGGTTTTAAATGACCCTTGGAATATTGAACATCTCCGGATGTACTTAGAATAGGAACAATGTAAATATTTACTTGTTTAAAAATCCATGTAAATATTTGGGGGCATACTATTTCCTACCCTGGTGGTGCGGGGAGGTTTTAATGAGGTGTCCGGGCTTTTTATAAAATTTGATGCCTTCTTAAAAAATTCGAAGTGTTCTTACTTTGTTTTTTGTCACACCATCCGGATTGAATTAAAGGAATGATGACTACTTAAACATTTGTCATCGGAGAATTTAAACACTCTCGCTTTAGAATATTTATGAAATAACTAAGGGATATTTAAACACTAGCCACCAAAATTGAAACAAACTATGAAAGAATGCAAGAGTTGTGCAAAACAAAGATATTCATTGAAATAACCCAATTGTCTTGGCCTTCCAAGGACTTTAAAACTGTCAGACAAAATAAAAGATCTATCCGGTCAAATACCGGACACGATTACAAAATTCCTTGGCCTTCCAAGGACTTTAGTTCAAACAAAGTAAAAGGTGAAAAGGCAATTCATAATCTAAGACTGAGCCTTTGAAGATGGCTCAGCCTCACTTGTCTTCTTTTTCTTGGGATCGTTTTTCTCTTCGTATGGGTCCTCCCCGGTGTTTTCTTCTTCGTCAGAGGAGGAAGCACTGGAATAATCATGCAAGTCTCCATCAGCCATGGTGTGGAAGGGAAGGTCTTCGTACTCTACGTGAAGCCACAAATATCCCAGGTTCCTTTTCGGGAACTTCTCATGAAAGAGCAGGACCATGTCCGACCTCACTTTATCATACATTTGCTCTTGAGTATCTATTACGTTGTTGGCATAAGCATCGATCTTGGCCTGAATTTTGGCCTCTTACTCCCTTAGCAAATTTGTTTTCTCCTCTGCATCCTTGGACACTGAATTCTCGAGCGTAATCTTGTCATTTGTCAAGTTATGGATGACTTGGTCCTTGGTCTTCGCCTCCTCTTTTGAAGCGGTGAGATCTTTCTCTAATCCGGACACCTTTTCCCGGAGGTCTTTGATAGTGTCTTCTAAGGTGGCAACCTTTGTGGTCCACCCCTCTTGGCTCTTCTTTAGCTCCTCATTTTCTCCCTTCATAATGTCAGCATTTTGGGTGGCAGTGAGGAGATCGTCGGACAGTTTCTCCTTGTCAGATTTGAGATCTTTGATAATATCTGCCTGACCTCGAACTTGTTTCTCCAGAACAAGCACTGGCTGAACATTACTTAATATGGAGTGAGTTATAATATCCCTTTCACTTGAAACAGTAAAAGTCTTACCATTAAAAGTGACGGTGTTCGAAGTGCTTGGAGGGAGGTAAGGCCCAACAAAGTCATCTCTGGGAAGGTTTGCAAAATAGTCACCAAGTCCATCAAGCCCTATGCTGTCAACACCATCGATGCTAAGGTCTCCTCCTCCAACCTCGTCAGTTTGAAAGTCACCAGGGATCTCCTCTTCTCTTGTCGGATCAGTAGGGTCAACAGGGGGGAGAGGCTCCAGAGGCCGGAGAGAAAGTTTGTCACCCCTAGAGGTATTTTTCTTTTTGGCCTCCCTCTCCTTATTCTCTTCTCCACGTTTTTGGTCTCTCTTGCGAACCCTTGGAGTTTTGGGAGATCCTACCTCTTCCCTAACACTCTCCTGCTCCACCACTTCTAGGAGAGCAGCATCGATCTGGCTTGGGGCTGGCCCCTCTGGGTTTGTTGGAGCAGCCTCCTCCACCTCATCATGGTTAGCCTCACTTGCAGCCTTCTTGCCCTTCCCTTTCTTGCCTTTCATTTTACTCGGGGCCTTGGCTCGACCTTGCAAGTACAATGTCCCGTCCGGTTCATGTGTTCTCTTCAAGACACATCCGAAGGGGGTGGAGTGGTGAGTTCTTCACAGGTCAAGTCCCTCCGGCCAGTAGTATTCCAGAGGTGAGACCTTGCAAAATTGCCTCCTGTAAAAGCATCATGAAACCGGTTCCCCCACTTTTCAGCAGCCCAAGTGTTGATCTTGGTACAAGTGGTCTGCCCGGCCTTTAGATAGTCATTGAAGTCTTTGGGCAGTTCTGTTAAGACAAAAGACAAGACCAGTCAGTTTAAGCAAATTCGATAAAATTAAAAATAAGAATGTAAGGTAGGATCCTTACGATCACTCCTCCATCTGCTGGTAAGGAGACTCGGATTGACTCCAGCTTTGATTTTCCTCCCATTCTCCCAAGCGCCGCTTACGAACAGGAATTGAGTCCTCCAATTTCTCTCCGACTCAAGCAGATCATCCACTGCTTTATAATTATCACCCATGTTGAAGTGATAGAAGGGAATGTGGTGGTTTCTGCAGAGACTAGCCACAGCTGCGAATTCCTCCATTGCCAAAGGAATCCCGGAGAGCCTGGAGGCCATGATGCAAGCCATAAGTGTGTACCAGGCGTTGGGGCTCAGTTGACTAGGGCATATCTTGATGAGGTGGAAATACCTAACTATCTCCGGATCTAAGGGGAACCTTAAACCCCAGTTAAAAAGCTCAGTGAAGATGACTATTTCACTGAGTTTGCAGTCCATTGGGGTTTCGGGGTCTATGAGGATTCTTATCTTTACGTTCTCCAGAATCCCCCACTTCGTACGCCTTCGGCCCAACTCGGCTGTATGGATGAAAGCATAGTTGATTTTTTATAAAGCAAGAAGATATTTAACGTTTACCTTGTGGAAACAAGGTCCCACTTTTCGTTCGAGGATTTCTGGTAATTCTGGATGCCTAAGGCATAGTTTCTCTTTGTCCTTATCCTTCTTAGCAGCAGCAGCATCACTAGTCTGTCCGGAGGGTTCGGACTCGAATGGAGCCTCTTCGATAGAATCCTCCATTATTTCCTCCATTACCGAGGAAGGGTTTTCAGTTGTCTTTGTGGGGGGGGAGTTTGGAGTTGGTTCAGTCTTACCTCCGGACTGTTGAGCTTCAATACTCTCCTGGACTCTGGCCTCCGGTTGGGGCTCTGATGTGGAGGTTTCTCTTCGGGGGCTTGAGCCAGTGGCCTCCGGTCCGGACAGCCTGTCCTTGGGTACTTTTATGGGTGCCTCTCACCCTGTATTGCTATCCTTGGCACCTGATTTTGAAGGGGTGCCTTTGGAAGCTTGCCCCTTGACCAACCGACCTCTTCTTCGATCGACCAGTTTGTTGGGAGAATTATCTTCATCTGACCCCATATCTATGAATGGGGAAGGCTTTTTTAAGCTAGTAACTGTTGGCCCTGGTTCAACGGTGGGTTCTGATTCTTGGACCGATGAACCTGAGACAATAGGAGAAAGGTTGGTCTGAAACAATCTCCTCGGTTTAACACTTTTCGTTGATGAGGAACCCTGGTCAGACTCTGAGTTTGAGGTTACTGTTTTGTCAATATGGGGAGGTAGGTAAGCCTGCTACGATGCGCCTTTCCCTTTCAACTTTTTGTGCCTTTTCTAATTCTGATAGATTGAGCCACCCGCCTTTGATTAAAGCGTTCCTAGCCGTGAACATAAACAACCAAATTGAAGAACTTGTGTTTGAGAGAGAAAGATCTGAAAATTAGCAGAGTGAAAATGAAGATGATGATAAAACAGTGGCAAAGTGTTTAATTTATAGTAAACCCTAAAAAGGTGTTTTGATTCCTAGGAGAATTCGAAAAGATTAGCAATGATTAAGAAACGGCGCTGATGTCATCTTCATTTAATGAAGAGGTTTCTTTTCAGAGAAGGTGGGAGCGAAAATCAAGGTAAAAAACGGTTGAAGTGACAAACCAGAGAGAGGCACGTGTCTCACGAACTTTGGCAAAAAAATGTTTAGATTCAAAGAACCTTTTTCAGTCCGGATAAAACTATAGCACGATTCGGAGGACCTGTCCGGATTTAACTGTCACTGGAAGCAGACTGTTTTTTTAGGTCTTGCCAAAGGATTTTGAACACCGCCTAAAAAAAAGGGCTACTGATGAGTCCGGATTCCGTCATCTCTTCGGACAGGGGCAGTTCGGACACCATCTACCTAACCGGACAAGGGCAGTTCGGACACCTTATCCATTGGACTGTTCGAACAGAACTAAAGTACTTAAAACCTAATCATTTCTTGACTAAGCTGCCTGTTCTCCTACTAAGAGCTCATGGGTCCTTGAACTTGACCCGGGTCCATTAAACATGACCCGAAAGCCCATAAATCCCAAATTTAAGGGTATAAATACCCAACCACCAACATTAAATGAGGGTAATGAAAATTAAATACAACCAGGCTGCTTAATTCTCCCTCTACTCTCTACCCAGATATTAAATACTCTTAAACTTCCACATAGTTCTAAACAAAAATTACAAACTTACCCTCAGACGAAAATAAACCACACCAAATATCACAATGATATAGGCCATGATACTCAGGACTGCATAGAATTGAAATAGGAAGTCCCAAACCTTATTGAAAGGGGAAAGTTGGGGACGTACGTTAAAAAGAAAAGTGGAAACAGACCGGCTACTACAAAAAATAATGCTCCATGGACGAGCCCTTCAAACAATCCTAGGACATATACACAAGAGGGTGCAATGGTGATTGTTGAAATATTTGATGTAGACTCTGAGTATCTGGATCCAGATCCAGATCAAAATCAGGTGGGGGTGGTAACATAGAAAACTAAGACAGTTTCCGGACCGATTGACTTCTTCGAATCGTTAACTATTTTTGGAGGAGATACAGTGACTGCACCTTCCATATCATCAATGAAGAGGCATGTCCAAAATTTGGCCACCCAGTTAGATGGTGGAATGTCTACCCACCAGTGTCAATCCTCACCCTCATTCATAGTTTTCGATGAGGATGACATGAGAGACATTGTAGGACCTCATGAGGATGTGGTGGTCATAAGGGGCTTCAATATGGGGAAACATTATACGCCAAATTTTAATTGACACTGGCAGTTCGACAAATATCCTATTTTTAAACAGAACCATTGTAGGCTTCACAAGAAGTTCTGCAGATGTGATCGGGGAGTTCGAAGAGGAAGTGTTGTTGGGCAAGGGGCCTTTTAAAAAGATAGGGGAGAGTATTGTTTGTTGTGGTGGATTTCCCAACATCATACAATGCGATTTTAGGGAGGTCTTGTCTCTCCAGAATGCATGTTGTGGCATATACTGTCCACCAATGCTTGAAATATGATGTCCAGGGATAAGTAGGTGTTGTCCGGAGCAGTCAAAAGATAGCTAGGGAATACTATGCATTAACCCTTGCCCTTAAAACTCTGGGGCCAATCAGAATTAATAAAGATTAGCAGCTACTTGAGTCTTCTACTAGTGAGAATGAGATTGGTGACCCCATGGAGGCTCTCAGTGTTATAATACCTATTGAAGAGGTTAAAACTCACTCATTCGCAAAGGGAAATAATGTTAAGATTGGTTCTAAGCTAGCACTGGTTGTTATATTTTTTAATGAATAATCAACATGTAATTGCATGGTCCAACAGTGATGTTACCGGAGTACCAGTAGATATTATTTCACATAAGTTGTCAATCCAAAGTGATATTGCACCAGTTGTACAAAATAGAAGGTCTTTCTCCAAGGAAAAAGCAGATGTGATTGTCCAATAAGTTGATCAGCTGACCAAGATGGGTCACATTAAAAAATCTCAGTACCCTTTGTAGACTGCCAGCCCTGTGTTAGTCAAGAAAAATCATGGCAAGTGGCGCATGTGTATTGATTTCACTGACCTCGATAGGGCATGCCCTAAGGATCTTTATCTCGTTTCTCGGATAGATCAGTTAGTGAATTCTACATCTGGAAACAAACTATTGTCATTTATGGATGTTTTCTCATGATACAACCATATACAAGTAGATATGAAGGATCAAGATCACACTACTCTCATTATAGACAGAGGTCTTCATTGTTATAAGGTGATGCCCTTCGGTTGAAAAATGTTGGGGCCACTTATCAGAGGCTGGTGAACAAGGTTTTTGCTAATCAAATTGGCAGAAACATAGAAGTCTACATAGATGATATGATGGTTAAAATCTTGGAGGAAAATTTATATATATCTGACCTTCAAGAGACATTTTCCAACTTAGAAGCTGTGAACTTAAAGTTCAACTCCTGAGAAGTGTGTATTCGGGGTTCGATCTGGAAAAATATTGGGCTACATAATAAGTGAAAAGGAAATCCAGCCTGATCCGGATCAGCTTAATGCCTTACTAGCAATGGACCCTCCTCGGAATGTCAAATAAGTTCAAAGGCTTACAGGAGGGTTGGCTGCGTTAAATAGGTTTATTTCAATGGCATCAGACAAGTGCGCTTCATTCTTCCAATTATTGAGGAACTCTAAAGACTTTAATTGGTCATCACGGTATGACCATGCCTTTATTAAAATAAAGAAACATTTCTCATCACCCAAAACTCTTTTCAAACCTGTTCGGGGAGAAAATCTCTATGTGTATTTAGCTGTGTCAGAATATATAATAAGTGTTATGCTAGTGAGAGAGGTGGAAAATTACCCACGTCCGGTGTATTACATCAGTAAGAGTATGTTGGATGTTGAAAGAAGATACTTGAAAGTGGAAAAAATAGCGTTGGCCTTAGTAATTGAAGCAATAAAAATGAGACCATACATCCAAGTGTATTCCATTATTGTTCGAACCTTTTTCTTTTTGAAAAATGTTCTTCACAAGGCTGATATATCAAGCAGAATGACCAAGTGATCAGTAGAGTTGTGTGATTACGATATCGGTTTTCCCCTCAAACAGCAATTAAAGCCCAATCAGTGGCTGACTTCTTGGTATAATTTCATGCTAATAGGCCCTCCGGACAAGAATCAGGAAGTTGTTCTAAAAAGAATGGGTAGTTCGAACTTATGGTGGATCAAATACAATGGGTTGTGGAGCTAGAATTTTCCAAACCTCTCCATGTGGTAATAGAATGTACCAGGCTATATGTTTTGGGTTCAGAGCATCTAACAATGAGTCTGAATATGAAGCAGACATAGCTGGTCTTAAGCTAGCTCTCCTGTGCGGGGCTAAGATAGTTTGATTAATGAGTGATTCTCAATTACTTATTCACCATGCTCAAGGGCAGGCTGAAGTAAATACGGAACAGTTGATGAAATATTTTCTTATGTTGAAAGAAGTGGCAGCAAACTTTGCTATGAGCACAATCCTAGATCAGAAAACACTTTGGTAGACTCATTGGCAACTATATCCTATTCTGAATCCTACCCATGGATTCTTGTGCAAGAATTTCCATCTGTACAGACATATCGGAAGAAATAGGGTGAAGAAAATATGAACATACTTGTTATTCAACCTACATATTGGAGATATGCTCTTCTCCAATACATCTCTGATGGAGTTTTACCTCCGGACAAAGCTGTGGTAAAAAAGATCATGTACAAAGCTCGTGGTTTTTTAGTATTAAGAGAGGTTATTTACAAAAATTCTTTCAGCATGCCTCTCCTACGTTGTTTAGGGTTTGAAGAATCCCAAGTTTTACTATCCGAGCTATATGATGGGGAAGGTTCTGCACATTGTGGCTATAGGGCTTTGACCCGGAGAGTCTTGTTATCAGGATACTACTGGTCAACCATAACGGAAGATGCTAAAGAAATGGTGAAATAATGTGATTCTTGTCGGAAATATAGGAATGAAATTCATATGCCAACAGTACCTATGGAGTCCATATCTGAACTCGTACCATTTTCCAAACGGGGTATGGATCTAGTAGGCCCTTTTCCTATGGCATCTGGTGGATGTAAGAAAATCATGGTTGTTATTGACTATTTCTCTAAGTGGATAGAGGACACTCATTGTGCTGGAACCACTTCAAAGGCAGTTATTAAATTCATTTTATCTAACATATGTTGTAGGTTTGGGGATCCCAAAAGATTACTACATAAAATGGGCCATAGTTTGATAATAAAGACATGGAAGCCTTTTGTACCTCTAGAGGAAGTCAACATTGTTTTTCTTCTCCTTTCCACCCTCAAGCAAATGGCCAGTTTGAGTTGCAAATAGAACTATCTTGTCCGGATTAAAGAAGAATTTGGAAGGAGTTGCAGGAAAGTGGCCAAGATATTTACAAAAAGTATTGTGGGCCTATCTAACTACTCTTTAGGCTGCCACACACAAAAGTCTCATTTTCCTTTGGTCTATGGAATGGATGAAATTACTCCCATAGAGGCTATTTTACCATCTTATAGAGTCCAAAACTATTTCGAACAGGCTAATGATGTAGCAATTAGGAATCAATTGGACTTGATAGAAGAAAAAAAGGTTAAAGCACATCTGAGAACTGCGCACTATCAAGGCTTGATGAGGAGCATATTTGCTTCTAACGTTAAAAGAAGGGATTTTCAAACAGGGGACAAAGTTTTAAGAAAATTCTTTTTACATACCAAGGAAAAACAGTTCGATAAGCTGGCTCCAAACTGGGAAGGCCCTTATATGGTCTGTGAAAAGGTTAAACCAAGAACATATAGGCTCCAGGACAAATCAGGGAGAGCTCTAAAGCACCCATGGATTGTTGAGCATCTCAGGTTATGCTTAGAATAGAACTCTTTTGTAAATAGTTACTTTTTAAACACCAATATAAGTATTAGGGGGCATACTATTTCCTACCCTGGTGGCGCGGGGAGGTTTTAATGAGGTGTCCGACTTTTTCAATAACATATGATGCCTTCTTTAAACGTTTGGTGAAATTTCGTTTCAATTTGGATATTAAATGCTTATTCAACACCCCAGCTCTCAAGACTTCTTGAGTTGATCGGATATGCTTAACACTTGATCACATTTATTAAACACATATGGTCGGAGATGTTGGATACTTCTGTTCAACGCTTCTGAAATATCAAACGCTATCTAAACATTAGTCATAGAAGATTTAAACAAAATATTAAACAAAAGAGAAATGTAATAATTGAAATCTAATCGGATTCAAACCGATCACTAGTACAAAAAAATGTCTTGGCCATCCAAGGACTTTAGTATTTCAGAATTAAAAAAGTACATAATATAACCTTAGAGCTTGTTCCCTTCGGATTTTTCTTCACCACCATCGTTTTTTGGGAATTTTGAGTTCAACACTTGAACTCTCACTCGTTCCTCCATATTCACCGGAAGAGTCCATTCCACTAGAATAGTTGTGTTTGTCACCATCTACTAAGGTGTGGAAGGGGATGTCATCATAGTCTATATATTTCCACAAGGGACCAAGGGTCCTTTTAGGAAAGGTCTCATGAAACAATAAGACCATGTCAGACTTGATCCCATCATCCCTCTTCTCTAGAGAGTCCACTATTAATTACATTAGCATACTTATCTATGCCTGCAACTATGGTTTGATCTTGTTGGCGTTCCAGGGGCCTCTTTCTCTTTGGTCTTCTCTTTGAAAGTATTCTCCAACTTAGCCTTCTCATCGGACAAAGTCTAGATAGTACCATCTTTAGTTTTCAATTGCTCTTTCAAAGTTGTAATGTCTTTTGAAGAAGAAGTCTCCAGGTTAGAGTACTTGGTTTGAAGCTCATTAATGATCGCTTCTGCCTTGAACAGTTTGGCAGATAACTCTTATATCTCCTTCTTCAATAACTATATGCTTTGTTGAGCACTGGGAATATCACTTGACAAGTTTAGCTTGTCTGTAGTCAGGGAATTGATGGTACCAGTTTGAGCCTTTACTTGTCTCTCCAGATCAAGAATTGGTCGGATATAGCCTAGTATGGCATGGATCAAAGTATTTTTCTCCCCGGATATTGCATAGGTCTCCCCATTATGAGTCACCACATTGGAAGAACTGGTTTAGCATTTTATTCAATTATTTTATTCATTATCTCATAGGAAAGTTTATTCGAAAACAATAAAAATCTTATAAATACAACTTATTTCAAAATTGTGTCAATTTTTATAGATGTTACGAAAATAAGGTCTTTTCGATGTATTTATTTCTCATATTTAAAATCGTAGACCATCTTTCAATTATTATGTTTCAAATATATATTCTTTGTCGTCAATATTTTTTGTAAGAGTGTGTAGACTTGCATATTTCAATAAATTTAGTTCTTAGATTTACAAATTCCAATTAATTAAGTTCATCATCTTGCAGATTTTAATAAAGTTAGTCTCCAATTTATCTAGGGAATAATGTTAGTGAAATTGGCAAGTTGAGCTGCCTTTTCCAAATGTTTGGAATTCAATAGACTATTTGTATCGAATACAAATAGTCGAGGAAATATTCTAGATTTTAAACATACTTGTGATCTACATAGTGATTTATGTGCAAAATTTATATATTTTGCACTTAAGTTTCGGCTGAGCTACTGCTCCAGTTACTTTCAGCCTGCATTTAACACGTCTCCACCTAAGCTTACATTTATTCTAGTTTTCCATTGTCTGATTTTCCAACTATTCTATCGTCGAGACATTCAAAAGATAAAAACACTAGTAGTCTACCATGTTTCATGTTTGTCACGTTTTAGTCACCTATATTCACTTGCGTAAAATTTCATTAAAATCGACAACCTCTTTTTTTGTAAAATCCTTAGCCACCAGCCTACTATTGTACCTAGATAATTCAATACACCAGTATCAGTTGGAGATTGATACATAATGTCTAAAGATTCATATCATTTTGATATTGCAATTTATGAGAAATCAAATTTTATTTAAGTGGCAGTTGACAATGTGATTATTGAGGAAATTATTACGCATCGGTAAGTCATGGTAATACCTCATTAGCTCTTTGTTGGCAGTCATCTAGAGTGATAAGGCATGTTAGGATATCTATAAAACAATATTACTATATAGTGTGTATTTTAGTGGATACACTTCAGCTCACATGATGATCCAAGTGGAAGATTGTAAGGTTGTGACACTAGTATATTATTGATATTAGATACATATTACCAATCTAAATTTAGTACAATGGTACTATTTGAAAACTGATACACACTGATTAAATATTTGTATCATTTCGTATTTGCGCCGCATAAGAAATTAAATTTCATTGACTATGTAATTGTTGAGGAAATTATTACGCATCGGTAAGTCGTGCTAATATCTCTTTAGTTTTTTGTTGGAAATTATCTAAAGTAATGAGGCATGTTGGGTTTCCTATGAAATATGAAACAACATTATTATATGATGCGTAATTGTTTTGATATACTCCAGCTCACATGATGATCCAAGTCAAAGATTATGAAAATATTTTGAATTGGAATGTCTCGTATATGGAGATTGACGATATCTAATTCATTGAATTTAAAAGTTTATGAATTAAATGTAATCAACAATAAATATATTAGACTAACGGTTAATTAAAAGAACCTCGTGAAACATATAGTGTATATAGTGGTTGGATTGATGTATCATCGTGAAAAAAATGCTCATTAATCGGAAATTGGAAACATTAGACCTTAAAAGTCCAATATGATTATAATCATCAACTCACGCGATATATAGGATTAAAATGGTATTGCATTTTATAAGTTCAAATAAATAGTATAAAAGGATAATATCAAAAATATTTTGATCAAATGTATCTACTAGTAAACCTAAATATATACACAAGGTACGAGGTCACAAGAGGAAAACCAATATCATCTTCACCTGTGAAGAAGTATCTACAATGTACAGTTTTCTGAATTACCAACCAATGTGTCATTTGTTTGACCTCTCATAGGCAATTAGGAATGAGGCGTTTAACTTGTTTGATTTTAAAGTCACTGATTTTTTGACGAAAGATATGTTATGTTATGTGGAGGAACAAGTCGTTGAAAAAAAGGAAACCCTAAGGAGTTGCACTTTTAACGAATGATATGATTTTGACTAAAAATATTGTTATTTTATGTTCATATTTAATGTTTTTTCTTATTCCTTTGATCACTTTAACTTATTCTGATTTATATATATTCTTTTGAATGCTTTGAGTTAATGTTGTTTTATGTTCACGTTTAATGTTGTTTTATATATTTACATGTTCTTGATTCATGTTTACTTTGAGTGTTTTATATTCGTAGATGTTCTTGAACAAATAACATAAAATGAGTACATTAAACAAATAAGTCTACATTATAATGTTAACATAAAAAATAAAAATAATACACCAAATAAATAAGTCTGCATTACATTATTACATAAATTTATCTAAATCGGTTAAATCTAGGTTGGCGATGATAGGCTTCCGACCTTCAAGATCTTAATATATTTTGCATTAGACGTAGTAATGATAATTCCTAAGCTTTTGTGTCATAGCTAGGCAATGTTGTCAAGTAGGATGTATTTGTGCACATGGTGAATCAGCAGCGATGGAAATCTATATAAACAAATAAATGAGGATGCCAATGACTAATTGTTATAAAAAGAACTTCAAACGTAAAATGAAATATTTACATCGGCAAAATGATTGTTATTAACAAACCAAATCCGATTTGTACCCTTTTAGACATTGGATGGTGCATCTTAAAGTGGTAGAAAAGTGTAACTACAGTTCATCGACCATAATTGTGACACAAAATAGACAATACATTGAAACCTTGATGTGATGGTTATCCCCATCTCCGACATTATCATCCAATAAAAAATATACTAGCAATTCATAATAGTGTATACTTTCAGCAACTTTTAAATATTATTCTTTACCATTATATATCTTGTTATAAACGTCATATTTATCCATAAGCTCGTCATAAACGTCATTCCCAACAACCCCTCACCTCTTTTCTTGGCATGACAAGCCATACGATATCAATTCATACCCACAATGTTCATCCGTTAACGTTGTTTATAGTGGTTGTATAAGGTCCGAAGTGAATAGGAAATCATTGCAAGTAACATTTTGGATCATTATCTAATTATCAAAAACCAATATTGGAGCTTGGTAAGCGATAACTACATAAAGACGACATTGAAGGAGTTATAACTACCGAAGGTTTCGCTCTCTGAACGCTATGACTTGATAGCGACAACATCGACGAAGTTCCATCTTTCGAAGGGTTCTTTCTTCAAAATTTATAACTTGATAGCGACACCATCCACGTGTAGGAATGCTATGATCGCTGGCTTGAATTGGTAGTTCCAAATTAACAAGTTTCATTCGGGGTGTAATTCAGTTCCTTTTACAAACACTAACCTCATTGAAGCTTCACTAGTTTTTTCTGCATAATTCACATATTTTAAATAGGATTTATATTCTTTAATAGACAATGCATCAACATATAATTCTTGTTTAGTATGAGGACGGCCACGATATTTTTTTACAGGTTTCAAAAAGATGGATGTTTCTGGATAGACTACTTAAAACCATTTCTTATAAATATAGCATGACATCAACTGCAAGTTTATCCATTTTTTCTTTCAAGAGCTCTGTCGTGGTTAGGTTTGTTTGTGTCGTTACATCTAACATTTTCCAATGATTATGAAAAGATTATAAATGTGCAATTATGTTATTATAGAGCCACTCGCGAAACTAGTGCCAATATGGGATAACATGCGTAATTCGTATCAGGAAAATGCATATTTCATCCATCGTCTCAATTTTAGTAGTCATCCTAGTATTATCAGTCATCTCATGATTACTTGTACGTATATAACGCTATAGGTTAGAATGAGCACTCTCCATCCGGTTAGTGGTTTTATGTCTCGAATGCATGAACTTTGTTAGTTTTCCAAACCAAAAATTTATGAGTAGAAAGAGATAACCAATAATTTTTCGTGTATTCTGTTGCTTCAGGTTAATTTTTATAGTCACGTTGCATCTCAGTTCGAACGTGATCAAATTCAATACCTGATGCCAAAAAGGCTATTTTATTCCACGCTTAAACAAACATAGCATAATTTGTTTTCTCATTAAAGTATGTTATATTCATCTTAACTTTCTGATTAATGTGTCATTAACAAAGCATGTATGTTATTTTGGAAAAAACTTAATTTATAGCATTCATCATCTGAAGTATGTAGTTATCATAATCACGAATAATTCTTCGAAATCGTGAGATACAATCAACAATCCTAAACAGTCTAATATCGACTTGGAATTGTTTACTTTCTCCATAGACATAGACATAAATGCAAATGCAACATAGTAAATCAAACCAGTTGATGTTACTCTGACGATCTTAAACAACGACATCCTGTACCATATTATCTTGTAAGCACTATCAATATTAGTACTATTGATAATGTCCATAACAAATTCAGACTAACCAGATGCGTAAAGAGAATATCAGTAGTAATATTCGTCATATTCGTTAGATCTATATTTTTCAAAATAATTATATATTTTGAGTTCGTCTAACAAGTATTGCAAATATGACCGACGAGCTTTCTCAAAAATCTGATTTTTATATTGAGCGTTGTATAGAATACATACGGCCGATACATTACCTTCATTCAAGTTTTTTATTGCACTCAAAATTTCTCAAAAACAATTGGGCATGAAGATATAACGTTCTACAAATTACAACTATTCTTTATTCAAACATCCCGTTTATGAATGATCTTTTAAATGTCTAACGTTTAGATGGTTATGAATTTCAAATAGAACTGTGAACCGTTAACGATCATTCTAGAGTTACCATAGTACCATTAAGCTCGAAGCAACAATCACTTTTTTTCCCGATCGACCCTCCCTTAAAATATTTTTTGGATACCATCTGATTATAACATTTTGCTTTCTCACATTCAAATAATATTCGAGAATCTGTTTACTATTGGGAACATCACGAACGTTTTATGTTGATAATTACCCCGTCTTGTGTCCCGGTCTTTTTAACTTACTCAACCAATCCATCTCTCTTATAATATTTTGTTGCGAAAAAAACATGAATGTAATTAGTAGTAAAATCCTCCACATACTACCACCTCGGACGTACCATCTCTCAATTTAAAAATTAAAAAACAAAATTAAACAAACAAAATAAAAATGATATAACTAAAAAATAAATCAAATTTTAACCAGGTGTACTCAAAACGAGGCCTTTCATATAAAAAACACAGATTGTTTCAATTTATTTATATTGTATTAGCTTTCAATTTATTTATATTGTATTAGCTTTCGAGTATTTTTCTTTAAATCAGATTGATAATAAAAGATTATGATCACTTCCACGGAAGAGAAAAGCATGAACCGTTTGCTAAATCCATACTTGAAAATTAAAACCAACAACTTTTGTACTTCGCATTATATACATACACTGTAAACAGAACATACCAAATGATTCCCAAGAGCGTGGCTCACTCCAATCTCCACAAGATAACCAAGCACAAATCTCATTATAAACTCGAATATATATATATATATATATATATGTATGAGATGACTAAGAAACAATGCAAATATATATATATATATATATATATATATATATATATGAGATGACTAAGAAACAATGCAAACAACTTAAAAAAAAACCAATAGTTTTATAAAGTTAATTCATTAACAGATTACAAACCTTCTGGCACCATGTTTTCTCTGGATTTTGGATTAAAAAACAAATGAAATACTAGTTAATACAATTAATATACATCAAAGAAAATACAAGAAAAGAGAAAGATTGTGATCCCAAAAAACAATAATCTTATAGAAGGCTAAGCAAAAAACTTAAAAAGTTTAAGCCATGTCACACTTTTTTAAGCCTGTGTCACACGGACAGAGATCCATTGCACTACTTTAAATGATGCCACCAACCAAGGTTTTGTCAAGCAAATAACAATCTCACTGACACCAAAATACCCCTAAAGGAAAAAGTTTGGTGGCACTAAACCTCAACTGAATAGGATGTGGAATTTAAGAACTCCGACGAACTAATGATTTTAAACAAAAAAACATTATTTTGAAGATTAGGTGAAATAATCTTTTCTGTGGCATTTCTGGAGAATTCCTAACTAGCTATTAAGCTTTAAAGAGATCAAGAACTCCTGTCAAATAAGTTCGATATATATAATATAACTATAAAAACAGAATTTGTTTCAGCAACCCCGTGGCGGTTCAAATTTAAACCCCTGAATACTATAACAACACAAAATAGCACACCAGGATTAGTAATCCAAAAGGAAAAGGATGTGATGCAAGGATTCATTAATTAAGGCTTCCGTCAAGAATATTGTAATGATAAAGAGAATAATAAAACTGAAAAGACTTCAGTTCTGTTACCGCGGATAATTATTTAAAAGGTAAAAATGGAAGGACCCAGCCAGGATCAAACCGGTGACCTCTAGTTATGCAGTCGGATGCTTTACTCCTGAGCTATGGACCCAACTTTGGACATTAATATGTGTTTAAACAAACATACATATGAATAAATATATAAAAGCCTTTCAATTATGTCCTTTTCTACTTCATTGGCATTATACAAGTGCTAGACCCGCATGGTCACAGCAGTAGACCAAAATCAACATCACAAATCCTATTCAAGAGCAAAACTTATTAGAAACCAATATAAAAATACTGATTTATTTGTTTTATAACCTTGTGAGTTCTTCAAATCTAATACAGCGACATGATATCAACTCATAGATAGAAGTCCTATCTATAAAGATGAAGTCTAAAAGCCAAACAACATACAACCCTTAGGAAGGAAGTAGAACCTTACTACCCCAACAAAACTATTGAGTTCAAGCGCATAAACAGTTTTTAGCAGATCCCCTACAAAATAAACCTTCCTGTGGCATTTACGAAGGATTTTAGAGATAATCAATAGCTCACAGATTTATTTCATTCCTCATGTAAATAACCAATGCTTTCTCTAGCATGTAATAATTACACATATCAACTAACAAATTAACCATAAGGATACAGTCCAAAAGACTTCCACTAGTAAGCATGTAATAATTACACATCAACTAACAAATTAACCATAAGGATACAGTCCAAATGACTTCCACTAGTACAAACAATTATATTGCTGCCAACGATAGGCTAATAATGAAAATGAAAATGAAAATTAATACTAAAATAACAAAGAAATTTAAGTTACGTTATAGAAAGTATTTATTCAAAAATTAAAGTTAAGGGTGACCTTTCGTTCTGCAGTCAAATGCTACCTTGAGTTAAAGATCCAACTTTGGACATATAATTCTGAGTTTATGGACACCTTTGGGATCGAACCAACAACCTCTTGATCTGCAGTCAAATGCTACCTTGAGTTAAAAATAAAGGATATATTTTTATATTAAAGAATCTACTTCAAAAGAGAAAGCCACTTTAAAAGAGAAAGTTTTAGGGCCCAACCGGGATCGAACCGGTGACCTCTTGATCTGCAGTCAAATGCTCTACCACTGAGCTATGGACCCAACCGTGAACATATAATTCCGAGATTTTAATAACAATATCTATTTCAAATGACTCGTGATAAAAGTATAATGTAAATTTGTATGTCACTAATAGACACAAACATAAAATTGGATTCCCATCTACACTAGGTATAAATTGAATAGGGAAATATATATATAAAAATATATACAAATAAAAGACGCAAGGCCCAACCCATGATTTCTTGATCTGCAGTAAAAGGCTCTACCGACAGCTATGGACCCAGTCGTGACTATAGATCTCCAGTTTATACCCAAAGAAAATGTGATTTAAGCTTGAAAATTAACATATGACAGGAATTATAAACTCAAACATAAAATAGCAAACGATAACCTACTGCCGAGTTAAAGAACAACAATACAACTGGTAACAACAAAGGCCTATGACCTAACTGCAAAGACAGGATGCAAATAAAAATTTATGAAATAATTTACTTGTTTGAGGTTAAGCTAAGCAAGACCTGTTCAAACCAGAAAAAGACAATGAACACATTGTAACATGTATACAGAAATTATAATTTTGAGATATAAGGAGACAATAGAGAAGCATACACATTTAGAGAAAGGTCAACTGTGGATCGATAGTATCGCCGTAGCCTCTCATTCTGATTGAAAGAGGAATATTTCAAGGGATGAATAACTAATACAACAAGTGCAAGATCAGCAGCGAAAGCAGTAATCATTTTTTAGAGGGGACCCTGTGGCATATTGCAAATGACCTGTACGCATATTGTCATATACGTCATGGAAATGAAAGTTATATGTGATATTGTATGTTGGTCTACCTCTAGGGACATGTAAAAAATGGTCTTTATCTGCAGAAGGAAGAGATTGTATAAGGAAATTTATAAAAGAAAAGAATGCCCAACCTATTGGCTGTAGAACTTTCAGTTTATTAGGCTTGCAAATTAACATATGGTGAAGATACAGACAGTCATAGTACAAAAAATTCAAGGTCATTATGACAAGCATGGAAGTTGGCGAATAACAAAAATTAATTGCTTACCAGTTTAAGGTTAAGCAAAGTAAGACCTGCTCAATTGTAATCAGAGGACGAAAAAAACTCGCATGTAGACATTTGTAACATGTGTAGGCAAATCAGAAATTTTTGTTATAAAGAGAAAAGTGAGAAGCATATATGACAAGGATAAAGCAGCAAAACAAAACCTACTGAAGTTACAGGACAACAATGCAATTACTCATAGAACATAGAACAAGAACTGTGACCCGATCGAAAGGAGTTGGCAGATAACAAAATTAAGAAATTCTTTACTAGTTTAAGGTGAAGTAAAGCCTATTCCATTTGAACTTTTTAAACTAAAAAAAGACATCAATCTTGCATGTAGACATTGAAATATGTGTAGAGAATCAAAAATTTCTGGTATAAAGATAGAAGTGAGAAGTACATGCATTTAGAGAAAGTTACTTGTGAATCAATCGTGTCCTCTCCGTGTTCTTTTCTGCTTCATCCGCAGGGTAAGTAGAAAAAGGAACGAAATTAACTTACAGGATTTCTAATGAACCTTTCAACCGATGGACATCTAATTGCAAAATCCAACAACAGCAAGATCAGTAGAGTCACATCAGAAGACCAAGACTCTGACAAATCACACAAGATTATAACATACCGCATCAATGTAACAAAATCATGAATCTGAAACAAAACCAAATCATAAGAAAACTCATAGAAGTTTTATGTAATAAGACGAGTCTAGAAGCCAAAAACCCCAGTGGTGTCGTACAACCCTCAAGTAGGAAGTAGACCCTTACAGCTTCGAAAAAATGTTGACTCTGAAACATAAAAGCATATTTTAGAGGATCCCCTTGCAAATAAGATTTATATCAAAAATAAAGTTAGAGGACCCAACTACGGACACAAATTTCAGTTGCATTAAAACAATGACTTTTAAAGAAGTAAGTTGTAGGGCCCAACCGGGATCGAACCGGTGACCTCTTGATCTGCAGTCAAATGCTCTACCACTGAGCTATGGACCCAACTTTGAATAGATAATTCTGAGGTTTGAAAAAATGGTCCAACCGATTTTTTGATCTGCAGTCCAATGCTCTACCACTGAGCTATGGATCCAATCGCGATTCGCAGCTATAGATGTTTCAGTTGATATAGTCAAAAAAATGTGTCTCAAGCTTGCAAATTAACATATACTCAAGATTGATCGCAGTTATTAGATCCCTATAGTGGAAAAATAGGAAAAATAAGACAAGCTACTATAAACCTATGAATTCAAGGTCACTTGCCAACAAGAAAACAGTCAAGATCATTATGACCGGAATCACCCAATCGAGCGTAAAAGAGCAAACGTTAACCTACTACTTAGTTAAAGGATGACCATGCAACTAGTGACAGCAAAAGGCCAATGACCTAATTAAAAAAAGAGGATGCAAATAACAGACTATGACGTAATTTACAAGTTTGCTGTTAAGCAAAGCAAGACCTATTCAATTTCAAACCAGAAAAAAGACAATAAATCCAATATAGACATTGTAACGTATGTTAAGAAACCGTAATTTTATGCTATAAATAGACAATAGAGAAGCATACACGTCTACAGAACGGTCACTTGTGGATCCATAATGTCCCTGTAGCCTCTCCTTCTCACAGAAATAGGAATCTTTCAGGAGAGGAAGAACTAATGCAACAGGATCGATATCAGCACAGCGCGCCAGAGTAAGATCTATCTAATAAGATTCTGACAACGTGCAGCAGCAGATAAGAATCAGATTTTAAAAACCATGAATCAGCGACAAAAAAAGAAGTAAACATATTTGTGACAATCTGGTTAAGCAGCAGCAGCAGGCTAGCAACCAAATGACAAAATACAGTTAAAGCAAAAGACCGAATTCAATCAGCCACCGAATGAGATCTATCTATACGGTTTAGGTTTCCCTTCATTGAATGATACCATTCACAACATTATAGATAAATCGAGAAGTACTAAACAGCCAAAAATTTAGTGAACACCAAGAACCCTAACAGTTTTCATTGAGACGAAGCTAATTTCATGGTCAGTACACGTAATCGGAAGAAGCAAAAAAGCCTAACCGGCAGTCCGGATCCCGGGAGAGGTAATCGACGGCCTTCGTGCGAGTTTTGCAGATTTCTGATCCAAACTCGAAGTCGAAGAGATTCAATCCTTATATGAACTCGAACACTAAAAGCTTATCAAGTGACCATTGATTAACCACTTCTCAAAGATAATGTCGAAATTCCCAGTAGTCCTTTCAAATTATAAAATATGCATTTTATTTGTATTTATATAAATAATATTTAAAGCTTTTAGTTACTTTTTGGCACTTTATCTCCAAATTATATATGGGAAATTGCAACTAAGGTACCCACTCAACTATTTTATTGTCATCTGGTACCCAAGATTTGATCAATTATATCTTAATACCCATCTCAACTATCTAATTACCACCTAGTACCTAACTTTATTTTAATACCCTAACTACCCTCACCATTCATGAACAACCACGTAACCAAAATTTCTCTTTCCTACTTTTTCTTTTTATTTTATTTTTAAAAGATCTGAAGCTTTCGAACCGGAGCTCGAAAAAAATAAATGAAAGTATCATCACTTTTGTTTTTTTAAAATGAACAAAACTAGATCCACTAATGATAATTATTGATATTTTTAAAAAATAAAATTTCACCAGTAACAATTCGCATCATATCATGAGAATCGTTCAGAAATCCTGAGAGTTGCAAGCAATTCGCATCTTATCATGAGAATCGTTCAGATATCCTAAAGAGTTGCAAGCAATTCGCATCTTATCATGAGAATCGTTCAGAAATCCTAAGATTTGCAAGCAATTCGCATCTTATCATGAGAATCGTTCAGAAATGCAATCAATTCGCATCTTATCATGAGAATCGTTTAGAAATCCTGAGAGTTGCAAGCAATTCGCATTTTATCATGAGAATCGTTCAGAAATGCATACAATTCGCATCTTATCATGAGAATCGTTCAGAAATGCAAGCAATTCGCATCTTATCATGAGAATCGTTCAGAAATGCAAGCAATTCGCATCTTTTCATGAGAATCGTTCAGAAATGCAAGCAATTCGCATCTTATCATGAGAATCGTTTAGAAATCCTGAGAGTTGCAAGCAATTCGCATCCTATCATGAGAATTATACCAGAGTCTCTTTTTTTTTACCAGCGCGTATATTTGGTCAAGGGTATTTTTGTCCAAATTTCAATTCGAGGTACCAAGTGACACTATCCAAAAAAACGGGTACCACTGGGTAATTACATAGTTGAGAAGGTATTTACTGGTAACTTTCTCATTATATATTACCCCATTACTTAGGTACCACAAAATTTAATAGAATTAAATCAAATTTATTTAATAAAATTTCTGTTTTTAGAAATGAAAAATAATTAAAATACCACCAAAAATTAACTTAAAAGATTTTATTTTTTTTAAGCAAAAGAGATTTATTACCAAATTAAATAAAAGTTTAAACAAAGACTAAGGGTCTCTTGGCAAATTAAATTAGACGTTTGAAATAGGCGTCTTAGATTCCCGCCTCGAAGGATTTTTAAAATTTTGAAGCCATAGCTGCTACTCCATAAATATCATCATTTCCTACGAAAACACCAGTCTTTCGATCTGACGCAGCCCACCAGTATCCCTCTGCTAGCTCGATCAAGAGATTCTCAGCTGTTACACAAAAGCATTCTCCATCAATTAATCGGCTACATCATCCTTCAAATTTTGTTCAGCATCAATTCATCTCCTTGCTACCTGCATTAAAGAAACGAAAACAAGGAAGTATCTAATTTTCAAGAGAGTTTATGTATCTCAACCCAATACTCTTTAGAAGAACAATAACAGAAGAGAGTTTGGAGCACTGAGTTGAGTAAATTGAAGATTCTTTTTGCAAGTTAAGGTCCATTTCGTTGTCCAATCAGCAGCCTGATTTTGGACACAAGAAATAAACTTTATAGACATGTTGGGCGCGATTAGCTTTCTACAAATAGATAGAGTGGATGAAAGGAAGTAAGGGTACTTTCCTTCATAAAGCATATTGATCAGAGACAGACAATCGGTTTCAATATCTACATGGCACCAGTTTCTTTCTTTACAGTAAAGCGAATCTTCCAGCAATTCTCTAGCTTTAGCAGTAGGAGGAGTGAGCTTCCCAAAGGTTTTTCCCAACCCAATCACCATTTCTCCATTGATGTTCCTGATTATCATTCCCTCACTCGATTCTCCATTGTTTAGACGTGCTGCATCAATGTTGAGTTTTAATCTTCCTCGAGCTGGAGTGAGCCACTAGAGGTACCACACTTTTCTATTTATGTTCATTAGAGAGAAGCATCCCATTGTAGCACCTAAATTTGTAACCTTGTGCCAGTGCTTAGTAGTAAATAAATTAGATGAATCCAGTACTATTATGACCTTGTTTACAATTATTATTGCAGAAGAATTTTATGTTTAGTGTTTTTAAACTTTTAACTATTCATGTTCTTCCAAATTACCCAGTATATTATAGTTGGTATCACATGAGTAATGTGCAGATTTTGTTTTGAAAACCAAAACCAGTTTCTTAATAAATGAGTGAAAACCATGTATCTCTCTATTCTAATGTTAAAAATGCCACTGAAGTGATGCCAAATTGACCAAGCAAAGTAACAATTAATAAACAAATTATTTATGTCCTCACTATTAGCACATAGTTGACATTTAGATAAAATAGTAAGAGATCTTTTTTAGCACAAAATCTATAGGAATGAAACCTTTAATTATTTTCCAAAGGAGAAAAGAGAACTTTTTGGGAGTGATGGAGTTCCATATCTTGCTGAACAGACCTTATTTAGTTGAGTGTTGTCTAGTGCTCTCCCATGTTAGCTTAGTGTTGAAATTGTGGTTAGGTGACAGCTTCATAAATTAGTTTGTCCTCCTTCTTATTGTCAACTTTATAGAGATTAATCTGAACTATTCTTTATTCATTGATAAGACCATTGTTATTACCAATATCCCAGCCATCATTCTTTCAAAAGGGGTTGACATTAGCACTTAAAAACCAGTTACACTCATTGGTATTGTTGTTGTCTATAATGGGCTTCCAATTATGCCAATCTTCTCTCCAGAAGTCTAGATCCCATTTGCCTAAAATACATCTCATGTTGCACTCAACTTGGGCCCTTACATCTGCAAGACGTTTCCAAACTAAAGAACCAGATCCAGTTATGTTAGTATAAAAGGGATGAGAATTTTTATTGTAGATATCATTCATTATGTTGGACCAAAGGCTATTTTTTTCTAGTAGTTGAACCACAACCTTTGAGATAAGTTCTCTTGAATATTAGAGAGCCTTATGATATTTAAACCTCCCTCTGCAAAAGTCTTGCACAGATTTTGCCAAGAAGACCAGTGGATACTAGGCTCCTTAATCTTGGATCTCCAAAAAAATTTGTTGAAAATCTTCTCCAACCTATTTATAACACAATTAGGTATCATAGTATTCCGCATCCAATAGCAGGTAATATATATAAGCACAGAAGAAATAAGGCAGAGCCTTCCCCCAAAAGAAATGAGCTTACTATCCCAATCATTAATTTTAGTATTAATCTTATCCACCATTATATTGAAGTTACTGGATTTGTTATTGCTGTTGAGAATGATCCCAAGATAGGTTGAAGGAAAGTTCTCAACAATAAATCCAGTATGGATAGCCAGGTTGTTAGCTTTACTTTGCTGAGCTCTATTAGACATGATGATCTTTGTTTTCTCCTTATTTATGGTCTGACCTGAAACAACTTGGTAATTATCTAAAAAACAACTCAACTTGTTAATAGAAGACTTGAAACCATTTGTAAAGATGAGTATGTCATCTGCAAATGTTGTACAAGGAACAATTATATCAGTTCTTGAAGCATACAACATTTCCTTATTTGAAGTGAATAAGTTGTTTAAACCACAAAGTAAAACTTCTTCACTAATAATGAAGAGGCGTGGAGACAAGGGATCCCATTGTCTCAGTCCTCTTTCATTCTTAAAGTAACCAATAACATTTCCATTCACAAGCATATACATGTTAACATTTTTTATCAGCTTGCATATAAGATTAACAACACAATTAGAGAAGCCAAATAAAGTGAGAACCTTAACAATGAAAGGGAAGGACATTCTGTCAAAAGCCTTTGACATATCCAATTGGATTAGAATGTTGCAAGTTTTAGGCTTCCTGTTAATATCATGAATCAGCCCTCTAGCAATTAAAACATTTTCATGGATTGATCTGTTTTAAACCATAAGCTAATTGATTATTAAAGATGATTTTAGGAAAAATGTGAACAAGCCTATTATTAAGAAGCCTTGAAAGGATTTTATTGAGCATTGAGCACATGTTAATTGGCTTGTAGTTACTCAAGGTAACAGGATTTGAAACTTTAAGGATGAGGTAGATTCTTGTAGAAAAGATGCCAACAAGGATGTTATAGCCTCTAAGGTAAGAGTTTATACTTGCACGTAAATCTGTTTTAATAATAGTCCATCAGCTAGTATAGCACATGATGTTATAACCATCAATACCAACAACACTATCCTTGCTCATGGTACTGATGGTGTTCCAAACCTCTTCTTCACTAGCATGCTTCAAAATTTTAGCATTATCATCCTCAGTAACTAACTTAGGAATAACGTTGAATATGTTATCATGCATTCTAATTTCTCCTCATTCCTATATTTATAAGGATTAGATGTAAGCACCTTATCGAAGTATGATTCAGCAAAAATACCTATACTTTGAGTGTCATGTAACCAACTGTTGTCAACCTTGATGCTATGAATGATACTCCTCCTTTTTTCTTTGCAATAAAAGCATGATAAGCTTTGGTGTTACGATCACCATCCTTGAGCCAAGAGTTATAGCATTTCTACCTCCAAAAGTCCTCCTCATTTCTTAATGCTTTAAGATAAAGACTGATAGATTTGTTAAGATTGCATTTAGTAGAGTTGTTACTATTCAAGATATGCAGTATTTCTATGGTATCAACATTATTTTTAGTTTCTTTAAGCTTACTAAAGATGTTACCAAACTGGTTTGTGTTCTAGTCCCTTAAACATAAGTCTTTTTAACTTAAACCAAAAAACTCATTTGGACCAACATTAATTTTAAGATTCCAATTCTGACTAACTACATTTAAAAAATATTCATGGTTAGTCCACATATTCGTAAACTTGAAACTCTTTTTTTTTTAAATCATTTAAGTTGTTTTGAAAAGCTGATATTAAAAGGACGACATGATCAGAACACGTTCTGACCATGTGCTGAACCTGAGTTTTGCTAAAAGTGTATGCCCATGAACTATTGAACATTACCTTATCCAGCCTTTTCCATTTGGTACCCCTGTTCCATGTGTATTTGTGACCAACATAGAATTCATCCTCCAGATTGCAGTCCTTCATCATCTCTACAAAATTATCCATGCTTTTGTGACAAATGTTAGAGCACCCTATCTGCTCTTCAGTAGTAGCAATTAGGTTATAATCTCCCATTGTTATCCAACACTTGTCAGTTAAAGTCACATTTCTTAATAGCTCCCATAAACTGAGTCTTTTGTTTTTCTGGCATTTCGTATACATCATTGATAAGAAAAAATGATAATCTAAGTTAGTGTGGACTACTTTCATGTGCAAACACTGATCATGATTAGAGAGAATAGTAATGCATGAATCATTGGTCCAAAACATCCATATTTTATTTGAAATATTAAAAGAAAAGTTTTGAAATCCTAGCTTTATAGCAAAATCACTTATCTTATTAGAAGAGGTCAGAGGTTCTTGGATAACCAGTATCTAGATGTGCTCATTGTTGATTATTATTTTCAGTCTACCAATTGTTAGCTTGGTATTGATGCCCCGAACGTTCCAGTTAAGCATCCTTATCACTATCAGATAATGATTTATACCTATTGTTTGTCCCTGAGAACTTCAAAGACTTTATGATGAGTTTGTTTTGCGTTTTGAATTTCCTAGCAGATTTGAGTTTCTTGTTCAAGATGGCCTTGAAGTCTTGATCAAGGTGTGGAGAATTTCTCAATGGAGTAATCAGATTGCTTCCAATGTTATCTTGATCAGGTGACCCGGGATCAATAATGTCATTATCTTGAGAGTTGTTTTGATTGTGAGCCTGTTTTAACTGTTGAATGGCTTCAATAATTTCCCTTGCTCCAGGGTAGAGTCTGTTGTGTTATTGAGATCTTTAGAACGTATAACTTGTTGATTGTCCAGAGTTGGATTTGGTATGATATGATCATCTGGAATAGTCTGATCAAGATTCTTTTTATTGTATTATGTAACCTTAATTCCACTCTTTCAATATTTCATGCAACCACCTTCTTTTGATTCTTTTTTACAATCCAAAGGACTGTGGCCATATGATGACACTGAATGTAATATGAAATGAGGTTTTTGTAACTTAAGTTAAACCAACCTCCTTCATTCATTCCAAAACATGTTCATACTTTGTTGTGAAGCTTTTTTAAGATATCCAACTCCACAAGAACAAAAGCTACATTCCTGTGTGCTCTGTTTATCTTTGGGAATTCAATTTTATATGAAATGCCTAATGAAGCGGCTATGTTGTATAAAATAAATTCATTATACATGAATTATGCCAGTTTTTGAATCCTTATCCATACGAGAGATATGGGGTTTTCCTTTTTTCAGTTGAATTCAAGAGTCCAACAGAGTAAGCGCATAATAGAGTCATTGACATTCCATATGCTTTTATGCCATAGTTTGATGACATCCTATTTCAAATCAAATTCAATGAGAACATGGTGAGAGTCCCATATCCTTCAACTGTAAACTCTATTGAATTTGAAAGAGGTAAAAAAATGATCAAGATCAGTATTCTTTGACAAACCATTATTAAACTTGCCGATCAGAGTCGTTTTGGAGTCCTTCATGAGCAGATCTTTTGTTTCCTTGGAGTATTTGATAGAAATATGTTCCAGCTTCTCTTGGACACTTTCTGGCTGAAGATCATCTCTTATAGTTTCCATTTTAGGCCTTACTGAATCAACAAAAGACTTCATGAACATAGAATTGGCATTGTTCTTAATACTGGTTTTAGAGTGAAGAGCATGAAACTCTTTGTCTTGAAACAATGCTCTACTTCTGTAATCCATAGGGGATAATGGAAGCCTCGAAAATGAAATCAGGGGTCTCTGGATAAACTAGGGCAAGTCTTTTACTTTATATCAAGCATTTGAATGTTTTCAAACCCTAACCACCAATCTCTGCAACAATTTCCTTCACAACTACCAAATTTTCATCCATGTCTTTCTCTTTTGGTAACTTCACCTCAACACACTACCTCAAATTAATTTACAAGATTCAGTTTATGAAATCATAAAATTTACTATAAATTGGTTTTTTGTATCATATTACAATTAAACTACTTTATTTAAAATTATATAACCTCTTTTTTACTCAGTTTTTAGATGAGGGATGAGTTCTTCTTTCTCCAAGAAATCCAAAAACCAACCAGAATTCAAGACTAGTCTCCGGCGGCTGCCAATTAATTGAAACCTCAATTCAATAGCCTCATCCAGCAAAAGACTTCATCTCAATTCAATATCCTCATCGAGCAAAATACTTCATCGTGAGGTCAATCGCTACTCTCACTAAGGAGAAGTCTCTCCAATCAAGATACTCAGCAATGCCAACAACAACAAAGTTGATAAAGGGGATTCTCCCGAGTAAATATCTAAACGAGCAGGAAAGGTAGATGACGAGCTTGGACTAAGATAGTAAAAGAATAAGAATCAAACGAGCAAACAGAGAACGAGCTCATACACTCCGATCGACCTCAAAGATAAGTGGAGAACGAGGTTGAAGATAATCTGACTAACGAGTTGACCAAACAGACCAATGATGCGATAACCAAACAAAGAACGAGCTCGCACATAACCAATAGAACTTAAAGCTAAGTGGAGAATGAGCTTGAAGATAATTAATTGACCTCGAATAAAAACAAAAATGAGCCAAACAACCAGAAGTAGTTGAGTGAGCTCAAGAACACGCAGCTCAGCACAAACCCTATCGCGCTCAAGAAGTGAGCCAGCTCAGATTGGCATGCGGATCTGGTCAAAGGAAATAATTAAAGAATAAAGTGTTTCCTTACTCATCATTTAATAAATGTTACAAACTTCAAGTTAAACCGTTTAGGAAGTTTTCCCGAAATTATAGGAGAAGTGATGTTAGTGAGTTAGTGGGGTATTACGTGTAATTGAATACAAATGTAACTGCCCACTAACTCACAGAACTATAAGTCGAAAGACTTTTTTGATAAATGATACGATCTTTTTGCCTTATCTATTTTCTGACTAAGAACGTGTGTTTCTACTTTGGCACCACTTGTTATTCCCGTAACGAATTTTGGCGCCTTCTATGGGAAAGCAGCTAATCATTAACCATGGTAGTCACAAGGTCAGGAATCAAGATGGATAACCAGGATTCGAGTGAAGCAATAATGAACAGAATGGGAGCAACAAATCCACCACCCGGGCAAAGCACCCTCTACCCCGTCTTCGTAGCATCTCAAGGGGGCAATCTCATGGCACCCCTCGGGACAGTCAATCCGGATGAGCTCCCGACTCTACCCGCCGTTGTTCCCCAGGTTGAAGTACAACCCCACCAACCGGTGGATGCATCGGTGCCCCAAGAAACTGTGGAAGCCACCCCTGCCAGTGATTCAGTGGTCCTGAAACTGGAACAAATAATCCAGCATGGTCGGTATGAATGACGCCATTCATGCCCTCGCCGATAAATTAAAGGGAACAAGCTAAGTCAATCAACCGTCTGGCCCGGAGGCTAGCAAAGCTAGCAGGGCGGAGCGATCGTCCAAGCGGGACGAAAAACAAGAAGGCGAAGGAGAGAGCGGAGGTAAGAGTCGGAGCAAAGGTCCAAGAGAGGAGGCAAATCAGACGCCTACCAAGCGAGCTCGAGAAAATGAAGATCTCCACTATAACCAAGTTCGCCCAAGACTATCAGCCTACATACTTAAAGAGTCACCTTTCTCCAAGAAGATTCTCGAAGCCCAACTCCGAAGGAAGTTCGATCCTTTCCGAATGGAAGCTTATGATGGAACAAAAGACTTTGAAAGACATTTGGAGCAATTCTGAAACATGATGATGATGTTTAATCCTGACGACGTGATGCTGTGCCGAGAAATTTCTATGACCCTCAAAGGTAATGCAATGGATTGGTTCAACAACTTACCAAAATGGTCCATTTACGATTTTACTTGGTTGTGGAAAGCATTCAGAGAAAGGTTTGTTGGTAACAAGGATCTCAAGAGATAGCGAGACTCAATCACGGACCTTTACCAACGGCGAGGTGAGTCCCTTAAAAGTTATATTAGGAGATTTGTTCATGCCATGAATGTTTTACCAGATTTAGCGGAAAACATGGCGGTCGCGTCCTTGAAGCGAGGGCTGAACCGAAAGGGTGACCTCTATGCTAACCTCATCAAGTTCCCAATAGAGAATATGGGGGATTTACTCGCCAGGGCTGACACTTTTATCAGAGTCAATGAAACCAGAAGAGATGGATTCCCCGAACGACGCAAATCAGATTCTAAAGAAGGAGGATCAGAAAGAAAAAGGGTCGAAGAACAGCCTATGCGAGATTATAGCCGACAACCTCAGGAGTTCGAGCAACCAACTAGACGATTCACTCCGTTGACTGAAGCCATCTCTGTGATTTACGACCGAACACGGGGACGAACGAAGTACCAAGCACCGCACGTGATGAGTGCCCTATGGTTTAAGCAATCTAACCGGTAATTCTGCACGTACCAGAATGACCATGGATACTCCACGGACGAGTGCTGGAAACTCAGAGAAGAGATCCAACTACTGATTGATAATGGAGAGTTGATAATATACATCAAGCGGTCTAATGCAGATCGCCGCGAGAAAGTCCATTCTCCCATCAATGAGAAACCAGTAAATGGAGAAGAAATAGAAGATAATTAGTAATAGTGGCTTCTCACGATATCAGGGGGTAATTCAGCACCAATCCAGGGGACCACCTCAAACAAACAGGCTAAAAACGAGCTCGACGTGTATGAAATAAATGCCAATTCCTATCGCAATCACAAGGATCTAGTGGCCGATCTCACGTTCAACGACGAAGATCTTAGAGGTGTTAGTGTGCCTCATGAGAACGCATTAACTATCCATATGAATATCAGAGGTATTATGGTGACTCAAGTTCTGGTCGACGGTGGAAGTTCCGCAAACATCATATTCAAAAGTAGTTTTGACCGCATGCAAAATATACCTCCATACCGGCCAACACATCGCATTTTGGTCGGTTACGAGAATAGAACTTCACAATGTGTTGGAGAAGTGGAGCTGTTAGTAAAATTCGGCCACAGAGCCACAAAAAAAGAGTTAAAAACACTGTTTATAATCTTCGACGCACCGAGCTCTTACCATGCTATTATTGCGAGACCGTGGCTGCATATGATGGAAGCAACATCGTGCATGTTCCGGTAGCGCATAAAATATCTGGTGGGCAGCTTGGTGGGAACGATACGAGGCAGCCAAAGGATCGCGCGAAACCTGTTACGCGATCGCGTCGGATCCATCCAAACCGCTCTGATAACAATTAAACAGCGAGGGGAATTCCTGAACCAGAGACACTAGATCCTACCTCACTAGACCTAGTGGATGACCCATGTGAGATCGACAACTATACTGATACAATTACTATAGTAGTGGACACACCTATAGCCGACGGTCACATGTTTTGACTTGGAAAGGAGTTATCTCAATATTCTAATGTACGTTTAATTTCTTTATTTGCAAAAAATTTAGATGTTTTCGCCTGAGAGGCAGCTGATGTCTTAGGGGTAAGCCCTTTGATTATATGTCATAAGTTGGCTATCAACCCTTGCGCCAAGCCAATATGCCAAAAAACGTAGATCTTTCTCAGTAGAAAAACAAGAAGCTATATTAGCCGAGGTGTCCAAATTAACTCTCCTTGAACACATTTGGAAATCACGATATCCAGTTTGGATAACTAACCCCGTTCTGGTAAAAAAGAAGAACAACCAGTGGAAAATGTGCGTGGACTTCATCGATCTGAATCAGGCATGCCTTAAAGACGCATTCCCACTGTCGTGCATCGATCAGTTAGTCGATTCAGCCTTGGGTTCTGAATAATTGTCATTCATGGAGGCATTCTCTAGGTACAATCAGATTCGCTTCCACCAATCCGATCAGGAGCACACCGCTTTTCAGATTGAGAGAGGTTTATATTGTTACACGGTCATGCCTTTCGGTTTAAAAAATGTTGGGTCGACATACCAACAACTGATAAAGCACATTTTCTAAGACAATCTGGGACACCATTTAGAAGCATACATTGACGACCGACCCTGTCCAGCTAAATGAAATTCTTCAAATGGACCCACAAAAAAATATCAAAGAAGTACAATGTCTCACGGAAAGGTTAGCAGCATTATCTAAGTTTATTTCCCGCGCATCGGACAAGAGTCATTATTTTTTTTAGGTCCTACGAGGTTCTAAGAAGTTCGCCTGGATAGAAGAGTGCAGAAAAGCTTTCACCGAGCTCAAAAAATACCTCACCTCTCCAGAGATTCTATCTACATCCATGGCTGAGGAACCGATGTTCCTCTATCTGGCAGTATCACCATTTTCCGTTAGTTCGGCTTTATTTCGCGACCAGAACAAGGTGCAGCGACCGATATATTATACGAGCAAAACACTAACATATACGGAAACAAAGTACTTGAATCTTGAAAAGCTAGCTTTGAGTTTAGTTATTGTCGCCCGGCGAATGCGTCCATATTTTCAAGGGCATATCATCATTGTGCGAACAACTTTTCCTCTGCGAACAGTACTACAGAAGCCAGACGTCTTCGGACGACTCACCAAGTGCAGTATCAAGCTCGGCGAGTACGACATTCGTTTCGAATTACGGTTGGCTATTAAGGGATAGGTAATCGTTGGTTTTCTTTCCGAATTCTCCTCCTTCAGGCATTAACAGACTGATACAGAAGATCAAGAAGTAACAAGGCTAGACCAGTGGATTGCTGAAGTTGATGGTGCATCTTGTGCATCGGGTGAAGGAGCAGGAGTTGTCTTGCGATCCCCAAATGGCGAGGAGATCAAGCAGGCGGTTCGTTTTAATTTCCGAGTCACAAATAACTCGGCAGAGTATGAAGCTGCTTTGTATGTCATGAAATTGGCCTTGATTTGTGGAGTACAAAGCATTAGGATCAAATCCGACTATCAGTTAGTCGTCAACCAGGCAATGGATACTTACCATGCCAGATAGGACGATATCAAATATTACCTTGTTATACTCAAAGAGTACGAATCTAAGTTCGCCCATGTTTCGTACGAGCAGATCCCACGAAAGGACAATTCAGCAGCTGATATTCTAGCCAAGACCGCAGCTTTGGGAGAACACCCCACAATTTTACTCCACCAGCTCCCGATGACCGAACTCATACCTACAATGGAAACCATCAACTCAATCACAAATGATATAGACTGGAGAATACCATACTTGCAGTACATGTCTTCTGATCAATTGCCAGCAAATAAAAACGAGGCCTGAGAACTACAGATTAAGGCAACCAAGTTTTGCGTGCTCGATAACATCTTATACAAGAAGAGTTCAACTCGGCCCTTACTCTGATGTCTTGATCGGTTAGAGGCCAGTTCAGTCTTAAGTGATCTATATTCAGGGGGAGGCAGGTGCTCACTGTGGTCACCGAGTGCTAATTCGTCGGTTGCTCCTGGCAGGATACTATTGGCCCGAGCTCGCAGCTGATGCAGAAAGTCTTGTGCAACAATGTCACAAATATCAAGAGTATGTCAACACACAAAATAGACCCCACGAACCAATGCAAAACATTCATGTTTCATGCCCATTCGATAAATGAGGGATAGATCTAGTGGGCCATTTACCAATGGCTACCAAAAAGAAGAAATTCCTTATCGTCGCGGTAGATTACTTCTCTAATTAGGTCGAGCCAAAGCTCTATTCTGAACATGGGCGCAGGAGGTATGTGATTTCATCCATAATCAGATTCTGACTAGATATGGTATTCCACGAATTCTAGTGACAGATAATGGACCACAATTTTAAAATTCAATACTCACAAACTTCTGCAAACGATATTGGATTCTCTAGCACTTTTCCACCCCATATTATCCCCATTCCAACGGCTAAGTCAAAGTAACCGATAGAACGCTGCTCAAAGGACTTAATAAAAAAATTGGAATGAGCCAAAGGGAAATGGCCGGATAAATTAGATGAGGTATTATGGGCATATCGAACCATCCCGCGCTCAATAATAAGAGACATCCCTTTTGCCTTGGTGTACAGCACCGAATCAGTCATCCCAGCAGAGATCATTGTGCCAAGCCATCGAATAGAACACTACGACTAAGAGGCAATTCTAATAGCCAGATCAACAATCTTGGATCTCCTCGAAGAGCGACAAGATCAGGCCCGTGTACGAGCATAGCATTACAAAATCCTGATGAGGGGACGTTTCAAAGCTCGACTCAAGCCGTGCTCTTTTAAGGTAGGAGATTTGGTATTAAAGAAAGTATTTCAAAGCTCCAACAGTGGAACAAGTGGCAAATTGGGACCAAACTGGGAAGGCCCATATACGATTATTTCCAAAGGGCACCATGGGGCGTACAAATTGGCAGATCACAGCGGCCAATCACTCAAACACCTTTGGAATGTCAATCACCTAAAATTGTACGCAAACTACTTATACTGTATTGATGCGATTTCTTTCCTCCCTGATAATGCAGTGAGGTGGTTTAATGAGGCATCTTAAGACAGTAATTTACTCATTCGATATAATTTATGTTTTCACCACTATGTGTTTGTTGCAAGTTTTATCTTTACAATTAACGAATGGGTCAATGACCACACCATACATGGCTACGCAATGGACCATACTGAGTCAAGACTAAGTGTCTATAAACACGAATGAGCTAATTGGCCACGCATACGAGCTACGTAACGGCCATACTGTGCCTCATACTTTGTACTGGGTATATTAGCTAACTGGTTAAAGACTAGGTCTAAGATAGACTATGCAATAGGGTCTACATGACCTCACCGCGAACAAGCTATCATGACAATTATTGTATAAGCTACGCAATGAGCCTTACTGAGCTCGATATTGTAAGGATGTCCATGCAAGGTAACAAACACATGCTCCACACTTTCTACATAAATACTAATAACATAAAACATACACTGTCGCTTACACATACTCCCCATTGTTCTATTTCGCATAAGTAACATCAGAGCAATAAGTTAAACATGTATTAAAAAATACATCACGTAAGGTTTTTCAAAAACATAAATAAAAAACAAGAGACAACAAAAACTATCACAACTTGGCACTTGGGGAAAATGGCAGCTTGTTCTGCTCTGATGGAGTAACATCAGTCACAACAGTGGTTACAACTTCAACAATTGGCACAGATTGCAAGCCAACATCTTGAGATGGTACAGGATTTTGAACAAGAGATGCCAAAGATCCCAAGTTCAGCCCAGGATTCAGCGCCAACAGTTCGGCTATAACTTTTATATTCTCCTTGACTATCATCTTTGTGGAAACAGTGAAAATATGTGTCTCCCTCTCTGCCACAGCTGCCTCCAAGTCTTTTTTCCACCACTTCCTCTCCCGCTCGAGCTCTGCATACCCCTCCTCCACTTGGGCCATCAATTTGGTGTTGTCAGTAGACAAATTTGCTATTCACTCAGCTTTCTCTTCCATCCCATTCGATTGATCCAAGTTCCTATCCACCAGGTTTGAACTCTGAGTAAAAAGTTCATCATTCATCTTCAACAGGTTTTTATTTTGTTTAAACACTGCTTTGTGATTTTCGGATACGGTTTTATATGTCTCGTCGCTGCATATTAAAACCTCTTTTAAGGTTTCCATCGTTGTCTCCAACTTCGGCACAAACCACAAGCCTGACTTTAGATAATTGTAGCGCGTAAACAACTGTTTGGGGTCTTGCTGTCATGCCTCACAATAAAGAAAGGACATGTTCGAAGTCTGTGTGAGTATTTCGAGTCATTGGCTATTTTTGGGGGTGATTCGGTGACTGGTAATACCGATAGTTCGAGGAAAAGACATGTTGTTAATTTGACAACTCAAATTGAGAGGAGAATGTCCACTCATTTGTATGACAAGAAGGACATTCCTTTTATTTTGTTTGATGAGGATGATTTGCGAGGAACTGCGGGGCCACATGAGGACGCAGTAGTTATTGGGGCATAAATCGCTGGTGTTAACATTAGACGCGTGCTTATAGACACTGGGATTTCTGCGAACGTCCTTTTTAAAGCAACATATGGTAGGATGCGCAATCCTCCTCACATTTCCCAATCGGAGCGCACAATCATTGGTTTTACTAGAGTGACTGCGCAAGTAATATGAGAATTCGAGGGGGAGGTAAGTTTGGGAAAAAAACCCTTCAAGAAGAATGTCCAAGTGCTTTTTATGGTGTTGGACTATCCCACAAGTTATAATGCCATTTTTAGAAGGTCGTGGTTGTCAAGGATGTATGGTGTTGTGTCAACAGTTCAGAAGTGCTTTAAGTATGTGCTTAGAGATCGTGTGGGGGTCGTCCGAAGCAACCAAAAAATTGCAAGGGAATACAATGCCACTGCATTTCGGATTCGAGGATCCAGCAGTGGAGATATGATGAATGAATAGCAGTCAGAGGGGTTAACCTCAGATTTTGATGAAAGGGTTGACGATCTGAGTGAAACCCTAGGGTCTTTAACAGTAAGTGAATAAATTGAGAAATATACTTTTTCTGAGGGAAAAAAACTTCGAATAGGAACCTTAGTGACCCCAATTCTACGTCAACGACCGTTAAAATTTTTGTCTTGTAATTTGGATGTTTTTGCTTGGAAACAGAGGATGTGATAGGCGTGCCAATCGAAGTAATCTGTCATAGTTTAGCTGTTAATTCAAAGGTAAAGTCGGTAATCCAAAAAAGAAGGGTATTTTTGTTAGAAAAGACAGAAGCAGTTATTTTCAAAGTGGATCGGTTATCCATGGTCGGACATATAAGGGATTCGCAGTATCCTTTATGGATGGAAAATCCAGTAGTGGTCAAGAAGAAGAACGGAAAGTGGAGAATGTATGTGGATTTTACAGACTTAAATCGAGTTTGTCCTAAAGATCCATATACTATTCCTCAAATAGACCAGCTGATTGATTCCACTTCAGGAAACAAAAAATTCACTTTCATGGGTGCTTTTGTGAGATATAATCGAATCCAGATGGATCTGAAGGATCAAGAATGTACTACATTTATAACTGACAGGGGTTTATATTACTATAAGGTTATGCATTTTAGATTGAAAAATACCAGAGGCACTTATCAGAGATTAATAAATAAAGTATTTGCCACTTAGATTGGAAGAAACATAAGGTGTACATCAATGACATGGTGGTAAAGATCTTAGTGGATAATGCACACTTGGAAGATCTAGATGAGACATTTTTGAATCTAAGGGAAATAAGGTTAAAGTTTAATCCTGAGAAGTGTACTTTTGGAGTTCGATCAGGAAAGTTCTTAGGTTATGTTATCAGTGAAAGAGGGATAAAAGTTGACCTAGAACAATTGAAAGTTGTCATAGCAATATATTCACCTCGAACCATCAAAGAAGTGCAAGTTTTGACAGGAAGGTTAACAACACTTAATAGATTTATCTCTAGATTTTCTTATATATGTTTTCCTTTCTTTTAAGTGTTGCGAGGGCCATAAAAATTTGAGTGGCCTTCGGATTGTGAAGCGGTGTTTACAAGCATCAAGAATTTATTATCATCAACAGAGATTTTATCAAAGCCTCGAGGTGGAGAACAACTCTTTTTATACATTACGGTATCAGATTTTGAAGTAAGTGCAGTATTGCTAAGCAAAAATTTAGGAATTCCAAAGCCGGTGTACTATGTCAGCAAAAGTTTGGTGGCAACAGAAAAGTGATATTTGAAGCTCGAGAATTTAGCATTAACATTGGTGGTGGCTACTCGAAAGAGGCGCCCTTATTTTCAAGCGCATACCATTGAAGTTCGAACTTCATTTCCCTTGAAAAATGTTTTTCAACGTCTTGATATTTCGGGGAGAATGTCCAAGTAATTAATGTAGTTGGGAGATTATGATATTTTGTTCACACCTAGAACTACAATTAAAGCTCAAGCTTTGGCATATTTTCTCGTTGAATTTCATTCGAGCAGATCAGATATATACGACAATAAAGATTTTTTACCAGTAAATTCGACGTGGGTTGTTTGAACATATAGCGAATCTAGTGTTTTGGGATGCAGCGCTGGAGTTCAGTTAGTTACTCCATCTGAAGAAACAATGCTTCAGTCTATCAAATTTGGTTTTCACTCCTCGAACAACAAAGCTGAATATGAAGCTGCTTTGGCTGGTTTGAGAGTTGCAAAGATATGTGAAGCAACTTTAGTGCGGTTAGAGACAGATTCTCAATTAGTAGCAAATCAAGTATTTGTAAACTCTGAAGCAAAAAATGATCGCTTAATTTTGTATCTTCGAGAGCTTCGAAACTTGTTGTTATTATTTGATCATGTTGTTGTGGAACATATAAGTCGAGGAAGTAACACAGTGGCTGATTCGTTAGCAAATATCGCTTATAAGGAAGAGTATCCTTGGATATTGCTACAAAGGAGTCCTTTGATTTTGACCCAGTCAGACCAGTGTGATTATATGGAGGAATTTTTTGTCACTACAGATGTAATCCAAGACGATTGCCGAACTGATATTTTAAATTTTTTAATTCAAAGAGCACCACCTGACGATGTGAAATTGGCCAAAAAATTACGAGGCAAAGTTTTTAGATACATAGTTTTGGATAGAATTTTGTATAAGAAAACATTGAGTAAACTATTATTACAATATTTGAATATGCAAGAATCACAGTTAGTTTTATCAGAGTTGCATGATGGAGAAGGATCATCTCATAGTGGGTTTAAAGCTTTATCTCGTTGAGTTTTGCTTGCAGGTTTCTATTGGCCTTCGATCATGAAAGATGCCAAAAATTTGGTTCAGAGCTATTATACTTGTCAAAGGTTTTCTAATTGTATTCATAAGCCGACAGTTCCACTTATGCCTATTACCGAAGCCATACGATTTGATTGATGAAGAATTGATTTAGTGGGGCCTTTACCGATGGCATATCAAAGACGAAAAATGATAATTGTTGCAGTAGACTATTTTACAAAGTGGACAGATGCAAAACCATTATCTGGAACGAAAGCAAATGATGTGATTAAATTCATTGTAAATAGTATTTGCTGTCGTTTTGGAGTACCTCGAAGAATTACCAAGGACAATGACCCTCAATTTAATAATAAAGAAATAACTTTATTTTGCGCTTCGAAGAGGATTCAACAATGTTTTTCAACACTTTTTCATCTCCAAGAAAATGGACAAGTGGAGGTGACAAACAAATCTATTTTAGAAGGTTTAAAGAATCATTTTACAGTGGCAGCAAGAATATGAAATGGATGCTGCCAACCCTGTGGAATCTACGATGTTATCTTTTCGAATATCCTAATATTTTGAAAACTCCAATAACAAAGCTAATAGAGAAAATTTAGATCTGATTGATGATAAAAGAGTTCGAACTCATTTACACGTAATCCATTATCAAAATCCTATGAGGAATCGGTACAATTCAAAGGTAAAAAAGAGAGAGTTTAAGATAAGTGATTAAGTGTTGAGAAAAGTATTCATGCATATTAAGGAGAAAATTGTGAGAAAAATGGTCCCGAATTGGGAAGGACCTTATGAGGTTGATGAAAGGATAAAGCCAGGGTCTTATCGCCTTTGTGATAGTCAGGGGATGATGCTTCAGAACCAGTGGAATATACAGATTCTAAAGTTATATTGGGAGTAACTATGTTGTATTTTGAAATTGTTTCTTTTGATTGATTAGCAGACTCTTTCCTACCTTGCTGGCTCAGGAAGGTTTTAACGAGGTGCTATGTATATATTCAAAATTATCAATAAAATGCGTTTTGGCCAATGGTTATTTATAAGTATTTATTTAAACTATTTTGGTAACTGATCAAAGACTGATCATCTTTGAGGTTGACCAATAGTAGAACATTCCGAAGTTTTGAATACACTTTTTGAAGAAACTACCATATTCGAAGTGTTACGTTCAATAAATGCACTATGATATTTAAAGTGCTACGTTCAATAAATGCACTATGTTATTCGAAGTGTTATGTTAAATAAACACACTGTGATTTTCGATGTGCCACGTTCATTCAAGGCACTATAACATTCGAGGAGTTACACCTTGTAATAATTATTTAAATTATTTTATTATGTTTTAACTTCGAATGGTTAATATAAGCAATGGTTAAGCGTAAACATAAATTAATGAAAAATATGAAGCATAAGCAAAAACATTTGTCATTTAGAAAAATTTGATGGGTACAAAAGTTATGGTACCAATATGACAAATACAAAAAGATAAGACAAATTCAGAATATAATAAAATTATTCAGATGATTCCTCTTCGGAAGATTCCTCTTCGGATGACGAACTCGGGATAGGATCGAAGGCTTCACTGGGGCGTCGTCCGACAAGAATGTCATTTAAGAAGCTTGAAAGATTTATCTTAGAATATGTAGCGTGGATTTCTCGAAGTAGTGTGATGGTTTTTTCTTCTTCGCCATTGTTGATAGCTGCCAACATGTCCTTGTTTTTCCTTCTCAAAATAAGTCTTCAGTATGGCAATCTTATCGATCAATTTTTTGTTTTCTGCTTCTCTTTTGGTAAGAGAAATCTGAAGATCCTCAAACTTCTTATTCTCAGTGGCTAAACCTTGAAGGTGTTTAGCTTTGAGTTGAACTATCTCTTGTTGATACGAAGTATATAAAATCTCTTTCTCAATTTGGTGTTATCCTCGTAAATACCTTTTGACAAATAAAGGTCTTCTGATAAGATCAACTGTTTCTCAGCTTCAGAATTTTTTTGTAGCAAACCATATCTTTGGCTATTTGTTTCAGATGATTTTGAGAAGCCTCGATTTCGTGAGTAAGCGTCTTTACTACAGTGTTAAGATCGGAAAATGGTTGAAGTGCAGCGAAGACGTCTCTGTTTGGTGCAATAGGAAGAAAAACTACTGGGCTAGGCCGAAAAATGAGATATAAAGATGTAGTAGGAGCAATAGGAACAATAATTTTAGGTGATGCTGCTTCGGAGGAAAAGTGTACGGATCTCCTACCAAAGTTGTGTAGGTGAGTTTTAACCTCTTGAATGATATGATCCTCTTCTCTAACAATTTCTTGTGATTCGTTGAAGTTAATGAAATTGTCGGGATTGAAGTGATCTTAACCTTGATTATATTCAACATCAATTGTTTCCTTTTGATGATTGGCAGCATTTTCGTTAGTCGTTTCATTTTCCTTTTGAGAACTTTGCTTATTCCCAGCACCTACGACTTCGTCATCATCAGATACTATGTCTTCATTGATTGCAACTGTCTGTTTCTTCCCTTTCTTTGGGGACTGGTGGAACTTTTCTTTTTCGAAGGTGTAACAGTTTTTTTATTTTTTGGACAAGGTTCTCCCTCTGTTCCTTCTTCGATGGTCGAAAGTGTACTCTCTTTTCTTTTTATTTTTGAACCTTTAGGCTTCGGGTTTGTTGAAGGGCTAGCATCAGGTGTGCTAGCTACCTTTTTGTTCTTTTTGGCCTTTTTCTTTTGAGGAAGGTGGCTGTGAGGTCTGTTGTGGATGGGTAAAAATACTTTGCATTCAGGATGGACCAACCTTTTAACAACTTGTCGAGGGTTGGGTTTCTTCATTAAGTTTTTGAGAGGAAAGACTCCAGGTGTGATCGGAAATAAGTGGTTATTGAGGAATTGATGGGTTCGAAGGCTGTGTGGAAAGCATTGTTCCATTCTGCCTTAGCCCAAGCGACAAGTTTAATGAATATTTCTTTGGCTCTTGCTCGACGAATGGCGTAACGCCTCAGAATTTCTGATAAGAACATATAAGTTTACAATGAATAAGGGTAACAATAGTTCAGAAAATTAATTTAGAAGAGTAATATTACAATACTTACGGTTACTCCTCCAGACGAGGTTCAATCTCGATGGATTGGTTTCGGATACTTTTTTACCGTTTTCCCATGCTCCTGAGATGAAAATGAACTTTTGCTTCCAGAACTTGTCCGCTTCCAAAAGGTCATCGATGATTTTTAGGTCATCGATGACTTTCTTCCAATTTGGTTAGCAAACCCCTTATTCACCAATCGTTGATAAGTAGTTCCAACATTCTTCAACCCAAACGGAATTACCTTATAGCAATAGAGCCCCATATCAGTAATAACAGTATTATGATCTTGATTATTTGGATCCATCTGTATCTGATTGTACCTAGAGAAAGCGTCCATAAAAGACAATAATTTGTTTCCAGACGTAAAGTGTACTAGATGGTCTATCCGGGACACTGGGAAAGGATCTTTAAGACAAGCTCTATTAAGATCTGTGAAGTCAGTTCACATACGCCATTTACCGTTCTTTTTCTTGACCAATACTGGATTAGTTATCCAAAGAGGGTATTGAGATTCCTTAATATGCCCCATCTTGGTTAGCTGATCTACTTCTTGCATAATCACCTCAGATTTTTCTTTAGAAAAAATCCTTCTCTGTACCACTGGCCCAATATTAGATCAGACTGATAGTTTGTGATTTATCACATTGGATGACACTCTGGTCACATCTTCATTGCACCATGCAAACACATGTAGATTGTTAGACAAAAAATACAATAATTTTTGTTTTAACCTTAATGGTAATTTGGCTCTAACCCTATCACTTTTTCCTTCTGTCAGGCAATGAATTTCAACTTCTTCAACTGGAATTACAGTGTTGAGAGCCGCCGTCAGATCATCTATTTCATTTTGATTGGCATAAGGCTCCACTAACTGCTATTCTTTGTTAATTTTCAATACCTCCAATGAATTTGAGGCAAGACCAGTGACATAACATTCACGAGCTACTTTCTGGCTTCTTCGGACGACTCCCACTTGATTTCCCACAACATACTTTAAACATTAGTGAACATTGGAAGCCACTATATGCATCCTGGAGAGCCAAGATCAACTGAATATGATGTTATAAGATGTTGGACAATCAACCATAACGAACAACACCCTTACCATTTTTTTTAATTGGTCATTTACCCAATAACACTTCCTCTTCTAATTCCCCAACGATATCGGTATAACTCCCATTAAAGCCTACAATGGTTATGTTCGAACGTTGGATGACTGAGGGATTCTTCATATGTCTATAAGCAGTAAAAACAACATATTTTCCAAACTACACGCGTCAACCAAGATCCGACGTATATCATTTCCTATAATAGATGCCCATATCACAACAACATCTTAATGTAGGCCTGCAATATATCTTAAATCATCTCCATCAAAGACAATGAATGAAGCAGGGCTTTATTAAAGATGTGTAGATATTTTTTCCCTCTAACTGAGTTGTCAAACTGTTAACATGTCATTTCCTTGAACAACTTGAGGGTGCTGTTATAGTGTCTCCCCTGAAAATAGTCAATGATTCGAAAAACTTACGCCTATTGGAAATAGTTGCGGCCTGATCTATTATTACCCCAACTTGATTCCAATCTGGATCAGGATCAAGATATTCAGAGTCTACGTCAAATCTTTCCACAATAATCATGGAATTTTCTTCCCTGGATGCCTCCATACTTTGTCATAGATCGGTTGGTGAGGCTATTCGGGGTGCATTGTTATTGGGTTGAGAGTTGGTATTATCTTGTCTATTTCCCTCTTATATTTTAACAAAGCACCCAACTTTCTTCTCTTAATAAGATTGTACTTCTTGTTTTAAAGTTATACAATCATGTGTATCATGACCCACATAATTGTGGTTTTTATAGAAACGAGTACTCCGGATCTCTCTAGGAGACTGAATTGGGGTTGGCCTTTTAAAATGTACAACATTCTTAGTTTTATCATATATCGTAGCTACACTTTTACCCAGTTCAGCAAACCATTCAGGCTGAACCCGTTTGCCCCTCTTGAGTCTAGCTTGTTGGTTTTGGTTAGATTGATTTTTTTTTTCTGGGCTGATGTGATCCCTGTCCGGACTCTTTCGACCTATAATTAATAGTCTCTTGGGATTGAGTAGTAGCTTACAAAATTGATGTTGCAGCAGCAGACCTGTTCTAACGTGGTACTCTAGAATTATTAGTTTCTTCAACCGTAATCTGTTTTCAAACTTGATTTAACATCCCTCCCCAAGTCATTTCCTTCTTCCGAGTTACCCTATCAGCTAACAATCCTAGATTTCATCCTTGTCTTAAAGAGGCGATAGCCACCTGTTCAAAACAATCAGCTAACCCATTCTTCGTATTCACAAATCGACTGATATATTCCTTTAATGATTTTTTCTACTTTTAGGCATAATGGATAATAGTATTACCATTCCCTTTGAGCTTCTTACTTCCCACAAATTGCCTTTGAAATGTCACCCATAACATATCAATTTTTTTTATAGATTTATGTGGGAGACCGTTATACCATTTTAGGGCACTTCATTTAAAGGTTTGTGAGAAAGCCCGACATAAAAATTTATCATCGTCATTGAAGTTCATCATAAATTTTTTAAACTACTCGAGGTGGTTGTCCGGATTTTACTTAAATCGTACTTCTCCATCTTGGAACTATCAAACCGTCTAGGGTGATGTCCAGAGAGTATTTTCAAAGAAAGTGGTGATTTCCTCTAATCGTGATTTTGGCTAAATATTGTATCTTGATCAGGAGTAGCAAAAATACATGGTTCAGACTGGATAGCAAATTGGTCACTTAATAGATGATCAATGTCGTAATTTACCGAACCTTTTATTTTTCCTTAATTTTTATTCTTTATTATTTTACCTCTCATGTCTCTTTTCTTTGAATGTTTCTTAGTTAGCCTTAATTTGTTTTGACGACCCTCATCACTATTGGATGAAATTAACTCATCAGAGTCAGAATTAATGGATGAACCATCAGAAGAGTCCGATGTACTTATAACTTGTTTAGCCCAATGCGTTTTTTATTTATTTAACATGAGCCTTTGGGGACTTATTATTTTCATCATGCTCATCTGCAGACACACCACATGCATCAAATGTTTCCTTTATTGCTTTTTCAGCTTGCTTTTGGGCCCTTAGAGCTTCAATTTCAGCCCTAAGCTGATCACGTTCATCCTGCATGAATTGTCTTTCATTTGTGTTGTGATTGACATGAAATATAATAGTGTGCTCATTATTCTCTCTTACACCTTCAGCTTCAGGAGGTGGAATATCTTGCATATTAAGATCCATGCTTTGATAATGTCTGAACTATGACTTCTACTTACTCATTTTGAATAAAGTTATTGTGGCACCTTCTACTTCCATTGTGGTCGCCAATCTGCTGTGGATGATTTCTAATCGTAGGGTATTTTGGGTAATTAATCAATTGGGTATTAAATTTATAAGTAGAAGGTAGAGAGATAAGAGAGGTGTGTGCTAGTATTTATGTTTCTACAAAAATGTTCAACCCATTTAATGTGGTTGGTTAGAGTATATATACTTTTGTTTTAGGACCCATGGGCAGTTCGAGTCGGATCTTGGATTCAGGTCAACTTTAAATACTCCAAAGCCCAAGACCAAAAAATGGTTTAGCACACAGCTGAGTCATAATCCACTTGAGCTAACTGTTCATCCATGAAACTGTGTTGATTCTGCCCGAATTACCCCTTCGGATAGTCCTATAGTGCACGTCTAATAATATCTGAACACATCAACCATAAATCATTAGTTCCTTACCAAAGCGTTAAGGTAGATAATTGGTATTGTTGGAATGTTATGAGACTGCATGTGGTACGAAGTTAACAATTAAGTGGCCAAATGGTAAACAATTACTATAAATAGGAAATCCTTTTTACTCTATGCGAAGTTTGGTGGTTTTTCTAATACATTTAATCATGATTACCTTTGATAATTCAGTAGTATAGTCGGCCACGGTTGGTAGTATGTGTGTCCGCATATATGGGGGGACAAAGGTAGCTGGATGTGATGTTGAAGCCTCTCTCTTACATTAATTCATGTGGAAGGCCATGAATTTTAACCCATAAGGATATATTTTTGTGGTTCATTGATGGTATATGATATTAGTTCCCAGCGCTTGAGGATGATAAAGTTGGTGCTGAAGAACCATGGAGAAAGTGCATGGACAGTAGTGTCATTATCAACTGTAGAGAACTTAAAGTAGTACTGACCATGTATTGTGGATTTGCATTCTTACAGAACATGTATGCCTTAAATTCTCATAGTGATTGTTTCGACATTGTAGGGTGAACGTTTTTTCTTCAAGATTTGACCCGATAAACATTTGCATATTCATTTTTATCACATGAGATGGCTTTTGATGGAAGAACTAAAATTCTATCTGTCATGTGAATGGTTGCATATTTTCCACCTTCATTTTAGAGCGGTTGTTATAAGAAGCAACAACAATACTAGCATAGATCTAGGAGGTTTGGATGGGAATATATGCTGGTATATGTTGAGGGATTTGATAAGGGTGTACGGAACTGGCCAATGGGTTCCTGCAAAATATTCTTGACGTTAGAACGATAATTGAGGAAAGGTGAAGAGCAGGAGATCTGTAGTTGGGTCTGGTAGCGGAATCTTGACTGGCTATGTAACCATGGTTTCCTCTTAAATAGTTCAAGATTCTATCACGAGTTTTATAGACATGGAACAATTGTGGAAAACTGGTGGCTTGTGCTATACTATGGCTTAATAGTGGACCTATAGATGTTTATAGGTTGTCAGTAGGGAACGTGAGACAATAATTGAACTAGAGGGGAGTATTCTTGAAGGGTGGGTTGGTAGGGTTTGAGTCTTGGTTTAAGATGCGACAGGTCTCTTGATCAGAGTTAAGTAAGGATGGATGAGAGTGGATCTAGGGATAGACATGTTTACTTGCATTAAAAGTTGATTAAGAGTTTTCTCACCCAGGTCTGATTTGGGTAGTGGGCTTGATATGATGGTATGAGGCCCAACCGTTTTAGACGAGACTTGCATGGTTGTTAAGTTTGCGTCGATAGTCAGAGAGTTTGCGTGCATGGGTGCTGAGTTAGATAATGGGTTGTCAATAATGGGGTTACTTTTACTGTTCAAATTGACGGCTATCTGAAATATCTCTAAGGTAGTGATGCTGTTTTGGGTAGATAGTTTATTTGGTGAGCTCAAGTTCAGACTAGGTATAACTGGTTATAAAGGTTGTTGCTTAAATTAAATCGAGAAACATTAGAGGTGGTATGGCTCCTTATGCTTATGTCTCCATAATTATATGGTCCAAGGGCATGACGGTCTACTAGAAAGAGACATAAATTACTTGTGAAAATAGCAGACATACGGTCAAGTTTTGGATTAGGCATACCTTAGTTTATCTTGGATGTGTCTTCTTCATCCTCACCAGATTGCATATTGGTTTGAACAGTGAAGATGTTCGTATCCATCGATATACGAGACTTCTAAAGTGTAGCACAACAAGCCAGGTCTTATTCAACATTTCTTTGAATGGGGCTAACAAAGGGTGGCAAACCAGCATGCACAATAATGGGAAGGCAATGCACAGTAACTGGTGTATTGTTACTCAAAGATATTCACCTAGAAGGAGAAGAACTTACAGATGATATGGTTTCAAGAGAGAGCGCGATGTATCACAAGAGTTTTGCCCGAGGAACGGAGATACCATTGGGAGGATCTCCTCACTGTTCATGTTTGTCCGATTGAAACGAGGAGTAATTTTCCTTTTGGGGTAAGTATTTCTAAAAGTGGAGGGGTTTAGTATTTAAGAAATAAAGTGATAAGGTCTCTCTAGGAACCGTGGATGCAGAGTATGAATTTTATAGAACGGTTGGTTTCCATAGACAATCATTTCCAGTGGTAACCATAAATGGGGGCGAAACAACCTTCTAAAATATTCTACATTAATAAAGAGAGAGAATGCAGTGCAAGAGTTGCAGTGTTTTTATTGAAGAGAATTTAAAAGGCCAGAGATAACTTCTGATTTTTCTCGAGATCATCAACCAAAAGTTATAAAAATGCATCGTGATATGTACTAACATTAGTCTGGTTTTTGTTTCATACATTTCCATTTTTCCATGACGGTCTCCCATTTGACCGTAATAAGAAAAAAAAGATATCATTATAATTCATATATATGACAATAGAACAATTAAAAATGCACCTTTTGCAAACTCTTTCATAGCATTTCCAAACATGATACAATTCCTTGGTTCAACCATGGAACGAATACATGTAGATTGATTAACCTTAAATTGAGTTTCTATTATATGATCGAAAGGCTTTTGGGGAAGCATTCCATAACTCTTTTAAACTATAATTTATAATTTATGGTATTAGTATAACCAAAGCTATTTTTTCCGACAACCATAATTAGGTTTGGTAAAGGCTCTTTGTTATAATTCCACCAATAACTAAGTCCAATAGGGTTGTCGGGTGAAAATCTAAAAACTATTTGCAGTAATTCAATAAACTGTAAGTTTTGTGAAGGAGAAGAAAAATTAAAAAGATGGTTAATCAAGCATGGAACAACAATTGTATTTCGATAGTTTTCAGTATTTTGGAGAAATTCTGAAAAAAAACTAATGAAAGGCTCCCTCACTAAAATATAGTTGTTTCTTAAAAGTAAAAACTAAAGAAAATGGAATTTTGTTTTGAAACAATGAGTCTTGATGTTAACTTTTCTGCTACTGCCGTAAAAGGTCCCTCAAGTAGTCATAGCCGTTGTGAAACATGTTGATGTCATTAACAAAGTTGGTCACATGAACACACATTTGAAACTCGTTTAATCTCCGCAGATAAATACTTCATCTTAGTTTTACACTTTGGGTTGTATCTAAGTTGTTTGAATTTACTTCTTTGCTTTCATTGAGAATGGTGTTCAAATGATTTTCTCTCACTTCCATCGAACTGAGCTCAGTTCTCTGCCATTTCTATTAAACTTTCAATTTGAATATTACTCAATTTAGACCATTATTGATAAGACAGACCCTTCTAATTGGGTTGCCCTAAAAATTGATATTATGAAGGCCTTTGATAATGTCCGATGGCACCTCATTCTTGATATCTTAGTTGCAATGCAATTTCCTGAGAAGATGATCACCTGGATCATCAAATGCATCTCTACCCCCTCTTACTCTATAATCATTAATGGAGATCCTCATGGAAATTTCAAAGGTAAAAAAGGTCTTCGTCAGGGTGACCCTCTCTCCCCCCTTCTCTTTGTGGTCGTTATGCAAGTACTTTCTGGCATCCTCAAAGAGAAAAGCCAGGATCGGTCTTTCCATTTTCATTGGAAATGTCATAAGCAGAAAATCATCAACCTCTGTTTTGCAGATGACCTAATGATTTTCTGCCATGGTGACACCCGATCCCTTACTCATATCAAGGATGCTCTGGATGATTTCTACTCTCTTTCTGGTCTCAAAGTTAACCCCCTGAAAAGTCATATCTTCTTCTCGGGTATTAACCATCACCTTCGGACGAACCTTTTAACCATTTTGAATTTCCCGGAAGGATCCCTCCCGGTAAAGTACCTGGGAGTTCCTCTTATCACTGGTAGACTCACTCATTCTGACTGTCGCCCCCTCCTGCACAAAATAACTTCCCGTATTGAATCTTGGACTACCAATCACCTTTCTTATGCCGGTAGACTCCAACTTATTAAATCGGTCTTATTTGTGGGTCAGGTCTATTGGTCATCGATCTTCATCCTACCTTCTAGAATTATTAAAGAATTAAACCAATATCTCCGTCGCTTTCTTTGGTCTGGCTCGACTATGAAAATCTATGGGGCTAAAGTAGCTTGGTCAACTGTTACCACTCCCCACAAAGAGGGCGGCCTTGGGATCCTAGACCTAAAAATCCGGAATTAGGCGGCCGTCCTTAAGCATCTCTGGTCTATCGTTAGTAGTAGGACTCAATCTATATGGTGTGAGTGGATCAAAACTGAAAAGATAAAAAATCAAAATTTTTGGGAAGTTTCTTTGAACCCCTCGTCCACTTGGATTTGCAGGAAAATTCTCCGTCTGCGGCCTTTGGCTTGTAATCTATACAGGGTGGCAATCGGAAATGGCCAGAACACTTCATTCTGGCATGACCCATGGCTCCTCTCCACGTCTCTCGCATCCCACTATGGATCTGAAGTAATCAGCGATTCCCGACTGGGAAGCAACTTAAAAGTTTCGGACATTATCAGAAATGGTGAATGGAATTGGCCTGCAAATCTGAGATCGGCCCGCGCTCGCAGCCGATGCCACCTGGACGAAATCCACCAGCTCATCCTCTCTCTCCCCCATCAGAACATTCTATCTAGCGATGTTCCTTATTGGACGGCTAAGGCAGGATGTATCATCTTTAGTATTAAGGACACGTACAATGCCCTTCGCGAGCCTGCCCCTGAAAAGGGATGGGCGGGGTTAGTTTGGAATAAATATAATATTCCGCGCCACTCTTTTATTTCTTGGCTGGCTATCAACGGCAAGCTTACCACCAAAGACAAGCTTCGTATTTGGGGTTATAATGTCCCAGCTACCTGCCCCCTATGCCACTCTGATACGGAAACTACATCTCATATTCTCTTTGAATGTAGTTACTCTCAGAGCATCTGGATTCACGCCAGGGTCAAACTTCGGTTTCCTTTTCTTTCCTCTTGCTGGTTTTCTTGGATTGACGAGGCCTCAAGTTGGCCAAATTCTCGAAACAAGAGTATTTGGCGGTCTTGTTTCAATGCGGTTATCTACCATATTTGGAAAGAGCGGAATTCAAGAATTTTTGGATCTCCCCCGGCTTTGGCCTCTGTAGTATTATACCACATCTTATCGGATATCCGATTTAGATTTCATGGTACCAAGATTAGCCGGTAAATTTATTGTATTAAAGTCTAACTTAATCTTTCTTGTGATACAGGTACTCGCGGTCTGGACTGGAGCGCAGATTTCGGTGGGGATGACTATGGAGTCACTACTCAGCCACCTCTGCCACCTAGTCAGTTGCATATTTTGAGATTATGTTGCGCATTCAGATGTCGTACTCTTCATTCCGAGCACCTATATTATGACTTTCTAGTGTTCATCTTTCTCCACGTTTATTGTTGTAAGCTCTCAGGATATACCCCAGGACCATGTATGCACCTTTCTAATTAATTTAAATTTTCATTCACAAAAAAAAAACTATGATGAAAATATTGTTATTATTTTGTTTAGGAACTTTGATGGCACATCGTTTCTTAAATATCTCCGGACTTTATACAGATCACTATCTAGGGTCAACCGTCTTTTCAACTACTGTACTAATAAAATACTCATTTAGTCCCAAAATATTTGTCGTTCTATAAAATATTTTTTGTCCCACAATACACACATGTCGTTCTCGTTTACCAATGCAAATTTTAATATTATTTATAATCATCTATCAATTAAACTTTTTCTTTTTTCTTTGTTTTTTATAAAAAAGAAATGTAATTATTATCTTTCTTAATATCCGAAAACGAAATATATTTTGAGAATATAGAGTAATAAAGTTGGGCCGCATGGTTGTTCATGCAATAAATTGGATATAAATGAGAAATTTCCATTGTTAACTTTATATGCAATATTGAGATGCTTACTTTCTACCGGGCCCAATTTCATGACATCCTGGAACATTCTTTTTACCAAAATATTAATACATTTTCATCTACCTATTTAATTATAATGATATAGTTAAAAAAAATACCACTAAACATATTTACTAACAATAGAAACAATTCTATCAACAAGTTGACGAAGACAGATTTTATTTTCTTTAAAAGCCATAACTTTGTTTTTTATAACAAATAAAAATATTCAAAAAGAAAATATATTTAACTTTAAACAACAAGATCAGAGAAATATGATTTGTCAGAAAATGTAAAAACTCTGGAAGAAGAGGGAGAAGCATCGGACAGGAGGTAAAAGCATCGGACGAGGAGGTAAAAGTCAAATTCAAACTCAAATTTTTAAAACAATTTAAATCGGCCTGAACTTGGCAACTTTGGTGCGTAAGTGACACTAGCAGTGTAAGCTGTTTGACCGGCAGTATGATGACTCAATACATGTCGGTATGGTATCTCGTCACCACCGATATGTTCCCACATTACCGTCGGGGCCAATGGTTGGACAACGACAGTGCATAGTTGCTTCATAGCTTTTCTTCTGTATTAGTTTTCTGTCTATTTTTTGTTTTTTAGTTTTATTTTTATGTAATTTAGAATTGTAGGAAGGAAATGATAGAGGTTTACATGTAAAGAATTGCGTTATATATTATATTGATGTATTTTTTATGATAATATATTATACGCAAGACAGATTGTTTGAGTGATTTAAGAAAATTGTAGAATAATACGTTTTCGTTGGTATCTTAAACTATTTTGATGGTCTGAATAGTAGAAAGAATTCTCGAATATTATTTGAATGCGAGAGATTCGGATGATAAAATCGGTTGATAGACATATAAAAAATCTTAATAGAAAGTCGACCGAATAAAAAAATGTGTGGATGTCTTTTCATGGTTAAGGAACTATGGAAACTCCAGATGGATGGTCCTTAAAGGTTATATGTGGGATCCCAAATCATCTGATTGCTAAAAACTTAGAAGGTCATTTGTACGCGGGACGTTTTTCTTAGTAAAAGTTGAAACTTTTACAACTTTATACCTTCACGAGCCTCAAGAAATTTTGAGTAGAGTAAACAATTTGAATGATCAAAATGTGTCGTCCATGCTCACTATATACAATACTCGATAAAAACACTGGATGTTGGAGAAATTCGGTTAGTCGCAGTTGCAATACTTATTAGGAGAAATTAAAATGTTGAATTATTTTGAAAGCCATAAATCTAGAAAATATAAAAAATGATATCATAATTGATATTTTCTTTGCACACCCGGTCAATGTAGTTTTTTGTACAGAATTTTAAAAAGTGTTAATAATGGTTAACATTTGCAAGATAATAAAGAATGTGATTCCACTGTTTGAGATCGCCAGAGCAACCTCTACCAGTTTGAATCTTTACATCAAATTTATGTTTATTTCGTGGGAGAAGGTTAACAATTTTAAGTGTGTATTATATTGTTTGAAATCGCTGATTGTATCTAATGACAATGAAGAACTGTCTGTGGTTTTAAGATGAAACATGAATTCAAAGGTCATCATCAAGAAACTGAATACACCAAAAAGTATTGATTTGCATTGATAAGTTTTTCACGTGGAAAAAACTAACAAGTTTATGTATTTTGGAAAAACAGTTACTAGCCGGGTGGAAAACGCACATTATAACCTAAAGTGTTTTGTTGGTACGACTAAGCTTACTTATGTGTGTTTTTGGAGTAAAGTGTGTTGTGTAGTCGAGATGCAATATGGATTAATTAATTCACCTTTTGAAAAAGACATTTTATAGCACAACACAATTTAGAAGACAATGTGTTTGAAAAAGTTAGAGGTAATGTCTCGAAAATTGCTTTAGAAATATTTTTCTTGTATTAGAAGGTGTTAAAGATATTTAAATGATAGGTGGAATTTGTACTTGTACGATACGATGCACGTACCATATGCCTTGTTAACACGAGATTCGTGAGTTTTTAATGAAAAACATAGCGACACCTTTAGAATATTTGGACAATCATTAGAAGAGGTTAGATATAATGATACGTACAAACTTAACCACGACAGAGCTTTTGAAATTAAAATTGGATAAACTTGTACGGGATGTCATGAAAACCAATGATGAAGGACACATTAAACGTAATGGTTCAATAGTCTATTTGGAAACATCTTTCATTATAGAGCTTTTAATATGATAAAAAAACACAGTGGTTATCGACTTGTGACACGTAAATTATATGTTACGCCATTCCTTAAACAAGATTAATTGTATTTCGAACATGTGCTAGATTTGGAAATAACAAGTGCACATTTATTTTGTAACATTTTAAAAACTCTATCGATCAAAGTGGGGAGAAGGAGTGTTACTATGCCAATTCATCTCAAAATACCAACACAAGATACTGGCCATATATATCTACCCACGAAACTTTTGACAGCTGAACTCATATGAAGTAGTCCATATCTAGTCCTAGTGAATTATTACAGTCATCGTGATTCGAATTGTTGTGTAGAACAATTTTTTCACTATGGACCTTTTATAATTGCGATTAACGAAGTTATACTTGATGAGAATTGCAGGTATCGATCAATTTTGAATGTCTTATACGACCAATATGATGGATAAAATATTGTTTGAAAATCCTTTTATGATGAGCTTATGGATAACACTCAATTTTATATACAGATATTTTAATGGTAGAGATAAGCATTTAAAGGTTAGTGAAAGTAGACATTACTATGAAAATGCTGCAGGTAGAGCAGATTGGATGCCAATGTTGCATTTGGGATAACAATCACATCAAATTTTAACAATAACATTCATTTTGTAGCACAATCGTGTTTGATGAATATGATTTTCTCTCATATCTGAAATAGAGTAAATCGGGGTGGGTTTTGTTAATAACAACTATTTTATGCATTTAAGTATTTCATGTTAACATTTGAAGTTTTTTGTTTAAATAATGTGTTATTGCATCCTTCTTTATTTTTATTTGTTTATACAAGTTTTTATTGCGAATGATGCATCATGTGCACGAGTACATACTTCTTGTACCATATTGTGTAGTCCAAAAGCAACATCTTGAGAACTATCGATCATAACTCATTACAAAAAGATATCAAGAGATTAAAATTTGTAAGCCTTGTATAGTCAACCCTAAAGTGGTTGATTTAGACGATTTTGTTTAATATTACATGCACTATTTATTGGAATTATTTCTCTATGAGATCACTGAGATTGTTGTTGTAGCTGATTTTTTGCCGTACATTCGGATAATAAATATTGTAGGGAGTTTTGAATTATTAGGAATTATAAATCTTGACTGGATAAGAGGTATTTTGAATTTCAGAATTTATTCAAACTATTCAATAATGCTATTTATAATAAAAAAAAAGACTATCATATTAATTTAGTTTTTTATTACTTTATTTTTATTATTTACTGGTTTTGTTGCTAAATCTCCACAAACCTCCCTTACTGTATGATTACCTTATTCCATGAAGGAATTTACTCTTAGTTTGAGTCTTAAACATACTGTAACTATGATCGCAACAAAAAAACTATCTTGTAGCTTTGTTTCTTCTTTCTTTCGGAATCATATCTTACATAATATCCTAAATGGATATAATAATATTATTACGAGTTAATTCTTTAGTTCTTGCTAAAACATATTAAGAAACGTTTACCCTATTAATCAATTTCTTAATTGGATTATATGATCCTAACTTTAGGTATTGATTTGTACATGTCCATATTATTTCATTTGATTAATCATGCTTGTTTAAAAATATTGTTATTTTTTAGATGCAAATCTGTTATTTATTCGATGGAAGTAACTGTTGGATATTCTCTAGATAAAAATCGGAATATTTTTAGGTACGTTTTCTCCTTGTGGTATTATAACCATTCTTTGTTTTTTACTACGATGATGAAATCATTCACTTTAGTCGGTTGTATTCGCCAATTTTTGTACTAATAACTTGTTTACCTCCGGATTGACTGCATTTAATATGTTTCTGGTTTATTCACTTACTTTTGAAAAAAATTTAAACATTCGTTTTCTAAATTATAATAACAAAAATAATCCTCTTTCTATTTCTTTTTTAGAAAAATGCATATAAAATAAACATATTTGTAATAGATGAAATTTTAATACTATTACTCATTTTGAAGTTAAGATAAAAACTTTATGTTATCTTAATGAATCGTAAAATATTATCCTATATTTGTATTGGTTCTTTTTAGTTTGTTTGTTGGAGCCACGCAAATTCTTTTCAGTAAAAAAAATCAATTTTAATATATTTACAAAATTGTTAAATTCGTGGGTAAACCTTTTACATGAGAATGCAAATGAGTTTTTTGATTCGTCTATAAACTTTTCTATAAGTAAAATTAACTCTTATCAACGAACCATTTTTTTTAATAAGTAGTATTAATTAACAAAATTTATCAATTTGACTTAGCATGTATCTAAGCATGAATTAGCATTTATCAGCTCACGAATTGCATGAGACTGATTCAAATTCGGAATGTATTTGAATTGGTTTTTAAAAAAAAAACATTGGGGTGACGGACATTGAAGTTACTATAAGTGAGAATTGTTATGAGCAAGCTAAATGCAATTTGAAGCAGAATCTTTTAACTTTTGTGTAGATGTAAGATTATTTCACAAATCCAAACCAAAATCAATTGTTTTATCTAAAATTTGTTTATTGATAAATCGTTTTTGCCTTGACTAAACAGAAGTTCTAGTCCAACAGTTTTGAGCCTTGTCTAGTTGGTCTTTACCTCATTTAATTTCTTCTGCTAGAAGTTGAAGGGGAAGACTTACTATAATAGACCTTCAATACTTGTACTTGTGGCCCTTGCTTATATGAAGAGCAATTCTTCTTTACAAGGAAACAACCAAATAAAAGACATCATTAAAAACAAGTTGTTTGGTGGATCTCCAATTTGAAATTATCAAAATGGCAGCCTCTATTACCATAGGTCTTTCCCTTAGAATTCTAGCAGAAAAAATAAAAGAAGCTAAAGAGCAATCAGGCAAGGCTCGAACAATCCTTGAAAATCTTGCTGCAACAATCCGTTCAGTTTCTCCGATGATCAACCAACTCGAAAAATTGAGCAAAACATTGGACACTTTGCCGGAAGATGTAATGCTTAGGTTGGATCAACAACTCAAAAAAGCCGCAGAACTTGTCAAGTCGTACCATGATCTCGGCCGCCGGCATATTATCAAGAAACACAGGTTTAAATACTTGGGAACTGAAATTTATCTTGTCATTAACTTTAATGGAAGAAATCACTATATGTCTATATTATCATTCACATGGGAACGTTATATATAAAAATAGAAATCACTATATGTCTATATTATCATTCACATGAGTAATAAAGTTGGGCCGCATGATTGTTCATGCAATAAATTGATAAGTAAATGAGAAATTTCCATTGTTGACTTTATATGCAATATTGAATATTGAGATGCTTACTTTCTATAGACACTAGTTTTCTCTTCAGTTCAGCCTATTTCGACCAATTTCATGCCACATTCAAACTTTTTATTACCATATATAAATATTTTTACGCCTAATATATCTCCTCTACTTATTTAATTATAGTTGTATGATTAATAAAAAAAATTATTAAACATATTCACTTATATACAAACAACTCAATCAACCGCATAATGAGATTAAATTTCATTCTTTTTAACTCATAATTTCGTTTTTATTAAAAAAGATTAATGTTAGAGAAATCATGAATATTCAAGCAAATTCTATCGAGACTCTATTTTATCTTTCTTAATCGAAAGAGTGATAAACGGTTGATGAACCCCTACTAGAGAGATCGTAGGAGATAATACGAGTTCCGGCTCTTATTTTATTTCAAACAAAAAAATTAGCAAGGAAAACATAAAGTAAACAATCGCATATCCACGAGGAGCAGACATTTTTGTTAATATTGTTAATAAATAGGTTACAGAAAGACTCTCAAACACAAATGACATTTACCTCTCTTGAGTGTTTATCTTTCACCTCACTTTTAGACCTAGAGTTAGTTTCTCCAAAACTATATCTTCTTCTATTTATAGGCCACTTATGATAAATATTACTCTATTAATTAAAGAATCTAATTAATATAGAAGACCAAATTAATAAGAAATCTAATTAATATAGAAGACCAAATTAATATAGAAATCTAATTAATATAGAAAATTCAATTAATATAAAAAAATCTAATTAATATAAGAAATCCAATTAATGTAGAATATCTAATTAATGTAGAAATCTAATTAATATAGCAAACTTATTTTGAAAAGAATACTATGTTTCGCGTTACTTTAAATATATATTTAAAAAAAAAAACAAATTAAAAAAAAACCGACTTTAAATAACAACAGAAGTAAAAACGTCGGATCATGAATAAAATCCAAATTCGAACTCAATTGTTTAAAACAATTTTAGTCTACGACTGCATTTGGCAACTTTCATGCGTAAGAGTGACACTAGGGGTACATACAGTTTAACCGTCAATATAATGGTTCAACACGGTATAGTATATCAACATCAACGGTATATTACCATAATATCGTCGGTGTCATTGGTTGGACAGTGGCGGTGCATCGTTATTTTATAGCCTTCTCTTCACATTAGTTTTATCTCTACCTTTTGTTTTTTTATTTCCACTTTTATGAAATTTGGAATCGCACGAGGAAAATGATACATGTCGAGATGCAGATAATTGCATTACAGATTATAGTGATGTATTTTTTCACAACAAAATATAATATTTAAGACGGGTTATTCGAGTGAGTTAAGAAGGTCGGGAAATAACACGGGTTCGTTATTATCTTAAAGCATCATGATGGTCTGAATAGTAGAAATAATTCTCAAATATTCTTTGAATGTGAAAGATCTGAATGGTATAATCAGTTGGTAGAGATAAAGGATCTTAAAAGAAAGTCGACCAGATCCAAAAAGTGTGGATGTCTTTTCGAGCTTTAAAAAATATGGTAACTACAGATGAATAGTCCTTAAAGGTTATATGCGAGTCTCACATTCATCCAAATGCTAAACACTTCGAAAGTCATTCTTACGGAACGTTTGTTAAAAGAAGAGTTGGTAATTTTAAAACCATCCACCTTAATGGGAATTTACCCTCGAGAAATTTTAGACGAAGTAAACAAGTTGAACAATCAAAATGTTTCGTCCATGTTTATTATATACAATGCTCGATAAAAATCTGGTATGTTAAGATAAAATCACAGTTGCGATGCTTGTTAAGAGAACTTAATTTTTTAAATTATTTTGAATGCCATAAATTTAGAAAAAGATAAAAGTTATGTCATTATTAATATTTTATTTGCACTTCCGATTAATGTAAAACATTTATGGAATTTTACAAAAAATCTAATAATAGATACCACTTGCAAAATAATAAGGAATAAGATTTCATTGTTTGAGATCACTAGAGCAACCACTATCGGTTGAATTTTTACATCAACTTTTTGTTTATATTGCAGGGGGAGGGGGGGAGGGAAAGTTAACAACTTCAAGTGGGTATTTATTGTTTAAAATCTTTGATTGTATCTAACAGTATTGAAGAACTGTCTATGATTTTGATGGATAAAAACTTGAATGCTCATGAATAAATGTTCTTGAAAATAACGTACATGTTGTGTCAATGTCACATTAACTAACGTTCTTGCGAGTACAAATAAATACATGAAGTGGAAAAATATATTTGGTGCTTTTATGGGTTTTAATAATTAGATTAGATAGTATACTAGCACATTAAACGTGATTTCGAGTATAATCAGAAGAAGATAAAATATGAATTCAGATATCATCATCAATCAACTGAATACACCGAAAAATATTGGTTAATTATTTGTATTAATATTTTTTTCACGTGGAAAACTAACAAGTTCATGCTTTTCAGAAAAACGACCACTAACCGGGTGGAAAACGCTCATTCTAACCTAAAATGTTCTGTTGGTATGAGTTAGCTTACCTATGAGTTTTTTTTGGAGTAAATTGTGTATTGTGTAGTCGAGATGCAACATATATCAATTAAAGCATCTTTTTAACAAAGTCACTTTATAGCACAACATAAATTTGAAGACACTATGTTAAAAAACGTCTGAGCTAATATCTCGAATACTGCTTTAGAAAGATGTTTTCTTGAATTAGAAAGTGCTTAAGATATTTAAGTGGTCGATCAAATTTTCACTTGTACGATACGATTTACGTACGGTATGACATGTTGGCCCGAGATTCATGAGTTTTTAACAACACAAATAGCACCAACTTTAGAATCTTTCAGCGATCATTAGAAGAGGTTATATATAATGATGTGTACAAACCTAACCACGACAGAGTTTTTGAAATTAAAATTGGATAAACTGGTATGGGATGTCATGAAAACTAATGACAAATGATGCATATGAAATATCTACAATAATAGTTAAATAGTCTATCCGAAAACATCTTCCTTTTTAGAGCCTTTAGTTAATAAGAAACACTGTGTTCTCCACTTGTGAAACGTAAATTATATGTTACGTCCTTCACTAAATAAGATAAATCGCATTTCAAACACGTACTAGACTTAGAAAACACAAGTACACATTCGTTATGTAAGATTTTTAAAATTTTGTTGATCAAATAGAAAGAGTGAGTGTTATTGTGCTCATTCATTTCAAAATTACCAACAAAAGATAGTTTCCATATATATCTGCCCAAGAAACCTTTGACGGTTGAAACTCCTACGAATTCGTCGTTATTTAGTCTTAACAAATTGTTACTAGTTTGGGAAACATGCTACAATATTGGTTCTAAACTACTATTTCGTGATCCAAATTGTTATGCAGAGCCATTTTTGTTTTACTACATATTTTTTATAACTGCGATTAACAATGTTATACCCGACGTGCATTGCGGGTATTGGTTAGTTTTGTATGGATTCTACGACCAACATAATGAATAACAGATTGTTAGAAATTCCATTTACAATGAGTTTATGGATAATAATCGAGTTTATATGCAGATATTTTGATGGTAAAAATGACTATTTAAAGGTCAATTAAAGTAGATAATATTATCAAGATGCAGGGAGAGCGGAATAGATGCCAATACTGGATTTGGGCATCATGACCGCATCAAATTTTAACCGCAACGTCCATTTTGTAGTACAATCATGGAGCCCCCCCCCTGAAATTGTGAAAGAACATAGTTGTTTACCCTCGTCGACCCTCTTATCTTACCATTGAGTTTCATTGTTTCCAGGCTAAGCTTTGTCAAATTGCACAAGCTCCCCGTTGTCAATCAGCCTCTGGGTCTCCTCTTTAAGTTGTCAATATCCATCTGTTAGGTGAACGTGATCCTTGTGATATTACCAGAATTATCTACTCGATCGCTTATGAGCAGGGGAACTCATGGTTCATGGGGTTGGTATCACCTTCGTCCCTTTTTGCGATTGTAGATCACTCATATCGTCTTTGTCAATGGTGTACAACTGTGAGCGAGGTTTTCTTAGTAAGCCACCCTACGGTTACCAGAATTTCTCGTGTTATCGCTATAGGGCCCTTCATCAGTCTTTTTGCTTTCTGACGACCCACCTTTGTTATCATGGGGGTTTCTATAAGGTGAATCGTCTTTTGTAGCGTCATCCACTTGGATGAATTGGTCTGCTCGGGTCAAGAAATTCTCCATCTTTTTAACCGGAAACCTGACTAGATCAGCATAGAGATCTCCCCTGCGGTCTAACCCTTGTTTTAAAGATGCCACCGATATTGGTTCATTCGAATCTGGCAGGGCGTTCGTTGCATGGACAAACCTTATGATGCAGCTCTTTAACAATTTCCCCTTCTTTAGTATAGGTCCATTATTGAGTTGCTATAACGTTTCGATTATTTTTTGCCTACGAATATCTCTGAATGCATTCGCGAGTCTTGCAAAATCACGTATAGACCCTTTTGGTAAACCACAAAGTCAATACATAGCATTACCTTTGAGACCCACTGAAAGGGACCGACATAGCATGGTGTCCTCTGGTTTCAAAGCCATCATCATATTTCTGAATTGCTCTAAATGCCTCTCTGGATCCCAGAGTCATCGTAAACCTCCAAGAAAAATGAGTTGCACTTGCGAGTGAGCCTGAATTCCATGAATTTTGATACAAAGAGAGACTCTTTAAGGATGTACGTTACCATCGTGGGGCGGATCTGGTCGTACTGTAGGATGTTGTTTTTCTTGGCTCCTTTAGGAGTTGCATGTCTTGCCTTACTGGTAAGTTCTTGATCGTGTGATCGTTTTAGCCATTACTTTTGGTTCCTCTTTAATGAGATTTTCTTGCTTTGAGGACTTGTCCCCTTGATTAGCTCTGCTCACCTCTTCAACGGAACTTTGTTTTTCATGGCTACCATATCTTACCTTTGCGGTCAGTACGTGCAAGTGCAAGGTGTCGTTCATTTCTACCAGTGTAGCTATAGCTTCCTGATCATTGGCTTCCTGATATTACATATGTTGTTCTTGTTGTATTTCTTTTATTTTCAATTTTAGTAGGTGGATAGTAGATTAGCCCTTAGGCGACATGTATCAACAATAGGTTCTACATGAATGGGCGCAATTTTAGTAGGTGGATAGTAGATTAGCACTTAGAAATATAATCAATAGCTCACGAAGATTTATTTCATTACTCATAAAAATCACCCAATGTTTTCTCTACCATATAACAATTACATATATTAACCAACAAATTAACCATAAGGATACAGTCCACAAGACTCATTATTCCCGTTTTAGCGTAGAAACAACAATTATATTGCTACCAACAATAGGCTAATAATGAAAATGAAAATTAATACTAAAATGATGTTATAGTTTCTGAATCAAAATTAATAGTCCAACAGGAATTGAACCAGTGACCTTTTGTTCTGCTGGTCTATAGACCCAACTTTAGACATATAATTCGGAGTTACAATAAAAATAGACATATATATAATAGGAGTTAAAATAAAAATAATAGAACTAGTTTCAACGAGAAAGGTATGATGCGAGTATCAATTACACACCAAGATTAATTAACCAGAAGGATATGATGCAAGTAACTCAAAACTTCCATCAAGGATTTATAATGAAAGGAAAATATAACTGAAATAAAGGATTATTTTTAAAGTAAAGAATCTGGTTTAAAGGAGAAAGTTTTAGGGCCCAACCGGGATCGAACCGGTGACCTCTTGATCTGCACTCAAATGCTCTACCACTGAGCTATGGACACCCTGGACATATAATTCTGAGATTTTAATAACAATATCTATTTCAAATGACTCGTAAAAGGATAAGTAAAGGTATAATGTAAATTTGTATGTCACTAATAGGCACAAACATAAAATTGGATTCCCATCTACACTAGGTAGAAATTGAATAAGAAAATATCTATAAAATATATACAGAGAAAAGACGCAAGGCCCAACCCGTGATTTCTTGATCTGCAGTAAAAGGCTCTACCGACAGCTATGGACCCAGTCGTGACTATAGATCTCCAGTTTATTCCCAAAGAACATGTGATTTAAGCTTGAAAATTAACATATGACAGAAATTAGAAACTCAAACATAAAATAGCAAACGTTAACCTACTCTCGAGTTAAAGAAAAACAATACAACTAGTATCAACAAAGGCCTATGACCTAACTGCAAAGACAGAATGCAAACAAAAATTTATGAAATAACATGTTTGAGAACAAAAATTTATGAAATAACATGTTTGAGGTTAAGCTAAGCGATACCTGTTCAAATCAGAAAAAGACAATGAACATTATTTCGACTTTGCAACATGTATATAGAAATTATAATTTTGAGATATAAGGAGACAATAGAGAAGCATACACATTTAGAGAAAGGTCAACTGTGGATCGATAGTATCGCCGTAGCCTCTCATTCTGATTAAAAGAGGAATCTTTCAAGGGATGAAGAACTAATACAACAAGTGCAAGATCAGCAGTGATCATTTTTTAGAGGGGACCCTGTGGCATATTGCAAATGACCTGCACGCATATTGTCAAAAAAAAATATACGTCATGGAAATGAAAGTTATATGTGATATTATATGTTGGTATTCCTCTAGGGACACATAAAAAATGGTCCTTATCTGCAGAAGGAAGAGATTGTATAAGGAAATTTATAAAAGAAAAGAAGGCCCAACCTATTGGCTATAGAACTCTCAGTTTATTAGGCTTGCAAATTATCATATGGTCAAGATATCGATCGAAGTCATAGTACAAAAAATTCAAGGTCATTATGACAAGCATGGAAGTTGGCAAATAACAAAATCATGAAATTCCTTACCAGTTTAAGGTTAAGCAGAGTAGGACCTACTCAATTTTAAACTAAAAAAAGACAAAAAAACTCACATGTAGACATTTGTAAGTTACAAATTTTATAACGTGTAAGCAGATCATAAATTTTTGTTATAAAGAGAAAAATGAGAAGCCTATATGACAAGGATGAAGGAGCAAAAGCAAACCTACTGTTAAGTTACAGGACGACAATGCAATTACCCACCCAACAAGAACTGTGACCCAATCGGTAGGAGTTGGCAAATAACAAAATTAAGAAATTGTTTACTAGTTTAAGGTTAAGTAGAGCCTACTCAATTTGAACTTTTAAAACCAGAAAAAGACATCAATCTTGCATGTAGACATCGGAATATGTGTAAATAATCATAAATTTCTGTTATAACTTATTTACGAGTGAGAAGTACACGCATTTAGAGAAAGATTACTTGTGAATCAATAGCAGTGTTTTAAAAATCGTTAGAGGCGTACGCCTTGAGGCGCGCCTTGAATCGGTTCGGTCATAAACCGAACCGAGGCGTACGCATTTAATAATGCATATGGAGCGTACGCCTTTTTAGTTAATGCGTACGCCTTCAGGCTAACGCCTCGAGGCAGTAAAAGGGTACGCCTCCAAAATAACTGTAACATTTAGAGATTCCCCACTTTTCACTGTCCTTTAATCTGTAATCTGAATCTATAAATACAATGTCTTTTGTTTCTTCTTCTATCCCCTAAACTCTACTTCACCATTTCATAAATTTCCTCTTGTTTTCCAAAATATTGAGAAGTTCTTCAAAAAAAAAATATTGGTTTCTCTCATTTCACGATTTATACTGTTCTTTCTTTGCCTTTAGTTTTACAATTATATATGTAACTGAAATATAACTGTATAACTCAACTATATAACTGTAATATAAGTATATAACTATACAGTATAGTATGAGTAGATTTTATCTATAGTTTCTGTTTCGCTCTGCATATAAATATATATGGCCTTTGTACATATAGTCAGTGAAGGTTTAATTAATTATAGTAAAGTTTTATTTAATTTACGTTTTATGCGCCTCGAGGCATACGCCTCGAGGCACCGTTCCGCCTTTTAGGAGCCTACCGCCTCGAGGCACCGTTTCGAATTTTCGAACATTGATCAATAGTGTCCTCTCCGTAGCCTCTCCTGTTCTTTTCTGCTTCATCTGCATAGTAAGTACAAAAAGGAATGAGATTAGCTTACAAGATTTATAATGAACCTTTCAACAGATGAAGATCCAAGAAGCTTTATCAATGCAGAATTCATGGTCTGGAGAACAACATTGGCTTTAGTACTGAGAACCTTCCTACTATTATCTTGGTATCACCCTGCACAACAACAACAGAGCTCAGAATTACAGCTTACTATTAGATAAGATTAATCCTAAAGTCATGGAATTGGACTCCAAATTTCTATCATAAGGGGGTAGACTTTCTTTAATTTCTACTATTTTAATGGTTATCCCTTATTATTGGATGCAGAACTGTCTGATTCCAAATTGCATTATTAAAAGATTAGAAAATATTTTTTACAAGTTTCTTTGGAGATCAAAGTTCAATGAAAACAGTATACATTGGACTTTTTGGGAGAAACTTTGTTACCCTTTTGAAGAAGGTAGACTGAATATCCGAAAGTTAACTGATATTCAGAACACTTTCTCTCAAAACCTTTGGTTTACCTACAGAAAGAATAGCAACTTATGGTTTAGGATGATGCATGATATTTATAATAGAAATACTCATCCTTCGAAAACAAATTTCAAAAAAACTGGTTCACTAACCTGGAGACGTCTTGTAGGAATCAAGATTGTTGCTGAAAATAATATTAGATGGCTTCTGGGCAGAAGGGACATAGATTTTTAGACTGAAAAACTGGCATAACTTGCCTCCTATCGTGGATCATAACCAGCCAGCCATCAACTGGTTTTTGGAAGCCAAAGTTAACTTATTTTAGAAGGATAGTTGATGGGACTTTAAGTCCATTAATGGGTTTATACCTAAAAGCAGAATTACTCAAATCAATAAATTCAAAGTCATCTCAATTGTAAAAGATAAAATAATCTAAAATCTGTCTCCTGATCAAAACTTCAACATGAAATGCACTTGGAACAACATTAGGCATTAAAAAAATTCCTCGAGTTTCTACAAAAAAATTTGGTCTGCCATTACTCCCAAGAAGTTTTCTTTTATGTTATGGAAACTAATGCATAATTTCGATCATATTGACTCTTTTATGCAAAATAGGCATCATCATATAACATCTAAGTGCCAATTTTCTTCTAATTGTGAAAATATTAAACATCTTTTTGGTAATTGTCCTTATGTATAGAGTATTTGGAGACATTTTAGTAATCTCTTCAACATCAGGGTTGAAAGATTTATGACCTCAAACCATGTTGTTCACAACTTGTTCTGGTCTTCGACTCAAAAAGTCCATATCACTCATTCTTTACCTGCAATTATATGTTGGGTGATATGGAAGAGTCGAAATAATGTCAAAGATAAAGACTTTGGTCTCAACCTTTATACTTTGATCAAAATGATTAACACAATCATTATGGGCATTGACACTTCTAATGTCCTTACTAGCAAGCACTGGTTAAATGTTAAAGATGTTGGTTTGTCGTTAGGCTGTCTGTCCTCTCATGATATAAACAAAAAGGGTACTTACATTAAGTGGATTGCTCCTGTAACTGGCAGGCTAAAGATCAACATCGATGCCTCTTGCCTAAAAAATGGCGAGTCTTGTGGAGCAATGCTTTTCAGAGACAGTGGAGGCACTATCGTAAATGGCTCCAACAAAACCTTTGGAAAACTAACCCCTCTGGTTGCTGAAACCAGAGCCTTGCTTGAAGGATTGCTGATCTGCAAGGAAAAGAATTGGGTGAATGTAGATATTGAGACGAATTGTTTAAATTTAATAAACATCATCGTTAAAGGTAAGAATCAATGGTACCTTCACTTCTTAATCTCCATTTTCAGAAAGCTAATCATGCCTTCTATGACTTTAAATTTTGTATCGCGAGTCCAGAATAAAGATGCAGACTGGCTCACTAAATGGACGTTGAAATGCAAAGAAAAAATAATATTCTCTCATTTCAATGCCCCAAACACTCTTTTTGCCATTGTTCTTCTTGAAAGCCTGGGATTAGGTTATGTTAGCTCACATGATTAATGTTGATTTTGGTTACGATGGTTGCTTTTATTTTGGCTATTTTTACTTGCAGATTTGGAGCTAGCTAATTGGAATGCACAACTGATTGGTGGAAGGCTCTAAAGTCTGGTGGATTTCCGATTTGGAAGCTATAAGTGAAGGAGTGTGGATTGATAGAAATCAAATTGGGCTGATTTTAGGGTTTAAATAGATTTGAGTTGGAATTGGTTTAAAGAAGCAGAAGAAAGTTTGGTATTTAGAAGAAGCTTGAGAAATCTTCATCTTCCTCAAGCTTTTCTCTTGCCTTCCATTGCAGAATTGAAGCTGAGTTTTGAAGATGGTGTTCCTAGTGGAGAGAAGCTCCCTGGTGACTTTATTTCTGCCTTTTGGTCTATTTTTAGGTTTTTTAGTATTTAGCCCTTATATTGTTTTAAAGTTCTCTCTGGGCTCCTTAAGACTGTTGTAACCTTTCAACTGGGTATATAATTCTCCCATTACTTTTTTTTAAACAGAAAATTTATTAATTTGTGGTGAAAATGGATCTACCAGACCTTACACCAATCGTTCTCAAGAGTTATAGAGTTACAGAAAATCAAAAGAAGGTAAATAGGCGAAAATGAAAGTACACCCGCCTTTGAAAAGCTAAATTTCAAAACCATCATTAATGGCGACTCTTCTTCTTCTCCAAGCATTATCCACAAAATTCTAAGAATCCTCAAGTAATTCAAACAGATCACCCAACTTTATCACCTTCCACCAGCAGCTTCATCTTCTTAACACACCTTTAAATTCTGAAATTGCAGAAAGGGAAATTTCGACAGTAACAAAATTCTGGATTCAAATTAGGTTAATCTTCAATTGTGCTAATATATCCTAGCCCAAAACTTTCGAGAAGAGCTATAGCTAAAAGCTAATTTGAAGCCTTCAAGTAAGGAAAACTTATCTTATTTTTGGATCTCATAGACCATTTCACAAAATAATCTGCTGCCTGATTCGGAGTTCTAGAGATATACTTGATGTTCATCGTTGAGGTAATTAATTTCATGGAAATCTCAATTAAAGGTCTAAGAAACCAAGGTGAATTTCCTTTAGCAATAAGATTTATAAGGAGCAAACAATCAGACTCAATATCAACATGCTTCCAGTTATTGTTTTTGTAGGTGATAAGACCTTCAAGCAATACACGAGCTTCAACAATCATGGGAGAGAGATTGTCATAAGTGTTACCATAGCAGTAAATAATTTCACCATTGCAGTTCCTGATCACAATTCCCCCATTCGACTCACCATTCCTAATGGAAGCAGCGTCAATATTCATCTTCAGTCTCTCATTCTCAGGCGTTTTCCATTTGAGGTATTCAATTCTGATATTGTTATTGACAGCAGAGCTGCAACCCAAGCTAAGACCTGCATTAGTATTATTTACCCAATGCTTCCTTTTTAAAATTTTAGTTATATCAAGACCCACAATAATCTTGTTCATATTTGGAATTGTTTTGTTTACAGAGTCATAGACTCCATTGAATTTAGAGTTGTTTCTACTCTTCCAAATCATCGAGCAAATAATAGCATGAATAACATGAGTTATATGCACTTTATATTTTGGAAACCAAAACCATATTCTAACAAGAGATAAGACTATAAAACTTTCGATTTTGATATTAAATAAATCACAATAATGCATCAAGAATTTCCATGAATACTTGCAATTGACAAACAAGTGATTTAGGTCTTCAACATTTGAACAAAACTGACATTTTGATGCAAGTTTAATATGTCTTCTCTGCATAGTCAAATCAGTAGAGATATAGTTTTCAAAAATCTTCCAAAGGAAAAAAGAGTAATTCATGGGGGTCAGAGCATTCCAAATCCTACTATATAAACCAAAGGTAGTGGAATGATGCATAATATTGTTCTAAGTTTTCTTGGTACTGAAATTGTTGTCATGAGAAATCGTCCATATTATCACATCTTTTTTGTTAATGTTATTTTTTAAAATTCTTAATTTGGTTTATTATGTTTTCAGGTAAGAAGCTTTCCATTAAGCCCAAGTTCCAGCTATTCTCCTTCCGGAATATTTTAACTTTAGCATCCAAGGACCGGTTATAGTCTCTAATGTTGCTCTGATCCAGGATAGGCTGCTGATTGTGCCACTCATCTCTCCAGAAATCTAGATCACCCTTTCCCAACAACCATCTGATATTATTATCAGCAACATCTTTTACACCTGTAAGTCTTTTCCAGATCAAATAAGACTATGTATTATTATTATTAGAATTTAAAGGATAAGCTTGCTTGCAGTAGATATTGTTCATAATGCTAGCCCAAAGGCTATCATTCTTCCTGAAGTTGTACCAAAGCTTTTGAGAGAAGGTGTGCTGCATATCAGAAAGTATTTTGATGTTTAGGCCATCTTCCTCAAAAATTCTACAAATATTACTCAACGAACTCCAATGAATGCTATTTACATTGTATTTACTTCTGCACATAAATCTATTAAAATATTTCTCTAATCTTTTGATGATGCAGAAGGAATTACATTGTTTTGCATCCAAAAACATGCGATGAACATTTGAACAGAAGAAATAAGAGAGAGACTTCCACCAAAAGAAAGTAAGTTGAGATCCCATTCATTTATTTTTGAGTTAACTTTATCAAGAATCACATTGAAGTTCTTTTCTTTGTTGTTGTTGTAGAGGCTAACACCCAGATAATTTGTAAGCAGAGAATCAACAGTAAAGCCAGTTTGATTTTCAAGGAAGTGAACTCTGGTATGATGAAGCTTAGTAGATATAATTATCTTTGTTTTGTCCTTATTTATAGTCTGACCTAAAACCAATTGATATCTGTCCAGGACTTTCCTAAGCAAATCAATAGAGGAGTGTAAACAGCTGGTGAAAACAAGAATATCATCAGGAAAGGCTAAACTTGGAATCATGTAATAAATTCTAGTAGAGTATCTCATTTTGATGTTAGAACAAAAAATATTACTAAGGCCTCTAGTTAAAACTTCTTCTCCAATAATAAATAGGCTCGGGGACATAGGATCCCCTTGCCTTAAGCCTCTTTTGGGGTTCAAGTAGCCTAAAACTTCCCCATTAATTAACATAGAATTGTTAACATCTTTTATCAGCTTGTTTATTAAAGTAATAAACACATTAGAGAAGCCAAACAAGGACAAGACTTTAGTTACAAAAGAAGTGGGACATTCTGTCAAATGCCTTTGACATGTCCAACTAAATAACTATGTTTCCAGTCTTAGGTTTTTTGCTGATATCAAAGATAAGCTCTTTTGGTATTAAGATATTATCATGTATTGATCTCCCTTTCACAAAAGCATCTTGACTATTAGCGATGATATTAGGTAATATATCAGCCAACCTAGAGTTTAAAAGTTTCGAAAGAATTCTATTCAGCATTGAATAGAGACTTATGGGCCTATAGCTGTTCCAGGAGATATGGTTAGATATGTTAAGAATTAAGCTAATACCTGTGGCAAAACTTCCACTAGGTAAACTCTGACCACTAAGGTATGAATTAATAGCCAGATAAAGATCACTTTTAATAATGCTCCAACAAAATTTGTAAAAAAATATGTTATACCCATTAAGACCAGCAGCACTTGATGAGTTTATACTATTAATAACCTGCCCAACCTCTTCTTCATTTGTAGGTTTCATCAGATTATCATTTTCCTCCTGAGTAACAATGTTGGGAATGCTATCAAAGATATTATCCTACACTAGAACAGTTTACTCATCCTTACTAATGTAAGGGTCTTTTGTTAAAGTTTCCTTGAAGAAATTTACAGCTGAAATCCCAATATCTCCTTGATTGTGAAACCATGTATTGTTCTCTTTGATCCCCTTAATGGTTTTCTTTTTCTTTTTATGAAAACATAAGCATGGTAAGCTCTAGATTTCTGATAACCATCCCTGAGCCAATTGTTGTAACTCTTCTGTTTCCAATAGTCATGCTCATTTTTTAATGCTTGAATAAGAAAACTGTTGGCCTTTCTTAACTCATATTTAGTCTCAGTAGTGTTATTGATTTGAACCAGGTTTTCTAGTCCCATCACCTCATCTTCAAAGTTTTAACTTTTCTGAGAATGTTACCATAGTGAGTAGCATTCCAGTTCTTGAGACACTTCTTTAATCTCTTTAATTTAAACCAAAAAATTCGGTTAGTCAGACCTGCAATCTTAAAATTCAAGTTATGATCAACAACATTGAAAAAAAAATTCATTATTTACCCACATATTCATAAATTTGAATCTTTAATTATTATAACAGAATTATTAGTGGAATTAGCAGTGATAAGAAGGGGGGCATGGCAGAACAAGTTCTGACCATGTGAATGACCTTAGTATCCATGAAAGTATCAGACCATTTCTTGTTAAACATAGAGCAGTCTAATCATTTCCATTTGTTGCTTCTGTTCTAGGTGAATTTGGACCCAATGTAGCCAGCATCTTCCAGGTTACTATAATTTATCATAACATTAAAATCCTCAATGTTGTTATGGCAGAGAGAGGTGCAACCAATTTGTTCATCTGTTGACGCAATCACATTGAAATCCCCTACTGTAAGCCAACTCTTCTCAGAAGTAGCCAATTGATTTAGCTGATCCCAAAGAGCCAACCTATTTATCCTCTGGCATTTAGCGTAAATCACATAAAGGTTAAAGTTTATGTTAGAATCATGATATGTAACCTCACGATTCAAGCATTGATCATGGTCCATAATAATATTAACATTAATATCATTATCCCAAATAATCCAAATCTTATTAGAAGAATTAAAAATATAATTTTTAAAACCCATAGTAGAAACAATCTCCTTCATTTTCTCTTTGCTAACCATAGGCTCCTGAATTGCAAGCATATTGATCTTATCATTGTAAATAATAGAATTCAGCCTCATGACTGTTGCTTTATTATAGATACCACACACATTCCAATTAAGTATCCTTATCATTATCAGATAATGATTTGTAGTGTCTATTGTTCTCTGAGAATTTCAAAGACTTTATTATAACTTTATTGGGTTTTTTCTTTCTTTTTACATATTTGAGTTTGTTTTTCAGGATAATATTAAAGCCATGATCAGGAGAAGCATGATTAGGCTCTTGAGTTGGTGTCACAGGGATACTTCCTATATTGTTAAGTTGGGATCATCATTTTCATCCTCTTGAGTGTAGTCCTGTTCCAACAATTGTAAAGCCCAATAATTTCATATTCTTTAGGGGTTGTTGAATCCTGTTTGTTTTGAGTTCTTTTGTTGTATGTATCATTCATATCCAGCATATTATTCTAATTAATCATAATAAATTGAATCTTTGGTCTGTAAACTGGTTTAGATTTAATATTACTTCTTTCTGTGTTCTTCTTTTGGATTTTATTGACAGTATTGTTGATAGGAAACTCATATCTATTATCACATTTTTTAGCCAACACCGAGGTATTCTTCTTGCAATACAAATTCTTGTGACCCATATGATAACAACAATCAAAATAACCAGGGATATTTTAATAATTAACACTCAACCAACAACCACCGTTGCTAACAAATCTGATCCACACCTGATAATGAAACTTTTGTTCGAACATCCAATCCAACTAAAGCATAACCCTAGGATCCCGTTGAATTGTGTACATATGATAATTAGGTAACCTCACATTAACGTTATTCACTTCTTATCCACGTTCAATATGCTCAACTTTACCCTTAACTCTAGGATCGGTGGAGCTTGCCTTGTGATATCTGACGTGACTGTATCAGGTAAGGTCTTTGTTTGGCCATCATCGAGCCTGGACAAGATGGGCAGATCAACTTGTTGTACGCCAGAAAAAAATGATGAGATGTTTGGGATAGAGTCTAAAACCAACGAAGGCAAAACTTACATATTCCTCATGGGTTCAGCTGTCGTACATCTCGGGACGTATATAGGCTCTTCATCAGTAAGATATGATAATGGCTCTGTATGTAATGGACTTGCAATGGTATTGGAATCCTGAAATAAAAAATCATTTTCACAAAGTATAATATCAAGAGAGATAATTGTCTAGTTAGTGTCTAAATTAATACACACAATATACCTTTTGCCGAAAATGGTATCCCATAAAAATTCGACGAGAAAGTTTTGATACAAACCTGTCATAATCATAATTCTGATTGTGACCATAGCATAAGTGAATATTTACCAAATAACAGTTCAAATGTATTTTTTCTTGCAAGAGAATCGAGCGAGTGCGATTAATCAAGTAGACAACAGTAATAATACATTCACCCGATAATTTGATAGGTAATGAAGCTTGAAATCTTAAAGTTCGCCCAATATTTAAAATATGTGTATGCTTCCATTCAACACTTTCATTCTGTTCGGGCGTCTTTTTACAAGAATTCTAATGAATTATCCAAATATATTTAAAGAATGCACCAAGACATTTAAACTCCGCCTCATTATCACTTCGTACAAGTTTAATGAAACAATTGAATTGGCACTCAATCATACGAAATAATTGAGAGGAAATAGTCGGAACATCGGAGTTAGACCTCAACACATAGACCCAAGTGAAACGAAAAAAATCCTCTACAACAATTAAAAAATAAGTAAAACCATCCAAACTTGATGTACGGTAAGGCCTCCAAACATCAATATGAATAAGTTAGAAAATATTAGTAATCTTATCCGAACTTAAATAAAAACAACTATGAATATGTTTAGCTCATAAGAAAATGTCACAAGCATTATTCTTCAAACTAATAAATTTATCATTTTCTGCTGCATGAAAGAAAATTAATGCTTTATGAGATGGATGCCCCAATCTCTTGTGCTATATGTAAAACAAACTCTCCTAAGAGAAGATATGCACACTACGCACAACTGTCTATTATAAGTAGAAAAGTCAACCAAACTCCCTACCCGCACCAATCACTTTCTTTGTTGCTAGGTCATAAATACTACACATTTTATCAAAACAAAATGGACAATACATTTTACCTCGTCAATCAATTGAGATATGGTGAGAAAATCACAGTTGAATATAGTATAACTAAAATATTTTCTAAAAATCAGAGTATCATTCAATTGCACAGATCTTGATTTTACACTGATAACCGGTTTCTCATCCGATAGATAAATTCAACAATCACAGGATATTATTCAAAAAATGGAAATTACTTATCATATGTTTTGTAGTATTTGTATCAATTATCTAATATTTGATAAGAAGAATACCTGATAGTTGCTCACATAAATCATCTTTCATAAAACGAGCAAATTTTTGAAAGTATCTCACTGTTCCGGAGTTAGAGAGGGCACTATTGACCCCCCCCCCCACTCCCCGTGCTTTTCCTCACCATGCACAATACCCCAAGGAAATAACATGGGTAACATGTTGTAGTCCACCATACCTTCAACTGGAACCACATATGCCACGATCATGGTATGTTATTCCCCAAACTTGGGTGCTTAAACATCGATTAAATTATCCTTACGGATAGTCATGGAGTTGATAGCAAGATTCCTCATCGTGATCTTGCTTCTTACAGTAGGAATATATTATAGGCATGCTTTGAGGTTTTTCTTCAGTACGCACGACTAGAGCAGTGGCCCCAGTCATATGATCGTTTGTTCCTCAAATAATAGTAGTTTTTGTCATTTCATTTTTACATAGAACGTGATAGACACGTCCCATAGTAGGTAAATATTATTAGGACAATAATGTAGAGTGTAAATGTTCATTCAAAGCTTCCTCCAAACTCATGGGGAACTGATGAACTTTTTTTGTCTTGTTTTTTTGTAACTGTTTACCAATAACACATGTGCACTTTCCATATATACATGTGGAATATGGACCAATATCATTCAAAACATCCCAAATCTTCTTCAATTTGTCGTAATATGCCACAATAATTAACCCTTGTTGGTCATATGATGTTAATGCTCATTTGAGTTATTGAATGCATAAACCATTAGAAACGACAAGTTAAGCCTTGATATATTCGTATAGTTTACTAACCCTTTCCATCTGTGAAATTGTGGTTCGTAGAGTAGGTTTAATAATGTTACAGACCCACAAAACTAGTAATAAATTATTTGTCCACCAATCTTCGAGATCTACGGAATCATCTTGTGGCATAAGAATGGAACCATCGATGAAACCGAATTTCTTTCAGGCACGAAGGACTATGTGCAGCGCTTACGCCCATTCTTCATAATTATCGTCTTTTAAGTTCACCTGAGTTATTATTGAACCAGGGTTGTAAGTAGCATCAAGACCGTAATGAGAAATTGTACGACGTTGTGGTGCAACCCTCGAGGAATCTCAATAATCACCACTGGTTATTATTTTTCCGATTGAGATGAGATCCATACCATCACCACCAAGAGTCTCCATAAGATAAAATAAAATTAGGCTCTAATACCATTATAGACAAAAAATATTTAGATAGATTCTAGAGTGATATACTGAATCCAAAAGTTATTTTGTATAATGGCCAAAGAAAAAAAAAATACACACAGGATGAATTTCCATTTTTTTATTCTTTCTTTAATTAGATAGAGAAGTTTTCATATCTTTAGATTCTGTCTTTAATTACATAAAAAAATTCCATTTTGGACTTTCTTCGTAATTAGGTATTTTATTATTCTATTAGGTCATATAATAATATAAAGATATTTCTAGTTTATATATTAATTTTTTGAACTAAGATTTGTATTTTAATTTGTTTTACCTACAATTCCAATAAATATAAAAAATCATAAAAAATCTATCGTGAATTATATAGCCGAAAAGCGTGATTTAGTGATCATCTCGTATATTTTTCTATTTGATGTGAGGATTTAAAATAATTTAATATATGTTGACATTATAGCCAATACGATCATGACCATGATATAAATTCATTTACAGATTAACTATGTTGAATATAATGATGTGAACGTTATATAGTTAACACCAGAATATAATGATAGTTTGAGTGAACTTGGTCGTTTTTTTAGCGAGAGCTATCTTGTTATTTTTTTAGAGGTTCAACGAGAACCAATGAAAATAAGATATAAGATAAGTGTGATGGTTTACCAAAACGATTATATTATAGTAATAAAAATATTGAAAATATAAGTTTTCAAGCCAATCTTGATAAGAACCAAACGGATCATATATGTTTACAAGTTATTTTTCTAATACAAACATAAAATAATAAGAAAATGTCAAAATGGTCTAGTGATATTCAAGGTGTTTGCTTATTCATCTTTTATGATTAAAGTATGTTAATGATATATTTTATTTTTAGTTTTTAGTTTTTTTTTTTCTTCAAGAGTAGGTAAGCTAGCTTGATATTTGATTTTTCAGCTTAATAATAAGGAGTGAATGAAATTTTTCTGGAAAAAACAAAAGTGAATATATTAACACGATCGCTTGCTTTTTCTCATTCTAAGAGGTATAATTATTATTTCTTCTTTGATGTTTTCTCTCTAACATGAATTGGTTTTTTTATTTAGCAAGTATTTTGATCCTTATGATTCCATGATTTTTTCTAAAAGACTCTTGATCATTTGAGAATAATGATTCACAAGTCCTTGACCGTATATTTACCATAAATTAGCCATTTGTTTTAGGTGTCGTTGGCTAACTTCATGTGTATGGTTCTCACTCAGCTTGTGATTAGCTCACTAACCAATGTTGGAAATTAACAAATTAAAAGGCAATAAAAGATGTAATAATTAGTAAAAGTGGATAGACAAACATATCAGAATAACGTACAAAATCATTTCTTTAACGTAACGTGATATTCTAATTTATATTTGAGTAACAACTTTGAAGTTATCCATCGACAAAATTAAAGACTAGACATGGACATTCAGTTATGTTCGGTTCGATTCTCAGTTCTTTTAGGTTTTAGAAAAATGTAATCATTTAGGAACCAACTAAAATTTGGTTCGATTCGGTTTTTGGTTTTTTTCTTTTAATCTAGTATCCATTTAGAAATCAAACAATATTTGGTTAGGTTTGGTATGAATATTTAAAATAAAAAATTATTTTAATATCTTGTTTAATAAGATGAGAATTATTTATATGGTAAGATATTATTTTATTTATTAAAATAAAATAATTATATTTCAAATAAATCATATTATTATTAAATTTATAGATATAGTATTTTTATTATAAAAAATAAAAATCTTATAATACCCACTTGGTTTTGCTTGATGCATATTAAGGGCTATATATTGGCAACTTATACTATTTATTACAATAGATTTTCTCACATATTTAGGTCCATTTTCTCAATATCTCTATTTAAGAATATAAAAAACTATAATATAAAAAACATGAATATGATCTATAATGAGAATAAAGAGTAAAAGTCAACAACCATCTTAAAGATTAAGAGCTATCAATAGTTTTATTTTTATTAATAAAATACACGAGTAAAATAAAACTATGGAAACTTACATGCAAATAATAAAAAAAGAATGCTACGACCAAGAACCAAAGAATGCCAGCAATGAATAATTTTAAACCTTGGTGAAATAAAACTACGAATCAAATATAAAAAAGTACAAGTCCGGACAAGGCTAAAGCTAAGAAAATGATTAAAAAATGTAATAATATCATATTCATCCTTACCTAGTAAGTCAGACACTCACATAATCAAATATTTACTATGTATCTAACAAAGTAGAGGCATTTTTAGCATAGTTAAAGAAAGTAAAGTATCATCCATCATTTGTACGAGATCATGTAAATTATACATGTAATTAGATGACCAGCATTGGATGCACTGACACACATTGAACTGAACATTAATGGATGTAGCAAATCAATTAAAAACACGTATGATAGCTGAAGATCGAGATAAAATTTTATTATGAGCATACTAACTTTGCCTTATTGACAAGATAACGAGAGGAAACACTTTAAATAAAAAATTGTTTAAATAACTTATTCGAGCATTAATCATGCAGTTATCAAGTTGAATAAGTACCAATAAACATAAGTAGACATTGGTTGCTAGTAGTTATCTTCGTAGTCGACAATAAGATTTTTATCATCTTTACGACAAACTAAATGATAATTTTTTTTATAAAACCTATTTAACTCAATCCAATATAAATGTGAGATATTTATAGTTATCACACAATTTTTTTTAATAATATATATTTTTATTATTATTTATAAAGGGGTATCAATATGTACACAAAATAAAATATTTATCACCAAATATTATCGAAATACACGATAACTATCAATAGATATTTACGATATATGAAAATATAAAAATACCCACAACTATAAAAACAACCAATTGTTTTTAGCCTTTTATTTTATTATTACTTTTTTACTTTCTATCTCGTATAAAAATACGTTACGACTATCTAAAAGTTTAATTTTCGACAAAGATTTATTAATTTTTAAGATTTTTGAAATAATTATAAATTTTAAACACTTAAAACGATGAATTTAAACTAGTACAAATTAATTAAGAAGATACCATTATTTTCTATAATTTTGAAGTAATTTCTAGTTTATTTACATTTGGTTATCTTAAGAATCTATATACAAGCTAATACAAAAATAATAAACTAAATTGTTATAATTATTTTAAAATAAAAAAGTAAAAATATATAATACATGTCGAGGATTAGTAGAAATAAGTTTTATTAAAATATATTAATAATAAAATAATAATTATACATGTTTTGGGTATGTTTTAAAAACAATTATTATAATTTTTTAGCTTTACCAAAATAAAATAGGTTATGAGGTATTTGAAAGTGTTTTATAGACATGTATTTTTGTTTTGATTGAGTTTAACATGAATAAAATAGATTTTGATGCATTTTGAGATGTCCTATAGACCTTTTGTTTTTTCATTAAAAAATGAATAATTCAGGATGTATTTTGCGTTGTCTTTTATATATATATATATATATATATATATATATATATTGAGTTTAATATAAATAAGATAGGGTATAATGTGTTTTGAATTATCTTGTAAGTCTTTTTTTATTTGGATATAATTTAATATTATGATATATTTGAAGTGTTTTGTAAGTATATTTATTTTATTGAGGTTAACATACATAAAATAAGTTAGCACATGCTTTAAAGTATCTTGTAAGTTTATTTTGTTCTAACAAGAATAAAATAGATTATGAGTTTAAAGTTCAAGGGTATGGGTTTATTATATTTGGGTTAACGTATATAAGTACGATTCAAAGCTCGAGGATATGAGTTTTAAAGTAGATCTTCTTTTGGAAATGTTTTTTAGGGGACAAAAGATATAAACGTTTGAAAGTTAGCTCTTAACTTGGACATGTCATTTCAACTTGTATTTGTTAAGTGTAAGAGATATCTTGATGAATATATTGAATTAAATCTGTGTTTGTGGAAAATAAAGTGAAAGTATTGAGAGAATTAAAGTGTTGAAATTGTAGAGAGAGAAACATTTAAACATAATCTATCTCAAAGAGTAAAAGTCAAACCCTTTATTCAATGTCTCATGCTCTATTTATAGGCATGCAAAAATACTTTAACTGAATCAGTTACATAAAATGACAAATTGCATTGTGGTCCTTTACATTTACAAATAATATAAATCTCCTCTTATTTCTTTACAATTTATTGAAAGTAACCTTGATGTTATTATCTCAAGTTTCTCATGATTCATGTCCTTATCACTAGCCCCCTAGTTCTTATGAAGAATAACAAATAAGAACTAGAAATCTTTGAAGCTATGTCAGATAAAAACTGCAAATTACCACACTCTAGGTTGCTTCGAATACCATCCACTCAATATTGAATCAAAAAATCTTATTTCTACACTTAACTTCTTCGAACAAAACTGTCTTTAAAGTTTCCTTAAATTAAACCTTCATAATATTACACTTAAAGTTTCCTCGAATCTTTATGCATTCTTTTCAATTTTGTATCGAACCAGTTTATTTCTCTGCTTATATTATTCGAACACAACTGTCTTTAAGTTTTCCTCGAATGTACACGTGGATTTTTAATCATGTATTTTCCAATAGCTAGAAACGTATGGAATACTCTAGTGCACATGCAGAATACCATTAGATCTGACAATATACAAATGTCACCCTACTTGGTAGTAGGCAACCGTTTGGCGGTTCCTCTTCCATCTAATATTTGTCATCAACTCTTTATCTTATTTTTCCTATTTTATCCTTCATTATTCTTCTATAAATATTCCCCCTTAGTTATTTTTTTTTCACATACAACTTCTAGTGAGAGAAAGAGAGAATCACCTGAAAACATTTCCTTCCCAGCTACCTTCACCGGAATATTCAACTTTCGCGATTACCTTTATCCCTCTATAAATTAATTTGAACGTTCTTTGTTTTTCTAGTTTATGAAAAAATCACCATCTACTAAAACCCCCTTTTTTATATACGACTATTTTGTGTATTAGTGAGGGAGCTGTTGAATGTCATGCAACAGGAGTAATAAATAACTCTCCATTTTTTTTCCAACTCAAACCACAATATACGGTAATTTCATCCCTGGCCAGAATTCTCATGTGTTCCAAAATCCATCTAACCCAGTTCTTGACAGCTGCTCACTAAAATTTCCTCAACAATCACTGCTTCAAAATATTTCACCAGTATTCTCTAGCAATGCATCCACTCTTCCTCGAAAAAATCATAAAAAGACGCAAAAAAAATCTTCTCATATAGTTAGCATTAAACCTCCTCAAATTTCTCGTAAGGAGACACCTCAAATTCAATAAGAGCCTCACTCTTACCAGACTCAACCTCCTAGAAGAAGCCCATTTGTAGCCATGGGAGACTTCGAAGACAACAATATTTCACAAAAACTCCTACACAGGAAGACCTCTCAAGAAAATACAAAGACAACCTTTAATCTACAAGATTCAACTAATGACAAAGTTCCACCTCAATTGCAAGACGAAACGTCTGAAGAAGAAGCTGAATCAGAGGCGAGGAAGAAAACAAATTTTAATCTTGAAATTATAGAAAGTGGTGATGCATCAGAATCGAAAGATAATGTTTCAAAGTAAATGGCTTAGGAGAAAAGATCAAGGAAACATAAAGAGCCAGTTGGGCTACCTGAAGATATTGTTGCAACTCTGAGCGTCAACCTGACGCCGATCCTTCTCGAATATATCATTGCGATGAAAAATATTCCATATTAATATCACAATCAAGCCTAGACAAAGTGATTAAAAAGACAATAGGGTCTGTCAGACAATGCCGTACTTTTTTAATAAAAAAAAGGAGATACTCAATTGTCTTGTGGAGTAAATGACTTGTGGTTTATCCTGAGATCATCAACTGGGGACTTCGACTCCTATTAGACCCAATAATAGTGGATTACTTTGAACTTCTTAATCTGTGCCCAACATAAGCAAGTCTGAATTTATGGTTCACCCTCTTATTTGTCATTATGGCTTCCAAATTAGGCAAATTTCATCTTTATATCAAAGAATTCATTGCAGTGACCGGTCATTCAAAATATCCAGTATTGGTCTTCTACTATCTCACCCTCAGAGATGATTTCAAGATAATTGGCAATCTCCTTGAAGTTGACAAGTTTTAACAACAAAGATTCTCCTTTATTTCTAGAGCCTGAGAAAATGGCAAAGAGATTTCCAAAGATAATCCGTCAAAGCTCAACCTTATTTGGAGAAGTAATAGTAAGTTAATCAATCTCTTTTACTTTTTGTATCTCATATTAAAACTTATTTTTTGTTTATGTAATGTTATTGCGTATAGAAATTTCGAGGCGATATAAAGCTCCTAAGAAGACAACCAAAGAATTTTTTTCAAACTGCCTAATTGGGTGGAAAATGCATAAGGAAATGAGTTTCATAATGCCTGCATGCCTATAAATTTTGTAAAAAACCACTTATGGAGGATCTCCTCGGATGTTGTCGTTTCAGATAAAGAGCCAATGGAACCTTCAAACCCAGAGGACTTTGCTTTAAAGACTTATTCATTTTCCTTTTGGATTATTTTAACTTTAGATTATTTGACAAACAATCACCCATATCACTAGCACGTTTTTTAAAATAAGTTTTTTTTTGTTGGAATTAACAAGTTCATCCCTTTTATATTACTTGTTCCAAAATATCAAAAGGTTTCTTAACAATATGTATTGGTCTAACAACAATACCTATCTTGGTAATAATAACTTGACCATGTTCAGACATAGTTAACCCGTTAGCCCGTCTAATGTCCAAAAGATCTATAAAGAATACAGTTTTGTAATGTGAAGAGAGAAAGCATCATCTGATAATTTATTTAGCACTTGGTCACCTCAAGAAAAATAAACAAATATTTTGTAATATCAACGAGAGCTACAAAAATTAGTAAAACCCAATCAAGTTTTTGTCAAGGCGAAAATTGAATGATTAATTAAAAATCATAAGTCAATTTTTTTGCGTCTTACTTGTTGTCATTATCTTCGTTCAATTTTGAAATGAGCTAGATTCCCATATGTCACTTATATAAAAAATATATTTTTTGTTTTTATAAGTGATTAGAATTAAGGGTATGTGATGTTTGCTTCAAAGAAAAATAATAAAAGATGTCTTGGAGACTATATATGAAATTTATATTGGAAAATAGTTTCTGGAATGGTGACAATACTTTTTAGGATCACTAGGGCTACTATCAAACAAGTTTAAGTCCTATATTTATTTGGAGTTAGCTATGATTGAAAAATCCTCGTAAAATTGAAAAAAAAACTTTGTTAAAGTATAATGGATGTGAAATCTAATACTCTAGTTTAGTAGGTTTTGGAAAAAAACTTCATATTATTTTACTTATAAGAAGATATTCAGATTTTAGGAAACAAATTACCATCTTATCAGACATTCTCCATTTATAAAGCATTTCATCTTCTCATCTGACTTCAAGGTACAAGTATAGTTGTTTGTGAAAAATAAAAAATTCTTCAAAATAATCAGTTGTAGAAATAATGTTAGGTTATTCAACCACATAGGTTAATGAATCATATAAATTTAGGATGGTTAGATGATAAAATATCATTAAGCTTAATAGTTTTAGGAGGTGTTGGCATTTTATTCCATTCGAATATCATTTGCTCGTCTAAATAAAGTTTTCCTTTGTTAATCGATCTCAGTAGAAGAACTATGGATGTGGTTTTTTTTGGAGGATAACACGGGACTATAACTAGACAAATTACTTGACTCACTGTATAAATCTATATATCCACCACTTGCTTGTTCATTTTGAGAATCTTATTAAGCAACCAACATACTATATGATGAACAAAGAATAGCTAAATATTTAAGATTTTACCCTCGATATACTATAATTAAGTAAGTGAATGTTAATGATATGATAAATTTACCTGACTAAAGCTTCGCATTATTGTATGAGAAACGTTTATAGGTCATCAAAAGGGTAGTATGAGATACTCCATATGAAGTTGACACTTATATCTATAAAATTGAGCAGTTTTGTGATTACATCAAAATTAATCATTCTTTTTTACCCATTAACTTATAATACTAACCGAATAATGTTAAATCAATATGATTTTCGTTAACATGAAAAATAAATTATAATAAGAATGTATTTTAAAAGAATAGAGATGAAAAAAATAATGTTAGCAGATGAACCTTACCTTGTAATAATCATTTTGGTAGTCCTTAAACATACAAAATTATATTTCATTCAAGGACTATGAGGAGCCTTGATAATGGTATATTCCATTAAGGGTTTTATACCTTTATTAAAGAGGTAAGGATTCATAACAAGAGTATAATATAACAATGATTGTGAGCGAAATGAGATACGTAGGTTGGATAAGATAAATGAGTCAATGAGGATGGATTAGCTAAATAATTTATTAAGACTGGACGAGCTAAAGAAGCCAACCATAACTAAATGATTGGTTAAGCTGGACGAATTAAGGGAGTCGAACAAAATGGACAAGGTAAATGACTGACCAAGTTAGATGAGCTAAGATAATCAGATAAAATAGACAAAATAAGGAAACATGTTTGATAAAAAATAAAATATTGTGAGTTTTATGAGCCATAATGACATCAAATTTGATGTTATGAAAGGATGAGCAAATAAGTTAAACCGAACTGGTTGAGAATAAAATAAGATCAAGGTCCAGATTGCTTAAAGAGTTTCTAAAAATCTTATAGGTCGAGATTTGATATTACAAACTGTCATAAAGTTATAGAGGGTAAATTGGTAATACTTGTAATGAATGAATGTCACGTACCCCACAAGTACACATATCATTCATCCCTATATGTTCGAACTTAGTATACAATAAATATTGACTAATCCCTTCATTTTAAGGGTGAAAAATATTTTTAAAGAGATAATTAACAAATCAATCTTGATTTGTTTGAGCTCTAAGTTGTTTAGTTCATTTAGTCATTGATATTTACTTTGACGAGGTAATCCATCATTAATATCGGTTTTGTAGTGTTTTGTAGGTCTGTTTTGATTGAGTTTAATAAGAATAAAATAGACTAGGATATGTTTTGAAGTGACTTGTAGGTTTGTTTTTTTTGGTTGAGTTTAATGGTGTATGAAATAGATTATTATGTGTTTTGAAGTATTTTACAGGTCTATTTTATTTTATTTTGACTGAGCTGAAGACGACTAACATAGATTATGATGTGTTTGAAAATGTTTTGTAGGTATTTTTTTTAATGTTTTTTATTAATTTTAACATAAATAATACATGTCATTATTTATTTCAAATTGTCTCATATGTATTGTTTATATAGTTTAACATGAATAAAACAGTTTATGATATGCTTGGAAGTGTCTTATATGTCTGTTTTTATTTACTTTAAAAAGAATAAAATTGTTTAGGATATGATGTGAATATGAACTGAAAAACAGTCATGTTAATAAAAATGGTTTACAAAAAATGTTGTCAAATGATATTAGATAAAAAGAATTAAAGATTCTTTTCCCGTAGAAACTTAAAATGTTTATTTATAAGTAGTCTAGTAAATAAATAGGATTGTAAAAAATGAAATATGCAACCTTACATGTGTTTATGAGGAGAAACTAAAAGTAATGTTTATGAAGAGTTTACTCAATTAAACTTGTTTTAAATTAAAAATAAACGAGCAAATTTTTGTTTTAATTTTAAGTTAGACTTAAAAGTTTTTTTTTACTTGTGTCTCCATCTAAAAATAATCAGTTGTACTTTGTAAGAGAGTTTAAAAAAATACTATAAAATACAAGTGGAGAGTATTTCTTCTTAGTTCTTATGTAAACCATTTTTAGAACTTATTGGTTTATCTATGGTCGTCGACCGACTTATTAAACACATTATCTTTCCATTTGTGACATCTTCACTCTACCAACATTCTTGTTTTACTATAAGCAACAAGTCAAGTTCTAATCCTAAAATATGGTATTAGATGGTTCTTATCTACTTTGATAGTTGGGTCTCGTTTCTCTTCGCAGGGTTCACAATGATGAGGTAAAAACTAACACAACTAATTGAATTTAAACGATAAAACACAAACAAGATCGAATAAACAAATAAAATAAGATATTCACAAACTATTCAGATGAACACTTGCATGTATTGGACGTATTGGACTCTAATAACTATGATTCTTTGTTTCTACTATTCACTCCAACTTTCACCTACCTAAAAATGATTCAATGATTCATACATAATGGCTTTAATCTTGAGATATCTTGGGTAAGTGGTTCATTATTGGCTTAGTTTTTTCTGCTATATTTACCACTTTAACAAAGTTGGGTACATATTTTTTGGTAGCATATCTGTACCATATCATATGTTTTATCTGTACAATGTCAAACACGGTTTATGTATCATTTTTGGCTAAAGAAGGAATACCCCTACTTGGCTATCATAGCCATCATTACGCTTGATGTCGGTTCTAAGGGTTTCACATGAATGTGAATAGGTATTTTATTGATCATTTGGCCATAATTGTTTTTTAGTTATTTGGCCAAGTTAGGGGTCACACATAGGTGTGTGACCCATTGTAGGGATGCACTTGGCCATACTGGCTAAGTGAGATGACACGATTATGCACAACCCCTTCTTAGAGTATATTTGACCAAATAAATTAGAGGTCATGCATTGGTACGCGGACCTTTATTGGGATATACTTGGCTATAAGGTCCAAATGAAGGGTCACACTTATGCGCGACCCTCTCTTACGGCGTACTTGTCCATTTGGCCAAGTTTGAGATTGAGCGTTGGTGCGTGACCTATTCTCACATCATATGGTAATTTGGACAAGTTAGGGGTTGTGCATTGGCGTGCAAACCCTTATTAAGATGCACTTGTTAGAGCGTACTTAACCATTTGGACAAGTTAAGGGTCATATATGGGTACCCGAACTTGTGCTAAGATAAAGTTGGCCCTAATGGCCAAGTGAGGGTTCACACTTATGAGTGGCTCTTGTTGATCTTACTTGCATAGACGGTATGTTGCTAGATTATTCTTCTTCAATTCAGGTAGACGAGGCTCAAGTCTAAAATATTTACCTTGTATTTTGTTTCTGTCTTATATGGATGATATATTATGGCGTATCAGTAACTCCCCTCACTCTGTTAATTGCGTGCAGGGAACCAGAGTACACATGATCAATATAAAAACTTCATACCGTTTTGTAGTTATTGATTTCCTTTTAACGAACCTAACGTGGTTGCTTTCATGACCCATAATGGCTCAAATATAATTGTTTTGGTATATACGCCAACTTTCGTATTGTAATCTAGATATTTTTTTCTTCCTTATCATCTTTTTATACTGCGTATGATCTACGGATTTGTTGATTTATCCATTGAGCAAGTTTTTTTTTCTATCTTAATCCCACCACGGGCCAAGCAAGAGACTGGGTCATTAACTTATGTAAAATAATGGCAGGAAATGTTCTTCCTTAGGATGCAAAATATATTCATAAGAATTAATTTTTGAATTGTTCACCTACAACAAGTTAGAAATTTTAAATATAATACAAGCATAAATGTTTTATGTTCCATGTTTTGTGAACCTTCCTTGTATTCGTATTCTCTAACCAATATATCACAGTCACTTGTATTTGATTACTTGATACGGTCCTTCCTACGTGGGTGCTAACTTCTCTCAAATATGCTTCATCATATGTTGTTCCAGCAAATCCAAGTTGGCCCAACGTCCTTGTTTATTAGCTTTCTCGTTATATGGCATAATGGTATCCTCTGTAGGTTAGTTGGAAATAGGGTTTTCCGTTAGTTGGGCTTTGCGAGGTTTTTCAATATCCATATTATACGTGGTAACATTTATGACTAATTCTTCTTTGTGTTTCCTATGATTTCTTCACGTTATCCATCCTCATGCGATTAGTGACTTCCACCTGCTCATTGGCTTGCGAGTGACATGATGACAATAAATGGAATCAGATCTCTTATTCAAGGCATAATTCTTTTATCTTTTGGTTCTCAGACTACTGCCCATTATCGACAATGAGGATCCTCGGGACACTAAAATGGTAGACTATATGCTTAAATACGAGTTTGTTAATCTTTTCTTCTCTAGTTTGGTTTAGGGCTTCTTCTTCCACTCATTTAGTGAAGTAGTCAATTGTAAAAATCATTAACCCGAGGTTTCCTAGTCCAGGAGAGAGGCGACCTACCAAGTTTAGGCCTCGGTAGTCGAGCATGAATGCCCTTAGTATGAATGTGAGCTCGATCCACGATTGATGCTAAAATTTGGACCACCATTGACATTTATCACATTTTATAACCAAGTTATTATTATTGTTATGCATGGAAGACCAATAACATCTAAGGGTTAATGATTTATGGGCTAACATGCAGGATCAAATATGTCTGCCATATTATCACATATGAATTTATTTTAGGAAATAATCAGATTTAGATGGGCTTATACATTTCAGCAAAGTCTGGAGGTAGCCTTGATAGAATAATTTCACATCCATAATTACATAATTTACAGCTCATAACCTTACCTCATCTTCTACTTTATTAGATAATTTAATATCTTCAACAAAGTGTTATACTATATTAGTCATCCACGTTGTTGGTTTTGTCATAATTGCGGCAACACCCTCACCTTCTATTTCTCTTAAGACTAATTCCCCATGTCTTTGGAAATATCCCTTATCCGAGTTCTTCTTTGAGTTTTCCTTTAAGGAAACATAATCAACCATTGTGTTATACTTTTATCTGACTTTCACAAAGGTTACTTATCTGAAGGGCTCACTAAGATTCTTTACTTTCTCCAAGTATCGTCTCATTCTATCTTCCTTCGTTTTGTATTTCATAAAAAAAAATTATTTATAATTAGTTGTGACTCATTGCATACCCGGATATTATCGAAAGTGAACTCTTTAATTAATTTTAACCTTGCCATCAATGTTTCATATTCTAATTCATTTTTTGAGGCCTTATACCCAAAGTCAATAGCAAACATTACATATTCTTCTTCTGATATTATACACTCCTATCTGGCAACCCCTTACAATCAATGTTCGATCCATATAAATTAGCTATTCCAGGTTGGTAATATGATCCCCCATGGATGTTTCTCATATTCTCATATATAAAAGATCATTAACAGTACCTTCCTTTTTTTATCACGTTTTAAGATACAAATTTGAATTTGAATTATCTTAACTCGATTGCCTATGTTGCTACATGTCATGGGGCTTCAGATGTGCTAAGGATTGATATAGTGGTTAAATTTGTGGGAAACTGGACCGAATGAGACTAAATATATCGTCGAAGCTTCTAGGTTGTTGTTACTAAAGAAAATATAGCTTTATCCACTATTGATAGAACCTCATAAAATTGGCACTCTAAAATATGATAGTGATAACTTTGCAACCAGGAACCCAAAAAGATTCAAGGATCAAAAGATGTGGATCGATAGGTTACACAGAGGTTGTCAAAAGGCCTATGGTATTCCAATTGATCTTCCTTTGGATATGACGCATGAAATGAAGAACAAATTTTCTTGTGGATATTACACACCAGCAAGAGAAGAGTAAAACTTAAGAAGTTTTTCAGAATCAAAGATAGTCTAACCATACATTGTTTTTATAGTGGAAAGAACAAGCCTTGAACAAAATTAAACTTATTATTGGAAACATAATGCATGCCTCTAACACAATTAAGGATTTTCTTGGAAACAGAATGCATGCCTTGAACACATTTAATGTTGTTCTTGGAAATGCATTAATATTAAAAATACAAATTATTAGTGATAAAAGTTTGAAATCAGACCATTATCTCTTCCAAGGGCGTGGCTTTTGTTGTAGATGGATCTTGGGCTTTTATTTCAACAAATGGGCAATGAAGAAGTAAAACAACTGCCTCATTAAAAACCTTGTCACGAAAAGCCATTGGGATAAAACCTGAACAAGGGAAAAATAATACAATCGAGACACTTTCTCATTTGTTGACATCAATTGGCTTGAATCAAGACCACAATGGTTTGACAAGCTTTTCACCATACTTGTTGTTCTGATCATATGAGTTCTCCATTTGATTAAGCAATCCTCCAACAGTTTTGTTAAATTTTTTTCCTCTTGATCAAGTTATTGGACCAACTGGTAAAATAAGAACATTTTCAACTTCAAGCTCATCCTCTTGTTTAAGTTGCTCATCTAGTTCTTGCACGTTTCCACGTTGTAAGCTTCTTGTGCCATCTAGGATTACATCATCCTCTCCCACTTGAAAAGGATTTGTCCTCAATACCATTTCATCTGCAATAAAATGAACCAAATCATAAACATTAAAGGTAAGACTCACTTTATACTTACCTCGGAGGTCAAGTTGATAAACATTATTGTTGATCTTTTTTGTTACTTAAAATAGTACATCGATTCTAGGCATCAATTTTGACTTATTTTATTTTGGAAATATTTCATTTCTTAAGTGCACCAATACTTGATCTCCAACCTCAAAAACTTTATCTCGTCTGCCTTTGTTTGCTTGTTTGACATACTACTCATTTTTCATTTTTATGTTTTCCCTGCATCATCATGGATCTGTTTTACAAGTTCAGCTTTCTTTTTCCCATCTATGCCAGTTCTTTCACTCAAAGGAAAATAATTTAGATCTAAAGGAGATATTGGATTAAAATCATATATAATTTGAAAAATAGAGTACTTAGAAGCAGAATGCACATAATGATTGTATGAAAATTCAACATGTGGCAAACATTCTTCCTAAGTTTTCAAGTTCTTTTTAATTAATGCACGTTGAAGAGTGAACAAAGTTCTGTTTACTACTTCTGTTTTTCCATCAGTTTGTGGGTGACACGTAGTAAAAAATAAAAGCTTAGGCCCTAACTTAGACTATAAAGTCTTCCAAAAGTAACTTAGAAACTTAGTGTCCCTGTCTGAAACTATCGTCCTAGGCATACCATGTACACGAACTATTTATTTAAAGAACAAATTAGCAATGTGCAATGCATCATCAGTTTATTGACAAGCAACGAAGTGTGCCATTTTAGAGAATCGAGTAGCAACCACAAAAATGGAATCCTTACCAGTTATAGTCCTAGGAAATCCAACTACAAAGTCCATAGATATATCATTCCAAGGATGCGTAGGAATAGGTAAAAGAGTATACAAACTGTGGGATTGAACATTAGATTTGTCCTGTTTACAAGTAGCACATCTGTCGCAGATTATTTCAACATCCCTCCTCATATGTGGCCAATAGAAGTGCTCCAGTATTACCTTGAGAGTTTTAGCTATTCCAAAATGTCCCATTAAGCCTCCTTCATGGGCTTCTCTAACAAGTAAATCTCTCTTGGAACAGGTACGCAGACATAAATATTTATGAAAAATAAGAATCATTCATGCCTATAGAACCGCCCTGAAGCAAACTTTTCACATGCTTGATACATCTTTCCAAAATCAGAATCATTTTCATATAAACTCTTAAGATGATCAAATCCTAAAATCTTAGCTTCAAGAGTAGTGATTAAGGCATACCTTCAAGAAAACACATTAGCAACAATATTTTATTTACCTTGTTTATATTTGATGACATATGGAAATTTCTTAATGAATTCTATTCACCTTTCAGGTCTGTTGTTTAGTTTTTGCTGACCTTTGTTTGAGATATTCATGGTTAGTATATATGAAAAACTCATTGGGCCACAAGTAATGCTGCCACGTTTACGAATCTCAAACTAAGGCATACAATTCCTTGCCATAAGTAGAATAGTTTTGGGTTGCTCCTCCAAGATTTTCACTGAAATAAGTTATGGGCTTTTTATCCTGCATCTAAACAGCTCCAATCCTAATTCTGGAAGCATTACATTCAATCTCAAAAGTTTTAAGAAAATTAGGTAATGCTAAGACATGATAATTAATAAGCTTCTTTTTTCAAGATTGAAATGACTCTTCTTGAGCTTGTTCCCACTTGAAACCAACGTACTTATTTATTATTTCAGCGAGTGGTGCAGCTAAGGTGTTGAAATCCTTGACAAAACACCTATAAAATCCTGTAATACCGTAGAAACTTATCACTTCTCTGAGTATCTTTGGACTTGGCCATTCGCGTATCACCTTTACCTTTTCCTCATCCACCTTAATACCATTTGCACTTACAACAAAACCTAAAAAAGACAAGATTATTGGTACAAAAAGTTAATTTCTTAAGATTAACATAAATACTTTCCTTCCTAAGCACACTCAAAACCAATTTCAAATGGTGAACATGTTCTTATAAGAACTTGCTGTCAATTGAGATGTCATCAAAATATACTACAACAAAAACTCTTATATCAACCCTTAGAACATGATTCATTAACCTCATAAATGTACTAGGTGTATTAGTTAGCCAAAATGTAATTACTAACCATCATATAGTCCATGTTTAGTTTTAAATACAGTTTTCCACTCATCCTCTTATTTCATCCTAATTTGATGATAACCACTTTTAAGATCTATCTTAGAGAAAATTCTGGAACCATGCAATTCATCTAACATATCATCCAATCTAGGTATAAGATAACGATACTTCACTGCTATAATGTTGATGAATCTGTAATCAGCACACATTCTCCAGCTTTCGTCTGTTTTGGGAACAAGTAGAATTGATACAACACAAGGACTCATGCGTTCACGGATATGTCCTTTTTCTATCAGTTCACTAATTCTCTTTTGTATTCCTTTTGTCCCCACTGGATTATTTCTATAAGTAGATATGTTAGAAAGTGAGGCTTCAAACACAAAATCTATTTGGTGTTCGCTGCCTCTAATTGGTGGAAGCCTCTTTGGATTGTCATTAGGGAATACATCTTCAAATTCCTGCAAAAGAGAAGTCATCTCACTCGGCAGCATCGGTTTCAGGTTTGTTAAACTCCTAAGAGTTTCCTTAAACACAAACAATAACATTGGTTGCTTAGAGAATAACGCTTTCTTAACCTCACCAGATTTTGCATATAAATTCGAATGTTTAGTTACCCGACTTTCCTTGTTCTGCATATGCTTTTGATCTTGTTAAATTTCTTGTGGAGTCATGGGAACTAGAGTGGTTTTTCTCCCTTGGAAATCAAATGTATGGCGATTGGTGAATCCATCATGCATAACCTTTCGATCAAATTGTCATGGCCTTCCTAACAGTATGTGACTAGCCTCGGTTGGTAAAACATCACACAAGACTTCATCTTCGTACTTACCGATGGTTAAGGAATGCTTGGTGGCTAACTTTCATTTATCCATTGTCGTTAAGTCATTGAAGCTTGTAAGGTGCTAGATGTTTATTCATTTTTAAACCAAGATTCTTTACCATATATTCAGTTTCTACATTGGTGCACTTTACCATAAATTCACTTGCCACACTGGTGCAACTGCCTCCACCAATAATAAGGCTATAAATGTTTCCTTGAACAAGACACCTAGTAGGAAACAAATTATCCATTTGCTCTTGTTCTTCTTCTTATTTTGTTTGAACACTTAAAGACCTTCTTGCTGCCAATAAATCTTCTTTAGCAGGTTGCTCTATGTGGTCTTCGGAAGAATCAGAAATAATTTATTCTTCCTCTGAAATTATTTCTCCATTATCCAGAATTGTCATAATCTTTTTGTTAGAACACTCATTAGGATAATGTCCCATCCCTTTCCACTTGAAAAACGTAACACCACGAGTTCTAGCTGCAACATCTTTAACTTTTCCCTTGTTATCAATAGCGATGGTGTTCCACCTTTTTCGTTTACCTCTAGATAGCTTCCTTTTTTATACATAGTCTTTTCCTCTTTCGAATAACTTGGCTTATTTATTACTGCCCCTGAACCATAACTTTATCTTGAAGAGCTCGTTCTTTTAACTTGTTTCTCGAATAGCAAAGCTTTGTGTAGCATCTCTTCTAGTTCAATATAATGTTGAGGTTCCAATCTGTCTTGAATTTATCTATGTAAACCCCCAAAAAACCTTGACATTGTTATCTCTCTATCTTCTGAAATATTAGCTCGCAACATTAAGGTCTGCATTTCCTCATAATACTCTTTAACAGATTGGCTTCTTTGTGTTAATCTCCTCAGCTTTAGATGAAACTCACGGTGGTAATTAATGAGTCCGGATTTTCTCACCACTCACTGTGGGAACTGGACAAGGGCAGTTCGGAAAAAAACCACCCACTGAACCATCCGAACAGGACTAATGTATTAAAAACTAAATCACTTCATGACTAAGCTAATTACCTACCTGCTTAAAAACTAATGTGTCATTGAACTCGACCCGAATTCATAAGTGTGACCCGAAAGCCCATGTGGCCCATAATTAAGGGTATAAATACCCAACCACTTTCATTAATGAGGGAATGAACATTTAATACAACCAGGTAACTCAAATCTCTCACTACAAACTACTTAAGCATTAAATACCCTTGAAACATCATAAAACTCTAGACAAAATTACCCTCAGTTGAAAATAATCCACACCAGTAATGACTAGTAACAAATCTCTACTGCATAATGGCTTTCATTTCGGTCAATGACTCTATCGGATGTTCTCTATTATGCCTTCTTGAGGTAACTAGTTGATCCCACCAACTAAGAGCATAATCATAAAATTCAGTAGCAGCAACTTTTACTCGATTGATCTTCGTGTAGTGCTAGACATTGAAAATGAGTTCGATCTTATTTTCCAATTCCAAATAAGCATCTGGATCGTTTTTCCATGAAATAGTGGAATTTTAATCTTGAGACCTCCAAGATTGTCACGCGTACGTTCGTTGCCCTCTTTTGCACGTCTATGGTGCCTTATTTAGATGTTTTGTGATGAATTGCTCACATGTTCATAATATCCATTAGCTGTTTCATTTCTAAATTGTTCAGGTTGTTTACGGTTTCTTTTTGGATTGCTTTATCGTGAACGGTTATGCTCGTGATCAGTGGTGATTGAAGCTCTTGGCGAAAGGCATCTAACTTGGTGTCTATTAAAATTTTCATAACTTCAATTAGAAACTTATTATTATTGAAGTTACTGGTTTCTGCATCATTTAAATTAGACATCATTTTCTACAAAACAGAACAAAAATAAATCACCAGCAACAAGTCCTTGGAAAGTTCTTCAATTTATTTAAACCCTAGAACATATCTAAATCTATTATCTTAGGAATACAAAAAGGTAAAACAGTACCTAAAACAAAGTTCTACAAAGTTAAAATTCAAATAACTATAACTAAGGTGAACTTTGTTTTTGAATTTTAAATTCAAACAACTATAAATTCAAATTCAAAATGAAATCATCACATTAAACACTCAAATCATCACAAACGTAATGAGAATATAAAATAGATGAAGAAAAATTAACAAAAACATATCAGAATTTTGTGATTTAAAATGAAATCATCACACTAAACACTATAATCAACACATACATAGTAAGACTATAAGATAGATGACAAAATAAATTAATAAAAAACAAAATACCCAACTTCCATAATGTATTTCTGATATTACTTGATAGGAACAAATAGATTCAACATTCTGAAATAGGATAGGGATAAATCTACAACTAGGAACCCAAAAGGATTTAATGATCAAATGATATGGATTGATAGGTCACACAGAGGTTATGAAAAGGCCTCTCATATTCCAATTGATCTTCCTTTGGGTATGACGCACCAATGAAGAATATGTTTTCTTATGGATATTACACACCAGCAAGAGAAGAGTTAAACTTACGAACTTTTTTAGAACCAAAGATAGTTTAACCATTTAACATATGAGTACATAGTTTTTATAGGAGAAAGAACAAGCCTTGAACACAATTAAGGTTGTTCTTGGAGACATAATGCATGCCTCTAACACAATTAAAGCTTTTCTTCGAAACAAAATGCATGCCTTGAACATATTTAATGTTATTCTTGGAAATGCATTAATATTAAAAATACAAAGTATTAATGATAAAAGTTTGAAATCAGATTCCTCTCTCCTCTAAAGACGTGGCTTTTATTGTAGATAGGCCTTTGGCTTTTATTTAAACAAATATGCAATGATGAAGTGAAACAGTTGCCTCATTAAAAACCTTGTCACGAAAAATCATTGGGACAAAACCTGAACAAGGGAAAAGTTATACAATTGAGACACTTTCTCATTTTTGAAATCAATTAACTTGAATCAAGACCGGAGTGGTTTGATAAGATTTTCCACCATAATTTTTGTTCTGATCACATGGATTCTCCATTTGATTAAGAAATCCTCCAACAACTTTGCTAAATTTTTTTCTCTTGATCGAGTTATTGGACCAGCTAGTAAAATAAGAACATCTTCAACTTCAAGCTCATCCTCTTGTTCAAGTTGCTCATCTGGTTCTTGCATCTTTCCATGATCTAAGATTCCTGTGTCATCTAGTATTACATCAGCTACTGAGTATCTCGTCTCAACCTTTAAAATAGTTTTGTTTACGTAGTAGATGAGGGGGGGGGGGGGGGGGGCGTTGTACTTTTTTCCTTTCTATAATCAACACGATACTTACGACGCTTTGCGACACCACCAAATATGCAATTAGTGGTATTCCTTCCGATGGCATGGCCTATAATTGAGGCAATTAAAAGTAGCTAATTAATTCTTGGTATGCGACATCTCACTTCATATTTATTTCACTCCTTTCATGATCTTATAGAATAGAAGGCACATATCCGAAGTCCGTGAGATTAAATCATTCAGTGCAACCATTAGTCCGTTCAATGTTTAGAATTTCTTTACCATTTCTAGCAGGTTCATTTCGCTTAGTGCATCGATTTTGTTTGGATTTGTATCAATGAATTTCTAGGAGTTCAAGTCGAAGAAACACTTTGTCAGATTGAGTTTCATGTTTTGTTTTGTTAATGTTGAGAACATCTCTTGGAAGTCCTTTATGTGGGTGCCTATATTTTGAATTATGACCAATATATCGTCAATACATACCCCCATATTTATTCCTATTTTTTCCTTAAACATTTTGTTCACCATATTTTGATAGGCTGAATTCGCATTCTTGAGCCGGAATGGCATTACTATGTAACAATATAACATCTGATTGGTGGTAAATAAAGTCTTCTCTTGATCCATTGGATCCATTTTGATTTGATTGTACCAGGAGTATGCGTCCATGAAGTATAATATTTTGTGGCCGAATGTAGCATGGACAAGTTGGCCTATTCGGTTAAAGTGATTAAATATTTGGGATATGCCCGGCTGAGGTCGGTAAAGTCGATAAAAAATCTTCACTTACTATTTTTATTTTTTTACTACATGGGGTTTGCCACCCACTCAGGTTATCTAACTTCCCATATATGACCCATAGTTAATAATCAATCAACTTATTCTTTTACTATTTTCAATTTTTTGGGGCTACACGCCTCTTTTGATATTGCATAGGTTTTACCTGGGGATTTCATCATAAGTCGGTGGTAGTGGAGGATTCAGTGATACCTATTACTTACATATTTTCATATACAAAATATCATCGTGCTCTTGTAATAAGCGAATTAGGTCCACATTTATGTCATCACGTAAATTTATCTCGATGATCACCACAAAATCAGTCTTCCTTCCTAGAAACTCTTCTTTTATTTCTATGTTGCATTGAATTTAGACTTATGATCTCAAGGGTTGTTCATGATGAGAAGGATTCCAGTGTTAGGTGGCTGACACTTTCTTGCTTGAGCCAAAGCTTGCAACTATAGTGTTCGTACCGCGTCCTAGGGGATTTCTTCCGGATCTTCATAGACTACCTCTTGGATCCTTTTATTACTCATACTTGGTATCTTAGTATATATCTCATGCATTGATGGTAAGGTGAAGGCGTTGCCTTGAATTCGAGCAACCACCAGGTCTGCCCAAAATAAGTTTGTAAGGGGATGGTAAATCAAGCACTAGAAATTCCATAACCTCAGCCTTAGCCTATATTCCGATTACGACCGAAATTCTCAATATCGTATTTCCCAAGGATATTGCAAATCTATTACAAGATACGGAGCAAGATAAAGAATGATATCCAAAAGGACTGCTTCATAGTGGGAATAAATAACCGTCTCTTTTACACACTGTTACATTGGCTGCTAATAGTAACATATCTCGGTGGGGTTTGGTCACTCCCTCTAAATCTTTATCCGTAAGTTATTTGTTTGTTATTTATAACCCCATTTTCTATAGGCCCGTACCATATCTTCTCTAGCGAGATCCTATGGTTTCTCGGTGTATCCCACATTCCTTTTTGCATGTTGCCATCTTTGACCATAAAATATATTGTGTCGTGGACGATGACGGTACATGACGGTGTCGCAGTTCTTAGTGTTACTTCTTGTGATGGTGGGGACTAACATGTAAGTGATGGCGTCTCGACAAAATACTTTAATCCCGACCATAGATGTATTTTCCAAGTGTCATGACAACTGGTTGAGATACAAGATTGAGCTGGTTTCTCGACAACATAACCAATATGGTGAGGTAAACATTTACCTAACTAATTGTACTTAAAAGATAAAACACAAACAAGATCGAATAGACATATACAATAAGAACTTCATAAAATATTTAGATGAAAACTTTTATTTATTAGATGTATTAGATTACAACAGCTATGATTCTTTGTTTCCACTATTGATTATAATATTTACCTATCTACAAAATTGATATAGTAGAAATAAATCCTACTAGCTAACCAAACAACCAAGATATCTTAGAGTATCATGCCCTATAATAGCCATAATACTTGGCCAGAACCTATGCCCATTCTTATACAGGGTCACACTAAACATTACGATCCTTGACCTTGGCATACATCCAAGGTGTATTTAGTGAAGGGTCATGAAAAGCGTCACGACCCATGACTTGGCCAAACGATAAAGTCAAAATTAACCCAGGATAGGTTGTACAAATAGCTAATGGGAAGGGTCACACAGAGCAATGTGCCTCGTATCTTGACCAAGTGGGCAAGATAAACCTTGGGCGGGGTCGAGTCGCTCACGCAGAATCTTATCTTAGCTTAATGGCTAGTATAATCCCTAGGCGGGGTCACATTGAGAAACGCGACCCCCATTTAAAATAGGATAGTATAACGCAATAGACCCCACATTTTGTAAAATTGGCTAAGATAACTCATAGACGGGATTGCACTAAGCGGTGTGACCCGTAACTTGTCCATCATCGTCAATAAATGTTTGACGTCAGGTTTTATGTTGGTGTACGACCTGTAGCTTAATCATCATGGCTAAACATTCGTTTATGCCAATGTGCGACCAACAACTTGGCCATTATAGCAAAAACACTTTTGATAATGGGTCGCGCACTATCATGCGACCTGAAGCTTGGAAACCATGCAAAACATTTTTCACACCTGGTTACGCCACCATGCGATCAACAACTTGACCATCATGAACAAGAATATTTTGATAATAAGTTGTGCACTAGCGCATGACCCAAAGATTGGCCATCATGGCTTAGCCTTTGTTTATAGATGGTCACGCCATCGTGTGACCAAAATCTTAGCCATCATGGCCAAACATCTTCTAACACCGTGTAAAATAATAGTGTACGACTCATCTCTTAGCCATCATGGCCATATATATTTTGTTGGCTATTTGGCCAAGCTAGGGGTCACGCATGGGTGTGCGACCCCTCTTTTAGATGAATTTGGACATAATGGACAAGTTAGTAGTCGTGCATTGTTGAGCGGCCCCTTGTTGGGATGCACTTGGCCTCAATGGTAAGTGAGGGATTGCGCTTGTATACAGACCCTTCTCACAGCATATTTCGTCAAATAGCGAAGTTAGGGGTCGCACATTGGAGTGCGAACTTTTGTTGGGATCCATTTGGATTCAATTACCAAGTGAAGGATCATGCTTGTGTGTGACCTTTTTTTACAATACACTTAACCATTTAGCCAAGTTAAGGATTGCACATTAGCATCTCACAATATAGTTTTCAATATGTTCAAGTTAGAGGTCACACATTGGTGCACGACTTCTTATTGGGATACATTTAGCCATAATAGCCAAGTGAAGATCCGTGTTTATATTAAACCCTTCCAACAATAAAATTCACCATTTGGTCAAGTAAGAGGTCGTGTATTGGCTCATAACCCCCTTGTCGGGATGCATTTGGCCACAATGGTCCAACATGGGTCGTGTATTTGTACGTGACCCTTTGTTAGAGCATACTTGGTCATTTGGACAAGTTAGGGACCACGTATGGACATGCGAACTCGTTTTAAGATATATTTGGTCCTTATAGCCAAATGAAGGACGACGCTTATACACTCCCATGGTTGTGGTTACTTGCGCCAAAGGTGTGCTCCAAGATCATTATTTTTTTATTCTAAGTATACTAGACTCGAGTCTCAGAACATTACCTAGTATTTTTGTTCATGTCTTATATGGGTGGTATATGATGTTGTATCACACATCACTTGTATCATATTTTGTTAATTATTGAATACAAAATATTTTGTTTGGAAACATTAAATTTTTGATATTTTTGGATGCATTTGGTTATTAAGAATCTCAAAAGACATGCATTACAGTGGCAAAAACTACTCGAGCTACAAATATTTTTCGAACACTTATTGTCAATTACAAGTTGAGGTTCCATGGAGCTTTGCTTAAAAATAGAGTATTACCTCCTCGGTATAATGAAAATAATTTTCAGAAACTTATAATGTCTCCGTCGAGATTTAAGTGTTGATACTTACCCAGACAATTTAAAGAGTTTTTCCAGTATGTATTATAATTTATTTTCTAGGAAAAACACTTAGAATTATATATACATGACTTAGAGTTTGACTTACAAGCTAGTTTGGTGATGTATAACTTTACTATTATTTTAGATCTTTATATTCACGCAAACACATTGAATGCAATCTAAATACTTATCATTCCAAGATCAGATATCTTACCTCTTATGCAAGATGATTCATTTGGCTTGTGAGAACGTTTATCTTAATTATGTTTTTTTTTCAAAAGAGTTTGAAATAATCTATCAATAATTATTTGATTAAACTTGTTGAGGATTTTGTTGACGTTGTCTTGGTAGATCATACTAATTCTATTTTTCTAATTCATGATTATACTTTTTATTTTCATAATTTGCTCAAGCTGGATCAAGTTTATTAGACATTTATGTACTTGATATTGTGAAAGTAAGTAATGTATTATTTTAAGCTAAAGCAATTAATCTTGTCGAAACAATGTTTGAGAAAGTTAAAAACAATGACATTCATCATGTCCGATATGTACTTGATATCTCGTCTATTAAATCTTGAGGATAAGCTTTTGTTATGAGTGAGGGGATGATTTCAATATGGACTGGAAAAAAAATCATACTAATTAAAATGGTTAACAATAAAGGTTGTCACATAATATGAAATAAGAACAATTAAGATTGTTCTATAGAAAAACTAAATAGATGCATTAATATAATTCTCGTAAACAAAGAGAGATTCAAAGAAATATTAAATGTATAACATTAAAGGTGTTTATGACGAGCATCTAAATATTCATATTTATGAGGGGTTTAGTCAATTAAATTTGGTAGAAATTAAGAATGCATGACCATATTTAAATGTTATTCGTCATTTTAAGTTAGAAGTTATACGATTTTTCTTACTTGTATCTCTATGTAAAGATAATAATTTGTACATTCTAAGGTAGATTAAAAAAGATGATAAAATGAAATTGGAGAGCGTTTATCTTTTATTTTTTTGCGGAACATTTTATAACTTATCCATTTTATTTATGGTGTCCCTCAACCTACTTATTAAACAAACTTTTATCATGTTCTTTTGTATCTTCATGCTACCAAGGTTCTTGTAACATTATAATAAACATGTCAGGATCTAATCATAGAATCCAGTTTAAGAACGTTATATCTAAATTGAGAGTTAGGTCTCACAGGTTCACACCATGATGAGTTTTAAAGTGTCTTGTAGGTTTTTTTATTTAGTTTTGATTGAGTTTAACATGAATAAAGTAGGTTACAAGTGAATGATTTCAATAAAATTGGTTAGGGAGTGCTTAGAATATTTTATATGTCTATCTTCTATATAATAGGTAATGATGTGTCTGGAAGTATCTTGTTTGTCTTTCTAGTATGTAGTTTAACAAGAATAAATTTAGTTAAAATTTGTTTGAAAGGATTTTATAGGTATATTTTTATGTTTGAATAAATGAATAACAATAAATATATTTCTATGGTTAACTAACACAAATAATAGTATATAAATTGAATGCTCTCAAAAGTATAAAAATCTCAAATAAAGTATCTCAAAATAAACTCCTAACTTATAAGAGAAATGTAAACAAAAAGAGATGAAACGATGATCTCATGATACTGCTATATTCATGTCTAATATATAGTCTATTTTAAAATTAGCACAAACAATAAATATTGATGTCTACCTGATAAAAGCAACTACATTTACAATTTTTACAACATAATACATAGGTTTTTCCATTTGAAAGAAGGAAGTAAAAATGCAAAAGTATTGGAAACTAACAGTACAAAATTAGCAAAAAAAACAAAAAAAATCTTATATTTTTAAAGGTAAAGTTATGAAAATAAAACAAAAGATGTTAAGATCATTTTCAAATAAATTAATAAATTTAAAAACAATTATCAAAATAAAAATAATATCAGTCTCATATATATATTTCTTTGAAGTTTCTATTAAACCTCAATGAAAACTAGAAACAATATTATATACCCTACTAAGAAGAAGTTGAAAGACATGTAATGGTTTTTAGAACATGCTATCGTGGTTGTAAAAATCGATCGAAAATTGGATCGAACCGAACTGAAAACTTAGTGGTTTAGTACGGTTCCATAAACTGAAACCAAAAACTTAATGGTCTGATCCGATCTGCACCAATAAATTTAGCGGTTCATTTCGATTCTGTTAAAACCCAAACCGATATATAATAGCACTAACTATAGTGGTTGATGTGCTGGCAACAAAAAATTAAAAAGTTCAAATCATATAGTAAAATTATATATATATATATATATATATATATATATATATATATATATATATAATTATGAAAAAATATTTATCTCCCACTAATAAAATGAAAATGATCGTTTACTAATAATATTTCTGTGTGCGTTTTAATACATGATAAGATTAGTTTATATAAAAATATTGTCAAAAGACCACAAAATTTAGCAATTAATTATACAATTATAAATCAAATATATCAGACCGATATCTAATCCAAATAATCTCTCTCACACCCCAAATTACGGAAGAAATGTGTTTTTGATTTTATTTTTAAATTTTAGCTTTAATATTTTCATCAAGGTCTAAGTTATATTTTTTTCCTCTCACCTTAAATTTTTAAATCTTTTTTATCACTTAAAAAATTAGTTTTATCCCTCACTTTCAAAATTAATTTTAGAAATAGTGTTACAAACAATACCTATTTTCTTTTTATCTCTCCCATTTTTCTTTTTATATTTTTATATTTTTCTTCTTCTCTTTTCATCTAGGAATTTCTATTTAAGTTTTTTTTAAATTAATTAAAGAAGAAGATAAAATTATCCTAAATCAGGTGTGAGGTCTAACAAAAAGGTGTGATATCCAACGATATGAGAACAAGTCAACATCTAGTCATGCCTATATATATATATATATATATATATATATATATATATATATATATATATATATATATATATATATATATATATATATATATATATATATATATATATATACAAATTTGGTCAAACATGAATGTTAGATAAAAATTGGCACAACTAGATTTTGACCTGCTTTTGTTGGACCTTACACCTTTTTGTTAGATCTCACCCCTGATTTTATCAAATTTTCTAAGTTGTTTTTATAAAATAAAGCTATAAATAAAAATTATCAAATCTCGCACAATTTTTTATATTTTTTCCCATTAACAATTAAGACCTCTAAAATACTCATCTACCAAACTACTCCTTCTACAAATCCAACTTTTTACGTGTTCTTATCATCATCGATATTGTAGTAAACAAATATTATATTATATTTAGTATATAATTTATATTTCCAAATTTCTAAAATAGTAATATTGGAATCAAATAATATGTATGTTAGTTAAAGAGAGACTCTCTATTCATACCTTAATTATGCATTACTAGTAAAGTAAAATAAAATTTTTAAATAATGAAATACATTATGTGGATGCCATTAAATTCATTAATTTGTCATTTATTTACGAATTTTGGTTTTTTTTATCGATTTATATATTTTGTTTTTGTTCCAGTTTGTTGTTTTTCTTATTTTGTTGTATGTTAATTTTATGAACTAGGTTACACTATGATTCTAGAGTTATATAGAGAAATACAGTAATTTTGTGAACCAAATTAAAATTTATTTTAATAGTCAAAAGACTATTATTTATAATTATCCGACATTTTTTTTACTTTGATCGCACAGGTTTGACGATAAACTTCATCGTCATATAAAATTATTATTTTATTAAATTAGTTATGTTTATGATTGTTGTCCCAAAATCATAGATCAATGTGAATTTTGTGAAGTTGGTTTGTAATTTATCATAAACGCATAATTTTATATTAAAAATTTTGAGGTGTTATATGAAAATAATCAAAAGCTTACATATATGATGAAAAGATGAAAAAAGAGAAGAGAGAGAGAGAGAGAGAGAGAGAGACGGGAGAGAGAGAGAGAGAGAGAGAGAGAGAGAGAGAGAGAGAGAGAGAGAGAGAGAGAGAGAGAGAGAGAGAGAGAGAGAGAGAGAGAGAGAGAGAGAGAGAGAGAGAGAGAGAGAGAGAGAGAAGAGAGAGAGAGAGAGAGAGAGAGAGAGGAGAGAGAGAGAGAGAGAGAGAGAGAGAGATGAGAGAGAGAGATGAGAGAGAGAGAGAGAGAGAGAGAGAGAGAGAGAGAGAGAGAGAGAGAGAGAGAAGAGAGAGAGAGAGAGAGAGAGAGAGAGAGAGAGAGAGATGAGATGAGAGAGAGAGAGAGAGAGAGAGAGAGAGAGAGAGAGAGAGAGAGAGAGAGAGAGAGAGAGAGAGAGAGAGAGAGAGAGGAGAGAGAGATTGAGAGAGAGAGAGAGAGAGAGAGAGAGAGAGAGAGAGAGAGAGAGAGAGAGAGAAGAGAGAGAGAGAGAGAGAGAGAGAGAGAGAGAGAGAGAGAGGAGAGAGAGAGGTAAAGTTGGTTTTTTAAGTGATCAACAAAATTTTGAGACATAAAAAAGATACACCAAATATAGCCTAGGTTTTTAAAATAATTGTATCTAGAAATCTATTTACAATAAGGTTAAAGAAAAAATTATACTCACCATATCTTATAAAATCTAATACATACATATCAAGAATATAAAATGATCAAACATAATTTGTCTTTGAAAATCATAAATATTGTTTAAAAATAAATAGATTTTTCATATAATATTTTTATTCTACCTTAACTAACACAATGTAAGATGATATGTATTTATCGGAAGATATAAAGTTAAAGAATTAAGTAGAAATGTTGTTAGATGATGTAGAATTGACGGAGAGTGAGGTAAAGACAACTAAGGGCCAGGCTAGAAATGTTACACATTTTGATAGATCTCTCATCCTACTCCCTTATTTTTTCAAACTGAATGTTGAAATTCCAAAATTGCCCTTCCTCTCTCTAGATTTTTACATTTATGCCATTTAGTCTCCAAATCGGCCGAAACACTTAAATCTATCCGATATTACACTAGATCTACAAGCTTTGTACTAATATCTACTAATCTAAACCCATTAATTCGAAAAAATTAGCGTTTTTTACCCAAACCCATTAAACCCATTTCGAAAAATCTTGAATCGGAGTATCTATGGACAAAGAAGAGATGGGCATTTCTCTGGAAGACTTACTGAACGAGGAGGAAGCTTACCGGATGGAGGTAAGGACCGAAATTCATTTTTTCGGGATTTCAGGCATGTAGCACGCTGTTCGTGCGATGAACAGCATCGTCATCGCACGAACAGCGGGCGACGGGTCTCAAGTACCGTCGCAGGCCCAAAATGAGACGGATACAAAAGACCGTCTCATTTGGGCCTGCGACGGTAGGCCAAAAATATGGCCCATTTTTTCAGACAGAGGAGCCTCTATCGCAGGCCCAAAATGAGACGCTCTTTTGTATCCGTCTCATTTTTGGCCTGCGACGGTACTTGAGACATGTCTCATTTTGGGCCTGCTAGTGCAACTTGTATATATAAACTCATTACATTTCGATTGTATATTTTGCAGGAGGAACCTGCCCAAGCCTCCATTTATGGATGCCGATTACAGTAAAATATTCAACACGGACTAGATTATTCACTAAAAGACGAATTATAATGCTTTCGTGGAGATTGAATCAAAGAAGATCAAGTTTGTTCACAATAAGAAAACTGTACGATAGTGGGAAATGGGGGAAGGACTCCTAGGTTAGAGTATGTTTGCGAGCGATACGGTGTATACGTATCAAAGGCAAAGCCGGACACTTTGAAAAAGAGGAAGACATCGACGAAGAAATGTAATTGTCCGTTTGCGCTAAAAGGTCATCTGATCGACGTACTAGCCATGAAATGGCGTTTGGAGGTGATAAACGGTACTCACAAATCATGAACCCTACGTTCGCCTAGACGGTCATTCCCGCGCTTGTAGCAAAAACTAGACGAAGAGGAACTAGTTCGTAGTTTGTCTCACCTAGGTTCGCGCCCTAGGGAGATATACAGTGGTTTGAAGCACCAATATCCGAGAAAACATTTCGAACATGCGTGCAATCTACAATGTCCGCCAAAAACATCGGGACGCTGAACACGGGGGACAAACCCAAATGCAATATCTATTGACGAAGTTGAAGGAGAATGGATACTCGACGTGGGAGCGTTTGAAAGATGATACAAAGGTGATCACTGACTTTTTCTTCGCACATCCTACTAGCATAGACTTATTACGTACATTCCCGAACGTGGTTATTCATGGATTGTACGTACAAGACGACTAGGTATAAGATGCCGTTGTTAGAGGTTGTCGGTTTAACGTTCCACTTCCATCACATTTACCATTGCGTACGTGTTTATGAGCGGAGAGAAGATTGGAAAACTACGTATGGGCTTTGGAAACTCTTCGTGGTTTTGATGATGGATAGCGTTTGCGCATTTCCATCCATTATTGTTACCGATCGGGAGTTAGCTCTCATGCGTGCCGTTGATAGAATTTTTCCCGGAATGCACCATTTTTTATGCATGTGGCACATTAGTAAAAAACATCCTTGGGGCGGTTCGGAAGATATTGCACGATGATGCGTGGGTGACGAAACAATTTTGTTGAATTTTACGGCTACGTTGCGGAGGCGAACACGTTTGAAGAGTTACCAAAAGAATCTGGATACACTTAAGGAGATGTTCGCATCTAAACCGGAGTGCTTTGCGTACGTTATGGACTCGTGGATAACAAAATATGCTGACAAGTTCCTTGCGTACAAAACGAACACGATTAAGCATTATGGCCAAACAACTACAAATAGGGTTAGTCCGTGTATCCTACTTTTCGTTGAGTTATTTTATTAAAGTTCAAGTATGTTGATAATTTATTACTTGTACTATGTAGGGCGGAGGGTGCACACTCGTCCCTAAAAAAATATCTTGGGACGAATCAATGCAACTTTGAGACTTTTT